>CM046882.1:541297636-542648632 GCA_025667525.1 Glebionis coronaria
AATCGATAGAAGTCCCCCCTACACTTAATATAAACATTGTCCTCAATGTTTAAGCATGTGGGCGAATAAACTCCCCTACACTTAGGACATTGAGTACGTTGTTTAAAATCGAGCTAAGGAAGGGACAACTAAAGTGATTACATTTATTTGTATACAAGATTGAATCACGATAGCAAAAACTTATCGAAGGAAACGGGTACACGGGAAACACGGGAACACGGGTCACGTCAAAAGCACCAAAAGTGGATCATTAAGCACATGTCCCTACACAATCACAACACACAAAACAAACAACCTACACGGCTCCCCCTACACTTATTGTAGAAAATAGATAAAAGATAAAAGATAAAAGATAGATCATCGGGTTGCCTCCCGAGAAGCGCTTGTTTTTGTTAACCGAGTCACGAGCCTGACTCGACCCCGAATTAAATGGTCCATGGGGAAGCCTCGAATGTAATACCGGGATCAAAAATCTTATCCTCGGTCCCGGATGAACATAATAAATGAGAGGCAGGAGGATAAGTCATAAAAGGTAGAAACGTCCTCTCGACATAAGAAAAGTAAGTGAAGTCTTGATCCACGGGAGGTGGGATGGGTAAAGGAGACAAATTGTCATCCCCCAAAGACATAGGATGGTCACTATTCGGCAAATCCGTAAAGGTATCAATCAAAGAATGGTCAATGTCACCTCCCGGGTCAAAGCACTCATCCTCATTTCCCGGTATGAAATGAGGAGAGTAAAAGTGATACATCACTTGCTTGGGTGTGCACGCGGTAGGACGGGGGTGGCAACATAATATGAGAAATATCAGAGGACATATCTACCACCCGCGTCACCTCACCAGACCGAATCAAACGGAAACTAGGGTCAAATCTCTCCACCTCCTCTATGACGGGAGGTGGCATGGCTAACAAAGGATGCTCATCAATAGCAATAGAGTCGGAGCTATCAATGTCCTCAATCCCCTCTTCAAAGAGAGGATTCACGTCACTAGAGATGTAGGCGTCATCAAAATCAAATAAAGGGTTCGAATAAATCTTGAAATTTTCCTTCGGAACGTCTTCATCGGATAGTGACTCGTCATCACTAGAAGTAAAATCATCATCGAGATCAAAAATGGGATTAGAGAAAGCCAAAGAATCGTCTCCCAAGATGTCGGTGGGAGGTAATGAGTCATCACTAGAAAGAGAATCACACTCATCGTCACTATCGGAAGCAACCGTAGGCTCACTTTGGATTGGAATAAGAGTCTCGTCACAAGGAATAGTGATAAGACCCTCATCCCCCATGATGAGAGAGGCATCGGGCTCCGTAGTAGAAGAATCGAGAATAGGAGTGGTAGAATCCTTAGGCTCGAGAGCCGGCAAGTCGAGAGAAGGAATTACAATTGCACTAGGACATTGAGCACAAAGATCATTCCAAGAAATAGTATTCTCATCGTCATCATCATCATAATAGAAAGAACGCACAAGAGGCGGAGTATAATCACTAAGATTAGATACTTGCTCTTGTCGTTGTCGTTGTTGCTCCTCCAATGTCTCGGTCAGTCGAATTAAGCCGTCATGAAGTTCCAAAAGAAGGGCTTTTCTTTCGTCATTCAAAGCATTGATTTGTTGAATTCTATGAGAGGATTGATGATTGATGGTGGGATGTGGGGGCTCATAATTATGAAAACCGGAATTATAGCACGGATGTGGCTCATAATTCATTGGTTGACAATAAGAAGTATCGTGAGGGCCCCCACAATGATTGCAACACGAGTATTGAGAAAAACCCGGTTCATGTTGCGGATAGGGATTGTCATAGACGGGAGGGGGGGAGAAAGTATTGTAAGAGGAGAAGTACGAATTCGTTGAATTGCAAAATGGACAAAATCCAAATTGTGTATTGTCGATATCAAAACCACACCGCTCACAAATACACCATTGACATGTTTGAAAACCATGCCATGGTCTCCCACACCGAACGCAAGACGAATCCATGAAGAATTAAAAATAAGAGAGGTTGAGAAAAAGAATTAAATATAATAGAGGATAAAGAAGAATATTTTTTTTGTATTTTTTAGAAAATATATATGCAAGAAAAATCGAAAGAAATCAAACTAAAAATTAACACTAATACGTAATATTTTTGGTGTAATACCTTTAGGAAAAAGTATTACTTTTGGATTTTTTAATTTTTTTTGGTGCAATTCTTAGGAAAGAAATTGCTTTTGTGATTTTTTAATTTTTTTTTTGTATTTTTATGTTTTTGATTTTTTTGTATTTTTGATTTTTGGTGCAAGAAACGTAACGTTCAAAATCGAACGGATCCCAAAATCCAAACGTCTTCACGAAAAATCGTCAATCGTACGAGCGAAGCGGCAGCGGCGCCATTTGATAAAGAGATTTTGTTACCCTTTTTTTTTCTATTATCGTCCTCGACTCACCCGAATTGATTTCCGGTTTAACGTTTTGACTTAACTTTGTTTTTGGTAAACAATATTTTTGGTGTTTTATCTATTTAATATTAAAAACTAATAAAACAATTTAAATAAAACTAATCTATATAAACTAATTTTGAAAACTTAAAATAAATCTATTTAATTAAAAGTAATTTTAAAGCTTAATTTAAAGTAAAACTATTTTAAATAAAGTAAATAAAATGAAAACAAATTAAAAGTTATAAAAGTAAATTAAAATATTTTGAAAATAAAAGTAAATTAAAACTAAATTAAAATTTAAAGAAATTAAATAAAAGATTATTTTTTTATAAAAACTGAATTAAATAATAAACTATTTAAATACTTTTTAAATAAACTTAAAACTTAATTAAATCTAATTTAAAATAACTGCCATTAAAAATCTAATCCTATATTAATTTAAAAGTGCAGTTGAATACACAAGAAAGGGTCCTAGACTAACGGTTATGGCGTTTGGCCCCTGGACAGGAGGTCCAGGGTTCGAATCTGGGAATAGACAAATTATGCTAATATTTTTTTTTTACTTTTTATTTTTCTTATTTTTTGGAATTTAAACTATGGAAATAACATGACAACCAAACACAGAGCTATAACAAATAAGCAATAGGCCAAACCAAACAATAATAATAAGTATAAGGCAAATAAGCTAGAGAAAATCAAAGAGAATCTAAAATAAGCCAAAACTCTTAATAAGCAATAATCAACTTAAGCAAATCCAAACAGTACCCGAATAAGCAAATAAAAGAAACTAAGCAGATGAAAAACAAAAATTATATAAGCAAAATTACTAAAAACCAAATATCAGGTTGAAACTTTAAACTATGTTAAAACGTAAGCAGATCCAAACGGAAAAAAAAAAACAATAAGCAGTACATAAATAAAACCAATAAGCATATAATCCCTATCCAAAACTAAACAAGCAGAAAACACTTACGCAGATCCAAATCCAACTACATAAACAAAAGCAGATAAATAAAACTAAACAGATGAATAACTCAGACGAATTAATACCTAAGCAGATTAATAAAGTCCTAAAAAAAAACTGATAAACTAAATAACCTCCTAAATCAAAAAGCAGTCGCAAACTTCAAACAAACAAAACTAAAACAGATTTATGTAGTATTTCTAAAAAAACATAGGCAATCAAAAATAAATTCAGTAGCATCTATTTAACAACTTAACAATTAAAACAAGCAAATTAATAAACAGATTAATTATTAAATCTAAAACTTATATAATTAAAAGAAGGTAAAACCTGGAGACGAAGCCATTGGGAAGAAGGTGGAGCGCTGAGCTACCTTAACTAAAACGAAACACCAATCACCATAGATCGTTCCACCGTCATCAAACGAACCCAAAACACCACCTTTGACTCGAACCAAACAATACCTCTCGATCCAGATTATTTTTATTTTTATTTATTTTTATTTTTTTTTTATATCTCGAATTAACAATCACCACAGTAATAGTAAAAAAACAGGTTCAATATGAAAATTAAATTCGACTGAAAATAATAAATTGAGACGAAAATTATAAAAAATTACTTTTCATTAATTAATATAAAAATTACAATTCTGGAAATTGAAAAATACAAGATTAAATCTAAAAACCTAATTTGCAAAAATTAAATACTAAATTAATCCTACTCCTAAAATTAATAAAAAAACTGAAAAATAATAATGAAAAAGCTTGATCTAATACATGTGAAAGGGGGTTTTTATAGGAGAAACCCTCAAACCATTTCCTTGGTGCCCAAGGTCTTGAATCTTGGCCGTTCTCTTTCTTCTCTCTCTTTTTCTTCACATCGAACGGCTGAGATGATTTTTCCCACAGATTGCCAGCGTGGAGTTGGATGTGAGGACCACTTTGAGTGATTTGATCCGAAAATCATGGGGTTTTATTTCCTTTGGTTGTGAATTACATGATTATGTAAAAACCCCCAATTTATCTTAAGTAAATCTTTGATTAGGGTTTGGGTGATTGGTAAAAAATGGGGGCTGTACTGGGTTTTTAAGAGAGAGAGAATAAACAGTGAGGGTAAATGGGGAATGGGTGTAAAAAAAAGTTTTATTAAAATTGTAACGTGTATGAAGACACGTGGGGGGGGGGGGGGGGTAGGTTGCGTTTTGTTGAGTTTGACTGGTCAACAATGGATGAATGTTTATTAAAACAAAAACGTGTGGGAAGATTATGGGGATGAATTATTTATTTGACTAGGTTATAACATTGACCCAAAAAATTGCTCTATCCGTTCCCAATTTTAAATGGGCTAGGCCCAAATATAAAAGTTCCTTCCGTCCCATAATTTGAAATGGTTATTGGGCTTGACCCAATTGTGCAAAGAAAAAAACCATCCGTAAGCATTAAGAGATTTTGGGCTTTTATTGGGCCTTTAAGGGCAAAATAATTTTAACTTGTTTTTGCTATTGGGCTTTTAAGCCCAATGGATCCAATGTGGGACCCACAAGCCCGATAACTTTGATAAATTTATTCCCCGAACAAAACGACTTGATTTTTGGCCTTTTGATCTTTTCTTCAAAATTGTGTCGACTTTGCCGGTTTTCGTGAACTTGGGCACATTTTGGTCTTTTGACTTTATCTTCGTCTTTTCTTGGACTTTTCTTCAACTTTTGACCGTGAAATCCCGTGTTTTCTTTCCTTTTGATCATTTGTACCTATTTGAACACAAAAACACAAAACCACGCGTAATTCCGACTTTTACGATATAAAACACATGATTAGGTCTTGTTTTTCCTTGATTTTAGTGGCGAAAGGATAAGTGTTTACACACTTATTAATGACCCTATGGAGGAGGAGGCTCCTGCTGGTGGTGCTTCTCATGTGGTTGAGGAGGAGCTGGTTGAGGAGGTGGTGGTTGACAGACCATCCCCTTCCAAGGCTGGTCCTTCTTTAGTACCACATAAGTCTCCATTTGTGGAGACTCCACCTCCTAGTCCTGCTCCACATTCTTCTGATAAGCCTTTTGGTGCTAGTACTCCTAATGTTGACCCATATGTTACTTCGGGCTCCAATGACGCCTTCCCTGACCCAAGTCCTCTTGGTGGGCAGGCGGAGGAGCCTATTACACTTACTTCTCTACTTGATCTTATGCACAGGTATCATGCACGGATTCTTTCCTTGGAAGCAGATTTGAATCAACACCGGAAGCTTACTAGGGAGTTTGTTCTTCCCATGGCTGATCGCATCAAAGCTTTGGAGACTCAGCAAAGACGACGAAAGAAGCATGTGGTCCAATCTGATTCTGATGAGGAAGTTAAGGATCGTGTTGAGGATGGTTTGACTTTGTTGGCAAAGGCTGCCTTTGTTGATAAATTGTATGATGATTTGCCGGTTCCTCCGACATCCTCCAGTGTTCCTTCTCCTGCTGGTGTTTTCACTCCTATGGATGGTGCTTCTGGTCCTACTGCTGGTTCTAATGCTGGTCCATCCCATGATCCAAAGGGGAAGGCCCCAATGACTGATGCTCCATCACCACCTCGCAAGCGTACACGCAGACAGCTTGAGGAAGATAGGTTGGGTGAGGAGGCTGCTCAACGGATGCAAGCCGAAATTGATGAAGCTGCTCGGGCTGAGGAGGAAGTGCTTCAAAAGCAGAGATGTGAACAAGTCCAGCATGATGCAATGCATTGGAATGATAGTGATTGGATGCAGGTGTTGACTATTCTTACCAGGGATTATTCCCAATTCACTGATCTTTTAGGTGCGGATGTGGATGAGCATAACTGTATTCCAAGAGCAATGGTGTTGATGCGCAAGCATCAGTTGGCGCTTGTTGCACAGCTTCGTGAGAGGCGTAGGAACAGACCTTTGTCGAGAACTGAGGAGCGGAAGCAGATGCAGCGATATGTAAAGTATCAGTCGGCTGCTTATTTTCAAGCTGGTTGGAAGTGGGACAGGGTTCGGACTTTGTCTTTTGATGAGCTCAAGGCACTCTATGAACGTATGGTCAAGCATCAGAGCCAACCAATTCCGGAACGATTTATCTACCGTCCTTCTCCACGCGTGGTGACCACTTCTTCGCCTACTGTTACTACTGGTCCTCCATCTGATACTACTCCTGGTTCTACTGTTATTCCATCGGTTTTTGTTGCTACTTCCGTTGGTACCACCACTACTCCTTTGGTTGTTCCTCTGGTTTCTTCTTCAGGTACTGCTACCACCACCACACATGCTACCACCACCACCACCTTTGCTACCACAACCACCACAACTGTTACACTTGATATGGCATCACCATCCCCACCAGTTCCTGGTTCTCAACCTATTCCTTCTTCTAGTGCAGCTCCTGTTGATCCCTTGGGTGGGCAAACTCTTGAGTCTACTTCCCCTACTCCCACGGCTGCTGCTCAGGTAAAGGTAAAGGTTGAACCCTCACCTAGTGATACCACACCTCGCCGTTCGCTTCGCCAGAAATCGGCTCGACGTGTTAGACGTGGCAAGACGGTCCCCTATGAGAAGCGTGATCCTGAAAATCTAATTGATGCAGCTTCTGACAGTGATTCTGATTTGCCTTTGGGTAATGGATATATTACTGGTTGGACGGTTGCGCATTCCATGACTCTTCCTGGTACGGTATCTCATAGGATTACTCTTAGTGATGGGTCTGTTAGGTTTGCTTCGGGTCTGCAGGGTATTTTGTCTTGGGCTGATCATAAGGATCTTATGGCTTTATATGGGTTTGTGGATACCGGCATGCCTGTTGATCCTATGGCTGTGTCTTCCTGGCCTGGTCTGCGCGTATGGGCTGATCTTAAGATGATGCTTGATGCACCTCCTCATGCTCCTGTTTCTGGTGTCTGGAAGGATCAGATGCAATGGGTTATTCAGCGATGGAAGTTATATGCGGGATGTGGTGTGCATATGTTGGAGTTGGAATCTGGTCATATGGTCTTCATGCTCGCATATGTGGATTATCCGTTGACGATTGCTTCCATGGAGGCTATGTTGGATAGTCACTTGCAGATTTCAAATGCTCCCTCCGGGAATGAATCTACTATGGCAACTACGTTGGTGGAAGGGATCCAGGCTCGTTTGAAAGCAGATAAGAAGGCTGCTTCTGGTCTCTGATTTGGTAGGTTTGTGAGTGTTTCTGTTTTGTGTTTTTGATCATTTGTTCATATTATCATTCTTTTCACCAATATGTAAAGTGATTGGTGAATTTCATTCATTCTAGTTAAAAAAAAATAAAAAAAATATATACTTTTATATAATATCTGCTTATACTTTAAACACATCAAGGATTTTATACTTGTAAATATCATACCATTTGCTGATAAACTTTGGGTTCTGGTTGCTGAATTGTCCTTGTGCTGGTTAGTGGTTTCATCTGGTGTTGGACTTGGTCCTCACAACAAATGGTCCTCAACTCACCATGTCTAATCGACAAGAAAGAGTTGATTCACCTTGAGGGTACGGCTCCTGGTGCGATTCTCAAATCCGTTGATGGTTGCTAGGTTACCCAAAACTGGATGGTTTTCACTTGCCATGGTCCTAGACTGAAAAGTGGCTAATCCAAGGGGGTACGGCTCTTGGTAAAGATTTTATCAAATCCGTTGATAGCTGTAATAGCTTGCTTAAAGCTATAGGGTTTTCAACTCACCGATGCTTTATTGCTAAGAGTTGGCGAGTCCAGAGGGGTACGGCTTCTGGTAAAGACATATCAAATCCGTTGACGGCTGTGATGGTTTGCCTAAAATCATCAGGGTACCCCCACTCACCATTGATTCACGTTCTAAGAGTTGGGCTGGGTTCTAGTCTCCCAGGGTGATGCTTATTCCACCAGAAAGACTGGCTAGCCCAAGAGCGAGCAACTACTTGGTAAAGGCTCATCAAATCTGCTCATGTTGCTGTAAAGATTCAACACGCTGCTGATTTGTTTCAAGCTTTGGAGAAGCTTCTAGTGTTTCATGTTGCGGCGGTTCTTCTGTTTCTTATCTTGTTGATGCTGCTGTTTCTTTTGCTGATTCAATCCTCGAGCTTTATTGCACGTTTTCCAGGAAACTTGAACTCAACAGGTCAAATTCAAGTTTAGGGGAGGATTGTTAGGACCATTGGAATAGTTAAATGTAATAGGTAGACTAGGAGGTATGTAGTTCCTCCTGGTCCTAGTAGTAGTAGGAGCAAGTCGTGCTCCTGGTCCTAGTCAAAGTCAAACTTTATTATTTATTTATTATTCTGTTAGGATATGCATGAGATATGTTAGGAAAGGATATGCATATCAGTTTTACACGTTTTGTTTAATGTTGTATTAGGGTTTTCTTGTAGTATAAAAGGAACCTTAGGCAGAAGGGTTATACACACCTTCATCAAACATAGTTCTAGTCATTATCAATATTAGAAATCCTTAGAAAGGATCAAGTCTTTATAGTTATTCTTTTCTTCTTTATTATATTTGTATTCTGCATTCATATTGTGTATAGAGTCTCTCTGTGGATTGACTTGTGATTACAGAAGTCATTCACCGTTCCTGACAGGCTGCAAGATCTACATCTAGTAGACCCAACAATATATTCTGATAAATACCTAAAACTACTTAACCTTTTTACCTTAAACCTTTAACAAATTAACATTAGTAATTTTTTTGAATATTTACCCCTTTGTGGACCCCCTAGAACGGCAACCAACATACCACATGCACCATTGCTAAAACTTTGATTATGGTTATCATAGTGTCATTTTTATATGAACTCATAATGTGTTTAACCTATTAACATTATACATAAATTTACACTTCACCTATTACTTCACTATTTCACACCAAAAGCACACACGATCTCTCTTTCTTTCACTCTACCTCACGACACAAAACACAAAACACAAAAACCATCATTGTTGATTTTCCAAGCTTCAATTTCTCAAAGTTTAGTACTAGTTATACACAATCAAGGATTTGTAAAGATATACAAAAGAAAGAGTTTTTATTATTTGGTTTCTTTGGTGAAAGTTAGAAGACATTTATAGTTCTTGGTTTTTAGTTGATTATATAGTATATCGGGCCATTGTGATTACGTAGAGTCGTCACTTGGGGTTATTTTCTTTAACCTATTTTGATTCTTTCATTTTCATGCATAATATGTGTAGATCAATGCATGCATATCACTTAATCATATGCTTTTCTTGAAAAAAATAAGATGAAAAAAATATTTTCTACTTGGTAATCTTTTAGATCCATGTGTTTTATGGATATGTCTACTAAATCTATGTATTTTTAAGTAAAACTTGAGTTTTTATAAAAATATAGATTTATGTTTATTTGGATACTAAATTTTATTTTGGATACCAAGGGACTAATCTCCATCCTCCATCTCCATTTTAATCCAATGGATAAGATTAAACCAATAAAAATTATTTTCCATCTTTTTTTCAAACATCAATATCTTTTAAACCGTTAATCGTTATGCGAAAAAAATATACCATTACGACGGTCATTTAATTATCTTACTACAAATATGCTATATGATATACTTTCGACAATTTTTTTTCGTTTGCCGAAAACTATCATATATGATACTAAATATTATATATGATAGTAACACTAGTATCATATATGATATACTTATCATATATGATATAAACCAATATCATATATGATTTTGTAATAATTTCTAACCTATCACTAATATCATATATGATAAAAAAACTATTATCATATATGATATTTTAAGCAAATTTAAAAAAAAGACATTTTTTTTTGCTTCAAAAGTATATCATATTGCATATCTGTACAAAGCTAATTAAATGTTCGTCGCGATGATATATTTTTTCCGTTAAACACTTAACGGTTTAGAAGATATTTAAATTTTAAAAATAATTGAAATAACTAAATACTTTTAATCTCAACCTTTAGATATGGTGGGGATGGATGGTAGGGATGAGTCCCTTGGTATCCATGATAAATATGGTATCAAAAATAACTTTACTCTAAAATATATGTTGATATATTTATAGATCTATGAGTTTAAACATGTTCTTTTCATATTATTTATGTGTATGAAATCTTGGTTATGTTTGAAAACGATCAAAAATGTATTTTTTTACAAAATCTATACTTTCTGTCTGAATTTTATATGGAGCTTAAAGGCTTATAAAAATTATTTTGACACTAAATTAGTGCAAGATTATAAAAATATTTGTTATTACCTTCGTTTCGGTATATTATAAGCTAAAAATGGATTTAAAATGAGCAAATTATGGTCGTTTGTTTGTCGTAGTGAAAGATGTACGTTTTCTGAAAATTTTGTATGTTTACTTGCTGATAAAAAAATTTCATATGTGATATCGAGTCTTAAACGATGATTTAAAGGTCCGAGATTTAAATTTTTGGAAGGTATACGTTGTCTAGATAGTCGGGGATAGTTTAAACTTTTTGTACGGATTAAAAATAAGCGAGATATAGAAATGTACGTAAAATTGGTAAAACGTACTAAAAAGTTGTCAAGATTTGTAAATAAGTGAAAAGAGCATTTTCGAGTCAAACCGGGTTATTTTAAGTGTCGAAATGAGTACAAGATGTTGTATTTAAATATTGGAAACATTTTGAGAAGGGTAAAAGCGCCTGTCGGAAATGTTTGGTGATTGATTACGTTTTGGACGTTGTAAATGAGTATTTTGTGAGAAAGTCATTATTGGTTGATTTTGACTGAGAAAGTGGTTGATTATCGAGAGGTTACTAAAATGGAAAATTTTAAAATGACGCCGAAAGGCTGTCGAATATTCCGTAGAAAGCGTGTTGAGTATTTGACTAAGTTAAATTCGGGTAAACTAAAATTTATGCCGAAAGTATGTCGAAATTTCGTCGAGTCAAAAATAAATATTTTTGCTTAAGTATAAGATATTACTTATAACTATATGATTTCGATAAAAAGTCATGTTTTATCTATAAAACGACTCACATGATTGATAAGCGACGTATGTAATAGACTTATGTGATTTATATGTTCGCGCCTAAACTATAGTATTTTATTTAGGTTGTCGCTAGTGTTGTTCGCAATTACTTGATCTTATTTGTGCGGATTGATACTTTGCTTGAGGTGAGTCTATAGGCCCTATTAAACTGCTTTATATGTTTAACATTTTGGGATGCGATAAATGCATATATTGCTTACAGACGCAAAAACTGTTTTCTGTGAGCGCTCAACGAACACTGTCTATGATTAAGCTTAAGTTGCGTTAGCCATAGTTCCCACTATCATGAATCGTTAATTACTCTGTTGGAGTGAGCTCTTATGTTATGGGTAGATCTATTGAGGCTTGATAACGTCCACGCGGGCATATTCTGTCGCCGAACGAGTGTATACCATTTGTGTGACTTGAGTTATCTTGGCTAGATACTCTCTTGGGGCAATTTATAAGTACATTGCGGTGTATGTACTGGATCATTAGTTTCAATGTCATGAGCTTAGCTATCATAAATACTGTGAACGCCCGATTTATATTACACTTGGCACTATATCTCCCATAGTTGCATGTGTACATGAACTGAACTTTTGTGGTCCAACTTGCTATGATTTTGAATTGAAACCTATATTCTCACCAACTTTATGTTGACCCCTTTAGAATTTACCTCAACTATTTTATGATGATTCATATCTGCTATATGAAGTACTTGGAGTCCGCATGTATTTCATGGCTATCTTCGGATATTTATTACTTATGCCTTTGAACTATTATCTTGTTAATATCTTTAAAACTTTAACCAACTGAGCTAGCTCAGTTGGCCATCAAGGGTAACCTTGGGGAGGTATTCTTGGAGAGGTCTCGAGTTCGAGTCTCACCAAGAACCTTCAGGGGCCCGAATTAAATAGAAGCAGGAGTGGGGTTTATCCCCTAAGGAGAAGGTTCGAGGCTTGCATACTGTCCAATTGGATGTCACTGTAAGCTTGAATCACTAACTACCAACTCGTCGTTCAAAAAAAATCTTTAAAACTTTATTCTTCAGCTACTTTATCTTTTGAAGACTGTGACCTCTGTAACTTTGATATTTTAATTTAATTCAACGAGGTATTTTTATAAAACGTCTCATTTAGAGTTGTTCTTTTATACCTTGATCTTTGATATTATGACGTAACAACCCTCGAGCTTTACCACTTCCGTTGACCAAAAATTGGTTTGTTAAAGTCTTTCTGATCAAAAGGATGTTGAAAACCGTCTAGTAATAGAACTAGAAGACTGCGTTTTTTCTGTGTCCTCAAACTGAACGAGAATGAATTTTATTTATAGTCTAAACCTGTCTTGGTAACCAAGACAGATTATTTGCTGAAAATAAATTGATCCTCATATATGTCAAAATTGTATACACGATTTGACATATTTTACAAACACTAAATATTATGTGTATATACTTGTTTCATAAGTTTATATTTATTCCATAATTAGTTACACAATATTCTGGAAAATAAACCCGAATCTACAACAAAAAGATAGGCGCACACGCGAACTTTTGGAGCTGCATTCGTGTCCACAGGTCGCGCGGGCTGACACAAGTTCAAAAGCTTCGAACTCATCTTGGCCAACAAATCCAGAAATATGCACCCCCTGCGCGCGCACGTGGGTGTTGGCATAAAACCAAACAAATATATTTTGAATGTAGAAATCATGATTTCCTTATAAACATTTTATCACTTCATGTTTTGAGCGACGTGGGACATTTCTCTTTTCTAAAATTTGTGTTTCACGTGCCTCACTTTGAGACACGATATCTCATTCATATTAACTCTATTTTAGACATACTTTATCTCGTCGCGAAAGTCTCTTCGAAGAGAACGCAAAGCTACTAACTAATGATAATATATATAACAAATACATATATTAATATGTGTCCAAAGTTTGTGAAAAATCATTTATCACAAACATTTTCCAACCATTTTCCGACATAGAGTTCTTTGTTCTTTATGTATTTTTCATTCTTTTTTGTTTTATTTTTTTTCTTGATCAATGAAGCCTATTAGATTTAAGGTCGTTATCTTTCCGTTTTCGTTTTATCGCCATGAAATTTTCTCGATGTGAAATAAATTTTGCTATTTTAAGCTTTAGAAGTTGTAATAATTAAAAATAAATAATGAGAGCTAAAATATGTTGAATATTGTTTGTTCTTTTGTTGTTTGCATCAAAAGTTGTACATTAAGTATTAAGTTGTATTACTTAAAATTTATGTATCTAATAAAGATACTCTTCAAGGTTTTTAAGTCGTATAAATACTTTCCAAGGTTTTTAAATCGATATTTATATAAAATTGTGAGTTATTTTTTGATCATTTATTTACTAGATTTTAACATCAAAATTTCAACGTGATATATTTTACGTGTTTGATAAGAATACGCATAACTGGTTAACAAAGTAAACAAGTATTTCATTCGTTCTAAAATATGTGTTCATATTTGATTTTCGAAGTTTTTTTTTCAACTTTGAATTTAAATAATTTTTTTATGTTATATTATATAATATTTAATAAAAAGTATATGAATAAATTGATATTTGAATTCATTAATATAATTTTTATCGATTATTATATATAAAAAAACTTATTTAAGATTAAAGTTGAATTTTTTTTTTCAAAAGCTTAGAAAGAAAATAATGTAATTTTAGAAAATGTTTGAAAAACCAAAATGAACGAACTCGTTCAACATAAAAGACCAACCAATAAAAAATAAAAAACCTGCCAAGTGGTAGGGTATCTAAAGAGGTTCACATGGATCCACTCAATGTTTTGAAACCCGTGTCAATTTGATTTGGTCAACTCGGCTGGTTAACCGGTTGATCTGATTTCGGTCAAAAAAAATGAGTCATATTGACTCGAGTTTTACATCTTAAAAACCCGGCTCGATCTGTCAGGTTTGGAGTGACTCGAGTCAACCTGGTTTTTGAGACCCGGTTGAATTTTGATTTTTTCGGGTTTTTTTAAAAAAACATATGTAAATTTTACGTAGTTGCGACGGAATTTATTTTTTACATATTATATTGATTGGTAAACAAATACGAAAGAATTTTATACATAACTTTTGTTAATTATAAAAAGTATAATTTTTAAAAAAAAAAAACCGGATTAACTCGTGTCGACCCGGGTGACTCAATCAGGTCAATTTAAAAACCGGGTTTAAAAACATTGCGGTCTCAAAACTATCTGAAAATTTTCAAAAACTAGCGTAATAAAAAAAAGAAAAAGGAAAATAAAACCCAATTACTCAACCTTGGTCACCAAGTATCAACATAAATATTTAACAAGTTTAAGGACAAAAGTTTAGTATTTTAAAACTTATCGATTATAATTTATATTATTTTAACATAAATTACTTTCCTAGTACACAACCACAACCAACTCCTATATAAATCCCCTAAATATTAACCCTACACCTTCAAAAAAACCATTGTTACTTTTTCACCGGATCCTAAAAAAAAATCACCGATTCTCAAAAAACCCTAAAACGGCCGCATTAATCAGTCTTCGAATCACAAATTCAGGTATCGAATAATCATCATTCCTTAATTTTTCTTATAATAATATTGTATGTTATGTTATGATTTAGGTTTTACAGTTTTTTATTTTTATTTTTTTAATTATGTTTTCCTGTTTGTTAATTTTTTTTTTGGGGGTATATAAGGTTTGGGACTCATCTTTGTTTGAAACTAGTGCGATTTAAAGGTTTAGTTTTTTTTTTGTTTATATCTTAGGGGGTGTTTGTTTGAGCTTATACTAGCAGGGTACCCGTGCGTTGCGATTTTATGTTTTTCCGTGACGAACGGCGATAGTATACTCTTTAAAAAAATGTACCTTTTTTAAGGGTTTTTTTTTATAAAATATGTTGTTGAATTAGATGATTGTACATATTGCTTAGTTAGGGGGTGTTTGTTTCGGCTTATATAGCCGGCTTATTGCTTATTTGGTTTTGGGCTTAAGTTTAATAAGGGCACATTTTTCGGTCATTGTGACATAATAAGCTTATATAAGCCGAAAAGTTTAAAAATAAGCCACAAAAGCTGAGCTTATGAAACATAAGCCCAAAATCAAATAAGCCATAAGCCGGCTGCTTAGAATCTATTCATGGAAGTCTTATGTTGTTTATGTAGTTTGTGAGCTTATGTGATTTTGGCGACTTTTGATCTTATATAAGCTTATTATGATATAATAGACTTATATAAGCCCTTAAGTCTCAAATTAAGCATATAAGACAAATTCACATAAACTCGTAAGCCCGCAAATAAGCTTAAACAAACACTCCCTCATTGTGAATTATTAAGTATGTGATTTTTGTTCATTAAGTTAGTTACACGTTGCTTGTATATTGTTTCTTTGTTTATAGCTTATCATCTTGATTTACGTCTGTAATTTTGGCATTTGCACGATGATTAATCGCTAAAAATCTATTGTGCTGTATGACTATCACTTATTTTACACCTGTGTTGTTTTGTTTGTTTATATTGAAATATATAAAGCTTCTGGTAAACCGTATATGTTTTTAACTACGTGCTATTAGTGAATTGCGGTAATAGTTTATTGGTTTTACATAGTTTTATAAATTTTTTTACATGTTTGTTCAGTTCAATTCTGTGTATGTAATAATTTGATATATCGCTGATTTGGATAACTATAAAATTTTGCTGATATTAGATTATATTTCACGATTTTATAAGTTTTATCACATTGGTATGTTTAGTTTTGCAGCTAGATATTGTTTTGTAGATTATGGTTTCCCTAGTTTGTTAGTTACAGATTCTGGTCAAGATCTTATCACTTACTTTATATGATTGTTTACATCTTATTTTGTTGATCAGGTTTACTGCGGTTTGCAAGACATTCACTTTTGGAATTTAAACATGTCGAAGTTTTTTTTGGGAACGGTATGTGTTAAGTTCTGTGATAGATACATATTGGATTCTTTTGATTGATTGTTTGGATATGTTAATGTGTTTTTATGTTGTAATGTTATAGAATGAGACGGAGAGTGACACCGAGAGTGATCAGGAAATCGATCAGGAACAAGATGGTGCTAATGAGGCACCAGAGAAACCAACAAAGAATCAATATGCTATTACTGACAGCGATAGCGATAGTGATTCGGATGGGCATAAAGCTCCGGTATTGTCTGCCAAGGATAAGCGGTTTGAGGAGTTGTCTGTTACTACTGATCAGATAAAGAATGCTACGAAGATTAATGATTGGGTTAGTTTGCAGGAGAATTTTGATAAGATGAATAGGCAGCTTGAGAAGGTTATGAGGGTTACAGAATCTGTTCGGTTGCCTAATAGTTATGTGAAGACGTTGGTAATGTTGGAGGACTATTTGCTTGAAACGATGGCGAATAAGGAGGCAAAGAAAAAGATGAGTACTAGTAATGCAAAGGCGTTGAATGCCATGAGACAGAAGTTAAAGAAGAACAACAAGGAGTATGAGAAGTTGATTAATGAGTGTAGGGAAGATCCGGAAAAGTTTGAGGATCAACAAGAGGCGGAAGAGCCGTCAGACAACGAGCCGGATGATGGGTCGGAGTCGGAGTCGGAGTCGGAGTCGGATGATGAGAAGGAGAAAGACAATCATGCGGAAAATCTAGATAAACCTGGTTGGGAAAAAATGACGAACAAGAAAGATAAGATGATGGAGAAGCAGTTTAAGGATCCGAGCCAGGTGACTTGGGATATAGTCAACAAGAAATTTAAGGAGGTTGTTGCAGCTCGTGGTAGAAAGGGTACTGGTAAGCTTGAGCTCGTTGAGCAGCTTACGTTTTTAACTAGGGTTGCTAAGACTCCTGCTCAGAAGCTTGAGATATTGTTTAGCATTGTCTCTGCACAGTTTGATGTCAACCCTGGTCTCAGTGGTCACATGCCTATAAACGTGTGGAAGAAGTGTGTGCAGAATATGCTTGTTATTCTTGATATTCTTGAGCAGTATCCTAATATTCTGGTTGATGATACCGTGGAGCCTGATGAGAATGAGACCCAAAAAGGTATAGACTACAGGGATACCATACGTATATGGGGAAATCTCGCGGCTTTCCTTGAAAAGATTGACGTTGAGTTCTTTAAGAGTCTGCAGTGCATTGATCCTCACACCCGTGAGTATGTAGAGAGGCTTCAAGACGAACCTTTGATCTTTGTTCTTGCTCAAAATGTCCAGGCGTACCTCGAACGTGTTGGGGATCACAAGGCTGCATCTAAGGTAGCATTGAAGCTTGTTGAGCTTGTTTATTACAAACCTCAGGAAGTGTATGGTGCTATGAGGAATTTAGCTGCAGAAGTTGCAGATGATGGAGAAGAATCAGTTACTGAATCTAAAGCTGGTCCCCCCGCTTTTGTAAGCACTCCCAAGATTGTGCCTAGAACACCTAGTTTTCCAGTAAGTAGCAGGGCACTGATGGACATGCTGGTCAATCTTATATACAAGAACGGGGATGAGCGGACCAAGGCTCGAGCAATGCTTTGTGACATTTATCATCATGCAATAATGGATGAGTTTTCTGCATCTCGTGACTTGTTGCTTATGAGTCACTTGCAAGACAGTGTTCAGCATATGGATATCTCAACGCAGATACTCTTTAATAGGTCGATGGCTCAGCTTGGTTTATGTGCCTTTAGGGCAGGACTTATTTCTGAAGGACATGGCTGCCTTTCTGAGTTCTATTCTGGTGGTAGGGTGAAAGAGCTTCTTGCACAAGGTGTATCTCAAAGTCGCTATCACGAAAAGACTCCAGAGCAGGTATCTTATCTGAAATATATTCTGTTTAGATTTTTGTTATGTGGTTTTCACTGGTCTCATTGACAAACTAACTATATGATAGCTTTAGTCCGTATTCTTCTTGGTGATGGGTTTAGCGCAGTACTTTTGTTGAAGCAAATCGTTTAGGCAAATAGTAATGTTGAATGTTAATCACTGAGCCTATGTTGAAATAATTTGTCTCCACAAAGTGTTTTAGGAAGGATTTTAGTACGAGTCAAACTAACCTTAAAATTTTTCCAACCTACATCTTTTGAATGATTGCAACTTTCTTGTGTTTGTCTGGGCTGGTTTT
Source organism: Glebionis coronaria (assembly GCA_025667525.1). NCBI lineage: Eukaryota > Viridiplantae > Streptophyta > Magnoliopsida > Asterales > Asteraceae > Glebionis > Glebionis coronaria. The sequence continues at coordinate 541,316,118 of CM046882.1, forward strand.
TTTCCTTACTCCTTAGGCTATATTAGTCTTTTCTTTGACCTCTTTTAACTCCCTTTTTTTTTCTATCGATACATATCTTGTTTGTTTCCCTTTAGTGTTTTTATCACCTTAGTTTAAGTTATTGGCAGACACAAGAACAACGCTTAAAGTGGGTACACATGAATATGTCTTCTTTTAGTATCCCTTTTTAGCTTGTACAATTAAGTTTGTTTATTAGATCTCTATTACGACCAATTTACATATGAATGGGTTGATGTTGGTTATGTTTTTATCTCAAGTGTGTCAACTCTTTTTTATAGATACAGCCTCCTGAATGATTTAGTAATAGATTTTTGTAATCATGATGAACATTATAGCTTATTTGTATACTAAACGGAGTTCTGGGTCAACACAACTTGACACGGATCATTATGACCCAATCGAAACATGCCGTGTTTCTATTGTTAGCCCGTTTTGACTCGTTACCCAACATCTTGATACCATCTTTCATAAACTTATTCTGCAGGAACGTTTGGAAAGGAGAAGGCAGATGCCATACCACATGCACATCAACCTTGAACTTCTGGAGGCCGTACACCTGATATGTGCCATGCTGCTTGAGGTTCCTAATATGGCCGCAAATAGCCAAGATACAAGGCGCAAAGTCATAAGCAAGACACTAAGAAGATTACTTGAAACAAATGACAGACAAACCTTCACCGGCCCCCCTGAAAGTGTGAGAGACCATGTTATGGCAGCAACCCGAGCCCTTAGGAATGGTGACTTCCAAAAATCTATTGATATCATCAATTCACTAGACACCTGGAAGCATCTTAAAAACCGTGAATCTGTCATACAAATGCTTAAAAACAAAATCAAAGAAGAAGGTCTAAGGACTTACCTTCTTACCAATTCTTCATCATACTCGACACTAAAATTGGACCAGCTTTCAAACATGTTTGACCTTTCGGAAAGTCAGTCACGATGTACTGTGAGCAAGATGATGATTGATGAAGAGCTTCATGCAAGCTGGGACCAACCTACAAATAGCATCGTTTTCCATGAAGTTGAACATAGTAAGTTACAGACTCTGGCTTTCCAGCTAGCCGAAAAGCTCTCAGTTCTAGCAGAGAGCAACGAGCGGGCTGGAGAAGCGAGGTTTGGTGGTGGTGGGTTGGAGTCATTACCCACCAGGCGTCGTGAGGGTCATGATTATGCATCAGTTGCTGGCGGTACAAAATGGCAAGACAACCAGCAGTCTTACTCACAAGGAAGGCAGCAGTCGGGTTATGGCAACAATCGACCCTATGGTCCTGGTCAGGGTTATCAGAGGGACAGGACACATCAATCTAGAAGTGGTTATCAGGGCACAAGACTCCAAGATAGTGCAGGGGCAGGAGCAGGAGCAGGAGCAGGGAGGAATTATGGTGGTTCGGCTGCCAGGGGAAGCCAGATGGATGGTTCTAATCGTATGGTGAGTCTAAACAGGGCGGCTCGTGCTTACTGAAGTCTGAGCGGTTCCAAATTAGTTAATTAAATGAAATGCGTATTGAGACATCTTTGGATTTATGTATTGTGTTTAAAGACTTATAATCTAGAATTATGAATGCAAGTGATCTACGTATGACTTAAGGTAGCAAGTATTTTTGTATTATTCTTGGTTGTTTTTTTGGTCTTTACCTTTTGCGGACTTATTAAAGTTGTAATACATACACAATGTCCATCAACTGCAAATTTACACTGTAAACACTAGAGATAAACTTGTCTTGCAAATGCTCATCACACTTGGCGCAATAGCGACATGGATTTTAGATCGATAGAACAATAGACGAACAGTCTGGAACTGATTAGTAAGCCAAGTACCTTTCCTTTCTTTCACAGCAAGCAAGTTTGCCCTAATCGATCTGAGTGATTTACTGCAGACTCGACATTCTCCACTATCTCAGTTGTCCAGGACTGTAAGAAGGGTATAACCCGAAAATATAAGAAACAACTATCTCGATTTGATTGTACAACCCATTATCCAAACACACATAAAGATTCTGTGCACGACCCTTAATTTGCAGATGAGTTTGATGCATCGTCACCAAAGAAGTAAGGTTTAATGACTTCAATAAAAATATCACAAAGCTGAGACTGCCACAAAAATATACAGCACTCAATGCATCCGAGAACTCATAAGAATCCAATGATGACACCAACATACGGGCATGACATGCTTCCTATGATGGTTTTTGGGGCATGTCATGCATAATGGGCACGTCGGTTAATCTTGAAGCAGGAAGAGCGCAAATAGGTATTTGGCAAGCGGGTATGTTCACTAGTCGGTTTTGCTCCATCTGTAGCCTGACACATGCCAGACGTCGAAGCCTATTGTAAGCCGTCTTCCGAGTTGGGACTTATATGGTCTATTGATTATTTTTGCAATTCACAAACCAATCTTTTTTGGTCTCAAATAAGTCGAAGAGCCTTGGTTAAAACAAGGCATAGCTACAGCTTCTTGTTGTTTCACCCTCTTTGCTTTTTCCTTAGCCTTTATTTCTAATCTCGTCTTGGGTTTGTTGTTTCCTCAAATTCTCCATTTCTTCTTCCATAGCCGATTTCTCTTCTTTCTGCTTCTTCATATGCCCAACATTTACGTATCTGAATTCTTTACAGGAATGAACATGGGACCCATTTCCGGCACCCACTGTGGCTCAACTGAAGTCGCACACTGCATGTATTCTTTAGTAGTCAATATCAGCTCGTGATAGACCACATAATCACGCGTATAACCCAACCCATATACAGCCGAACTCGGGTGATGATGACATGGCATCCCTTTCCTACAATTAACGTATTCCCCTAGCTAGTACCTTTAAGTCTTGCAGCATTGTGAAAATAAGCTGAACATATGGCTTTTCTCACAATGTCGTATCAGGCCCACTTGATGTCAGCGGGATTTTGAGTCTTTTTAATATGTCTAATAACTGAGATCCGACTTCACGAGCTTTTTTCAATCCATTCACTTGTAAGAAATGGTCGTTACACCAGTCTCCGCGGTACCATTGTTGGTAGACATCAAGTAAGGTTAGATGGTCCGATTCAGGTCATGGGATGCTTGTCATATTTGTAACTAATTGAATACTCGGGATGTATATATGTTAAATTTACAAGGCTCGCAGGTGTACAAAAGTTGTTTCTTTGCATCAGACAAACACATACGACACTCGATCTCCCCAATTTTCCAAATGCTTACTTCTTGTAAGCACAGATGATTTGGATGGGATCTACGTGTGATATATTCGGGTGTGACCCCGCAGTAAACGTCAACTCTCACGCCAGGAGGACGAGTATCTTTACGACAGTAACCAAATCCATTGCAAAGTAAGTACAATAATTACATCGGAACACACCCATAATATCAGGTACTTGTGGCAATAGTTCGAGTAATTATTTCCTTAAACCAGCAGCCTTCTTCTTAACTTGAGTAGACAACCGGGTGCACCACCCATGGAGAACAACGTTACATACTTACAGAGTTACATCCCTCATCGTAAGCTGTACATTTGTAAAATGGAATGTTTGTGATTGGTCGTACGCATGCATTGCATAAAACATCAACCATAATAAGCTAGCTTCGCTAAATTAGATTCAACAATAATGATTCAATTCATGTGATATGTGGAAACATGCATAGATGGTGAAACGACAATCTATTGGCGCCTCATGTGTTTATGTTGACGATGTTAGAAAGACCTGGCTATCGAGGTAGTTTTTTAGACGACCAACTCTATACCATCTAAGTAATCGCCTGTTCGTCAATAGTAACTTATCAAAGTATTTCCATTTTCACCCATTACTCAATCAGATCATGCAACCTACCTGGATATAGGGTTTGTATGCTGTCCATCTTGATAAAAATAATGGTCTGTTGTTCAAAAAAGTAAAAGCGCCAAGTATATTAGGTCGGTCAATATGGTCTATGCGGGCGCCAAAGGCTTGTCAGATAGACCTGACTCAATCTGGAGTCGACACAAGAAAATGCAATGATTCCAAATTTCGAGTCTCTTCGTAATAATTAGATCAGAAATACTAGAACTCGAGGCGGCAAAATACTCTCATTATTCTTCGTGTATAAGAAAAACGCAAACAAGAATCGACCCATTCATAGATAAATATGGGTTGAAAATAAAGATGGTATTTTCAAAATGTCATAAGAACATCCATTTACAACCACCATCTCCAACCACTGTTACCTTTTGAAGGTAATGTGCGTTTTTGCATTTGGGATTCAGCTGAGTTTCTACAAATAAATGACCAGTAAGATAATATACTCAGTATTAAAAATCACTTGATAAATGAAATACGGCTAATCAAACAGTTAGGCGAATTGAGATAGGAGGAAGAACGATTCACAAAAGCATACCCAATTGATATGAACTTATCCCATACCAGGCTTGCATCGGTTTATATGCTAAGTGTAGAACTCACGACACTCCAGAAAGCTAGCTCAAAGGATCGGAGGGGACACCTATGCTTTATAAACTACCGGCCAATCCCATACTTGGTCGATATGAGATCATAACATAAGATGGTTGCCTTTTGGAATGTAATCAACTATGTAAATTAAATTAATCAAACCCCAAAGGGACAACCATCTTATTAATCATTTATTTGTAGCTACATACATACAGTAAACCTTATTGTACTCCTAAACACATCTATACAATTGGTTTCGGAGAAGGATCATACAACGACACACATCCGCTATCAAGTGCAAACTTACACTGCAAGCACTTTACCATAACTCTGTCCTGCAAATGCATACCACACTCGATGCATTTACCATCACTTTCAATCCCTTGGCAAAACGAAAGAGGGTGTGGGTGACCTTCCATCTTAAACCTGCCTCCAAATTTGATATTTACAAACAGATAAACACCTTTGCGAAAGTAGAGGCTGTTATGTGGTCTTCCTTTAAGTATCAATGGAGCACAAGACAAATGCATGGACTGAAGACATTGATGACAATGATAGAAAGAACCGTAAGGATTAAATTCCTCCTCGCAAGCTTCACAAAAGTAATCACCGATATGGTTTTCAACTGGAGAGTAACTTAGGGTCATCGGATGCTTGTCATACCTGTGTATTATTGTCTCGGGCAATAACAAAGCACACTCGGGATGCAGATGAAAAGTACAAATTTTGCAAGTGAATGTAGTTTCTTCACTTCCTTCTATTTTAGTCAAACACAGACCACAACTTTGATGAAGTTCTTCTATCTTAACTCTATATAGTAGGTGATTTGGATGAGATTTATGTGTGATTATTTCAGGAATGAACGCGCAGTTAACATCGATGTAGTAATCACATTTGACACAAGAGTAAGCAAATCCATTGCACGCCAAGTGGCAAACACTACATTCAAACACGTCGAATAAAAAACGAGGTGCTTTTGGCAAGAGTGTAAGGGTATGTTGTGGGTGACCTCTATAGTTGATTAACTCAAGAGGCAATCTAGTGCACCAAGCATGAAGGAAAAAGTTGCATTCCTGATCATCAGCTCTACATTTGTAAAACGGCATGGCCACGATTGGTCTTATACACCCATTGCATAATACCTCAACCTTTTTCATTGGATTGTGACAAAATAATGATGTTGTTCTTGAAGAGTTTGGGCTTGTTATATCATTATTGCATGGTGTATCCACTAGAACTAGTGGATGTTGATGAGCAAAATGTGTTAGGTTCGTTTCGGAGGCACTTGATGGCATTTCTAGATCAAACAAGCGTTTTAATATGTTGTTACTGTGATCAGGGAATGGGAGATGGAGAAGATCGGGATAATCAACATCATTGTAATTTTTACCTGATGAATCATATAAAACACAATCACTATATATTTTTTTCATAAAAACTCGCAGCTATAAAGGTAATTAGTTAAGGTAAGCGTAGTTTTACGTACCCTTTTTTAAGGTAATGGACATACGCGCGTCTTTCCCTATTGTTGCACAAGCTAGGTGTACATAATATCGGCATTTCTCACATTTAAAGATCCAATGATGTTCATCTCCTCTGAAATCATATTCACATACCTTACATTTGGGGTAATATTTAGCTTTTTGATCTACCTCCAGAAAGGAGTAAGCAAGGGTGAGTGGGTGAGTATGTTCTAAATATCCCTCTGTGTGATCTTTGATTACAACCCTTTTCGAAGTGAAAACACAATCACTATGGGCGGAAAAACGTAAACAAGTGGTACATTGACAAAAGTTCCCTTTGTGTTTCTTCCCACACGCATCACATTTGGCCAAAATACTTTTAGAGATCGGCATTAACGGGTGTTGGTGGCTAGGGTGATAGATCAAGTGGTTTTGTACACCAATTTTAGCACATTCTATACCAATTCTAACTTGGGGTTGCACACAAATAGAACAACTATAAAACAAGTTCTCATATCTATGCCTACTGTTACAAATTTGACACAGCCACCAGGATGGCCACCAGTCAACCTGATGAAGGAAAAGGGTATGCTCACGATGAGCTTCATGTGTCAGCTCTGTCGGAAGCTCTGCACACAATTTATGGCTAGGTTCCTAGTCCTAGATCCGAGTTACTAGCTTTCTAGACCGACGGTTGTAGGCCTCCCTCAGGTCGGCTTTAGTCGAGCTCCTGCTTGCGGATTTTTCCCTGCGCTGATTCAGGAGCCTTCTTCTTTAGTCTAGGATTCTAAAAAAAAGAAATCACAATCACTTTGATCACATTTATAGTAATACCTGTATAAAAAGTTGATTTCTTGACGACAATAATCACATGGACATCGAAAGGCTTGCTTCATAATCAACTCCTCCTCATCATCGTATACTTCTTCATCGCGTGGATATTCTGGATTCAAGTCTACAAGTTTTAGTGGATGCTCATGTTTTTTTATCACCTTCGTTGTAGTAAGCATAATGTTTCCACTTGCTTCAACTCTTTTTGAGGAAGTGATTTTTTCTAAGTGAAAGATAGTAAGTATACAGAAGAGATGATAAGATAAATCTGAGGTACACAGGATATATGGATTATATAGAATTGTTTAAGTGATTCTTTTCCTAGAATACAAGTTACTTACAAGTTTAACAAACCTAAAAGTTAACTAAATCAAACCTATTAGAAGTTAAAAAAAATTATAAACCTTTTTTCTTACATGACCCTGAACCTCTAAAAACGAGTCAGTTAATTCATCAATACTTGAGCCTCCATCACTGATCAATAGTCATAACTAATTCAGATTCCACTGCTAGAAAGAGTAATATCAGCTACCAAAAATATTCGCATGTAATACATTCTTTGTTTCTCTTTAGGATAAACTCTTGTACAATAAGTTTTGATGAAACTTTGTATTTTTTTTACAGATAAAAGTCATTAGAAGAATTGCGTTTTTTGGTGAAAAGACACAATTCTTACAATCCAACATGATTTCGCAATGAAATGTATGTATGCGCATCCCTGTATATATATAATCCGAGATGGGGGTTTATTTGTGTATAATCCGGATCAGACGCTAAGCGATGTGGGTATACATACATTTCTCAATCAGACGCTAAGCAATTTTTGCAACGTTGGCCTCCCACACTCGTGCTAGACGTAGGTGACGACTTTTGACCACTAGTTTAGAAAGATTTTTTATGAATACGTTTAGGAAAGCGAAGTATAAGGACACTCGGTATAATTTTGGAAGTACAAGGACGGTATCTATAGCTTTAGTACAACCACAGGGTCGATCCATGTAGTTTACTCAAAAAATTTTTTTTTCTCTTCTTTGTTTAAAGAGAAAACTCGAAAAACCCTGGGGGAAGAAGAAGAAGCTAAGAAGAAAAAAGATGTCGGGAGCAGCACCAAAATCGAGGTTATCGTACTGTAAAGACATTCTACAACAACGTTTGTTGGATGCAATTACAGCACTCACTCCACGACGTCGTTTCTCCTGTCTTCCTATTCGTGTCCCTGTCTCCCCCGAAGTTATCGAGTATGTTTATTTCTTTTAATCTCTATAATTTACATGCATGTTTTTAATCTAATGTTTTTGTTGAATGTTAGGGCTCATCCTGTGTACAATGCTCTACAAGAGATACTGAACCGTACCTTTTTAAATTTATACGTTCTCGACCAGGCGTTACTCCACTCTGATTCTAAGGGAGGCCATGTATGTACACTTTCTCAGTTTTACCTTTTTTTTAAAGTAACCTGAATGTCATGTTTTTTAGCTGGTGTTTGTTTTCGCTTAATTTAAGAATATATAAGTTTTATCATAACTCAAAGTTAAGTAGCTTCCGCTGTTTTCTTATTAGGCCCCTTCATATCCTGACCGTTTTACCTTTACCTATGACGTGCCCGAGCCTCAAACATTTGCTACTACTTTACACCTTGAACATGTTCCAGATGCTCAAACCGCCGATCACATACGTATCTTATATAACTTAAGACACTCCTTGGCAGTTTTCTTATCACAGGTACTTATTATTGGTTACTTAATTCCGTCCAACTTACTTGACTTCCTTACCACTCACGTATCTTTTTCTTACTCTCTAGTTTTATACGGAGATTGATGAATTCGGTAAGACTATGTCCTCATCTTCACAGAAGTCGCTTGCTTCATTGCTAATCACTTTAAATGGCTATTTCTCAAAACTGGAAGCATCTATTTCTGCTATTGGTGGTGTAAGTACCCTACCCCACCCTTTTCTTTTTTCTTTTTTTATTAAATACAAGTAGCTAGTTGATCATTGGGATGGTTTAACTAATCTCTCTCACTCAAAACATCTCTAGGTTGGCTATTTGTCGTTTGACAAACTATACAACTATAGGGACCACTGGCCTGCTGTTAATACTTGGGATGTGCAGTGGCCCGATCATAATACTGAGGACGCCCTCAGTGTGATGGATACAAATCTAAACAAGCTGGACGAGTATATATCCACGGTGGTAAGATTTTCTTAACACGCGCTCTATTTGCTCTTCATGGTTTTTTTTAACTGATATCGGAACTGTCTTCATTTAGTGTAGAACTGCTGTATAATTGTGTGCTGAAATCTATGTTAGATTATGCTGAAGGAACTATCTTCATTGTTTTTTTAATGCAACCGTACATTAGCATAAAAATGGTCACATTTTCCCTGTTTCTTCTTCCATTATCCCAAAAGAAAGAGACTAGAGGACCGTGTCGTATTCCTCATATAGGCAGGCATACTTAAAGTTAGTAATAGTTTTAAGAAAACGTTTTTACTCACGTGGAGGTGGGTAATCCCATATCAGGTTTACTAGAAAGATACTAAGGATCTGACTATGTCGTCATATTCTGCGCAGGCAGACCAAAAGTTAGTAAGTGGATTGAATTTTTATATAGAAAACTCTCTTGTTCATCTGGAAGTGGATCATTCCATAATACCGAGAAGGCGCAGGTGGTCCAGTGCTGATACAAAATACTGCTATGGTCGTTTTCAATAGGGAGAGTATTATGTGTTCTTATAAATGGGGGATGAAAATGCCTCTCAAAGTGGAGGCTCGTGATTGCTTTTCCTTACCTTAAAGTTTGGGTGCAGTCCACAACTTATATGCTTTATAAGCTGATACGAATGACGATTGTCAATAGCTGACACGTGACTGATGGTTATATGTTATAAGCCATACATGTAGAATCACTACAAAAAGCAAACAAATGAATTGAACATTTGCTATATGAAGCTTGTCACTTAAGCTATAAAAGTATGCCATGTATTTATGCACGATTTGTTAAAATTGAACTCATTTTACTTGAGAATATTGCTATTTTATTATCAGCTTATCTAATGTTACAATACTAACATTTCACCTGCTGTCGTTTTGTTTTAGGTTTCCATATACCGTAAGCCAAGGAAGATAACTCAGCACTGGATGCCCTACATTTTTGGGGCTATAGGAATTTCCATATTTTCAGTATGGCTTATACGATCAGGCATCGTTGACAATTGGATTCTTGAGGCAAAAAAGATATTTTCAGGAGAGCAAGCGGTAAAACTTCTGGTGCTTTTTATTCCTTATTCCGAACTTGTGTACATAAATGCACATCCCTCTTTGTTAACATCTCTTTCTATGCACAAATCACCCGATTATGGCATATCAATATATTACAGGTTACAGCTGTAAGAGATGTAGTTCTAGAGACAATGAGAAGTAGACAGAAGGAAGGGATGAAACAAGTGCAATCAACCTCTAATTCGCTTCACAGGTTAGTTAAAGAGTTGACATTATGGATTTTAATGTGCATACTGTTAAGTTGATATTTCATCGTATAGAGATCATTGATTAACGATAACTTTACTTTTGCTAACATATGTATGTCTACGTGTGATCTGATGCAAATCAGATTATGCAGGTGTTGGTTCTTTGTTTGTATGAGACCATGAATATTACTATTGCTATGGAGTATAGAATAAATATAAAAAGATAACCCTTATATATATATATCAATAAAGGGAAACCATGCATGATTGATTATATTGTGATGTTTTTAAAGTGGACTGGCATTCTTATATGTAATCATGTATACAACTCCTTTTGCAGTATGTTGTCGGACATTAGTGAGCGGATAAAAGGTGAAAAGACCCCATCAAATGTATCGGACCAAGAGATGCTTGAAATTGCAACGACCAGGTATGCAGTATGCTTATTTCCGTTTTTGGTGCTCATGATACTCGGTTCTTGTTTGATCAAACTTTGATATAATATGTAGAGAACTAAACCATATATGAAGTGGTACTCTATGCATAGGGGAATTGCATATATGTACATTTTGGTTTCGGTGCAACATATCCATGTTTGTTTTCTTAAAGGTGAATGTTGGTATTGATGCAGTTTCGAGGAGCAACTTAAGCATCCAATCCGAAACTTTATCTGGGGAGAGCTTCCTCGTTTATGGCATATCCAAGTAACATACTACCACCCTCACTCTCTTTTGCTAATTAGTAATTTCATGTCACGTGACAAAACATTTTTTTTCTGGTGATTGACAGCTTATGAAGCAAACACATGACATTGAAGCGTAAGTTGATTTTACAAGCATTTCATTATCTAGTGAAGGCTACCTATACTACGCGTCTCTGATAACGGTATTACAAACAGGTCAATGTGCGAGCTGAACCACAGGATGTTAATGGATTATGAGACAAAAAACCCCTTCATTCCTTCTTTGTGGACACTCTCTATTTCTTCTGGTGCGCTTATGATATGGACACATTGATCAGACAGGTATGCCATACAGGCTGTATACTTTTTATCTATCTGATGCTGTACATTATAGTACATTAGTCGCATTTATCTTTTTTTAATGATCCTCGTGTCTCAGTCAAAAGCGAAACAGAGAAGTGCAGTTAAAAGAAGACTATTACTTGATGAACTTGAGAAAAGAATTATGGAGTTCCAGAATTTGTCGGTGTCGGTAAAGTTCTACTTTTCTCTGATTTTGATACTATGTAATAACTTGAAAGGCAGGCCCTGATGGTGGCCTTTTCAGCCCGTGCTAAGACTTTATATGGATCCATTTTTAGTTCATTTACTAAACCATCAGGGGATTGTGATAGTTTGTTTGGGAAACCTCATTTCACCTGCAACTACAAGGAAATCTTCATAATGCTGCAAAAGGTTCAGCAGTATTTAAGAAGTGAATTTTTTTATTCCAGCCCATTTCAGTCGATTACAAGGGAAACAAAGTTTAACAGGACATCTTTTTTCTCAAATGATTTTGCTTATGCATAATATCCGGTCACTAAATGTGGCTTATATAGAGCAATTGAGAAGACGGAGTAACCTCTGCGTTTTTTGTTGATCGGTTTACACTTGACAGTGGTTTTACTTTCTACAAACTAATAAGATTTTGCTTTCTTTTTGCAGAACGAACATGGTCATTACATAAATGGATTGGTTTTGTATACTTTAGACCGCCTCTACAAGGTGGTGGAGAGGCTTGCAAAGGCAGATGGTCAATGGAAGAAGTAAGTTTGTTTGTTTTATATCTCTAGTTATTAGTTCAGTTATTGATGGTTTATAGAGTTCATAACAATTATTTAAAACCCTAATATGGATCAAAGAGCGCATAGCGGAAGCGATTAACAAGATCATCAATTTAACACAATTACATTAATCAAGATTAGGGTTACATACCTTTATCCTAGCAAGATCCACAAGACGACGGAACGAACGACAACTAGGGTTGATCACGAATACCACCAAGAATATAATCTAAAGGAAGATTATATCACGCTCTTGTACACATGTAATACGGCGAGTTAACCGTGAGTCTAGCACGAACAAACCGAGCTTCAACGCTTATGGAATATCTACCCAATAACCCTAGAGAGGGATTAGGACTAGATAATAAACAAGATCGAAAACCAAACTGTTGGGTCCACACAGAGAGACTCTATACACAATATAAGTGCGGAATACAAATACTATAAAGAAGAACAAAATAACTATAATGACTTGATCCTTTCTAAGGATTTCTAATATTGATAATGACTAGAATTACGTTTGATGAAGGTGTGTCTAACCCTTCTGCCTAAGGTTCCTTTTATACTACAAGGAAACCCTAATACATCATTAAACAAAACGTATAAAACTGATATGCATATCCTTTCCTAACATATATCATGTAACAGAATAATAACTAAGACCAGGAGCACGACTTGCTCCTACTACTACTATGAACAGGAGGAACTACATACCTCCTAGTCTACCTATTACAATTAACTATTCCAATGGTCATAACAATCCTCCCCTAAACTTAAATTTGACCTGTTGAGTTCAAGTTTCCTGGTAAAACGTTCAATAAAGCTTGAGGATTGAAACAACAAAAGAAACAGCAGCATCAGCAAGATAAGAAACAATAGAACCGCCGCAACATGGAACACTAGAAGCTTCTCCAAAGCTTGAAACAAATCAGCAGCATGTTGAATCTTTATATCAATATGAGCAGATTTGATTAGCCTTTACCAAGTAGCTGCTAGCTCAGTCTTTCTGGTGGAATAATCATCACCCTGGGAGACCAGAACCCAACCCAACTCTTAGAACGTGAATCAATGGTGAGTGGGAGTACCCTGATGATTTTAGGCAAACCATCACAACCGTCAACGGATTTGATATGTATTTACCAGAAGCCGTACACTTCTGGACTCGCCAACTCTTAGCAATGAAGCATCGGTGAGTTGAAAACCCTATAGCTTTAAGCAAGCTATTACAGCTATCAACGGATTTGATAAAATCTTTACCAAGAGCCGTACCCCCTTGGATTAGCCACTTTTCAGTCTAGGACCATGGCAAGTGAAAACCATCCAGTTTTGGGTAACCTGGCAACCATCAACGGATTTGAGAATCACACCAGGAGCCGTACCCTCAAGGTGAACCAACTCTTTCTTGTCGGTTAGACATGGTGAGTTGAGGACCATTTGTTGTGAGGACCAAGTCCAACACCAGATGAAACAATCAACCAGCCCAAGTGTGAATCAGTAACAGGAACCCAAAGTTTGAATCAGCAGATGGTATATTATTCACAAGTGTAAAATCCAGGATTTGTTTAAAGTATAAGCAGATATTATATAAAAAGTATATATATATATATATATATATATATATATATATATATATATATATATATATATATATATATATATATATATATATATATATATATATATATATATATATATATATATATATATATTTTAACTATAATGAATGAACACCAATCACTATACATATTGGTGAAAAGAATTGCAGTATTAACAGATGAACAAAAAAACACAAAACATAAAAACTTACAAATCAACCACATCACAAACCAGAAGCAGCCACCTTATCAGCTTGTAATCGAGCTTGGATCCCTTCCACCAGTGTAGTGGCCATAGAAGACTCATTCCCGGAAGGGGCATTAGAAATCTGCAAGTGACAAGCAAGCATGGCCTCCATCAAAGCAATCGTCAACGGATAATCCAAATCTGTAAGCATGAACACCATAAGACCAGACTCCAAATCCAAGACATGCACACCACAACCAGCATATAACTTCCATCTCGTGATAACCCATGTTGGCTGGTCCTTCTAGACACTAGAAAGGGGAGCATGTGGAGGGGAATCAAGCATCATTTTCAAATCAGCCCACATTCTCAGACCAGGCCAGGAGGGCACTTCACTAGGATGAACAGGCATACCAGCATCCACAAACCCATACAATGTCATAAGATCCTTTCGATCCGCCCAGGACAAAATACCTTGCAAACCCGAAGCATACCGCACATAACCATCACTAATGGTAATCCTATGGGAGACAGTACCAGGTAGAGTGGCGGAAGGCGTAACCGTCCAACCTGTAATAGATCCATTACCCAATGGCAATTCTGAGTCACTATCGGAAGCTGCATCAATAAGATTTTCGGGAGCACGCTTCTCATAGGGAACAGACTTGCCACGTCTAGCACGTCTAGCCAACTGCTTGCGGATGGAACGGCGAGGAGTGGGAGCACGAGGCGAGGGTTCAACCTTTACCTTTACCTTTGCAGCAGGAGTGGGATCAGCAGAAGTAGAATCAATGCCATGCCCGAAACCGTTCCTATGTCCAACCAGTAGTGAAATAAGCAGCCGACTGATACTTCACATACCGCTGCATCTGCTTTCGCTCCTCGGTTTTCGTCAAAGGCCTGTTCTTACGTTTTTCACGAAGTTGAGCAGCAAGCGCTAACTGTTGCTTGCGCATTAACACCATAGCTCGAGGAATACAATTATGCTCATTCACATCAGAACCCAAAAGATCAGTAAAATGTGAATGATCCGAGGTAAGAATAGTAAGCACTCGTATCCAATCGCTATCATCCCAGTGCATAGCTCATGCTGCAACTGTTCACGTCTCTGCTTCTGAAGAGCTTCCTCCTCAGCCCGAGCAGCTTGGTCAATCTCCTCTTGCATCCTTTGTGCAGCCTCCTCACCCAACCTATCCTCCTCAAGTTGTCTGCGTGTTCGCTTGCGAGGGGGTGAGGGAGCATCCGTCATGGGGGCTTTCCCTTTTGGATCATTAGATGGACCAGCAGTGGAACCAGCAGTAGTACCAGCAACATCTTCCTTTGGTGTAGGGACAACAGCAGGAGAGGGAATGCTCGAGGAAGTAGGAGGGATCGACAGATCATCATATGACTTATCAGCAAACACAGCCTTGGCCAACAAATCCAAGCCATCCTCCACAAGATCTGGAACTTCCTCATCTGAATCAGACTGAACCACATGCTTTGTTCGTCTCCTCTGCTGCTTCTCCAAAGCTTTAATCCGAGCAGCCAAGGGAAGAACAAATTCCCGGGTAAGCTTACAATGTTGATTCAAATCCGCTTCCAAGGAAAGAATCCTTTCGTGGTACCTGTGCATGAGATCAAGTAAAGAAGTAAGTGTAATAGGCTCCTCCGCTTTCCCACCAAGAGGACTTGGGTCTGGGAAGGCTTCATTGGAACCAGAAGCAATAAAGGGGTCATTTTCATGAGCACAAGAACCAGAAGGCTTATCAGAGGAGTGTGGAACAGGACTAGGAGGGGGAATATCCACACATGGAGACAAATTTGGCAACGAAGTGGGCGCAGTCTGGGAAGTGGATGGCCTTTCAACCACCACCTCCTCAACCGGCTCCTCCACAACCACATTAGGTGCACCACCAGCAGGATGCTCCTCCTCCATTAGGTCATCACCTAATTGAGGTTCCTCCTCGGCTTGGTCAATCGGAGGAACAACATCAGGAGGACCTTGAGCAAGGCCCAACATTTCATCAGTAAGGGGCCTCCACTCTCCTCCAAACCCATGAGCCATGTTATAGTATACTTTAGCAGTAAGCTTAGAAGGCTCACACACCTCCCTATCACGAGGTAAACAAACAAGTATCTGCTGTAAAAACCTAGGATACATCAAAAATTTCTTCCTAGAACCAGTACTAGACAGATTGCTAACCATCCCATCAAAAAAATAGCGAGAGAAATTAAATACCCTACCCTGTGCTATGCAGATTAGACCAGTAGCCAAAGGAGTAGGAAAAGCATCCCAACTCCTAGACTTGGGGCTTAAACAATGAATCAAATAGTGCACTAGAAGCTTCCATTGGGGGGAAAACCGATTCTTTTAGAAGTTAAACTTCCCCCCATGATTGTACCCAATAGCAGCCATCCCCTCCAATACCTCAACATTGGGGATGGAAACAACACCACCTTCATCTTGAAGATGAAGGGAACTCCGAATAGAAGCTTCAGTAACCACGTAAGAACGGCCATCTATGGTAGCATGGAGTTCACGTGGACGACCAACCACAGCCACAAGACGAGCAGAAGCCCAAAACCGACGAATCACACTATCATAAACAATGGGGCACACAGTAAAAGCATACCTGAGGTTAGAAGCCTCAATGAATTCCAGAATGTCAGTGAACTCATCACGGTGTGGACCATCTCCTAGATAAGCGACCTTATTGTGAGCAGGTTGGTATACCAGGGCAGCCATTGATGGTGATTAGAAGGAATGGAAGATGATTTGTTAGGGTTTGAGAGAGTAGGAGCGGATGTATGTGTGTTATGATTGTGAGGAATGAGTCAAGGGGGTTATTGACCATAAATAATGGTCTAGTAACTGTTCATTGACCCCTAATAATGGGGGTTGCCCTTTCAAATTAGGCAGTTAATGCAAAGTAACCACTTGCCCCTTTTAACATTATTTGCAAATCCCAGTTTACCAAAGTTAAATAAGAGGATATATACCAGAATTTGCATGCGTTGACTAAAAGTCAACAAAAGAACGACTAGAAGCATAATGTGGTCAACAGAAGGCAACAAAGTGAACAGTGTCCCAAACCAAGACCAGAAGTCAACCATCACCTGACAAGAAGGATTTTTATCCACTAGAAGCCAACCAAGAACGACTAGAAGCTAACCATTAAGGACTAGAAGCCAGTCATGAATGAAGAGAACCATCAGAAGTGAAAAAACCTCAATCAGGAGTAACACACACCACCAGAACCCATTCAATCTATTGTTAAAATCTACCAATATGTTAGTCTGTGCAAATAAATATGTACACTAAGCCTCCCCTTAGGCTTAGCCTCCCCTCAATCCTAGGTCTCAAGGATTGACCATCCCAATGTGAACCACCAAGTGGTTGAACCGAGGACCATCAAAGGCTTTTGTCAACAAATCAGCAACATTATCATCCGTATGAACCTTAAGAACCTGTATCAACTTCTTCTCATTGGCATCCCGTATAAAATGGTGCCGAATTTCAATATGCTTTGTACGTTGATGAAAAACAAGATTCTTCACTATGCAAATAGTGCTTTGGTTGTCAATTCACAGAGAGACTCTATACACAAGTTCCTGACAGGCCATTCGTCTGTTTTTGGCTTTTGCTTCCTATATGGGTTTTACAATTTTTCAGATGGATGTCAAGAGTGCATTTCTATATGGCAAGATTGATGAGGAAGTTTATGTCACTCAACCTAAGGGCTTTGTAGATCCACTTCATCCCAAGAAAGTTTACAAGGTGGTCAAGGCTCTTTATGGACTTCATCAGGCTCCTAGAGCTTGGTATGAGCGTCTCTCCACTTTCTTGTTGAAACATGGCTATAGAAGAGGCACAATTGACAAAACACTATTTCTTAAGAGGAACACCAAGGACATTATCCTTGTTCAGGTGTATATGGACGATATTATTTTTGGTTCTACTAAAAAGGAATGGTGTGATGAGTTTGAAAAACTGATGAAGGGTGAATTTCAGATGAGTGCTATGGGAGAGCTTATATTTTTCCTTGGTCTTCAGGTCAAGCAACAGTCGGATGGGATCTTCATAAGTCAAGATAAATATGTTCATGAGATCCTTCAGAAGTTTCATATGGATCCTCTTAGACCAGAAGCAACACCTTATGAAGTTGCTAAAGTCAAACTCAAGAATGAGCCAGATCCTCTGGTAAATGTTCACATGTACAGGTCTGTGATTGGCTCACTCATGTATTTGATTGCATCACGTCCGGATATCATGTTTACAGTAAGTGCTTGTTCTAGATATCAAGTGGCTCCCACGGTTTCTAACTTGAATGCTGTCAAGAATATTTTCAAGTACATCAAGGCTCAACCCAAGCTAGGCTTGTGGTATCCTAGAGAATCACCTTTTGTTCTTGAAGCATATAGTGATAGTGACTATGCAGGTGCTAATAATGACAGAAAATCTACTACTGGTGGTTGTCAATTTTTGGGTCGAAGACTTATTTCATGGCAACGCAAGAAACAGACGATCGTAGCTACTTCTTCAACAGAAGCTGAATACGTTGCTGCTGCTAGCTGTTGTGGACAAGTGTTGTGGATCCAAAATTAGATGATGGATTATGGGTTCAATTTTATGAATACCAAAATTTTCATTGACAACCAAAGCACTATCTACATTGTGAAGAATTCTGTTTTTCATCAACGTACAAAGCATATTGAAATTCGGCACCATTTTATACGGGATGCCAATGAGAAGAAGTTGATACAGGTTCTTAAGGTTCATACGGATGATAATGTTGCTGATTTGTTGACAAAAGCCTTTGATGGTCCTCGGTTCAACCACTTTGTGGTTCACATTGGGATGGTCAATCCTTGAGACCTAGGATTGAGGGGAGGCTAAGCCTAAGGGGAGGCTTAGTGTACATATTTATTTGCACAGACTAACATATTGGTAGATTTTAACAACAGATTGAATGGGTTCTGGTGGTGTGTGTTACTCCTGGTGGAGGTTTTTTCACTTCTGATGGTTGTCTTCATTCATGACTGGCTTCTAGTCCTTAATGGTTAGCTTCTAGTCATTCTTGGTTGGCTTCTAGTGGATAAAAATCCTTCTTGTCAAGTGATGGTTGACTTCTGGTCTTGGTTTGGGACACTGTTCACTTTGTTGCCTTCTGTTGACCACATTATGCTTCTAGTCGTTCTTTTGTTGACTTTTAGTCAACGCATGCAAATTCTGGTATATATCCTATTATTTAACTTGGTAAACTGGGATTTGCAAATAATGTTAAAAGGGGCAAGTGGTTACTTTGCATTAACTGCCTAATTTGAAAGGTCAACCCCCATTATTAGGGCTCAATGAACAGTTACTAGACCATTATTTATGGTCAATAACCCCCTTGACTCATTCCTCACAATCATAACACACATACATCCGCTCCTAATCTCTCAAACCCTAACAAATCATCTTCCATTCCTTCTAATCACCATCAATGGCTGCCCTGGTATACCAACCTGCTCACAATAAGGTCGCTTATCTAGGAGATGGTCCACACCGTGATGAGTTCACTGACATTCTGGAATTCATTGAGGCTTCTAACCTCAGGTATGCTTTTACTGTGTGCCCCATTGTTTATGATAGTGTGGTTCGTCAGTTTTGGGCTTCTGCTCGTCTTGTGGCTGTGGTTGGTCGTCCACGTGAACTCCATGCTACCATAGATGGCCGTTCTTACGTGGTTACTGAAGCTTCTATTCGGAGTTCCCTTCATCTTCAAGATGAAGGTGGTGTTGTTTCCATCCCTAATGTTGAGGTATTGGAGGGGATGACTGCTATTGGGTACAATCATGGGGGGAAGTTTAACTTCCAAAAGAATCGATTTTCCCCCCAATGGAAGCTTCTAGTGCACTTTTTGATTCATTGTTTAAGCCCCAAGTCTGGGAGTTGGGATGCTTTTCCTACTCCTTTGGCTACTGGTCTAATCTGCATAGCACAGGGTAGGGTATTTAATTTCTCTCGCTATTTGTTTGATGGGATGGTTAGCAATCTGTCTAGTACTGGTTCTAGGAAGAAATTTTTGATGTATCCTAGGTTTTTACAGCAGATACTTGTTTGTTTACCTCGTGATAGGGAGGTGTATGAGCCTTCTACGCTTACTGCTAAAGTATACTATAACATGGCTCATGGGTTTGGAGGAGAGTGGAGGCCCCTTACTGATGCAATGTTGGGCCTTGCTCAAGGTCCTCCTGATGTTGTTCCTCTGGTTGACCAAGCTGAGGAGGAACCTCAATTAGGTGATGACCCAATGGAGGAGGAGCATCCTGCTGGTGGTGCACCTAATGTGGTTGTGGAGGAGCCGGTTGAGGAGGTGGTGGTTGAAAGGCCATCCACTTCCTAGACTGCGCCCACTTCGTTGCCACATTTGTCTCTATTTGTGGATACTCCCCCTCCTAGTCCTGTTCCACACTCCTCTAATAAGCCTTCTGGTTCTTGTGCTTATGAAAATGACCCCTTTATTGCTTCTGGTTCCAATGATGCCTTCCCAGACCCAAGTCCTCTTGGTGGGAAAGCGGAGGAGCCTATTACACTTACTTCTTTACTTGATCTCATGCACAGGTACCACGAAAGGATTCTTTCCTTGGAAGCGGATTTGAATCAACATCGTAAGCTTACCCGGGAATTTGTTCTTCCCTTGGCTGCTCGGATTAAAGCTTTGGAGAAGCAGCAAAGGAGACGAACAAAGCATGTGGTTCAGTCTGATTCAGATGAGGAAGTTCCAGATCTTGTGGAGGATGGCTTGGATTTGTTGGCCAAGGCTGCGTTTGCTGATAAGTCATATGATGGTCTGCGGATCCCTCCTACTTCCTCAAGCATTCCCTCTTCTGCTGCTGTCCCTACACCAAAGGAAGATGTTGCTGGTACTACTGCTGGTTCCACTGCTGGTCCATCTAATGATCCAAAAAGGAACGCCCCCTTGACTGATGCTCCCTCACCCCCTCGCAAGCGAACACGCAGACAACTTGAGGAGGATAGGTTGGGTGAGGAGGCTGCACAAAGGATGCAAGCGGAGATTGACCAAGCTGCTCGGGCTGAGGAGGAAGCTCTTCAGAAGCAGAGACGTGAACAGTTGCAGCATGATGCTATGCACTGGGATGATAGCGATTGGATGCGAGTGCTTACTATTCTTACCTCGGATTATTCACAGTTTACTGATCTTTTGGGTTCTGATGTGAATGAGCATAATTGTATTCCTCGAGCTATGGTGTTAATGCGCAAGCAACAGTTAGCGCTTGCTGCTCAACTTCGTGAAAAACGTAAGAACAGGCCTTTGACGAAAACCGAGGAGCGAAAGAAGATGCAGCGGTATGTGAAGTATCGGTCGGCTGCTTATTTCACTACTGGTTGGACATGGGAACGGGTTCGGGCATTGTCTTTTGATGAGCTTAAGGCGCTTTATGAACGAATGATCAAGCATCAGAGCACACCTATTCTGGAGCGTTTCATCTATCGTCCTCCTTCACGTGTGGTTCCTACGTCTCAACCTGCTATTGCTTCTGGTTCTACATCTGATGCTCCTCTTGGTTTTGCTGCTATTCCATCGGTTGTTGATGTTTCTACTGTTGGTACCACCCCTACACCTTCAGTTGCTCCTCCTGTTTCATCTCTAGGTCCTACTACCACCACCACCTATGCTACCACTACCACCACCACTGCTACTCCTGCTATGGCATCACCATCACCACCCGTGCCTGGTCCTCAACCTGTTCCTTCTTCTGGTGCAGCTTCTGTTGATCCTTTGGTTGGGCATGGCATTGATTCTACTTCTGCTGATCCCACTCCTGCTGCAAAGGTAAGGGTAAAGGTTGAACCCTCGCCTCGTGCTCCCACTCCTCGCCGTTCCATCCGCAAGCAGTTGGCTAGACGTGCTAGACGTGGCAAGTCTGTTCCCTATGAGAAGCGTGCTCCCGAAAATCTTATTGGTGCAGCTTCCGATAGTGACTCAGAATTGCCATTGGTAATGGATCTATTACAGGTTGGACGGTTACGCCTTCCGCGACTCTACCTGGTACTGTCTCCCATAGGATTACCATTAGTGATGGTTATGTGCGGTATGCTTCGGGTTTGCAAGGTATTTTGTCCTGGGCGGATCGAAAGGATCTTATGGCATTGTATGGGTTTGTGGATGCTGGTATGCCTGTTCATCCTAGTGAAGTGCCCTCCTGGCCTGGTCTGAGAATGTGGGCTGATTTGAAAATGATGCTTGATTCCCCTCCACATGCTCCTCTTTCTGGTGCCTGGAAGGACCAGCCAACATGGGTTATCACGAGATGGAAGTTATATGCTGGCTGTGGTGTGCATGTCTTGGATTTGGAGTCTGGTCTTATGGTGTTCATGCTTACAGATTTGGATTATCCGTTGACGATTGCTTCGATGGAGGCCATGCTTGCTTGTCACTTGCAGATTTCTAATGCCCCTTCCGGGAACGAGTCTTCTATGGCCACTACACTGGTGGAAGGGATCCAAGCTCGATTGCAAGCTGATAAGGTGGCTGCTTCTGGTCTGTGATGTGGTTGATTTGTAAGTTTTTATGTTTTGTGTTTTTTTGTTCATCTGTTAATACTGCAATTCTTTTCACCAATATGTATAGTGATTGGTGACTTTCATTCATTATAGTTAAAAAAAAAAATAAAAAAAATAAATATACTTTTTATATAATATCTGCTTATACTTTAAACAAATCCTGGATTTTACACTTGTGAATAATATACCATCTGCTGATTCAAACTTTGGGTTCCTGTTACTGATTCACACTTGGGCTGGTTGATTGTTTCATCTGGTGTTGGACTTGGTCCTCACAACAAATGGTCCTCAACTCACCATGTCTAACCGACAAGAAAGAGTTGATTCACCTTGAGGGTACGGCTCCTAGTGTGATTCTCAAATCCGTTGATGGTTGCCAGGTTACCCAAAACTGGATGGTTTTCACTTGCCATGGTCCTAGACTGAAAAGTGGCTAATCCAAGGGGGTACGGCTCTTGGTAAAGATTTTATCAAATCCGTTGATAGCTGTAATAGCTTGCTTAAAGCTATAGGGTTTTCAACTCACCGATGCTTCATTGCTAAGAGTTGGCGAGTCCAGAAGGGTACGGCTTCTGGTAAAGACATATCAAATCCGTTGACGGCTGTGATGGTTTGCCTAAAATCATCAGGGTACTCCCACTCACCATTGATTCACGTTCTAAGAGTTGGGCTGGGTTCTGGTCTCCCAGGGTGATGCTTATTCCACCAGAAAGACTGGCTAGCCCAAGAGTGAGCAGCTACTTGGTAAAGGCTAATCAAATCAGCTCCTGTTGCTATAAAGATTCAACACGCTGCTGATTTGTTTCAAGCTTTGGAGAAGCTTCTAGTGTTCCATGTTGCTGCGGTTCTATTGTTTCTTATCTTGCTGATGCTGCTGTTTCTTTTGTTGTTTTAATCCTCAAGATTTATTGAACGTTTTACCAGGAAACTTGAACTCAACAGGTCAAATTCAAGTTTAGGGGAGGATTGTTAGGACCATTGGAATAGTTAATTGTAATAGGTAGACTAGGAGGTATGTAGTTCCTCCTGGTCATAGTAGTAGTAGGAGCAAGTCGTGATCCTGGTCTTAGTTAAAGTCAAACTTTATTATTTAGTTATTATTCTGTTAGGATATGCATGAGATATGTTAGGAAATGATATGCATATCAGTTTTACACGTTTTGTTTAATGATGTATTAGGGTTTCCTTGTAGTATAAAAGGAACCTTAGGCAGAAGGGTTAGACACACCTTCATCAAACGTAATTCTAGTCATTATCAATATTAGAAATCCTTAGAAAGGATCAAGTCATTATAGTTATTCTGTTCTTCTTTATAGTATTTGTATTCCGCACTTATATTGTGTATAGAGTCTCTCTGTGAATAGACTTGTGATTACAGAAGTCGTTCACCGTTCCTGACAGGCTGCAAGATCCACATCTAGTGGACCCAACAAGTAATAGGTAGACTAGGATGTATGTAGTTCCTCCTGGTCATAGTAGTAGTAGGAGCAAGTCATGCTCCTGGTCTTAGTTAAAGTCAAACTTTATTATTTAGTTATTATTTAGTTATTATTCTGCTATGATATGCATGAGATATGTTAGGAAATGATATGCATATCCGTTTTACACGTTTTGTTTAATGATGTATTAGGGTTTCCTTGTATTATAAAAGGAACCTTAGGCAGAAGGGTTAGACACACCTTCATCAAACGTAATTCTAGTCATTATCAATATTAGAAATCCTTAGAAAGGATCAAGTCATTATAGTTATTATGTTCTTCTTTATAGTATTTGTATTCCACACTTATATTGTGTATAGAGTCTCTCTGTGAATAGACTTGTGATTACAGAAGTCGTTCACCGTTCCTGACAGGCTGAAAGATCCACATCTAGTGGACCCAACAAGTGGTATCAGAGCCTGGGAGAGTCTCTGTACAAGAAGAATCAATTTTTCTCATTACTAACATTTTTGTTTAATCATGTCTGCCTCAAGTTCTACTCAAACAGGAGAAGATAGTACTCCTAAAACTCTGCAACCTCAGCAGATCGTTGCTACGGTTTCCAACACAAATGGTAAGTTTCCTCTTCTGAAAAAGGACGAGTATGATAGTTGGGCAATGAAGATGGAATGGTGGATCACCAACACTGATCAAGACCTTTGGAAGATTATTCTGAATGGGAACAGCAGGAAATTGAGGTGGTGTGTGGGTGGCGATCGCAAGAAGCAAGAGAAGGGGAGAGACAAAAAATTATGAAAGCCTTGGGGTTGTTTATATAGCCTTGGCAATCCTTGGGCTCCAAGTAATTAAACAAGAATTAGGAAACAAAAGTTTCCCTTTGCCCCCTCCTTCCTTTGGCCGACGGACGCAAGCCCCCAAGGGGGTGTTTGCGTAATTTTTGTTTTCCTTCTTTTAGCTTCTTTTAAATTCCATAACGATCGTTATAACTTAACTCTTATTTATCAACGATCGTTAGTTAAGCTTTGGTTTGATTTAATAAATATATTTAATAAATAAATTAACCCTTTACGTTATGTGTGCAATCCCGTGATCCCGAGTTCGATCCTATCTCACGACTATTGATTTTAAGTCTATAAACTTTCAGCTCCCACTTGGACAAAATTCTAATATCGTGATCACACTGACTAGCGTCTAGTTACACTAGCAATGTCACTAGTACAAACCGGGTAAGGCCTCCTGGACAAGAACCTTTTAATGATTACATCATTATTATTATCCTTTTATTTCAAATACATCGTTAATAAGGATATGGATCTCAGTCATTCCTTCATTAACTATTCTGTTTCTCGTTTACGGATATAGCAAGATTACCAAAACAAATTTGGGTGTGGCCACACAAACATCTTACTACTCCCCCAAGGGGCCCAGTTGTATTTATACTTCAAAATGATTTGAAGGAAACAAATCCCATTTTGACTACAAACAAAACACATGAACTTCGCAACACTTTTGAAAATAACCCTTATGACTACCAGTTACGTTTAGTGTTAGGTTACCTTACAAAAATGCACTACATTCAATGCAGTTTTCTGGTATCTCAGGTCTAAGGATAACTATTTATGATTTACTTAATGACAAAGATCCATAAAGTAAAATCACATAGTTGGGATAAGTCCAATATTTGATCCATCAAATATCATCCAAAATTGACCAATATACTTTCAAGTATACTCTGTCACTGTTTTGAATTGTCTTAGTTTAATAATACTCCCATATTATTAATCGACAACGGACATTTAGAAACATCAAAATGCTCACGGATTAAAACATGTAAAATAGGATACAAAATCAAATAACAGAAAAATAAACGAAATCCAATCTTTATTTCATCAATTCAATAATGTCTCACATCCTTTATCCAAATACTAATCAACAGATTTATTGCATGAACTCGCTAGCTAGTTGCAACCCAATTGCCTTGGCATGCTTAACTACCTTTGGCCTAGATAAAGCCTTAGTAATAGGATCAGCTACGTTATCATCTGTGTGAACTTTTATTAATTTTATTTCTCGAGCTTCCACTTGTTCTCGAACGTAGTGATATCTACGTTTAAAGTGTCTGGCGCCTTTCATAACTCCAGGGTCATTGGCGAATATTATTGCCGCAGAATTGTCGCAATATATATCAATAGGTTCTTTAATTGAAGGCATCACTCCAAGATCTCCAATAAACTTCCTAATCCAAACAGCTTCCATTGCGGCTTCTGAAGCGGCCATGTACTCAGATTGAGTCGCATGCATAGCAATGGTTTTCTGCTTACTGCTCTTCCAGTCAACTGCTCCTCCATTGATGACAAACACGTAACCCGTCTGAGACTTCGTATCGTCTTTATCACATTGCCAGGACGCATCACAGAAACCTGTTACATTCAGTTCTATGTCTGGTTTACCCCCGAATACCAAAAACATATCTTTCGTACTCCTCAAATACTTTAGAATATGCTTAACAGCAGTCAAGTGGAACTTTCCTGGATTCTGTTGGTATCTACTGACCAAGTTCTGAGCAAACGCCACATCAGGCCTTGTGCATCTTACAACATACATAATAGATCCTACTGCCGAAGCATAAGGCACCTTCTGCATGTAAGCCACCTCTTTAGGTGATGATGCATCTTTCTCATGACTTAACTCATGCTTAACCTCCATCGGTAAAAAACCTTTCTTAGAGTTATGCATGTTATATTTCTTCAATATCTTATCAATATAAGCATCTTGACTAAGACCAATTAACCGTCTACTCCTATCTCGATAGATTTTAATTCCCAGAATATATGCAGCATCTCCCAAGTCTTTCATAGAAAAACATTTACCAAAATAATCCTTAACTTCCTTAAGTCTTGGAATGTTACTTCCCATGATCACTATGTCATCGACATATAGAATTAGGAACACTACATTACTCCCATGAGCTTTGCGGTATACACATGGCTCATCACGATTTTGAATAAATCCGAACTTTTTGATTTCTTCATCAAATCGTTTATTCCATTGACGTGATGCTTGCTTCAAACCATAAATAGATCTTTGAAGTTTGCACACGCGCTTTGGATATTTAGGATCAACGTACCCTTCCGGTTGTTGCATATAGATATCTTCATCTAAGCGACCGTTCAAAAAGGCTGTTTTAACATCCATTTGCCATATCTCATAGTCATAGTATGCTGCTATAGCTATGAGAATCCTAATAGCTCGTAAGTCTGCTACAGGAGAAAATGTCTCCTCGTAGTCTATGCCAAAAGTTTGAGTAAAACCTTTAGCCACTAAACGTGCTTTATAGGATTGTACATCACCATCCATGTCAGTTTTCTTCTTATAGATCCACCTATTTTTCACTACTTTAGCATTTTTAGGCGCGTCTACAAGAATCCAAACATCATTGATTTCATTGTGTTTCGGATGTGAATTAATGTAGTTAAATCAACCTTAAAGAATTGTACCAATAACAATTGTAGGTAATACCAATTTGACGCACAGGCGAGCCGGGAATTTGGTCAGCGCTAAAGCATAACACCTCATTCCTTAACCGGGTACATGACCAGCGGTGCGTTATACCCACTTTATAGTTTGCCAAAATTGAGTAGCCGTTAAGTTGCTATTGCAATTCTAATCAACGCAAATCATATGTATTTTACATCTCAAAATAATTCATTAATTTTGATAAGATTTAGTCCATATTATTTTTCTTGGAAAAATTACCCTTGTTTACAACATACAATATCCGTATGAAAACAAGTAGTACAAAAAAAAAACTAAATCAAATAGCCACATGCATAACAATTTATTCAAAGAACATCAAATCTAGGGTTTTTATGAACATAAAAAGTCTTCCCTAATTTTAAAACTTTGAATCAAATAAAGCAAATAGCAATCAAAATTATATGATCCGTAAGAAACATGCATGTTTATTACGGATCTCCCACATTCTCTTAACAATTAAAAAACTACGGATCGTAACCACGCATGCCATAACAATTAATTCATGCATACATCTAAAGTTAATTACCATGTATTTTTAGGGTTTACAATTTTTTTTTTTTATAAAAAATTCGGCATAGCCGATTTTAAAAATAAAAAACAAAACCCTAATTTTTATAAAACCTAAAAAACAACATGTAATTTTTAACACAAATCAATATTAGTTAAAAAAAACTTTAGATCTTGATAATTATAATCATGTTAAAACGGCTATCGATGCCACTGATGGTTTATGGAGTTCATAACAATTATTTAAAACCCTAATAAGGATCAAAGAGCGCATAGCGGAAGCGATTAACAAGATCATCAATTTAACACAATTACATTAATCAAGATTAGGGTTACATACCTTTATCCTAGCAAGATCCACAAGACGACGGAACGAACGGCAACTAGGGTTGATCACGAATACCACCAAGAATATAATCTAAAGGAAGATTATATCACGTTCTTGTACACACGTAATACGGCGAGTTAACCGTGAGTCTAGCACGAACAAAC
Source organism: Glebionis coronaria (assembly GCA_025667525.1). NCBI lineage: Eukaryota > Viridiplantae > Streptophyta > Magnoliopsida > Asterales > Asteraceae > Glebionis > Glebionis coronaria. The sequence continues at coordinate 541,344,419 of CM046882.1, forward strand.
CGAGCTTCAACGCTTATGGAATATCTACCCAATAACCCTAGAGAGGGATTAGGACAAGATAATAAACAAGATCGAAAACCAAACGAAACCCTAAGGTGGTGTGTGGGTGGCGATCGCAAGAAGCAAGAGAAGGGGAGAGACAAAAAATTATGAAAGCCTTGGGGTTGTTTATATAGCCTTAGCAATCCTTGGGCTCCAAGTAATTAAACAAGAATTAGGAAACAAAAGTTTCCCTTTGCCCCCTCCTTCCTTTGGCCGACGGACGCAAGCCCCCAAGGGGGTGTTTGCGTAATTTTTGTTTTCCTTCTTTTAGCTTCTTTTAAATTCCATAACGATGGTTATAACTTAACTCTTATTTATCAACGATCGTTAGTTAAACTTTGGTTTGATTTAATAAATATATTTAATAAATAAATTAACCCTTTACGTTATGTGTGTAATCCCGTGATCCCGAGTTCGATCCTATCTCACGACTATTAATTTTAAGTCCATAAACTTTCAGTTATGCCTAACAAAATTTTCAAATTTAACACGTTTACTTATACATGAGTCGATTGGATTTGGTAGGGTATTGATACCGGAGGTTTTGTTTTAATACATAAAACCGTTTATTTGACTTCGATTGGTAAAGTACTTTTGATATAAAAAAATCGCAATCATACGTGAGTAGCTACTTATCGCAATCATACTTGAGTAGCTACTTAATAATTGACAGTTTAACCGTTTTCGGCAAAGTGTTTTTGTCAAATCATACTACCCATTCTGAGATACCCAGAACATCTTATGTTTAGGGAGACAAGACATACGAGTCGCTGACATAAACACATGTTTAATATAGCAGAAAATGCCGCTCAAAGTTGTATGTTTGTTTGCAGCTATGCATGCCTGCTTGTTTGTTGTATGTACATGTTATAAAGAGACGTTTAGATGTATAGAAACATTGGTGTGGCTGATTATATTGGGTCTTTTATGAACAGGGTCAGAAATGATCTTTACCCTTTTGGGGGATGCATGCCTTGAAACGTCAGATAAGCTCCTGGTCACGTCACATTTGTACAGGGCTTATGAATGCTTGCTTCCCAATACAGAAAAGGAGGCCACTCAACGTAGGTATGTAGAGAAGCATAGAGGGCTTGCTCAGGAAAATCTAAACGGTTCTCGTTCCCGCTAGAAATAGTGACTTAGTATAGGTCCGGACCAGAGAATTGTTAGTCATAGTTGGTAATGTTATGGGATGTTCTGCAGAGTGTCGAGATTATTTACAGTTATGTGTATCGTCATCATCATCTTAACTTGTGCAGGCTGTATATTATTAATACAATTGTGAGACATAGCCGTGTCATTTGCTGTTTTGGTGGGATACAAGCTAATTTCTATTAATCATTGTTTTTTCTCAAACATTTTTTTCTCCTGAAAACTTAACAGTTTGATAATTATGTTGTTTCAAACCACACATCAAAAAAGCATTCCTTCTTAAGATCAGATTCCGAACTAATTTCAACAAGGGCACGAGCAACACCAATTTGACCCCATGACTCCACACACATCAAGCTAGTGAAGGCAACCCACATAATAGGTTTACCTATTTGTGTAGCAATCAAGCCCCAAACCATTCACCAAATAAGCAAGAATAGGTACATTATGTAACTTAACCCAAACCGGCATCTTAGTAACCTCACAACGTGTACATTTGGTGACCATTTGTTAATTACCTCAAATTCTTTCAAAAGAAAAGGCATCCCCTCGAATATATATTATACTTTAAGAACATAAACCAATACTGTTCAACCAACGATAACGATATGAATAGTTAATAACACAACACCACATATTCCTTAAGACAACTAAATATGCACAAGACCCGTCAACCATTCAAATACCAGATGCAGATGAACAACACATATCAAATCAGAATGTGATGCCAGATGGAGGTAGTAGGATATTCTTTTGGTCAAAAGATTCCTATCAGCAAGGGATTTTGAATTTTGATTGTGTGGAGAACATATGGGTTCAAATCAACTATTCGTCTGGCATCGTTAATTTATACAAGAGGTCAACTATCCCCTTCTTGATCAGCCTATCGTATGGCTCGACTTACGCAATTCGACTGGATCCCGTCTCAAACTATTCATGACAGAAACATAACAATTAGCTAAGTATTAAAAATATAATTAGTCAAAAACCGTTGCAATTTTCTTCAATGGCAAATTATGAACCACAAAAATAAATTACAAAGTGCAAATGAATGGAAAAAAGATAATGAAAGTTATAGTACCTAATTAAACAGAGGAATCGTGGCCTGAAGAACATGTAGTATCTCTATCTCTAAGAAGAGTAGCCCGGAGAACATGTAGTATCTCTATCTCTAAGAAAACATGTAGTATCTCTATCTCAATGTTCTCGTACAACTCATTCAAAGCGTACAAGCTTAGCCCATGCAAGTACTCGGCTCCTAAAAAAAATAAAGAATTTTACCATTAAGTCTTACCGAGGAAAAAGGAAACAAGCCCACCCAATGAATTTATTTACTAAAGAGAAAAAAATATGACTTTTTACTTCTTCCGTTTGGTTCAAGTAGTTTACTCATACTAATCTCTGCCTCTCTAAGTAATGTTCTGCATATGTTTATATGTATCTCTCTTGCATCTAAATACTATGACAAGATAACCAATAACCGTCTTCAGATAATGTGCATTTTCTTATTGAATGAAGAGTGGTCTATAACAATAAGCAAAACGGTGTGACCTACCATTACTAGTAAATCTTCAAGTTTGTAAACAGACAATGGAACAGTGGCAAAATTATTATCATGGGAAAATAGTTGCTTGTTACAATCGGAAACAAACTATTCGTCCGAGACTTCAATTGTTTCGAGACAGCTCAGAATTAATCAAGAAAATGGTAAACCCTTCACTTGTAAAGTGAAAGCAACGTGATGTGGAATCATGATATTAGGATGATTTTTTGTTTCTTTTTATAATGATGGGGAATGGATTAAGTTTTATAGATTTGTTTCCCACAAAAAATGAAGGGCACGCAAATTTGGCAAATGGTGAGTGTTTGGGCTGTAAACTGGTCCCACCGAAAAGCCTAAAACCAAACCAAGCCGAAGTAAAATCAACCCAATATTTGAAAATCTGTAATGATATCACTAGCAACTTCATATTTTGAAAGCTTTAGAATCCAAATATAAGCATTATCCGTATGAATTATAATGAAGAGCCTGCAAAACCAGAAACATAGAATTTCTTTTACACAAATAAGCATACCAGTGTTGAAGATTCCCTTAAGAAAGTGTGTATAGCATGCTTTCCCCTGTTTAAACAGCGCAAAATGAGAGCAGATAATATAATACAATTAAAAAAAGCAGAACGACCAGCCAATGCTTACATCTCAACATCCACAAAGAGTCTTTGCATCTGTCAATGACAAAAACAATCAGTCAATAACTTGTAACTAGGTTTGACAGAAAATAAATGGGAGGGTGGATGTATTTTACCTTAATAATAAGTCCTTTCGTTAGCAGTCCCTCCCAAAGAGCTGTTAGCGGAAGCTCAAAGTGTGTCGTTAGGCTAAATTTATAAAACTCGGTAAGATTGAGAGAAAAATATTGTATTATTTTCACTTAAATATATTAATCCCCAAAAAAAAATTACTCGTACTTGTCCAACACACGTTGGTACCTTTCATCGTTTTTAGCAAACCGGTTCCCCGGGTTTCGAGAAGAGACCTGCAAAAAGGAGTTGTATATTAATTACAACAATATGTGAAAATGTCAACAAGCCAACTGAAAAAAGGAGTTGCATGCTTTACGATGAAACTATATGCATAGAGATAAAAAATATTTACTCAAAAATTTATTTATTTATTTTAAAGGCAGCATAACGTTACTAGAAAACCAAGGAATACAAACAAAGGCAACCCATCAATTAACCAGAAGTTACAAGCAAGGGCCCCAAAAGAAAGAAGAACATGCAGCCTATAAAAAAACACTGCAACAAACTAAAACAAACAATACACTTAACCAAAGCAATGAGAAAAACATGGCGAACACAGACACATACACATACACACCCTATAAAAGAACAGAACCAAACAGAATTCAACCATGACCATGCTGTAAACTGTGTAAACATTTCGCTGGCAAACCACAGAACAGAATAAGGTCATACAATTGCAGACCTTGCCATCTGATAAATCAAACCAGCAAGCCAGCAAACAAGCTTAAAGACGACATTTTGACAGATCAGTAAGCCAAAGCTTATAAAGCTTACTCATCCTATGCCAATTTGAATTTGGACTCAGTTTGCTCATTCACAAAAAATTATCACATACAGTCCTATAACCAGTTTAGATAACCAAGTCAAAACTGGTAATCAGTTACATTAAAACACAATAAGAGAAGCATTTTTATCGGCAATCTTGAACACTCCCTAGTAATCACCAAAAAGATAATGCTAATTCAATGCATCAAAAAGGATAAAAGCAATATATCAAAGCATCCTTATGATATACCAACGGTATCTTTATGATATAATTCCTATAAAGGTTAAAAGCAAAGACAGAAAAAATAGTATCGTCAATTTCCAACTGACCTTTTATAATGAGCCTTGACATTTATCAGGCCTGTTGGTTCACCTTCACACTTTGTTTTCCTCTTGAAAAGTTCATGTTGTATCGCTTTTAGCTGCAATGAATTAATATCTCATCATTAGTAACTTCCTCGCAATAGATAACAAATATGATGAAAACTTGCATTATAAAAAGCTAAAGTGAGATTTACTTTAAGAGAATAGCCAAAATAATAATTCTAAGATGAGTCACAAGCAAGTATTACCGGTGTCTTTACATGATCCATCAAAAGGTTGGCGATTGTCTCATTGAATCAAAGTGAAAACAATGATAGACCTATAGCCCCGCATAAGTAATACTTCCAAGGCCTTGTTTTCTTCATCCCATGCCTCGAAAGCTAGAGCAAATAATCAACATGTGGAGCCGTCAGTATTGAGAAATAATTTAACATGTAGAATCTTAATGATCACGATTTGGTTTATGTTTATTAGTGACAGCTTAGTAACGACCAAATCTGTCACTACGCCATTTGACTCATATTCGCAACCGTTTCCATTTTTTACCCCAAAATCAAGTTAACTAGCGTGTACTCCACACCCGAACTTGTAACTCAAAAACCCTTTGGTCTCGGGTAAATCACCATTACACCAAAATGATTAATGACATTAAAATCACCAATAATTACTACACAATTCTTTATTTACACCAAATTATCTCATACAATCATACAAAGTATAAACAGTTTCGATAAGCAATCATAAACCAAGTCAAAACTGCTAATCAGTTGGATTAAAACACAATAAGAGAAAAGTATTTTTATCGGCAATCCTGAACAATCTCTAGTAATCACCAAAAAGATAATGTGAATTCCATGTATTGAAAAAAGATAATGAAAATTAGAGTACCTAATTAAACAAAGTAATCTAGGTGTGAAGAACATGTAGCATCATCTCTGCCTCTAAGAAAACATCTACAAATCTAACTTCTCCCATTTTCATCAACATAACTCCGAATTGATAATACAGAAATTAGGGTTTCTTGATTTTTTGGAAAGTATAGGAGTAAAATAGATATGTGAATTAGTGATAAGGTTTTTGAAATTACATAGAGGAAGAGTAGGTAGTAATATACTGCCAGTTGGTAGTTGGGGAATTAATGAATAAGGGCGGGAAAGGAAAAGTATTGGGCGGGAAACTGGTTTTCATTTACTAATAAATATACCAACTAACTATTTTGACCGGTCAACCCTCAAGTAACACACCTAACTTGCCTTGCCACATGTCTTTATGCTATTAGACATATTCAGATTTTTATCTACTCCGTATTTCTTTTGGATTACCATATGGATAAGTTACGGTAAAGTTTAGTTTTTTTTATGAATGACATGGTGGTATGTATATACTAAGCAACTGCAATGCACGATTTGACAAAGACTTTTTAGAATTATAAAAGCTTTACAAATGACTTAATGCATTGTGTTAAAAAATTTATGGGTTTTGCTAATGACAGCCCTAAGGGTTGTCGTTAAGAAGTAAAGTTTTATTACATGATTATAATGAATGATTTTGATTGGATGGATATTCCGAAAAAAGTGGAGACAATGCCTGAAAATATGGATTAACAATTAATACTTGATTCTGATTGGTTAATTTAGTTCATTACAACCAATTGTAATAAAAATTCAACTCTTAACGACAACCCTTAGGGCTGTCATTAGCAAAACCCAAAATTTATTAAGGACTTGTATGGGAATGACTTAAGGCATCCATAATGCATCAAGTCACAAAAGACTTAATGCATTTAATACAAAAGGTTTTTAAATAAATGTAATGCTTAATAATAAATGCTTAATCCATTTAAGACTAATAACTTTACACTTTTTTTGTCAAACACTTGGTGCATTACAAATCTTTCACATAAAGCTATTCATCAAGTCTTTCCTCCAATGCATAAAATTATGTTAATAGCTTTTTCAAATAGTGAAAAGCTTTTGAAAAACTATCCCATTGCATATGCTCTTAGTATATACCAAGTGTTTGACAAAAACTATCTAATGACTTTTCTTTTAATTAGCATTAGTTTTTTCATAAATTTTGTTTCTCAAAAAGTCATTTTACAAAACAAGCTCCAATGGATAAAAGCTTTTTGAGCTCCACATTAAAAAGCAATGACTTGGTATATTTGTGTCAAACACTTGGTAACCAAGCTATTCCTTTCCAAGTCATTATTCAAGCTATTATCACAATGGGAAAAGTCTTTGAAATAGGTTGATCAAACAGTAAAAAACTTTTCAAAAAGTGACCATTGCGGATGCTCTAAGCCATTTGCATTAATTAAAGATGTAAAAAGGCACCCAAAAAGCTATTACAAGACTTTTCACCATTGAACAAGATTTAGAAGAAAAGCTTTCTACTTAAGAAATTAAATGAAATCATTAATACTTGATCTTAAAAAGCCTTCAATAGCTTTGTGCATTGCATATGCTCTAATGAGATGGACTAGTTTTACTCATTCGTTATCTAAAATTAAACTTTATAAAAAAATAAAAAAGTTATTTTTACTAAAATGTCAAAAAAATAACAGAATAACTAAAAGTATAAATTTGATATAAAAATATTTATCAATCGTGATTTTTCATCAGTAATACAAAGAATAAAATATCACTAGTGATATATAATAAACATAGTTACAATGTAATATTATTAGTGATATTTGTTATTTTATTAGTAATAATATTTTATTGTTTGTTTTACTAGTGAAATATCATTATTATAAAAATCAGTTCAGAAAATTTACAAGCTTAGTCCTTCCGCCCGATTTTTTAAACTTTTACAATTCTTAGCAAAAATGGCCCTTCCGTGTTTTTTAAATCTTAGGTTAATTTCTATCTTTATCAAACAAAAATAAATGATAGGAATTTGTCCCTCAGCGTGTGAAAAAAACAATGTTGCAATTGAATTTCTATCAAATATTAATTGTGAACTCATTGTGAGAGTTGGTACGTTTCTTGCGCGATGGCTCAACTGATGGCTTATCGGTCCAAAAAATTGGTGGTGTATCACATTTCATTTTCTTCCCATAGGTCTGGCGTTGTAGTCATCAGCCAATACATGTTTATGTTATGAAATAAATGTTTTTTTAAGGGTAAAATATAAATATGTCCCTGAACTTTCCAAAATCCGCAAATATTGCCCCTAAGTCCAAACTACAAGCAGTTTTGCCACTGAACTTTCATTTAGCGTGCATTTTTGCCCTTGAGTCGACGAATTTTGACTTTTCGTAACTGTCATCCGTTAACTCCCACACGTGCCTGGCACGTGAGGGTATTCGTCATTTCCCGTCCCACCCCATCTCCCCACCTTTCATGAGATGCAAAAACCGTCCCTGAATACTTTTAGTCACTAGCGTGTCTAATCATACACGTGTGGATAAGACAATATATAAGCAAATAAACCCCTCGGTTGCATAAAACCATCGAAAAAGTATTTCAATCCAAATCGTGTACCGAGAGCACAATGATTAATCTAACGCAAATTGGTAACCAAAAACTAGGAGTTACGGGAGAAGATAATGCACAAATCCACCTTTCTGTTTGTTTTAATGGTAAGGTTTTTGTTAATTAGCCGTTTTTATAGTTTTTGTACTTGTATACATCATGCATATAATGTGTTGAATGTACTTAATGTTGTAATTGTAGATTATAGGGTTTCATGGAATTTTAAGGTGGTTGTTGATTGCTTATGTGTTGCTTATTTTCATAGACAATATTTCAAAGTTATTTACCCTAAAGATCAATTATAATGGGACCTATTCACCAAAGTCTGGAAGGACATATGAGTTGCCGACAATAGCTTTGTATAATTTAGTAGTTGTTGATCGATTTTCGCCTGTTCATTACCATTCGTACTTACGTGATTTAGGTTTCAATGATGTTAGGATTGTCCAGTCTTATTTTAGGATACCAGGACAATCCTTAGACGAGGGATTGATACCCTTAAATTCTGAGGATAATGTAACACAACTAAAGAACTACGTGAACAACCATTCTAAAGAGATAGAGGTTTACATTAGGACGACAAATGAAAATTGTAACACCCCCAAAATAGGCCCAAGGGAAGCACACTAGATTTGGGGCCTGTTACGTCATGATCATCCGAGTCTTGATCCGAGAGAACGTCTTATATGCCAAATATCACAAAGTAGACTCCAAATAATCATATTGTCAAGTACCTGAGAATACATGCTTAAAACGGTCAACATAAATTTGGTGAGTTCATAAGTTTTATTAGAAAGTTTATGACACTTCAAAAGTTTATAGAGTCCACTACCGAAAGTAGTATCGTAAAAGCGTTTAGAAATCCAGAGTTTCGCAACAAAAGCAACGTTCACCACAAAGTTCAGTCATATAACAACATTTAGCCAAAAGCATTACAACCAACACAAAATAATTCAGTTCATATTTATGATTCATAACAACATCACATGCAAGATTCATATCAAGATAACATATAAGAAGCATATTAAGATCATACAAGATCATAGCAAGATTCAAATTTCAGGATCAATACGAGATCATAGCAAGATTCAATTCTAGATCAATACAAGCTCATAGCAAAATTTACAGTCAAGATCATAGCAAGATGGATCACAAGAGCAATTCAAGTTCAGAATCATAGCAAGCAATGGACCGCAAAAACATAGATAAGATATGCAAGACCATCATGGGAGATATGACATCAATCATATTGGGTACAACACAGTGTTTATGATAGCACTAAGCTCATGAAATCGAACTATGTCAAGTACACCGAAACATCGCACGCATGAAATACAAGTTGCCCCAGTAGGTGTCTAACCCAAGACCACCTAGCACAATCAAATGGTATACGTCCGTTTGATAGTGGCGATGTATAAATCCCCGGACGGGAGTTTCCAAAACTCCAATAGATCTATCCATAACATAAGGTTCACTTTACCGGACATCCAAAAGTGATTAACGGTTCATGAAGGGGACTAAGAAGAACATGGGTTAAAGCTAGTTAGGCATATCCATATACCATACTTCAATTAAGTATACGATAAAAGCACATTTTGCGTCCAAGCAAGTAGCAAGCATTATCTCATCCACAAACAATACTTCAGCAAAGTATTTAATAATAGCACAGTTTGCATCCACACGCAAATAACAAAGTAGTATCTCTCCCCAAATAGATTCAGCTTGTAAGGCAGATTAAAAGAAGCAATAACTCACTCGCATATTCACAATATGTAGCACAAACAATTCTTCAAAGATATAAAAACAATTGCATCTCAAACAATACTTGAAAAGTATAACCACGTATGTATCATAAACAATCACCGAAACGTATAAACACGTATTTGACATCAACAAGCATGCATCTCCCCCAAAAGAGATTAAAACATTTATAAACTGATTCCAAAAATAGAAAGAGGGGGTATGAACTCACCTCGACGATGTAGAGCAAACGCTAGTGATGCTAATAATACGCTCCGCACAAACAAAAATCAAAACGACTCGGTCATGGTGTTGTGGTTTAACTAATCGGCTAAATCAAATAACTTAAAAATGTATATTTGAGTTCTCGATAGGTATGTACATCAACGTGACTGGTTGATAAAATATTTCAATGGCGAGTTATAATTGTTTGGTGGTTGGTTAAATAAAATGAATAAATTAGGCACACACCAAGTGTGTAGTGTATTCCCTACACGTTACGTATAACCAAAAGATTATATAATTCTTATGTTGAATTATAAAATAGAGACAACAATCTTACAAAATAAGCCAAGGTATATATATATTTTTTTTACAATATAAAGATTGTGATAAAAATAATTAGACAACATAGTTCGACACATTTTAAGAAAATCACACACTTAATTAATAATCGTCACTTTTAAGTAAAAAGTATAACTTTTATCGGTTTACAAATATAATAGGATTCATTTGTTTTATCGGTTTACAAATATAATATAATAGTAGTTTGTAGCGAAAATATAAAGTATAAATTTTCTAGAAATTTTGACATGACTTATTCGTTTATACAACGTTTTCCATATTAACCAGTTCTCAATATTTTCCATTTTCTAAACCATCTACGTTACACTAGTCGCGTTTTAACGTATATCCATTTAGACTAAATGATGACCATAACTAGATAAACCAAACACAACATATGTGTTATAATTTAAGAACCAAACGCCCAATGTGGGCTATTTAAACGCATATTCAAAATATAATTTTTTTTATAGTTCTCGCAATATTGTTCGACATATATTTATTTAACCGTTCATATATACTTATATTTGCATACTACTGTTTAATAAGTCTTAATAATTAATAAAGTTACATACGTTATTAGCCGATTCCTAAACCACAACCAAACACGGATCATAATCGCGCCCGGTACTCTAAACCCTTACAATCCCGCGTCCAAACGCACCCCAAAGCTGTTAAACAGCGAACCAAACGCACCCTTATGGATGTTTATACAGCGAACCGAATGCACCCATACTGCTGCAAATCAACGAACCAAAACGCACCTCTACTGCTGAAATCAGCGAACTAATATGCACCCCTATTGCTGGAAATCAGCAAGCCAAAACGCACCTCTACTGCCGCAAATCAGCTAACCAAACGCACCTCCATCGCTAAAAATCAGCAAACTAAAACGCACCCTTGCTGGTGTTTTTTTAACCTTAACCATACGCACTTGTTGGTGGTGTTTCGCTGCTGTCCTGAACACACCCCTTTGCGGGTTTCTATTTTGTCAAAACCAAGCACAACCCTGCTGCTAAAATCAGCAACAAACACCCCTGTTGTTACTGCCGCAACCCAACCGCACCCCTTCATCTCGTTCGCTGCCGAAACCAAAACACATGGACGCTTGTAGGCCTGTTGGAACGTGGATCGGATATGTAAACGCTCCTAGTGGCTAAATATAACCCCAATTAAACAGCTATCGCTGTTCAACACAAAACATATACCACCATCGTGGTGGATGTGGTTTAACAGTAGATTTGGTCGAGGTGGTGGCATGAGCTGCTGTGATGAGGTGGCTGGTAGAAGATGATGGATAGTTTAGTGGTGGTGGTAGTTGCGTGGTGGCAGCGAGCGCCGGACAGTGGTGATGATGGTGTTTACGTGGTGGTGGATATAGGGTGAAGACGTGGCAAAGGTGATGTAGTGGTGGTAGATCAGGTGGTGACGGGGCAGATAGTGATCGTGGTGTTGGTGCTTGCGGTGTGGTGGTTCGGAGGTGGCTGAGGTGGTTATGTATTATATTGGTGGTGTGGCGTCGTAGTGGTGATGGCGGTGATAGTGGGGACAGATCTGGGTATGGAATAAACGCATGTGTAAATGGTCCCTACACACCTCCAAAACCCAAAACAATAAATCATGGACAATCAAAACATTTACTGACGATCATCAATGCCTCTAATCAAGAAGAATTCCGCTTTGTAATTCACGATTCCTAATTAAAGAAGTGGTCAAATTCCTTGTAGCAAACCGTAATATCCCAGTCCTTAGTCTACATGCTCTTTTACAAACAAAATTCAATATCAAACTCACCGTTGACAAGGTTGGCCGAGCAAGACGAAGTGCCATGGACATATTAGAGGGTGATTATGAGGAGCAATATAGAAAACTAAGGGATTATGCGATGGAGTTGAAGCGGAAAAACCCAGATACGACTGTTAACATCTAGGTTGAAACAGACACCGATTTAATCCTTGATTCATGGTTTTTGAAAGAATTTATATATGTCTTGGTCCACCGAAAGCAGGCTTCAGATCAACCTAAAGGGAAATACTGGGTTTGGATGAAGCATTTATTAATGGTCCATATACTGGTTAAATCTTAATGGCTGCTGGGGTGGATGGCAATAATGGTGTGTACCTAGTAGCTTATGCAATTGTTGAATCTGAGTGCAAGAGTTCAAGGTTATGGTTCTTGGCCTGCTTAGGAGATGACCTTAATTTTCAATCTAATTCAAACTTCACATTCATCTTCGACAGACAAAAGGTACAATCCTTGACTATTAATTAAGTATGTATATTGTTAGTGCCACAAAACGGATTTTTTTATTTACTTGATTGCTTTAAGGGATATTACCAGCCATTGCAGAACTGTTTTAGCTGCTGAGCGTAGATTTTGTGTTAGACACATTTATGAAAATATGAAAAAGGAACACAAAGACAAGAAATCGAAGGATCTTATTTGTAATTGTGCAAGGGCATCAACAATACCTCAGTTTGAGGCAATAATGGATCAAGTCAAAGCAGTTGACCCTAAAGCTTGTGAGTGGTTAAAAAAGATTCGTCCATCATTATAGTGTAGTGCATATTTCTTAGGTATGTTTGTTTGGTTGCTTGCATATGCAATTTCAAATGTTATTACTTGACTGCTTATAATATGGCTATGTTTGGCGCGTAAGCTTATCAGAGCTTATCGTAGCTTGAGCTTAATGTTTTTAAAAAATAAGCTACTATTAAAAATAAGTCTCGTTTGGTTGACAGAGCTTGTTAAAAAAATAAGCCCCTAAATGGCATGCTAATTAAAGTAGCATGTGAAATAAGCTCAAGCTACATGCTCCAACATCCAGCTCCAGCAACTCACTCCAGAAATCCGCTCCAGCTCCTAAGAATGCCAAACACACCCTATATGTCATATTCAGAGTGGCCTAAGTGTGATATCCTTCTGAGCAACATATGTGAGGCTTTTAACAGTAAGTTGGTTGATGGACGCGACATGCCAATCATTGGGTGTTTTGAATATATAAGGGAGTATCTTATGAAGAGAATTGTAACTGTACAGTAAGTGACTAATAAAAGTATTGGTTTGCTAACCCCCATTGCAACGCGTATTTTTAACTATATTAAGACCTCTGTAAATGATTACAGTGTTCTTTATAATGGAGGGGAATCATACCAGTGTAAGGGACCTAATGACCAGTGTGTTGTGAAGCTCAACCTTAAGCAATGTGATTGTAGGATATGGGAGTTAACTGGTATACTATGTACGTATGCTGTTGCAGCATTGAACAACACAGAAGCTCATGGAGAACCTGTTTTGGGATACCAAAGGAATGGGTGGCACCATGTTATTGGTTGAAGACATGGAAGGAGACATATCAATATAAGGTTGAACTTGTTAGTAGTTGCAAATTCTGGCCAAGACAGGAAAGTTGACTAGGCAGGGAGTCCGGATGACTTGCAGCAAGTGTAAAGGACAGAGTCATAATAAACGAGGATGCACAAGTGAGAGTTCAGGCCAAGGAGCTACAAACAGTTAAACAGCAAGCCAAGGAGTCCCAGATAGTCAGCCCATGGCATCACAAACAACTCAACCATTATCAGGAACGACTCCAACTGGTAATGATTTCAAATCAAAACTACTAGTAGAAGAATTTTTAACTACGTTATATTTATATTAAGGCGAAATTATATGTTTATGGAGTAAATAATCGTTAAGTCTTTCTTGATAAAGATGATATATTAAAAATATAAGTAAAATAACTTCAAAATTTAAGGGTACAAGGAATAAGATAGCAAGAAAGAAAGTGGATCATTTTTCTGCAAAGCAAAAGAAGAAATGATGATGGAGCTATGAGTTGCCATAAGTGAATTTGCACCAGTGAGAATTGATGGTGCAAAATGTTTACATTTATTTTTTTCGAATAATATGTGTGATTAAGGACAAAAATGTTATTCTGTTACTTTGAAACAATGTGTGTTGTAGATAGTAGAAATTATGTAGTGCCTGATTGGCAATTGATGTTAGTTAATTCAAGGGTTATATTGAACTTGTTTCATTCGAACTATATGTTATTTTTTTTGGCATACAATAGAGAATTGTGCAAACAAATTGTCACTTATCGGATAGGATGTAGACTAACATATAGTTCCAAACAACAAAAAAAATAAAACAGGTTCTCGACTCATTATAGGCCGAGTTCAAGAGAACCGTAGATCCAAACATCCAGCACAAGTTAAAATAAGTAGAAGTTATTCAACATGAAAAAGGACATTACAGTTAGGGATGACCTTAAACCCTGAAACATGAAATTAAGCATAAACTAAGTTTTCAAACTATAAAAAACTTGTATGCAAGGAACATAAAAATCCAGGATAAAAGAAGCATCTTCTTCAGTTTCTTCACAAGAGGTTCCTTTTCGGTCAACAACGTCAGTTGCTCATTCAGATCTTCTTCGAGCTTATTTCGGGCCTCAAAAGCCCATGAATCACATCAACTGCTCGGTAACATACTGGGGGATCACTCCAACCAATAAAACCACAACCAGAATAATAGTAGAACCGTCACACCGGGTTCCTGTTAATCAATGAAGTTTTGATTGTTGCGGGTTTGCCACACCCACATATGATCACCATGACGGGTCAAGATGATGGTTTAAAGAGGATACATGACTGAATATGAATATGTCGACGTACCTATATATGCAAGCTACCAACCACACGTGTTAGTAATGGTGGGAAAAGTATTCAGGGACATTTTTTGCATCTCATGAAAGGTGGGGAGATGGGGTGGAACGGGAAATGACGAATATACCCTCATGTGCCAGCCACGTGTGGGAGTTAACGGATGACAGTTACGAAAATTCAAAAATAGTCGACTCAGGGGCAAAAATGCACGCGAAGTGAAAGTTCAGGGGAAAAATTGCTTGTAGTTTGGACTCAGGGGCAAATTTGCGGATTTTGGAATGTTCAGGGATATTTTTTGCATTTTACCTTTTTTAAAATATTAGAGTGACGTATATGTGTAGTGATCATACCACTTTATAATCATACGACACTATTTTTTTCATGGCTTACGACACTCCACCAAAACACCCCAAATGTGATGTCATAGCATTTTGATGACATAGCTTACGTACCAGCATTTTTTGCTATGACACTACTTTTTTTCGTCTAGCGCATCATTTGTTCTAAATGAATAAAAGAAAAAGTAACATTTTAATGAAAATTTAAGGTGTGAAAGTGTCTGAATAAAAATAGCTTAAATATGGCATTATGCATATCTTTGGCGAAATGGGTCGGGGTTGAGGTTAGGCACGAGTTAGAGCTTATATTATACTTTCTTTGTTTTAAAGTGATTGTGTTTCGACAAAAGATATACAGTTTAATAATGTTCATTTATTACGGTTCATTTTTTTACTTTTTGACGGAATAACAATTTTATCTTTAGTTAATTAATTAAATTCGTATTTGAGACATGTAACAATAATTTCAAACTAGGGTAATATACTAAATTTGATCAAATTGTCATATTTATTTTTAGTAATAAATAATTAAATTGGGACATCCAAAAAAAATATAGACAATAAAAAATGAGCAAAAAGGAGTAAGTCATAATTGAATTTATATTCTTTTAAAATTTTAAGGCAAATGGGTTGAGCTGGGACATATTAGTGTAAAATTGTGCAAACTATTAACCACAAATATATAGATCAACAAGATTCAAGAACTTAGATATCCAAACTTTCAGCAATCAACCCCTTGTAAAGCTTTCAATATCAGAACAAAGAACAAGTGATACAAAGAAATGATAACTATTAATATGATAGCATCACATAATCACTCAACAACAGATGTTGGAGGAAACAAGAGTGAACAACTCAATAGTACTTATTTGGAGCGTGAGAGAGAGTACAAACGGATATATCAGGTATTGATTGCTGCATATGAAGATAACATGTATAAATACCGGACTTTATCTTGGCACCCTTCAACTTCTAATACATTACACTTGCAGTCCTTTAATATCCAAAGAGCCATTATAAAAGACCAAGGCTGAATAAGAAGCTATGTTGTAAGTCCACAACCTGTACAATGAGAACATAAAGAAAACATAGGGAACCTGATAATATCCAAGCTAAGCTTGTATAAACTCTAATGTTCAACATCCCTCCTCAAGCGTAGCATGGAAACAAACAAACATTCTTAGCTTTTTACATAGAATCATATGTTGGGTTGCATCTAATCCTTTCGTAAAAATATCAGAATTTTTTTCCTCAGATTTAACTTTGACGGTTTAACAAATCCAGAAACCACTTTTTCTCTTATGAAATGTACATCGATCTCAAAATGCTTAGTTTTATCATGAAAGCCGGATTTTTAGCTATTTGAATAGCCGAGTTATTTTCACAAAAAATGTTTATAGGAATAGCAGGCCTCACATCTAATTCCTGCAAAATATTATGCGACCACATAATTTCACAAGCCACTGTAGCCATAGCCCTATATTCTGCTTCAACAGAGGACTTAGCTACAGTGGTTTGTTTTTTGCTTTTACACGAGACCAAAGAACCACCCAAAACACATAGAAACCTATAACTGACTTTCTAGTTGCTACACACTTTGCCCAGTCAGCGTCTGACCAAGCAGAAAGAAAAAGAGGGCTTTTACCTTTAAATATGCCTATACCTTTACCCAGAGACAGTTTAAGGTACCTCAC
The DNA here is from genome assembly GCA_025667525.1 of Glebionis coronaria. Lineage (NCBI taxonomy): Eukaryota > Viridiplantae > Streptophyta > Magnoliopsida > Asterales > Asteraceae > Glebionis > Glebionis coronaria. The sequence continues at coordinate 541,361,487 of CM046882.1, forward strand.
TACCCTGAAAGCAAGCTTTAAATGTGAAAGCAAAGGAGCATGCATATATTGATTAAGGCAGTGTACAACATAAGAAATATCGGGTCTCGTTAAGGTTAGATATATTAAATTTCCAACAAGTTTCTGGTATTCGGTTATATTATCTAACAACGGATCTTTACAAGTACTTTCAAAAGTAATAACAACTTTTTGTTCAATGGGAGTGTTCATTGGTTTATTACCTAAAAGGTCGAATTTATGCAAAAGCTCAAGGAAATACTTCCTTTGTCATAAACACAAACCAAAATCAGTTGGTAGAATTTCTATTCCTAAGAAGTATTTTAATACACCTAGATATTTAATCATAAACATAGACTTCAAATGACTTTTAAGCTTCTCAATCTCATTTAAGTTGTTACCTGTAAGGACTATATCATCAACGTAAACCAGAACAACAATGAAAGTATCATTATAGGATTTCACATATAACGAATAGTCACATTTACTTTGAACAAAACCAATTTCAAGTAAAGCCCAAGTAAGCTTTTCATTCCACTTCCTTGGAGCTTGCTTCAAGCCATATAAGGATTCAACTAACTTACAAACTTTAGTTTCATTTTTAAAGAAGTAACCAGGAGGTAATGTCATATAGACATCCTCAACAAGATCACCATACAAGAAAGCATTACTAACATCTAACTGAAATAACATCCAACCATTTTGAACAACAATAGATATTAAACACCTAACGGTAACCATCATGACCACAGGAGAAAAAGTCTCCTCGTAGTCGATTCCTCTCTTTGATTATTCCCTTGTGCTACAAGTCTAGCCTTATATCTCTCAACCTAACCATTAGCTTTATACTTAATCTTATAAATCCATTTACACCTTAAAGTTTTCCTGTTTACGGGAAGCACAGTTAAAACCCAAGTTTCATTTCTGTTTAAAGCTTCCATTTCTAAATTCATAGCTTCAATCCATTTCCGATCTTGAGAGGCTTCAAAAAATCTTTTGGTTCTTTACTTTTTGTAAGATTAGATAAAAAACAACAAGTTTCGGAACTAAGATTAGAGTAATCTACTACCCTTTCAATCCCATATTTTACGTTTTTATTTAGAACAAAATCATCATTTTTTTTTTGGAATTTGAGTTTGTCGCTTAGACCTCCTGAAAGTTTCAGTAGGGATGACTTGATGACCAATTCCCTCGTATTCATGTGAATTTATATCATCACCAGATGTATCTATTTGACTTACTTCATGACTAGCAGAACTTAACACGTTTTCTCTATCACTAGTAGCAGGGTTAGTGCTGCCAAGTGTATGAGACGTACCTAAATTTACAAAATTACCAGAGTCATGAGAGTCTAAGACCTCATCTTGAGATGAGTCTACATGGTTAACATCATTATGTGATGGGACCTTTTTTAACAAAGCAAAAAGTTTAAGTAATTCAAATCGCAATCACTCGAACCTGTATTAAGAGATCTGTTAGATTGATTCTTTATGAAATGAAAAATGGTTTCGTAGAATTAAACATCTCTAGGAAAGAATATAGTCTTACGGTCTAAACTATATAGTTTATACCCCTTTTTTACACTTAAATAACCAATGTGCACATATTTTTCTGACATTAACTAAATTTATCAAAATTATTTAAAATGGTAGCAAAACACAAACATCCAAAAGCCCTAAGATGTGTTATTAAAGACTCATGACCATAAATCATTTCAAAGGGACTTTTTCCATCTAAAATAGAAGATGGAGTTCTGTTTATAAGGTATGTTGCTGTTAAAATGCATTCAGACCACATGTTTAGTGGAATCCCCCTTAAAACAAAAGAGATCTTGCAACATTTAGAAGATGTATGTGTTTCCTCTCCACAACATCATTTTGTTGCGGAGTGTAAACACATGTGGTTTGATGCAAAATTCCACGGTTTGAAAAATAATAAGAAACATTAGAATTAAGAAACTCAGTTCCGTTGTCACTTCTAAAACATATAAACTTGTTTCTCAGAATTTAATTTGGATTTAAGTCATTCAACCACTGAAAGAGACTCCCCTAGCTTATATATGGGACAATACCTTTCTAAATTAGGATCCTTGCTAACTTATGTGAGAGATATGCTTAATTATTTTCTTCGCTTGTAAAATCATATGAAAACAATCATCTGAAGCAATCTTTTCATGAGCAAACGAAAAGATAAACCTATCTATGGCTACTGTATTTTCATATCAAAACTTTATTTGACAGAATTACAGGTAGACTTCTCATCACACCCTAGGTCAACGTAAGAACCTCAACTCCTTATGGGCAGAAAGTTACGCTAGTTTCCATATTAATTCTACTAGTGTCGCCACAAGCCCCAAAATCAAGAACATTTTCTTATTGAAGGAAGAAAGATATTGTGGTCTATAACAATAAGCAACACGGAGTGACCTACCATTACTACTAAATCTTCAAGTTTGTAAACAGACAATGGAGTAGTGGCAAAAATATTATCATGGGAAAATAGTTGCTTGTTACAATCGGAAACAAACTATTCGTCTGAGACTTTGTTTCGAGACAGCTCAGAATTAATCAAGAAAATGGTACACCCTTCACTTGTAAACTGAAAGCCATGATCTGGAATCATGATATTAGGATGATTTTTTGTTTCTTTTAATAATGATGGGGTTTGGATTAAGTTTTATAGATTTGTTTCCCGCAAAAAATGAAGGGCACACAAATGGGCAAGTGGTGAGTGTTTGGGTTGTATAATTGGTCCCGCTGAAAAGCCTAAAACCAAACCAAGTCAAAGTAAAATCAACCCAATATTTGAAAACCTGTAATCATATCACTAGCAACTTCATATTTTAAAAGCTTTAGAATCTAACTATAAGCATTATCTGTATGAATTATAATGAAGAGCACGTAAAAACAGAAACAAAGAATTTCTTTTACACAAATAAGAAAACCAGTGTTGAAGATTCCCTTAATGTGTATGTCCCGACATAGAGCATAAGTCCGGCCGTAATAGTTAACCATAATGCGATGTTCAATCCGTTATTCCTCATAAAAGTGCATATGGCATTCTTCCCCCTATTTGCAGCGAAATTATTAGAACATATAATAATACAGTCATGATGTAGAAATGATTTGTGCTTACATCTCAAAATCCACAAATAGTCGTTTGATCTGTCAATGGCCAAAACAACAAGTCAATAACTTGTAACTTATTTGACATAAAAAATAAATGGGAGGGTGGCTCTATTTTACCTTAATGATATGTGCTTTCACTTGAGGTCCATACAAAAGACATTTTGACGGATCAGTAAGCCAAAGCTTGCTAAGATTATTGATCCTAGGCCAATTTGAATTTGGATTTAGTTTGCTCATTCACACAAAACTATCCCATACAGTCCTATAACCAGTTTAGATAACCAAGTCAAAACTGCTAATCAGTTATATTAAAACATAATAAGAGAAGCATTTTTATCGGCAATCGTGAACACTCTCTAGTAATCACGAAAAAGATAATGCTAATTCACTGCATCAAAAAGTGATAAAAGCAATATATCAAAGCATCCTTATGATATACTGACAGTATCTATATGATATAATTCTATAAATGTTAAAAGCAAGGACAAAAAAAATAGTATCGTCAATTTTAACTGACCTTTTATAATGAGCCTTGGCATTTACCAGGCCTGTTGGTTCACCTTCACACGTTGTTTTTTTCTTGAAAAGTTCATGTTGTATCGCTTTTAGCTGCAATGAATTAATATCTCACCATTAGTAACTTCCTCACAATAGATAACAAATATGATGAAAACTTGCATCATAGAAAGCGAAAGTGAGATTTACTTTAAGAGAATAGCCAAAATAATAATTCTAAGATGAGTCACAAGCAAGTATTACCGGTGTCTTTACATGGTCCATCAAAAGATTGGCGATTGTCTCACTGAATGATGTTTCGTCACTGTCCCGTTGTCTCAGGAGCCAAAGTGAAAACAATGATAGACGTATAGCCCCGCATAAGTAATACTTCCAAGGTCTTGTTTTTTTTTATCCCATGCCTCGAAAGCTAGAGCAAAGCCACAACATGTGGAGCCGTTAGTATTGAGAAATAATTTAACATGTAGAATCTTAATGACCACGATTCGGTTTATATTTATTAGTGACAGCTTAGTAACGACCAAATCTGTCACTATTACGCCATTTGACTCATATTCGCAACCGTTTCCATTTTTTACCCGAAATCAAGTTAACTAATTTATACAAGCGTATACTACACACCTCCGAACTTGTATTATAACTTAACTAAAAAACGCTTTGGTCTCGGGTAAATCACCATTACACAAAAATGATTAATGACATTAAAATCACCAACAATTACTACATAATTCTTTATTTACACCAAATTATCCCATACAATCGTATAAAGTATAAACAGTTTCGATAAGCAATCAAAAAACAAGTCAAAACTGCTAATCAGTTGGATAGAAAAACAATAAGAGAAAAGTAGTTTAATCGGCAATCCCAAACAAACTCTAGTAATCACCAAAAAGATAATGCCAATTCTATGATAAAAACAATACAAGTAAAAAAAATAGCATCGTCAAATTTCAAACTGACCTTTGAAGATGAGCTTTAGCTTATATGAGCTCTTTTGGTTCTTCTTCGAACTTTGTTTTCCTCTCTCACAAAGCTCATCTTTCATCGCTTGTGGTTGCAGTGAAATAAAACTTCATGATTAGTAAAACTAGATCTAATTAAAGTAATGGTAGCATCTCTTATAAAAAGATAATGAAAATTAGAGTACCTAATTTAACAAAGTAATCTAGGTGTAAAGAACATGTAGCATCATCTCTGACTCCAAGAAAACATCTACAAATCCAACTTCTCCAATTTTCATCAACATAACTCCGAATTGATAGTAGAGAAATTAGGTTTTCTTGATTTTTTTGGAAAGTATAGGAGTAAAATAGATCTGTGAACTAGTGATAAGTTTTTGAAATTACATAGAGGAAGAGTAGGTAGTAATATAATGTCCGTTGGTAGTTGGGGAATTAATGAATAAGGGCGGGAAAGAAAAAGTATTGGGCGGGAAACGGGTTTTCATTTGTAGAGCAACTAATTTGGCAGGAACATTAAATACACAATAGTAAATGAATGCATGTAAATCATCAAAACTAAAAAAAAGTATATCATCAAAACTTGCCACATGTCGTTATCTTATTACACATTGAGATTTCCATTTATTTCTTTTGAGTTATGTTCATGATAAGGATAAGGCTGATCGCAACAACGGTTTTTATCCAAAATATACTTCTCATATAAGGTTTTTCTCTCCAGTGACTTAAAACGACTTTTTTTCACATCAAAACAATTTATATTAAAAAAATGCTTTACACAAACACTTACACAATTAAGTCGCAGGGCCGATCACTTTCCTCCTACGATCGACTAGTAACTCGATCGATACAACGGGGCGACGTGGTTCGACAACCGGTCGATCGATTGGACGACCAAATTGTTGTGTGTAGCCTAAGTTTAAGAATAAGGTATTATATGCTTGGAAAAAGATCAGGAGAGAAAATATATTTTTTATATAAAAAGTTTATTTTTTAAATATATAAAAGGTTTAAGAGTAATATTTTAAATAAATAAAGAAAGTAAAAAAATACTAATAATAATTAATCATATTATGTGGCTTTAACTTTAGAATTACGATTTGTTGTTAAAGATTCTTGACATGTATGTACTTGTATTATATGTATTTAGATTTGTAGACATATTTACGCACCATCATTAAATAATAAGACAAGACATTTTTATGTACTCTTTTTTACGGAATAAGATAGATGGATCGATAGCGGGCAAAATATGATTGAATTCACATCTACTAAATCAAAGATTTGACTTCAACATGTGTAGTTACAATTAGGGTAGAGCATGACAGACTCAAAATCGATCCAGATCAAAAAATCAGATCGAACAATTTCGGTCCAGTCCTCGGTTTGGGGTTTTAAACCATTTTAGTCCTCGGGGTCCGTTCTTATAAAAAATCTCGTTAATTATGCCTAAAAGTACAGACCAAACCAGACCGGACCGGACCAGACCATTTCGATCCTCGGTCCCGTCCGGTCCGAGCCTGATGCTCCGCCCTAGTTATAATTATTCAACTGGAAGGTACTTGGGGTAAAATCGGCTCCAATGGTAACTAGTTTCTCTTCAAGAGGCCCTAACATTGTGTTAGAAACCAACTAGTGGTAGATTGGTATCTCAGTTTCTGCCAAAACTTAATTGGACGTGCCTTAAGCATGCCATCCAAAAGTTTGAATAGTACTATGACCATCGATATGTGGATGGTAAGCGGTTCCAGTTGTATTCCCTATTTTTCTGGGGCATTTTTTAAAATCGTGATGTGAAATCTGAGAGGTATATTTCTATTAGAGTACTCGGTACAGTGGCTGGTGGCTCAAGTTTTTGCCACGGTGCCACCCACTATACTGACCATCACGTTTTCGTCCTCCATGCCGTAGTTGCCAGCCGAGATGGTGGGCAACGACGCGAGGCATCGTACCACTGTGCCTCGTGTTGTGGGTGTTCTTCACCGTCGCAATTTTTTTAAAACGCTACATCTATGCTAGTGGTGGTGTTTTATGTGTTATTGTGAGGTTTGGTGTTATGGGAGAAAGTGGTGATTTGACACCATTTGTGCCCACGGCTCAAACCATACCCCTGCTCTTATAATATAGTTGATGAGAATTGGGTATATTTGTAATTATATAATTTGGTTGATAACTAACATGAAAATTTTATTAGAAAAAACTAAAGATTATTAGAGACAAAAGGAACTAAAAATGATAACCAAAGTATCTCAAGTTTTTACGGATAATTAAAGTATTCGAAAGATAACCAAAGTACCCCAATTTTTTACGGATAACCGAAGTATCTGAAGGATAACCAAAGCGTCCTGATTTTTACGGATAACAAAATATCTGAAGGATAACCCAAAGTATCCCAAATAATAAATAAAAATATTTTTTTTACTAATCCTACTTTCAACCAAAAGTCACTTAAACATTACGTAGTATAAGTTTTTTTTTCATATATATGCAATCTGCATAACAACCTCAACATCACACAAAAAAATGACTCGCACAAAACGTCAATCCAGATCCATTAGTGTACATGTCTTTGTTGTCAATTGGTCACACGCGCCACCGTCTTTTTCCGTGGAGTTTCTTGTTGGTTTAAAAATGCGCGCATCATTATGCAAATTGCACGCATCAATGCATTGCATTCAAAATTTCGCATCAAGGTGCCTGATGTAGTGTCATCCTAGAATGCGTTCGCATTAAACCGTAATATATCGCATTTTTGTAATGCTAGCAACAGTAGCAATTATCGCAATCTAGTACTTGGTTCATTTTTTCCAAATTTTAACCATTTGAAATAGACCTACATATTTTAATGGCTTTTAAAAAATAAGACTTGTTAAAAAAAATCTAAAACAAACACAATAACAAAATTATTGTTGGGCCAATTTAGAGCCTAAATTGTCCCTGTACTGATTTGAATGAAATATACCCTAAGTATTATATAGGTCGGTATACTCATGATAGTTTGCCGAGTCATCCTCAAGATGTTCTTAGAAGTCCACAGAGACTCCTTCACTACCGCAGTGGATCTAAGCCAGTGTAGATAAGAACCAAGATCAGGATGATGGTGTTAGTGAGTAATGACAATGACTCACTAACTCCCGAAGACCATCTATGATATGAATACCTGGAGTATTTATACTGAAGACATAGTGGGAACTTCCTTGGGTGAAAAAGGAAGAATATAAAGTTCAAGGTGGTTACTTGACTTTATTGAAGCTTCTAAAGGAAGCTTCACTTTCCCACTATATATAGTGGTCTCATTGGTTAAAGATGGTTAGAGATTTCCACCACCAAAATACACATAGTGTTAGTGTTAGGATTTCCTCCTCCCATTGGTTCTTTCCTTTCTTGTAACAATGGAAGTTTAGTTTGTCATCATCGCCCGGTTGTTATTCTGCAAACAACCAGGCAACACTTGTATATTTGTTGATCCATTATTAATAAGATATACAAACGATGAAAAGTACAAGCTTTGTTATTAGTTAGTCAATTGGTTAATTGTGCACATTGTTCTTCGTAGATCTTCATAGATTTGATATGTGCACAAGGTTTGGTATTTGGTTTTTGTCAAGCTTTACTGTCGATTTACTTGTTTTAAAAGGGATTATAAACCTAATTTTAATATAGTAACTTATTTTGTAACTTTATTGCATTTATTTGGTACTTGCTCATTTCTTAATCACATTCACCACCACTTGCTCCATGCAAGACCAACTCAACTCATGGTACCATGATGCGTCTCCGGTGTGATGGATTTGGAGAACAAGTTTATAATTTATAAACACGAATTACCGGATTGACTAAAAACGCACGGGCAAGTATAACCCTTTCGTTTGTGTATAGCTTTTATGTGGTAATACCGAGATCGTTCATGGGGATTTGGAAAACCTATAATCATTCAAAAATAAAACTATAATCGTTGATTGTAGCAATTGTAGACAAACAAATAACAAGTAAAATGATGAGATTAATAATAAGATTTACAGCAACACTTGGTAAAGACTAGTTTAGGCATCCGTAGTGGTATGATTGTGATGACACGATTAACAAATATGATTATGATAATTAGATGGATAATCCAATCTATTGTTTTCAAAAGCTTCAATCCTCGTCAAGACTTTGGTTAAAGAAAACAAGCATTAGACTCAATCACTCAATTCAAGACTTAATCCAATTTCAACACATTCGATTCACGGTCGTTTCACGAATTTGCTAACACTTATAATTATGTTTCTTGGTAATCAAAACAAAAGATAGCCAATCTTAGACAAAAGATAGCCAATCATAGACAATCATAGACAAAAGATATGATCAAAACACTTATAATTATGTTTCTTGGTAATCAAAACACTTATAATTATGTTTCTTGCTAACACTTCTTAAGAAATGATCAATACAAAAGATAGCCAATCATAGACAAACCGACTACGACTTCTTGATAGAAAATAACCATTTCGACCTATGAAATCTTTTCCGACAAATTAAGTTTTGATAACAATTGTCACATAAAACATAAGTACTAATGGTTCAAAGGAGAGCTTGACATTGAAATAAACATAAATCACAATCACAACCACTACTTCATACCACAAACATCATCCTACCAAGTGTAGAATGAGATTTAACTACTCATAACAAACAATGAAATAAACTCTGAAATAATAGTCTTATAAGTCATAATTAAGAGTCTTACAAAGTGGAAATATGTTGCTAATGATTAGGATAATGATCCTTAAGAGTTTCGTGATGTTAACTTTGCTTTTCGGACTCCAAAAGTGACTTTTCTTGCACCACCTTGCTCAAATCCGGGAATGGAGGTTTGGACAAGGTTGAGAGAGTTATTTTGTGGTTATGAAAGAGTAATGAGATTATGTGAAGAGATATATGATTACATGACCCCAAGGGTCTTATTTATAGGCAAAGTTAAGGCCTAGACTTCAATGATTGGCTTGGAGCCAAAGGAAGTCTAGAATCTTCTTGTATGTTCTCTCTTGAGCTTGCATGAATGTAGACAGAAATTCTGCCAACCCAAATGTGGGTGGGAACTTAAATCCTGCTGTTGGCAAGTCGACTGAGTTTTGCTGGTGGCAACTTTGATTCTGCTGGTGGCAACTTCATGCTGAGTGACTTGTATGCTCTTTGGGAACACTTGTTCTTGCACCCAAAATTGATCTTTAAAAGCTTGTAACTTGTAAACGGGCATTGAACTTGACTGGGATTCTTCGTACTCGTACTAATATCCATGTTTGCGTTGTTTTACACTCTATTCCTGCAATTGGCTACACAAAGACTTGCAAACATAATTGGGCACAAATATGCATAAAAGTATTATAGATATGACCAATATACATGTACGAAAGTACGGATAACGCTCCCAAAAACATGTTGGAGTTGGGCGTTATCAAATCCCCTCACACTTATGTTTTGCTTGCCCTCAAGCAAGAAGAAAAGAAAATTAAATTCAATTGTACATGTATTTTATAAAATTTTGATGCAAGTTTACCAAGTACAAGTATAAGATTAAACTCACCGATTTAAGTTTTTAAGGTTGAAAAATTGAGATATAAAGTAAATACCCATAAAAATCTAGAAAGTCTTTTATTTCTAACTACACTAATAACATATGAATTGAAGTAACATGTATCCCGACTTAGCACATTGGCTAATCGATACCTTTTATTTCTTCTTCTTCCTTCAACTTCATAACATTATAGCTCATTGGCTATTTGTTTGTCTTTTTGACTTTTCTTTATTTTTCTCTTTTTTTTCTTGGCTAAAACTCCTAGCAATGGATCAACATACTTGCAAAGTTCAAGTTGTATTTGACAAACATTGAGCTTGCAACCTTCTCGTAAATTTTTATTTCTTCTTTGGGATTTTTCTTCTACTATTATATGAGACTTTGACTTGGGTAAGTTTGACACAAAAATATATCTCAAATTTTCAAAAATTACCGATTGGATAACTTCTTAATTATTTATATACATTTGCTTGAAACTTTTTATTTACGAGGGCAAAACAGAACAAAATTTTAAAACAACCCAAAAATATGGCAATTAAGCATCTTTTTTTCTTGATTTCCCGACAACCCCCTCACACTTAAGTTTAGCATTGTCCTCAATGTGATGAAACTGAATAAAAGTTAGGGAATAAGAGAAAAACTAGAATCACAGGCATATCATGTATCATACAAGAGTCTTGTCTTCGCCTTCAACTTGCGGTACCTAAAAAAAGATAAAACACACAAAATACAAAAACACTCTATTTTTGGTTTTTATAAAAGTGACACATGCTACACCCCCTCACACTTAAGCAAAACATTGGTTAAAAATTGTGGGGTGTAAGCATGAATTTATTTTAAAAAGGAAAATCACAATTAAAAATTTTAAAAACTTCAAAACACATGGGTTGCCTCCCGAGAAGCGCTTATTTTATTATTGAGTCATCAGCCTGACTCGTACTTCTTTTTAGTTTTCTTTACTTTTTATCGAGCGGAAAATGTTCACTCCACTCATCATGGTATAGTTTAACACGGTGTCCATTAACAATGAAGCTTCCTCCATTCTTGTCATACAATTCAACATAACCGGACGGGTATCCATGTTTTACTATAAAAGGACCGTACCACTTTTGTTTAAGATTTGGAGCTTTGAATTTATATCGCATATTAAACAAGAGAACTTTGTCTCCTTTCTTGAATTCTTTTCGGATTCAAGTTTCTTGTCATGAGAAGCTTTGGTACGTGCTTTGTATAATTTAGAATTCTCATAAGCTTGGAGTCTTAATTCATCGAGTTCATGCAATTGCAAGAATCGGTTTTCTCCAGCGATTTTGAGATCAGGATTACAGCTCCTCAATGCCCAATAAGCACGGTGCTCAATTTCAAAGGGCAAGTGACACGTTTTATCGTACAATAAACGATAAGGTGTTGCGCCAATTGGTGTCTTATAAGCTGTTCGGAATGCCCACAGAGTGTCGTCAAGTTTCCTTGACCAAATGGAAGGATTGTCCTTAACCGTTTTTTCGAGTATTCGTTTTAAGGCTCTGTTGGTATTCTCAACTTGTCCACTCGTTTGTGGATGATATGTGGTGGAAAAGCGATGGGTGACCCCATAACTCTTTAAGATTTTCTCCATTTGTTTGTTACAAAAATGGGAACCTCGATCGCTAATTAAAGCTTCCGGCATTCCATAACGAGAGAAAAGCTTTTTTAGAAAATTGATTACCGCTCGTGAATGGTTCGTGGGTAAAGCTTCGGCTTCGGCCCATTTGGACACGTAATCAATAGCGACTAAGATATATTCGAACTTATGAGATTTGGGAAAGGGTCCCATGAAATCAATTCCCCATACGTCAAATATTTCACTAACTTGGATGTTGTTTTGAGGCATCTCATCTCTTTGTGAGAGGCTACCAGTGCGTTGGCAAGCATCACAATTTTCGACTAGAGTATAGGCCTCTTCAAAAATTGTTGGTCAATAGAAACCAACATCAAACACTTTTTTCGCGGTGGTGGAAGGACCATAATGTCCCCCAGTAGGGCCATGATGACATTCATAAAGGATCTTTCTTGTTCCCGCACCATAAACACATCTCCTAATCATGCCATCGGGGCATACCTTGAAAAGGTAGGGATCTTCCCAGAAATAGTGTTTTAGGTCAGAAAAGAATTTACATCGTTGGTGATAGGTTAAACCTTTTCTTAGAATTCTTCCAACGAGGTAATTTGCAAAATATGCAAACCACGGAGATTCGTCCGTAGAGATTTGCATAAGAGTTTCATCGAGAAAATGGTCATCGATATCTTCATCCCTTAACTCTTCCATGTTTAGATTTTCAAGTCGCCATAAATGATCGGTTGCAACGTTTTCAGCTCCTTTCTTATTTTTAATTTCGATGTCAAATTCTTGGAGTAGTAAAATCCATCTAATAAGACGTGGCTAAGAATCTTGTTTAGAGAATAGGTATTTCAACGCGGAATGATCGGTGAATACAATCGTTTTCGACAACACGAGATATGATCGAAATTTGTCAAAAGAAAAAACTACGGCAAGTAGTTCTTTCTCGGTGATCGTGTAGTTGAGCTGCGCGCTATTTAGAGTTTTGCTCGCAAAATGTATAGGACGGAAATGTTTTCCTTCGCGTTGTCCTAATACGGCTCCTACAGCGAAATCGCTTGCATCACACATAAGTTCAAATGGTCGCGACCAATCCGGTGAAACCATGATCGGTGCATTAGTTAACTTGTATTTAAGCTTTTCAAATGCCTTTATGCATTCTTCGTTGAAATCAAAGACTATGTCTTTTTCAAGGAGTTTGGTCATCGGTCTAGCGATTTTGGAAAAGTCTTTTATGAATCGGCAGTAGAATCCCGCATGACCTAGAAAACTTCTAACGGCTTTAACGTTAGTGGGTGGTGGTAATTTGGATATCACTTCGATCTTGGCCTTGTCTACTTCTAATCTGGCTCCAGAGACTTTATGTCCAAGCACAATTCCTTCAGTCACTATAAAGTGACATTTCTCCCAATTGAGCACGAGATGAGCTTGTTTGCATTGGATGAGCATGTGCTCTAGATTAAAAAGGCAAGACTCGAATGAGTTTCCGGGACTGAGAAATCATCCATGAAAACTTCCATGGATACTTCGACCATGTCTTGAAAGATCGCGATCATACACCTTTGAAAAGTCGTAGGTGCATTGCAAAGACCAAAAGGCATACGCCTATAAGCAAACATTCCAAAAGGACACGTAAAAGTGGTCTTGTCTTGATCGGATGGTTCGATAGGTATTTGGAAATATCCGGAAAAGCCATCGAGAATACAAAAGAATTTGTTCCTCGCTAGTCTTTCCAACATTTGGTCCATGAATGGTAGAGGAAAATGATATTTTCGTGTGGCATCATTTAATTTGCGGTAATCAATACACACACGCTAACCGGTAACGGTTCTTGTAGGAACATGTTCGTTATGTTCGTTGGTCACAACAGTCATTCCTCATTTCTTAGGAACGTAGTGAATAGGACTAACCCGAGGAATATCTTCTACGACAAAGATGATTCATGCCTCAAGGAGTTTGATTACTTCGGTTTTTAAAATCTCCTTCATGTTTGGGTTAAGTCGACGTTGCCTCTCAATAATGGGCTTGGCATCGTCTTCAAGATTGATCTTGTATTTTCAAAATTGCGAATCAATTCCCGGTATATCGAATGTTTTCCATGCATGCTGGGACTCAATTAGTAGCGTTGGCACGTCACTCGGCTCATCGGCTGACTTCGGCTGCACAAACGCTTCTTTGTGGTTTTTGAGCATAGAAACAAGGCGTTTCTTCTCATCTTCCTCGAGTGAGGCTGAGATAATCACCAGAAGGAGTGAATCCTTCTCTAGATAAGCGTACTCGAGATGTTCGGGAAGAGGTTTCAATTCAAGATCCATCGGTGGATCATGAATAGATTTAGGAACTATAAAGTTCGACTTCGAAGGCAAAACTTCGAAGGGTTTTTTTCCTCTTCTTCGAGAGTTACTTCAGAATCAAGGGCCATGAATTATTTGATTTCACAATCACGATCGGTATCGCTAATCTTTTCTCAAGTTGTTTGGAATGGTGCGTTGTCAGCAAGCAATGCATCCAACTCTTCTTCCGTTACTTCATCGATAACATCCACGCGGAAGCATGTGTCATCATTAGAATGAGAATGTTGCATAGCTTTTTCGACTAAGAATGTGACTTGATCGTCACCAACTCTAAGGTTGAGTTCTTTATTCTTCACACGAATGATAGCATCGGCGGTGTGCAATAATGGTCGTTCTAAAATGAGTGGGACTTGATGGTCTTACTCCATTTCAAGGATTACGAAGTCGGCGGGAAATATGAATGTGCCAACTTGAACAAGCATATTCTCGGATATCCCAATGGGATATTGGTAAGTGTGGTTAGCCAAACGTATACTCATACTTGTAGGTTTCAAAGGATTGTTTGAAAGATTTTTGTATAATGAGTATGGCATAAGATTGATACTCGTGCCTAGATCGGCCAAGGCGTGACATTCAACAGTGTTGGCTAGAGTACATGGTATGAGAAAGCATCCTGAATTACCAAGCTTTGGTGGAAGTTTGCTTTGCAAAGCTGTAGAATATTCTTCATCCAGAAACGCAGCTGAGATTTACTCCATCTTACTATGGTTGCTCACAAGATCGTTGAGGAATTTCCCATAGTTGGGCATGCCGATTAAGATATCAACAAGGGGAACGTTGATCTTAACATCTTTGATCATCTTAAGGAATTTGGCATTACGAGCCTCAATCTTTTCTTTTCGTAGGCGTTGAGGATATGGAACTTTAGGTGTATACGCCTTTGGTGTTGGTGTTGGAATGGGTGTGGTTTGTTTTGGTTTTGGTTTGGAAGGAGGAATGGTTTCTTCCTTCTCGGGATCATCGGCTTCATCTTCACTTTCATCGGCAAAAGTGGGAGCATTGGTGTTTGGATTTTGTGGTGGATCATAAATCAACCAACTTCTTGTAAATATGCCATTCACATGTTCATTACGGGCGGGTGGTGGGCGGTATGGTTTATCCATATATGGTTTTGGGTTTGTTTGAGTATTGCTTGGCAACGAACCACTTGGTCGATTGGCTAATTGGTCGGTGATTCGACCGATCTTGGTTTCGAGATCACTAATAGTGGTGGTGTGGTGTCTTTGTCCTCTTTTAATGTTGGCTTTGAGATCGAAGAATTGGTTCTTAATGAACGTGTTTGTTGATTTTTGTGATTCTATGAAAGCTAACAACGTTTTTTCTAAGTTCGATTCTTCGGGTTTCATCTCGTTTGATGGAATGGAATTATCGTTCTCACGAGGTTGTGAGTTACGATTTTTGTTTTTGGGGTACTCACGCTATGTGCCGGAGTTTCTACCGTAGTAGTTACCTCGATAACCACCTCCTCGGTATCTTCCTTGGTATCCTTGGGCGTAGTTTGCTTCTTGTGGTGGTTCTCTTATTGGTATGTCATCACACTCCGTAGATGGGTGTGGTCCTCCACAAAAAGTACATTCGCCTCGCATCTCTTTCATTTCGTCTTTGATAGTTTTAAATTGCGAGTCAAATTTAGATGTGAGAGCGTCCATCTTTTCCATTAGTTTAGAATTTTCGCTACTTTCAACGAAAGCAACGGTTTTCTTGAAATGTTTGGAACGGTTATCTTAGGACCAACCAAGTTTTAAGAGAACTCGGTCCTCGAGCAATTGATATGCTTCGTTGGGAGTCTTATAGAGAAAGAGTCCACCGGCGTCAAGGATTGCTTGCGTCGGTTCATTGAGACCATGATAAAAGATTTGGATGATGGTTCCTTTTAATAAACCATGTCCATGACAACTACGAAGCATGTCTTTCATTCAGTTCCACGCATCAATGAGTGTTTCTTGTGGAAGTTGGGCGAAACCTCGGATTTCTCCCATGAGTCTTTCGTACATGGCGGGTGGAAAGAAACGGCTAACAAAAGCGGTTATCATTTGTTCCCATGTTGCAATAGTACCAGGCGTCAACTCATTATACCAAACTCTTGCATCTCCGGATAGAGATGATGGGAAGAGTTGAGTTTTATAACGTCTACATTGACGTCGGCTCCATATCGGAACATGCCACATATTTCAATGAATTCGGATATGAGCTTATGTGGATCGGCCCGCGTACGGCCATCAACTTGGCGGTCTTTGATCATTGAAAGGTGATGAACTTTCACTGTGAAGTTTTCTGCAAGCTCAACTTGAACAATAGCAGCCTCGGGGGTCGGTGCTACTACTCGGTTGGATGCCCACATGGTTTGATCATCGGCCATTGGGAATGTTAGATCGTTAAATGGGTTATAGATGACAAGTGCGTCCAAGAGATTATCAAATGGTGGGTTTTTGGTTTTTGAAGTTCGGTTTTCAAAAGAGACAAAGGGTTGCTTCTTGCGATTTTTCTTTCGAGATTGATGAATATAACGTTCGAGATCGATGTATGGACTAAGCAATTCTTGACCGAAAGAACGTGTGTTCATTCAAGTCTTGAAGAACTTTTGAAAAAGACTACAAGTAACAAAATAAAAAAAACAAAATATAACTAATAGGAAAATAAGTAAAATAGAAATTAAATAAACCAAACAAAATAAAAACATAATTTTTTAACAGGTTTCGTTTTGCCGGTCGGCAAAATGGGCTTGCCGGTCGGCAAAAAGCCTTATGTGGAAGAGTTGCCGGCGGCAGAAGTGTTTTGTCGGCGGAAAAATCAATGCTGCTGCACTATTTTTTAGTTTTTTATTTTTGGCTTTTTGGCAACAAGAACGCTACAATGGGTTTGATTATAGGATGATTTTGGAACTAAGAACACAATCAAATCCCCGGCAGCGGCGCCAAAAACTTGATGCGTATGCGGTGTGATGGATTTGGAGAACAAGTTTTAAATTTATAAACACGAATTACCGGATTGACTAAAAACGCACGGGCAAGTATAACTCTTTCGTTTGTGTATAGCTTTTATGTGTTAATACCGAGATCGTTCACGGGGATTTGGAAAACCTATGATCATTAAAAAATAAAACTATAATCGTTGATTGTAGCAATTGTAGACAAACAAATAACAAGTAAAATGATGAGATTAATAATAAGATTAAAAGCAACACTTGGTAAAGACTAGTTTAGGCATCCGTAGTGGTACGATTGTGATGACACGTTTAACAAATATGATTACGATAATTAGATGGATAATCCAATCTATTATTTTTTCAAAAGCTTCAATCCTCGTCAAGACTTTGGTTAAAGAAAACAAGCATTAGACTCAATCACTCAATTCAAGACTTAATCCAATTTCAACACATTCGATTCACGGTCGTTTCAAGAATTTGCTAACACTTATAATTATGTTTCTTGATAATCAAAACTTCTTAAGAAATGATCAGTACAAAAGATAGCCAATTATAGACAAACCGACTATGACTTGTTGATAGAAAATAACCCTTTCGACCTATGAAATCTTTACCAACAAATTAAGTTTTGATAACAATTGTCACATGAAACATAAGTACTAATGGTTCAAAGGAAAGCTTGACATTGAAATAAACATAAATCACAATCACAACCACTACTTCATACCACAAACATCATCCTACCAAGTGTAGAATGAGATTTAGCTACTCATAACAAACAATGAAATAAACTCTGAATAGTAGTCTTATAAGTCATAATTAAGAGTCTTGCAAAGTGGAAATATGTTGCTAATGATTAGGGTAATGATCTCTAAGAGTTTCATGATGTTAACTTTGCTTTTTGGACTCGAAAAGTGACTTTTCTTGCACCACCTAGCTTAAATACGGGAATGGAAGTTTGGACAAGGTTGAGAGAGTTATTTTGTGTTTATGAAAGAGTAATGAGATTATGTGAAGAGATATATGATTACATGACCCCAATGGTCTTATTTATAGGCAAAGTTAAGGCCTAGACTTCAATGATTGGCTTGGAGCCAAAGACAAACGCTTGGAGCCAAAGGAAGTCTAGAATCTTCTTGTATGTTCTCCCTTGAGCTTGCATGAATGTAGACACAAATTCTGCCAACACAAATGTGGGTGGCAACTTGAATCCTGCTGGTGGCAAGTCGTTTGAGTTTTGTTGGTGGCAACTTTGATTCTGCTGGTGGCAACTTCATGCTGAGTGACTTGTATGCTCTTTGGGAACACTTGTTTTGCACCCGAAATTGATCTTTAAAGTCTTGTAACTTGTACATGGGTCTTGAACTTGACTAGGATTCTTCGTACTCGTACTAATCTCCATGTTTGCGTTGTTTTACACTCTATTCATGCAATTGGCTACACAAAGACTTGCAAACATAATTGGGCACAAATATGCACAAAAGTATTATAGATATGACCAATATACATGTACAAAAGTACAGATAACGCTCCTAAAAACATGTTGGATTTGGGCGTTATCATACTAACCATTCACATGGTTCTACCTCTTCCTCATTCCAATCAAGAATGAATGAGTTGTCCTCACCCTTCACTCCTAGTCCTCCCTTGGATGTAAATACTCAACCTCAACCTCTTCAAAGCATTCCCTTTGTTGTTGAGCCTACGATCACCTCTCCTTTCACTCCACCAAATTCACCCATATCACCCATATCACCTTTGGACACTATGCCTCCACCACCCCCTCCTCACTCAAGCACTCCGCTTTTAGGTGTTCCCATTTCCTGCTTCTTGGGTGATCCACACTTGTTTGACTTTTTCATGCACAATAGAACCCATTGTACTTGTTGCTTGAACAACTTCCACCTCATTGATATCCTTAGGTTAGAGATGATTGGGGCTCACATCAAGTTGTAAAGCTTCTTGTTGAACCTATTTGCTAATCCTCCTCCTCCTAGGAGATGAATGATAAATTTCAAAAATAAATCTTTTTAAAGAAAGTAAAGCCAAGGAAGACTATCCTATCAAGAACTAGTTTAGCTAACTTTGTATTAGTTAGTTGTTATTTCTTTTCTTGTATTTCCTTTCCTTCATGAGTTTTTCATGAAGATGTTCTATGGATTTAGTTTTTGTGTGTTTCTACCTGTGTGCTCACATTAATCAACTTCAATTTATTTAAAATTGAATCTAAATCTATCACAACCTCTAAAACTTGACTAAAATTTGGTTCAAAATGTCATCTAAATATTTTGTCACCCTTTGTCAAGACATTTTTTGTGAGTGTGTTGTTTTTATGCAACCCTAGCATATTCTAGTGTTAAAAGAGGTAAAAATCCAAGATTTGCAAATTTTTGAAAGAGTCTTATTTTTCTTCAAAACCTTGGAAAATCATGGTTTCAAGTCCACCGTGTGCGGCTCCATAGCCGTCGCGCGGTTCCCTATTGTAATAACCCGAACTTTAAAATCAACATTTAGACTGAGATCTAATCTTACTCCTAGTAGTCGGATCAATATTTATTACCCGACTTTCATTTGTCATGTTTGTTCTATAAATAATATTGATTAATCGGCTAACCGACAAGGTTAAGGCTTTAACATATCGAATATGTGTCATTTATTATTTATCGACAAAGTTTATGTTCGTCATCGACCGTGAACATTTTCATTATGACATAGAAATATTTTCTATTGTCGTCATTTTAATTTCTCATTTTATAAGAATTCTTGATAATTTACGTTAAGCCTTTAGGCGTCATTTGTTTATACGACGCGTTAACGTTTATTAAAGTATAAACCGTCCTTTATTTATTGAAATATAAATGTTCTCCGAATGTCAATGTTTTTATTTCATATTGAGAGTTTATTTTTCGTGTTTAACGTGTATCTTTCAAATCATCTAACTTTAAAATATCGGATTTCGATAATACCCGCTAACTTAACGTGAAAGTTTACTTAATAAATAAGAAATTGAATAAAAGATGATGTCTATACGTGTCTTTGTTTGAAGATACGTGATTGTCTACATTAAAATGACACGGATCATTTCATTTATATATTGAATTTTTGTTTCTTCTTCCAAGGTGTAATATTATCTTGTTCCATTTAAATATGGCAAAGTAAGGGTGGACTAGTTTTGAAGCTTTTACGATGCTCTTATTAGAGTCATAGGAGCAGCGAGGGTAAAGTTCAAGCCAAGGTTCCGGTCCAGTTCAAACAAATAGAAGGAGAAGAAGGCTTTGATAAAGTTCTATTTCATATAGAAGCAATCGTGTTTCATTTTCGCATCGTCTCGGTCTGTTTCGACATATTTCGTTTTGTATCCGAGTTCATGTTTTGCTTCGAGTATCATGCGGAATTATCTTTGGTAGTACTCATGTCGTGTCGGTTTGTATACTGGTACATGCATCGCAACTTCGGTTAACATGTCTTTGTTCGTGGAGCTAAGGTACTACTCAACATCGACTCTATATTATGATATTATATTGCTTATACTCCTCGAATCAAATAATGGAAATGAAGGACATTTGCTTTGAAAGTTCGAATAAGCTTATGGAGAAGAAATACTTCACGTCTATTTCATGCATATGAATTGCAAAATTACATGTTTGTCCCTCATTTATAAGCTTATTTACAAATGAAAGTTCAAGTTTTCCAAACTAGCACTTTTGGTCCATATCGTTTTACGTCCTTCAAAATTAGTCCTAAGATTAATATTTAGGTATTTTATTCATAAAGTAATTATGTTTATAAACTCATTTAATTTTATACGTTGTCGTGTATATTTTAAGACGCGCCATCTTTATTTTAGGTCGGCATTAGAAGCTTGCAGCCTTCCGTCTTATACTATTTGGTCGTTTTACTCTAGTCATTATCATCTCTATTGTAATCATCGATCGATGTCGCTTTGCATAAGGTGAGTTCATAGCCTCGCTTTTACTGTTTTATATATGTTTATAAACCCGCGAGGGGGAATACATGCTCTTGGTAAATAAGCATACGTGTTGTATCCTTTTGAAAGGATACATGATTGTGAATAAACATTCGTTGTTGGAATATATGCTTTGAACGAATACAAGCTGTTGTTAATAAATGTAAATAAGTTTGATTGAATGCTTTTAGAAAATGAACACAAGCGTTGATTGTATAGGTAATGAGCCACTATTAGTAAGTCTAAGTTGCTTATTGCCAGTGAAAAGTCCCTATAAATCGTGAACCGTTAACTACCTATGATGGGTAGGCGCTCGTACAGACGAATGGATCCATTGGGAATGATGACCCCCACCCAGGCAGGTCGCACCTGTGAGTTGGAGGCTCAGCTGGGTGTGTTGTACGTGAAGTATGGGGTATTTGGCAAGATACCTAACTAGGGCAAACTTATTGATTAAGGCATCGGTGTCATGAGCTTAGCGTAATAGTGTGGAATATAGGTATTGTATGTGTTGCAATATCGCTAATGGATGAGATTCTTGTGTTCAAAAGCTTTATGGTTTAGTTAAAAACCCATTATTGTTTATTAAAAACCTATGAATTCACTCAACCGTTGTGTTGACATGTTAGCATGTATTCTCAGGTGTATAGGTTTAAGAGCAGCTGGAGCATGGAGCCGCGCGGGATAAAGTAAAGGCAAAACAAACAATTTTCATTCGATACATTTGACAAATGTTTATTATTTCTTAAGGTTTGTATAAATTGGTGGGACCTCTTTTTTAGTTAACTCTGATTTAATAAAATTATCGAATGGTTTATTTTATAAAATGTCTCTTTTGAGGTCGTTTTCTATGACTATGTGTGATGTGTTATGAAGTAACACCCAATGTTGATATTCCGATGCCTTGTGAAATTGGGGGTGTTACACTTATCAATAAGGAACCGCCGGTCCTTTTAAGGAATCGCGAACAGCAAGCCTATTTTTGGCTTATTTTTGGTCTTTCTTCTTTGACCACTGTTGTCACCTGGCTAAACATTCCTTAAAACCTTTTGTTTTCATTTCAAATCTTTGCCTTCTCTACTTTCTTTAAATTCTTCTCTTTTGGGAGTTCTCTTCTTCATCCCTCACAATGTCTAACTCTTCCATTCCTAACCTTGACATATCTTTGTCACAATCTTCTCAACCTAAAGCTTCTTCTTCTAAGCTTTCCAAGAAACCGAAAATATCAGTTCGACCCGTTTGGATCAAGAAAAGCAAGAATCCTCATGATTCCTCTTCTCCCAAACCCTCTAAGAATTCTTCTTTTTCTCCGATCAAATATTAGAATGAGACTTACTCTATAAATCCAATTACCAGAGAAAAGGAAATTCTTCCACCACCACCAAAACCTTTCAATACTCCACAACTAAATGACCTATCTTCTTTCCCAAAACTCACTAGGCATTGTGAAAACATTTCTTATCCATTATCTCCCTCTCCACCAAACTCTCATCTTGATGGTCCTCCCCCATCTAACGACTTTGTTTCGCATCATGGATCCTCGTGTGCTTGTTGTCGATTTCAACAAATTGAACTTGCTCATGTGTATGACAAGCTAAATTTCCTTGAATTCCTTCTCACTCCACCTCCTCTAAAAGTTTGCGTTCCCATGAACAAAACTTCGAATGATGTCTCGTCATCTTTCTTTTCCAACTAAGGCACATTTTGTACTTTAGGTGTTTGAGTCAATAAAACTTAAGCAATCTTGGAAATTATCACTACTAGAGTAGTCTATGCTTTGTGGTTTATTTTCAATATTTTTTCTTTAAATATTCATATTATGTTTATGAATATTTCTCTTTTATGTTCTTTCATATTTGTGTAATATGAATGTTATGTGTGTTATCCTTTTCCCGCTAATTCCTTTTCACATATTTGTTAAAGAGTTGATCATGGGTAAAATTTAAATTTGCTTATGCGTGATTCCATAAATTCTAAATTTTTAAATCCTTGACATTTTAATCATTTCAATTGGTTTGGATGTTTCTTTTCTTTTTCGATTCCACCAATTGAACTTTGATGTTGTCAACACACACTCTTTGGACATACTTAGCAAATACTTACTTCTAATTTGAGATTTCTTTTCTTCCTCCCTCTCAAGTTATTTAGTAGGTAGTGCACATATATACATTGGTGTTTCTTTTCTCTCTTCTAACCTTTGTGTAGTATGTCACCTTAGCTCTTTGACTTGGTGCCCCAAGCAAGGGGGGTAAGCACCAAAGGGGAGCTACTAGCAAAGTCAATTCTTCTTTTCTCCAAAGATTTGTGCTAACCTTTTTGCTTCGACAAAGGGGGAGAAATTATAGTGAATAAACTCGTTAATAATTTGAGTAATTTTGTATTTTACATAAATGAGTTTATAGTTTGTCGTAATCAAAAAGTGGGAGATTGTTAATGCAAGTAATGCCTAAAAACATTATTAGTGTTAACTAATCTTTCTTAGTTTTGATCACAACAAACTATACAAGACATTTATAGTCCACAATCGTAAAACGAATTATCTAACAAACACAATCATCAAGGTAATAATCATTACACTAACATATCTTAATCATCTTTAGTGATCATAAAAGTGATTAGCCTTAAAACTCACTTTTTTAAAATGTGATAAAAGATTTTTAATAAACTTTCTTTTTAAGAAAATGTTTTATTAAAATGGAAAATGTAAATTTAAATATGGCATATTCCAAATGCCATAAGAATATCCTTTGAAGGTTTCAAACTACCACAGATATTTCTACCCCACTAAACGACAAAAAGGAGCGGAGTCTACATCCGCGTTCCTTAACTACCTGTGCGATTCCTTATTGATAAGGAACCGCCTAGACCAATAAGGAACCGCGTGCATCTAGCCGTTGGTTTTTGTCTCCTATAAATAGTGGATCAAATCTGCATTTTTCACAACCCTTTTTGGACATTTCTTTAAGCTATCTTTCTACTTTCTTAATCCTAATCATTTGTAAATGATCACTTAATGTGTTAAGTATGCTTACTTATGATTATCCTCTTGATCCCCTTCTTTACCTTGTCCAAAGAGAGGATCACTCACACACTTGTGTTGTGATTAAAGATGAAGCCTTGATGAATATCATCCTCTCCTAAAGATCTAGTCATGTTCATCATTTGTTTATTTGTGTCTTGTGTAGATCCAATGTATTTGTGAATACTTGGACTAGTTGTGTTCATCCAAGCTATTTGTGAATACTTGTATTAGTGTTGTGTAAATCCACTGCATATGTGTGTGCTTGGATTTGTCTTGTGTACATCCAAGTTACATTTGTGTACTTGGATATGTTTAGTTGAGTTGTAATGTGTAGTGTGTTAGTTATCACTTAACTAAAAAGTGATTTGTGTGTGAGTTGTGTAAGTTCTCACTTAGCTTCAAAGTGAAGAGTCGTGAAGATTGGTTCTAGCTTTGGATTAGAACTCGACATCTAGCCTTGTGTCGGAAAATGGTGAAGTAGGCGACGTATGAAGATTGGTTCTAGCTTTTGGATTAGAACTCGACATTTAGCCTTGTGTCGTAAAATGGTGAAGTAGGCAACGTTGTGTAGATTGGTCATAGCTAAGATTAGGTCTCGACATTTTGCTTAGTGTCGGAAAATAATGTAAGCGACGTTGTAAGGTTTTCTCCACCAAGAAGGGAGCTTGTGGATATAGTGTAAATCTCTAGTAGGTGTACTCGAGGAGTGGAGTAGGAACGAGGATAGAGCTTCGTTGAACAACTATAAATCTTTGTGTCTTCCTATTAGGTTGTTTCTTTCTTTACTCTTTACTTACTTTCATTATCATTACACTTACTACTTTTCATTGCTAATGCATTGGAATTGAACCTAATCATTATGAAACTAGCTTTCAAGTAAACGATAGTTTTGGTACTCACCTAATTGAAAAGAATTTTAATTAGGAGATAAATCGAAGATAAACTATTCAACCCCCCTTCTAGTTTTTACAATTGGTATCAGAGCGATGGTCACTCAAGATCTTTGATGTATTGTACTTTAAAACTTGGATCGATCCATTGTCTCCTCAAATTAGAAGGTTAAGTTGTACTAAAGTTTCTCTTTGGTCAAAACTATTGTTTCTTTGAAAATCGGCCTTTTAATTGGTAATATAGCATCTCATTTAGATTAGTAGTATTTATGCATTTTAGATTTACTCTTGAAATGTATCTACTAGTTTGCATCTTGTTATGTGTAGGTACTCATGAAGATCAATCATTCAATTGATTGTAGATTGAGTTACTTACACTTGTAGAAGACTCATATTCTTTGGTTTCCAACATCACTGAATGATGATATCAAGATGGATGGGAGTGATACTAGTCCTTGAAGACTTAGTAGTTACTTTAGTCATGGTTGGGCTTTGCATTGATTCCTTGATAGCTTGGAATGCACTTTGTGGCTAAGGTACGCTTTCGTTCTTCCACACACTCTTTTGATCACTCTTTTGATCATTACTTGACTATGTGCTTGTTCTTGGCATTCTTGCCTTGACATTTGTTTGTGGTTTGTGATTCTTTTATTTTACCCTCTCAAACCTTCTTTTCTTTGATACTTGACTCACTATGGGGATGTAGAGTGAGTTAGTAGTAGCTTAAAGTATCAAGCATGATTTCCATGGTTTGCACCCTCACGGTTAGTATACCCTATATCATGTGTAACTTGTGCAATTGAGCTCATCTATAGGATGATTTAATCCCTTGAGATACCAAACTAATTCATAAGTTGTAGTTGGATTTTACACATTTGGAATTAAAATATTCCAAGGATATCGTTATTGTAAATCCTTGCATAAAAAACCCTTTTACAGATCGAATTCATTAGAATAACCCTAAACCGCGATCACGTACAAGCAAACCCGATCGTAAACTTAAAACCCCCAAGGAAACCACGATCAAACTTGAACCACAAAAAAAATTACCCGCAACAAGAACCTTTCACAAATACAACTTGGTAAAAAAACAAATACCTCCACTATCCGTTAAAAAAAACGAATATTAACAACTAGGATTTTTTTCAATATAACACCAATTGTATTTGCTAACCATGTGATAAAAAAACCACACACCAATCAATGATGAGATAGAATTTCTCTTTATGGTTTTCTTTCCGTTCCTCTTCCTTCACGTGACTAGTACTTCGTCTTCTCTGTTTATTAAACCTGCAACTCCGAGAAAACCAAAATTAGTTTTCTCCACGACACTCTTCCCTGTTCTAGCAACGATCTTCAATTACCACAAAACCCGCGGCGCTCTGATACCACTTGTTGGAATCGACACGAACAAACCTGAAGACCGATTCGTGGAACCCTAGAAACCAAGAAGATCTCCGAGTTACAACACCAACGAACACAAAAGTAAAACCCACAAAGCTAATCAAACGAATTAAGTTTTATTAATGACTCGATCGATTACAAGAAAGAATAAAAGATGCGGTATGTTTTGAGCATCACCCCTCACCTCCATTTATAAAGTGAGGGGGTCGGTTATAATCTCAGGCCAAGCCCACTCGACACACTTACTATACTTAAGCTAAGTAACATTAAGGTAACATTCATAATCCACTATTAACTAGTTGGATGAAGAGGATGTGTTAGGTTTTGTCTCGAGAAAGCCCTTGATCCCCTTTCTTCGTAAAAGTTTTTTTAACTCATTGGGGAATGTAATTCTTCTTCGAACATTCTTTTCTTCCTCATGCAGTTTCATTTATCTAGCAAGTTTTTTACTTTAACAACAATATCAAAACAAACTAATATTATTCGCATATGTGTAGTTTTTCTACGATGATAACCTTTGTGTTTACCATTGGAGAGATCAATTTCTTACACCTCTATATAACTTGTGTTAAACTTTCATTTTTCATGCATTAAAACTCATAATAAGCTAGCTTCGCTAAATTAGATTCAACAATAATGAATCAATTCATGTGATATGTGGAAACATGCATAGATGGTGAAACGATAATCTATTGGCGTCTCATGTGTTTATGTTGACGATGTTAGAAAGACCCGGCTATTGAGGTAGTTTTTTTTAGACGACCAACTCTATACCATTTAAGTAATCGCCTGTTTGTCAATATAACTTATCATAGTATTTGCATTTTCACCCATTACTCAATCAGATCAACCTACCTGGATATAGGGTTTGTATGCTGTCCATCTTG
Organism: Glebionis coronaria; assembly: GCA_025667525.1. Taxonomy (NCBI): domain Eukaryota; kingdom Viridiplantae; phylum Streptophyta; class Magnoliopsida; order Asterales; family Asteraceae; genus Glebionis; species Glebionis coronaria. The sequence goes on from CM046882.1 coordinate 541,388,691, forward strand.
ATAAAAGTAATGGTCTGTTATTTAAAAAGTAAAGGCGCTAAGTATATTAGGTTCGTCAGCATGGTCTATGCGGGCGCCAAAGGCTTGTCAGATAGACCTGACTCAATATGGAGTCGAAACAATAAAATGCAATGATTCCAAATTTCGAGTCTCTTCATAATAATTTGATCAGAAGTACTAGAACTCGAGGCAGAAAATACTCTTATTATTCTTCGTGTATAAGAAAAACGCAAACAAGAATCGACCCATTCATAGATAAATATGGGTTGAAAATAAAAAAATACTAGTAGTATTTTCAAAATGTCATAAGAACAACCATTTACAGCCACCATCTCCAACCACTGTTACCTTTTGAAGGTAATGTGCGATTTTGCCTTTGGGATTTAGCTGAGTTTCTATAAATAAATGACCAGTAAGATAATATACTCAGTATTAAAAATCACTTGATAAATGAAATACGGTTAATCAAATAGTTAGGCGAATTAAGATAGGAGGAAGAACGATTCACAAAATCATACCCAGTTGATATGAACTTATCCTATACCAGGCTTGCATCGTTTTATATGCTAAGTGTAGAACTCACGACACTCCAGAAAGCTAGCTCAAAGGATCGGAGGGGACACCTATGCTTTATAAACTACCGGCCAATCCCATACTTGGTCGATATGAGATCATAACATAAGATGGTTGCCTGTTGGAATGTAATCAACTATGTAAATTAAATTAATCAAACCCCAAAGGGAAAACCATCTTATTAACGTTTATTTGTAGCTACATACATACAGTAAACCTTATTGTACTCCTAACCACATCTATACAATTGGTTTCGGAGAAGGATCATACAACGACACACATCCGCTATCGAGTACAAACTTACATTGCAAGCACTTTACCATAACTCTGTCCTGGAAATGCATACTACACTCGATGCATTTACCATCACTTTCAATCCCTTGGCAACATGAAAGAGGGTGTGGGTGGCCTTTAATCTTGAACCTGTCTCCAAAATTGATATTTACAAACAGATAAACACCTTTGCGAAAGTAGAGGCTGTTATGTGGTCTTCCTTTAAGTATCAATGGAGCACAAGACAAATGCATGGACTGAAGACATTGATGACAATGATAGAAAGAACCGTTAGGATTAAATTCCTCCTTGCAAGCTTCACGAAAGTAATCACCGATATGGTTTTCAACAGGGGAGTAACTTAGGGTCATTGGATGCTTGTCATACCTGTGTGTTATTGTCTCGGGCAATAACTGTGGGAAACGGTGTATACTTTTATTAAAAACAATAATAAAATTAACAGAAAAACAAAGAACATAATCAAATAACAAATAAAATTGAAACCAGTAAGAATCTAGAGACGAGGCACGTGTTTAACACGTTTCCCTTAAAATAGATTCGTCGTCTGTTTCCCAGGGTACAACGTCCAAAGCTGTTGTACAGCCGGACTAGACAAACTTGCCTGAAAGATCACGGAAGCCTTCTGTGTTTCTGATCGATAACTGCTGGAAAAATCGTCTGGTAATGGAGTATGAAAAATTGCGTTTTTTTCTGATGTCTTTAACTGAATGAGAAGAGGTTATATTTATACTGAAAACTTGACTTGTTATCAAAGAAAAATATATACCAAAGTCAGGAAAATCTGTTATAACTAAAACAGATTTTCTGTCTTTTTAACACACCCAAATATTCTGTGAATAACTTCTGTATCTATTCCTAAAATAGATGTACATAATTTTCTGGAAAAACAAATCGAATTCGCAGCAAAAAAGATACTGAAATCTGCCCGCACCCAAGCTAGTTTACGGAGCTGCATTCGTGTCCGCAGGTCGTGCGCTCGTGCACAAGTTTAGTAGCTTTGAACCCATTTTTGGCCTAGAAATCTCACTTTCTGCACCCCCCTGCACGCGTAGGCGTGGGAGTAAAAACCCCCAAATGAATACTGTAGGGTAGAAACTAGGATTTCCTTATAAACATGTTTTCACTAATGTTTCAAGCGATGTGGGACAAAATATTTTCCAAATATTGTGTTTCACATGACTCACTTTGAGACACGATATCTCATTCATATTAACTCCATATTGGACATACTTTAGCTCGTTGCGAAGCCCTCTTCGAGGAGAACGGAAAGCTACTAAGTACTACGAATATATATAACATCTACATATATAATATTATGTCCAAAGTATTGTAAAAACCATATTTTGCAAAACATTTTCCAACAATCCCCCACATGAATGAGAATCGGTCGAAAACACACGAAAGTTTCGGCAAAATTTCTGCGGTTAAGTCCTGCATAGGATAGGTAGGTGTAACCTTTGAACCTTCCCTTGTGAGATACACTTAGTCTCCTAGATCTGAGTAGACGCGATGTCCTTGAACTCAGCCTCTGTTTACATAGACGATATTACACACTCACACAAGACTCCTCTGGCCTTATCAAGTCCTCATAGTCGTGTTCGTTATGGTCATGAACACTCACCTGGTTCTGCAAGAGCTCTTAGAAATTGCGCCCCTACAATTTTCTTCGAAACGACCTCACTTCTCTCTCACATAGGTGATTTCATCTTGAATTATTAAAAACATATGTTTTATGATTTCATCTTGAATCATTATGTTTTATGATTTCATCCTAAATCATTAAGCCATATGTTTAACCTCATTGTTCTAGGAATGGACTAGGAAAGTTCCTGTATTAAGTAACTCCCCCACATTGACGTGACTTCCCCACATTTCTATGATTAGGTTGTCCTATTGAACCCAGATCTTGGGATCTCCAGTCAACTGGGTTAGGTTTTCCTTCATAGAAACTCATTCCTTCAAGGGCTTTAGTCCCATTCCTTTAGACGACTTACTAACTAACTCTCTGCTTAATCCTTTCGTAAGCGGATCCGCGATGTTATCCATTGACTTCACATAGTCAATTGAGATAACTCCTGTTGAGAGTAGTTGTCGTACCGAATTATTTCGACGACGGATATGTCTAGACTTTCCATTATACATTGTGCTATGAGCTCTGCCAATTGCCGATTGACTAACACAATGTATACTAATGGTTGTTACTGGTTTAGGCCACCTGGGTATATCCTCTACGAATTGACGTAGCCATTCCACCTCTTCTCCGCATTTATCTAACGCGATAATTCTGATTCCATCGTGGACTTAGATATTACAGTTTGCTTGGAAGACTTCCAAGATATAGCGCCCCCTCCCATTGTAAACACATATCCACTGGTTGATCTAGAATTCTTTATGTCAGATATCCAATTTGCATCACTGTATCCTTCAATAACAGATGGATATCTAGCATAATTCAGTCCATAATCACGACTGTATCTCAAATAATGAAGTAACCTAGTCATAGCTTTCCAATGTGCATCACTTGGATTACTAGTATATCTACTTAGCCTGCTAACAACATATGCTAAGTCAGGTCGGGTACATGTCATCAAATACATCAACATTCCAAAAAATCTTGAATACTCTAATTGGGCAACACTAGCGCCTCTATTTTAAGATAGATGCAAACTGGTGTCAATTGGAGTTCTAGCTAGGCCGGAATCCCCCGCATTATGAGTATTAAGAATTTTGTCCACGTAATATGCTTGACTTAATGCAAGTCCACTCTGAGTTCGTATGATCTTTATTCCAAGAATCACATCAGCCAAACCCATATCTTTCATGTCAAACTTTGATTTCAACATAACCAGCAGAGCTAGATCAATTGGCCACCAAGGTAACCTTGGGGAGGTATTCTTGGAGAGGTCTCGAGTTCGAGTCTCACCAAGAACCTTCAGGGGCCCGAATTAAGAAGCAGGAGTGGGGTTTATCCCCTAAGGAGAAGGTTTGAAGCTTGCATACTGCCCAACTGGATGTCACTGTAAGCTCGAATCATTAACTACTAACTCGTCGTTCAAAAAAAAACTTTGATTTCAACATGTCTTTAGTAGACTTGATCATCTTGTCGTTACTGCCAACGATAAGCATATCATCAACATAAAGACACAAGATTACATATCCATTATTCGTGTCTTTGACATAAACACACTTGTCGCATTCATTAATTTTGAATCCACCCTCTAACATGGCGTGATCAAACTTTTGATGCCATTGTTTTGGAGCTTGCTTTAAGCCATACAATGACTTAACAAGCCTAAAAACTTTGCTCTCTTGTCTAGGAGCCATGAAACCCTCAGGTTGGTTCATGTATATTTCTTCTTCTAAATCTCCATTTAGAAAAGCCATTTTCACATCCCTATGGTGAACTTCTAAATTTCTTAATGCGACAATAGCAAGAATCATCCTAATAGAATTTATTCGCGTAACAGGCGAATAAGTATCAAAGTGATCTAGACCTTCGCGTTGTCTAAAACCTTTAATCACCAATCTTGCTTTATACTTAGAAGTGGCGCCATCAACTTTCATCTTCTTCTTGAAGATCCATTTATAGGCTAGTGGTTTACAACCAGGAGGTAAATCCACGAGCTCCCAAGTATGATTTTGTAAAATAGATTCTATTTCACTATGAATCGCTTCTTTCCATCGAGACCCTTCCGAGGAATTTACAGCTTCTTGATAAGAAGTGGGTTCATTTTCTACCATAAAAGAGACAAAATCGGGTCCAAATGATATTTTGGTTTTCGCCCGTTTGCTTCTTCTAGGTTCAACCTCTTCTTCCTCGGGTTGATCTTGTCTCTCATCTTGGAGATCATTATCATCTCTTTGTCTCTTATCTTGGAAAACTGCATCATCTATTCTAGATGTGCTTCCATTTTCCTTCTTTAAACAAGGAAATATGTTTTCAAAGAAGGACGCGTTCCTTGATTCCATAATTGTGTTCTTGTGTATATCTGGATTTTTCGAATTTTGTACAACAAAACGATACGCACTGCTATTCTTATCATATCCAGTAAATATATAATTCACAGATTTAGGTCCAATCGTTTGGGCCTTAGGTGTCGGCACATCTACCTTGGCTAGACACCCCCACACTCGTAAGTACTGGTATGATGGTTTTCTTCCCATCCATAGTTCATATGGGGTTTCCTCTTTATCCTTACGAGGTATCTTGTTTAAAAGATAAGTAGCCGTTAGAATGGCTTCCCCCCACATGTCCCGGCTCAAAGCAGAACTTAACAACATGGCATTAACCATTTCTTTCAAGGTACCGTTCTTCCTTTCGGCAATACCATTTTGCTGAGGTGAATAAGGAGCGGTAAACTCGTGTCTAATTCCATGTTTCTCACATAGATCAGCAAAAGGAGACACATATTCACCTCCTCTATCACTTCGTACAACCTTGATTTTCCTACCAAGTTGATTCTCAACTTCGGTTTTGTATAGAACTAACTTGTCTATAGCTTCATATTTACTTTTCAACAAGTAAACATAGCAGTACTTTGTGCAATCATCAATAAACGTGATGAAGTACTTGTTGCCACCTTTTCTGGGTAGTGATTTCAAATCACATATGTTTGTGTCTATCATATCAAGTGGTTCGGTTTTTTGTTCAACCGATTTGAAAGATGATCTTGTAAGTTTGGCTTCGACACAAGTTTCACACTTATAATTTGAATCAATATGAAAATTTGGTATGCCATTAAATTTAATCAAACGACGCATTGAATTAAAATTAACATGTCCAAGACGGCCATGCCACACATTAGAAGACTCAATCAAGTAAGTAGAAGAATTCATTTTATTTATAGCATTCTTAACAACTATTACATTGAGCTTAAACATACCATTCAGGGCATACCCCTTACCAACATGCATTTGATTCTTAGAAAGTACAACTTTATCAGACTTAAAAACAAGACGAAAACCAAACTTATTCAAAAGCCATCCGGACACAAGATTCTTGCGAATCTCCAGAACATACAAGACTTTAGTCAACTTGAGCTCTTTCTCGGATGTCATCTTCAAAATAACATCTCCTTCGCCGTTGATATCAGCAGTTGCAGAGTTGCCCATGTACAGCTTCTCTCCATTGTCAACCGCTCTAAAAGAGTGAAACATACTCTTGTCAGCACACACATGACGGGTTGCCCCAGTATCAACCCACCAATCATTATTATTCGAACCTACCAGGTTAACTTCAGAGATCATGGTAACGACATCAGACACCATAGAAATCATGTCCACATTATCATTCTTCGTATTAGCCTCGCGTGGAGTCACCCGCTTTGGCGCTTTGCAATTAGCAACACGGTGTCCTAGCTTGTCACAATTGAAGCAATTTCCTTGGAACTTCTGCTTTGCAATTCCACCTTTAGGATCAAGGTACTCTGACTTCCCTTTGCTCTTCTTGTCATTCTTCCCTTCGCCAAAGCTCTTGCCTTTAGACTTTGAAGAAGACGAACCGTGCTCAACCATATTTGCCTTGGCAGAATCAGGTGTATAAGTGGTTTTCTGAGCCAACTTGTTGTCCTCTTCAGTACGAAGACGAACAACCAAGTCTTCAACAGTCATCTCCTTTCGCTTATGCTTCAAGTAGTTTTTAAATTCTACCCAGCTTAGAGGTAACTTTTCAATGATAGCAACAACTTGAAAAGTTTCACTCAAAGTTATACCCTCAACATGAATGTTGTGTAGCAAAACCTGCAGATCTTGAACCTGAGTTATCACACTCTTTGAATCAACCATCTTGTAATCCAAAAAATGAACTACCACGAACTTCTTTGTACCAGCATCCTCAATTTTGTACTTGCGTTCCAACGACTCCCATAATTCTTTGGCAGTCGTAGTCTTGCAGTACACATTGTACAAAGAGTCCACCAAACCATTCAGAATATAGTTATGACACAAGAAGTCTGAATGTTTCCATGCTTCAACAGCTTGCACGGCTTATTGATTAGCGGGTACACCTTCTTTAGAAGGTTCCACCTGAGGTACAGTCTCCTTTAAGAACTTCTCAAGGTTCAAAGTAGTGAGATAAAAGAACATCTTCTGCTGCCACCTCTTAAAATTCTTCCCATTGAATTTTTCTGGTTTTTCAGCATGATTAGCAACTGTGTGGGTAACTGGCGCACCAGTTACATTCACAGTAGTAGTTACAAGAGTTTTAGGAGTGCTGGTAGACATTCTGAAAGATCAAACAAGATCAAAACACAAACATCTAGACAACTGTTATAAATCTGTATATAAGAAATTCAAACGTGATCTCTATATACTTATAGTGGATCTGCTTCAAAGAAACTCAATCTTGGTTTCAACGAATTAGATGCAATTATAAAATATATCAGTTTAACAGAAACACAAACTTGGTTTAATATAAACTGATAAGAATAACTGCTTAAAGAAAAACGTTAGAGATCCATTAATTAAAATCTGTAAATTAAAACTGATTTTCAGTGAAACTCAATCCTGGTTTCGGCAGAAACAGTTTATAAATAAATCTAATAAAATTATTAATCCAATTTAATAAAAGTTTTAATTCTGTTAAACAGAATCTGTTTTAAGATTGTGGGAAACGGTGTATACTTTTATTAAAAACATAATAAAATTAATAGAAAAACAAAGAACAAAATTAAATAACAAATAAAATTGAAAGCAGTAAGAATCTAGAGACGAGGCACATGTTTAACACGTTTCCCTTAAAACAGATTCGCCGTATGTTTCCCAGGGTACAACGTCCAAAGCTGTTGTACAGCCGGACTAGACAAACTTGCCTGAAAGATCACGGAAGCCTTCTGCGTTTCTGATCGATAACTACTGGAAAAATCGTCTGGTAATGGAGTAGGAAAAACTGCGTTTTTTTCTAATGTCTTTAACTGAACGAGAAGAGGCTATATTTATACTAAAAACTTGACTTGTTCTCAAAGAAAAATATATACCAAAGTCAGGAAAATCTGTTATAACTAAAACAGATTTCCTGTCTTTTTAACACACAAAAATATTCTGTGAATAACTTTTGTATCTATTCCTAAAATAGATGTACAAAATTTTCTGGAAAAAACAAATCGACTTCGCAGCAAAAAAGTACCGAAATCTGCCCGCACCCAAGCCAGTTTTCGGAGCTGCATTCGTGCACAAGTTCAGTAGCTTTGAACCCGTTTTTGGCCTAGAAATCTCACTTTCTGCACCCCCCCTCTGCGTGCGCGCGTAGGCGTGGGAGTAAAAACCCACAAATGAATATTGTAGAGTAGAAACTAGGATTTCCTTATAAACATGTTTTCACTTCATGTTTCAAGCGATGTAGGACAAAATATTTTCCAAATATTGTGTTTCACGTGACTCACTTTGAGAGACGATATCTCATTCATATTAACTCTATATTGGACATACTTTAGCTCGTTGCGAAGCTCTCTTCGAGGACGCAAAGCTACTAGGTACTACGAATATATATAACATATACATATATAAAATTATGTCCAAAGTATTTCAAAACCATATTTTCCAACAATAACAAAGCACACTCGGGATGTAGATGACAAGTACAAATTTTGCAAGTGAATGTAGTTTCTTCACTTCCTTCTATTTTAGTCAAACAAAGACCACAACTTTGATGAAGTTCTTCTATCTTAACTCTATATAGCAGGTGATTTGGATGAGATTTATGTGTGATTGTTTCAGGAATGAACGCGCAGTTAACATCGATGTAATAATCACATTTGACACAAGAGTAAGCAAATCCATTGCACGCCAAGTGGAAAACACTACATTCAAACACATCGAATAAAAAACGAGGTGCTTTTGGCAAGAGTGTAAGGGTATGTTGTGGGTGACCTCTATAGTTGATTAACTCAAGAGGCAATCTAGTGCACCAAGCATGAAGGAAAAAGTTGCATTCCTGATCATCAGCTCTACATTTATGAAACGGCATGGCCACGACTGGTCTTATACACCCATTGCATAATACCTTCACCCTTTTCATTGGATCGTGACAAAATAATGTAGTTGCTCTTGAAGAGTTTGGGTTTGTTATATCATTATTGCATGGTGTATCCACTAGAACTAGTTGATGTTGATGAGCAAAACGTGTTAGGTTCGTTTCGAAGGCATTTGATGGCATTTCTAGATCAAACAAGTGTTTTAATATGTTGTTACTGTGATCAGGGAATGGGAGATGGAGAAGATCCGGATAATCATCATCATTGTAATTTTTACCTGATGAATCTTATAAAACACAATCACTATATATTTTCTTCATAAAAACTCGCAGCTATAAAGCTAATTAGTTATGGTAAGCGTGGTTTTACGTACCCTTTTTAAGGTAATGGACATACGCGCGTCTTTCCCTATTGTTTCACAACCTAGGTGTACATAATATCGACATTTCTCACATTTAAAGATCTAATGATGTTCATCTCCTATGAAATCATATTCACATACCTTACATTTGGGGTAATATTTAGCTTTTTGATCTACCTCCAGAAAGGAGTAAACAAGGGTGAGTGGGTGAGTATGTTCTAAATATACCTCTGTGTGATCTTTGATTACAACCCTTTTTGACGTGAAAACACAATCACTATGGGCGGAAAAACGTAAACAAGTAGTACATTGACAAAAGTTCCCTTTGTGTTTCTTCCCACACGCATCACATTTGGCCAAAATACTTTTAGAGATCGGCATTAACGGGTGTTGGTGGCTAGGGTGATAGATCAAGTGGTTTTGTACACAAATTTTAGCACATTATGTTGGATATATTGTTTAATATATCATCATTTGTTTACTACTGTTTCATAAACAAAAATATTGAAACAAAGTATGAACTGAGATAACAAAACACATAAAATAACAATTGAATACATGAAGATGAACCTGATCACTTAGAGCAAAATTCTTACCCATCTTAAGAACATTTCTGTAAACATGAGAAAACCCGTTAAAGAGCTCCGCACTGGATTAAATTCCATGTCCTTAAAAGGTGTTTACTCGCTCAATTCTCCGTAAGCCTCATGCGTAACAAACCGCAGGATTTGATGCAGACTCATGTTGTCGATCACCAGAGTATGATGACAACAAAATGACAATGGTGGAGCAGAATCCTAAATGGCAAGAAGATGAAGCATAATCCAACATATATGTGTGGTACTAGTTCAAGTTCTGTCTTATTTTTCTTGTGGGGTCTAGTCATAAACTTAAACAGGATATGGCATGATCTCTATTATGCTTTAAAGAAGGAAACGTGGAGTGATGGTTGCAAAATTGCTTTCCAAACCGGTCCACTTTCCTTTTATCTTGGTTGACTCAGTCCCACATGTAGTCACACATATACTTGCATTATTCTTGTTTTATTAGCTTGAACAACCATCTTCTATAAGTTGTACAATAAGTCACAACATTGATTATTTGTACATTATACTTCAACTCTTCAAAACTTGCCAACCTCACACTAAGTTCCAACAATCCCCCACCAGGTTGGAAAGTTTTCTACCTCTCTAATAGGTTGTGTCATGAAAGTGTCATTACAATTAAACTTTTGTTTACTCGAAGCATGTAAAATGAAATCGGTCCAATGGTGTCCAAAGGAATTAAACCAACTAACCTTAATGATCTCACCCAACACACCTCTACACACTTCCCATTTTAACCATCTCATTCTCAAACTGAGCGCGAATATGGCCATGCGCTTAAATCCTGTTTCATAACCCTCTAAGAGAGAAACCACAACTCTCAATTCAAGGCGGCACCACCTCTAGATCATATAGGCAAAGCTACTCTAACAACTTTGTTGCTAAGACGTCTCAAAAGCTTTGTTAAAAGAATAATCTCATCCTCATTCTCAGCAACGCCATGCTATCTTTGCTATACATGAGTCAATTCGTTGATAGCATCTTCTATGGATAGGTGACTTCGTAATTACCCATCAAACTTGGAGATAGGAGTACTAAATTCAAGTCGGGTTTCCATCACTAACCGATTCACATATGGTTTCAGACTCATGCCTCTAGCATCTCTCAATAAGTCTATCGTCAGAGTCTTAAAGGAGAACTTTCGATAAGTTATAATCATTCTTATCGATCTCATTATAAACACTCACCAAGTCCGTTGTGACAGTCTTAGTGGGGTAACAATCAAGTTTCTAGTTCACTTGACAAACTTGTCAACAATGGCCATTATCAATTTTATCTAGAAATTCACAATCAACAAAATATAGAGGTATTAGGTCATTATACCGCTTAACTTCCTTTTATTGTCACGACTAGGCGAATAACACAACTTTCATCTTGAAGTTTAGTAGCACACTTGTTTCTTGCACATTCAAGAAACAATGTATTGTGTGTGAGTATAACGACCCACCAACTTGTGAACTCTATTATGGTTTTCATGTGTATATGTATATTTGTAAATTGATTACACTATTAGAGGGACGAAAAAGGAAAGAATCATAATCATAGTGATCAGTTATGATCATAATTCCATCCTATAAGGGACATAACGTGATAGTTTCAACTTGATGTTGCTTCCTAGATCACTCGTTCTTTATCAATTACATACACATGAAACACCATATAAACTCTTCAATGCGTTATAACTCATCTCTATATAACCCCCACCATTTGACAATAATTGTTTTTTAGTCACTTCTCAATATTGTCACTACGGGTAAGCCAGCTCGCTTCACTCGTATGACACGGTACACCAATCGCTCGAGCTCTTTTGGTTGTCATAACTAAGTTTTCGCTTCACTGAGAATTCTACTAAAAATGCAATAAATCTCATTCCTACACGAATCAAGAATTTACGCATTTTTAAGTATATGCTTCTAGCTTATGCGTTGTTTTAAATAATTATTCACATGAAAACAATTAGCATAACATCCATCAAAGTCCTTAATTTTTTTGTTTCATTTATCAAATTTTAATAATTTTGTAGTGTCATCAATAACTATAAATTATTAAAACCCAAATTATTTACTCATTAAATAATTACTCCATGATATGAAGCAAAAAAAATAATGAAGAAAAAGCTAGAAATCGTAGTTATTTAAAAACGTGTCATAAATCACCATGTCTACTAGTTTAAGAATAACTTAATAATATCTCCAGATTTTGTACCAACAAGGACAATTGTTGGTTTATTTGAAAACGTGGCATTTTCATAATATCAATGATTCACGATCGTACACTCCTTCACGAACTGGTGTTGATCCCATCGTAGATCTACGTAAATACGAGTGCGATAGTATTCCTCATTGTAACTCGGTTGTCTCAATTCCAGTCACAACTTCGAGTGTCAACTGATCATTTTTTCACACTTGTTAAAACTAATATATCAACATTCAACATGCATTCTATATCAAAATACCAACATGTACAATCCAATATAGTTTTGCAAAAGATAAATAAAGTTTAAGACGCCAAATCTTGGTCCATTTAGCACCTTAAAATGGATACACCAAATCTCAATCCAAAACACATTTCTATCATAGATTTAATAAACCCTTTGGAACTGATTTACGGATCCCACAAAAACCTATTAAACACCTTTTAAGATTGTTGGATATATTGTTTAATATATCATCATTTGTTTACTACTGTTTCATAAACAACAATATTGAAACAAAGTATGAACTGAGATAACAAAACACTTTAAATAGCAATTGAATACATGAAGATGATAAAGATGAACCTGATCACTTGGAGAAAAATTCTTAGCCATCTTAAGAACATTTCTGTAAACATGAGAAACCCGTTAGAGAGCTCCGCACGGGATTAAACTCCATGTCCTTAAAAGGTGTTTACGCGCTCGATTCTCCGCAAGCCTCATGCGTAACAAACCCCAGGATTTGAAGCAGACTCATGTTGTCGATCACCAGAGTATGATGACAACAAAATGACAATGGTGGAGCAGAATCCCAAATGGCAAGAAGATGAAGCATAATCCAACATATATGTACTAGTTCAAGTTATGTCTTATTTTTCTTGTAGGGTCTAATCATAAACTTAAACAGGATATGGCATGATCTCTATTACACTTTAAAGAAGGAAACGTGGAGTGGTGGTTGCAAAATTGCCTTCCAAACTGGTCCAGTTTCCTTTTATCTTGGTTTACTCAGTCCCACATGTAGTCACACATATACTTGCATTATTCTTGTTTTATTAGCTTGAACAACCAACTTCTATAAGTCGTACAATAAGTCACAACATTGATCATTTGCACATTATACTTCAACTCTTCAAAACTTGCCAACCTCACACTAAGTTCAACACATTCTATACCAATTCTAACTTGGGGTTGTTGACAGATAGAACAACTATAAAACAAGTTCTCATATCTATGCCTACTGTTATAAATTTGACACAACCACCAGGATGGCCACCAATCAACCTGATGAAGGAGAAGCTTATGCTCACGATGAGCTTCATGTGTCAGATCTGTCGGAAGCTCTGCACATAATTTATGGCTAGAGAAATCACAATCACTTTGATCACATTTATAGTAATACCTTTATAAAAATTTGATTACTTGACGACAATAACCACATGGACATCGAAAGGCTTGCTTCATAATCAATTCCTCCTCATCATCGTATACTTCTTCATCGCGTGGATATTCTGGATTCAAGTCTACAAGTTTTAGTGGATGCTCATGTTTTTTTATCACCTTCGTTGTAGTAAGCATAATGTTTCCACTTACTTCAACTCTTTTTGAGGAAGTGATTTTTTCTAAGTGAGGATAGTAAGTATACAGAAGAGATGATAAACTAAATCTGAGGTACACAGGATATATGCATTATATAGAATTATTTAAGTGATTCTTTTCCTAGAATATAAGTTAAACTTGAGGAATAACTAAATATTAGTAATATATTATTAGTCCACATTGTGTAACTACAAATGGTTTAACTTACTGTTCATGACTACAAGTTGTACAAGTTTAACCTAAATAGTAAACTAAATCAAACCTATTAGAAGTTAAACAAAATTGTAAACTTTTTTTCTTACACGATCTCGAACCTCTAAAAACAAGTCACTTTATTCATCAATACTTAGTCTCCATCACTTTGAAACTAATTCATATAACTATAGCCATCACCCAAGAAAAGGAAATAACCAAAACAAAACTGTAACTTTTGAGGGAACATTCTTTTCTTCCTTGTGTGGTTTATAATTATCATTGTAAGGCAAGTATATAACAAGTCCTTTGTTAGCATCTCTATTTTTGGATTGTTCTATAACACTCACATTCCACTGCTAAAAACAGTAACATCAGCTACCAAAATATTCGCATGCACATACTTTATTTCTTTAGTTAGGATAAAATCTTGTACAATAAGTTTTGGTGAAATTATTTAGATTTATAACTTGTAATTTTCTTTAACAGATTAATGGAGTGGATAATATACAAAGTCATTAGAAATTTAGAATAATTGCCTTTTCAGGTGAAAAGACACATATCTTACACTCCAACATGATTTCGCAATGAAATATATGTATATAAGTTAATACAAAATTTATGACATTTGCTTACTAAATTAAATGTGAAAGAGTAAGTAATAGAGGGGAGAACTAAAAGTCTATACTTACTTAAAAAGAGTAAGCAAAAGTATTTTCTATCAATTTCGACTCAAAAAGAGTCATTAAAAGTTATTTTTATCAACTCCTACTTTTAAGAAAAAGAGTAAGTAATAGAGGGAAGCACTAAATTAAGCAAATGTTGTGGGTTTCATTTGCTTACTTTCATATTCATTGTATTTTAGTAAAGAAAAGTTATAGTGACTTAAATAATTGTAAATCTTATGTGTAAGCAAAACTTTTAGTTAGTAAATGTCATTTATTTGTAGTGTTGAGTTTAGTTTCATTTTTAATAAATATGTTGATTAGCACGTACATATAACTTTGTATTAATTGTTAAAAACTAATATGATTTTTACCCAATAAGACTAGCTCGGATTTGAGATATGCTATATTGTCTATAATAAATACTTAGTCATTTAAAAAAAGGGCGAGTCAACATAGAGATGAGATCCATGGAAATTCATACCCCAAAAAAGATAAAAAGAATCAGTCCCAACAATCTAATCCTACTTTCATCTAATGGTCACAAATAAATACAAAAAAAATATAAATACCATAAAACATATTTTATCCTCTCATTAATTAAAATCTTTCTCTTTCTAAAAAACACACACCTCACTTTCTTTCTCTACCACCCCAGCCACCACATCCACCCCGACCACCGGAAAACCACCTCCATGACCACCATCACCACCACATCACCATAACCACCGCATCCTCCTCTTCGGAAATAAACGCCCCACCACCTCCACCACCACCGGACATTAACGAACCACCACCACCACATCCAACCGTTAAGTTTTGCATCACTCCGTCGCAAAAAGGAATCTGAACAAAGATGTTGATTATGATGTCATGGATGTCGTTAAACAAATAGATCTGAGCAAAGATGTTGAATACAATGTTGAATCAGAGAAAGATGGAGTTATGGAAGAAATGGAAGGTAGATATGCTGATGTGCAAGAAATAACAGGTAAAATGACATATTTTTTGGAAAAATTGTTTTGTTAGTGTTGAATGAAAATCACATGTAATCTTTTGTGAATTACATGTGATTTTTGGAATAAAAATGCTTTGTTAGTGATGAATGCAAATCACATGTAATTCTGTATGAATTACGTGTGATTTTTGGAATAAAAATACTTTGTTAGTGATGAATGCAAATCACACGTAAATCTTTGTGAATTACATGTGATTTTTGGAATAAAATTGCTTTGTTAGTGTTGAATGCAAATCACATGTAAATCTGTGTGAATTACATGTGATTTTTGGAATAAAAATGTTTTGTTTGTGATGAATGCAAATCACATGTAATTCTGTGTGAATTACATGTGATTTTTAGAATAAAATACTTTGTTAGTGATGAATGCAAATCACACGTAAATCTTTGTGAATTACATGTGATTGTTTATACGACCTGATCTAAACAGATATGGGAAAAGAATGTAACAGTCGAAAGGCTTTCAAACGAAGTGAATTTTTTCGGGGATGATTGTTTATTCTTCTTGAGCAAAGATGAAGTAAGGTTGGCGGATTATCTTGAAAATTTGAAAGTAATATATGAAGAAATAAAAGGTTATATGCCGAATCCTCCTTCAAGAAAAACGGTAGATGTGATTAGTGATTTGTTTGTAATTTTAAAGCCTAATAATCTAGATGTAAACAATCCAATGAAGGCTATAAACAAAGGAGAACATCCAGACAATGGATAACATCTAAAAAAGGAGAACGATTGAAAAGTGTAAGAGAAAAAGCGCTTGAAGTTTGAAAGAAACCATTGAAGGTTTATGGATACTGGAAAGAGATGACGCGTGAGAATACAAAAACAACTTGCCCAAAGAACCCAAAGGCAAGGAGAAAGAAGGCGTCACCAATTATTGATATTTGAACACTTTTGATTTTCGGCATTGATTAGATTTCATTTAGTTGACTTGTTAGTTAATAATATGTCATTCTGTTAATTTTCATAACTTTCCAAAATCTATGTTTAACTTTCCAGAATCTATGTTTTAATGCATTCAAAAATTACTTGTGATTATTTATAAATTACATGTGATTCTCTTAATAATATGAATTACATGAAATTCAATATGAATGACATGTGATTCAGTATGAATTACATGTGATTAAGGTGAATTACATGTGATTCTAAGTAAATTACATGATGCATAAATAAGATAAATAAGACATTCAATATAACATACGCGTAATCTGATCTAACTTCATGAAACAACTTGAACAATTGTTTTTACATAACCGTGACATATCAAGTGATGCTAGATTGAGCATGTCACAAAACACAAAACCTAAATAAAAAACAAAAATTGTACGAATAACATAATGTTATCAAACTTCATAGAACATGTTATAACCAGACTGCTTAATTTCTTTCTCGCTCCTCCCCGTTCTTTAGTGCACCGCAGAGTATCTCGAGCTTTTGATCACCTACAGTCTTATCAAACTCCAGGCTATTCGACACATCTTATCAACTGAAACATCCCCTACCGCATTCACATTCACATTCTCCTCATTTACTAAATCCGAAACAACCCCACCAGCAAACACATTCAATTTAATCCTCTCATCCACAATCATATCATAAACAAACTAAACATCCCCCAAAACTACATTACCTTTAACAACAACACCCCCATCGGCCAACACATTCCCCGTATTCTCCTCAACCAAATTCATCTTAGGCACATCCTCATTCACTAAAGCACCCGACACATTAACTAGCTCATCAAGACGCCCAACACTAAGATCATTAATTTTACGTTTTAGACTCGGATCCCTTGAAAAAACCTACTAGAAGAACCTCTACGTATGTGTCTACCTCTGGGAGAACCTCTACCTTTACTAACTATACCAACAAGATCGGAATCAACACCTGAAACAAAAAACATAAAAAGTAGCATCAGTAAACTTCTAAAAAATCATAATGTTTTAACCATGTAATTTAACCATGTAATTCACAATAACTAATTCACATGTAATTCTATGAATTACATGTAATTTAGGTTGAATTACATGTAATTCCATGAATCACATGTAACTAACCTAAATCACATGTAAATTTCACGTGATTCAACGTAAGTGATAACCTCAATGGTCGTGTTATATACATATTAATTGACTTTCATTAAGTATATATAATGCAGCTAGTTTATGTGACAAATTATTAGTTCCTACACGAAAGTTAATATCAGACCATAGCTTAAGTTGGAAATGAAACTAAAGAACTACATGTAATTCACAAAGAATTACATATAATCCAACATGAATTACATGTAATGCAACATGAATTACATGTAATTTCATGTAATTCAACATGAATTACATGTAATTCTGTGTAAATTACATGTAAATCTATGTGAATTACATGTACTTTTTTTGTCGCATTTCCTGTTCAAACATGCAAGTAAATCAGTACAAGGATATATAGTGTACAAGATAGCTCAAATAGTCATATAAAAATAAAAATAAGGGCACGAGATGTGGTATTTTTTAGCATATTGGATGATTCTTGTATGATTATGATTAAAGCCAAACTAGTAGAAAAACCTCAATGTTAAGGGAATGGGGTAAATGTTATAATAGAGTTAGTATGAACATTCTGGTGTCCATAAGCATATGTAACCAACTTATAAAAAATGACCAGAATAAAGAAATGTCTAAGGTACCGAATATATAACTTACTGAGTTAGCAAGCAAGAGAGCCACTTTAATTACCACAAATACTAACTGTCTCGGGAACTGAATTGAATAGGATACTAACAACTACATTCCTTGTTTGTCACTTGTAGATACAATGTAAAAAGACTTAATCTGGAATCACAATCTGAGACACCTAGGCTATCCAGTGACAACCATATCAGCATCTACACCAAGGTTGGGGCGTTTGGATATAATCATTTTATCAATACAACTTCTAAACCTGATATCAGTTAAAAAGCATACATTTTGGTAATCGATCGAATCGCCTTATCCACCTGACCCCCTTTCATCAAGAGATAACTCAGGCGATAATAATATACTCATCAACCCAATCAACCTCGCCCATATGCATAAACACCTCTAACGTGTGATCAAACTTTCCCTCCCTACAGTAACACTTCTAAACCGACATCAAAGTAAACTTGTCACACTCTCACCCATTCTCCCGCATCTCCCTCATCCTCAAAGTAAATTAATCACACTCCGACCTATTCTCCCTCATCCTCATAGACATCTAATTCACCAGCCCAAAAGATCATAAATATACTCATTCGACACACACCCCATTTCCTTAACCTATCAAGAGACTCATTCTCCTTATTAGCTAAACTAATCAAACACCTAACAAAATACTCCAACGCACTCGGACTCACATATACTTCGCCTCCACCAAATTATTACATAACACCTCATTGTGGCATTGTCGAACACCTAATACAACACTAGCCATGACATTGTAAGTATATAAATTGTGAGCATACCAGTTTGATTTTTGGCCCAATGGAAAAATTTAAATGCTTGTTCCAGTTTTTGAAGCTTTTAAAAAGCGGTTTCGACTAGTTTCATTGTGAGATTTAGTTCGATAATGGGGTTTGAAGATTTGAGTTGTTGGTGGTGATGGTTATGAGATTTGGTTATGATTTTGTTGACAATTTCAAGTGTGTGAAATGGACCATATCATAGAAATGTAAGTGATTTATGAATTAAGTCGCCAACAACCACGATGAAGATTCAAAATAATTAAAGAAGATCATGGTAGTAATGTGCGATAGATGGTGATGGATGAGAGCAGTGAGGTGTATGACGAAGGTGTTGCGACGGTGGGTAACAGCGATGGTGGGTGGGTGTGTGCTTCTGATGGTACAAGTGTGTGAGTGTCTGGGTGAAGATTGAAAAAGAAAGTGAAACATACTTTCTTTATGGTTGAACCGTAAGATTTGTTATAAAATGGACTGTTAAGATGGAAGGATTTGTACTTTTTTGGTACATTGTTCCTTACCGAACTTTTGTCAGTCAACATAATCTTCATAGTGTACACAAAACTTAATCCTAGATAGGGGTGTAAACGAGCCGAGTCAAGTCGAGTACTGTCAAGCTCGAGCTCGGCTTGTCATATAATACCTGAGCTCGAAACTCGACTCGAGCTCGATTATTTTCAAATGTCATGCTCGAACTTGATTGATACTCGGTATATTAAGCTCGACTCGACTCGATTTATATATAAAAAGATAAAAAATAATTTAATTAAATATCGATAAGGCTCGCGAGCTTCTCGAGTCGAGTATATTGGAGCTCGAACTCGACTCGAATATATACTCGAATAGCTCGAAACTCGTGCTCGACTCGTTTAGATGAGTCGATTTCGAGTAGTTTACGAGTCGATCTCGAGTAACTCACGAGTTGTCTCGGCTCGTTTACACCCCTAATCCTAGATAGATTAAATAAAAACACTACTATACCATAATTAAGTAGTCAATTCCTTAAGCCAAATTTGAATCAAATTGCATTTATACTGAATTGAGGTGCACAAATGACCGTTTGGGAAATCGAAAAAAAAAACAAAAATTAAAACTTGTTTGTAACCGGTTCTGGTTTTTTATAAACTGTCGGTAATCGGGTGTTTGGACCGGTTATTACAGTTTTTTCAAATCAGTTGGAGAAACTAGTTACTAACCGGTTAGGAGCGGTTTTCTTTCAAATCATGAAATTTGACTTCTACAACCGGTGAGCGAAGCGTGATTTTGAAATTTGAATTTTATAGAATTACTGTTTTGCTCGTGTACGTTTAATATAAATAGAGGGTTGTATATTAAATTATTTACAATAATC
Source organism: Glebionis coronaria (assembly GCA_025667525.1). NCBI lineage: Eukaryota > Viridiplantae > Streptophyta > Magnoliopsida > Asterales > Asteraceae > Glebionis > Glebionis coronaria. The sequence goes on from CM046882.1 coordinate 541,408,988, forward strand.
TTTACTTTCATATTACCAAAAAACACTCCAAATCAAAATCGAATTTATTTCACTAATCACTAATGGCAGGAGGTAACAACGGTAAGGGAAAAGCTAGTCCAAGTAATAGCGGTGTTTGGTTCTACAACTTCCAAACTGATGACGGAATAAGCAATGGTTGCAAAAGTGCTTACTCACAAGAAAACGAATCCAAATTGGCAGCAATTTCAACTCGTGAGAATGACGAACGATTTAGAGAGGCACAATGTTTTCATTGCTTTAAATGCATTAGGACCACTACCAACTCGATGATGAGGTCTCATATTGAGGACTGATATTGTAAGACACTCAATACCACACCAGAAGCGGGTCAAGCCTTAGTGACTCGAGATGGAGGTTTATTTGTGTATAATCCGAATCTTGCTGAATCAATTTCTATGGTATAATATAAGGACTTAATTTTCTATCCGATTAATGTCTCACGGGTTTAGGATGTTATGTTTTATTTCCAGTTCTACCTTTTGGACTTGGGAAGTGAAGTACATGCCGAGTTTGACAAGTTGACCAAAGAACTACAATTAAAAAATATAGAAGAAATATGGAGGGGCTTTTTTTTCAATTTCTCAAAGACTTGGATGCAATAAGCTTTGGTCAAGGTGTATAAAAGCTCTAGTCAAGGACTCGAGCTCAGTATCTTTGTTTTCTTTTCTCTCTCTCTCTTTCTCTTATGTAAACCCTAGTTTGATTTGATCATCTTGACCAATATTTTTTTTAATTTTGATTGTTAAACTATTATCAGTTATATAATAGACTCACACCTAAGTATCAATGGTGAGTTTGAGAATTGATTGAGATCAATTGGTTGTTGGTTGTTGGTTGTTGTTTCTGGGATTTATACTTTGTTAATCGAGACTTATAAAATGATGGTTACTAATGTTTTAAAACTTGGTTTTTTAATTAACCCGGTCGAGCCATCGGATCACGGTTCAATCGAGTTTTTCGATCAAAACCGGTGTCCGGTCACCCGACCAGGTCACTGTTCAACCGACCGGTTCAAACCGGTTTTAAAACACTTATGATTACTATCAAACTATAATTTTTCTATCTAGCACATTAGGGGTGGGGGTGTCATATAGACTACACATATTGAGTCAAACATAGGAGACTTACCAAGTAGGACAACAGTAAAGCCAACATGGTTCGTTATGAACGTTATCAGTCTCCTCGATCATTCCAGGGACCACCTAATGTTTCTCATAACAAACCATCCTTTGTGTCTGCGGTTAGAGGTAATCCTCCTAATATACCTTCTGATATGCCTGTTGTTTCTCCTGCTCCTGCCCTAGTTATCGATGATGAGTTTATGGTCCAACGCAATCTTGATTATTTTGTTATGGGAGAAGTCAAGAGTTTCTCTTCCATTTCCAATATTTGTGTTTTGTTGTCTGCTGTGGGTTTTAAGGATGTCAAGGTCTCGTATTTGGGGGGTCTTTGGGTTATGATGGAACTAGGATCCAATGATACTAAAGCTAAATTTATGAAGCACTCGGGTGTTGCTTCTTGGTTTATCAGGTTATGTAATGCTGAACCTGACTTCGTTGCTAGGGAAAGGATAGTTTGGGTTGATATTGAAGGTGTTCCTCTCCACGCTTGGTCTCGTGCTACGTTTGATAGGATATGATCTAAGTGGGGCCAAGTCATGGAGCTTGAAGAAGGTAATGCTAATAATTTTGCGCGTAAAAGAATCTGCATGATTAGTACTAATCAGGAAGACATTAATCTTGAAAAATTCAAGATTAATGTTCGTAGAAAGATTTTTGTGGTACGTGCTAAAGAGTTATTTGTTTGGGTCCATGCGTTTAAGGTATTGAATGATGTGGATGATGATTCGGTTGACGAGGATGGTATTGCTCCGGGTGGTAATAATAATAATGTTGAGAACGTTCAAGGTGACTTTGGTATTGAGGAAGAGGCTGTCTCTGAAACCGAATTTGAAGATAACAATGAAGACTTAGTTAAAGACCAAGCACAGCCTGCTAATGGCAGTGAAGAATCTAATGATCCTTTAAATATTTATCCTCTACTCCGCAAATTAGCAGTTGATAAGAATAATTCCGTGGAAGATACTAGTCTTCCTAACCCACTAGGTTTTACTCCAAAGGAACAGGATCCTGGCTCAGCTACTCGAAGAATTTTTCTGCTCATCAAGGCTCGCATCAAGGTCAATCAGCTAGCTTTAGATATCGCGTTATGAAGGTAGCTTCTCCTAATGTCGAGGCTGATTTGGAGGACATCAGTAACAGTCAAGGTCTGCATAAAGGTGGTTTAGTTTTGGATGCTCTTGAAGACATGATTAAGGTGGGTCAGGCCATGGGTTATGACATGGACGGGTGTGCGAAAGATATGGAGAAAATAATAGGATCTTGTGGAGATGTTGAGGGTCTCCAATGAATGTTCTTTCATTGAACATTCAAGGCCTTGGACCCAGGCCAAAAAAACTTGGATTCGGGAGTTAAATTCGAAGAATAAGGTGAGTTTTCTGTCTTTACAAGAAACGAAAATGGAAGGGTTTTCTGATATGGTGGTTAAATCCTTATGGGGGAATAGTATTTTTGAATACGTCGTTAGTGAAGCTGTTGGTAATTCTTGGGGAATTCTTTGCGTTTCAGATTCTTCTGTGTTTTCTAAGTCCCATCATGTTATTTCTGACTCTTTTGTTGCGGTTTATGGTACTTGGATTCCAAAAAATTTGGATCTTCTTGTCATTTCTGTTTATGGTCCTCAATCTCTTTCTGAAAAAAGGTGTCTATGGAATTATATTACCTCTCTTGTGTCTCGTTGGAAAGGTGAGTATATGGTGCTTGAGGACTTTAATGAAGTCCGTTTCGAAAGAGAACGATTGGGGTCGGTTTCCAATTCGTATGGAGCTTTTGTCTTTAATAGAGTTATTATGGACTCTGGTCTCGTTGAAATTAACCTAGAGGGTTATGCGTTTATATAGGCCCATCCTTCGGTGTCCAAAATGAGTAAACTAGATCGTTTCTTGGTGAGTGAAGGTTTAATCTCTGTCTTTCCAAATATATCTGCTATTTGCCTTGATCGTCATCTATCAGATCATCGTCCTATTTTACTCAGAGATAAGATTGCTGATTTTGGCGCTATTCCTTTTAAATTGTATCACTCTTGGCTTGGTTGGAATGGTTTTTAACAAATGGTTTTGGATTGTTGGAATTCTACTGTCCTTAATGATAATAGTGGGATGGTTCTGTTTACTAAGAAACTTCAAACCCTCAAAAAAGTGATGCGTTCATGGGTTACTAGTATGAATATAAAACGTTCGGGTGAAATTAATTCGATCAAGTCTAAACTAAGGGCCATTGATTCTTCTCTCAAACAAGGAGTGATGTCTGATGACATTCTGCTATCCCGTATGGACTTAACGAGACAACTAAAAGAAATCAACTCCAATGATGCTCGTGATCAGATTCAAAAAGCTAAGGTGCAATGGGCGATTGAGGGGGATGAGAATACCAAGTTCTTTCATGGTATTATTAATCGTAAGCGTGCTAATTTGTCTATTAAGGGTATTATGGTTGATGGTGATTGGGTGGATGACCCGGGTAAGGAGGAATTTCGTTCTCATTTTTCATCTAGGTTTCAAGATCCTGGTTCTAGACGGTGTCGTCTCAATTTTAGTTTTCCAACTCAGCTCTCTCTGGATCAGGTTATCGAGTTGGAAAAGGCGGTCTCTAATGACGAGATCCAGGATGCAGTATGGGACTACGGGGGAAATAAATCACCTGGGCCGGATGGTTTTTCCTTTGAGTTTTTTCGTAAATATTAGAATATAATTGGGACGGACTTATGTATTGCGGTGTCTTGGTTTTTTTTCTCATAGTTCCTTCACACGAGGATGTAATTTTTTGTTTATTGCTCTCATTCCGAAGTGTCATGATCCCAAGTTTGTTAGCGACTATCGGCCTATCAGTTTGATTGGAAGTTTATATAAGATTGTGACTAAAATTATAGCTAGACGTCTTTCGAAGGTTATATCTAATCTTGTTTCGGATGTTCAAACAGCGTTCCTTCCTAATCGTCAGATTCTTGATGGTCCTTTTATTCTTGATGAACTTCTCTCTTGGTGTAAACGGAAAAAACAACAGGCTATGATTTTCAAAGTCGATTTTGCTAAAGCTTACAATTCTATTAGGTGGGACTACTTGGATGATGTGCTTCACTCTTTTAGGTTTGGTTCTAAGTGGCGAGATTGGATCAAAGGGAGTTTATCAGGAGGTATGACATCAATTCTTGTTAATGGGAGTCCTCCTTCCAAGTTTCAGATTTTTCGAGGCCTTAAACAAGGTGATCCTTTAGTGCCTTATCTTTTCATTCTCGTTATGGAGGAATTTTCATATTTCTCTTTTGAGGTCCATAGAAGCTGGTTTCTTTAAAGGTTTTAGGATCGGTCTGTCCTTTACGATTTCTCATCTTTTTTACGCGGATGACGCCACTTTCGCTGGGGAGTGGTCGAATGACAATATTCGGGTTATTTTGCAATGTCTCAAATGTTTTTCTTTAGCTTCTGGTTTGGTCATCAACCTTAAGAAAAGTCATTTGCTAGGAGTTGGTGTTTCTATGGACACTATTTTTGACGTTGCTAATTCAATTGGTTGTGCGGTGTTGAAGGCTCATATTAAGAATCTTGGTATAATGGTCGGAGGGAACATGTCGCTTGTCAAGTCGTGCGAGGATTCGATTATTAAGATTAAGGCTAGATTGTCCAAGTGGAAACTTAAAACTCTTTCTATTGGAGGTCGCTTCATGCTCCTTAAATCAGTTCTCGGCTCAACCCCTATCTATAGTATGTCGTTGTTCAAAGTTTCGAAAGTTGTGCTTCATTCCATGGAGGCTTTGCGTCGTAATTTTTCTAATGGGGTTCAAGGAGGGGAAAAGAAAATTGCGTGGGTTCCATGGTCCAAAGTCCTTGCTCCCAAATGTAATGGAGGATTAGGTGTCTCGAGTTTTTATGCTTTGAATAGATCTCTTCTCTTTAAATGGGTGTGGAGGTTCTTGTCTCGGGATGGATCCTTATGGTTTAGAATTATTAGTGCTGCTCATGGTAATTCTATCCATTCGCGTTCTATGTAGCCCTCTGCATGGGTGTCGATTATTAGGGAGGTTCCAGCTCTTAAACAACAAGGTGTCGATCTGATGGCTCACTGTAAGCTTCGGGTTGGCTCTGGTAGGAGTATTCGGTTTTGCTCTGATATTTGGATTGGTGAATGTTCTCTCTCTAGTCGTTTTCCTCGCCTTTTTGCCCTCGAGTCTAATAAGGGCTGTTCGATTGCTGAGAAGCTGCATGGGAGTGTTCTTGTTCAGTATTTTTGTCGTCCTGTTCGAAGTGGTATTGAGGCTCATCAACTTCTTCTTTTACAAGGTCTGTTGGAATCGGTTGAGCTTTCTAATGATGAGGATCGTTGGTTATGGGGTTCTACGGGGGCTGGGTCTTTTCAAGTTAAGGATGCTCGCTTCATCATAGATGATTTTTTTTCTGCCTAAGTCTGCCGCTTCTAGGTGAACGTTTTGTGCCTATAAAGGTTAACATCTTTGCATGGAAGCTTCAACTTGATCGTCTTCCTACTAGGTTGAATCTAGTTCGAAGAGATGTTGGTGTTTTGTCAACTCGCTGTCCAGTTTGTGACGAAGAGGATGAAGACTCGTCCCACCTGTTCTACCGTTGTAGTTTAGCTAGAGATGTCTCCCGTCGTGTTTGTCGGTGGTGGAACATTCTGTGGTACCTCGTTGATTCTTATGCGGATTGGATAGGTTGGTTCTCTTCTATTCAATTGGGGTCCAAGATCAAAGAGATATGTGAAGGAGTTTTCTTAGTGGTTCTGTGGAGTATTTGGAGCTTTCGTAACCAGCTTCTTTTTACAAATCACTGTCCTCGCAGGAGTGTTATTTTTTATGATATCGTTACCCGTTCGTTTTCTTGGTGTCGTGCTAGATGTAAGTGTAGTTTTAGTTGGGACTATTGGATGCAACATCCTTATTTACTTTCATTGTAATCGTTTTCTAGCTCCTTGCTAGTTTTTTTATATTTAAAAAGTTGCCGCTAAAAAAACAAAAAAGGACAACAGTAAAGCCATTACAAGTGAAGGTAGAAACAAGTCGATATGAAATAGACAAAATCGCCTAACTTGGTTACGGATATAAATTGGTCAAGTAAGACATAAATCCAAAAAATTTGAGCATATAGATTTAAAATTTTATAATTTACCATATAAAATATACAATTTGATTATTCATACCTAACCGATTATTCACTAACGATACACTGTCGCCAAGCTAACGCTAAGCGATTTTCGCAACGTTGGCCTCCCACGCTCGTGCTAGACGTAGGTGACGACTTTTGACCACTTGGTTGAAAGAATTTCATGAATATGTTAAGGAAAGCGAGTATAAGGACACTCCGTATAATTTAGGAAGTACAAGGACGGTATCTAGTACAACCACAGGGTCGATCCATGTAATTTACTCGAAATATTTTTTTCTCTTCTTTGTTTAAAATCGAGAAACACTTGAAAAACCCTTTTCCGGGAAAGAAGAAGAAGAAAGCCCTAAGAAAGAAAAAGATGTCGCTAGCAACACTAAAATCGAGATTATCGTACTGGAAAAACATTCTACAGCAACGTTTGTCGGATGCCATTACAGCACTCACTCCACCACGTCGTTTCTCCTGTCTTCCTATCCGTGTCCCCGTCTCTCCCGAAGTTTTCGAGTATGTTTGTTTTAATCTCTTTAATTTACATGCATGTTTTTAATTTGATGTTTTTTTTTTTAATTTTATTATTACTTTGCTAGGGCTCATCCTGTGTACAATGCTCTACAAGAGATATTGAACCGTACCTTTTTAAAGTTATACGCTCTCGACCAGGCGTTACTCCTCGCCGATTCTACGGGAGGCCATGTATGTTCACTTTCTCAGTTTTATTTACCTTCTTTAATTTTTAAGTTACCTGAATGTCATAATTTTTAGCTGGTGTTTGTTTCTGCTTATAAGCTTATTTGATTTCGGCTTCTGGCTTATTTAAAGAATATATAAGTAGCTTCCGCTGTTTTCGTATTAGGCCCCTTCATATCCTGACCGTTTTACCTTTACCTATGACGTGCCCGAGCCTCAAACATTTGCTACTACTCTATACCTTGAACATGTTCCAGATGCTCAAACCGCCGATCACATACGTCTCTTATATAACTTAAGACACTCCTTGGCTGTTTTTTTATCACAGGTACTTATTACTTAATTCCGTCCAACTTATAACTTCACTTCCTTACCTCTCACGTATCTTTTTCTTACTCTCTAGTTTTATACGGAGATTGATGAATTCGGTAAGACCATGTCCCCATCTTCACAGAAGTCGCTTACTTCATTGCTAATCACTTTAAATGGCTATTTCTCAAAACTGGAAACATCTATTTCCGCTATTGGTGGTGTAAGTACCCTATACCCTCCCTTTTCTTTTTTCTTTTTTATTAAATACAAGTAGCTAGTTGATCATTGGATGGTTTAACCAATCTCTCTCACTCAAAACATCTCTAGGTTGGCTATTTGTCGTTTGACAAACTATACAACTATAGGGACCACTGGCCTGCTGTTAATACTTGGGATGTGCAGTGGCCCGATCATAATACTGAGGACGCCCTCAGTGTGATGGATACAAATCTAAACAAGCTGGACGAGTATATATCCACGGTGGTAAGATTTTCTTAACACGCGCTCTATTTGCTCTTCATGGTTTTTTTTAACTGATATCGGAACTGTCTTCATTTAGTGTAGAACTGCTGTATAATTGTGTGCTGAAATCTATGTTAGATTATGCTGAAGGAACTATCTTCATTGTTTTTTTAATGCAACCGTACATTAGCATAAAAATGGTCACATTTTCCCTGTTTCTTCTTCCATTATCCCAAAAGAAAGAGACTAGAGGACCGTGTCGTATTCCTCATATAGGCAGGCATACTTAAAGTTAGTAATAGTTTTAAGAAAACGTTTTTACTCACGTGGAGGTGGGTAATCCCATATCAGGTTTACTAGAAAGATACTAAGGATCTGACTATGTCGTCATATTCTGCGCAGGCAGACCAAAAGTTAGTAAGTGGATTGAATTTTTATATAGAAAACTCTCTTGTTCATCTGGAAGTGGATCATTCCATAATACCGAGAAGGCGCAGGTGGTCCAGTGCTGATACAAAATACTGCTATGGTCGTTTTCAATAGGGAGAGTATTATGTGTTCTTATAAATGGGGGATGAAAATGCCTCTCAAAGTGGAGGCTCGTGATTGCTTTTCCTTACCTTAAAGTTTGGGTGCAGTCCACAACTTATATGCTTTATAAGCTGATACGAATGACGATTGTCAATAGCTGACACGTGACTGATGGTTATATGTTATAAGCCATACATGTAGAATCACTACAAAAAGCAAACAAATGAATTGAACATTTGCTATATGAAGCTTGTCACTTAAGCTATAAAAGTATGCCATGTATTTATGCACGATTTGTTAAAATTGAACTCATTTTACTTGAGAATATTGCTATTTTATTATCAGCTTATCTAATGTTACAATACTAACATTTCACATGCTGTCGTTTTGTTTTAGGTTTCCATATACCGTAAGCCAAGGAAGATAACTCAGCACTGGATGCCCTACATTTTTGGGGCTATAGGAATTTCCATATTTTCAGTATGGCTTATACGATCAGGCATCGTTGACAATTGGATTCTTGAGGCAAAAAAGATATTTTCAGGAGAGCAAGCGGTAAAACTTCTGGTGCTTTTTATTCCTTATTCCGAACTTGTGCACATAAATGCACATCCCTCTTTGTTAACATCTCTTTCTATGCACAAATCACCCGATTATGGCATATCAATATATTACAGGTTACAGCTGTAAGAGATGTAGTTCTAGAGACAATGAGAAGTAGACAGAAGGAAGGGATGAAACAAGTGCAATCAACCTCTAATTCGCTTCACAGGTTAGTTAAAGAGTTGACATTATGGATTTTAATGTGCATACTGTTAAGTTGATATTTCATCGTATAGAGATCATTGATTAACGATAACTTTACTTTTGCTAACATATGTATGTCTACGTGTGATCTGATGCAAATCAGATTATGCAGGTGTTGGTTCTTTGTTTGTATGAGACCATGAATATTACTATTGCTATGGAGTATAGAATAAATATAAAAAGATAACCCTTATATATATATATCAATTACATTAAGGGGAATTGGGAAATACATCATTAAACAAATATATAAAATCTGTGAGAGGAAACCATAGGAAACCATTTTATACCGTCCGATGTCCATGGGAGGCATCTTTACATTGTCTGGCTGGCGTTCGATTTCTCAATCTGCTGTTCATTGGTATGGCCTTGCCAAGAAATTCAAAATCTTCGCTGTTCACCGGTATGGCTCCTGTCCTACGAGGTATGGTTTTCTCCCAAAACCACTTTTCTAGCCGTTGATTTCCATCTCTTTCTTGGTATATACATACACACATATATTATCACCAATTATTCATAAATAATTGGTTCCATAGATCCACACATCCACACCGCTGCTGGTAATTATTTGTTCATCGTTAAATTCCACATACGATTTTACTGGGTGATTAATCATTTGTTGTAGTTATTTGTTCATCGTTAAATTCCACATACGATCTTGCTGGGTAATCAATCATTTGTTATTATGGTTGTTGTTTGCTTTAGATTTTAGGTTCTATTTTACTGGGTCATTGGTCTTCCAGATTTGATTATGGTCTTCCAGATTTGATTTTATATGCTAATTTGTAATTTGTTATTCTAATTGGTTTATAATAATAAGGGGGTAATTACACTCGCCGGTCTATGATTAGGCTAATCTGGTAATTGTTTGGTCAGTTTTGTTGGTTTGGCTGATCATGGTTTGTTAATTAGTAATTTCTTATTATAATTGGTTTATAATAGTTACACTTGCGGCTCTATGATTAGCCTGTTCTGGTAATTATTTGCTCAGTTTTCTTGGTTTGGCTGATGATGGTTTGTAGTTAGGGTTTAGGGTCTTGGGGTCTTATTTTCGTTGTTGTGGCCGGTTTGGTGCTTTATAATTGGGTCATGCTGATGCTGGTTAGTAATTAGGGTGTTTTGGCAACCTTTTGGTTTGCCTGATGATGCTTGATAATTAGCCTTTTTGATAAGTTTTTGTAATTTATGTTGGTTTATGATGATAATTAGGTTCCCTGTTTTCATAGGTTTTTGCTGTTTTGTTTTTGTTTCCAGTATTTTCTTTGCTTGATGTTGTTTAAATCACTTCTTGCTTTCGTGTAGTTTTGTTACATCGTCTTAAACCTTTATGTACTTTGTTGTGGTTTCCCGAATGTACGCTCCATTATGTCTATGCGCATTCTCGCCGAACACGACAACTATATACTTCGTACACGCTTTCTTATTTTGCGCTTTTGCGTAGCACTCATTTTTCCACACGCCATCTGTTGCCCGCGAGAAGTTCCAGCTTTCCCTCGCGATTTGTATCTGTTGCTCGAATGGCTGATCCATCTGTGCCCAGGAAGTCAGACCGTTACCGGTGCAGTGTTTGCGAAACCCCTTCAAGTAGCTTCATGTGTACCGAATGTTTGCAGAATCCCCGTGTTGCCCTCATTTTGGCGGATGCTGTCACAGGTAGAATCTAACCCGACCGGCTTAGCTTCTAAGTCTTCGCACACGCAGCTCCTAACCCTTTCTTATGTTGTTTGTCCCCTCCTTCTCTGGTAGCTGCTTCTCATGGCCATCCTACACTGCTGCGTGGAGTACCAGCTTCTTTTACCGCTGCAATGCCAACCACACCTCCTGCCGGCCGCTTTGCAAGCGTAACCACAGGAAAGCAGCCTGTTGGTGACCTACAGTCGGGGGATTGCCACCCGGTGTCTAGGAAACGTGTTCCTGACAAACGGTCCAACAATGACTGCCAACCGTCTATGAAACGTAGGCTTTGTTTAGGCGGGTCTGCTTATAACGAAACTAGCAAAGGCGCCCCAGCGTGTACAGGTTTCGTTGCTTCCCTAACGTTTTATAAGTTTGTCATCTCCAACAGCTTTGTGCCCATGTTTTTTATATCTTCGTTGTCTTCATTCTGTTCAGACCACCAGGACATGCTGGATACAGTAGGACACTCCTCCTCAAGTGCGCGACCAGCTATAACTTCTGACCTTCCTCCCACGGGTCGGCGCGTGTTACCGGCTTCCTTTACGTCTGGGAAGTCAACCAAACAGCCTCGCGGCTCCTCTTCGAGCCTGGCTGCAGGAAAGCAACCTGTTGGTGACCTAGGGTTCGGGAGTGGTCGCACACCCTCAAAGAAACGTGTTCCTGATGTAGGCTGCAACGTTGGCTGGCAGCCGTCTGCCAAACGTAGGCTTTATTTTGGTCCTGCTGGAACCGAAGCAGCCACAAACTCCCTTCCTGGAACTACTGAAGTGCCATGTGCTTCTTATTGTTTTGCCCAGGAATCGGTCATTATATCCCGTTCTGCGACTGGGCCATCTGCAACGCCTGGTAAACAAACTGTGTTCATCACCGTGTTGCCCAGTCGTGTCGTCGATGGCTTAAAGTTATCTTTATTTATCTTTGTTCTGCCTGTGTATACGTGTATGCAGGACATTCTGTACCAGGACCTTCCACTCCTGCCCGCGGAACCAGTAGCCACCGCCGTGGTCGCACAAAAAATGATCCGCGTCGTCCGACGCCCACAGGTGACCCGCATCGTGCATCTACTGATGTGCCAACGTATGTTGACCTAGGCGACTGTGACCAACAATGTGAGCACTGTCGCGCTAGATTTTGGATGAGTGAACGCCTTAAATCAAATCGGTTTGCAAGGCGTCCAGAATATCATCTTTGCTGCATGGGTGGGAAAATATACATGGAACCACACCTTCCGCCTCCACAGGCTATGCGCGCATTTCTGCTCGATGCACGGTTTATGGACAACATACGTGCGTATAACCAAATGTTTGCTATGACATCTTTTGGTGCAACTATTGACAGTTCCGTCAATACAGGCAGAGGGCCATATGTTTTCAAGGTCTCTGGTCAGATCTACCATCGGATTGGCTCCCTTTGTCCTGAAGAAGGGGAGCCACCTCGGTTCTTACAGCTGTATGTGTATGACACATCGAACGAAGTCGCGAATCGTATGGCCCATTTTGGTGGCGAGTTTGAGACTGGTCTTGACCCACAAGTGGTGCAACACCTAATTGAAATCCTCGATCAGAACAATGTGTTGGTTCAGCTTTTCCGGACCGCTCGCGATAAATGTGCCGATGCGAACATTGAGCCCTTTAGGCTCAGGCTCTACAACATGTGTAGCATCCGAGGGTATGAAATGCCTACTTCTAATGATGTTGGGGGCATTGTGTTTGAAAGCGGCCCTCGGACCAAAACTGATTACGATGTTATAATCGAATATCGTGGAGGTCACCTTAAACGGATAAACAAGCTTGACCAGTCATATATGTCATTGCAGTTCCCGCTGTTATTTCCGTATGGCGAGCCAGGGTTTTACCGGGAATTGAAATTGAGGCCTAGGGGTGGTGGTGGACGAGCAAAAAAAGTCTCGATGAACCAGTACTATAAGTATCAACTCCATCCACGCGCTGGTGATTTTGGACTGATATTCAAAACGGGCCGACTCTTCCAACAGTATGTTGTGGGTGTTTTCTGCTGTGTCGAGCAGGCAAGGCTTGATTTCATACGCACACACCAAAGCGACATACGCAGCGAATGCCTTGCAGGTCTGTATGATGCCATAGGGAGAGGCGACATAGAGGGGATAACGTGTGGAAAACAGGTTGTCTTGCCCCGTTCTTTTACCGGGGGCCCAAGGTATATGTACAGCCACTATTTGGATGCACTTGCCATCTGCCGAGCCTTGGGGAATCCACAATTTTTCATCACATTTACGTGTAACGCTAAATGGCCAGAAATCGAACGCTTCATGACTGAATTCCCGCTTCTTACAACGGCTGACAGACCAGATGTTGGCTGTCGGGTCTTTGAACAGAAAGTTAAAGCATTTGTGCGATACTTAAAGGAGGACCGCCCTTTTGGTGCTGTTGCAGGCGGTAATTGTCTTGGTTGCCTTTTATAACTTTCATGGCTTTGATCCTCACACGCGCTCACGTACCTCTTTCTGCTCTTTCTTTACCGCAGTTTTGTACACAATAGAGTTTCAAAAGCGTGGTCTCCCCCATTGTCACACTCTTTTATGGGTTGACGCGAAAGACAAGATAACTGAACCATCTCAGCTGGACAACTACATCTCGGCTGAACTTCCAGACCCCGTGCTTGACCCAGAGACGTATAAAATTGTCACGGAACTCATGATGCATGGTCCTTGCGGGCCACCAAATATGTCTGCCCCGTGTATGAAGGATGGCTCTTGCGGGAAGAGCTTCCCCAAAAAATACAACAAAGCTACCTTTTTAGATGACAAAGGGTACGTTCACTATCGACGAAGAGATACAGGCCTGTACATCACAAAACGTGACACACAATTGGACAATTGTTACGTCGTTCCTTACAACCGTTCTTTGTGTCTCATGTTCCGAGCACACATAAATGTTGAATACTGTGGATGGAGCATGCTCATCAAATACCTTTTCAAATACATTTCGAAAGGGCCCGACCGCATCTTTGCAAAGATCACAAGGCCGGTTGGTGAGGCTTCTACATCGGCTAACATACAAGAAAAGGCAAAAGATGAAATCCAAAATTATGTAGATGGACGGTACATATGCCCACACGAAGCTTGCTGGAGACTGCTGGACTTTCCCATACACAGTAGAGAGCCAGCTGTGCAAATACTCGCTGTCCATCTACACGACATGCAATCCGTAAACTTCCGTGCACGCGACAGGATAGATATCGTTGTCAACCTCCCTGAGAAGAAGAAAACCACTCTCACTGAATGGTATGCGTACAACGCAGAGTATGAAGATGGTGCCAACTTAACATACGTTGATTTTCCATCTGAGTTTGTATGGTATGCGGATTCAAAAAGGTGGAAACGCCGCGTTGTCAAAACCAAGCATTCCATTGGTAGACTTGCTTACGTCCACCCAAGTTCGGGGGAACTTTTCTACTTCAGAATCCTCCTTTCCCATCAGAAGGGCTGTCAATCGCCTACAGACGTGCGCACGGTTAACGAGATAGTCTTGCCTACCTACCGGGCTGCATGTCAAGCCCTTGGCCTGCTTGGTGACGACAAAGAATGGGATATCGCGCTAGAAGAGGCATCAGGAAATGGGTCTGCCTCTGAGATCCGAGTCGTATTTGCACAGCTTCTGGTTCATTGTGAAGTTTCAGACCCAGGTCGGCTTTGGGACAAACATTGGAGAAATATGTCTGATGACATACCGATGAGGGTGTCAGAAACCACTGGCATCCCTAATTACCATGTGAACGATCCTGAATTGAAAGACTTTATTCTTTTTGAGATACAGTCCATCTTAGCCGGGTATGGCAAAACTTTGTTGGAATACGGACTTCCAAACCCTCCTCAGTGGCTGCTAAATATTCTAAAAAACAAACTTCTCATGGAAGAGAGGAATTACAACCGCGATATGCTGTCTCAGGAAACAGCATCGTCTGTCCCTAAGCTGAATTCTGACCAACGGCCCATCTACGACCGCATCATATCCGCATGTGAACAAAACACACAGGAACTGCTGTTTGTATACGGTCATGGCGGAACAGGCAAGACATTCCTGTGGAAGACCATTACCAGCGCCCTGCGTGCGAGAGGTAAAATTGTTTTGGCAGTTGCCTCTTCTGGCATCGCATCTCTACTTCTCCCTGCTGGCCGCACAGCGCATTCCCGCTTCAAAATCCCCCTAGAATTAACCGACGAATCCCTTTGCCACATTAAAAAGAACACCCAACTAGGGACTCTGTTGGTTGAGACAAGTTTAATCATATGGGATGAGGCCCCAATGAATAACAAACGTTGTTTTGAGGCTTTAGACAGGAGCCTCAGGGACCTTATGTGTGCACCCAACAACCTCTTTGGTGGGAAAACAGTTATCTTGGGCGGTGACTTTCGACAAACACTCCCGGTCAAAAAAGGAGCCTCCAAAATAGAGCTTATAACTTCGTCACTTGCTCTCTCAGACCTGTGGCAACACTTCAAAATACATACGCTCACCCAGAATATGCGGCTCCAACGTGAAGGCATGACTGAAGCTGAAAAGGCACACGCAACGGTTTTTGCAAACTGGTTGTTAGATGTCGGTAATGGAGACGCTGGCATACCAGACAGCAACGATGATACTGACTCACGCTTGATAACTATACCACCAGAACATTGTTTCCCGCCCACTGACGAAGGACTTGCACACCTAATAGATTTTATCTATGACAAACACACTCTGCGATCACCTACGCCAGAAAGTCTACAAGAAAAGGCCATTGTTTGTCCGAAAAACGAAACCGCAGACATCATAAACGAGAAAGTCTTGGCGACCATCCCAGGAAGCTCCACAACTTACCTGAGCAATGACGAAGCTTTCCCAAGAGGTGGAGAAACATCTGAGACGGACATGCTCTATCCGATGGAGTACCTCAACACGCTGTCATTCCCGGGGTTTCCAGCCCATGAACTGAAACTAAAGATCGGATCCCCTATCATGCTCCTCCGAAATACAAACTTGGCTGGTGGGTTGTGTAATGGCACAAGGATGATTGTGAAGTCACTGAAGACAAAGCTTATAGAAGCGCAGATTATTACCGGGACACGAATTGGGGAAAAGGTTTACGTACATAGAATTGCTTTGATTCATGACGATCCCAATTTGTCATTCACATTCAAGCGTAGACAGTTTCCAGTTAAACTATGTTATGCCATGACCATCAACAAAAGCCAAGGTCAGTCTCTATCTAAGATAGGTGTTTATCTCCCAAAGGCCGTTTTCAGCCATGGACAACTATACGTCGCGTTATCAAGGGCTACCTCACCGGATGGGCTGAAGATCCTCATTCAAGAAGAAGACGGCCACCCGCCCAACACAACGAAAAACATAGTTTACACCGACTTTTTAAATGCTATAGAAAACCACCGCGTTGCCTCACAAGCGAGAACGTCCAATTAGCACATGCTCTATACAAAAACATTATGCATATTTCAATAAAAGTAGGCTATATAATTTTGGCCGGTGACATGATACACGCTGAGGTAAATGACAGTTGACACCATTAATAATTGCAACAGTCGCTAACAACATACACTCTGTTACCGTATACATGTTGCCTTTTACATGCCTATACCCATGTTTATAATGCGTCTGCATAATGTAGATACAGTACCATGGTTTGAGGCAGCTATCATTTATGTAACACAACTCACTGTCTGTTCATTGTTCTATATTTTACAGATAAAAGTGAAGTATGACATCCCTGCCTTTGACAGTCGCGGGAACAAGTGCTCTGGTAACAACAGCAACACCAATTGACGAAATCGTTTTAGGCGGGAGAAATTATGTCCTCGAAGCCAGGATCTACCGAAAATGGATTGCCAAATCTCTGCCAGAAATGAAGGAAACAGCTTTTTGCTGCATGCTTATAGACGAACAGGTCACTAATTATTACAAACCCAATGTTCATTATACGATGGTTTTGTTAGCCTATCTTTTAATACGGCCTTATTACGTTAACAGGGAAAGGCGATTCAGGCAAACATGGACATCGGCAATCTGTCCTACTTTGACAACATCATTTCTCTTGACAAGGTGTACAGGATCACGCGTTTCTTCTGCGAAAAAACAAGCCCATACCAACAGACACTCGAAAACCCAGTCAGCCTAAAGTTTGGAAAAATCACCAAGTTTGAACACCTAAAAGGCAAAGAAGCAGCATGGCCAGCGCATTACTTTGAGTTTGTCCCACATGCGGAATTGGAATCAAGGGTGCCATACCGCGACAGCAACAACAAAATGGTTTATCCGCGCCTCACAGGTAACAACGTCTGATTCTTATCAACCCCTTAAATTGATTAGCTACTATTGCTAACAACAACTAATAAACAATCTTTCCTTTCAACAGATTATTACGGATGTATCACAAGAATAGGCGACCTACCATCTGCCCAAGAAATAGCTTCAGGAAAGCGTGTTACCAGAAGGATTGACATCCAAAACCTGGAGTAAGTCTCATATCTAAAGAAACATGTACAACATCTTTACTAACAACAACGTCTAACAGTCTACTTTCTACAGAGGGCATGTTATTCAGTTGACATTGTGGGACTCCATGGCTAGGCAGTTTCAGAAGGAGGCCATACTCAAACTACCACAACCAATCATGATTGCTGTCTCATCCTGCAGAGTTGGAAAATACAGAGGTAAGTCGCCCTCCACAATCGATCTTAATAAGGGCGTGACTATGGCAAGATGACTAACGGTCTTTTGCCACAGGCTATCAGCTATCTGCAATGCCAGCCACCCACTACTACGTGAATCCATCGACAACAGAAACAGACGCTGCACAGGCATCGTATGTCTTTCCATACCTTATACCGTTTCCCATCTTATACTCTTATTTTACATATAGGTAAGTGACGCTTTTTTGCCAACCATAACATGCAGGTTTGAAGACCTGTTTGAAAAACACCCACCCCTGCAGATTACAATGCATCGGTTCAATGAGCCCACCCTAGATAAACAGCAAAACATCGCAACATTGGCAGCATTGCTCGAATATAACCCAATAACATACAAGGTACGCGTAAACATCACTTGCCCGTTATGCCCTTCATTATTTCCTAACACGTTTTTTTTCTAGGGAGTGCAATTCAGTTGCGAGGCTACCATAGAAAAAATCGAGGATAACAGGCCGTGGCACTACATTTCGTGTGCCATCTGCGGCAAAAAACCAAATGACTATGACGGGATTTACGAATGTGAAGACGATGGGGAACTAGAAGCACCAGATTTCAAGTTAGTATATGTTTGTGTTGCTCATATTATGTTTAAATTGCTCATTCAGACACTCAACGGCGGCCCAACCGCACGATGCAGGTACAATTTCAAGGCAACGGTTAGTGATGCGACAGCAGCGGCAACCTTCACTTTCTTCAGTCCAGCCGGAGACCAAATCACAACCTACCCCTGTTCAGAGCTGGCGCGCAAATACAGGACAGCAGACGAAAGGCAGGCGCCTCCTGAGATACGCGCACTTGAAGGCAAGACCCACACATTCCTCATTCGCTACACTACTGGGTCGCGCAAGGGGTCTGGTGAATTTGCAGTCGATTCAGTGCTAACCATGCAAAAGCTGATCGCGGCTGCTGAGACTTCCCCGCCAACAACTCCAGACCCAACCCCGTTAGCAGTTGCAACGCCCGACCCAACACCGCTAGCAATTAGGGACATTAAACAACAGGGTCCATCAAACAAAATCTCACAAATGGGAAGTCCATCAACCCAACTCTCACAGATGGATACAAAAACAGAAACAGGTACAGCCTCTTTACTTCTAATTCTAATCTCACATTCATCAACCACTTAAGTAATCTTTTTTTTTAAAGGTTCTTCAAAGACAGTCTCACAAATGGAAGGTCGTTCATCCAAAGTCTCAAATGTGGATGCAAAAACAGAAACTAAAACAGGTACATCATCTATACTTCTAATCTATACCAACTTTATCAGCCTATGTTGATCTACATTCAAACCATAAGTCCAGAAAAAACAGCACTAAAAAACTGAATATATTACAATCACAAGGGTAGACTGAAACCGATAATACAAAGTGAACATAAAACAGACAGACAAACGAACCACGAGACAACCACATACTCTTACAGACACGCCGGTGGACAAACCGGAGACACAAGAACATAGACCTTTTATTCGACACCTAAAAAGACCAGCAGAAAAACTGCTTTACCATCCTTCCTTCACCAGGGTCCACCAGCCTTGAGCTTCTCAACCAGAGCCTTCTTGCGATCAATCATGGCCTGCACGCCGCTTGCCTCGGTCTTCAAACTTGCAAGAAATGCATTGTCCTCGGTCTGGTTTTTGTCAAGCAGGGCTATCATCCTGTCGAGCATAGGGTCGCGGGGAAAGCTTTTCAGCTCCTGAATGAAATGCTCCCTCTCAACAACATTGCCAAAAACCTTTTTGGCAGCGGACTCCACCCTCAACTTCGATGCTTTGTCTGCCACAACATCCTTTCCCAGATAGCAAACAAACATGCTTGCCAAATTCGCTGTCCCAGTTTCAGCTTCGAGTGCGTTGCACCTGCGACGATACTCCATTGTTGGGTCCATTAAGTTTGCAAAGTAGGTTGATATTAAGAGGGTAGTGGTTTGTGTGAAATAAACAACCCAACCCATTTCCTTAAATAGAAAAACTTTGCCCCTTACTGTTTCTACAGTACAGATTCCAGTTACATATCTGTCCATGTAACTAGACAATCCTATCTCACAAATAGACACTGTTAGGACCAATATGGTTAGTTCCCAACTTAGAAACACAGTTTCCAACACCAAATCTTCTCACCAGGCTTTCCCATACCCAAAATAGGTAAAAAAAAAATTCCAACAATAATGGTATCCACATATTGGTCAAGACAAATCTGTCAAAGTCATTAGCTTTTCAACAAGATGCTCTTGCTGTTAATTTGAACCACTTGGTGCCTGCATAAACAGTCACACCAACTGTTGGATTTATTTTTTAAAAAAACCAAATTTTTGCTATCTTTCTTTCCTTTTTTATGCATACATGTACAGACTTTAATCTCCTATCAGTTCTAGACGGTTTTTGTACTTCTTTTAACAAAAAAATGCCATAAATATACTTACCTTATCTTACCTGTGATTTCCTGTACAGGTGCCTCAAAAATACCCATTGCAACCAAAGCTGCACAAACACGTGCTGATTCTTTCAAAGAGAAATCCGATGTTGCCCAGAACAAGCCTGTGAAAAGATCTTTGCTCGATGAACTGGAATCCGAAAAAAAAACAAATCTTAAGACCCGCACACGGTCAACAAATAAACTGTTAACTGCTTTTGTATGTACTAATGCCGGTGGCCACTACCTTTTGGGACAGTTTGTTAAATTCGCTCTTTTGTAAACTAATGGCAGCTAACGCCATCACCAACTGTGCTACAAGAACAGGTCCAAAAGTAGTCTCTAATACCTGTTCTGTATACGCATTAGGCGTCCGGTTTGTAAAACTTATGTCCGTTTCGGCTCTCTTAACGCGTACTCAGTGTGTTTACCTTATGCTTACCTTATTTAATCTCTTTTTGCACCAACACTTTATCTATCACTTTATCTATTCACCCCGCGGCGGAGCGCGGGCATTGATCCTAGTATATATCAATAAAGGGAAACCATGCATGATTGATTATATTGTGATGTTTTTAAAGTGGACTGGCATTCTTATATGTAATCATGTATACAACTCCTTTTGCAGTATGTTGTCGGACATTAGTGAGCGGATAAAAGGTGAAAAGACCCCATCAAATGTATCGGACCATGAGATGCTTGAAATTGCAACGACCAGGTATGCTTATTTCCGTTTTTGGTGCTCATGATACTCGGTTCTTGTTTGATCAAACTTTGATATAATATGTAGAGAACTAAACCATATATGAAGTGGTACTTTATGCATAGGGGGGATTGCATATATATACATTTTGGTTTCGGTGCAACATATCCATGTTTGTTTTCTTAAAGGTGAATGTTGGTATTAATGCAGTTTCGAGGAGCAACTTAAGCATCCAATCCGAAACTTTATCTGGGGAGAGCTTCCTCGTTTATGGCATATCCAAGTAACATACTACCACCCTCACTCTCTTTTGCTAATTAGTAATTTCATGTCACGTGACAAAACATTTTTCTTTCTGGTGATTGACAGCTTATGAAGCAAACACATGACATTGAAGCGTAAGTTGATTTTACAAGCATTTCATTATCTAGTGAAGGCTACCTATACTACGCGTCTCTGATAACGGTATTACAAACAGGTCAATGTGCGAGCTGAACCACAGGATGTTATTGGATTATGAGACAAAAAACCCCTTCATTCCTTCTTTGTGGACACTCTCTATTTCTTCTGGTGCGCTTACAATATGCTACACATTGATCAGACAGGTATGCCATACAGGCTGTATACTTTTTATCTATCTGATGCTGTACATTATAGTACATTAGTCGCATTTATCTTTTTTTAATGATCCTCGTGTCTCAGTCAAAAGCGAAACAGAGAAGTGCAGTTAAAAGAAGACTATTACTTGATGAACTTGAGAAAAGAATTATGGAGTTCCAGAATTTGTCGCTGTCGGTAAAGTTCTACTTTTCTCTGATTTTGATACTATGTAATAACTTGAAAGGCAGGCCCTGATGGTGGCCTTTTCAGCCCGTGCTAAGACTTTATATGGATCCATTTTTAGTTCATTTACTAAACCATCAGGGGATTGTGATAGTTTGTTTGGGAAACCTAATTTCACCTGCAACTACAAGGAAATCTTCATAATGCTGCAAAAGGTTCAGCAGTATTTAAGAAGTGAATTTTTTTATTCCAGCCCATTTCAGTCGATTACAAGGGAAACAAAGTTTAACAGGACATCTTTTTTCTCAAATGATTTTGCTTATGCATAATATCCGGTCACTAAATGTGGCTTATATAGAGCAATTGAGAAGACGGAGTAACCTCTGCGCTTTTTGTTGATCGGTTTACACTTGACACTGATTTTACTTTCTACAAACTAATAAGATTTTGCTTTCTTTTTGCAGAACGAACATGGTCATTACATAAATGGATTGGTTTTGTATACTTTAGACCGCCTCTACAAAGCGGTGGAGAGGCTTGCAAAGGCAGATGGTCAATGGAAGAAGTAAGTTTGTTTGTTTTATATCTCTAGTTATTAGTTGAGTTATGCCTAACAAAATTTTCAAATTTAACCCGTTTACTTATACATGAGTCGATTGGATTTGGTAGGGTATTGATACCGGAGGTTTTGTTTTAATACATAAAGCCGTTTATTTGACTTCGATTGGTAAAGTACTTTTGATATAAAAAAATCGCCATCATACGTGAGTAGCTACTTATCGCAATCATACTTGAGTAGCTACTTAATAATTGACAGTTTAACCGTTTTCGGCAAAGTGTTTTTGTCAACTCATACTACCCATTCTGAGATACCCAGAACATCTTATGTTTAGAGAGACAAGACATACGAGTCGCTGACATAAACACATGTTTAATATAGCCGAAAATGCCGCTCAAAGTTGTATGTTTGTTTGCAGCTATGCATGCCTGCTTGTTTGTTGTATGTACATGTTATAAGAGACGTTTAGGTGTATAGAAACATTGGTGTGGCTGATTATATTGGGTCTTTTATGAACAGGGTCAGAAATGATCTTACCCTTTTGGGGGATGCATGCCTTGAAACGTCAGATAAGCTCCTGGTCACGTCACGTTTGTACAGGGCTTACGAATGCTTGCTTCCCAATACAGAAAAGGAGGCCACTCAACGTAGGTATGTAGAGAAGCATAGAAGGCTTGCTCAGGAAAAGCTAAACGGTTCTCGTTCCCGCTAGAAATAGTGAATTAGTATAGGCTGTATATTATTAATACAATTGTGAGACATAGCCGTGTCATTTGCTGTTGTGGTGGGATACAAGCTAATTTCTACTAATCATTGTTTTTTCTCAAACATTTTTTTCTCCTAATTATGTTGTTGCAAACCACACATCAAAAAAACATTCTTTCTTAAGATCAGATTCCGAACTAATTTCAACAAGGGCACGAGCAACACCAATTTGACCCCATGACTCCACACACATCAAGCTAGTGAAGGCAACCACATAATAGGTTTACCTATTTGTGTAGCAATCAAGCCCCAAACCATTCACCAAATAAGCAAGAATAGGTACATTATGTAACTTAACCCAAACCGGCATCTTAGTAACCTCACAACGTGTACATTTGGTGACCATTTGTTAATTACCTCAAATTCTTTCAAAAGAAAAGGCATCCCCTCGAATATATATTATACTTTAAGAACATAAACCAATACTGTTCAACCAACGATAACGATATGAACAGTTAATAACACAGCACCACATATTCCTTAAGACAACTAAATATGCACAAGACCCGTCAACCATTCAAATACCAGATGCAGATGAACAAGACAGATCAAATCAGAATGTGATGCCAGATGGATATTCTTTTGATCAAAAGATTCCTATCAGCAAGGGATTTTGAATTTTGATTGTGTGGAGAACATATGGGTTCAAATCAACTATTCGTCTGGCATCGTTAATTTATACAAGAGGTCAACTATCCCCTTCTTGATCAGCCTATCGTATGGCTCGACTTACGCAATTCGACTGGATCCGGTCTCAAACTATTCATGACAGAAACATAACAATTAGCTAAGTATTAAAAATATAATTAGTCAAAGACCGTTGCAATTTTCTTCAATGGCAAATTATGAACCACAAAAATAAATTACAAAGTGCAAATGAATGGAAAAAAGATAATGAAAGTTATAGTACCTAATTAAACAGAGGAATCGTGGCCTGAAGAACATGTAGTATCTCTATCTCTAAGAAGAGTAGCCCGGAGAACATGTAGTATCTCTATCTCTAAGAAAACATGTAGTATCTCTATCTCAATGTTCTCGTACAACTCATTCAAAGCGTACAAGCTTAGCCCATGCAAGTACTCGGCTCCTAAAAAAATAAAGAATTTTACCATAAAGTCTTACTGAGGAAAAAGCAAACAAGCCCACCCAATGAATTTATTTACTAAAGAGAAAAAAATATGACTTTTTACTTCTTCCGTTTGGTTCAAGTAGTTTACTCATACTAATCTCTGCCTCTCTAAGTAATGTTCTGCATATGTTTATATGTATCTCTCTTGCATCTAAATACTATGACAAGATAACCAATAACCGTCTTCAGATAATGTGCATTTTCTTATTGAATGAAGAGTGGTCTATAACAATAAGCAAAACGGTGTGACCTACCATTACTACTAAATCTTCAAGTTTGTAAACAGACAATGGAACAGTGGCAAAATTATTATCATGGGAAAATAGTTGCTTGTTACAATTGGAAACAAACTATTCGTCCGAGACTTCAATTGTTTCGAGACAGCTCAGAATTAATCAAGAAAATGGTAAACCCTTCACTTGTAAAGTGAAAGCAACGTGATGTGGAATCATGATATTAGGATGATTTTTTGTTTCTTTTTATAATGATGGGGAATGGATTAAGTTTAAAGATTTGTTTCCCACAAAAAATGAAGGGCACGCAAATTTGGCAAATGGTGAGTGTTTGGGCTGTAAACTGGTCCCACCGAAAAGCCTAAAACCAAACCAAGCCGAAGTAAAATCAACCCAATATTTGAAAATCTGTAATGATATCACTAGCAACTTCATATTTTGAAAGCTTTAGAATCCAAATATAAGCATTATCCGTATGAATTATAATGAAGAGCCTGCAAAAACAGAAACATAGAATTTCTTTTACACAAATAAGCATACCAGTGTTGAAGATTCCCTTAAGAAAGTGTGTATAGCATGCTTTCCCCTGTTTAAACAGCGGAAAATGAGAGCAGATAATATAATAAAATAAAATAAAAGTAGAACGACCAGCCAATGCTTACATCTCAACATCCACAAAGAGTTCTTGCATCTGTCAATGACAAAAACAATCAGTCAATAACTTGTAACTAAGTTTGACAGAAAATAAATGGGAGGGTGGATGTATTTTACCTTAATAATAAGTCCTTTCGCTAGCAGTCCCTCCCAAAGAGCTGTTAGCGGATGCTCAAAGTGTGTCGGTAGGCTAAATTTATAAAACTCGGTAAGATTGAGAGAAAAATATTGTATTATTTTCACTTAAATATATTAATCCCCAAAAAAAAATTACTCGTACCTGTCCAACACACGTTGGTACCTTTCATCGTTTTTAGCAAACCGGTTCCCCGGGTTTTGAGAAGAGACCTGCAAAAAGGAGTTGTATATTAATTACAACAATATGTGAAAATGTCAACAAGCCAACTGAAAAAAGGAGTTGCAAGCTTTACGATGAAACTATATGCATAGAGATAAAAAAATATTTACTCAAAAATTTATTTATTTATTTTAAAGGCAGCATAACGTTACTAGAAAACCAAGGAATACAAACAAAGGCAACTCATCAATTAACCAGAAGTTACAAGCAAGGGCCCCAAAAGAAAGAAGAACATGCAGCCTATAAAAAAACACTGCAGCAAACTAAAACAAACAATACACTCAGGGGCGGACCTATTTGTTAGGTCCGGGGTGGCGGCGCCCCCCATAGCTTGATAAAAAAACGCGATTATAGTGTATTTTTTCTTCGATTTTGCCAGTTTTTATTAAATGCCCCCCATCGGAAACGCAAATTGCCCCCCACTCACACATTGAAATCCAACTTTTGACACTTTAAAACCTAAAAATCCTCCATTTTTATGTTAAAAAATCGGTTTTTTATTCGGATTCTAGCTATTTTTTCTTTGCTATTGTCAAAAAAAAAAAATTTGCCCCCCACCGCCCAATTTTCTACATCCGCCACTGAATACACTTAACCAAAGCAATGAGAAAAACATGGCAAACACAGACACATACACATACACACCCTATAAAAGAACAGAACCAAACAGAATTCAACCATGACCATGCTGTAAACTGTGTAAACATTTCGCTGGCAAACCACAGAACAGAATAAAGTCATACAATTGCAGACCTTGCCATCTGATAAATCAAACCAGCAAGCCAGCAAACAAGCTTAAAGCCGACATTTTGACAGATCAGTAAGCCAAAGCTTGCATTATAAAAAGCTAAAGTGAGATTTACTTTAAGAGAATAGCCAAAATAATAATTCTAAGATGAGTCACAAGCAAGTATTACCGGTGTCTTTACATGATCCATCAAAAGGTTGGCGATTGTCTCATTGAATCAAAGTGAAAACAATGATAGACCTATAGCCCCGCATAAGTAATACTTCCAAGGCCTTGTTTTCTTCATCCCATGCCTCGAAAGCTAGAGCAAAGAATCAACATGTGGAGCCGTCAGTATTGAGAAATAATTTAACATGTAGAATCTTAATGATCACGATTCGGTTTATGTTTATTAGTGACAGCTTAGTAACGACCAAATCTGTCACTATTACGCCATTTGACTCATATTCGCAACCGTTTCCATTTTTTTACCCGAAATCAAGTTAACTAGCGTGTACTCCACACCAGAACTTGTATTATAACTTAACTCAAAAACCCTTTGGTCTCGGGTAAATCGCCATTACACCAAAATGATTAATGACATTAAAATCACCAACAATTACTACATAATTCTTTATTTACACCAAATTATCCCATACAATCATACAAAGTATAAACAGTTTAAATAAGTAATCAAAAACCAAGTCAAAACTGCTAATCAGTTGGATTAAAACACAATAAGAGAAAAGTATTTTTATCGGCAATCCCGAACAATCTCTAGTAATCACCAAAAAGATAATGTGAATTCCATGTATTGAAAAAAGATAATGAAAATTAGAGTACCTAATTAAACAAAGTAATCTAGGTGTGAAGAACATGTAGCATCATCTCTGCCTCTAAGAAAACATCTACAAATCCAACTTCTCCCATTTTCATCAACATAACTCCGAATTGATAGTAGAGAAATTAGGGTTTCTTGATTTTTTTGAAAGTATATGAGTAAAATAGATCTGTGAACTAGTGATAAGGTTTTTGGAATTACATAGAGAAGAGTAGGTAGTAATATAGTGCGAGTTGGTAGTTGGGGAATTAATGAATAAGGGCGGGAAAGGAAAAGTATTGGGCGGGAAATTGGTTTTCATTTACTAATGAGTACCAACTACAGTAACTATTTTGACTGGTCAACCCTCAAGTAACACACCTAACTTGCCTTGCCACATGTCTTTATGCTATTAGACATATTCAGATTTTTATCTACTCCGCATTTCTTTTGGATTACCATATGGATAAGTTACTGTAAAGTTTAGTTTTTTTTATGAATGATATGGTGGTATGTATATACTAAGCAACTGCAATGCACGATTTGACAAAGACTTTTTAGAATTATAAAAGTTTTACAAATAACTTAATGCATTGTGTTAAAATTTTTTATTAAGGACTTGTATGGGAATGACTTAACTTGATGCATTTAATATAAAAGGTTTTTAAATAAATGTAATACTTCATAATAAATGCTTAATCTATTTAACACCAATAACTTTACACTTTTTTTTGTCAAACACTTGGTGCATTACAAGTCTTTCACATAAAGCTATTCATCAAGTCTTTCCTCCAATGCATAAAATTATGTTAATAGCTTTATCAAATAGTGAAAAGCTTTTGAAAAACTATCACATTGCATATGCTCTTAATATATACCAAGTGTTTGACAAAAAACTATCTAATGACTTTTCTTTTAATTAGCATTAATTTTTTCATAAATTTTGTTTCTCAAAAAGTCATTTTACAAAACAAGCTCCAATGGATAAAAGCTTTTTGAGCTCCACATTAAAAAGCAATGACTTGGTATATTTGTGTCAAACACTTGGTAAACACCAAGCTATTCCTTTCCATGTCATTATTCAAGCTATTATCACAATGGGAAAAGTCTTTGAAATAGCTTGATCAAACAGTAAAAAGCTTTTCAAAAAGTGACCACTGCGGATGCTCTAAGCCATTTGCATTAATTAAAGATGTAAAAAGGCACCCAAAAAGCTATTACAAGACTTTTCACCATTGAACAAGATTTGGAAGAAAAGCTTTCTACTTAAGAAATTAAATGAAATCATTAATACTTGATCTTAAAAAGCCTTCAATAGCTTTGTGCAATGCATATGCTCTAATGAGATGGACTAATTTTACTCATTCGTTATCTAAAATTAAACTTTATAAAAAAATAAAAAAGTTATTTTTACTAAAATGTCAAAAAATAACAGAATAACTAAAAGTATAAATTTGATATAAAAATATTTATCAATCGTGATTTTTCATCAGTGATACAAAGAATAAAATATCACTAGTGATATATAATAAACATAGTTACAATGTAATATTATTAGTGATATTTGTTATTTTATTAGTAATAATATTTTATTGTTTGTTTCACTAGTGAAATAGGGTAAAAGCTATACAATACCATCTTACTTAGCGAAATGTACCAACTTTAAACACTTACAATTTAATCGCTAGACATTACCAATAAACTTTCAAATTGATTATACACTTTACCAATATGGCCCTAAAATGACAATATTACCCTTGTCTTCTTTTACATAATTACAAATAATGCCACATTCACTCTTTCTCACACCATAATCATTAAACGTAGTAGCTAAAGGATGAGTAGCCAAACCCACAATCGTAAAAAAATCGATGAAAATTTACCGACGAAAACGTAAATTTATTACTTTTGTTTTACGTTTTTCATCGATTTTTTTACGTTTTCATCAATATTTTTATGTTTTTGTCAGTAAGTTTACGTTTTCGATAGAAACTTTACGTTTCCGTCTGTAAATATACGTTTTAGTCATAAAATTTACGTTTTCGTCAGTAAATTTACGTTTTCGTTAGTAAATTTATGTTTTCGCCAGAAAATTTACGTTTTCGTCAGAAAATTTACGTTTTCGTCAGTAAATTTACGTTTTCGTCAGTAAATTTTGGTTTTCGTCAGTAAATTTACGTTTTCGTCAGTTAATTTACGTTTTCGTCAGTAAATTTACGTTTTCGTTAGAAAATTTACGTTTTCGTCAGTAAATTTAGGTATTCATCAGTAAATTTTCGTTTTCGTCAGTAAATTTACGTTTTCGTCAGTAAGTTTATGTTTTCGTCATTATATTTACGTTTTCGTCAGTAATTCACGTTTTCGTCATAAAATTCACGTTTTCGTCAGAAAATTTTCGTTTTCGTCAGTAAATTTACGTTTTCGTCAGTAAATTTACGTATTCGTCAGAAAATTTACATTTTCGTCAGAAAATTTACGTTTTAGTCAGTAAGTTTACGTTTTCGTCAGAAAATTTACGTATTCGTCGGAAAATTTTCGTTTTCGTCAGTTAAATTACGTTTTCGTCAGTAAATTTTTGTTTTCGTCAGTAAATTTTCGTTTTCGTACGAAAACATAAATTACTGACGAAAACGTAAATTTACTGAAGAAAACGTAAATTTACTACGAAAACATAAATTTCCTGACGAAAACGTAAATTTTCTGATGAAAAAGTGAATTTACTGACGAAAACGTAAATTTACTGACAAAAACGAAATTTTTTTGACGAAAACGTAAATTTACGTTAATTTACTGACGAAAACGTAAATTTACTGACGAAAACGTAAATATACTGACGAAAACGTAAATTTATTGACGAAAACGTAAATTTACTGGCGAAAACGTAAATTTTCTGACGAATACGTAAATTTACTGACGAAAACGTAAATTTTCTGACGAAAACGTAAATTTACTGACGAAAACGAAAATTTTCTACAAAAACATAAATTTACTGACGAAAAAGTAAATATACTGACGAAAACGTAAATTTACTGACGAAAACGTAAATTTACTGACGAAAACGTAAATCTTTTGACGAAAACGTAAATTTTTTGACGAAAACGTAAATTTTCTGACGAGTACGTAAATTTACTAATGAAAACGTCAATTTTCTGACGTAAACGTAAATTTACTGACGAAAACGTAAATTTACTGACGAAAACGTAAATTTTCTAACGAAAACGTAAATTTACTGACGAAAACGTAAATTTACTGACGAATACGTCAATTTACTGACGAAAACGTAAATTTACTGACGAAAACGTAAATTTATCGACGAAAATTTACGTAATTATGTAAAAAAAGAAGCTAACCTTTTGGTGGAATGGTTTGAAATTGCCACCTCTAGTAATTATGTAAAAAACGAAAAGGGTAATATCATCATTTTAGGGTAATATTGGTAAAGTCAATAATCAATTTGAAAGTTCATTGGTAATGTCTAACGATTAAATTGTAAGTGTTTAAAGTCGGTACATTTTGATAAGTGCGATGGTATTGTATAGTTTTTACCCAGTGAAATATCATTATTATAAAAATTAGTTCGGAAAATTTACAAGCTTAGTCCCTCCGCCCGATTTTTTAAACTTTTACAATTCTTAGCAAAAATGGCCCTTCCGTGTTTTTTAAATCTTAGGTTAATTTCTATCTTTATCAAACAAAAATAAATGATAGGAATTTGTCCCTCAGCGTGTGAAAAAAACAATGTTGCAATTGAATTTCTGTCAAATATTAATTGTGAACTCATTGTGAGAGTTGGTACGTATCTTGCGCGATGGCGCAACTTAATGGCTTATCGGTCCAAAAAATTGGTGGTGTATCACATTTCATTTTCGTCCCATAGGTCTGGCGTTGTAGTCATCAGCCAATAAATGTTTACGTTATGAAATGAATGTTTTTTTAGGGTAAAATGTAAAAATGTCCCTGAACTTTCCAAAATCCGCAAAATTTGCCCCGCAGTCCAAACTACAAGCAGTTTTTCCACTAAACTTTCATTTAGCGTGCATTTTTGCCCCTGAGTCGACGAATTTTGACTTTTCGTAACTGTCATCCGTTAACTCCCACACGTGCCTGGCACGTGAGGGTATTCGTCATTTTCCGTCCCACCCCATCTCCCCACCTTTCATGAGATGCAAAAACCGCCCCTGAATACTTTTAGTCACTAGCGTGTCTAATCATACACGTGTGGATAAGACAATGTATAAGCAAATAAACCCCTCGGTTGCATAAAACCATCGAAAAAGTATTTCAAATTTTTTCCAAATCGTGTACCGAGAGCGCAATGATTAATCTAACGCAAATTGGTAACCAAAAACTAGGAGTTACGGGCGAAGATAATGCACAAATCCACCTTTCTGTTTGTTTTAATGGTAAGGTTTTTGTTAATTAGCCGGTTTTTATAGTTTTTGTACTTGTATACATCATGCATATAATGTGTTGAATGTACTTAATGTTGTAATTGTAGATTATAGGGTTTCATGGGATTTTATGGTGGTTGTTGATTGCTTATGTGTTGCTTATTTTCATAGACAATAATCCAAAGTTATTTACCCTAAAGATCAATTATAGTGGAACCTTTTCACCAAAGTCTGGAAGGACATATGAGTTGCCGACAATAGCTTTGTATGATTAAGTAGTTGTTGATCGATTTTCGCTTGTTCATTACCATTCGTACTTACGTGATTTAGGTTTCAATGATGTTAGGATTGTCCAGTCTTATTTTAGGATACCAGGACAATCCTTAGACGAGGGATTGGTACCCTTAAATTCTGAGGATAATGTAACACAACTAAAGAACTACGTGAACAACCATTCTAAAGAGATGGAGGTTTACATTAGGACGACAAATGAAAATTGTAACACCCCCAAAATAGGCCCAACAGAAGCACACTAGATTTGGGGCCTGTTACGTCATGATCATCCGAGTCTTGATCCGAGAGAACGACTTATATGCCAAATATCACAAAGTAGACTCCAAATAATCATACTGTCAAGTACCTGAGAATACATGCTTAAAACGGTCAACATAAATTTGGTGAGTTCATAAGTTTTATTAAAAAGTTTATGACACTTCAAAAGTTTATAGAGTCCACTACCGAAAGTAGTATCGTAAAAGCGTTTAGAAATCCAGAGTTTCGCAACAAAAGCAACGTTCACCACAAAGTTCAGTCATATAACAACATTTAGCCAAAAGCATTACAACCATCACAAAATAATTCAGTTCATATTTAGGATTCATAACAACATCACATGCAAGATTCATATTAAGATGACATATAAGAAGCATATTAAGATCATACAAGATCATAGCAAGATTCAAATTACAGGATCAATACGAGATCATAACAAATTCAATTCTAGATCAATACAAGCTCATAGCAAAATTCACAGTCAAGATCATAGCAAGATGGATCACAAGAGCAATTCAAGTTCAAAATCATAGCAAGCAATGGACTGCAAAAACATAGATAAGATATGAAAGACCATCATGGGAGATATGACGTCAAGCATATTGGGTACAACACAGTATTTATGATAGCACTAAGCTCATGAAACCGAACTACGGAAAGTACGCTGAAACATCGCACGCATGAAATACAAGTTGCCCCAGTAGGTGTCTAACCCAAGACCACCTAGCACAATCAAATGGTATACGTCCGTTTGATAGTGGCGATGTATAAATCCCCGGACGGGAGTTGCCAACACTCCAATAGATCTATCCATAACATAAGGTTCACTTTACCGGTCATCCAGAAATGATTAACGGTTCATGAAGGGGACTAAGAAGAACATGGGTTAAAGCTACTTAGGCATATCCATATACCATACTTCAATGAAGTATACAATAAGAGCACATTTTGCGTCCAAGCAAGTAGCAAGCATTATCTCATCCATAAACAATACTTCAACAAAGTATTTGATAATAGCACAGTTTGCATCCACAAGCAAATAACAAAGTAGTATCTCTCCCCAAATAGATTCAGCTTGTAAGGCAGATTAAAAGAAGCAATAACACACTTACCTATTCACCATATGTAGCACAAACAATTCTTTAAAGATATAAACACAATTGCATCTCAAACAATACTTGAAAAGTATAACCACGTATGTATCATAAACAATCACCGAAACGTATAAACACGTATTTGACATCAACAAGCATGCATCTCCCCCAAAAGAGATTAAAACATTTATAAACTGATTCCAAAAATAGAAAGAGGGGATATGAACTCACCTCGACGATGTAGAGCAAACGCTAGTGATGCTAATAATACGCTCCGCACAAACAGAAATCAAAACGGCTCGGTCATGGTGTTGTGGTTTAACTAATCGGCTAAATCAAATAACTTAAAAATGTATATTTGAGTTCTCGATAGGTATGTACATCAACGTGACTGGTTGATAAAATATTTCAATGGCGAGTTATAATTGTTTGGTGGTTGGTTAAATAAAATGAATAAATTAGGCATACACCAAGTGTGTAGTGTATTCCCTACACATTACGTATAACCAGAAGATATGTTGAATTATAAAATAGAGACAACAATCTTACAAAATAAGCCAAGGTATATATTTATTTTGTTTTACAATATAAAGATTGTGATAAAAATAATTAGACAACATAGTTCGACACATTTTAAGAAAATCACCACTTAATTAATAATCGTCACTTTTAAGTAAAAAGTATAACATTTATCGGTTTACAAATATAATAGGATTCATTTGTTTTATCGGTTTACAAATATAATATAATAGTAGTTTGTAGCGAATATATAAAGTACAAATTTTCTAGAAATTTTGACATGACTTATTCATTTATACAACGTTTTCCATATTAACCAGTTCTCAATATTTTCCATTTTCCAAACCATCTACGTTACACTAGTCGCGTTTTAACGTATATCCATTTAGACTAAATGATGACCATAACTAGATAAACCAAACACAACATATGTGTTATAATTTAAGAACCAAACGCCCGATGTGGGCTATTTAAACGCATATTCAAAATATAATTTATTTCTTTTATAGTTCTCGCAATATTGTTCGACATATATTTATTTAACCGTTCATATATACTTATATTTGCATACTACCGTTTAATAAGTCTTAATAATTAATAAAGTTACATACGTTATTAGTCGATTCGTAAACCACAACCAGCCACGGATCATAATCGCGCCCGGTACTCTAAACCCTTACAATCTCGCGTCCAAACGCACCCCAAAGATGTTTAACAGCGAACCAAACACACCCTTATGGATGTTTATACAGCGAACCGAACGCACCCATACTACTGCAAATCAACGAACCAAAACGCACCTCCACTACTGAAATCAGCGAACTAATACGCACCCCTATTGCTGGAAATCAGCAAGCCAAAACGCGCCTCTACTGCCGCAAATCAGCTAACCAAAACGCACCTCCACCGCTGAAAATCAGCAAACTAAAACGCACCCTTGCTGGTGTTTTTTTAACCTTAACCATACGCACTTGTTGGTGGTGTTTCGCTGCTGTCCCGAACACACCCCTTTGCGGGTTTCTATTTTGTCAAAACCAAACACAACGCTGCTGCTAAAATCAGCAACAAACACCCCTGTTGTTACTGCCGCAACCCAACCGCACCCCTTCATCTCATTCGTTGCCGAAACCAAAACACATGGACGCTTGTGGGTCTGTTCGAACGCGGATCAGATATGTAAACACTCCTAGTGGCTAAATATAACCCCAATTAAACAGCTATCGTTGTTCAACACAAAACATATACCACCATCGTGGTGGATGTGGTTTAACAGTAGATCTGGTCGAGGTGGTGGCATGAGCCGCTGTGATGAGGTGACTGGTAGAAGATGATGGATAGTTTAGTGGTGGTGGCAGTTGTGTGGTGGCAGCGAGCGCCGGACAGTGGTGATGATGGTGTTTACGTGGTGGTGGATATAGGGTGAAGACGTGGCAAAGGTGATGTAGTGGTGGTAGATCAGGTGGTGACGGGGCAGATAGTGATCGTGGTGTTGGTGCTTGCGGTGTGGTGGTTCGAAGGTGGCTGAGGTGGTTATGTATTATATTGGTGGTGTGGCGTCGTAGTGGTGGTGGCGGTGATAGTGGGGACAGATCTGGGTATGGAATAAACCCATGTGTAAATGGTCCCTACACTCCTCCAAAACCTAAAACAATAAATCATGGACAATCAAAACATTCACTGACGATCATCAATGCCTCCAATCAAGAAGAATTCCGCTTTGTAATTCACGATTCCTAATTAAAGAAGTGATCAAATTACTTGTAGCAAACCGTAATATCCCAGTCCTTAGTCTACATGCTCTTTTACAAACAAAATTCAATATCAAACTCACCGTTAACAAGGTTGGCCGAGCAAGACGAAGTGCCATGGACATATTAGAGGGTGATTATGAGGAGCAATATAGAAAACTAAGGGATTATGCGATGGAGTTGAAGCGGAAAAACCCAGATACGACTGTTAACATCTAGGTTGAAACAGACACCGATTTAATCCTTGATTCATGGTTTTTGAAAGAATTTATATATGTCTTGGTCCACTGAAAGCAGGCTTCAGATCAACCTAAAGGGAAATACTGGGTTTGGATGAAGCATTTATTAAAGGTCCATATACTGGTTAAATCTTAATGGCTGCTGGGGTGGATGGCAATAATGGTGTGTACCTAGTAGCTTATGCAATTGTTGAATCTGAGTGCAAGAGTTCAAGGTTATGGTTCTTGACCTGCTTAGGAGATGACCTTAATTTGCAATCTAATTCAAACTTCACATTCATCTTCGACAGACAAAAGGTACAACCCTTGACTATTAATTAAGTATGTATATTGTTAGTGCCACAAAATGGATTTTTTTTATTTACTTGACTGCTTTAAGAGATATTACCAGCCATTGCAGAACTGTTTTAGCTGCTGAGCGTAGATTTTGTGTTAGACACATTTATGAAAATATGAAAAAGGAACACAAAGACAAGAAATCGAAGGATCTTATTTGTAAGTGTGCAAGGGCATCAACAATACCTCAGTTCGAGGCAATAATGGATCAAGTCAAAGCAGTTGACCCTAAAGCTTGTGAGTGGTTAAAAAAGATCTGTCCATCATTATAGTGCAGGGCATATTTCTTAGGTATGTTTGTTTGGTTGCTTGCATATGCAATTTCAAATGTTATTACTTGACTGCTTATAATATATGTCATATTTAGAGTGACCTAAGTGTGATATCCTTCTGAGCAACATATGCGAGGCTTTTAACAGTAAGTTGGTTGATGGACGCGATATGCCAATCATTGGGTGTTTTGAATATATAAGGGAGTATCCTATTAAGAGAATTGTAATTGTGCAGTAAGTGACTAATAAAAGTATTGGTTTGCTAACCCCCATTGCAACGCGTATTTTTAACTATATTAAGACCTCTGCAAATGATTACAGTGTTCTTTGTAATGGAGGGGAATCATACCAGTGTAAGGGACCTAATGACCAGTGTGTTGTGAAGCTCAACCTTAAGCAATGTGATTGTAGGATATGGGAGTTAACTGGTATACTATGTACGTATGCTGTTGTAGCATTGAACAACACGGAAGCTCATGGAGAACCTGTTGGGATACCAAAGGAATGGGTGGCACCATGTTATTGGTTGAAGACATGGAAGGAGACATATCAATATAAGGTTGAACTTATTAGTGGTTGCAAATTCTGGCCAAGACAGGAAAGTTGACTAGGCAGGGAGTCCGGATGACTTCCATCAAGTGTAAAGGACAGAGTCATAATAAACGAGGATGCACAATTGGGAGTTCAGGCCAAGGAGCTACAAACAGTTAAACAGCAAGCCAAGGAGTCCCAGATAGGCAGCCCATGGCATCACAAACAACTCAACCATCATCAGGAACGACTCCAGCTGGTAATGATTTCAAATCAAAACTACTAGTAGAAGAATTTTTAACTACGTTATATTTAGATTAAGGTGAAATTATATATTTATGGAGTAAATAATCGTTAAGTCTTTCTTGATAAAGATGATATATTAAAAATAGAAGTAAAATAACTTCAAAATTTAAGGGTACAAGGAATAAGATAGCAAGAAAGAAAGTGGATCATTTTTCTGCAAAGCAAAAGAAGAAATGATGATGGAGCTATGAGTTGCCATAAGTGAATTTGCACCAGTGAGAATTGATGGTGCAAAATGTTTACATTTATTTTTTTCGAATAATATGTGTGATTAAGGACAAAAATGTTATTCTGTTACTTTGAAACAATGTGTGTTGTAGATAGAGAAATTATGTAGTGCCTGATTGGCAATTGATGTTAGTTAATTCAAGGGTTATATTAAACTTTTTTCATCGAACTATATGTTATTTTTTTGGCATACAATAGAGAATTGTGCAAACAAATGGTCACTTATCGGATAGGATGTAGAGTAACATATAGTTCCAAACAACCAAAAAAATAAAACAGGTTCTCGACTCATTATAGGTTCTCGACTCATTATAGGCCGAGTTCAAGAGAACCGTAGATCCAAACATCCAACACAAGTCAAAATAAGTAGAAGTTATTTAACATGAAAAAGGACATTACAATTAGGGATGACCTTAAACCCTGAAACATGAAATTAAGCATAAATTAAGTTTTCAAACTATAAAAAAGTTGTATGCAAGGAACATAAAAATCCAGGATAAAAGAAGCATTTTCTTCAGTTTCTTCACAAGAGGTTCCTTTTCGGTCAACAACGTCAGTTGCTCATTCTGATCTTCTTCGAGCTTATTTCGGGCCCTCAAAAGCCCATGAATCACATCAACTGCTCGGTAACATATTGGGGGATCACTCCAACCAATAAAACCACAGCCAGGATAATAGTAGAACCGTCACACCGGGGTTCCTGTTAGTCAATGAAGTTTTGATTGTTGCGGGTTTACCACACCCACATATGATCACCATGACGGGTCAAGATGATGGTTTAAAGAGGATACATGACTGAATATGAATGTGTCGACGTACCTATATATGCAAGCTACCAACCACACGTGTTAGTAATGGTGGGAAAAGTATTCAGGGACGTTTTTGCATCTCATGAAAGGTGGGGAGATGGGGTGGAACAAAAAAATGACGAATATACCCTCACGTGCCAGCCACGTGTGGGAGTTAACGGATGACAGTTACGAAAATTAAAAAA
The DNA here is from genome assembly GCA_025667525.1 of Glebionis coronaria. Classification (NCBI taxonomy): domain Eukaryota; kingdom Viridiplantae; phylum Streptophyta; class Magnoliopsida; order Asterales; family Asteraceae; genus Glebionis; species Glebionis coronaria. The sequence goes on from CM046882.1 coordinate 541,446,796, forward strand.
TAGTCGACTCAGGGGCAAAAATGCACGCGAAGTGAAAGTTTAGGGGCAAAGTTGCTTGTAGTTTGGATTCAGGGGCAAATTTGCGGATTTTGGAATGTTCAGGGATATTTTTTGCATTTTACCTTTTTTTAAAATATTAGAGTGACGTATATGTGTAGTGATCATACCACTTTATAATCATACGATACTATTTTTTTCATGGCTTACGACACTCCACCAAAACACCCCAAATGTGATGTCATAGCATTTTGATGAAATAGCTTACGTACAAGCATTTTTTGCTATGACACTACTTTTCTTCGTCTAGCGCATCATTTGTTCTAAACGAATAAAAGAAAAAGTAACATTTTAATGAAAATTTAAGGTGTGAAAGTGTCTGAATAAAAATAGCTTAAATATGGCATTATGCATATCTTTGGCGAAATGGGTCGCGGTTGAGGTTAGGCACGTGTTAGAGCTTATATTATACTTTCTTTGTTTTAAAGTGATTGTGTTTCGACAAAAGATATACAGTTTAATAATGTTCATTTATTACGGGTTCATTTTTTTTACTTTTTGACGGAATAACAATTTTATCTTTAGTTAATTAATTAAATTCGTATTTGAGACATGTAACAATAATTTCAAACTATGGTAATATACTAATTTGATCAAATTTTTATATTTACTTTTAGTAATAAATAATTAAATTGGGACATCCAAAAAAAATATAGACAATAAGAAATGAAAAGGAGCAAAAAGGAGTAAGTCATAATTGAATTTATATTCTTTTAAAATTTTAAGGCAAATGGGTTGAGCCGGGACATATTAGTGTAAAATTGTGCAAACTATTAACCACATATATATAGATCAACAAGATTCAAGAACTTAGATATCCAAACTTTCAGCAATCAACCCCTTGTAAAGCTTTAAATATTAGAACAAAGAACAAGTGATACAAAGAAATGATAACTATCAATATGATAGCATCACATAATCACTCAACAACAGATGTTGGAGGAAACAAGAGTGAACAACTCAATAGTACATATTTGGAGCGTGAGAGAGAGAGAGAGTACAAACGGATATATCATATATTGATTGCTGCATATGAAGATAACATGTATATATACTGGACTTTATCTTGGCACCCTTCAACTTCTAAGACATTACACTTGCAGTCCTTTAATATCCAAAGAGCTATAATAAAAGACCAAGGCTGAATAAGAAGCTATGTTGTAAGTCCACAACCTGTACAATGAGAACATAAAGAAAACATAGGGAACCTGATAATATCCAAGCTAAGCTTGTATAAACTCTAATGTTCAACATCCCTCCTCAAGCGTAGCATGGAAACAAACAAACATTCTTAGCTCTTTACATAGAATCATATGTTGGGTTGCATCTAATCTTTTCGTATAAATATCAGAAAATTTTTCCCCAGATTTAACTTTGACGGTTTTAACAAATCCAGAAACCACTTTTTCTCTTATGAAATGTATATCGATCTCAAAATGCTTAGTTTTATCATGAAGGACCGGATTTTTAGCTATTTGAATAGCCGAGTTATTTTCACAAAAAAATGTTTATAGGAATAGCAGGCCTCACATCTAATTCCTGCAAAAGATTATGCAACCACATAATTTCACAAGCCACTGTAGCTATAGCCGTATATTCTGCTTCAGCAGAGGACTTGGCTACAGTGGTTTGTTTTTTGCTTTTCCATGAGACCAAAGAACCACCCAAAAACACATAGAAACCTGTAACTGACTTTCTAGTTGCTACACACTTTGCCCAGTCAGCGTCTGACCAAGCAGAAAGAAAAAGAGGGCTTTTACCTTTAAAGATGCCTATACCTTTACCCAGAGACAGTTCAAGGTACCTCACTACCCTGAAAGCAAGCTTTAAATGTGAAAGCAAAGGAGCATGCATATATTGATTAAGGCAGTGTACAACATAAGAAATATCGGGTCTCGTTAAGGTTAGATATATTAAATTTCCAACAAGTTTCTGGTATTCAGTTATATTATCTAACAACGGATCTTTACAAGTACTTTCAAAAGTAATAACAACTTTTTGTTCAATGGGAGTGTTCATTGGTTTATCACCTAAAAGACCGAATTCATGCAAAAGCTCAAGGCAATACTTCCTTTGTGATAAACACAAACCAAAATCAGTTGGTAGAATTTCTATTCCTAAGAAGTATTTTAATACACCTAGATATTTAATCATAAACATAGACTTCAAATGACTTTTAAGCTTCTAAATCTCATTTAAGTTGTTACCTGTAAGGACTATATCATCAACGTAAACCAGAACAACAATGAAAGTATCAACATAGGATTTCACATATAACGAATAGTCACATTTACTTTGAACAAAACCAATTTCAAGTAAAGCCCAAGTAAGCTTTTCATTCCACTTCCTTGGAGCTTGCTTCAAGCCATATAAGGATTTAACTAACTTACAAACTTTAGTTTCATTTTTAGAGAAGTAACCAGGAGGTAATGTCATATAGACATCCTCAACAAGATCACCATACAAGAAAGCATTATTAACATCTAACTGAAATAACATCTAACCATTTTGAACAACAATAGATATTAAACACCTAACGGTAACCATCTTGACCACGGGAGAAAAAGTCTCCTCATAGTCGATTCCCTCTCTTTGATTATTCCCTTGTGCTACAAGTCTAGCCTTATATCTCTCAGCCTAACCATTAGCTTTATACTTAATCTTATAAATCCATTTACACCTTAAAGTTTTCCTGTTTATGGGAAGCACAGTTAAAACCCAAGTTCCATTTCTGTTTAAAGCTTCCATTTCTAAATTCATAGCTTCAATCCATTTTGGATCTTGAGAGGCTTCAAAAAAATCTTTTGGTCCTTTACTTTTTGTAAGATTAGATAAAAAACAGCAAGTTTCAGAACTAAGATTAGAGTAATTTACTACCCTTTCAATCCCATATTTTACGTTTTTATTTAGAACAAAATCATCACTTTTTTTAGTTTGTCGGTTAGACCTCCTCAAAATTTCAGTAGGGATGACTTGATGACCAATTCCCTCATATTCATGTGAATTTATATCATCACCAGATGTATCTATTTGACTTACTTCATGACTAGCAGAACTTAACATGTTTTCTCTATCACTAGTAGCAGGGTTAGTGCTGCCAAGTGTATGAGACGTACCTGAATTTACAAAACTACCAGAGTCATGAGAGTCTAAGACCTCATCTTGAGATGAGTCTACATGGTTAACATCATTGTGTGATGGGACCTTTTTTAACAAAGCAAAAAGTTTAAGTGATTCAAATCGCAATCACTCGAACCTGTATTAAGAGAGCTGTTATATTGATTCTTTATGAAATGAAAAATGTTTTCATAGAATTAAACATCTCTAGAAAAGAATATAGTCTTACTGTCTAAACTATATATTTTATACCCCTTTTTTACACTTAAATAACTAATGTGCACACATTTTTCTGACATTAACTAAACTTATCAAAATTATTTAAAATGGTAGCAAAACACAAACATCCAAAAGCCATAAGATGTGTTATTAAAGACTCATGACCATAAGTCATTTCAAAGGGACTTTTTCCATCTAAAATAGAAGATGGAGTTCTGTTTATAAGGTATGTTGCTGTTAAAATGCATTCGGACCACATGTTTAGTGGAATCCCCCTTGAAACAAAAGAGATCTTGCAACATTTAGAAGATGTATGTGTTTCCTCTCCACAACATCATTTTGATGTGGAGTGTAAACACATGTGGTTTGATGCAAAATTCCATGATTTGAAAAATAAGAAGAAACATTAGAATTAAGAAACTCAGTTCCGTTGTCACTTCTAAAACATATAAACTTGTTTCTCAGAATTTAATTTGGATTTAAGTCATTTAACCATTGAAAGAGACTCCCCTAGCTTATATATGGGACAATACCTTTCTAAATTAGGATCCTTGCTAACTTATGTGAGAGATATGCTTAATTATTTTCTTCGCTTGTAAAATCATATGAAAACAATCATCTGAAGCAATCTTTTCATGAGCAAACGAAAAGATAAACCTATCTATGGCTACTGTATTTTCATATCAAAACTTTATTTGAAAAAATTACAGGTAGACTTCTCATCACACCCTAGCTCAACGTAAGAACCTCAACTCCCTATGGGCAGAAAGTTACGCTAGTTTCCATATCAATTCTACTAGTGTCGCCACAAGCCCCAAAATCAAGAACATTTTCTTATTGAAGGAAGAAAGATATTGTGGTCTATAACAATAAGCAACACGGAGTGACCTACCATTACTAATAAATCTTCAAGTTTGTAAACAGACAATGGAGTAGTGGCAAAAATATTATCATGGGAAAATAGTTGCTTGTTACAATCGGAAACAAACTATTCGTCTGAGACTTTGTTTCGAGACAGCTCAGAATTAATCAAGAAAATGGTACACCCTTCACTTGTAAACTAAAAGCCATGATCTGGAATCATGATATTAGGATGATTTTTTGTTTCTTTTAATAATGTTGGGGTTTAAATTAAGTTTTATAGATTTGTTTTCCGCAAAAAATGAAGGGCACACAAATTGGGCAAGTGGTGAGTGTTTGGGCTGTATAACTGGTCCCGCTGAAAAGCCTAAAACCAAACCCAGCCAAAGTAAAATCAACCCAATATTTGAAAATATGTAATCATATCACTAACAACTTCATATTTTAAAAGCTTTAGAATCTAAATATAAGCATTATCTGTATGAATTATAATGAAGAACATATAAAAACAGAAACAAAGAATTTCTTTTACACAAATAAGAAAACCAGCGTTGAAGATTCCCTTAATGTGTATGTCCCGACATACAACATAAGTCCGGCCGGAAAAGTTGACCATAATACGATGTTCAACCCGTTATTCCTCATAAAAGTGCATATGACATGCTTCCCCCTATTTGCAGCGAAATTATTAGAACATATAATAATACAGTCATGATGTAGAAATGATTTGTGCTTACATCTCAAATCCATAAATAGTCGTTGGATCTGTCAATGGCAAAAACAACAAGTCAATAACTTATAACTTATTTGACATAAAAAAATAAATGGGAGGGTGGCTCTATTTTACCTTAATGATAAGTGCTCTCACTAGAGGTCCATACAAAAGACATTTTGACGGATCAGTAAGCCAAAGCTTGCTAAGCTTACTGATCCTATGCCAATTTGAATTTGGATTCAGTTTGCTCATTCATACAAAACTATCCCATACAGTCCTATAACCAGTTTAGATAACCAAGTCAAAACTGCTAATCAGTGATATTAAAACACAATAAGAGAAGCATTTTTATCGGCAGTCGTGAACACTCTCTAGTAATCACGAAAAAGATAATGCTAATTCAATGCATCAAAAAGTGATAAAAGCATTATATCAAAGCATCCTTATGATATACTGACAGTATCTATATGATATAATTCTATAAATGTTAAAAGCAAGGACAAAAAAATAGTATCGTCAATTTTAACTGACCTTTTATAATGAGCCTTGGCATTTACCAGGCCTGTTGGTTCACCTTCACACGTTGTTTTTTTCTTGAAAAGTTCATGTTGTATCGCTTTTAGCTGCAATGAATTAATATCTCATCATTAGTAACTTCCTCACAATAGATAACAAATATGATGAAAAGTTGCATTATAAAAAGCGAAAGTGAGATTTAATTTAAGAGAATAGACAAAAAAATAATTCTAAGATGAGTCACAAGCAAGTATTACCGGTGTCTTTACATGGTCCATCAAAAGGTTGGCGATTGTCTCACTGAATGATGTTTCGTCACTGTCCCGTTGTCTCAGGAGCCAAAGTGAAAACAATGATAGACCTATAGCCCCGCATAAGTAATACTTCCAAGATCTTGTTTTCTTTATCCCATGCCTCGAAAGCTAGAGCAAAGCCGCAACATGTGGAGCCGTTAGTATTGAGAAATAATTTAACATGTAGAATCTTAATGACCACGATTCGGTTTATATTTATTAGTGACAGCTTAGTAACGACCAAAACTGTCGCTGTTACGCTATTTGACTCATATTCGTAACCGTTTCCATTTTTTACCCGAAATCAAGTTAACTAGTTTATACAAGCGTGTACTACACACCTCCGAACTTGTATTATAACTTAACTAAAAAACGCTTTGGTCTCGGGTAAATCACCATTACACAAAAATGATTAATGACATTAAAATCACCAACAATTACTACATAATTCTTTATTTACACCAAGTTATCCCATACAATCGTATAAAGTATAAACAGTTTCAATAAGCAATCAAAAAACAAGTCAAAACTGCTAATCAGTTGGATTAAAAAACAATAAGAGAAAAGTAGTTTAATCGGCAATCCCAAACAAACTCTAGTAATCACCAAAAATATAATGCTAATTCTATGATAAAAACAATACTAGTAAAAAAATAGCATCGTCAAATTTCAAACTGACCTATGAAGATGAGCTTTAGCTTATATGAGCTCCTTTGGTTCTTCTTCGAACTTTGTTTTCCTCTCTTACAAAGCTCATCTTTCATCGCTTGTGGTTGCAATGAAATAAAACTTCATGATTAGTAAAACTAGATCTAATTAAAGTAATGGTAGCATCTCTTATAAAAAGATAATGAAAATTAGAGTACCTAATTTAACAAAGTAATCTAGGTGTGAAGAACATGTAGCATCATCTCTGACTCCAAGAAAACATCTACAAATCCAACTTCTCCAATTTTCATCAACATAACTCCGAATTGATAGTAGAGAAATTAGGTTTTCTTGATTTTTTGGAAAGTATAGGAGTAAAATAGATCTGTGAACTAGTGATAAGTTTTTGGAATTACATAGAGGAAGAGTAGGTAGTAATATAATGCTTGTTGGTAGTTGGGGAATTAATGAATAAGGGCGAGAAAGGAAAAGTATTGGGCGGGAAACGGGTTTTCATTCGTAGAGCAACTAATTTGGCAGGAACATTAAATACACAATAGTAAATGAGTGCAAGTAAATCATCAAAACTAAAAAAAAGTATATCATCAATTCTTGCCACATGTCGTTATCTTATTACACATTGAGATTTCCATTTATTTCTTTTGAGTTATGTTCATGATAAGGATAAGGCTGGTCGCAACAACGGTTTTTATCCAAAAAATACTTCTCATATAAGGTTTTTCTCTCCAGTGACTTAAAACGACTTTCTTTTCATATCAAAACAATTTATATTAAAAAAATGCTTTACACAAACACTTACACAATTAAGTCGCAGGGCCGATCACTTTCCTCCTACGACCGACTAGTAACTCGATCGATACAACGGTGCGACGTGGTTCGACAACCATTCGATCGACTGGACGACCAAATTGTTGTGTGTAGCCTAAGTTTAAGAATAAGGTATTATATGCTTGGAAAAAGATCAGGAGAGAAAATATATTTTTTTATATAAAAAGTTTATTTTTTAAATATATAAAAGGTTTAAGAGTAATATTTTAAATAAATAAAGAAAAGCAAAAAAAAAATACTAATAATAATTAATTATGTTATGTGGCTTTAACTTTAGAATTACGATTTGTTGTTAAAGATTCTTGGCATGTATGTACTTGTATTATATGTATTTAGATTTGTAGACATATTTACGCACCTTCATTAAATAATAAGACAAGACATTTTTATGTACTTGATGAGACTGCTTTTATACATAGTCTCGTCGTCGAAATAGGGCTTAAAATGCATTAAATATCATCAAAATACCCAAATATATGCTTGTGTTTGTTGCTTGTGTATTTTAGGTACCGATATTGAGAAAATGACAAAAGATCACAAGAATCAGTCAAAAACGAACACGGGAAACGAAGCCGCACGATGAACCAAGCCCTAATGAAGAATTTTCCAAAGAAAGTCCTTGAAGAATTGAAGAATTATGAAGAAGGGTCCTCCAATATGGAAGAATTGACACTTTATACCCTTGTATCTTCATAATTACAAGTTTGGTCCCTAAAGTTTGTCAAAATTACAAAAAGGACCCTTAACTTTGAAGAATTGGCAAATTTAGTCCCTCAACAAAACTAAATTGCCAATATTGGTCCTCCAAGAAGTCAACAAACAAGTCAACACCTTGAAGTATGAAGACATGTCACTAACAGTCCTTGAAGAATGCAAGTTATGCATTTTAAGTCCTTGTTTCAAGTTTATAAAATATTTGTGCCAAAAGTGACAAGTTGTCAAAGATGTTTACAAAGGAAAAAGAGTTTGTTGCTGTTTATTGCAAAGTGAAAAGAAGAAGAACATTGGGGGGCCATTTCAGTCAAACACCCAAACCACTCTCAGCCAATCATCCTTCCACTTCATCCCAACCAACCAATCACACAACACCACATCACCAAGCCCATCTCAGTCACTCTCCACTCACGGTTTAATTAATTACTTAAACTCTTCCCACCAAAACACGTTTTTAAATTAATCTTTCCCCAAAATGGATTAAAACCCTGCTAATCACCCACATAAACCCTAGCTAATCCCAGGATGAACACTAATCAAAACAAAGGGTTTTTGGCTAAATGTTTCCAGATCATTGATTGAGGGGTAACTAATCCTAAACCCACCCTTAAACCCCCATCACCATCACCTCACATGCTTTTACCACCCTCCCCTGCCCCACTATTCACTCGCAAACAAACTGAGCCAGAGGATCAACGAACCACATCTTTGCTTTGTTTCTACGCATTATTGGGAACCTTTGGATCACTCTTGCATCACTGGCACCTTCACAAACTGCCAAGATCATCACATGGACCTTCAAAAATTCAAATTATTCAAGGGGCATTTCTGGCAAATCAAGCATAGTTTTTAGGGTTTTCTTTCAGCATTTTAGTTCTTGTAGGCTCTATATATAAAGCCATTAGGACCTCAACATTGTTCTTGTTCTTGTTTTCCTTTTTCACAACCTTGTAAATCTTTCTATTCTGAATGAGAAATTAAGTTAAGTGTTGGTGATGAAAACGAGTTCCATCTTACATTTCAGTTGATTTAAGTTATCATTGTTCAAGTTTGGTTTTAATTTTCAGCAAAGTTTATCAAGTTTCCAAGTTTCTGTTTTCTTTTCAAGTTTTTCTCAAATCTTAAAATTTCATAAAAACCTGATAAAATGGTGATGAAAGGTGTTGGTTTGGTGGTGTTTGAGATTGTGTATGTCCATTATACCATGGCTTGTTCTGGTATGGTGGGTACCCATTCTTAGGCAGCCATTATTTGGTCCTTTGTTTAGTTTATCTTGGTCTAACCCAAGCTTTAATCTCTCTTCTAGCTTCATCTATAAGCTAGGGGCAAGCTTTTAAGCTTTTACACAGCTTTGTTCCTTCTCTCTTAGCAGATTCAAAACAAGAACCACTTTTTATCCATTTTTGTTAAGCAGTCCTTTATCAACATCTCAGCAAAGTTCTGCTCAGGCCCCAGCCTGATTGGAGGTGACTATTCAGTCACCGTTGGGCCTGGATGTAGGCCCAACAAGGTACCCCTTTGTGCCTTTGTTCAGTTTTGAATTGTTGTGAATTGTATGATTTATGTGAATTTGTGCTTATTTGCATAAAAGTGTTTTAGTGTTTAGATTCTGGTTTGATATTTCCTTATTGAGGTTGTTATGCATGTTAGAGTAAGTTTTAATCAGATTTGAAAAGTTTTAAATAGATTTGCTTTGATAAATTGATTCTCAGAAATTTTAAGGGGTGTTTGGATTAGGATTATACTTAGGACAATTGTTGTTAATCTTGTGTTTAAACCTGTTTTATACACTCACTAGGTAGTTGGTTGGTTGTATGCTCATTGGCTTTCAGTTTGGTAGAGTTAAAACACAAGTTGCATGTATAAAATTTGGAAAAAATGGTCAAAAACCAGTAACTGCTTGTTGTGCATGATTGTGTGTTAATTTGTCCACCAAGATTTGAAGCATGTTAGATCTTAGGTCCTAGAAGGGTTTGTGATCATTTTTATGCTAGTTGGTTCATTTTTGTGCAAGTTTTGAAGGCTTGAATCTCACTTTTGTGCTAACTAGATCAGCAATATATACACACCCTTGTTTAAGCATATCAGTAACACATTTCTTGATTAATTGTGAATTTGGTGTGTTTCACTTGTGTGTTTTTGTGTTGATTCTGACTCCCTATACTCAACTGAGTATAGGGGTGCCCCTCTTGTCCAATCAAACACCATAAAAATCCAAAGACAAGTCCTCTTGTCCTTGTCTTCACAAGTGAAGATATAAGTTTTCTTTGTGTTCATAAAAAAAACCAATCTGGCACGTTTTTGATCTTTTAGAAGCTGATTTCTGTTTGTTTGTTGATTAAAAAGCTTGATTTAGAGTAAGTAGCTTACTGGTTTTGAGTATTTAAAGTAAAAAAAAAAAGAAAAAGTTTTCCAAAAAGCTCCTTGGCCTGGACTCGAACACGGGACCCCTCGTTGGAGGACTATACGTGTTAACCAGTGATCCAAGTGCTTTTCTATGCACAACTAGTATTCCATCATTTATTTAAGGAGTATCTGTTTTTAGCTTAATAAACTAGGCAGCTTATTTACAAGCTTATTCCAGCTTATTTCCTAGGGGTTTTTGCAAGTTAGTATTTTTCCTTTGTTTTTATTTAGTTTAAGGACTTTTTGGTGCAAAAAGATTATTTTTCACGTATTTAATTAATTTTCTAGGATTATTTTTAGTTTAAATTTTGAAAAGTAATTTAAAAATAGGAAAAGGTATATTAAAAATGTGAAAAAATAGTTTTTAGGTTTTTAATTATATTTTTGAGGTTTACAGCCATTTAAGTTTTCAAAAAGTCTAATTTTTTTATTTTATTGGATTTTAGGGATTTTAGCTAACTTTAAAATTTAATATAAAATTATTAAATAGGTTTTAAAAACTTTTAATTGCATATCTGTTTTAGTTACATTATTCTAGATTTTTGGTAATTTTTTAGAATTTTTATATGAACTTTGAATTTTTTTGAATATTTTAATATTATTTTATTATTAAAAATTGAAAGTTTAATTTTTTTAAGTTTTTACATTTTTCCTAGATTATAGTCACTTAATTAGGAGTTTTGTAACTTTCCAAATATTTTTAGGACTTTTCAATTATTTTCTAGAATTAATTTAAGTTTTAAATTATTTTAATAGTTTTTAAGTGTTTAAAAATAGTTTAATTTTGTTATAAAATTTTAAAAAATACTTTTTAGCTTAATTAGGACATTTTTGAGGTTTACAAACTTTAAGATCTTGTTTAGGGCTTTTTAATAATTAATTGTGATTTTTAGGGCTTTAATTAGCATTAAAAAGTCATTATCTAATTAATTAAAAGGTTTTAGCAAGTTTGGATTTTTTGTAAACTCTTAAAATATTATTGTGGATTTTTAGTAATTTTTAGGAATTTTTAGGTTAAAATTTTAATTTTTGTACTATTTACGGTTTTACGTGATCGCCTTTTTCGTCGTAGTTTAATCCGTCTTCGTAACCGTCTTTCTCTTCTAATCTCATTTCTTTCTTTCTTTTTCAATCATATAATCACAAACATCATTAATCAACTCATTACACAACACACTTGCCTCCTTGGGAAACGAACTTGGACTTATTTTGTCATTAGTGCTCGGTTTTCCTAAACCGACACTTAATACTTGCCGCTTTTACGCACCTTTTCCTAAAGGTCGTATTTTACTGCAATCATTTTGGCGCCGCTGCCGAGGAGGCGTGTTGTGTTTTGGTTGAACAATTGTTGTTTTTATATATAGCCATAATAGCTAATTATATTAGTAGCACTCTACTAATACGTATTATCGTTTTTCGTTTTTTGTGAATACTATTACTATATTGTATACGTAGAACAATAAATTTACAAGTACTCCAAATACGTGAGAAATCACTACCTTGACTTGGGAGGTCATTACCCAATCATTGTATTCGAATCTCAAACCAAAGAAAAAGGCAAAAATAGATAAATACTTTCGTAAAGCTCGATTTTGAAAGATACAAACTATAAGGTGGGTATAAGGCGGTTGTATTTCACGACTAAAGGAAAAAGGCTCTTAAGTGCTTCGCGCCGCCTCGTTTCCTCCGCTTGCTTGTGCGTATTTTGAGATTGAAAGCTAATCGAGGGTTTTGCCGCCCAAAGTATTACTTAAGTATCATATATATTTTCTTGGTTTCTATTGATTAAACCCTCTTGAACGATTTGGTGTTCCACCATCGTTCTAAAGTCATCAAAGGCGTTCACTTCACGTGATCGTTTTCATTCCTTGAGGCTTCTTTAATCGAGAGATTTGATTAAGGAGGAGATTTGTAGATTTGTGTCTACCTAATACATTCCAAAATCCAAAAAAAGTAAAAACAATCAAAAACCACAAAAAAAATTGAAAAAGTAAAAACACCAAAAAGAATCTTCTTTGCTCGCCCTCTCGTTGTACGTGACGTTTATGCAAACTCGCTCCAAAGCAAGACGTGCTCGTAAACGAAGAAACAAATCAATCACTCCTTCTAGTGAGGAGTCTCCTATTGACGAACCCATTGTAGTGAAAGAAGCACCCATGGCTAATCCAACTATGATGGAGTTGCTTCAAGCACCCACCGAGGGTTATGGAGAAGCGATTGTGATTCCCGCTATCCTTGCGGAGAATTTTGAGGTTAAGACGGGTTTGTTGTCCATGATTCAAAACAACAAGTTTCGAGGTGACGAAAAGGACAACCCTCATAACCACATTCGCCAATTTAATCGTCTCACCGCCACTTGCAAGTTTAAGGACGTCTCTAACGACCCGATTAAGATGATGCTTTTTCCGTATTCCTTAGCGAGGCCCGCAAAAATTTGGTTAGAGAAAGAGCCACCCAATTCTATATTGACGTGGAAGGATCTCGTTTCAAAATTCGTGAACCAATTTTTTCCGCCCTCTAAGACTACGCATTTGAAAAACGAGATTTCAAAGTTTTCACAAGAGTATATTGAGAGTTTTTATAAGGCTTGGAATAGGTTTAAGGAAATGTTGCACGAATGTCCTCATCATGGTTTTTCCGACTTGCATCAAATTGACACGTTTTACAATGGCTTGAACGATCATGAGTGTGATTATCTTAATGCCGCCGCGGGTGGTAATTTTTTGTGTTAGACGGTCGAGGAATCATTGTTAATCATTGAGAATAGGTCTAAGGTCTATAGTCCTCGTAGCACGTCGAGTGTTCGTAAGACTTCGTCTTCGCCTTCGCCTTCATTGTCACACACCGTTGATGCTTGCCAAATCGAGGCTAATTTGGAGAACAAGATTTTTGATAAGCTTAAGGGATTGTTAATTGAGTTTAAAGTTGGTGAACAACCCACTCCCGCTACGGCTAAAGCGGTTGAGGTTTCTTGTATGTATTGTGGTGGAGCTCACGATTATTCCGAGTGCATTACCAACGGTGGTAACACTTCGAGTGCCTTCGCGGCCGCGGGAACTTATAACCAAAACGGTCAAGTTCCTCGCACTAATCAATTGACTCCACCGGGTTTTCCACCAAATCAAAATGCTAACAATTATCGAAACAATCAAGTTGGTTACCAAAGCAATCAAGGGAACAATTTCAAGGGTAATAACAACTATGGGAATCAAGGAAGTAGTAGCCAATTGCAAAATCAAAACCAAAACCGTAATTTTCAAAACACGAGTCAAGGTCTTCAAAATGTTTACACTAAAGAACTTCCAATGGACTTTTTGAATTACGCTACGGCAAATGATAAGATTTTGGAAAATATACAAGAGCAATTGGCTAGTCAAGCTAGGGACACGGCTAAAAACACCAAGGAGTTAGCTAATTTTGTGAAGGAAAATCTTAACATGAGAAATGAGTTGAAAAATGATTTTGCTAATCAAATTAGAGGTCAAAACAATAAAATTGAACAAAGTCATGCTAGGCTTGAACAAAGAATTGACCAAAAATCCGCTAGTCAAGATCTTAAGTTTAATAGTCAAGATGCTAAGCTTAATGCCATTTTAGAAGCCGTCATGGGGAACAAAGCCTCTACTTCGGGTAGTTTGCCTAGTAACACCGTATCAAACCCGAAGGGAGAGATGAAAGTAATTACCACAAGAAGTGGTAAGGCACTTAAAGAACCAACTCCTCAACCAATTACTCCAACGGTGGAGGAAATTGAGGAAGAACCCGAGGTGGTGGTCGAAAAGGAGCATATCTCAAGCCCACAAAGTACCGCTCATGCCACACCTACGGTCGACCCTTTACCAACATTGGAACCCGAGATTCCAAAGGCTATGCCTATGCCCCAACCCACACCACCCTTGCCTTACCCATCGAGACTTAGGAAGGAGAAACGACAAGAGCGCGATGATTGTTGTAAAATTACACTTGTTTTGGAAAACAAGGCAATAATATAGGGTAAGCACGACGATTTAGGAAAACCGTGTGTAAATGACCCTAAAAGTGAGTTCGTTCTCGAGGAGGCTTATGTGTGTGAATTAACTTGTAGTTCTTTGAGATTAATATTGAGAAGAATGGGAATGAGAAGATGAAAGACGGTTACGTTAAAATTAAACTACGACGTAAAAGACGTAAAGGTAAAGCCGTAGAAAAACTACCCAAATTAAAAATTTATTCTAATACTAAGACCAAAAACAAAATCAAGAAAAGATTAAAATGACTAAAACAAGTCTAAAATAATATAAATAAAGTTAAAAATCCAACAAAGATATTTTAAACCTTTTATTAATTAAATAATTAATTTTAAATGCTAATTAAAGCCCTAAAATTAAATATAACTAATTCAAATGTCTAAAATATGATTTTATTGAACTAATACTTAACTTATATTATTAGAAGACTAAAAAGTAATTTTCTAAAAATTAAAAGCTATTAAAACTATTTTTAAAACTCTAAAAATGATTAAAACCTAATTAAACTTAAAATAATTATAAAAATAAATCTAAAAGCTATAAAAATATTCTAAAAATGGAAATAGTCTTAATTAATGATAAAGAACCTAAGAAAAATGAAAAAGAAAGAAAAATAAAATTTTGAAATTTTAATATTAAAATAACATTAAAATAATACTAAAAATAAAAAGTTTCTAAAATTTGAAATAAAAAATTTCTAAAAATCCTAATTAATATAACTAAGAGAAAAACACAAATTAGAGCTCCTAAACCTTTTTTAATAATTTTATAAAAATGTTTAAAGTTTATAAAAAACCTTAAAATAATATAAAATTAAAAATTAAAGTTTTTAAAACCAAAACTAAATGTAAACCTCAAATTATATATTAAAAAGCTAAAAACTATTTTTCCTAAAAATTAAAAATCTTTTTGGTATTTTTTATTGATTTAATAAAAAACGTATATTAAATAAATTCTAGAAATTAATATAATAAATGGAAAAATCTAAAACCAGTCTAGAAAAATCACAAATTCTATTAAGGTCCTAGGAAAAATGAAAAGAACAAAAATTAGCTTAAAAATAAGCTGAAAAATGGGAAATAAGCCACGGCTTATATTAATAAGCACAAGAGAAAAACGGGTTAAATAACTTTTGAAACTAAAACTCTCAGTCAAAGTCCCCAGGGCGCAACGGTTAAGTGTTATGTGTGTGAGTGTGGTGACCAGGGTTCGAGTCTTAGCAACCCCTTTTTGCTCTTTTATTTTCTTTTTTATTTTTTTCTTTTTCAATCCAATTTGTGACCCTTAAACAAGCTTATAAACACAAATCAAACTCTTTTTAGCTAAGATCTAAGCACAAAGAAGATCAAAATGTTGCCAGGTTTAAACTTTCTGATGAACAAATGGTGTTCAACACTTTGATAGTTTGGAACCAAGAGGAGCTTGGTTGATGGCTTATTTGTGGCTGTTTTGGGACAATGGGGGCACCCTTGAGCTTATTGAAGCTCAAGGAGTCAATCAACAACAAGAATAAGCAAATAGCACACCAATGAGCACAAATCAAAAGCACAAACAGGCAAAAGAGAGTTGCTGTGACAGAAAGATTATGACAGTGGACTAACAAGCTTTCTACATGCACCCTAGCCAATTTCAAATGCACCAATTGAGCACACAAAGCCTCAAACTAACATACAAACCAAAACACAACTTAAAACAACCTAATCCTCAACAGGTTTTCAAAGATCAAGCACCTTAAATGAAGAAAAAACAGGCAGATAGTGAAATGCAGATTTTGCTACTTACTTTCTCTTTTTTAACCACACAATCTAGGTTAAAAGTTGTTCTAAATGATCACACAACTGGCAAACACTTATCTCAACCTTTTTCAATTATACTAACACGTTTTTAAAGCATGAATCAAATTCCCTCCCCTGCTAAATCCTAATGCCAAACACCCTGTTATCTATTATTTTCACACTTTTTTCAACTCAAATCAATTCAAAAGTTACTCAATCTGACCCTAATGGCATTTAACAAGTGTTCAAACACAATAGAACTCAGATTAACAACTTATAACAACAATACAACTCATAATCCAGCAAGAACATATAGCTTGGTATTTTCTGAAATTTCAAGGTAAAAGGGATTTACCTTAGGGTCTTACATCCAAGACCCTAGAGGATGTCAAATCCTCCTCCTTACCAGCTGGGGCTGGTGCTGAACACAAATCAACAGCTTCCCACACCTGCTTTAACACAAAACAAAGAAAACAAGAAAATACAAGCATAAACTTATAAGACTGATTTCTTTTTCTTTTCTTTTTAAAACTTTTCCAAAAACTTTTCAAACCTTTGAAACACGTTTTCTAAACTCCTAAACATCAATCCAAACCAACTTCTTAACATTAAAAACCTTGGACAGATTTCTTACCAAAAATCTTCCAAATTTTCAAAACCTCAAAGTAACCTTGAACCTCAAAGTTACTTCACCAAATTAAAATATGGAACACAATTTTCCTTCCCAAATAAAAACCAAACTTTTATTAAATAAAAGGAATTACAGAATTTAGAAGGAAAATTGGAACAAGGGATCTCCACAGGCTGGAGTCTCCTTTTATACTAAGCTAAGAATAATCTAGAATGCTAAAAACTCAAAACCCTAATCAGTAGAAATCTCTAAATTGCCCTTAAAGGCTTCTAGACGAATTTGGTGATTCAAGCTGTCCTTTTTGATCTCATCCACTCATTTTTGCGTTGTGATGAAGCATTGCATCTCCACTGTTGATTATGGCCACGTCATAAGCTTGGGGACCAAGGATTGACGTGATTGGTGGATTGGGGAATTGGGGGTGGGGACCATACGCGTGGGATTGGGGTGTTTGTGTGTGGGAAGGGTTTGTGTTGGTGTGAATTAAGCGTGGGAGAGTTTAATTGGATTTTACCCATGTTTTAGTCGGGGTAAATTCTGGGTTGTAAAAAAGATGAACAGTAACTATTTAGATCCGAAAATGCGGGAAACACATGTGTTTGGCGCAATTTTGGTTTGAATCTTTCAACTTGGCATCTTTGGTCCCCATCTTTTGATATTTTTGGCATATAAAGATTTCCAGCCCTAAAACGTGTTTTCACTTGTAAATAAGTTTCACCAATTGTCACATTTGGCACAAAACTTTGACAAAAGGTTATCAAGGAGTATTTTTGACAATTTTGAATATTTCAAGGGCTGTTCTTGGACAATGTTGATCTTCAAAGGTCTTCAATGTGTCTTTCACTTCATGAGGGACCATTTTTGGCAATTTGAAATTGTTGAGGGACTATTCTTGCCATTCTTTCAAAGTTGAAGGACCTTTTTGCAATTTTGACAAACTTAAGGGACCAAACTTGTAATTATTAATATACAAGGGTTTTAAGTGTCATTTCTTCATTCTTGGAGGATCAATCTTGTTTTGTCTTCAAGTCTTCAAGGGTATTTGATGAAAATTCCATGATTAGGGCCCGGTTCTTTGTACGGCTTCGTTTCTCGTGTTCGTTTTTCCTTGTATCTTGTGATCTTTTGTCTTTTTCACGATATCCATACCTAAAATACACAAGTAAACAAACACAAGCATATATATGGTATTTTATGACATTTTTATGCATTTAAAGCCCGAAAAGAACGATGAGATCATGTATAAATGCTATCTCATCACTCCCCCATACTAAGCCATTGCCGTGCCCTCACGCAATGCTAGAATAAAGTATCTAAGCATCACCAAAGTTCAATTTTATTAACCTTTATTGAAAAGTAAAAGACTTGCAACATACTACGAGAATGTGTAAAGACATAATGTATGATTTTCATCACCAAAATGTGACTTTTAGGGTCAAAGAATAGAAACAAGTTAATGTCCCTTAGAGTAAACTTCGTCATCCTTGATTGTCATACATTCCATGCTAAGTGCAAAAACAAGATCATTGTTGGTACAAGTCACAATGCTAACACTACTCATACGTTCAAATTGTGTAATACTTTTTCTCCCCGCAATCCTAGTTATTATAAAAGGAAATGGGTTACTAGCATTTTTTATCTATTTGTCATGGATCACAAGTGATTCATATTGACTTATTTGAGTAGTTATTAGTCCGAAAGCAAAGTAGCACGATTTGATCAATAGTTAGCCGAAGGACAAAATCTTTTAAAACGGCTTCTCGTGTATCTCCTTAAGTTCATATCTTGGCATAACTCGTTTCACGATTTGAGACCTTTCTCGGACCGATATTTGGCATGTACTTCATACTTCAAATCTTGGGAAGACGTTCTTGAAATTATGGTCTTCTCTTCATATTTTGGAATTTCTTCACTTGACGTTTTTGAGAGATTCTTCATATAGGACCACGACTTCATCATTTTTCTTCAATCTTTACTTTGGATTTTGATATACAACGATCCGCCTCCTTTTCGGACTTGGATATATTTATCCTCATACCTTGTTAGGGTCTTTTTGGATAGACTTTCTCCATTCTTTAGGGGAGTAATAGCTTCTCGTCGTGTGTCTCGATCCTTCATATTGATTTTGGAATAATGATACTTCACATCATCCTTGGATCTTTAGCAAAAATAGAGCTCCTCATGCCTTGTTAGGGCCTTTTTGGATGATCGCCAATCTTCGCGTCCCGCTTCAATAAGTTATGCCTTGGCTATGAACTCTATTCAACCCCGAGCAACTTTTAAACGATCTTGCGCTAGAGGCTAAGTAACTTTTCAAATCGTATGACCTTACTTATTGCAATTATGTTTTATTCCTAATGCATTGATCTTATGGGAAGAAAAAGCCACAATTAAAAACATATGAGTTTTTGAAAGAACACTTTCATGTTCTACGTTTAGCATGATCACTTGTCTAACTCTATCATTTCTCGTTCTTCACTATTTAAAGACCTCTAATTAAAGAGACTCGTGAATACTTAGCCATGCAAGTCAAAATTAAGCCAAATTTGGATTAGCTTTCATTAAGACTATATCAAATCAAAGTTTTGGGTTTTCAAGCCACCTATAGGATCTTGCACTTTCTTGGACTTTTTCAAGTTTAGAGAATGCGTTTTAAAGTTCCCTTGATCTCTAGAATCAATTATAGGAACTTGCGAAAAGTTCTTGTTCTTAACTCGAATGAATTAAGACTTTCGCGTTTTAATGCTCCCTATATAAAAGTCTAGCAAAACTTGAATTGAGCGGGTTAAGGAATGTAAATGGCTCCAAATGCCCATCAAGTCAAAAATTAACTCTTATTCTACCCATCGGAAAATATACATTCGTGTCTTAAAAACACTTATGAAAACTAAGAAAAAATTTTAAAATTTGGCCATTTTTAGCCTTATTTGCAAAACAAAACATTGAAAGTTGGAAAGCGTGAGGGCGTAGCAAAGCAAGTACCTATTCACCCCCCCATACTAAAAGTAAACATTGTCCTCAATGTTTCGAGTCTAAAGGTGGAGCACCCCCATACTAGAGACGAAGAGTCGAATGCTTAGGATCTAGCATGGAAAGGGTGATCAACAATATATCTAAAGCCGTTTATTAATTATGCTAAAAGATAATTGTTAGAACAATAAAGGATATGTCATGGAATCGTGAAAAACTTCTTCAAACGAACGATGGAGGCTCACGTAAACGAACACGAGAGTCTTCAATCGTAGATGATGATGATGATCTAGATGACACAATCACAAACAACCACGAGACAACGAGTTGGAAGGGTACAAGTCCCCTTATTAGTGAATATAAAAGATAAGCATGGGATCTCCCCCACGAGGCACCTCATTTTTGATAACCGAGTCATGAGCTCGACTCGATCCCCTCAAAATGTGAACATTTAGGGAAAATCAATGGTGTGGTCAATTTTTGATGGGGCTTACATGATAAACAAGGCCCAAAAAGCAACCGGTATAAAGGACTAAGTCCTTAAATGATGCAAAATACCGGGGTCGAAGATGGCGTTCTCGTTTTCATTGGGAAAACAAATTAACGCCTCTTCAACATGTGCCATAAACTCAAAGAGTTTGAAGAAAATAGATGAGAAGTAGAAGGGTGAGACAATTGGTAAGACAAACGTTTGAGCTACTCGAGGTAGACTCACACCAAGCAAATAGATATAGTTTCCATTTATTGCATCAGTGGAAGACCGAGATTTCCCTTTATATGAAATTCCGGGATCGAATATCTCGTCCTCGGTGGACAAGGATGAGGGAACATAAGGGGCTTCCCCCATACTAGAACCACACAAAACATCGTCAAAAGGAGTAGACGAGTTTGTAGCACTCAAAACACGTGGTGATGACGGAGTTAGATTTGTAGAAAAATCAATTAAATCACTTTTAAGATCTTTTTCTTTGTTATCTTTTAAACTCTCCTTATGAAAACCCTTTTTGATTATGTCGAAAATATTCGGTGTTTCTAAGACGATGTTAGTTACACTAAAAATTCTCACATTTTGAAACCGTTTTGGTTTTGGTGGTGGCAAGTTCTCAAAACGTTTATCGACGAAGAAAACCTCCCCATTGGGGTCTACATATTCATCATCCGAAAGATCTTTCGTAGAAACCGGCAACTTATCAACACTTTTCAAGAATGAATGTTCGAGATGAGGCGAAGGATTTTTCGATTCAAGTATTGATGGTTTCTTCTTTGTGGGTTTAGCACTCATAACCTCCACCGGCGGAGGAAATGGTAAATTGTTTTTGGAGACATTCCCTAAAACTCTTGGTGAAAATTCTTTGCAAACGACATTGGTCGAGTCACCATGGTTTAAAGTTGCAATAGAATAGACATGAGAAAGATTGGAATTTTGTGTTGCATTGATGACAAGTTCTTCCTCATTGAAACGAAGGGTGATTTTTCGAGCATGAACATCGATAAGTGCTCGTGATGTATCCAAAAATGAACGACCCAAAATGAGAGGAACTTTTCGATCGATAGGAATGTCTACAACGATAAAGTCAACGGGATAGTAAAACTTTCCGACTTTAACGAAAACGTCCTCGGCTACTCCACATGCCATGATCGTAGAATGATCGGCCATCTCGATGGACATGTTCGAAGGAGTAAGAGCCGGAAGCGAAAGCGATTTGAAAATCTCGAGAGGCATTAAATTAATACTAGCACCAAGATCGGCCAAGGCGTAGCATTCCTCCATATCTTGAATAGCACACGGAATCAAAAATTTACCGGGATCACCGACTTTTTGTGGTATGCGGCTTAGAAAAACCGATGAACAACTAGACGTTTGTTGTAACTTCTCTTTGTTGTTTAGCATACTTTTGAAGTTTGCGGCGAATCGAGGCATCATGATTAAAGCATCGGCAAAACTTATGTTAAAATGCAAATCACGAAACATTTTCATAAATAGCTCAAATTGATAATTGTTCCTTTCTTGTGCTTTTTCTTTGTTTCGTCTTGAAGGGTAAGGTAAAGGTGGTGTGGGTTGGTCATTAGGCAACGGCCTTGGAAACTCGGGTTCCACAATTGGTATTGGTGTAACCGTAGGTGTGGTTTGAGCGGTACTTCGTGGGATTGTAATATGCTCCTTTTCGACCATCACCTCGGGTTCTTTCTCGATTTCCTTCTCCTTAGAAGTACTTGTACGAGAGATTGGTTCCTTGAAAGTTTTACCACTTCGTGTAGCAACAACCTTCAATTCTCCCCTCGGGTTGTTAATGGTATCACTAGGAAGACCACCCGAAGAAGAGGGCTTACACATGATTGCTTCAAACATCTTAGCCATTCGGTCCTCAAATTTTGATTGCCTAGCATCCGCTTTTAATAACTCTTGCTTAATCTCATGTTGTCCTAATTCCATCTTTTGTTGGTTTTGTTGAAGACGTTGGACATTTCCTTCCATTTTATTTGCATGAGTTTTATGTTCATTAGCAAGTTCATTTTTAAGCTCGTTTTTCAACTCGGACCTTAAGCTAATCATCTCACGTTGCATATTATCAAATTTAGCATCATTTGCTTTTGCATAATCCAAAAATTCTCCTTGCAAATTTTTCGTGTGAGCATTTTGAAAACCTTGTGTAGTGTTTTGAAAATCACGGTTTTGGTTTTGATTAGAGATTTGTCCATTCCCACTTTGATAATTCCCTTTGTTGTAATTGCGTGTGTTGCCTTGGTAATTACCTTGGTTGTTGTTTCGATAATTATTAGCATTTTGGTTTGGTGGAGCTTGATTTTGGCGGGAACCTTGGCCGTTTTGGTTGTAAGTTCCCGTTGCTACATAAGCACTCGAAGTGTTACCATCCGCGGTAATGCACTCGGAAAGATCATGAGCTCCCCCACAAGATAAACAACTCTTAGCAACCGCTTTAACCGAAGCGGAATTGGAAGCTTCTTGAGCCTTCCAATGGGACATTAGATTAGCAAATCTATCAAAAAACCGATTTTCCTCATTAGCTTCATCATGTAAGGCGTTAATGCTACGAGACGATTGTGACGAAGATGACGAACCCATATTGGCAACACTCGGTGTGTTACGAGGGCTATAAACCTTAGATCGATTTTCAATGATTTGTAAAGCCTCATTTGTCGTCTTGCACAAAAAATTACCAGCCGCGGCGGCGTTCAAATAATCTCGTTCATGATCATTAAGCCCATTATAAAAGGTATCAATTTGATGTAATTCCGAAAAATCATGGTGAGGACATTCATGTAACATTTCTTTAAATCGTTCCCATGCCATTGAAAAACTTTCATTGTTTCTTTGCACAAATCGTGAAATCTCATTTTTTAAGTGTGTTGTTTTAGATGGTGGAAAAAACTTGTTCACAAACTTAGAAACGAGATCGGCCCATGTCAAAATCGAATTTGGCGGTTCTTTCTCGAGCCAAATTTTTGCGGGTCCATCCAACGAATATGGAAACAACATCATCTTAATGGCGTCATGTGGAACATATTTGAATTTGCTAGTAGCGGTGAGACGGTTGAAATTCCTAATATGGTAATGCGGGTTGTCTTTCTCGTGACCTCGAAACTTATTTGCTTGCAACATCGACATTAAACCCGTCTTAATCTCGAAATTCTCCGCAAGGATGGCGGGAATAACAATGGCCTCTCCAAAACCCTCGGTGGGTGCTTGTAGCAACTCCATCATAGTACGATTAGCCATGACGACTTCTTGTTCTACAATAGGTTCAATAATTGGAGGTTCTTCAACAATCAACGATCCTTGATTTGCTTGCTTTTGAAGACGTTTACGAGCTCGTTTAGCTTGATTACGAGTGATCATAAACTTCACGAAGAATGGGAGGTGAGCAAAGAAGATTCTTTTTGGTTGTTTTGTGGATTTTCAATTTTTTTGTGTTTTTGATGATATTTAATTTTTTTGGATTTTGGTGTATCTTCGTAGACAACAATCTACAAAATCTCTCCTCGAATCAAACTCTTGATTAAAGAAGCCTCAAAGGAATGAAAACGATCACGTGGAGTGAACGCCTTCGAATGACTTTAGAACTTTGGTGAAAACCAAATTGTTCACGAGGGTTTAATCACAAAGAAAACCAAGCAAATATAGTATACGTATTAATACTTTGGGCGGCAAAACCCTCGATTAGCCTTCAATCTCAAAATACTCACAAGCAAGCGGGGAAACGAGGCGGCGCGAAGCACTTAAGAGCCTTTTTCCTTAGGGTATATTTTATAATACCCGCCTTATACCCACCTTATAGTTTGTATCTTTCAAAATCGAGCTTCTCGAAAGTATTTATCTATTTTTGCCTTTTCTTTTTGTTTGAGATTCGAATACAATAATTAGGAGATCAAATCCCAATTAAGGTTGTGTTTTCACACTTTTGGAGATATTGTATATTGGTTGTGATACTTAATACAATATATTAATAATATTTGTACAAGAAAAACCAAGAAAACCGATAATACGTGTTAAGGGAGTTCCACTTAACACAAATACTTATTATGGATAATATCAAAAACAAAAGCTTCCAAATTAAAGCACAACACACCTCCCCGGCAGCGGCGCCATTTTGATTGTTGTAAAATTACACTTGTTTAGGAAAACAAGGCAATAATATAGGGTAAGCACGACGATTTAGGAAAACCGTGTGTAAATGACCCTAAAAGTGAGTTCGTTCTCGAGGAGGCTTATGTGTGTGAATTAACTTGTAGTTCTTTGAGATTAATATTGAGAAGAATGGGAATGAGAAGATGAAAGACGGTTACATTAAAATTAAACTACGACGTAAAAGACGTAAAGGTAAAGCCGTAGAAAAACTACCCAAATTAAAAATTTATTCTAATACTAAGAGCAAAAACAAAATCAAGAAAAGATTAAAATGACTAAAACAAGTCTAAAATAATATAAATAAAGTTAAAAATCCAACAAAGATATTTTAAACCTTTTATTAATTAAATAATTAATTTTAAATGCTAATTAAAGCCCTAAAATTAAATATAACTAATTCAAATGTCTAAAATATGATTTTATTGAACTAATACTTAACTTATATTATTAGAAGACTAAAAAGTAATTTTCTAAAAATTAAAAGCTATTAAAACTATTTTTAAAACTCTAAAAATGATTAAAACCTAATTAAACTTAAAATAATTATAAAAATAAATCTAAAATCTATAAAAATATTCTAAAAATGGAAATAGTCTTAATTAATGATAAAGAACCTAAGAAAAATGAAAAATAAAGAAAAATAAAATTTTGAAATTTTAATATTAAAATAACATTAAAATAATACTAAAAATAAAAAGTTTCTAAAATTTGAAATAAAAAATTTCTAAAAATCCTAATTAATATAACTAAGAGAAAAACACAAATTAGAGCTCCTAAACCTTTTTTAATAATTTTATAAAAATATTTAAAGTTTATAAAAAACCTTAAAATAATATAAAATTAAAAATTAAAGTTTTTAAAACCAAAACTAAATGTAAACCTCAAATTATATATTAAAAAGCTAAAAACTATTTTTCCTAAAAATTAAAAATCTTTTTGGTATTTTTTATTGATTTAATAAAAAACGTATATTAAATAAATTCTAGAAATTAATATAATAAATGGAAAAATCTAAAACCAGTCTAGAAAAATCACAAATTCTATTAAGGTCCTAGGAAAAATGAAAAGAACAAAAATTAGCTTAAAAATAAGCTGGAAAATGGGAAATAAGCCATGGCTTATATTAATAAGCACAAGAGAAAAACGGGTTAAATAACTTTTGAAACTAAAACTCTCAGTCAAAGTCCCCAGGGCGCAACGGTTAAGTGTTATGTGTGTGAGTGTGGTGACCAGGGTTCGAGTCTTAGCAACCCCTTTTTGCTCTTTTATTTTCTTTTTTATTTTTTTCTTTTTCAATCCAATTTGTGACCCTTAAACAAGCTTATAAACACAAATCAAACTCTTTTTAGCTAAGATCTAAGCACAAAGAAGATCAAAATGTTGCCAGGTTTAAACTTTCTGATGAACAAATGGTGTTCAACACTTTGATAGTTTGGAACCAAGAGGAGCTTGGTTGATGGCTTATTTGTGGCTGTTTTGGGACAATGGGGGCACCCTTGAGCTTATTGAAGCTCAAGGAGTCAATCAACAACAAGAATAAGCAAATAGCACACCAATGAGCACAAATCAAAAGCACAAACAGGCAAAAGAGAGTTGCTGTGACAGAAAGATTATGACAGTGGACTAACAAGCTTTCTACATGCACCCTAGCCAATTTCAAATGCACCAATTGAGCACACAAAGCCTCAAACTAACATACAAACCAAAACACAACTTAAAACAACCTAATCCTCAACAGGTTTTCAAAGATCAAGCACCTTAAATGAAGAAAAAACAGGCAGATAGTGAAATGCAGATTTTGCTACTTACTTTCTCTTTTTTAACCACACAATCTAGGTTAAAAGTTGTTCTAAATGATCACACAACTGGCAAACACTTATCTCAACCTTTTTCAATTATACTAACACGTTTTTAAAGCATGAATCAAATTCCCTCCCCTGCTAAATCCTAATGCCAAACACCCTGTTATCTATTATTTTCACACTTTTTTCAACTCAAATCAATTCAAAAGTTACTCAATCTGACCCTAATGGCATTTAACAAGTGTTCAAACACAATAGAACTCAGATTAACAACTTATAACAACAATACAACTCATAATCCAGCAAGAACATATAGCTTGGTATTTTCTGAAATTTCAAGGTAAAAGGGATTTACCTTAGGGTCTTACATCCAAGACCCTAGAGGATGTCAAATCCTCCTCCTTACCAGCTGGGGCTGGTGCTGAACACAAATCAACAGCTTCCCACACCTGCTTTAACACAAAACAAAGAAAACAAGAAAATACAAGCATAAACTTATAAGACTGATTTCTTTTTCTTTTCTTTTTAAAACTTTTCCAAAAACTTTTCAAACCTTTGAAACACGTTTTCTAAACTCCTAAACATCAATCCAAACCAACTTCTTAACATTAAAAACCTTGGACAGATTTCTTACCAAAAATCTTCCAAATTTTCAAAACCTCAAAGTAACCTTGAACCTCAAAGTTACTTCACCAAATTAAAATATGGAACACAATTTTCCTTCCCAAATAGAAACCAAACTTTTATTAAATAAAAGGAATTACAGAATTTAGAAGGAAAATTGGAACAAGGGATCTCCACAGGCTGGAGTCTCCTTTTATACTAAGCTAAGAATAATCTAGAATGCTAAAAACTCAAAACCCTAATCAGTAGAAATCTCTAAATTGCCCTTAAAGGCTTCTAGACGAATTTGGTGATTCAAGCTGTCCTTTTTGATCTCATCCACTCATTTTTGCGTTGTGATGAAGCATTGCATCTCCACTGTTGATTATGGCCACGTCATAAGCTTGGGGACCAAGGATTGATGTGATTGGTGGATTGGGGAATTGGGGGTGGGGACCATACGCGTGGGATTGGGGTGTTTGTGTGTGGGAAGGGTTTGTGTTGGTGTGAATTAAGCGTGGGAGAGTTTAATTGGATTTTACCCATGTTTTAGTCGGGGTAAATTCTGGGTTGTAAAAAAGATGAACAGTAACTATTTAGATCCGAAAATGGGGGAAACACATGTGTTTGGCGCAATTTTGGTTTGAATCTTTCAACTTGGCATCTTTGGTCCCCATCTTTTGATATTTTTGGCATATAAAGATTTCCAGCCCTAAAACGTGTTTTCACTTGTAAATAAGTTTCACTAATTGTCACATTTGGCACAAAACTTTGACAAAAGGTTATCAAGGAGTATTTTTGACAATTTTGAATATTTCAAGGGCTGTTCTTGGACAATGTTGATCTTCAAAGGTCTTCAATGTGTCTTTCACTTCATGAGGGACCATTTTTGGCAATTTGAAATTGTTGAGGGACTATTCTTGCCATTCTTTCAAAGTTGAAGGACCTTTTTGCAATTTTGACAAACTTAAGGGACCAAACTTGTAATTATTAATATACAAGGGTTTTAAGTGTCATTTCTTCATTCTTGGAGGATCAATCTTGTTTTGTCTTCAAGTCTTCAAGGGTATTTGATGAAAATTCCATGATTAGGGCCCGGTTCTTTGTACGGCTTCGTTTCTCGTGTTCGTTTTTCCTTGTATCTTGTGATCTTTTGTCTTTTTCACGATATCCATACCTAAAATACACAAGTAAACAAACACAAGCATATATATGGTATTTTATGACATTTTTATGCATTTAAAGCCCGAAAAGAACGATGAGATCATGTATAAATGCCATCTCATCACGCGACAACTACCAATTTGAGCTTTTTATGAAAATGTTTCGTGAGTTGCACCTTAATGTGAGTTTCGCCGATGCTTTGGTCATGATGCCTCGATTTGCCGCTAACTTTAAGAGTATGTTGAACAACAAGGAGAAATTGCATCAATTGTCTAGTTGTTCGTCGGTTTATCTTAATCGCATACCTCAAAAAGTCGGTGATCCCGGTAAATTTTTGATCCCTTGTGCAATTCAAGATATGGAAGAATGCTATGCCTTGGCCGATCTTGGTGCTAGCATTAATTTGATGCCACTTGCAATCTTCAAGTCGCTCAATCTTCCTAATCTTACTCCTTCACTAATGTCTATCGAGTTGGCCGACCATTCCACGATTCGTGCATGTGGTTTGGCGGAAGACGTTTTTGTGAAAGTGGGGAAATTATACTATCCCGTAGACTTTATCGTTGTTGATATCCCCACGGATCCTCAAGTTCCTCTCATTTTAGGTCGTTCGTTTTTAGATACGTCTATGGCTTTAATTGATGTGCATGCTAGAAAGATCACCTTACGTTTCAACGACGAGGAACTTGTTATAAACGCAACTCAAAGTTCTCAACTTTCTCATGTTTATTCCGTTGCTACCATAAACCTCGTTGATATGATCGGCGTGGTTTGCGAGGAATTTTCACAAGAAGTTTTAGGGTTTGGTGATGAAGAAACTAGTGGCAATCCCACTATGTTAGATCCAATTCTTGATAATTCGACACCAACCTTCACTCTATTCGAAGGTGGTGGTTTTACGTTGGAAGAATGCAATGTTCCACGTACTTGTGACGAAGACCTCGACAACGATGAGGACTTCTCGATTATCAAGGATTTTCTTAACGATTTCCCATTTCCTCCACCCGAGGAGGTTATGAGTATCGAGCCCAAATCTTCACTTGAGGAACCACCTATCCTTGAGTTGAAAGATTTACCTCCTCACCTCGAATATGTCTATTTGGAGGAGGGCGACAAGTTGCCGGTTATTATTGCGAAGGAACTTTCGAATGATGAAAAAACCGCACTTATCGATGTTCTAAAGGATCACAAGAAGGCGATTGCGTGGAAGTTATCCGACATTAAGGGAATCGATCCCAAATTTTGTACCCACAAAATCTTAATGGAGGAAGATTTCAAGCCCACAATCCAAAGTCAAAGGAGGGTGAACCCCAAAATTCACGACGTCATCAAAAAGGAGGTCCTTAAACTCCTTGACGTGGGAATGATTTACCCTATTTCCGATAGCCCTTGGGTGAGTCCTATTCATTGTGTCCCTAAAAAGGGAGGGATGACCGTTGTGCCAAACGATGCCAACGAGTTGATTCCCACTAGACTCGTGACCGGATGGAGAGTGTGCATTGACTATCGAAAGTTGAACGAAGCCACTCGAAAAGACCATTTTCCCTTGCCCTTCATGGACCAAATGTTGGAGCGTCTTGCGGGAAACGATTTCTATTGCTTTTTAGATGGTTTTTCCGGTTACTTCCAAATTCCCATCGATCCTCGTGATCAAGAAAAAACTATGTTTACGTGTCCATATGGAACGTTTGCCTATCGTAGAATGCCATTCGGACTTTGTAATGCACCGGGAACCTTTCAAAGGTGCATGATGGCTATTTTTCATGATATGATCGAGAAGACGATGGAAGTCTTCATGGATGACTTTTCCGTGTTTGGTAATTCGTTCACTTCGTGTTTGTCGAACCTTAAGAGAATGTTGAAACGTTGTGAGGAAACCAACCTTGTGCTCAATTGGGAAAAGTGTCATTTTATGGTTAAGAGCGGAATCGTCTTAGGGCACAAGGTCTCGAAAGCGGGGATTGAGGTAGATCAAGCTAAGGTAGACGTCATCGCCAAATTACCTCATCCCAAAACCGTGAAGGGAGTTAGGAGTTTCCTAGGCCACGCGGGCTTTTATCGTCGATTCATCAAGGATTTTTTAAAGATCTCTCGACCCATTACACATCTTCTTGAAAAAGAGGCACGTTTTGTCTTTGACGAAGATTGTGTACGAGCCTTTGAAATCCTTAAGAGGAAACTTACCGAAGCTCCCAATCTTGTTGCTCCCAATTGGAACCTCCCCTTTGAGCTTATGTGTGATGCTAGTGATTATGCTATTGGGGCCGTTTTGGGGCAACGTCATGATAAGCACTTCTTGCCTATTCACTATGCTAGCAAGACGATGACAGAGGCTCAACTAAAATACACTACAACGGAAAAGGAGTTCCTTGCGGTGGTGTATGCATTTGAGAAGTTCCGACCTTATCTCGTCTTGACGAAATGCATAGTGTATACGGACCATTCGGCTATTAAGTATCTTATGGCAAAGCAAGATGCTAAGCCGAGATTACTTCGTTGGATTCTCCTCCTTCAAGAATTTGATCACACCATCGTTGACAAAAAAGGAGCCGAGAATCTAGCGGCCGATCATCTCATCTCTCTCGTTTGGAAGATCCTCACCAAAGTATTTACAAGCCCAAGGAAATCACCGAAACATTTCCGCTCGAGACACTTGGTGTAGTGAATTCTAAGCTTGATTCTTCTACCCCATGGTTTGCGGATTTTGCAAATTACCATGCCGGTAACTTCATCATTAAGGGTATGACGACTCAAGAGAAACGAAAATTCTTTCGTGACGTCAAGTTCTACTTTTGGAACGACCCTTACTTGTTTCGAACTTGTGCGGATCAAATCATCCGACGTTGTGTATTTGGCACCGAAGCTTCTAACATCCTTAGAGCTTGCCATGAGGGACCCACGGGTGGTCACCACGGTGCTAATCTCACGGCTAAAAAGGTGTTTGATGCCGGATTTTTTTGGCCTACTATTTACCGAGATGTACAAGATCTTGTGAAGTCGTGTGATGCATGCCAACGACAAGGAAAAGCCTCACAAAAAGATGAAATGCCACAAAATATCATCCAAGTGTGTGAGATCTTTGACGTTTGGGGTATAGACTTTATGGGGCCGTTCCCATCATCTCGTGGTAATAAGTACATTCTCGTTGCGGTTGACTACCTTTCTAAGTGGGTGGAGGCCAAAGCCTTGCCCACCAATGATGCTCGTGTGGTAGTCAAGTTTTTGAAGCAATTGTTTTCTTGGTTTGGAACCCCTCGTGCTATCATAAGCGATCATGGAACCCATTTTTGTAACGACCAATTCGAAAGGGTTCTAAGGAAATATGGGGTTACACATCGGCTTTCTACGGCTTATCACCCACAAACGAGTGGGCAAGTCGAGGTTTCAAACCGAGCTTTGAAGAGGATCTTGGAGAGATCCGTAGGAGAAAACCGACAAACTTGGTCGGATAAGTTGGACGATGCTTTATGGGCCTTTAGGACCGCTCATAAGACGCCCATTGGGTGCACTCCCTATAAGCTTGTGTATGGAAAGAATTGTCATTTGCCTATCGAGTTAGAACACAAGGCTTATTGGGCCCTAAAGCATTGTAATGATGATATGGAGACCACGGGAAAACACCGGAAAATGCAATTAAATGAATTAGATGAATTGAGGGATATTGCTTATGAAAATTCATTGATTTACAAAGAAAAGACTAAAAAGTTGCATGATTCAAAAATAAAAAACCGGGTTTTTAACACTGGGGATCAAGTTTTGCTTTTTAATTCAAGATTAAAAATCTTTTCCGGTAAGTTGAAATCCCGTTGGTCCGGTCCATTCACCGTGACTCAAGTGTTTCCGTATGGGACCATCGAGCTAGCTCAAGATGATGGTTCTAACTTCAAGGTGAATGGACATAGGTTGAAGCACTACTTTGGCGGGGAATTTCCATCCTTGAACTACCTCGACCAAGTCACCTTCCCCAATGATAATTAGTATTGAGGGGATCGAGTCGAGCTCATGACTCGGTAATCAAAAACGAGGTGCCTCGTGGGGGAGTCCCATGCTTATCCTATGTACATATTATCGCTTTCTAATGCAGCTTACGTGTGGGGATTTGTGCCCTTCCAACCTTTGTTCCGTGGTTGTTTGTGCATTGTGGTTTTTAGATCATGATCTTCACGATTGGAGCCTCTCGTGTTCGTTTTATGGGAGCACTCGATTGTTTGCTTTGGAGACATTTCTCAATATCCATGATATATCCTTTTGATGTTCTAACCTTAGGTTTTTAGCACACTTCATAAACGGCTTTAAATTTAATGGTTACACCCTTTCCATGCTAGATTAGGCATTCGACTACGTCTCTAGTATGGGGGTTTTGCACCCCTAGACTCGAAACATTGAGGACAATGTTTAACTTTAGTATGGGGGTGAATAGATACTTGCCTTGCCAAACCTTCACGCTTTCCAAAATTTATCTTTTTGTTTATCGTTTTGTTGCAAAATAAGGCTAAAAATGGCCAAATTTTAAAATTTTTCTCATGTTTTAGAAGTGTTTGAAGACACGAATGTAGGTTTTCCGATGGCGAGAATAAGAGTAATTTTTGACTCGACCGTGCGTGTTGAGCACTTAGCTTTGATTCCTTAACTACACATTAGGCTAAGTCTCTTAAATGAGGACGAGAAATGATAGAGTTAACTATAAGTTACTATGCTAAACGTAGAGTACTCGTATTCTTTCAAAAACTCATGTGTTCTCGTTGTTTGCTTATTCTCCCTTCGCATGTAAATATTTTTTGCTTAATAAATATTGACTTAGCGGTTTAGTTAGGATTGTTGGGTTTCTAGTCTTTTCTAGTAGCTTCCGTGTAATTAAATTAGGAAGACATTAAGGTATCGCCAGCGTCACGGTTTTGAAGTATTGGCACCCGAATAATCGAAAGCTTCACCTAATAATAAGATTTCAAGTGCTCACCTAAATCTAGCAAACAATTTGAAGCCCCACAAGGCCGAAAAATCTCTGCAAAATTGAAAGTGAATCAAGCCTTAATCTTCGAAGCTTTAAAGATCCAAAATTCGCTTTAGCGTGAGGATATACGTCTTTGGCTAATAAAACCACCGATGAGGCGGATAATAAAAGGCAAGGCAAGACCGAAGTCATAATAAAAGCTTCATGGCGAAGTTGAATAAAAGATGGAGGTAAACCAAAGATAATAAGGCCCTTCCGTTAGGGGGCGTATAAAAGTCTTGGTAATAAGTCTCATGTTCAAAACCGTTATAAAACCGTGTTTATCGATTCTTCTTGTCAACTTAATTTTTTAACATCGTTGTCTATTAGGAGGGGTTATTGATTTGATGGTCTTAGTTACACCGTTAGGACTCTATTTTTAGACCTAAATCTCTATTATCACATAAGTCAAACAATGTATCCTCGTGAAACATTCAAGACATCATAAAATATAAGAGATACAACTTAGGAATAATGGGAGGATAAGTACGTGATTAGGGCATATGAGTAGTGTTAGCATTACTAACTTATAATGACAATGATCTCGTTGCACGCTTGGCATGGAATTGGAGTGAAAATCGAGGACGATGAAATTATTTCTAACGAAGCATTCACGTGTTCTTATTCTATGAACCTAAACGTCCCATTTTGCGATGAAAATCATACATTATGTCTAAAACGCAAGTAGTAGTAATAGTAGTAGTATAGCTAGTTTATCGTTCAATAAATTGAATAAAAATAAATTTTGGAGGTGCTACGATACTTTATTCTAGCATTGCGTGAGGGCACGACAATGGTTTAGTATGGGGGAGTGATGAGACTGCTTTTATACATAGTCTCATCGTACAAATAGGGCTTAAAATGCATTAAATATCATCAAAATACCAAAATATATGCTTGTGTTTGTTGCTTGTGTATTTTAGGTACGGATATTGAGAAAATGACAAAAGATCACAAGAATCAGTCAAAAACGAACACGGGAAACGAAGCCGCACGATGAACCAAGCCCTAATGAAGAATTTTCCAAAGAAAGTCCTTGAAGAATTGAAGAATTATGAAGAAGGGTCCTCCAATATGGAAGAATTGACACTTTATACCCTTGTATCTTCATAATTACAAGTTTGGTCCCTAAAGTTTGTCAAAATTACAAAAAGGACCCTTAACTTTGAAGAATTGGCAAATTTAGTCCCTCAACAAAACTAAATTGCCAATATTGGTACTCCAAGAAGTCAACAAACAAGTCAACACCTTGAAGTATGAAGACATGTCACTAACAGTCCTTGAAGAATGCAAGTTATGCATTTTAAGTCCTTGTTTCAAGTTTATAAAATATTTGTGCCAAAAGTGACAAGTTGTCAAAGATGTTTACAAAGGAAAAAGAGTTTGTTGCTGTTTATTGCAAAGTGAAAAGAAGAAGAACATTGGGGGGCCATTTCAGTCAAACACCCAAACCACTCTCAGTCAATCATCCTTCCACTTCATCCCAACCAACCAATCACACAACACCACATCACCAAGCCCATCCCAGTCACTCTCCACTCACGGTTTAATTACTTACTTAAAATCTTCCCACCAAAACACGTTTTTAAATTAATCTTTCCCCAAAATGGATTAAAACCCTGCTAATCACCCACATAAACCCTAGCTAATCCCAGGATGAACACTAATCAAAACAAAGGGTTTTTGGCTAAATGTTTCCAGATCATTGATTGAGGGGTAACTAATCCTAAACCCACCCTTAAACCCCCATCACCATCACCTCACATGCTTTTACCACCCTCCCATGCCCCACTATTCACTCGCAAACAAATGAGCCAGAGGATCAACGAACCACATCTTTGCTTTGTTTCTACGCATTATTGGGAACCCTTGGATCACTCTTGCATCACTGGCACCTTCACAAACTGCCAAGATCATCACATGGACCTTCAAAAATTCAAATTATTCAAGGGGCATTTCTGGCAAATCAAGCATAGTTTTTAGGGTTTTCTTTCAGCATTTTAGTTCTTGTAGGCTCTATATATAAAGCCATTAGGACCTCAGCATTGTTCTTGTTCTTGTTTTCCTTTTTCACAACCTTGTAAATCTTTCTATTCTGAATGAGAAATTAAGTTTAGTGTTGGTGATGAAAACAAGTTCCATCTTACATTTCAGTTGATTTAAGTTATCATTGTTCAAGTCTGGTTTTAATTTTCAGCAAAGTTTATCAAGTTTCCAAGTTTCTGTTTTCTTTTCAAGTTTTTCTCAAATCTTAAAATTTCATAAAAACCTGATAAAATGGTGATGAAAGGTGTTGGTTTGGTGGTGTTTGAGATTGTGTATGTCCATTATACCATGGCTTGTTCTGGTATGGTGGGTACCCATTCTTAGGCAGCCATTGTTTGGTCCTTTGTTTAGTTTATCTTGGTCTAACCCAAGCTTTAAGCTCTCTTCTAGCTTCATCTATAAGCTAGGGGCAAGCTTTTAAGCTTTTACACAGCTTTGTTCCTTCTCTCTTAGCAGATTCAAAACAAGAACCACTTTTTATCCATTTTTGTTAAGCAGTCCTTTATCAACATCTCAGCAAAGTTCTGCTCAGGCCCCAGCCTGATTGGAGGTGACTATTCAGTCACTGTTGGGCCTGGATGTAGGCCCAACAAGGTACCCCTTTGTGCCTTTGTTCAGTTTTGAATTGTTGTGAATTGTATGATTTATGTGGATTTGTGCTTATTTGCATAAAAGTGTTTTAGTGTTTAGATTCTGGTTTGATATTGCCTTATTGAGGTTGTTATGCATGTTAGAGTAAGTTTTAATCAGATTTGAAAAGTTTTAAATAGATTTGCTTTGATAAATTGATTCTCAGAAATTTTAAGGGGTGTTTGGATTAGGATTATACTTAGGACAATTGTTGTTAATCTTGTGTTTAAACCTGTTTTATACACTCACTAGGTAGTTGGTTGGTTGTATGCTCATTGGCTTTCAGTTTGGTAGAGTTAAAACACAAGTTGCATGTATAAAATTTGGAAAAAATGGTCAAAAACCAGTAACTGCTTGTTGTGCATGATTGTGTGTTAATTTGTCCACCAAGATTTGAAGCCTGTTAGATCTTAGTCCTAGAAGGGTTTGTGATCATTTTATGCTAGTTGGTTCATTTTTGTGCAAGTTTTGAAGGCTTGAATCTCACTTTTGTGCTAACTAGATCAGCAATATATACACACCCTTGTTTAAGCATATCAGTAACACATTTCTTGATTAATTGTGAATTTGGTGTGTTTCACTTGTGTGTTTTTGTGTTGATTCTGACTCCCTATACTCAACTGAGTATAGGGGTGCCCCTCTTGTCCAATCAAACACCATAAAAATCCAAAGACAAGTCCTCTTGTCCTTGTCTTCACAAGTGAAGATATAAGTTTTCTTTGTGTTCATAAAAAACCAATCTGGCACGTTTTTAATCTTTTAGAAGCTGATTTCTGTTTGTTTGTTGATTAAAAAGCTTGATTTAGAGTAAGTAGCTTACTGGTTTTGAGTATTTAAAGTAAAAAAAAAAAAAAAAAAAAAAAAAGAAAAAGTTTTCCAAAAAGCTCCTTGGCCTGGACTCGAACACGGGACCCCTCGTTGGAGGACTATACGTGTTAACCAGTGATCCAAGTGCTTTTCTATGCACAACTAGTATTCCATCATTTATTTAAGGGGTATCTGTTTTTAGCTTAATAAACTAGGCAGCTTATTTACAAGCTTATTCCAGCTTATTTCCTAGGGGTTTTTGCAAGTTAGTATTTTTCCTTTGTTTTTATTTAGTTTAAGGACTTTTTGGTGCAAAAATATTATTTTTCACGTATTTAATTAATTTTCTAGGATTATTTTTAGTTTAAATTTTGAAAAGTAATTTAAAAATAGGAAAAGGTATATTAAAAATCTGAAAAAATAGTTTTTAGGTTTTTAATTATATTTTTGAGGTTTACAGCCATTTAAGTTTTCAAAAAGTCTAATTTTTGATTTTATTGGATTTTAGGGTTTTTAGCTAATTTTAAAATTTAATATAAAATTATTAAATAGGTTTTAGAAACTTTTAATTGCATTTCTGTTTTAGTTACATTATTCTAGATTTTTGGTATTTTTTAGAATTTTTTTATGAACTTTGAATTTTTTTGAATATTTTAATATTATTTTATTATTAAAAATAGAAAGTTTAATTTTTTAAGTTTTTACATTTTTCCTAGATTATAGTCACTTAATTAGGAGTTTTGTAACTTTCCAAATATTTTTAGGACTTTTCAATTATTTTCTAGAATTAATTTAAGTTTTAATTGATTTTAATAGTTTTTAAGTGTTTAAAAATAGATTAATTTGGTTTTAAAATCTTAAAAAATACTGTTTAGCTTAATTAGGACATTTTTGAGGTTTACAAACTTTAAGATCTTGTTTAGGGCTTTTTAATAATTAATTGTGATTTTTAGGGCTTTAATTAGCATTAAAAAGTCATTATCTAATTAATTAAAAGGTTTTAGCAAGTTTGGACTTTTTGTAAACTCTTAGAATATTATTGTGGATTTTTAGGAATTTTTAGGTTAAAATTTTAATTTTTGTACTATTTACGGTTTTACGTGATCGCCTTTTTCGTCGTAGTTTAATCCGTCTTCGTAACCGTCTTTCTCTTCTAATCTCATTTCTTTCTTTCTTTTTCAATCATATAATCACAAACATCATTAATCAACTCATTACACAACACACTTGCCTCCTTGGGAAACGAACTTGGACTTATTTGGTCATTAGTGCTCGGTTTTCCTAAACCGACACTTAATACTTGCCGCTTTTACGCACCTTTTCCTAAAGGTCGTATTTTACTGCAATCAGTACTCTTTTTTACGGAATAAGATAGATGGATCGATAGCGGGCAAAATATGATTGAATTCACATCTACTAAATCAAAGATTTTACTTCAACATGTGTAGTTACAATTAGGGTATAGCATGACAGACTCAAAATCGATCCAGATCAGAAAATCAGATCGAACAATTTCGGTCCAGTCCTCGGTTTGGGGTTTTAAACCATTTTAGTCCTCGGTCCGGTCCGCTCTTATAAAAAATCTCGTTGATTATGCCTAAAAGGACAGACCGAACCAGACCAGACCATTTCGGTCCTCGGTCCCGTCCGGTCCGAGCCTGATGCTCTGCCCTAGTTATAATTATTCAACTGGAAGGTACTTGGGATAAAATCGGCTCCAATGGTAACCGGTTTCTCTTCAAGAGGCCCTAACATTGTGTTAGAAACCAACTAGTGGTAGATTGGTATCTCAATATCTGCCAAAACTTAATTGGACGTGCCTTAAGCATGCCATCCAAAAGTTTGAATAGTACTATGACCATCGATATGTGGATGGTAAGCGGTTCCAGTTGTATTCCCAATTCTTCATGGGGCATTTTCTAAAATCGTGATGTGAAATCTGAGAGGTATATTTCTATTAGAGTACTCGGTACAGTGGCTGGTGGCTCAAGTTTTTGCCACGGTGCCACCCACTATACTGACCATCACGTTTTCGTCCTCCAAGCCGTAGTTGCCAGCCGAGATGGTGGGAAACGACGCGAGGCATCGTACCACTGTGCCTCGTGTTGTGGGTGTTCTGCACCGTCACAATTTTTTTAAAACGCTCATCTATGCTAGTGGTGGTGTTTTATGTGTTATTGTGAGGTTTGGTGTTATGGGAAAAAGTGGTGATTTGACACCATTTGTGCCCACGGCTCAAACCATACCCCTGCTCTTATAATATAGTTGAAGAGAATTAGGTATATTTGTAATTATATAATTTGGTTGATAACTAACATGAAAATTTTATTAGAAAAAACTAAAGATTATTGGAGACAAAAAGAACTGAAAATGATAACCAAAGTATCTCAAGTTTTACGGATAATCAAAGTATTCGAAAGATAACCAAAGTACCCCAAATTTTTACGGATAACCGAAGTATCTGAAGGATAACCAAAGCGTCCTGATTTTTACGGATAACAAAATATCCGAAGGATAACCCAAAGTATCCCAAATAATAAATAAAAATATTTTTTTTACTAATCCTACTTTCAACCAAAAGTCACTTAAACAATACGTAGTAAAAGTTTTTTTTTCATATATATGCAATCTGCATAACAACCTCAACATCACACAAAAAAATGACTCGCACAAAACGTCAATCCAGATCCATTAGTGTACATGTCTTCGTTGTCAATTGGTCACATGCGCCACCGTCTTCGTCGGAGTTTCTTGTTGGTTTAAAAATACGTGCATCATTATGCAAATTGCACGCATCAATGCATTGCATTCAAAATTTCGCATCAAGGTGCCTGATGTAGTGTCATCCTAGAATGCGTTCGCATTAAACCGTAATATATCGCATTTTTGTAATGCTAGAAACAGTAGCAATTATCGCAATCTAGTACTTGGTTCATTTTTTTTCAAATTTTAACCATTTAAAATAGACCTACATATTTTAATGGCTTTTAAAAAATAAGACTTGTTAAAAAAACATCTAAAACAAACACAATAACAAAAATATTGTTGGGCCAATTTAGAGCCTAAATTGTCCCTATACTGATTTGAATGAAATATACCCTAAGTATTATATAGGTCGGTATACTCATGATAGTTTGCCGAGTCATCCTCAAGATGTTCTTAGAAGTCCACAGAGACTCATTCACTACCGCAGTGGATCTAAGCCAGTGAAGATAAGAACCAAGATCAGGATGATGGTGTTAGTGAGTAATGACAATGACTCACTAACTCCCGAAGACCATCTTTGATATGAATACCTGAAGTATTTATACTGAAGACATAGTGGGAACTTCCTTGGGTGAAAAAGGAAGAATATAAAGTGCAAGGTGGTTACTTGACTTTATTGAAGCTTCCGAAGGAAGCTTCACTTTCCCACTATATATAGTGGTCTCATTGGTTAGAGATGGTTAGAGATTTCCACCACCAAAATACACATAGTGTTAGTGTTAGGATTTCCTCCTCCTATTGGTTCTTTCCTTTCTTGTAACAATGGGAGTTTAGTTTGTAATCATCGCCCGGTTGTTATTCTGCAAACAACCAGGCAACACTTGTATATTTGTTGATCCATTATTAATAAGATATACAAACGATGAAAAGTACAAGCTTTGTTATTAGTTAGTCAATTGGTTAATTGTGCACATTGTTCTTCGTAGATCTTCATAGATTCGATATGTGCACAAGCTTTGGTATTTGGTTTTTGTCAAGCTTTACTGTCGATTTACTTGTTTTAAAAGGGATTATAAACCTAATTTTAATATGCTAGTAACTTATTTTGTAACTTTATTGCATTTATTTGGTACTTGCTCATTTCTTAATCACATTCACCACCACTTGTTCCATGCAAGACCAACTCAACTCATGGTACCATGATGCGTCTCCGGTGTGATGGATTTGGAGAACAAGTTTTAAATTTATAAACACGAATTACCGGATTGACTAAAAACGCATGGGCAAGTATAACCCTTTCGTTTGTGTATAGCTTTTATGTGGTAATACCGAGATCATTCATGGGGATTTAGAAAACCTATGATCATTCAAAAATAAAACTATAATCGTTGATTGTAGCAATTGTAGACAAACAAATAACAAGTAAAATGATGAGATTAATAATAAGATTAAAAGCAACACTTGGTAAAGACTAGTTTAGGCATCCGTAGTGGTATGATTGTGATGACACGATTAACAAATATGATTATGATAATTAGATGGATAATCCAATCTATTGTTTTCAAAAGCTTCAATCATCGTCAAGACTTTGGTTAAAGAAAACAAGCATTAGACTCAATCACTTAATTCAAGACTTAATCCAATTTCAACACATTCGATTCACGGTCGTTTCACGAATTTGCTAACACTTATAATTATGTTTCTTGGTAATCAAAACTTCTTAAGAAATGATCAATACAAAAGATAGCCAATCATAGACAAACCGGTTATGACTTGTTGGTAGAAAATAACCCTTTCGACCTATGAAATCTTTTCCAACAAATTAAGTTTTGATAACAATTGTCACATAAAACATAAGTACTAATGGTTCAAAGGAAAGCTTGACATTGAAATAAACATAAATCACAATCACAACCACTACTTTATACCACAAACATCATCCTACCAAGTGTAGAATGAGATTTAGCTACTCATAACAAACAATGAAATAAACTCTGAAATAATAGTCTTATAAGTCATAATTAAGAGTCTTACAAAGTGGAAATATGTTGCTAATGATTAGGATAATGATCCCTAAGAGTTTCGTGATGTTAACTTTGCTTTTCAGACTTCAAAAGTGACTTTTCTTGCACCACCTTGCTCAAATCCGGGAATGGAGGTTTGGACAAGGTTGAGAGAGTTATTTTGTGGTTATGAAAGAGTAATGAGATTATGTGAAGAGATATATGATTACTTGACCCCAAGGGTCTTATTCATAGGCAAAGTTAAGGCCTAGACTTCAATGATTGGCTTGGAGCCAAAGGAAGTCTAGAATCTTCTTGTATGTTCTCCCTTGAGCTTGCATGAATGTAGACACAAATTATGCCAACACAAATGTGGGTGGCAACTTGAATCCTGCTATTGGCAAGTCGGCTGAGTTTTGCTGGTGGCAACTTTGATTCTGCTGGTGGCAACTTCATGCTGAGTGACTTGTATGCTCTTTGGGAACACTTGTTCTGGCACCCGAAATTGATCTTTAAAGGCTTGTAACTTGTACACGGGTCTTAAACTTGACTAGGATTCTTCGTACTCGTACTAATCTCCATGTTTGCGTTGTTTTACACTCTATTCCTGCAATTGGCTACACAAAGACTTGCAAACACAACTGGGCACAAATATGCAAAAAATTATTATAGATATGACCAATATACATGTACAAAAGTACGGATAACGCTCCCAAAAACATGTTGGATTTGGGCGTTATCAAATCCCCTCACACTTTAGTTTTGCTTGCCCTCAAGCAAGAAGAAAAGAAAATAAAATTCAAAGGTACATGTATTTTATAAAAATTTGATGCAAGTCTACCAAGTACAAGTATAAGATTAAACTCACCGACTTAAGTTTTTAAGGTTGAAAAATTGAGATATAAAGTCAATACCCATCAAAATCTAGAAAGTCTTCTATTTCTAACTACACTAATAACATATGAATTGAAGCAACATGTATCCCGACTTAGTACATTGGCTAATCGATACCTTTTATTTATTCTTCTTCCTTCAACTTCATAACATTATAGCTCATTGGCTATTTATTTGTCTTTTTGACTTTTCTTTCTTTTTCTGTTTTTTTTCTTGGCTAAAACTCCTAGCAATGGATCAACATACTTGCAAAGTTCAAGTTGTATTTAACAAACATTGAGCTTGCAACCTTCTCCTAATTGTTTTTTCTTCTTTGGGATTTTTCTTCTACTATTATATGAGACTTTGACTTGTGTAAGTTTGACACAAAAATATATCTC
Source organism: Glebionis coronaria (assembly GCA_025667525.1). Taxonomy (NCBI): domain Eukaryota; kingdom Viridiplantae; phylum Streptophyta; class Magnoliopsida; order Asterales; family Asteraceae; genus Glebionis; species Glebionis coronaria. The sequence goes on from CM046882.1 coordinate 541,489,247, forward strand.
AAATTTTCAAAAATTACCGATTGGATAATTTCTTAATTATTTATATACATTTGCTTGAAACTTTTTATTTAAGAGGGCAAAACAGAACAAAATTTTAAAATAGCCCAAAAATATGGCAATTAAGCATCTTTTTTTTCTTGATTTCCCTACAACCCCCCTCACACTTAAGTTTAGCATTGTCCTCAATGTGATGAAACTGAACAAAAGTTAGGAAATAAGAGAAAAACCAGAATCACATGCATATCATGTATCATACAAGAGTCTTGTCTTCGCCTTCAACTTGTGGTACCTAAAAAAAGATAAAATACACAAAAATACGAAAACACTCTATTTTTTGTTTTTATAAAAGTGACACATGCTACAGCCCCTCACACATAAGCAAAACATTGGTTAAAAATTGTGAGGTGTAAGCATGAATTTATTTTAAAAAGGAAAATCACACTTAAAAATTTTAAAAACTTCAAAACACACGGGTTGCCTCCCGAGAAGCGCTTATTTTATTACTGTGTCATCAGCCTACTCGTACTTCTTTTTAGTTTTCTTTATTTTTTATCGAGCGGAAAATGTTCACTCCACTCATCATGGTATAGTTTAACACGGTGTCCATTAACAATCGAGCTTCCTCAATTCTTGTCATACAATTCAACATAACCGGACGGGTATCCATGTTTTACTATAAAAGGACCGTACCACTTTTGTTTAAGCTTTGGAGCTTTGAATTTATATCGCATATTAAACAAGAGAACTTTGTCTCCTTTCTTGAATTCTTTTCGGATTTGAAGTTTCTTGTCATGATAGGATTTGGTACGTGCTTTGTATAATTTGGAATTCTCATAAGCTTGGAGTCTTAATTCATCGAGTTCATGTAATTGCAAGAATCGATTTTCTCCAGCGATTTTGAGATCGGGATTATAGCTCCTCAATGTCCAATAAGCACGGTGCTCAATTTCAAAGGGCAAGTGACACATTTTATCGTACAATAAACGATAAGGTGTTGTGCCAATTGGTGTCTTATAAGCTGTTCGGATGCCCACAGAGCGTCATCAAGTTTCCTTGACCAAATGGAAGGATTGTCCTTAACCGTTTTTTCGAGTATTCGTTTTAAGGCTCTTTTGGTATTCGCAACTTGTCCACTCGTTTGTGGATGATATGCGGTGGCAAAGCGATGGGTGACTCCATAACGCTTTAAGATTTTCTCCATTTGTTTGTTAAAAAAATGGGAACCTCGATCGCTAATTAAAGCTTCCGGCATTCCATAACGAGAGAAAAGCTTTTTCAGATTATTGATTACGGCTCGTGAATGGTTCATGGGTAAAGCTTCGGCTTTGGCCCATTTGGACACGTAATCAATAGAGACTAAGATATATTCGAACTCATGGGATTTGGGAAAAGGGTCCCATGAAATCAATTCCCCATACGTCAAATATTTCACTAACTTGGATGTTGTTTTGAGGCATCTCATCTCTTCGTGAGAGGCTACCAGTGCGTTGGCAAGCATCACAATTTTCGACTAGAGTATAGGCCTCTTCAAAAATTGTTGGTCAATAGAAACCAACATCAAACACTTTTTTCGCGGTGGTGGAAGGACCATAATGTCCCCCAGTAGGGCCATGATGACATTCATAAAGGATCTTTCTTGTTCCCGCACCATAAACACATCTCCTAATCATGCCATCGGGGCATACCTTGAAAAGGTAGGGATCTTCCCAGAAATAGTGTTTTAGGTCAGAAAAGAATTTACATCATTGGTGATAGGTTAAACCTTTTCTTAGAATTCTTCCAACGAGGTAATTTACAAAATATGCAAACCACGGAGATTCGTCCGTAGAGATTTGCATAAGAGTTTCATCGGGAAAATGGTCATCGATATCTTCATCCCTTAACTCTTCCATGTTTGGATTTTCAAGTCGCCATAAATGATCGGCTGCGACGTTTTCAGCTCCTTTCTTATTTTAAATTTCGATGTCAAATTATTGGAGTAGTAAAATCCATGTAATAAGACGTGGCTTAGCATCTTGTTTAGAGAATAGGTATTTCAACGCGGAATGATCGATGAATACAATCATTTTCGACAACACGAGATAGGATCGAAATTTGTCAAAAGCAAAAACTACGGCAAGTAGTTCTTTCTCGGTGATCGTGTATTTGAGTTGCGCGCTATTTAGAGTTTTGCTCGCAAAATGTATAGGACGGAAATGTTTTCCTTCGCGTTGTAATACGGCTCGTACAACGAAATCGCTTGCATCACACATAAGTTCAAACGACCGCGACCAATCCGGTGAAACCATGATCGATGCATTCGTTAACTTTTCTTTAAGCTTTTCAAATGCCTTTATGCATTCTTCGTTGAAATCAAAGACTATGTATTTTTCAAGGAGTTTGGTCATCGGTCTAGCGATTTTGGAAAAGTCTTTTATGAATCGGTAGTAGAATCCCGCATGACCTAGAAAACTTCTAACGGATTTAACGTTAGTGGGTCGTGGTAATTTGGATATCACTTCGATCTTGGCCTTGTCTACTTCCAATCCGGCTCCGGAGACTTTGTGTCCAAGCACAATTCCTTCAGTCACCATAAAGTGACATTTCTCCCAATTGAGCACGAGATGAGCTTGTTTGCATTGGATGAGCATGTGCTCTAGATTAAAAAGGCAAGACTCGAATGAGTTTCTGAAGACTGAGAAATCATCCATGAAAACTTCCATGGATACTTCGATCATGTCTTGAAAGATCGCGATCATACACCTTTGAAAAGTCGTAGGTGCATTGCAAAGACCAAAAGGCATACGCCTATAAGCAAACATTCCAAAAGGACACGTAAAAGTGGTCTTGTCTTGATCGGATGGTTCAATAGGTATTTGGAAATATCCGGAAAAGCCATCGAGAAAACAAAAGAATTTGTTCCTCGCTAGTCTTTCCAACATTTGGTCCATGAATGGTAGAGGAAAATGATCTTTTCATGTGGCATCATTTATTTGCGGTAATCAATACACACACTCCAAACAGTAACGGTTCTTGTATGAACAAGTTCGTTATGTTCGTTGGTCACAACAGTCATTCCTCATTTCTTAGGAACATAGTGAATAGGACTAACCCAAGGACTATCTTCTATGGCAAAGATGATTCATGCCTCAAGGAGTTTGATTATTTCGGTTTTTACAATCTCCTTCATGTTTGGGTTAAGTCGACGTTGCCTCTCAATAATGGGATTGGCATCGTCTTCAAGATTGATCTTGTGTTTGCAAAATGGCGAATCAATTCCCGATATATCGAACGTTTTCCATGCGTGTTGGCACTCAATTAGTAGCGCTGGCACGTAACTCGGCTCCTCGGCTGCACAAACGCTTCTTTGTGGTTTTTGAGCATAGAAACAAGGCGTTTCTTCTCATCTTCCTCGAGTGAGGCTGAGATAATCACCAGAAGGAGTGAATCCTTCTCTAGATAAGCGTACTCGAGATGTTCGGGAAGAGGTTTCAATTCAAGATCCGTCGGTGGATTATGAATAGATTTAGGAACTATAAAGTTCGACTTCGAAGGCAAAACATTGAAGGATTTTTTTCCTCTTCTTCGAGAGTTACTGTGACAATCCGTCAATTTATGGTTAATATTTTATTCTCGAATATTATTTAAAAACATTATTTTAATGTTACAATATGAACTCACTTATTTTTGGGAAGAAATTTGGATTTACGTCTTGAAGTAGCGTCGACTACGTCTAAACCGGAGGATTCTACGTTACGTGCTTACGTTTACATACACCGTCCTTGGTGACAGTCCAACATTTCAGAAAATAAATTTGTCCGTGAATATTATTTTGAGATTTTAAATTTGTGTTGGTTCATAAACTCACAAATTTACGAGAAGAGATTAGGACTTACGATTTTATTTTAACGTCCTTTACGACTAAACCGGAAACCTTAGGATTACGTATTTACGTTTTCGAACTCCGTTTTTTATGAGACAATTTTTATTAGATTCGTTTTGTTCCGTTGATTCATAATTTATAAAAACGTTTTTTCACAAAACGACCCGAGGGCACGCAAATCGAGGAAACTAGAATCGAGGAGTACCCGTAAATTAGTGGGATGGGACAAGTTTTACACTTGCCCACCCCACAATGTGTGGCGTCCAACATAAGCCAACACACTCCATGTGTGTCAACTTGATATTTTTTCAAGGACACTTGTCCATTTTAGGCTTACAAACTAAGCTAACAAACTAGCAAAACCACCACCTCAAACCATCCATTAATTTCTTACATGCAAACCACACAACTCTCCTCCTTCTCTCTCTAGAAATTCGTCCAACTATCATCACCAAACACCTCCATTTGATCCAAATTTAACCACAAACATATGTTATAATTAACATATGTTAATCTCCATTCAAAAAGATGAAGATTGATGCAAGTTATAACATCCAAGGAGGAGTTTCCATGGAGTATTAGGGCTGATTTTCCACAAGGTGTTCATGAATATTGGTGGTCTTGAAGATGGTCTTGGCTATGCGCAAGTTTCTCCATCAAAATCTATGTTTTGATCACAACCTACATCATCATGGTGGTATAAAGATTGTTCTCCTCATCTTCTTGTTATTTTTGATTATGTAATCTTGTATTTATTTTACTTATGTATATGTATATGATGATGAATGATGATTAAAAGTGTTGTGTGGGGATTTGGTGTTGATAAACATGCTTAAAAAGATGAAAGACTATAAGAAACAAGGTTAAAATCTTGTTTAAATTTGTTGGCTGTATAAAACAGTAAAGAATCAAATGATGAAGTGATAAAAAATGGCATAGATTAATGGATTTACAGTAAGCTATGGGTCTTGTACACATGTGAGAGTTGGCCATGCAATGGAATCATTGTAACGAGTGAGATATGATCAAAACAAGTTTAGGGTACAAATCTGAGTTTACTGTTTTGGACGATTTTTAGAAAATACTTAGAGGATGATTCAACAGTAGCTATAGAGGAGTTAAATGGAGCACATATCATTTAGTTTATGTGATAAAAATTTGAGCTTCTATATCCATATAGAACTCTAGATATGGCCGTTTTGGTGAAGATGAAAATAAAAATTAGATTTTGGAAATTAAAGTATAATACTATTATATAAGCACTCAAAATTATATTGTATAAAATGTAAAGTTAAAACCCACTAACTCATGAATTTTATTTATATAAATATGTACAATGATAAATAAGTGGACATTTTATAAAAATGGTAACTTGTTATGTTTTATAAGTTATAAAACTATAAACATGATTTTTACGACTTTTTCGGCTATTACCGTAAAATTAACGTTTTTGTTAAATAAAACTTAGACGGTTGGACCCGTCTAATGTAAACTTTTATAAAACTCATTTACTGATATATAAACATATATAACAAGTAAAAACCGATAAAACCCGAACTATATAACATAAGGATATTAACGGACTAAATTAACGTTATCGAACTAATAAAACAACAAAATGGACTAAAACACTTATAAACTTATTTATTGGACTTAACCTATTTAGGCCCAACTTTTAAAATGTAGATACTGATAATATAAGTATAACAAGGATTAATACAAGTTAAAGAACTTATAATAAGTTTATTGGACTTAAAACACGTAAATAGGTAAAACTAGTAAACTAGTAAGAAGATACCAATACGTAAACACTAAAATGAGTAAAAGAGAACATGTAAACCCACTGGATCATCATATATATAAAATCATCATATGTATTCATAAATGTTATTTTTATAAAGTCATTGGACATGAGTCTAAGACGATTATTATTTGTCTAGGTTTCCGTGATTGAAGCACGTACCGTACATCCGAATTGCCGATAACCCGCCTTCCCACATCAATATGAGTTCATAGCCTCACACTCTTTTAAATGTTTTTATAAATGTTTTATAAACCCGCGAGGGAGATAACATGTTAGTTTTTATAAAATAGGACACCATTTGTCCCGATTGTTTGTTTATTGATTTGGACCCGAATGATTGTATGACCCGATTGTATGACCCGATTGTATGACCCGATGAATGATTAAAGGACCCGATAGATGAAATAAAATGGATTATTAAAGTTAGGTTATGTCACTAAAAGTCCCATTAGCATGAATTGTGAACTACCGGGATTTGGTAGACGCTTGTGCATATAATAGTACTATTTAAGGACGATCACCCCAGTTCGCGCCTTGACGGTTGATCCCCGTCGTGCCACATTGATTGGTAAGCGAATTTATGTATGAGAAGATTTCCATAGCATGACCTTTGTGACGACACGCTACTTTAGATGGGCAAATTGAGTATCGGGTTAGCTACCCGTTGTTTGTTTTAGTAAGGTAACAATGTCATGCGGCTTATAATAATCCAAATTAACAAAATACTACTAAACGTTCCGAATTACGATGTATTGCCTGACTAGCAATACAGGGTCATACTATTGATATTATGTTCGTGTTTTGGTTTTCATAACCATATTCATATAACGGTTTTTATTTTCATACAACGTCTTAAGACGTATTGTATGATGTTTTTACGACATTGGCTCGTATAATGATTTTTAAGGCAAACGCCTATATTATGATTTTCGATAAGGATTTGTATAAAATGACTTTGGCTATTTTATGGCCTACTAAAATGATTTTCAGTAAAAATCTTATACTGATATTATATTGATGGATTTTATTAAACTCTATGAATTCACTCGGCGTTATCGCTGACCTTTTCATTTAACATGTTTTGTCTCAGGTACTTGAAGGTAATTCTCGGGAAGACGACAAGAATTCATGGCCCGCACTTAAATTATAATTTCCATTCAAACACCTTGTAAAACCTGTATTAAATACAATGACTTGGGACCTATGTAACATTGATATTTATGAATGGAAATGCTTTATTAATAAACGACGCGATTTTTATGCGTTGTCTATGATGTGAGTAATGTGCTATCCCGTAACACCAACTAGTCTTCCGCTGTATTGAGTTGTATAAATTTGGGGGTGTTACAGTTTGGTACCAGAGCTCTCGTTATAGAGAACGAAATATTTTTAAAAACCAAGGTTTTGAATAAAACATTTCAAAATCTTTTAACTATAAACATTTTTCTAAAAATGTCTAAAAATCTTTTGACTATAACGGTGCCGAAGAATTCCCGAGTTACCGACAAGGCCAGACTGAGAAGTGTTATTTTAATATATATATAACTTGGATTATATATATATACATATGATGTAATTTTATTACATGATTGTTTGATGATTATTTTGATATTTATACGAGGTATTTATACAACGTAGATTGTCACAAGAAACCCTAAATCCCCTAGTAAATTAATCGAATCTATTCTCGTAGGAATTCTAGCTATCCTAGATCTAAACCAAGTTGTGGATATTTATGATCCCAACAAATGGTTGATATTCGTAGAAATGTAGATATTAGTTGATTGTGATATTGAAAAAGAATTGGCGAGATTAAATCTGATATCGATGTCATGACGATCTTTCCTTATAGAGTGGAGTTTGACAAAACGTTATCACCTGGAAAGATGTCATCCAATTCTTAAATTAAAATCGAAAGGGTGAATGTTGCACTTGAGGCTGTAATTAGAACCATTACCCAAAAGCCTCATGCCACTAATACCTTTCTGAGAAGTCTGATTGAATGTGTGAGTCATCTCATGCTAGTGACTCATTTGATAAATGTTGTTGTAAGAAATATAGGATTGGAAATTAAGTGTTGATAATATCGAGCTCTTATTGCCTATAAGGCCTAAGACTAAGGTTGAAAGTAGTGAAGAATGAGGTAGGATATCGAATTGAGTATAAAATTGGTTGAAACTTGAATAAAGTGAAACTTAACATGTATGGAATATGAGATCGTTAAGAGGAAGTCGTTAATTTCTTTGATTGAATTATAAGGTTTTAAATGATTGTTAGTTTGTGATAAGTGTTGTTCCTAGGCCATTGTCCACTAACGAGAATGCCCAGTGTCCAAGAAATAAATTGAAGAAATCTTCTTTCTGAATTGGGACCAATGGATCTTCCGGGACATATGGAACACCTAGTGACTCTTGTAGATTAGTATTCATTATGGTGTCTTTTAAAGATAATCCCTAACTTAACTGTGACATCAGTTGGTAGGATGAGTTCCGAGAATTGTATGACATAGTGACGCATAAAGTGTTACGGTACAATTTGACTTGTTTGTGATTAATGAAAAGACTACCTTTGATTGCTAAATTCTACATGTATCGATGTTATCTATCTTTTATTGCTTCATCCTAATGTTCGCATTAGTGATGCAACCATTGAACAAGTACTCATATTGATTGAGTTACGTTGTGAATTATTCTTTTAGAATGCCATCAAGATCATGAACCTCATGATTAATTGGCTAAGCTCATTTCCTAGCATATTGTAGTTAATTCTTGATGAACAACTCTTCATCACTCCTTTGCAGACCACTCATTGTTTTTATAAGATACAACAGTATCCCTTGAGAAAAATTGAATTTTCATCACTATAAGGATTATTCAAAGTGATATTTATAAGTGATTGATATCAAAATGAAGTTGTTTATGAGACACTTTGGAAACTTAATTATTTCCATAACAAGAAAACCTTTGTAAATATATTTTTGATTCTTATTTAAGGATTAAGCATGAAAATGTTTTTATTGTAAACATGTTGATAAAATTTTGACGAACTGAGTATTGCATCGTTAATCTTGAAATTGTATATAGTTGCGCGCCTACATACAATTTGGAATGGACCATGCAAGGCTGATTAGTAGTCACCATAAAACTGATTAATAAGCACTAAATTTTCTTTGAAGATTGTGAAAGAATAAAATTTATGAGATTTGCAAGAAGTGAAAAGTAGGGACATAGTGTTAGGGACACCTACATATGTTCCTGTAGCATCTATTCTTCTGAGTCGAATTTACTCATCTGTGGAAATTGTCTTATTTGACAATTGACAATTCTTTCTTGTCCAATTCTCTCGTAGTAAGGTTCTTAGGAAAAGTATCTGATTACCGAGTGTTGATACCCGACTGGATGTATTGACGTTCTTATCATCTCTTATGATTTGGTTTCATTTGAATGACCTGGGTAATGATCCGAGGAGCTTTCGAATGCGTACTCAAATTATGAAAACATGAGATATATTCATATTCGTTAAATGTTTTCGTCCGTATCTGATTTGAAATTCTCTCGCATAGATTACGCGTTGACCTTACTCTTTTAATAGTAGTTGTGTATCCTAATATCCCTGAAATTGTGAAGGATTATGAATTATTATTAGTCTTTTGAGAAGTTCACATCTTATCGACGGCAATGCAACTGGAAAGTTAATAGTGCCCGTAGAATGGATTGATTGATTATGACATGACGACATTGTCTTAATTGATGGGAACTCGAGTAGAATTCCCCTAAATGATAAGATGCTGATTATCAAAAGTGATCTAAATAATTCTTGATGGATGACCATATCCTGCATTTAGACTTGAAATTTTACCGTGAATGGTTGTGAATTAGTTATAGATATTGTAATCTAGAAGAACCTAAGGGCATGTTTGGTTGACTGTATTTAAGGGAAATTTATGGAAATTGGAATTATATTTCCATCTAAAACGTGTTTGGTAGGTCCAACTTGAAAATTAGAATGATAGGAAATGCTATAATTGGAGGGTATTTAAAACCTTTTGGATAGTAGTGCATTTTAATTTCTAAAGTCTCATTTGATCACATTGACCAATATGTCCTTCAAAAAGCCATCGCTGCTTCCTTTTTCTTTATCATCAATTTGTCTGGTGTTCCTATTTATCATGATCAAGTTTTCTTTTTAATCTTTTCGTTATCTACCATATTTGTTTGCTACATCGGTGCTTCAGTTTTCAATTATTTTGGTTTATATGTTCATATTTAAATCCAAATCGGTGATTCGATTTTCTTTTCTTGCTCATACTTGGAAAGATTTATGCAGTTTTTTGACGGGCATGGTTAACATCCATGATTCATGGAAATTATTAGAGAAAGATGACAAGACAGTGTTTTAAAACTAAAAACAATAACAAAGGGCAGTTGAGTCATTTATTGGTGTTAAAAATTCTAAATTTTAAACATTTTCGTCTACCAAACACGTAATGGTAGTTCAAATTGCAGATTTAAAGGTCCTCAAAATTCAATATTTAGAATTCCATTATTTATAATCCTGCAACCCAAACGCCCCCTAATATGAATTTATTAAAAGATGTTTTTTTGTTATCTGAAACTTTAGGAGGTATTTATTGGTGAATTACCTAAACTTTTGCCATTAAGGCAAGTTGAAATTGGTATTGATTATATTTCCGGTGCTACACTTGTGGCTTGTGCACTGTACGTCAGCACCATCTGAATTTAAGGAATTACCGTACAACTGAGAGAGTTGTCGGAGAAAGATTTTATTCTACCAAGCCTGTCATCATGAAGAGCTATGGTGTTATCATTCCTTATATTTATAAATTACTGTGAACTGAGTAAATTGACAATCGGAAACGATATCCATAACTCGAAATGGAAGATTTGTTCGATCATTTACAAGGTTTTAGCGTATGTTTTAGAAATTTGATCCACGGCATGGTTATCATCAATTTCGCGTCCGCGAAGAAGATTATCTACTCCAATCACTACATCCGGTACTTGTAATGAACATTATGGGTTTCACGTGATGTCGTTTGGATTGACTAATACACATGTAGCATTCATAAATTTGGTGAATCACGTGTGTAGAATGTAATTTGATAAATTCATGCTTGTGATCATTAAGGATCATTTGTTTGTTTATAAGAATAAGAATGAGTTAAATTTTTTTTATAGATTGCCCTGAATTGGCCGAACGATAAAAACCTGTACCTTAAATATTTAACATGTGATTAAAGACTAAATCCGTTATATTAATTGACCATGTGATTAATAGATAATGGAATATAAATTGACTCTTCAAAATTTAGAAGTCATTTAAGACTTTGAGTTATACTAAAAAGAAAGTGCAAATATATTTTGACAAATGTTTTAACAAAGGATTTTAAGGGATTATTCCCTTATACACAAACCATTTAACTAAACTTCTGTTTAGGGGTAAATGTTTGTATATACCTCAAGATAACTTAAAAAGGATTGAGGAAAACCATTTAAACCATAACTTGAAATTTGAAACAACAATTTTTGCTTTTCAACTAAGAAAATTTTGACCAAAATATAAACAAAGGTTTCTCGAACATTTACGAATCTTACTAAATATTTTCGATAAATCAACAAAAATCTTGTTAATTAAATTCAAATTTATTTTGAACATTTTATATAATTGGTCGAACTAAGAAATTTAAAACTTTTACGTTTACGTTTCATAAAAATTTAATAATTATTATTTAATTACTTGTAATAATTATCGACGCTTTAAACGCCGGATTGAGAAAAACTGATAAAAATGATAGATGAGACGAAACTGAAACTTAGTATTATATGAAGAAAGATGATTATACATACTGACACATAATATAGAAAGAATATTTGAGTGAATTGTGGACATGATAATTATATCATCATGAGAGGTGAATATAGATACCGACGCATTATGTAGAAAGGATAAAGAATCAATTAGGATTGTGTTCCTTAATAATGAAGGTGCAAAATAAATTTCCGAACAATATAAAATAAACGATGTTTGTAAAAAGGATAATATAGATAATAAAAAGTGGTTCGCGGCTAATGTGAACCATTAGCGTTAAGAAGCCGATGGCGTTAAATGTATTAAAGGGCCGTTTATGGTTGCCTAAATATGGAAGATTGTGAGATGTAGTTAAATTGGGAATCTTGTAAGTATAAGTATTATATGTATGTCATTTTTGACTAAAAGTATCTTTGCCTGAAGAAGTTGTACTAATGGCAAATTATGAAGGCAGACATCGCCTCATACATTAGTAAACGTCTAGCTATTTCAAAGGTCATCATCTGATTTTGATTCGATTTGGGTCATCGTCGACAGACTGACCAAATCTGCTAATATCATTCCCGTTAATGATAAATACAAAAGAGTTATGTAAACATAGTGTGCATGTATCGAACATCTATATCAAGATCCTCGCTTCGCATCGAATTTCTAGAGATTTGCTCAGAAATCATTGAGAACGAACCTTGATGAGAGTACTATGTACCACCCCAAATCGAAGGGACGAGGTAAAGTAACGATACAAAGTAATATAAGTGTTGTTTTATGTTTGAATGATTGACCTTTGGTAATAGACCGTATAATCGTTTTCCTTTGGAAATATTATCATTGATAACCATCGTGTTAGGATTAAGATCGAATCTTGTTAGGATCTAAATATTAGAGCATCTGTAAGCAGGATTTGAGATGAAGACACCCGACATACACCCATTGTGAGTTGGACATGTCTTTTAGGTTTAAGGTTTCCTATGATGGCGAACCTAACCTTACAAAATACCCGACCCGCGAGACCTGAAATGATTGTTGAAATTAGGATCTGATTATTGACTGCCGGTAGTGGGCAGGAGGTTATGTGAATATGAAATATAGATCTTGAAGTGCCAAATGGGTAGCGAAGTTATGCCACAATTTTTAACCTTGGAAAAATGAATTCATGATCTGAAAAATCATGGGATATAAGTCCCCGTTGTATGGGACCATTGAAATGATGTAAAAGATTGGTTTGAAAGGCATATAAGCTGGATCTACCCTAGGAATTCAAGAACTGTGTGAATTATGTTTCGTAAATCTAACTTGATGGAATATCTATCAAGTGAAAATCTGATTGTTCTTAGTAACGCTTAGATCGGCGAAAAGTTGCATTCATCAGAAACCCATGAGCATCATGGATAGAGAAAGTAAGTCAACATTAAGCCTGATCTTATTCCCGTAGTTATGTTTGATGAAACTCGCGTATTGTAATGAATTACACTTGTGAGAAAAGACCGAATGTGGAGGAAGTACCCACATGACTTTAACTCTATAAGAAGCGAGTAGTAAGATGATCTTTGAGGACAAAGATCCTGTTTAGGGGTAAATGCTGTGACAATCCGTCAATTTATGGTTAATATTTTATTCTCGAATATTATTTAAAAACATTATTTTAATGTTACAATATGAACTCACTTATTTTTGGGAAGAAATTTGGATTTACGTCTTGAAGTAGCGTCGACTACGTCTAAACCGGAGGATTCTACGTTACGTGCTTACGTTTACATACACCGTCCTTGGTGACAGTCCGACATTTCAGAAAATAAATTTGTCCGTGAATATTATTTTGAGATTTTAAATTTGTGTTGGTTCATAAACTCACAAATTTACGAGAAGAGATTAGGACTTACGATTTTATTTAAACGTCCTTTACGACTAAACCGGAAACCTTAGGATTACGTATTTACGTTTTCGAACTCTGTTTTTTATGAGACAATTTTTATTAGATTCGTTTTGTGCCGTTGATTCATAATTTATAAAAACGTTTTTCATAAAACGACCCGAGGGCACGCAAATCGAGGAAACTAGAATCGAGGAGTACCCGTAAATTAGTGGGATGGGACAAGTTTTACACTTGCCCACCCCACAATGTGTGGCGTCCAACATAAGCCAACACACTCCATGTGTGTCAACTTGATATTAAATCAAGGACACTTGTCCATTTTAGGCTTACAAACTAAGCTAACAAACTAGCAAAACCACCACCTCAAACCATCCATTCATTTCTTACATGCAAACCACACAACTCTCCTCCCTCTCTCTCTAGAAATTCGTCCAACTATCATCACCAAACACCTCCATTTGATCCAAATTTAACCACAAACATATGTTATAATTAACATATGTTAATCTCCATTCAAAAAGATGAAGATTGGTGCAAGTTATAACATCCAAGGAGGAGTTTCCATGGAGTATTAGGGCTGATTTTCCACAAGGTGTTCATGAAGATTGGTGGTCTTGAAGATGGTCTTGGCTATGCGCAAGTTTCTCCATCAAAATCCATGTTTTGATCACAACCTACATCATCATGGTGGTATAAAGATTGTTCTCCTTATCTTCTTGTTATTTTTGATTATGTAATCTTGTATTTATTTTACTTATGTATATGTATATGATGATGAATGATGATTAAAAGTGTTGTGTGGGTATTTGGTGTTGATAAACATGCTTAAAAAGATGAAAGACTATAAGAAACAAGGTTAAAATCTTGTTTAAATTTGTTGGCTGTATAAAACAGTAAAGAATCAAATGATGAAGTGATAAAAATGGCATAGTTTAATGGATTTACAGTAAGCTATGGGTCTTGTACACATGTGAGAGTTGGCCATGCAATGGAATCATTGTAACGAGTGAGATATGATCAAAACAAGTTTAGGGTACAAATCTGAGTTTACTGTTTTGGACGATTTTTAGAAAATACTTAGAGGATGATTCAATAGTAGCTATAGAGGAGTTAAATGGAGCACATATTATGTAGTTTATGTGATAAAAATTTGAGCTTCTATCTCCATATAGAACTCTAGATATGGCAGTTTTGGTGAAGATGAAAATAAAAATCAGATTTTGGAAATTAAAGTATAATACTATTATATAAGCACTCAAAATTATATTGTATAAAATGTAAAGTTAAAACCCACTAACTCATGAATTTTATTTATATAAATATGTACAATGATAAATAAGTGGACATTTTATAAAAATGGTAACTTGTTATGTTTTATAAGTTATAAAACTATAAACATGATTTTTACGACTTTTTCGGCTATTACCGTAAAATTAACGTTTTTGTTAAATAAAACTTAGACGGTTGGACCCGTCTAATGTAAACTTTTATAAAACTCATTTACTGATATATAAACATATATAACAAGTAAAAACCGATAAAACCCGAACTATATAACATACGGATATTAACGGACTAAATTAACGTTATCGAACTAATAAAACAACAAAATGGACTAAAACACTTATAAACTTATTTATTGGACTTAACCTATTTAGGCCCAAATTTTAAAATGTAGATACTGATAATATAAGTATAACAAGGATTAATACAAGTTAAAGAACTTATAATAAGTTTATTAGACTTAAAACACGTAAATAGGTAAAACTAGTAAACTAGTAAGAAGATACCAATACGTAAACACTAAAATGACTAAAAGAGAACATGTAAACCCACTGGATCATCATATATATAAAATCATCATATGTATACATAATTGTTATTTTTATAAAGTCATTGGACATGAGTCTAAGACGATTATTATTTGTCTAGGTTTCCGTGATTGAAGCACGTACCGTACATCCGAATTGCCGATAACCCACCTTCCCACATCAATGTGAGTTCATAGCCTCGCACTCTTTTAAATGTTTTTATAAATGTTTAATAAACCCGCGAGGGAGATAACATGTTAATTTTTATAAAATAGGACACCATTTGTCCCGATTGTTTGTTTATTGATTTGGACCCGAATGATTGTATGACCCGATTGTATGACCCGATGAATGATTAAAGGACCCGATAGATGAAATAAAATGGATAATTAAAGTTAGGTTATGTCACTAAAAGTCCCATTAGCATGAATTGTGAACTACCGGTATTTGGTAGACGCTTGTGCATATAATAGTACTATTTGGGGACGATCACCCCAGTTCACGCCTTGACGGTTGATCCCCGTCGTGCCACATTGATTGGTAAGCGAATTTATGTATGAGAAGATTTCCATAGCGTGACCTTTGTGACGACACGCTACTTTAGATGGGCAAATTGAGTATCGGGTTAGC
The DNA here is from genome assembly GCA_025667525.1 of Glebionis coronaria. Lineage (NCBI taxonomy): Eukaryota > Viridiplantae > Streptophyta > Magnoliopsida > Asterales > Asteraceae > Glebionis > Glebionis coronaria. Next base: position 541,505,056 of record CM046882.1, read on the forward strand.
TACCCGTTGTTTGTTTTAGTAAGGTAACAATGTCATGCGGCTTATAATAATCCAAATTAACAAAATACTACTAAACGTTCCGAATTACGATGTATTGCCTGACTAGCAATACAGGGTCAAACTATTGATATTATGTTCGTGTTTTGGTTTTCATAACCATATTCATATAACGGTTTTTATTTTCATACAATGTCTTAAGACGTATTGTATGATGTTTTTACGACATTGGCTCGTATAATGATTTTTAAGGCAAACGCCTATATTATGATTTTCGATAAGGATTTGTATAAAATGACTTTGGCTATTTTATGGCCTATTAAAATGATTTTCAGTAAAAATCTTATATTGATATTATATTGATGGATTTTATTAAACTCTATGAATTCACTCGGCGTTATCGCTGACCTTTTCTTTTAACATGTTTTGTCTCAGGTACTTGAAGGTAATTCTCGGGAAGACGACAAGAATTCATGGCCCGCGCTTAAATTATAATTTCCATTCAAACACCTTGTAAAACCTGTATTAAATACAATGACTTGGGACCTATGTAACATTGATATTTATGAATGGAAATGCTTTATTAATAAACGACGCGATTTTTATGCGTTGTCTATGATGTGAGTAATGTGTTATCCCGTAACACCAACTAGTCTTCCGCTGTATTGAGTTGTATAAATTTGGGGGTGTTACAGTTACTTCAGAATCAAGGGCCATGAATTATTCGATTTCACGATCACGATCGGTATCGCTAATCTTTTTTGAAGTTGTTTGGAATGGTGCGTTGTCATCAAGCAATGCATCCAACTCTTCTTCCGTTACTTCATCGATAACATCCACGCGGAAGCATGTGTCATCATTAGAATGAGAATGTTGCATAGCTTTTTCGACTAAGAATGTGACTAGATCGTCACCAACTCTAAGGTTGAGTTCTTTATTCTTCACACGAATGATAGCATCGGCGGTGTGCAAGAATGGTCGTCCTAAAATGAGTGGGACTTGATGGTCTTCCTCCATTTCAAGGATTACGAAGTCGGCGGGAAATATGAATTTGCCAACTTGAACAAGCATGTTCTCGGATATCCCAATGGGATATTGGTAAGTGTGGTTAGCCAAACGTATACTCATACTTGTAGGTTTCAAAGGATTGTTTGAAAGATTTTTGTATAATGAGTATGGCATAAGATTGATACTCGTGCCAAGATTGGCCAAGGCGTGACATTCAACAGTGTTGGCTAGAGTACATGGTATGAGAAAGCTTCCCGAATTACCGAGCTTTGGTAGAAGTTTGCTTTGCAAAGATGTAGAACATTCTTCATCCAGAAACGCAGTAGATATTTACTCCGTCTTACTATGGTTGCTCACAAGATCTTTGAGGAATTTCCCATAGTTGGGCATGCCGGTTAAGATATCAACAAGGGGAACGTTGATCTTAACATCTTTTATCATCATAAGGAATTTGGCATTACAAGCCTCCATCTTTTCTTTTCGTAGGTGTTGAGGATATGGAATTTTGGGTGTATACGCCTTTGGTGTTGGTGTTGGAATGGGTGTGGTTTGTTTTGGTTTTGGTTTGCAAGGAGGAATGGTTTCTTCCTTCTCGTGCTCATCGGCTTCATCTTCACTTTCATCGGCAAAAGTAGGAGCATTGGTGTTTGGGTTTTGTGGTGGATCATAAATCAACCCACTTCTTGTAAATATGTCATTCACATGTTCATTACGGGTGGGTGGTGGGCGGTATGGTTTATCCATAGATGGTTTTGGGTTTGTTTGAGTGTTGCTTGGCAACGAACCACTTGGTCGATTGGCTAATTGGTCGGTGATTCGACCGATCTTGGTTTCGAGATCACTAATAGTGGCGGTGTGGTGTCTTTGTTCTCTTTCAGTGTTGGCTTTGAGATCGAAGAATTGGTTCTTAATGAACGTGTTTGTTGATTTTTGAGATTCTATGAAAGCTAAAAACGTTTTTCCTAAGTTCGATTCTTCGGGTTTCTTCTCGTTTGATGGAATGGAATTATCGTTCTCACGAGGTTGTGAATTACGATTTTCGTTTTTGGGGTACTCACGCTATGTGCCGGAGTTTCTACCGTAGTAGTTACCTCGATAACCACCTCCTCGGTATCCTCCTTGGTATCCTTGGGCGTAGTTTGCTTCTTGTGGTAGTTCTCTTATTGGTGTGTCATCACACTCTGTAGATGGGTGTGGTCCTCCACAAAAAGTACATTCGCCTCGCATCTCTTTCATTTCGTCTTTGATAGTTTTGAATTGCGAGTCAAATTTAGATTTGAGAGCGTCCATCTTTTCCATGAGTTTAGAATTTTCGCTAGTTTCAACGAAAGCAACGGTTTTCTTGAAATGTTTGGAACGGTTATCTTTGGACCAACCGAGTTTTAAGAGAACTCGGTCCTCGAGCAATTGATATGTTTCGTTGGGAGTCTTATAGAGAAAGAGTCCACCGGCGTCAAGGATTGCTTGCGTCGGTTCATTGAGACCATGATAAAAGATTTAGACGATGGTTCCTTTTAATAAACCATGTCCATGACAACTACGAAGCAGGTCTTTCATTCGGTTCCACGCATCAATGAGTGGTTCTTGTGTAAGTTGGGCGAAACCTCAGATTTCTCCCATGAGTCTTTCGTACATGGCGGGTGGAAAGAAACGGCTAACAAAAGCGGTTCTCATTTGTTCCCATGTTGCAATGGTACCGGGCGTCAACTCGTTATACCAAACTCTTGCATCTCCGGATAGAGATGATGGGAATAGTTTGAGTTTTATAACGTCTACATTGACGTCGGCTCCATATCGGAATATGCCACATATTTCAATGAATTCGGATATGTGCTTATGTGGATCGGCCCATGTACGGCCGTCAAATTGGCGGTCTTTGATCATTGAAAGGTGATGAACTTTCACGGTGAAGTTTTCTCCAAGCTCAACTTGAACAATAGCAGCCTCGGGGGTAGGTGCTACTACTCGGTTGGCTGCCCACATGGATTGATCATCGGCCATTGGGAATGTTAGATCGTTAAATGGGTTCTAGACGACAAGTGCGTCCAAGAGATTATCAAATGGTGGGTTTTTGGTTTTTTAAGTTCGGTTTTCAAAAGAGATAAAGGGTTGCTTCTTGCGATTTTTCTTTCGAGATTGATGAATATGACGTTCAAGATCGATGTATGGACTAAGAAATTCTTGACCGGAAGAACGTGTGTTCATTCAAGTCTTGAATAACTTTTGAAAAAGACTACAAGTAACAAAAATAAAAACAAACAAAATATAACTAATAGGAAAATAAGTAAAATAGAAATTAAATAAACCAAACAAAATAAAAACATAATTTTTTTAACCGGTTTCGTTTTGCCGGTCGGCAAAATGGGCTTGCCGGTCGGCAAAAAGCCTTATGTGGAAGAGTTGCCGGCGGCAGAAGTGTTTTGCCGGCGGAAAAATCAATGTTGCTACACTTTTTTTAGTTTTTGATTTTTGGCAACAAGAACACTACAATGGGTTTGATTATAGGATGATTTTGGAACTAAGAACACAATCAAATCACCGGCAGCGGCGCCAAAAACTTGATGCGTCTGCGGTGTGATGGATTTGCAGAACAAGTTTTAAATTTATAAACACGAATTACCGGATTGACTAAAAACGTACGGGCAAGTATAACCCTTTCGTTTGTGTATAGCTTTTATGTGGTAATACCGAGATCGTTCACGGGGATTTGGAAAACCTATGATCATTCAAAAATAAAACTATAATCGTTAATTGTAGCAATTGTAGACAAACAAATAACAAGTAAAATGATGAGATTAATAATAATATTAAAAGCAACACTTGGTAAAGACTAGTTTAGGCATCCGTAGTGGTATGATTGTGATGACACGTTTAACAAATATGATTATGATAATTAGATGGATAATCCAATCTATTGTTTTCAAAATCTTCAATCCTCGTAAAGACTTTGGTTAAAGAAAACAAGCATTAGACTCAATCACTCAATTCAAGACTTAATCCAATTACAACACATTCGATTCACGTTCGTTTCACGAATTTGCTAACACTTATAATTATCTTTCTTGATAATCAAAACTTCTTAAGAAATGATCAATACAAAAGATAGCCCATCATAGACAAACCGGTTATGACTTGTTGATAGAAAATAACCCTTTCGACCTATGAAATCTTTTCCAACAAATTAAGTTTTGATAACAATTGTCACATAAAACATAAGTACTAATGGTTCAAAGGAAAGATTGACATTGAAATAAACATAAATCACAATCACAACCACTATTTCATACCACAAACATCATCCTACCAAGTGTAGAATGAGATTTAGCTACTCATAACAAATAATGAAATAAACTCTGAAATAATAGTCTTAAAAGTCATAATTAAGAGTCTTACAAAGTGGAAATATGTTGCTAATGATTAGGGTATGATCCCTAAGAGTTTCATGATGTTAACTTTGCTTTTCGGACTCCAAAAGTGACTTTTCTTGCACCACCTTGCTCAAATACGGGAATGGAGGTTTGGACAAGGTTGAGAGAGTTATTTTGTGTTTATGAAAGAGTAGTGAGATTATGTGAAGAGACATATGATTACATGACCCCAAGGGTCTTATTTATAGGCAAAGTTAAGGTCTAGACTTCAATGATTGGCTTGGAGCCAAAGACAAATGCCTGGAGCCAAAGGAAGTCTAGAATCTGCTTGTATGTTCTCCCTTGAGCTTGCATGAATGTAGACACAAATTCTGCCAACATAAATGTGGGTGGCAATTTCTAGTGTTAAAAGAGGTAAAACTTGAACCTAAATCTATCACAACCTCTAAAACTTGACTAAAATTTGGTTCAAAATGTCATCTAAATATTTTGTCACCCTTTGTCAAGACATTCTTTGTGAGTGTGTTGTTTTTATGCAAACCTGGCATATTCTAGTGTTAAAAGAGGTAAAAATCCAAGATTTGCAAATTTTTGAAAGAGTCTTATTTTTCTTCAAAACCTTGGCAAATCATGGTTTCAAGTCCACCATGTGCGGCTCCATAGCCGTCGCGCGGTTCCCTATCAATAAGGAACCGCCGTTCCTTTTAAGGAACCGCGAACAACAAGCCTATTTTTGGATTATTTTTTGTCTTTCTTCTTTGACCACTGTTTTTGTCACCTGGCTAAACATTCCTTAAAACCTTTTATTTTCATTTCAAATCTTTGCCTTGTCTACTTTCTTTAAATTCTTCTCTTTTGGGAGTTATCTTCTTCATCCCTCACAATGTCTAACTCCTCCATTCCTAACCTTGACATATCTTTGTCACAATCTTCTCAACCTAAAGCTTCTTCTTCTAAGCTTTCCAAGAAACCGAAAATATCAGTTCGACCCGTTTGGATCAAGAAAAGCAAGAATCCTCATGATTCCTCTTCTCCCAAACCCTCTAAGAATTCTTCTTTTTCTCCGATCAAATATTAGAATGAGACTTACTCTATAAATCCAATTACCAGAGAAAAGGAAATTCTTCCACCACCACCAAAACCTTTCAACACTCCATAACTAAATGACCTATCTTCTTTCCCAAACCTCACTAGGCATTGTGAAAACATTTCTTATCCATTATCTCCCTCTCCACCAAACTCTCATCTTGATGGTCCTCCCCCATCTAACGACTTTGTTTCGCATCATGGATCCTCGTGTGCTTGTTGTCGATTTCAACAAATTGAACTTGCTCATGTGTATGACAAGCTAAATTTCCTTGAATTCCTTCTCACTCGACCTCCTCTAAAAGTTTGCGTTCCCGTGAACAAAACTTCGAATGATGTCTCGTCGTCTTTCTTTTCCAACTAAGGCACATTTTGTACTTTAGTTTTTTGAGTCAATAAAACTTAAGCAATCTTGGAAATTATCACTACTAGAGTAGTCTATGCTTTGTGGTTTATTTTCAATATTTTTTGCTTTAAATATTCATATTACGTGTATGAATATTTCTTGTATGTTCTTTCATATTTGTGTAATATGAATGTTATGTGTGTTATCCTTTTCCCGCTAATTCTTTTTCACACATTTGTTAAAGAGTTGATCATGGGTAAAATATAAATTTGCTTATGGGTGATTCCATAAATTCTAAATTTTTAAATCCTTGACATTTTAATCATTTCAATTGGTTTGGATGTTTCTTTTCTTTTTCTATTCCACCAATTGAACTTTGATGTTGTCAACACACACTCTTTGGACATACTTAGCAAATACTTACTTCTAATTTGAGATTTCTTTTCTTCCTCCCTCTCAAGTTATTTAGTAGGTAGTGCACATATATACATTGATGTTTTTTTCTCTCTTCTAACCTTTGTGTAGTATGTCACCTTTGCTCTTTGACTTGGTGCCCCAAGCAAAGGGGAGTAAACACCAAGGGGGGGCTACTAGCAAAGTCAATTCTTCTTTTCTCCCAATATTTGTGCTAACCTTTTTGCTTCGATAAAGGGGGAGAAATTATAGTGAATAAACTCGTTAATAATTTGAGTAATTTTGTATTTTACATAAATGAGTTTATAGTTTGTCGTAATCAAAAAGGGGGAGATTGTTAATGCAAGTAATGCCTAAAAACATTATTAGTGTTAACTAATCTTTCTTAGTTTTGATCACAACAAACTATACAAGACATTTATAGTCAAACACAATCGTAAAACGAATTATCTAACAAACACTATCATCAAGGTAATAATCATTACACTAACATATCTTAATCATGTTTAGTGATCATAAAAGTGATTAGTCTTAAAACTCACTTTTGTCAAATGTGACAAAAGATTTCTAATAAACTTTCTTTTTAAGAAAATGTTTTATTAAAATGGAAAATGTAAATTTGAATATGGCATATTCCAAATGCCATAAGAATATCCTTTGAAGGTTTCAAACTACCACATATATTTCTACCCCACTAAAAGACAAAAAGGAGCGGAGTCTACATCCACGTTCCTTAAGTACCTATGCGGTTCCTTATTGATAAGGAACCGCCTAGACCAATAAGGAACCGCGTGCAGCTATCCATTGGTTTTTGTCTCCTTTAAATAGTGGATCAAATCTGCATTTTTCACAACCCTTTTTGACATTTCTTTAAGCTCTCTTTCTCCTTTCTTAATCCTAATCATTTGTAAATGATCACTTAATGTGTTAAGTATGTTTACTTATGATTATCCTCTTGATCCCCTTCTTTACCTTGTCCAAATAGAAGATCACTCACACACTTGTGTTGTGATTAAAGATGAAGCCTTGATGAATATCATCCTCTTCTAAAGATCTAGTCATGTTCATCATTTGTTTATTTGTGTCTTGTGTAGATCCAATGTGTTTGTGAATACTTGGACTAGTTGTGTTCATCCAAGCTATTTGTGAATACTTGGATTAGTGTTGTGTAAATCCACTGCATATGTGTGTGCTTGGATTTGTCTTGTGTACATCCAAGTTACATTTGTGTACTAGGATATGTTTAGTTGAGTTGTAATGTATAGTGTGTTAGTTATCACTTAACTAAAAAGTGATTTGTGTATGAGTTGTGTAAGTTCTCACTTAGCTTCAAAGTGAAGAGTCGTGAAGATTGGTTCTAGCTTTGGATTAGAACCCGACATCTAGCCTTGTGTCGGAAAATGGTGAAGTAGGCGACGTATGAAGATTGGTTCTAGCTTTTGGATTAGAACTCGACATTTAGCCTTGTGTCGTTAAATGGTGAAGTAGGCAACATTGTGTAGATTGGTCCTAGCTAAGATCAGGTCTCGACATTTTGCTTAGTGTCGGAAAATAATGTAAGCGACGTTGTAAGGTTTTCTCCGCCAAGAAGGGAGCTTGTGGATATAGTGGAAATCTCGAGTAGGTGTACTCGAGGAGTGGAGTAGGAACAAGGATAGAGCTTCGTTGCCGAACCACTATAAATCTTTGTGTCTTCCTATTAGGTTGTTTCTTTCTTTACTCTTTACTTACTTTCATTATCATTACACTTACTACTTTTCATTGTTAATGCATTGGAATTGAACCTAATCATTATGCAACTAGCTTTCAAGTAAAAGATAGTTTTTGTACTCACCTAATTGAAAAGAATTTTAATTAGGAGATAAATCGAAGATAAACTATTCAACCCCCCCCCCTTCTAGTTTCTAAAATTGGTATCAGAGCGATGGTTAATCAAGATCTTTGAAGTATTGTACTTTAAAACATGGATCGATCCATTGTCTCCTCAAATTAGAAGGTTAAGTTGTACTAAAGTTTCTCTTTGGTCAAAACTATTTTTTCTTTGAAAATCGGCCTTTTAATTGGTAATATAGCATCTCATTTAGATTAGTAGTATTTATGCATTTTAGATTTACTCTTGAAATGTATCTACTAGTTTGCATCATGTTATGTGTAGGTACTCATGAAGATCAATCATTCAATTGATTGCGGATTGAGTTACTTACATTTGTAGAAGACTCATATTCTTTGATTTCCAACATCACTGAATGATGATATCAAGATGGATGGGAGTGATACTAGTCCTTGAAGACTTAGTAGTCACTTTAGTCATGGTTGGACTTTGCATTGATTCCTTGATAGATTGGATTGCACTTTGTGGCTAAGGTACGCTTTCGTTCTTCTACACACCCTTTTGATCACTCTTTTGATCATTACTTGACTATGTGCTTGTTCTTGGCATTCTTGCCTTGACATTTGTTTGTGGTTTGTGATTCTTTTCTTTTACCCTCTCAAACCTTCTTTGCTTTGATACTTGACTCACTATGGGGATGTAGAGTGAGTTAGTAGTAGCTTAAAGTATCAAGCATGATTTCCATGGTTTGCACCCTCACGGTTAGTAGGCCCTATATCATGTGTAACTTGTGCAATTGAGCTCATCTCTAGGATGATTGGTTAATCCCTTGAGATACCAAACTACTTCATAAGTTGTAGTTGGATTTTACACATTTGGAATTAGAATATTCCAAGGATATCGTTGTTGTAAATCCTTGCGTAAAAAACCCTTTTGCAGATCGAATTCATTAGAATAACCCTAAACCTCGATCACGTACAAGCAAACCCGATCGTAAACTTAAAAACCCCAAGGAAACCACGATCAAACTTGAACCACAAAAAAATTACCCGCAACAAGAACCTTTCACAAATACAACTTGGTAAAAAAACAAATACCTCCACTATCCGTTAAAAAACGAATATTAACAACAAGGATTTTTTTCAATATAACACCAATTGTATTTGCTACCCATGTGATAACAAACACCACACACCAATCAATGATGAGATAGAATTTCTCTTTATGGTTTTTTTCGTTTCTCTTCCTTCACGTGACTAGTACTTCATCTTCTCCGTTTATTAAACCTGCAACTCCGAGAAAACCAAAATTAGTTTTCTCCACAACACTCTTCCCTGTTCTAGCAACGATCTTCAATAACCACAAAACCCGTGGCGCTCTGATACCACTTGTTGGAATCGACACCAACAAACCTGAAGACCGATTCGTGGAACCCTAGAAACCAAGAAGATCTCCGAGTTACAACACCAACGAACACAAAAGTAAAACCCACAAATCTAATCGAACGAATTAAGTTTTATTAATGACTCGATCGATTACAAGAAAGAATAAAAGATGCGGTATATTTTGAGCATCACCCCTCACCTCCTTTTATAAAGTGAGGGGGTCGGTTATAATCCCAGGCCAAGCCCACTCGACACACTTACTATACTTAAGCTAAGTAACATTAAGGTAACATTCATAATCCATTATTAACTAGTTGGATGAAGAGGATGTGTTAGGTTTTGTCTCGAGAAAGCCCTTGATCCCCTTTCTCCGTAAAAATTTTTTAACTCATTGGGGAATGTAATTCTTCTTCGAACATTCTTTTCTTCCTCATGCAGTTTCATTTATCTAGCAAGTTTTTTACTTTAACAACAATATCAAAACAAACTAATATTATTCGCATGTGTGTAGTTTTTCTATGATGATAACCTTTGTGTTTACCATTGGAGAGATCAATTTCTTACACCTCTATATAACTTGTGTTAAACTTTCATTTTTCATGCATTAAAACACATAATAAGCTAGCTTCGCTAAATTAGATTCAACAATAATGAATCAATTCATGTGATATGTGGAAACATCCATAGATGGTGAAACGATAATCTATTGGCATCTCATGTGTTTATGTTAACGATGTTAGAAAGACCCGGCTATCGAGGTAGTTTTTATTAGACGACCAACTCTATACCATTTAAGTAATCGCCTGTTCGTCAATATAACTTATCATAGTATTTGCATTTTCACCCATTACTCAATCAGATCAACCTACCTGGATATAGGGTTTGTATGTTGTCCATCTTGATAAAAGTAATGGTATGTTATTTAAAAAGTAAAAGCGCTAAGTATATTAGGTTCGTCAATATGGTCTATGCGGGCGCCAAAGGCTTGTCAGATAGACCTGACTCAATCTGGAGTCGACACAAGAAAATGCAATGATTCCAAATTTCGAGTCTCTTCATAATAATTAGATCAGAAGTACTAGAACTCGAGGCGGAAAATACTCTTATTATTCTTCGTGTATAAGAGAAACGCAAACAAGAATCGACCCATTCATAGATAAATATGGGTTAAAAATAAAAAATACTAGTAGTATTTTCAAAATGTCATAAGAACAACCATTTACAGCCACCATCTCCAACCACTGTTACCTTTTGAAGGTAATGTGCGATTTTGCCTTTGGGATTCAGCTGAGTTTCTACAAATAAATGACCAGTAAGATAATATACTCAGTATTAAAAATCACTTGATAAATGAAATACAGTGAATCAAACAGTTAGGCGAATTAAGATAGAAGGAAGAACGATTCACAAAAGCATACCCAATTGATATGAACTTATCCCATACCAGGCTTGCATCGGTTTATATGCTAAGTGTAGAACTCACGACACTCCAGAAAGCTAGCTCAAAGGATCGGAGGGGATACCTATGCTTTATAAACTACCGGCCAATCCCATACTTGGTCGATATGAGATCATAACATAAGATGGTTGCCTTTTGGAATGTAATCAACTATGTAAATTAAATTAATCAAACCCCAAAGGGACAACCATCTTATTAACGTTTATTTGTAGCTACATAAATACATTAAACCTTATTGTACTCCTAAACACATCTATACAATTGGTTTCGGAGAAGGATCATACAACGACACACATCCGCTATCGAGTGCAAACTTACACTGCAAGCACTTTACCATAACTCTGTCCTGGAAATGCATACCACACTCGATGCATTTACCATCACTTTCAATCCCTTGGCAAAATGAAAGAGGGTGTGGGTGGCCTTCAATCTTGAACCTGTCTCCAAAATTGATATTTACAAACAGATAAACACCTTTTCGAAAGTAGAGGCTGTTATGTGGTCTCCTTTAAGTATCAATGGAGCACAAAACAAATGCATGGACTGAAGACATTGATGACAATTATAGAAAGAACCGTAAGGATTAAATTCCTCCTCGCAAGCTTCATGAAAGTAATCACCGATATGGTTTTCAACAGGGGAGTAACTTAGGGTCATTGGATGCTTGTCATGCCTGTGTGTTATTGTCTCGGGAAATAACTGTGGGAAACGGTGTATACTTTTATTAAAAACAATAATAAAATTAACAGAAAAACAAAGAACATAATCAAATAACAAATAAAATTGAAAGCAGTAAGAATCTAGAGACGAGGCACGTGTTTAACACGCTTCCCTTAAAACAGATTTGCCGTTTGTTTCCTAGGGTACAACGTCCAAAGCTGTTGTACAGCCGGACTAGACAAACTTGCCTGAAAGATCACGGAAGCCTTCTGTGTTTCTGATCGATAACTGCTGGAAAAATCGTCTGGTAATGGAGTTTGAAAAACTGCGTTTTTTTCTGATGTCTTTAACTGAATGAGAAGAGGTTATATTTATACTGAAAACTTGACTTGTTATCAAAGAAAAATATATACCAAAGTCAGGAAACTCTGTTATAACTAAAACAAATTTCCTGTCTTTTTAACACACACAAATATTCTGTGAATAACTTCTATATCTATTCCTATAATAGATGCACATAAATTTCTGGAAAAAACAAATTGAATTCGCAGGAAAAAAGATACCGAAATCTGCCCTCACCCAAGCTAGTTTTCGGAGTTGCATTCGTGTCCACAGGTCGTGCACAAGTCAGTATCTTTGAACCCGTTTTTGGCCTAGAAATCTCACTTTCTGCAACCCCCTGCGCGCGTAGGCGTGGGAGTAAAAACCCACAAATGAATATTGTAGGGTAGAAACTAGGATTTCCTTATAAACATGTTTTCACTTCATGTTTCAAGCGATGTGGGACAAAATATTTTCCAAATATTGTGTTTCACGTGACTCACTATGAGACACGGTATCTCATTCATATTAACTCCATATTAGACATACTTTAGCTCGTTGCGAAGCCCTCTTTGAGGAGAACGGAAAGCTACTAAGTACTATGAATATATATAACATATACATATATAATATTATGTCCAAAGTATTGCAAAAACCATATTTTGCAAAACATTTTCCAACAATCCCCCACATGAATGGGAATCGGTCGAAAACACACGAAAGTTTCAGCAAAATTTCTGCGGTTAAGTCCTGCATAGGATAGGTAGGTGTAACCTTTGAACCTTCCCTTGTGAGATGCACTTAGTCTCCTAGATCTGAGTAGACGTGACGTCCTTGAACTCAGCCTCTGTTTACGTAGACGACATTACACACTCACACAAGACTCTCCCTGGCCTTGTCAAGTCCTCATAGTCGTGTTCGTTATGGTCATGAACACTCACCTGGTTCTGCAAGAGCTCTTAGAAATTGTGCCCCCACAATTTCCTTCGAAGCGACCCCACTTCTCTCTCACATAGGTGATTTCATCTTGAATTATTAAAAACATATGTTTTATGATTTCATCTTGAACCATTATGCTTTATGATTTCATCCTGAATCATTAAGCCATATGTTTAACCTCTCAACAAGTCACATTGTTGTAGGAATGGACTAGGAAAGTTCCTGTATTAAGTAACTCCCCCACATTGACGTGACTTCCCCTACATTTCTATGATTAGGTTGTCCTATTGAACCCAGATCTTGGGATCTCTAGTCAACTGGGTTAGGTTTTCCTTCATAGAAACTCATTCCTTCAAGGGCTTTAGTCCCATTCCTTTAGACGACTTACTAACTAACTCTCTGCTTAAGCCTTTCGTAAGCGGATCCGCGATGTTATCCATTGACTTCACATAGTCAATTGAGATAACTCCTGTTGAGAGTAGTTGTCGTACCGAATTATGTCGACGATGGATATGTCTAGACTTTCCATTATACATTGTGCTATGAGCTCTGCCAATTGCCGACTGACTAACACAATGTATACTAATGACCGTTACTAGTTTAGGCCATCTGGGTATATCCTCTACAAATTGACGTAGCCATTCCACCTCTTCTCCGCATTTATCTAACGCGATAATTCTGATTCCATCGTGGACTTAGCTATTACAGTTTTCTTGTAAGACTTCCAAGATATAGCGGCCCCTCCCACTGTAAACACATATCCACTGGTTGATCTAGAATCCTTTATGTCAAATATCCAATTTGCATCACTGTATCCTTCAATAACAGATGGATATCTAGCATAATTCAGTCCATAATCACGACTGTATCTCAAATAATGAAGTACCCTAGTCATAGCTTTCCAATGTGCATCACTTGGATTACTAGTATATCTACTTAGCCTGCTAACAACATATGCTAAGTCAGGTCGGGTACATGTCATCAAATACATCAACATTCCAAAAATTCTTGAATACTCTACTTGGGTAACACATGTGCCTCTATTTTTAGATAGATGCAAACTGGTGTCAATTGGAGTTCTAGCTAGGCCGGAATCCCCCGCATTATGATTATTAAGAAATTTGTCCACGTAATGTGCTTGACTTAATGCAAGTCCACTCCGAGTTCGTATGATCTTTATTCCAAGAATCACATCAGCCAAACCCATATCTTTCATGTCAAACTTTTATTTCAACATGTCTTTAGTAGACTTGATCATCTTGTCGTTACTGCCAACGATAAGCATATCATCAACATAAAGACACAAGATTACATATCCATTATTCGTGTCTTTGACATAAACACACTTGTCGCATTCATTAATTTTGAATCCACCCTCTAGCGTGGCATGATCAAACTTTTGATGCCATTGTTTTGGAGCTTACTTTAAGCCATACAATGACTTAACAAGCCTACAAACTTTGCTCTCTTGTCAAGGAGCCATGAAACCCTCGGGTTGGTTTATGTATATTTCTTATTCTAAATCTCCATTTAGAAAAGCTGTTTTCACATCCATATGGTGAACTTCTAAATTTCTTAATGCGGCAATAGCAAGAATCATCCTAATAGAAGTTATTCGCGTAACAGGCGAATAAGTATCAAAGTAATCTAGACCTTCGCGTTGTCTAAAACCTTTAATCATCAATCTTGCTTTATACTTATCAATGGCGCCATCAACTTTCATCTTCTTCTTGAAGATCCATTTATAGGCTAGTGGTTTACAACCAGGAGGTAAATCCACGAGCTCCTAAGTATGATTTTATAAAATAGACTCTATTTCACTATTAATCGCTTCTTTCCATCGAGGCCCTTCCGAGGAATTTACAGCTTCTTGATAAGAAGTGGGTTAATTTTCTACCATAAAAGAGACAAAATCGGGTCCAAATGATATTTTGGTTCTCGCCCGTTTGCTTCTTCTAGGTTCAACCTCTTCTTCCTCGGGTTGATCTTGTCTCTCATCTTGGAGATCATTATCATCTCTTTGTCTCTTATCTTGGACAACTGCATCATCTATTCTAGATGTGCTTCCATTTTCCTTCTTTAAACAAGGAAATATGTTTTCAAAGAAGGACGCGTTTCTTGATTCCATAACTGTGTTCTTGTGTATATCTGGATTCTTCGAATCATGTACAACGAAACGATACGCACTGCTATTCTTAGCATATCCAATAAATATGTAATCCACAGATTTAGGTCCAATCATTTGGGCCTTAGGTGTCGGCACTTCTACCTTGGCTAGACACCCCCACACTCGTAAGTACTGGTATGATGGTTTTCTTCCCATCCATAGTTCATATGGGGTTTCCTCTTTATCCTTACGAGGTATCTTGTTTAAAAGATAAGTAGCAGTTAGAATGGCTTCCCCCCACATGTCCCGACTCAAAGCAGAACTTAACAACATGGCATTAACCATTTCTTTCAAGGTACCGTTCTTCCTTTCGGCAATACCGTTTTGCTGAGGTGAATAAGGAGCGGTAAACTCGTGTCTAATTCCATGTTTCTCACATAGATCAGCAAAAGGAGACACATATTCACCTCCTTTATCACTTCGTACAACCTTGATTTTCCTACCAAGTTGATTCTCAACTTCGGTTTTGTATAGAACAAACTTGTCTATAGCTTCATATTTACTTTTCAACAAGTAAACGTAGCAGTACTTTGTGCAATCATCAATAAACGTGATGAAGTACTTATTGCCACCTTTTCTGGGTAGTGATTTCAAATCACATATGTCTGTGTGTATCATATCAAGTGGTTCGGTTTTTCATTCAACCGATTTGAAAGATGATCTTGTAAGTTTGGCTTCGACACAAGTTTCACACTTATACTTTAAATCAATATGAAAATTTGGTATGCCATTAAATTTAATCAAACGACGCATTGAATTAAATTTAACATGTCCAAGACGGCCATGCCACACATTAGAAGACTCAATCAAGTAAGCAGAAGAATTCATTTTATTGATAGCATTCTTAACAACTATTACATTGAGCTTAAACATACCATTCAGGGCATACCCCTTACCAACATACTTTGATTCTTAGAAAATACAACTTTATCAGACTAAAAAACAAGATGAAAACCAAACTTATTCAAAAGCCATCCGGACACAAGATTCTTGCGAATCTCTGGAACATACAAGACTTTAGTCAACTTTAGCTGTTTCTCGGATGTCATCTTCAAAATAACATCTCCTTCGCCCTTGATATCAGCAGTTGCAGAGTTGCCCATGTACAACTTCTCTCTATTGTCAACCGCTCTGAAAGAGTGAAACATACTCTTGTCAGCACACACATGACGGGTTTCCCCAGTATCAACCTACCAATCATTATTATTCAAACCTACCAGGTTAACTTCAGATATCATGGTAACGACATCAGGCACCATAGCAATCATGTCTACATTATCATTCACCATATTAGCCTCGCGTGGAGTCACCCGCTTTGGCGCTTTGTAATTAGCAGCACTGTGGCCTGGCTTGTCACAGTTGAAGCAATTTCCTTGGAACTTCTGCTTTGCAATTCCACCTTTAGGATCAAGGTACTCTGACCTCCCTTTGCTCTTCTTGTCATTCTTCCCTTCGCCAAAGCTCTTGCCTTTAGACTTTGAAGAAGACGAATCGTGCTCAACCATATTTGCCTTGGCATAATCAGGTGTATAAGTGGTTTTCTGAGCCAGATTGTTGTCCTCTTCAATACGAAGACGAACAACCAAGTCTTCAACAGTCATCTCCTTTCGCTTATGCTTCAAGTAGTTTTTAAATTCTACCCAGCTTGGAGGTAACTTTTCAATGATAGCAGCAACTTGAAAAGTTTCACTCAAAGTTATACCCTCAGCATGAATGTCGTGTAGCAAAACCTGCAGATCTTGAACCTGAGTTATCACACTCTTTGAATCAACCATCTTGTAATCCAAAAAATGAACTACCACGAACTTCTTTGTACCAGCATCCTTAGTTTTGTACTTGCGTTCCAACGACTCCCAAAATTCTTTGCAGTCGTAGTCTTGTAGTACACATTGTACACAGAGTCCACCAAACCATTCAGAATATAGTTATGACACAAGAAGTCTGAATGTTTCCATGTTTCAACAGCTTGCACGGCTTATTGATTAGCGGGTACACCTTCTTTAGGAGGTTCCACCTGAGGTACAGTCTCCTTTAAGAACTTCGCAAGGTTCAAAGTAGTGAGATAGAAGAAAATTTTCTGCTGCCACCTCTTAAAATTCTTCCCATTGAATTTTTCTGGTTTTTCAGCATGATTAGCAACTGTGTGGGTAACTGGCTCACCAGTTACATTCACAGTAGTAGTTACAGGAGTTTCAGGAGTGCTGGTAGACATTCTGAAAGATCAAACAAGATCAAAACACAAACAGTTAGACAACTGTTATAAATCTGTATATAAGAAATTCAAACGTGATCTCTATATACTTATAGTGGATCTACTTCAAAGAAACTCAATCTTGGTTTCAACGAATTAGATGCAATTATAAAATATATCAGTTTAACAGAAACACAATCTTGGTTTCAATATAAACTGATAAGAACAACTGCTTAAAGAAAAACGTTAGAGATCTATTAATTAAAATCTGTAAATTAAAACTAATTTTCAGTGAAACTCAATCCTGGTTTCGGCAGAAATAGTTTATAAATAAATCTGATAAAATTATTAATCCAATTTAATAAAAGTTTTAATTCTGTTAAACAGAATCTGTTTTAAGATTGTGGGAAACGGTGTATACTTTTATTAAAAACAATAATAAAATTAACAGAAAAACAAAGAACAAAATTAAATAACAAATAAAATTGAAAGCAGTAAGAATATAGAGATGAGGCACATGTTTAACACGTTTCCCTTAAAACAGATTCGCCGTCTGTTTCCCAGGGTACAACGTCCAAAGCTGTTGTACATCCGGACTAGACAAACTTGCCTGAAAGATCACGAAAGCCTTATGCGTTTCTGATCGAAAACTGCTGGAAAAATCGTCTGGTAATGGAGTAGGAAAAACTGCGTTTTTTTCTAATATCTTTAACTGAACGAGAAGAGGTTATATTTATACTGAAAACTTGACTTGTTCTCAAAGAAAAATATATACCAAAGTCAGGAAAATCTGTTATAACTAAAACAGATTTCCTGTCTTTTTAACATACAAAAATATTATGTGAATAACTTCTGTATCTATTCCTAAAATAGATGTACAGAATTTTCCGGAAAAAACAAATTGAATTCGCAGCAAAAAAGTACCGAAATCTGCCCGCACCCAAGCCAGTTTTCGGAGCTGCATTCGTGCACAAGTTCAGTAGCTTTGAACCCGTTTTTGGCCTAGAAATCTCACTTTCTGCACCCCCGCTGCGCGCACGCGTAGGCGTGGGAGTAAAAACCCACAAATGAATATTGTAGAGTAGAAACTAGGATTTCCTTATAAACATGTTTTCACTTCATGTTTCAAGCGATGTGGGACAAAATATTTTCCAAATATTGTGTTTCACGTGACTCACTTTGAGACACGATATCTCATTCATATTAACTCCATATTGGACATACTTTAGCTCGTTGCGAAGCTCTCTTCAAGGACGCAAAGCTACTAGGTACTACGAATATATATAACATATACATATATAAAATTATGTCCAAAGTATTTCAAAAACCATATTTTGCAAAATATTTTCCAACAATAACAAAGCACACTCTGAATGCAGATGACAAGTACAAATTTTGCAAGTGAATGTAGTTTCTTCACTTCCTTCTATTTTAGTCAAACAGAGACCACAACTTTGTTGAAGTTCTTCTATCTTAACTCTATATAGCAGGTGATTTAGATGAGATTTATGTGTGATTGTTTCAGGAATGAACGCGCAGTTAACATCGATGTAATAATCACATTTGACACAAGAGTAAGCAAATCCATTGCACGCCAAGTGGCAAACACTACATTCAAACACATCGAATAAAAAACGAGGTGCTTTTGGCAAGAGTGTAAGGGTATGTTGTGGGTGACCTCTATAGTTGATTAACTCAAGAGGCAATCTAGTGCACCAAGCATGAAGGAAAAAGTTGCATTCCTGATTATCAGCTCTACATTTGTGAAACGGCATGGCCACGATTAGTCTTATACACCCATTGCATAATACCTTCACCCTTTTCATTGGATAGTGACAAAATAATGTAGTTGTTCTTGAAGAGTTTGGGCTTGTTATATCATTATTGCATGGTGTATCCACTAGAACTAGTGGATGTTGATGAGCAAAATGTGTTAGGTTCGTTTCGGAGGCACTTGATGGCATTTCTAGATCAAACAAGTGTTTTAATATGTTGTTACTGTGATCAGGGAATGGGAGATGGAGAAGATCCGGATAATCAACATCATTGTAATTTTTACCTGATGAATCTTATAAAACACAATCACTATATATTTTCTTCATAAAAACTCGCAGCTATAAAGCTAATTAGTTATGGTAAGCGTGGTTTTACGTACCCTTTTTTAAGGTAATGGACATACGTACGTCTTTCCCTATTGTTTCACAACCTAGGTGTACATAATATTGACATTTCTCACATTTAAAGATCCAATGATGTTCATCTCCTATGAAATCATATTCACATACCTTACATTTGGGGTTATATTTAGCTTTTTGATCTACCTCCAGAAAGGAGTAAACAAGGGTGAGTGGGTGAGTATGTTCTAAATATACCTCTGTGTGATCTTTGATTACAACCCTTTTTGACGTGAAAACACAATCACTATGGGCGGAAAAACGTAAATAAGTAGTACATTGACAAAAGTTCCCTTTGTGTTTCTTCCCACACACATCACATTTGGCCAAAATACTTTTAGAGATCGGCATTAACAGGTGTTGGTGGCTAAGGTGATAGATCAAGTGGTTTTGTACACCAATTTTAGCACATTATGTTGGATATATTGTTTAATATATCATCTTTTGTTTACTACTGTTTCGTAAACAAAAATATTGAAACAAAGTATGAACTGAGATAACAAAACACATAAAATAACAATTGAATACAATTAGATGAACCTGATCACTTAGAGCAAAATTCTTACCCATCTTAAGAACATTTCTGTAAACATGAGAAAACCCGTTAAAGAGCTCCGCACTGGATTAAACTCCATGTCCTTAAAAGGTGTTTACGCGCTCGATTCTCCGCAAGCTTCATGCGTAACAAACCCCAGGATTTGATGCAGACTCATGTTGTCAATCACCAGAGTATGATGACAACAAAATGATAATGGTGGAGCAGAATCCCAAATGGCAAGAAGATGAAGAATAAATGTGTGGTACTAGTTCAAGTTCTATCTTATTTTTCTTGTAGGGTCTAGTCATAAACTTAAACAGGATATGGCATGATCTCTATTACGCTTTAAAGAAGGAAACGTGGAGTGGTGGTTGCAAAATTGCTTTCCAAACCGGTCCACTTTCCTTTTATCTTGGTTGACTTAGTCCCACATGTAGTCACACATATACTTGCATTATTCTTGTTTTATTAGCTTGAACAACCATCTTCTATAAGTTGTACAATAAGTCACAACATTGATTATTTTTACATTATACTTCAACTCTTCAAAACTTGCCAACCTCACACTAAGTTCCAACAATCCCCCACCAG
This sequence comes from Glebionis coronaria, assembly GCA_025667525.1. Classification (NCBI taxonomy): domain Eukaryota; kingdom Viridiplantae; phylum Streptophyta; class Magnoliopsida; order Asterales; family Asteraceae; genus Glebionis; species Glebionis coronaria. The sequence continues at coordinate 541,525,531 of CM046882.1, forward strand.
GTTGGAAAGTTTTTTGCCTCTCTAATAGGTTGTGTCACTACGATTAAACTTTTGTTTACTCGAAGCATGTAAAATGAAATAGGTCCAATGGTGTCCAAAGGAATTAAACCAACTAACCTTAATGATCTCACCCAACACACCTCTACACACTTCCCATTTTAACCATCTCATTCTCAAACTGAGCGCGAATATGGCCATGCGCTTAAATCCTGTTTCATAACCCTCTAAGAGAGAAACCACAACTCTAAATTCAAGGAGACACCACCTCTAGGTCATATAGGCAAAGCTACTCTAACAACTTTGTTGCTAAGACGTCTTAAAAGCTTTGTTAAAAGAATAATCTCATCCTCATTCTCAGCAACGCCATGCTATCTTTGCTATACATGAGTCAATTCGTTGATAGCATCTTTTATGGATAGGTGACTTCCTAATTACCCATTAAACTTGGAGATAGGAGTACTAAATTCAAGTCGGGTTTCCATCACTAACCGATTCACATATGGTTTCAGACTCATGCCTCTAGCATCTCTCAATAAGTCAATCGTCAGAGGCTTAAAGGAGAACTTTCGATAAGTTATAATCATTCTTATCGATCTCATTATAAACACTCACCAAGTCCCTTGTGACAGTCTTAGTGGGGTAACAATCAAGTTTCTAGTTCACTTGACAAACTTGTCAACAATGTCCATTATTGATTTTATCTAGAAATTCACAATCAACAAAATATAGAGGTATTAGGTCATTATACCGCTTAACTTCCTTTTATTGTCACGACTAGGCGAATAACACAACTTTCATCTTGAAGTTTAGTAGCACACTTGTTTCTTGCACATTCAAGAAATAATGTATTGTGTGTGAGTATAACGATCCACCAACTTGTGAACTCTATTATGGTTTTCATGTGTATATGTATATTTGTAAATTGATTACACTATTAGAGGGACGAAAAAGGAAAGAATCATAATCATAGTGATTAGTTATGATCATAATTCCATCCTATAAGGGACATAAAGTGATAGTTTCAACTTGATGTTGCTTACCAAATCACTCGTTCTTTATCAATTACATACACATGAAACACCATATAAACTCTTCAATGCGTTATAACTCATCTCTATATAACCCCCACCATTTGACAATAATTGTTTTTTAGTCACTTCTCAATACTGTCACTACCGGTAAGCCAGCTCGCTTCACTCGTATGACACGGTACAACCAATCGCTCGAGCTCTTTTGGTTGTCATAAGTAAGTTTTCGCTTCATTAAGAATTCTACTAAAAATGCAATAAATCTCATTCCTACACGAATCAACAATTTACGCATTTTTAAGTATATCGCTTCTAGCTTATGCGTTGTTTTAAATAATTATTCACATGAAAACAATTAGCATAGCATCCATCAAAGTCCTTAATTTTTTCGTTTTATTTATCAAATTTTAATAATTTTGTAGTGCCATCAATAACTATAAATTATTAAACCCAAATTATTTACTCATTAAATAATTACTCCATGATATGAAGCAAAAAAAAACATTGAAGACAAAGCTAGAAATCATAGTTATTTAAAAACGTGATCATAAATCACCATGTCTACTAGTTTAAGAATAACTTAATAATATCTCCAGATTTTGTACCAACAAGGACAATTGTTGGTTTATTTGAAAATGTGGCATTTTCATAGTATCAATGATTCACGATCGTACACTCCTTCACGAACTGGTGTTGATCCCATCGTAGATCTACGTAAATACGAGCGCGATAGTATTCCTCATTGTAACTCGGTTTTCTTAATTCCAGTCACAACTTCGAGTGTCAACTGATCATTTTTTTCACACTTGTTAAAACTAACATATCAACATTCAACATGCATTCTATATCAAAATACCAACATGTACAATCCAATATAGTTTTGCAAAAGATAAATAAAGTTTAAGACGCCAAATTTTGGTCCAGTTAGCACCTTAAAATGGATACACCAAATCTCAATCCAAAACAGATTTCTATTATAGATTTAATAAACCCTTTGGAACTGATTTACGGATCCCACAAAAACCTATTAAACACCTTTTAAGATTGTTGGATATATTGTTTAATATATCATCATTTGTTTACTACTGTTTCATAAACAACAATATTGAAACAAAGTATGAACAGAGATAACAAAACACTTTAAATAACAATTGAATACATGAAGATGATAAAGATGAACCTGATCACTTGGAGCAAAATTCTTAGCCATCTTAAGAACATTTCTGTAAACATGAGAAACCCTTTAGAGAGCTCCGCACGGGATTAAACTCCATGTTGTTATTCCCATTCAATCCATAACACAAGATTTAGAAGAGATATTTAGAGAGAGAAAGAGAAGAAAGTAGAGAGAGAAACAAGAGAGAATTTGGAAGGTTAATGTTTACTAGAGAGAGAAAGTAAAATGAACCAACACCCTCTTCCACATGTGGAAGAGGGTTATATATGCCACGGCCTAAGGCCTTTGTGGGCTTCATTTTGGGCCGGGCTTGGCTTTGTTTTGGGCTTACGCCCCTAACTTATACAATATTAGCTTAAAGTCCAAGCCCGGTTTTCCCGACTAACCTATTACAATACAAGACCATTTAACGACTGAGATGACCTATTACATTCTTGTTCGACTATATAAAATATAGGGCTAACAATCTCCCCCAATGTATCGGTCATCTTTAAATGCTTAAAAAGCATAAGATGGTTGAGTGAATACATTCTTGTAGAGGAGATCTTCCTGCTTTGGTCTTGTATCTTTGTCTTGATCTTGTTTGTAACAGCTTTGTTCCTTCATGCTTTCGTGATCTTTATCTTGAGCATTTGTCATTTGACTTTGAGTGCTTGAGATCTTCATCTGTACTCCTTGTGACTAAGATGACCTATTACATTCTTACATTCTTAGCTATCTTTATTATCGCCATCTTGTGCTCTTGTGACTTCTGAATCGACATCGGTATCACAGCTACGCCACCTTCTTGATATGCAGCAACATATATAGACACGGATAAAATGGCTTTGAACATTTCATCCTAACTCGGTAACGTTTTACCTCCGGTCGGTGAAGACCGTTAAACGGTATTAAATACCGTACCTGTGATCAGGTAGATTCGATTAAGAACCTCCTTGACAGGGTTTCCCGGCGGTAGTAGCCAGTTCTCTTTACTCGACCGTCTCAAAGCAGACTGCGAACGTAAAGAGTAAATCATAAGGATAAATTATCCGTCTGATTAGAGTCGTCAAATTCAGATTTCCTGGAACAAGTTTGATTCTAAAATAATCGCGCCATTGTTGCTTTCCAGTTTGTCACAAGCTTGATTCATAGAGAATCTTGCGAGTTACCTACCGCAGTGCTGTTTGATGTTGACACTGGAAGGATTTCCATTCGTCACTGTGAACACTAATGAGTGTCACTCTGAATGTTCTGGCAAGATCACATGGATTTTGCGAAGAAACCTGGAATCAAGTTTGAATCAATTAAGAATCCAAACTTAGTTTCTTTCCAGTTCTCACAAGTTTGATTCGTGTAGAATCGCACAAGTTACCTACCATGAGCTTGTTTGATGCTGGCTCAAGCAGGATTTCCATCTTCATTGTGAATCGTATCACTCAGATGTTCTGGCAATATCACAAGGATAATGCGTAGGACTCGATTGTGTCCTAATGAGATGATAAATTGATCTCGTTTGGCTCTAGACTCAATAAGTGCATTTTTGGTAATCGGAGGCTGGAGCAGACTGCCACCTTTTCAATATTAACTGACTCGGAGTGAGAAAGTCAATAGATACGTGTTGATCTCTGTGACAATGAGACAAGTTTCTTTTGAGAGAAACTCGAATGGCTGGGGAAGGGTTGTGCATCGCATCACTGGGTCCATGACACTTGTCTTCAAAATATGTGTTAACCCGGTTTCTACCTAAGTTGCACAGAATATTCAACTCCTTCAATGCTTACCAATACGTCATCATTAGCACCTTGTTGTGATTGTTCTAGTGCTAACTTAAGTAATTGGTCCGCATTCAGCTTTATTTCACTCCATCTTTCCTAAGGACAACTATTTCTAGCTATGGAATGTCCTTGGGTAGATCCCTCCGGTTCTGGTTGGATCATAGGACTTAGTTTCCTATCCTAAACCACCTTTTGACTCCATCGTTCCGTCGTGGATAGTAGGTTGTTTTGGGTAAAGATCGTAACCATAAAACCATTGAAAACCATTCAAAGTGCTTGATAAAAATCAAAACTTTTAACACTCTGAAAGTTTTATCTTTTCGAAAATCTCCCCCTATACACATGCATCGATATACGAAATAGTTTGGCATGTGAAGGAAAGAGTTGCACTTGAGTCTTTAAGATCACATGTTGCGATATATTACATTTTAATCACATTTTCTCCCCCTATCTCTAATATAAAAACATCATATTAAAGATACTAAATGATTAAAATATGACAATTTCTGAAAACCGATTGGGAGAGAAACATGTGTGCACGAATGAAGCATGGAACATTTTCAGTCGAGTCGCTCCCCCTCAACAATATATGTGTGTCTTGAGACAAAATTTGACAAAATTTTAGGAAAACGACACCACAAAATATGTTGAGGTACAAATATAACATATTACATTTGACAATTTCATATCATTTTCGGAATGTGTTGGATACATAAATTATGACAATTTTAGAGATGTACCCAACAACATTAAAAGGATTGATTTTAAAACTCTCCCCCTCAAAAATTGATCAAAATAACATATGACAATTTTGAGATATAAAAACCACTTATGAGGAAGGGAGTGTTGAACACACAATTTTGAAAGATTTAGAAAAACCTTTTGAGAAATTCTTGAAAAATTGTGTTCAACGGTTTTAAAATAATCAGGATAGAAGACTTCTCTTCTATTGATTAGGGAAAGCGCACTGAAACGTACACTCCCCTTTCGGGTCCGTTTTTCATGAGCTCAAAACTTTAATTGTTTTGTGACTAGCTCATGACCGAGAAAAATAAATTTCCCATTGTGAAGGATAAGTTATCATCCGTGATAAACTTTCCTTAAGTTGAAGTTCGAGTTCTAAGCTGACATTTACTTAGAAATCGTTTTTCATGAACTTAAAAACTTTGAATTTTTTATGAGAAGCTCATGACCGAGAAATATGAATTTCTCGTTGAGAAGGATAAGTTATCGTCCGAGATAAACTTTCCTTAGTTGCGGTCCGAGTTCTAAGCTGTGATGCGCCTAGAAGTCATAGTGAGAGAATATCAAGCAACTTCATTTGCCAAAACCTCCAAGTCTTCTGGAGTCATATACTTCATACCAAGACGGCCAACGAGATACGTAAACCTATCTTTCGATAGAGCTTTTGTAAACAACTCTGCCAGCTGGTACTCAGTTCTGGCAAAGTATAATTCCACGATGCCGCGTTCCACTTGTTCCTTGATGAAGTGATATCTGACATCGATGTGCTTGGTGTGGGAGTGTTGAACCGGATTGCAAGATATGGCTATGGCCGACTTTGAGTCACAATACATAGGTATTTTATCAAAGTGGAAGCCATAATCCGTGAGTTGAGTTCTCATCCAGAGGACTTGAGCACAACACGCGGATAGAGCCACATATTCTGCTTCAGCTGATGAGAGCGAAGTGCAATCCTGCTTCTTTGACGACCAGCTGACAAGCTTGTCTTCCCCTAGAAATTGTATGCTACCAGAAGTGCTTTTACGACTATCAAGACAACCTGCGTGATCAGAATCTAAAAAAGCCGTTAGATGAAAACCAGTTTCCCTCGGATACCAGAGTCCCATGTGAATGGTATTCTTAAGGTACCGAAAGATCCGTTTAACCTCTTTGAGGTGCTTTTGAGTAGGTCTGGCTTGATATCGTGCACAATAGCATGTGGCATGATTAATATCAGGCCTGCTGGCTGTAAGGTACATAAGTGACCCGATCATACTGCGATATCGCGTTTGATCTACGGGATATGAGTACAAGTCAGCGTCTAGGGATGTGGTCGACAATGGTGTACCAACGCGAGCACATGAGGTCATACCATGCTTTTTAAGTATCTCTTGAGCATACTTAGCTTGGTTAATGAAGATACCACGTGGGGATTGATGAATCGGGAGGCCTAAAAAGAATTTTAGCTCCCCCATCATTGACATTTCAAATATGCTGTGCATTAATTTTTCAAAACGTTTTGAAAGTTTTGGGTTCGTAGAACCAAAAATAATGTCATCAACATAAAATTACACCAGCATTATGTCATCCCCATATTTATTAGTAAAGAGAGTAGGATCAATAGAACCTTTGGAGAATCCTTTGGACACCAAGAAGTTTGAAAGTTCTTCGTACCATGCCCTTGGAGCTTGTTTAAGTCCATATACAGCCTTCTTGAGACGATAGACTTTGTCAGGATGATGAGGATCGATGAATCCTTCCGGCTGATTCACATACACTTCTTCCTTCAAATGACCGTTGAGAAAAGCAGTTTTAACGTCCATCTGAAAAACCGTGAAGCCCTTATGTGCAGCATAAGCAAGGAATATCCTGACAGCTTCCAAACGAGCGTCTGGAGCGAATGATTCATCATAGTCTATGCCTTCTTGTTGACGGTATCCCTTAACCACAAGACGAGATTTGTTTTTGATGATGGTTTGTTCTTCATCCAGTTTATTTTTCCAGGTCCATTTGAAATCTAGAATTGACATTCCATAGGGTCTGTCAACAAGTTCCCAAACATTTAGGCGTTCAAACTAATGAATTTCGTATTGCATTGATTCAATCCACGCATGATCAGTCATGGCTTGTTTGATGTTTGTAGGTACAGTTGAACTCACGGTGAGTGCATACATACACACATCGCCATCGGTTTCGAGTTGTCTGCGTGTTCGAACCGGTGGTGAAGGATTTCCAATGACTTGCTCCAATGGATGATCACATGTCCAATGGTGAGTGGATGGATATGGTTGGTAGAATGTATGCATGTTGGACGGATCAACATGTTGAGTAGAAGACTCTCCGACTTCGTGTACCGATGTACCGAACGGATTGATAAATTCTTCATTGTCAGGTTGTGCATCGACTGCTTGATTGTTGTTTTCTCCTTCAGCATTGACGGTTGGTGATGTTGGTTGTATGACAGTTTCTTGAGTTTGTTGAGTATCCACTGGAATTGTCTCTTGAGCAACGGTTGCTGAAGTAGATGCAGTTGTGTCTTGTTGACTTTGAGATGGTGCATCAGCAGTATTGACAGCGGAAGGCTTTGACACAACTTGATTGTTTCCATGGTAATATTCATCAAACATTGGATCATATAAATCAACCAACTCATTCATATGTGTCGTATCCGTCGAGTCTGCTGTAGGAGTACTTTGTTGACGTTCTTGCACGGGGCGTACACTGTTTTGTGTAGGTGACATTGCTGGACATTGAGGTGCGGGACTTGAGCTGATGTGATCAAGTACCATGTGTGGCAATTTGTCAAAGTTCACATGAATTGTTTCGACAATGATCTTTGTTCTCTTGTTATAGACCCGATATCCTTTCGACAATGTAGCATACCCCACAAAAATACATGCATCACCTTTTTCTTTCATCTTGTCGAGATTCTCACCGTCTTTAAGGATGTAGCATAAAGATCCAAATACGTGAAAGAATTTTACAGTAGGTTTCCTGCCATTGATGATGTGGTAAGGTGTCTTTTCATGTCTAGGGATGACGAGAGAACGATTCTGAGTATAACAGGCAGTTTCAATTGCTTCAGCCCAGAAGAATAGCGGTAATTTTGAAGTAGAAAGCATTGTTCGAGCAGCCTCAACCAAAGTACGGTTCCGTCTTTCGACAACGCCGTTTTGTTCAGGAGTTCGAGCAATAGACGTTTGATGTTCGATGCCTTCTTCTTGAAAGTAAGATTGCAAGTTCTTGTTCAAAAATTCAGTACCCCTATCCGTTCTTACGATTAAGACTTGAGCTTGAAGATTGCGTTGTATCATCTTGAGAAAGTTTTTGAGAACCTCTGGTGTTTCATCTTTGGACCTTAAGAAGAAAGTCCATGTGTATCTAGAGTAATCATCAACAATCACTAGAATATACTTTTTCCCGTTAATACTCTCTACACGCATGGGACCACATAAATCCATGTGTAGAAGTTCCAATCGTCCTTTTGAGCTAGGGGTAGTCTTTGTTTTGAAAGACTTCCGTTTTGCTTTCCCCAACTCACAAGAAGAACAAAGATGGTCTTTGACGAATTTCAACTTAGGAAGACCGGTCACAATATCATTTCGAAAGTAAGTTGATGGTGTCAAAGTTGAGATGTGACAATCGTTGATGCCATAACCATGCTTGAGATGATGAAGCTTTAGCCATTAAGCAAATTGGATTTGTTGAAGATGTGTCTTGAAGAGTTACTGTGTAGAGATCAGAACCACGAGAACCTGTAAGAAGGCCATTCCCATCGTAATCTCTAACATAGCAAGTAGATTTCCGAAAAGCCACTTCCAAATCTGCATCACAAAATTGACCAACCGAGAATAAATTGTGATTCAGTCCCTCGACGTAATAAACCCGTTTTATAGTGATATTCCCTTGAACCAAGTCTCCATATCCGAGTATCGGTGCAAATTGATCATTTCCAAACCGTACCGTACCCAGAAACTTCTCCACGAAGTTAATGAGAAGCTTGAGATTGCCCGTCATGTGCTTTGTGCACCCGGAGTCCATTATGAATATGATGAGTTCGACGAGCTGCAGAAGAATTAGAAGACAATGTAGCATTTGACAAATGGGAGCCCTTGATAGAAACGGGTTCCAAAATAGTAGTGGACCTAGATTCTAAAGGCAAGCTAACATTCATAGACCCAATTAGAATGGGGGTTGTCTTAGGTACCCATTTGTATCCGGGTGGTGTAAATCTTGAATACCCCCGTGTACATGTCCTAATCATGTTCTCATAAAGCTTCTTTAACCTGCTTTGTTTACGTAGAGTAGTGGATTCTAACGCACTTAGTTTCTTAAGTGGTTGCTCAGTGGATTGGTTCAAAGTTCTTGTGGGTTTACTAGTACTAGTGGGCATACGAATAGGCTTCCTAGTTCTAGTATTCACGCCATTATAATTAAGAGCACAAGCATCATGATTGAAAGTACGAACACATTTGCCACATTCAACACAAACAAATTCAACATTCGAGGTCTTAGCATTTAAACTGTCATTACATGCAGTTACAGACGTTTTATTCTTAGAAAACTTAAAATTCCTACGGTGATCTTCTACTTCATTCTTCTTCCCTTGACTATTGTTAGGCATGACTCTATCTTCAACTCTAGTGCTCTTAAGCTGTGGTCCGCTAACACTAGTAGTGGGATTTACTCCTGTAGAAGAAGACACACGTTGATTAGTTTTCCTAGTATTCTGAGGTAACTGCGTTGTTCCAGTTTGAGTGGACCTAGTGTTCATCTTATACATTCCAGGTACTATCACATTAGTGCTCTTAACATTTCCTATCTTAGGCAATGTCTGTGGGGATTGTCCCAAAATAGATGATTTAGGGCATTTAACCTCATTCGGTTGACGAACGGCGGATGGTTTACCCAAAACAGACTTTCCTTTCATTTTCTCAATGAGTTTCTGTAACTCACTTATGGCTATGTCCCTTTCTTTTAGCTGAGCTTTCAAATCATTTATTTCGAAATATTTTTCATTTAGTAGACGAAACGAAGAAGCTGACATTTCTTGACACTTTTTATGATTATGAGATTTTTCACCTTTTTGTGAAGCAAGTTCGAGAGAAATGGAGTGTTTCTCAAGTTGAGAAAAACTTTTCGAAAGTTTGTTGTATGACTGAATTTGTTTTGAAACCTCTACTTCAAGATTGCGACATTTTTCGTCCGATTCTGACACAAGACATGCTACATGACAATATTGATCAAGATCGGTATACACACCAAGTATAGCATTCATATGGTCAGCATAAAAGTATTCCTTCGAAAGTCGATCAATTTCGTTAGAAAGTTGGTGTTCTTGTGTCTTTAATTTAGTTTGAATAAAATCAACTTCATTTTCAAGAGATTTAACATAACTTAAATCAGTTAAAATTTCCTCAGTGAGAGCTGTATAAAACATTTCCACATTTTTTGAAAGATCATCAATGGTTGGAACAATACATTGTTGAATGACGACTTCTACTTGTGGGTTAGGTGATGAGACTGCTTTTATACATGGTCTCATCGTCCAAATCGGGCTTAAAATCAATTAAATATCATCAAATATGCCAAATATATGCTCGTGTTTGTTACTTGTGTATTTTTAGGTACGGATATTGAGGAATTGGAAAAAGATCACAAGAATCAATCAAAAACAAACACGGGAAACGAAGTCGCACAATGAACCGGGCCCAAGTTTGGATTTTGCAAAAATACCCTTGAAGAATTGAAGATTGTCAAGTTTAGTCCCTCATCTTTGAAGAACTTGTCACAATTGACCCTCCAAATGTCAATTGTACAAGTATGGTCCTTATTATTTGAAGATTGTACAAGAACAGTCCTTAAAGTTTGAAGAATATACAAAAGAGGCCATTGGATAAAGTTTTGAAAGCTTTTGTGCCAAATTTGACAACTGGTCAAAAGTTGATAAGTGTAATATAGGCGTTGATGGAATTATTTACAAAGTGAAGAAAAGTGAAAACATTGGGGGCCTTTTCTGCCAAACCACCAATCCCACTCACCCAACCAGCTCTTGACACGTCACAAACCCCACCCATTTACCCACCACCCACCCAATAACCCTACCCTACCCGTCCATACCCAAGCCCAAACCGGTTTAATTAATTAAACTGGTCAAAAGGTCAAACCGGATTTCCCACTAAAACACAAAATTTAAAAATGTTTATCCCCAAATCAGATTAAACTTTCCCTAATCCCAGATAAACCCTAAATTTTACCCAGCTCCAATTCACCTCAAACCAAAGGGGTTTTACCCCAAATGCTCCAGATGGGTAATTTACAACACCCTCACCCAATCCCACACCAAAGACATGACTCTAGACACACCCATGTGAGGGTAGGACCCTCCCCTGCCCATCACTTTCACCTCAAAACCCTAAACCCGACCAAACCAACAATCCAGATTCTCCCCTTGGTCCCCAAGTTCAAATAGATGGCTAAGATCACTTTCCCAAGCTGGCACATCACTCTCAATCACATGGACGATTTTTGACCAAGCTTGAAGACAAAAGATTCCAAGGGCAATTTGGGCAGTCCACTTCTAGGGTTATCAGCTTTCTAGATAGTTCTCTTAGTTAGTATATAAGGAGTCGACTTGTGACCCTTATCCTTTGTTCCAGAATTTTTAGCAAAATTTTGTAATTCCTTTTTATGCAATATAAAGTGGTTTTTGTTTGAGAAACAGTTTTCCTTTTATGATTGGTAAAAGTTTGGTATGGTTTTAGCTAAAAATTCTGAGTTCCATAAAATATCTTGTGAACACTTTGTGTTTGTTTTTAGGTTTTCAGAAATTTTTCAAAATTTGTTTGAAATTTATCAAAAACCCTTGGATCCTATGAAGTGAAAGTGGAATTGGATTCCAAGGTTTCTGATATTTGTTCTTGTTTCAAAAAGTGTTTCAGGTTTGTTGGTTTGATAAAGGTTTCAAAAGGTTTGATAAGATCAGAAAGTGTTTGTTTGTTTGATTGCTATTTTCAGGAATCCATTGGAGCTTGTCCAAGGTCCAGCATAGACCCGGGTCTATTGGAGGTGACATACAGTCACTGAGGGACTTGGATGTAAGTCCCTCAAGGTAAAAATCCTTGTATCTAGTTTTCATTTTCTGAAAATGAGATTTGAGTGATTTTTGCATGAAACCTGGTTAAGTGTTGTTTGAGATTTGGATATTGCTTGTTTTGGATTGTTATGCATGTTTAGAAGGATTGTAATCAGTTTGAGTGTATTTTGAAAGGATTTGCTTTGTTAAATTTTGATTTTCTGAACTTAAAGGGGTGTTTGGATTGGTGTTTTAAGCAGAAGTTGTAACAAATTTATGAATTAAAACCTGTTTAGACACTTCTCTTAGGTTGTTATTAAAAGTTTAGTGTGATTGTCTCTCAGTTTGGACAAGTTTTGTACACTTGTGCATGATAAAAAAGGTGAAAATGGTCAAAAATTAGTAGGTGCTTGTTATGGACTGTTTTTGTTGAATCTTGCTATCAAATCTTGTAAGCTGCTAGTTAATAGGCCATAGAAGGATTGTGAATCACTTGTATGCTATTTGGTGTGCTTATTTTCAAGATATTGAGGTTTAAAATCCACTTTTGTGCATATAATTGTGCCTACTATTCATCAGATACCCTTTGTGGCTTAATCAGTAACTTTTGATGCATATTGAGTAGTTTTTTGTGTTGTGATTGCTTGTTTTTTGTGCTTAATCTGACTCCTTATACTCCAAAGAGTATAAGGGTGCCTTGCTGTCCAAAAACAAGCCCTCCAAAGAGCTTTCCTAAGCTCAAAGGTCAACTGACCAAAGTATTGCACTAGCAGTGGGAAGAAAGTTTCCCCTGCTATCACATTTGTTTCCCCTGCTAAGCAAAAGGACAAAAGTCCATCACATGTCATTGTCAGTTTTCTTAATTTTTTGTCTTTAGTGACCTAAAATGGGAATTAGACTTTGAAACCAGTTTTGTTAATTTTCTTATTTTATTTATGATTTTTCTGTTTAATTAATTTTTATTTTACTGTTCATTTGCTATTTTTAGGGTTTTATTGCTATTTTTAATTAACTTTTATGTTTCTGTTTTTGGCATTTAGTGCCAAAAATACTTGTTTTTCAGTTTAAACATTTTTCTTAGATTAGGAAAAACATTTCAAGATTTTTGGTATAAAAAGTTTTTACTGTTCATCTTTTTATTATTTTTTAAAAATTAATTTAAGTTAATTAGGGTTTAAATTGTCTACTGTTTTGTCTTTTAGTGAAAAATATTTGATTTTTCAAACTTTTTCATTTTTCTACTATCCATTAGAGTAAGTTAGGATTTTTAAAATTGTTCAATTATTTTTGGCATTATTTTATTATTTTTTATAATTATTTTAGTTTTAAAATAGTTTTTAGTAATTTAAAAATAGAAAAATAGTTTTTAAAATTTTAGGAAAAATACTCTTTAGTTTATAAATAATATAAGTGAGTTATTTGTCCAATAAAATAATGTTTTGGGCTTTTTCTTAATTATATTTAATTTTTGGGCTTTAATTAGCATTAAAAAATTGAATATTTAATTAATTAAAGGTTTTAAAATATTTTTATTAGATTTTTATCCTTATTTATATTATTTTGGACTACTTTTTCATTTTTAATTTGTTTTTAGCTTAAAATTTTTTAATTTTTCACGTTTAACGTACTTACGTTCGCGTTTTACGTCATTCGTCGTAGTTTAATTGTAATCGTAGTTCGTCTTAGTTTTTCTTTCTTTTCTCGTCTAAAAACGTCACTACCCTAAACCATTGATTATATATTTTGGCACATTAATCCACACACCTCCTCGAGAACGAACCCGCATTTATTCAACTTGTCGGTTTTCCTAAATCGTCGAGTTTAATACTTGCCCGCATTATACCTTGTTTTTTTCCTAAAACAAAGGTGTACTAAAACTCAACTATCAAAATGGCGCCGCTGCCGGGGAGGTGTTTTTAGTGTGCCATTATTAGTATCGTGTTTTTGTGAGTAGTGCGTTTTTGCTTTTCACATTTTTGAAAAGCGTGAATATCGTACATACTCATTTTTGTTATTTTTCCTTATTATATTATAGTATCCAAATAAATTGTGTTTAGTTTTCCTAAATTAAACACACAACATCATTATACTATATTGTAGATATATTGGTTTTCGTTTTTATTGTGAATATTATTAATATATTATATTTACGTAGAACAATAAAAATACAAGTACTCCAAATACGTGAGAAATCACAACCTTGATTCGGGATTTCATCACTCGATCATTGTATTCGAATCCAAAGCAAAAGTAAAAAGGCAAAATAGATAAATACTTTCGTGAGGCTTAATTTCAATTAACACAAACTATAAGGTGGGTATAAGGCGGTTGTATTTCACGACCTAAAGGAAAAAGGCTCTTAAGTGCTTAGCGCCGCCTCGTTTCCTCCGCTTGCTTGTGCGTGTTTTGAGAAAAAGGGCTAATCGAGGGTTTGCCAACCAAAGTATTATCTACATATATATATTTGCTTGTTTTCAAGATTAAACCCTCTTGAACGATTTGGTGTTCCACCATCGTTCTAAAGTCATCGAAGGCGTTCACTCCACGTGATCGTTTTCATTCCTTGAGGCTCCTTTAATCGAGAAAGTCGATTCGAGGAGAGATTTGTAGATTTTTGTCTACGTAATACATTCAAAATACCAAAAAAATTAAAAACAATCAAAAGCACAAAAATAATCTTCTACATTCCCTCTAAATTCATAATTCTCTTCTTTCACCCTCTATAACGTTTAATTCTCGTAACACCGTTCTTGTTGCATCATGTCAAATGATGAGGGCTATTACTCGTGTCCATATTGTGGAGGCCCACCCGATGGGGCTAATTGTTTTAATTGTGAGGTTATTGGAGGTCGTGAGGGTTATATCTATAACTCTCCTCCACATGGTTATGGTGACAATTTTCAATCTAACGACCAAGGTCACCAACCATTTTCGTCTTATTCGTCTTTTAATTGTGATGAAAATCAAAATAATGAAATGAATCAAGATGAATCTTTTTGTGATTATATGAGCCGTCATAACAAACTTATAGAGTCACTTCAAGAACACGTGGTAGATCTAGATAAGTATTACAAGGATAAATTGGCAACCCAAGGGGAAACTTTCAAAAAAATGGAAAACGATTATGATACCCTTTTTGAAGAGCAACAACGTTTGTATGACCAAAGTCAAGTGATGTGGAGAGAATATGTAGATAAAATTAAGGATGATCACGCCAATGAGAAAGATAAAATTCTTTTAATGTTCGAGGGCTTAGTGGAAAAATTTAATTCGTTGTCAAATGTGACCAATCCTAATCCCGTGGGAGAGGTTCAAGTTACTTCGACTCCTAAGACTCGTACGTCTCGTATTGATCCATATCTCTCGAATTTTAGAGTCGTGCAACCTTCATCGTCTTGTAAAACCGTAGAGGAAACGAAAAAGTCATCCAACGAAGTTTTGAAAAACGTTTGTGAAAATAGACCAAAAGAAAAACTCGTAGGATACTTGGGAGTTTTAAATCTAATACCTTGTGAACCTAATTTTTCTAATGAGGATGAAATTATTGAGGATTTTCTAAATCAATACACATTTAATTTTGACGAAGAAATTCCATTAAATGATTTTAAAAAAGAAAAATGTGAAAAGGTTTTTAAGGAAAGAATTGAACCCTCGTTTTTACAAGATGAACGAAAATTAATTCCGAAGGGATGTGTTAGTAGTTTTGCTAAAATGTTTGAAAACCCACGTTCGATCCCTTCGAAGGACAAAGTTGAAACCGTCAAGGCAAAATCGTCACGAGACGAGCCTTTTACTCCTAATCCCACACCGAGTGAGATTTTGGATTTATCATGTGAGAAGTCCGCCGATGGCCTTGCTCACATCGATACGTTTTTCGATATCGAGGTCGAAACGACAAAGGCAAAATCTTCAATCGAAGAGCCTTCTTTTCCTAGTTTCACGACGGTTGAAGCTAGAGACTCGATTATCGACGACTTTATTGCTCGACCTCTTCCACGAGGAAGAGAAGACGTTTTTGATCCAGATAGAGATTTTTGCGAGATCAAACGTATTCTTGATAACCCGCTTTCGATTTTCGAGTTTGATGAGGACCGTTGCGTTAGCCCGGAGGGGGATGTTATGTTAATTGATTCACGTTTTAAAAATTCAAATCCTCCTCCCGCCTTCAAGATAAATGTGAAAATTTTAAGTGTGCCTAGAATTGTTTTGGAAACACCAAATATTTTCAATTTAATCAACTTGGGTTTTCGTAACAAAGAGTTAAAAAATGAAAAAGGAAAATATTTTACAATTGATTTGAAAATTTTTCCAAAGATAACTCCGTCATCACCTCGCTTAATTGAGCTTGCTACAAACGCGTCTACTTCTTTTGACGACGTTTTGTGTGGATCTAGTATGGGGGAAGCCCCATTTGTTCCCTCACACTTCTCCACCGAGGACGAGATTTTTGACCCCGGTATCACGTTTAAGATAAAATCTCGGTCTTTTACCGAAGTAGTCACTAGAAATCCTTTCTACACTTACGGTGAGAGTTTACCTCGAGTGACTCGATTTTTATGTCCAACCAATGTCCCACCCTTCTCTTCTTATGCTATTTTCTTGTGTCCCTTTGGGACGACGATGTTTGAAGTCGTGTTGTTTCGTTTATCATCCGAAAACGAAGACACGATCTTTGATCCCGGTATAGAGGTTTTGCCTTTATATACGGTTGCTTTTGGGCCTTGTTTATCATGTAAGCCCCACCAAAAATTGACCAAACCATGATTATCCCTAAATGATCACATTTATGGGGATTCGAGTCGAGCTTTTGACTCGGTTATCAAAAACAAGGTGCCTCGTGGGGGAGACCCATGCTTATCCATGTACATATTATTGCTTTCTAATGTAGTTTAATGTGAGGGGATTTGTGCCCTTCCAACCTTTGTTCCGTGGTTGTTTGTGAATTGTGTCTTTTAGATCATCTTCTTCACGATTGGAGCCTCTCGTGTTCGTTTCATGGGAGCACTCGATCGTTTGTTTTGGAGGCCTTTCCCAATATCCATCATGATATATCCTTTTATGTTCTAACCTTAGGTTTTTAGCACACTTCATAAACGGCTATTACTTATTGGTTACACCCTTTCCATGCTAGATTAGGCATTCGACCACGTCTCTAGTATGGGGGTGTTTGCACCCCTAGACTCGAAACATTGAGGACAATGTTTAACTTTAGTATGGGGGGGTGAATAGATACTTGCCTTGCCAAACCTTCACGCTTTCCAAAGTTTATCGTTTTGTTTATCGTTTTCTTGCAAAATAAGGCTAAAAATGGCCAAATTTTAAAATTTTTTCTCATGTTTCATAAGTGTTTGAAGACACGAATGTAGATTTTCCGATGGCGAGAATAAGAGTAATTTTTTACTCGACCGTGCGTGTTGAGCACTTAGCTTTGGTTCCTTAACTACACATTAGGCTAAGTCTCTTAAATGAGGACGAGAAATGATAGAGTTAATTATAAGTTACTATGCTAAACGTAGAGTACTCGTATTCTTTCAAAAACTCATGTGTTCTCGTTGTTTGCTTATTCTCCCTTCACTTGTAAATATTTTTTCTTAATAAATATTGATTTAGCGGTTTAGTTTTGATTGTTGGGTTTCTAGTCTTTTCTAGTAGCTTCCGTGTAATTAAATTGGGAAGACATTAAGGTATCGCCAGCGTCACGGTTTTGAAGTATTGGCACCCTAATAATCGAAAGCTTCACCCAATAATAAGATTTCAAGTGCTCACCTAAATCTAGCAAACAATTTGAAGCCCCACAAGGCCTAAAATCTATGCAAAATTGAAAGTGAATCAAGCCTTAATCTTCGAAGCTTTAAAGATCCAAAATTCGCTTTAGCGTGAGGATATACGTCTTTGGCTAATAAAACCACCGATGAGGCGGATAATAAAAGGCAAGGCAAGACCGAAGTCATAATAAAAGCTTCATGGCGAAGTTGAATAAAAGATGGAGGTAAACCAAAGATAATAAGGTCCTTCCGTTAGGGGACGTATAAAAGTCTTGGTAATAAGTCTCATGTTCAAAACCGTTATAAAACCGTGTTTATCGATTCTTCTTGTCAACTTAATTTTTTGACATCGTTGTCTATTAGGAGGGGTTATTGATTTGATGGTCTTAGTTACACCGTTAGGACTCTATTTTTAGACCTAAATCTCTATTATCGCATAAGTCAATGATGTATCCTCGTGATCATTAAGACAAAATAAAATATAAGAGATACAACTTAGGAATAATGGGAGAATAAGTACGTGATTAGGGCATATGAGTAGTGTTAGCATTACTAACTTATAATGACAATGATCTCGTTACACGCTTAGCATGGAATTAAGGTGAAAATCGAGGACGATGAAATTATTTCTAACGAAGCATTCACGTGTTCTTATTCTATGAACCTAAACGTCCCATTTTGCGATGAAAATCATACATTATGTCTATAACACAAGTAGTAGTAATTGTAGTTGTAGCTAGTTTATCATTCCATAAAAGTGAATAAAATTAAATTTTGGAGATGCTTTGATACTTTATTCTAGCATTGCGTGAGGGCACGGCAATGGTTTAGTATGGGGGAGTGATGAGACTGCTTTTATACATGGTCTCATCGTCCAAATCGGGCTTAAAATCAATTAAATATCATCAAATATGCCAAATATATGCTCGTGTTTGTTACTTGTGTATTTTTAGGTACGGATATTGAGGAATTGGAAAAAGATCACAAGAATCAATAAAAAACAAACACGGGAAACGAAGTCGCACAATGAACCGGGCCCAAGTTTGGATTTTGCAAAAATACCCTTGAAGAATTGAAGATTGTCAAGTTTAGTCCCTCATCTTTGAAGAACTTGTCACAATTGACCCTCCAAATGTCAATTGTACAAGTATGGTCCTTATTATTTGAATATTGTACAAGACCAGTCCTTAAAGTTTGAAGAATATACAAAAGAGGCCATTGGATAAAGTTTTGAAAGCTTTTGTGCCAAATTTGACAACTGGTCAAAAGTTGATAAGTGTAATATAGGCGCTGATGGAATTATTTACAAAGTGAAGAAAAGTGAAAACATTGGGGGCCTTTTCTGCCAAACCACCAATCCCACTCACCCAACCAGCTCTTGACACGTCACAAACCCCACCCATTTACCCACCACCCACCCAATAACCCTACCCTACCCGTCCATACCCAAGCCCAAACCGGTTTAATTAATTAAACTGGTCAAAAGGTCAAACCGGATTTCCCACTAAAACACAAAATTTAAAAACGTTTATCCCCAAATCAGATTAAACTTTCCCTAATCCCAGATAAACCCTAAATTTTACCCAGCTCCAATTCACCTCAAACCAAAGGGGTTTTACCCCAAATGCTCCAGATGGGTAATTTACAACACCCTCACCCAATCCCACACCAAAGACATGACTCTAGACACACCCATGTGAGGGTAGGACCCTCCCCTGCCCATCACTTTCACCTCAAAACCCTAAACCCGACCAAACCAACAATCCAGATTCTCCCCTTGGTCCCCAAGTTCAAATAGATGGCTAAGATCACTTTCCCAAGCTGGCACATCACTCTCAATCACATGGACGATTTTTGACCAAGCTTGAAGACAAAAGATTCCAAGGGCAATTTGGGCAGTCCACTTCTAGGGTTTTCAGCTTTCTAGATAGTTCTCTTAGTTAGTATATAAGGAGTCGACTTGTGACCCTTATCCTTTGTTCCAGAATTTTTAGCAAAATTTTGTAATTCCTTTTTATGCAATATAAAGTGGTTTTTGTTTGAGAAACAGTTTTCCTTTTATGATTGGTAAAAGTTTGGTATGGTTTTAGCTAAAAATTCTGAGTTCCATAAAATATCTTGTGAACACTTTGTGTTTGTTTTTAGGTTTTCAGAAAGTTTTCAAAATTTGTTTGAAATTTATCAAAAACCCTTGGATCCTATGAAGTGAAAGTGGAATTGGATTCCAAGGTTTCTGATATTTGTTCTTGTTTCAAAAAGTGTTTCAGGTTTGTTGGTTTGATAAAGGTTTCAAAAGGTTTGATAAGATCAGAAAGTGTTTGTTTGTTTGATTGCTATTTTCAGGAATCCATTGGAGCTTGTCCAAGGTCCAGCATAGACCCGGGTCTATTGGAGGTGACATACAGTCACTGAGGGACTTGGATGTAAGTCCCTCAAGGTAAAAATCCTTGTATCTAGTTTTCATTTTCTGAAAATGAGATTTGAGTGATTTTTGCATGAAACCTGGTTAAGTGTTGTTTGAGATTTGGATATTGCTTGTTTTGGATTGTTATGCATGTTTAGAAGGATTGTAATCAGTTTGAGTGTATTTTGAAAGGATTTGCTTTGTTAAATTTTGATTTTCTGAACTTAAAGGGGTGTTTGGATTGGTGTTTTAAGCAGAAGTTGTAACAAATTTATGAATTAAAACCTGTTTAGACACTTCTCTTAGGTTGTTATTAAAAGTTTAGTGTGATTGTCTCTCAGTTTGGACAAGTTTTGTACACTTGTGCATGATAAAAAAGGTGAAAATGGTCAAAAATCAGTAGGTGCTTGTTATGGACTGTTTTTGTTGAATCTTGCTATCAAATCTTGTAAGCTGCTAGTTAATAGGCCATAGAAGGATTGTGAATCACTTGTATGCTATTTGGTGTGCTTATTTTCAAGATATTGAGGTTTAAAATCCACTTTTGTGCATATAATTGTGCCTACTATTCATCAGATACCCTTTGTGGCTTAATCAGTAACTTTTGATGCATATTGAGTAGTTTTTTGTGTTGTGATTGCTTGTTTTTTGTGCTTAATCTGACTCCTTATACTCCAAAGAGTATAAGGGTGCCTTGCTGTCCAAAAACAAGCCCTCCAAAGAGCTTTCCTAAGCTCAAAGGTCAACTGACCAAAGTATTGCACTAGCAGTGGGAAGAAAGTTTCCCCTGCTATCACATTTGTTTCCCCTGCTAAGCAAAAGGACAAAAGTCCATCACATGTCATTGTCAGTTTTCTTAATTTTTTGTCTTTAGTGACCTAAAATGGGAATTAGACTTTGAAACCAGTTTTGTTAATTTTCTTATTTTATTTATGATTTTTCTGTTTAATTAATTTTTATTTTACTGTTCATTTGCTATTTTTAGGGTTTTATTGCTATTTTTAATTAACTTTTATGTTTCTGTTTTTGGCATTTAGTGCCAAAAATACTTGTTTTTCAGTTTAAACATTTTTCTTAGATTAGGAAAAACATTTCAAGATTTTTGGTATAAAAAGTTTTTACTGTTCATCTTTTTATTATTTTTTAAAAATTAATTTAAGTTAATTAGGGTTTAAATTGTCTACTGTTTTGTCTTTTAGTGAAAAATATTTGATTTTTCAAACTTTTTCATTTTTCTACTATCCATTAGAGTAAGTTAGGATTTTTAAAATTGTTCAATTATTTTTGGCATTATTTTATTATTTTTTATAATTATTTTAGTTTTAAAATAGTTTTTAGTAATTTAAAAATAGAAAAATAGTTTTTAAAATTTTAGGAAAAATACTCTTTAGTTTATAAATAATATAAGTGAGTTATTTGTCCAATAAAATAATGTTTTGGGCTTTTTCTTAATTATATTTAATTTTTGGGCTTTAATTAGCATTAAAAAATTGAATATTTAATTAATTAAAGGTTTTAAAATATTTTTATTAGATTTTTATCCTTATTTATATTATTTTGGACTACTTTTTCATTTTTAATTTGTTTTTAGCTTAAAATTTTTTATTTTTCACGTTTAACGTACTTACGTTCGCGTTTTACGTCATTCGTCGTAGTTTAATTGTAATCGTAGTTCGTCTTAGTTTTTCTTTCTTTTCTCGTCTAAAAACGTCACTACCCTAAACCATTGATTATATATTTTGGCACATTAATCCACACACCTCCTCGAGAACGAACCCGCATTTATTCAACTTGTCGGTTTTCCTAAATCGTCGAGTTTAATACTTGCCCGCATTATACCTTGTTTTTTTCCTAAAACAAAGGTGTACTAAAACTCAACTATCATTAGGTTTAATATTCCAAATGGTATCCCTAGAAACTTTTTCATAGTCGACGACACCTTTGTACAAATTTAAAACCCCTTGTTTTATAAACTCAAATTGCTGAACACTTTTGCTTTTCTCATCCCATTTACGTTTTTCATCCAAAATTCGTTTTTCTAACAAAATTGATTGCTTTTTGAAACTCCTTTTTAAAGAAACTTTCTTTTGTGGTTCATCACTTGGTGGTGGAACACTATTATACATCTTTTGTTCTTTTGAAAGTTCTTTTTGAGGGACAAACTTAATATGATTGTTAGAATCAGAAAGGTTTATTAAATCACTTAAGTTTGATCGACTTTCTTCTTGTTGACGAATGATTTCGTCGCAGTCAGGGGAAAGCATAAGAGCAAGATTATCAACATAACAACCGATATCATAAAGAGCAGGCTTGGTACTTTGAACTTTCTTGAGATATTCAGGCTTGACAAAACTCGTTTTCATATTTCTATTGAGCATATTCATAGTGTGAATAGACTGACCCGTTTTGTAAACAATGTTGTTTAACGTGTCGACTCTCTTTTCCAAAGCAAGAATTTTTTCAATATCCTTTTCTTCACGAGTTTTATAAAGCTTAGTTTGTTCTTTGTTAACCGACTCTAATTCAGTAATTTGGAGTTTATGTAGCAGCAGTTGTTCTTCAAGTTCCGATATCTTCTGTTTTGACATATGAATTTCGTGTGTTACTTCAGAACAATATTGTTCGTTGAGCACCTTACGTTCATATACCAAACCATTAGCTATTGCAACTCGTCGATCAGCTTCTTTTACATAATCACACTCTTTAAGCTTGTCTATCTCCTCGGCTAAGGATGTGTTTGCTTGCTTCAAACGTTTATTAGCATCTTTGTTTTCCTCAATTTCATGTTTTAAAGAATCAATTATAGACGCAAGCAAATCACGGTCCTCATCCGAGTCAGTATTCTGAACAGCATTACCTTCATCATTACACATATGCTGTGAATCCGTAGAGATATTGCTATCCTCCGTGTCCATTACATATGTGTCATTGATGCTTTCGGGTTGCTCAGGATGCCGTCGTTCATTAGCAAACACATTATAGTTATCATTTGTTGGTACCTTTTCAATTGGCTCAGTATCAAAGATAGGTCCAGAAGTATCAGCAGTCTCTGGAAGCACTTCTTGAATCTTTTCCATGTACACATAATGTGCCTCTAGCTCTTGATCATCGGCTTCATCATCAGTGTCATCACGCCAGTCAACTTCATCTGCTGTTAGTGGAATTCCTGCTTCTTCTTTCTTACACAGCAGCATCTTTTCCTTGTGATACCCTGAGTCCTTAACCCGTTTTGGCTTCTTGCATTCCCTAGCCATGTGCCCAAATCCCTTACAGTTGAAGCATTGAATCCCAGTCTTCTGCACAACCGGAGTGCCTACAGTATCTCTAGCCCCAACTTGATTCAGCATCCTCTGATTATCATACCTAGCATCACGATCATACCTAGGTGCATGATCAACTTCCTTATATCTAGCATTGGATGATGATCTGAGGTTGTTGTTGGTAGGTTTGTAGATCTTCTTGTAAGTTGTGGTGAGTAAAGACATGAGTTCTTCAATCTTCTTGTCCCTTGAAGTTTGTTCATCATCACTGTCTCCATCTGACTCGGTGTCATACTTTGGAGGTGGAGTGGGGACATTTGCTTTTGCTTTGTGTTTAGCAGCAACTAGTGGTTTGGTGGATGAGCTTGATGACTTTGAGGAATGAGTAGGTGGTTGTTGACGGGGAACGGGTTTTGTTGAAGTAGCAGCCACAAAAGCAATAGAATTAGCAGACCGTTCTGCCTTTTCAGCCCTTAGTTCATTCACTTCATTCTGATGTTGTTTCAAGATATCATAAAGTTTGTGGTAAGATATAGTCTTGATATCCTCCCTTTGTTTGACCAAAGTCACAAACCTTTGCCATTCCGGTTTGAGTTGAAGTAGATACTGAACATTGGCATGATGATTGGAGATGGTGCATTGATTTCTGACAAGCTCATTCATCATTTTATAGAATCTCGAGTAATATGAGTCAATGGATTCACCATCTTCAGATGTGAATTTTCCAAACTCCCAAAGTAGATTAGTCTCGAGATCTTGAACATTGATCGACTCACCTTGCTTCAATCGGTGAATTGCATTCCACATTTCCATAGCATTAGGACATGCATCAACTGTGGAATAGATGTCGTTATCAATTCCAGTGAGTATGAAGTTTACAGCATCAGCTTCAGCTTGGAGGAGTTTCTTTTTCTCAGCAGAACATGTGTCAAAATCCTCCATAGCTCGTATAGTTGATGAAGTACCATCCTCTGCCTGTGTTGTAATTGGTTTGAATTCAAAATCTGGAGGTGGATTCTCAAGGCAGTGACGAAGAGCAGTTCGGTTTTCTTTTCCATCGAGAAATCTGAGAAAACGAGATCTCCATTGAACGTAGCAACCGGCAGTGAGCACAGGTGGGTTACCGTTGCCACCTTGTTCCAAACGAATTTGATTAGCAGTTGCAATGTTGATGTTGTTGTTAGACATGGTGAATACTTGTGGATGAATTGCAGATCTTAGTGGATTTGATGTGATGATGTGTGGTTAAAATTGAAATTCCGAAAATTCAAAAATTCTTTTCTCAGCCCGACAATAAATTTCTCAGTCTGACAAAACGGTAAGCCGAAAAATTTTGTATCGCCAAATTTTGAATTTGAGTTAGAAATAGCCAAAAACTAGTAGGAAAAAATTTGAATTTACTTGACCTAAAAATTTTAACTTTTTTTTTAATCTTCGTGTAAACTACGTTCCGAAACTAGTCTAGATAGTGGCTAAGTCCAAAATTTACTCAAACAAAATACCCATCGGAATGTCCATCGGAATACTTATCGGAATGCTCAGATCGGAATGTCAAATCGGAATGCACTGTCGCAATGTCCAGATCGGAATGTTCTGTCGGAATGTGGCTGTCGGAATGTTCAGATCGCAATATGCTGTCGCAATGTTAGATCGGAATGTGGCTGAGACAAATTGGACAGAGTAACGACTTAAAAAAAACCCTTAAACCCGTCGGAATCCCAGATCGCAATGCACGATCGGAATATCCAGATCGGAATAAGGTATCGCAATACAGTGATCGCAAAGTGGAATCCTTGGATTATTGCGATCTAGCCTCACACTTTGTACTTTCCGATGGCAACACCTGCTTGAATTTTGGAATGAAGAAGAACAAGAAATTTCGCAACTTTTGATCCAAAAGATTTGTGTTTTAGCCAAAACCAAGATACCCAAATCACTACTACTAGTATGTAGATGATTTGTATCAAGAAAAGACCATAAAAATACAAAAAGAAAGATGGGACGTGAGATATGGATCAAAAAAGCCACGAAAAATCAAGAACACCACACACGAATCTTCAATCACCTATCAACTATAGGCTCTTGATACCAAATGTTATTCCCATTCAATCCATAACACAAGATTTAGAAGAGATATTTAGAGAGAGAAAGAGAAGAAAGTAGAGAGAGAAACAAGAGAGAATTTGGAAGGTTAATGTTTACTAGAGAGAGAAAGTAAAATGAACCAACACCCTCTTCCACATGTGGAAGAGGGTTATATATGCCACGGCCTAAGGCCTTTGTGGGCTTCATTTTGGGCCAGGCTTGGCTTTGTTTTGGGCTTACGCCCCTAACTTATACAATATTAGCTTAAAGTCCAAGCCCGGTTTTCCCGACTAACCTATTACAATACAAGACCATTTAACGACTGAGATGACCTATTACATTCTTGTTCGACTATATAAAATATAGGTCTAACACATGTCCTTAAAAGGTGTTTACGCGCTCGATTCTCCGCAAGCCTCATGCGTAACAAACCCCAGGATTTGATGCAGACTCATGTTGTCGATCACCAGAGTATGATGACAACAAAATGACAATGGTGGAGCAGAATCCCAAATGGCAAGAAGATGAAGCATAATCCAACATATATGTACTAGTTCAAGTTATGTCTTATTTTTCTTGTAGGCTCTAATCATAAACTTAAACAGGATATGGCATGATCTCTATTACACATTAAAGAAGGAAACGTGGAGTGGTGGTTGCAAAATTGCCTTCCAAACCGGTCCACTTTCCTTTTATCTTGGTTGACTCAGTCCCACATGTAGTCACACATATACTTGCATTATTCTTGTTTTATTAGCTTGAACAACCAACTTCTATAAGTCGTATAATAAGTCACAACATTGATTATTTGTACATTATACTTCAACTCTTCAAAACTTGCCAACCTCACACTAAGTTCCAACACATTCTATACCAATTCTAACTTGGGGTTGTTGACAGATAGAACAACTATAAAACAAGTTCTCATATCTATGCCTACTGTTACAAATTTGACACAGCCACCAGGATGGCCACCAATCAACCTGATGAAGGATAAGCTTATGCTCACGATGAGCTTCATGTGTCAGATCTGTCGGAAGCTCTGCACATAAATTATGGCTAGAGAAATCACAATCACTTTGATCACATTTATAGTAATACCTGTATAAAAATTTGATTTCTTGACGACAATAACCACATGGACATCGAAAGGCTTGCTTCATAATCAATTCCTCCTCATCATCGTATACTACTTCATCGCGTGGATATTCTGGATTCAAGTCTACAAGTTTTAGTGGATGCTCATGTTTTTTATCACCTTCGTTGTAGTAAGCATAATGTTTCCACTTACTTCAACTCTTTTTGAGGAAATGATTTTTTCTAAGCGAGGATAGTAAGTATACAGAAGAGATGATAAGCTAAATCTGAGGTACACAGGATATATGCATTATATAGAATTATTTAAGTGATTCTTTTCCTAGAATATAAGTTAAACTTGAGGAATAACTAAATAGTAGTAATATATTATTAGTCCACATTGTGTAACTACAAATGGTTTAACTTACTGTTCATGACTACAAATTGTACAAGTTTAACCTAAATAGTAAACTAAATCAAACCTATTAGAAGTTAAATAAAATTTTGTGGGTTTCATTTTCTTACTTTTATATTCATTGTATTTTAGTAAGGAAAAGTTATAGTGACTTAAATAATTGTAAATCTTATTTGTAAGCAAAACTTTTAGTTAGTAAATGTCATTTATTTTGTAGTGTTGAGTTTAGTTTCATTTTGAATAAATATGTTGATTAGCACGTACATATAACTTTGTATTAATTGTTACAAACTAATATGATTTTTACCCAATAAGACTAGCTCGGATTTGAGATATTCTATATTGTCTATAATAAATACTTAGTCATTTAAAAAAAAGGGCGAGTCAACATAGAGATGAGATTCATGGAAATTCATACCCCAAAAAAGATAAAAAGAATCAATCCCAACCATCCAATCCTACTTTCATCTAATGGTCACAAATAAATACAAAAAAATATAAATACCATAAAACATATTTTATCCTCTCATTAATTAAAAGCTTTCTCTTTCTAAAAAAACACACACCTCACTTTCTTTCTCTACCACCCCAGCCACCACATCCACCCCGACCACCGGAAAACCACCTCCATGACCACCATCACCACCACATCACCATAACCACCGCATCCTCCTCGTCGAAAATCAACGCCCCACCACCTCCACCACCACCGGACATCAACGAACCACCACCACCACATCCAACCGTCAAGTTTTGCATCACTCCGTCGCAAAAACGAATCTGAACAAAGATGTTGATTATGATGTCATGGATGTCGTTAAACAAATAGATCTGAGCAAAGATGTTGAATCAGAGAAAAATGGAGTTATGGAAGAAATGGAAGGTAGATATGCTGATGTGCAAGAAATAACAGGTAAAATGACATATTTTTTGGAAAAATTGTTTTGTTAGTGTTGAATGCAAATCACATGTAATCTTTTGTGAATTACATGTGATTTTTGGAATAAAAATGCTTTGTTAGTGATGAATGCAAATCACATGTAATTTTGTGTGAATTACGTGTGATTTTTGGAATAAAAATACTTTGTTAGTAATGAATGTAGATCACATGTAATTCTTTGTGAATTACATGTGATTTTTGGAATAAAATTGCTTTGTTAGTGTTGAATGCAAATCACATGTAAATCTGTGTGAATTACATGTGATTTTTGGAATAAAAATGTTTGTTTGTGATGAATGCTAATCACATGTAATTCTGTGTGAATTACATGTGATTTTTGGAATAAAATACTTTGTTAGTGATGAATGCAAATCACACGTAAATCTTTGTGAATTACCTGTGATTGTTTATACGACATGATCTAAACAGATATGGGAAAAGAATGTAACAGTCGAAAGGCTTTCAAACGAAGTGAATTTTTTCGGGGATGATTGTTTATTCTTCTTGAGCAAAGATGAAGTAAGGTTGGCATATTATCTTGAAAAGTTGAAAGTAATATATGAAGAAAAAAGTTGATATGCCGAATCCTCCTTCAAGAAAAACGGTAGATGTGATTGGTGATTTGTTTTCAATTTTAAAGCCTAATAATCTAGATGTAAACAATCCAATGAAGGCTATAAACAAAGGAGAACATCCAGACAATGGATAACATCTAAAAAAGGAGAACGATTGAAAAATGGAAGAGAAAAAGCGATTGAAGTTTGAAAGAAACCATTGAAGGTTTGTGGATACTGGAAAGAGATGACGCGTGAGAATACAAAAACAACTTGCTCAAAGAACCCAAAGGCAAGGAGAAAGAAGGCGTCACCAATTATTGATATTTGAA
Organism: Glebionis coronaria; assembly: GCA_025667525.1. Classification (NCBI taxonomy): domain Eukaryota; kingdom Viridiplantae; phylum Streptophyta; class Magnoliopsida; order Asterales; family Asteraceae; genus Glebionis; species Glebionis coronaria. The sequence goes on from CM046882.1 coordinate 541,554,123, forward strand.
CACTTTTGATTTTCGGCATTGATTAGATTTCATTTAGTTGACTTGTTAGTTAATAATATGTCATTTTGTTAATTTTCATAACTTTCCAAAATCTATGTTTAACTTTCCAGAATCTATGTTTTAATGCATTCAAAAATTACTTGTGATTATTGATAAATTACGTGTGATTCTCTTAATAATATGAATTACATGTAATTCAATATGAATGACATGTGATTCAGTATGAATTACATGTGATTAAGGTGAATTACATGTGATTCTAAGTAAATTACATGATGCATAAAGAAGATAAATAAGACAGTCAATATAACATACGCGTAATTTGATCTAACTTCATGAAACAACTTGAAACAATTGTTTTTACATAACCGTGACATATCAAGTGATGCTATATTGAGCATGTCACAAAACACAAAACCTAAATAAAAAACAAAAATTGTACGAATAACATAATGTTATCAAACTTCATAGAACATGTTATAACCAGACTGCTTAATTTCTTTCTCGCTCCTCCTTGTTCTTTAGTGCATCCAGAGTATCTTGAGCTTTTGATCACCTACAGTCTTATCAAACTCCAGGCTAGTCGACACATCTTATCAACTGAAACATCCCCTACCGCATTCACATTCACATTCTCCTCATTTACTAAATCTGAAACAACCCCACCAGCAAACACATTCAATTTAATCCAAACTAAACATCCCCCAAAACTACATTACCTTTAACAGCAACACCCCCATCGGCCAACACATTCCCCGTATTCTCCTCAACCAAATTCATCTTAGGCACATCCTCATTTACTACAACACCCGACACATTAACTAGCTCATCAAGACGCCCAACACTAAGATCATTAATTTTATGTTTTAGACTCGGATCCCTTGAAAAAACCTACTAGAAGAACCTCTACCTCTGGGAGAACCTCTACCTTTACTAACTATACCAACAAGATCAGAATCAACACATGAAACAAAAAACATAAAAAGTAGCATCAGTAAACTTCTAAAAAAACATAATGTTTTAACCATGTAATTCACAAATACTAATTCACATGTAATTCTATGAATTACATGTAATTTAGGTTGAATTACATGCAATTACATGAATCACATGTAACTAACCTAAATCACATGTAAATTTCACGTGATTCAACCTAAGTGATAACCTTAATGGTCGTGTTATATACATATTAATTGACTTTCATTAAGTATATATAATGCAGCTAGTTTATGTGACAAATTATTAGTTCCTACACGAAAGTTAATATCAGACCATAGCTTAAGCTGGAAATGAAACTAAAGAACTACATGTAATTCATAAAGAATTACATATAATCCAACATGAATTACATGTAATTACATGTAATTCAACATGAATTACATGTAATTCTGTGTAAATTACATGTAAATCTATGTGAATTACATGTAATGTTTTTGTCGCATTTCCAGTTCAAACATACAAGTAAATCAGTACTAGGATATATAGTGTACAAGATAGCTCAAATAGTCATATAAAAATAAAAAGAAGGGCACGAGATGTGGTATTTTTCAACATATTGGATGATTCTTGTATGATTATGATTAAAGCCAAACTAGTAGAAAAAACCTCAATGTTAAGGGAATGGGCTAAATGTTATAATAGAGTTAGTATAAACATTCTGGTAACATTCTGGTGTCCATAAGCATATGTAACCAACTTATAAAAAATGACTAGAATAAAGAAATGTCTAAGGTACCGAATATACAACTTACTGAGTTAGCAAGCAAGAGAGCCACTTTAATTACCACAAATACTAACTGTTTCGGGAACTGAATTGAATAGGCTACTAACAACTACATTCCTTGTTTGTCACTTGTAGATACAACGTAAAAAGACTTAATCTGGGATCACAATCTGTGACACCTAGGCTATCCAGTGACAACCATATCAGCATCTACACCAAGGTTGGGGCGTTTGGATATAATCATTTTATCAATACAACTTCTAAACCTGATATCAGTTAAAAAGCATACATTTTGGTAATCGATCGAATCGCCTTATCCACCTGACCCCTTTCATCAAAGAGATAACTCAGGCGATAATAACATACTCATTAACCCAATCAACCTCACCCATATGCATAAACACCTCTAACGTGTGATCAAACTTTCTCGCCCTACAGTAACACTTCTAAACCGACATCAAAGTAAACTTGTCACACTCTCACCCATTCTCCCTCATATCCCTCATCCTCAAAGTAAATTAATCACACTCCGACCTATTCTCCCTCATCCTCATAGACATCTAATTCACCAACCTAAAAGATCATAAATATACTCATTCGACACACACCCCATTTCCTTAACCTATCAAGAGACTCATTCTCCTTATTAGCTAAACTAATCAAACACCTAAAAAAATACTCCAACGCACTCGGACTCACATATACTTCGCCTCCACCAAATTATTACATAACACCTCATTGTGGCATTGTCGAACACCTAATACAACACTAGCCATGACATTGTAAGTATATAAATTATGAGCATACCAGTTTGATTTTTGGCCCAATGGAAAAATTTAAATGCTTGTTCCAGTTTTTGAAGCTTTTAAAAAGCGGTTTCGACTAGTTTCATTGTGAGATTTGGTTCGATGATGGGGTTTGAAGATCTAAGTTGTTGTTGGTGGTGGTTATGAGATTTGGTTATGATTTTGTTGACAATTTCAAGTGTGTGAAGTGGCTCATATCAGAGAAATGTAAGTGATTTATGAATTAAGTCGCCAACAACCACGATGAAGATTCAAAATAATTAAAGAAGATCATGGTAGTAATGTGCGATAGATGGTGATGTATGAGAGCAGTGAGGTGTATGACGAAGGTGTTGCGACGGTGGGTGACGGCGGTGGTGGGTGGGTGTGTGCTTTTGATGGTACAAGTGTGTGAGTGTGTGGGTGAAGATTGAAAAAGAAAGTGAAACAGACTTTCTTTATGGTTGAACCGTAAGATTTGTTATAAAACGGACGGTTAAGATGGAAGGATTTGTACTTTTTTGGTACATTGTTCCTTACCGAACTTTTGTCAGTCAACATAATCTTCATAGTGTACACAAAACTTAATCCTAGATAGGGGTGTAAACGAGCCGAGTCGAGTCGAGTACTGTCAAGCTCGAGCTCGACTTGTCATATAATACCTGAGCTCGAAACTCGACTCGAGCTCGATTATTTTCAAATGTCATGCTTGAACTTGATTGATAGTCGGTATATTAAGCTTGACTCGACTCGATTTATATATAAAAAGATAAAAAATAATTTAATTAAATATCGATAAGGCTCGCGAGCTTCTCGAGCCGAGTATAATGGAGCTCGAACTCGACTTGAATATATACTCGAATAGCTCGAACTCGTGCTCGACTCGTTTAGATGAGTCGATTTCAAGTAGTTTACGAGTCGATCTCGAGTAACTCACAAGTTGTCTCGGCTCGTTTACACCCCTAATCCTAGGTAGATTAAATAAAAACACTACTATACCATAATTAAGTAGTCAATTCCTTAAGCCAAATTTGAATCAAATTGCATTTATACTGAATTGAGGTGCACAAATAACCGTTTGGGAAATCGAAAAAAAAAAAACAAAAATTAAAACTGGTTTGTAACCGGTTCCGGTTTTTTATAAACCGTCGGTAATCGGGTGTTTGGACCGGTTATTACAGTTACTTCAAATCGGTTGGAGAAACAAGTTACTAACCGGTTAGGAGCGGTTTTCTTTCAAATCATGAAATTTGAATTCTACAACCGGTAAGCGAAGCGTGATTTTGAAATTTGAATTTTATAGAATTACTGTTTTGCTCGTGTACGTTTAATATAAATAGAGGGTTGTATATTAAATTATTTACAATAATCTTTACTTTCATATTACCAACAAACACTCCAAATCAAAATCGAATTTATTTCACTAATCACTAATGGCAGGAGGTAACAACAGTAAGGGAAAAGCTAGCCCAAGTAATAGCGGTGTTTGGTTCTACAACTTCCAAACTGATGACAGAATAAGCAACGGTTGCAAAAGTGCTTACTCACAAGAAAACGAATCCAAATTGGCAGCAATTTCAACTCGTGAGAATGACGAACGATTTAGAGAGGCACAATGTTTGAATTGCTTTAAATGCATTAGGGCCACTACCAACTCCATGATGAGGTCTCATATTGAGGACTGATATTGTAAGACACTCAATACCACTCCGGAAGCGGGTCAAGCGTTAGTGACTCGAGATGGAGGTTTATTTGTGTATAATCCGAATCTTGATGAATCAATTCTATGGTAGAATATAAGGACTTAATTTGCTATCCGATTAATGTCTCAGGGGTTTATGATGTTATGTTTTATTTCCAGTTCTACCTTTTGGACTTGGGAAGTGAAATACATGCCGAGTTTGACAAGTTGACCAAAGAACTACAATTAAAAAATATAGAAGAAATATGGAGGGTCTTTTTTTTCAATTTCTCAAAGACTTTGATGCAATAAGATTTGGCCAAGGTGTATAAAAGCTCTAGTCAAGGACTCGAGCTCAGTATCTTTGTTTTCTTTTCTCTCTCTCTCTCTCTCTCTCTCTCTCTCTCTCTCTCATGTAAACCTAGTTTGATTTGATCAGCTTGACCAATATTTTTTTAATTTTGATTGTTAAACTATTATCAGTTATATAATAGACTCACACCTAAGTATCAATGGTGAGTTTGAGAATTGATTGAGATCAATTGGTTGTTGGTTGTTGGTTGTTGGTTGTTGGTTGTTGTTTCTGGGTTTTATACTTTGTTAATCGAGACTTACAAAATGATGGTTAATAATGTTTTAAAACTTGGTTTTTTAATTAACCCGGTCGAGCCATCAGATCACGGTTCAATTGAGTTTTTCGATCAAAATCGGTGTTCGGTCACCCGACCAGGTCACCGTTCCACCGACCGGTTCAAACCGGTTTTAAAACACTTATGATTACTATCAAACTATAATTTTTCTATCTAGCACATTAGGGGTGAGGGTGTCATATAGACTACACATATTGAGTCAAACATAGGAGACTTACCAAGTAGGACAACAGTAAAGCCAACATGGTTCGTTATGAACGTCATCAATCTCCTCGATCATTCCAGGGACCACCTAATGTTTCTCATAACAAACCATCCTTTGTGTCTGCGGTTAGAGGTAATCCTCCTAACATACCTTCTGATATGCATGCTGTTTCTCCTGCTCCTGCCCTAGTTATCGATGATGAGTTTACGGTCCAACGCAATCTTGATTATTTTGTTATGGGAGAAGTCAAGAGTTTCTCTTCCATTTCCAATATTTGTGTTTTGTTGTCTGCTGAGGGTTTTAAGGATGTCAAGGTCTCGTATTTGGGGTGTCTGTGGGTTATGATGGAATTGGGATCCAATGATACTAAAGCTAAATTTATGAAGCACTCGGGTGTTGCTTCTTGGTTTATCGGGTTATGTAATGTTGAACCTGACTTTGTTGCTAGGGAAAGGATAGTTTGGGTTGATATTGAAGGTGTTCCTCTCCACGCTTGGTCTCGTGCTACGTTTGATAGGATAGGCTCTTAGTGGGGCCAAGTCATGAAGCTTGAAGAAGGTAATGCTAATAATTTTGCGCGTAAAAGAATCTGCATTAAAACTAATCAGGAAGACATTAATCTTGAAAAATTCAAGATTAGTGTTCGTAGAAAGATTTTTGTGGTACGTGCTAAAGAGTTATTTGTTTGGGTCCATGCGTTTAAGGTAGCGAATGATGTGGATGATGATTCGGTTGACGGGGATGGTATTGCTCCGGGTGGTAATAATAACAATGTTGAGAACGTTCAAGGTGACTTTGGTATCGAGGAAGAGGCTGTCTCTGAAACCGAATTTGGAGATAACAATGAAGACTTAGTTAAAGACCAAGCACAGCCTGCTAATGGCAGTGAAGAATCTAGTGATCCTTTAAATATTTATCCTCTACTCCGCAAATTAGCAGTTGATAAGAATAATTCCGTGGAAGATACTAGTCTTCCTAACCCACTAGGTTTTACTCCAAAGGAACAGGATCCTGGCTCAGCTACTCCGAAGAATTTTTCTACTCATCAAGGCTCGCATCAAGGTCAATCAGCTAGCTTTATTTCTCGCGTTATGAAGGTAGCTTCTCCTAATGTCGAGGCTGATTTGGAGGACACCAGTAACAGTCAAGGTCTGCATAAAGGTGGTTCAGTTTTGGATGCTCTTGAAGACAAGATTAAGGTGGGTCAGGCTATGGGTTATGACATGGACGGGTGTGCGAAAGATATGGATAAAATAATAGGATCTTGTGGAGATGTTGAGGGTCTCCAATGAATGTTCTTTCATTGAACATTCAAGGCCTTGGACCTAGGCCAAAAAAAACTTGGATTCGGGAGTTAAATTCGAAGAATAAGGTGAGTTTTCTGTCTTTAAAAGAAATGAAAATGGAAGGTTTTCTGATATGGTGGTTAAATCCTTATGGGGGAATAGTATTTTTGAATACGTCGTTAGTGAAGCCGTTGGTAATTCTTTGGGAATTCTTTACGTTTCGGATTCTTCTGTGTTTTCTAAGTCCCATCATGTTATTTATGACTCTTTTGTTGCGGTTTATGGTACTTGGATTCCAAAAAATTTGGATCTTCTTGTCATTTCTGTTTATGGTCCTCAAACTCTTTCTGAAAAAAGGTATCTATGGAATTATATTACCTCTCTTGTGTCTCGTTGGAAAGGTGAGTATATGGTGCTTGGGGACTTTAATGAAGTCCGTTTCGAAAGAGAACGATTGGGGTCGGTTTTCAGTTCGTATGGAGCTTCTGTCTTTAATAGATTTATTCTGGATTCTGGTCTCGTTGAAATTAACCTAGAGGGTTATGCGTTTATATGGGCCCATCCTTCGGTGTCCAAAATGAGTAAACTAGATCGTTTCTTGGTGAGTGAAGGTTTAATCTCTGTCTTTCCAAATATATCTGCTATTTGCCTTGATCGTCATCTATCAGATCATCGTCCTATTTTACTCAGAGATAAGATTGCTGATTTTGGCGCTATTCCTTTTAAATTGTATCACTCTTGGCTTGGTTGGAATGGTTTTGAACAAATGGTTTCGGATTGTTGGAGTTCTACTGTCCTTAATGATAATAATGGGATGGTTCTGTTTACTAAGAAACTTCAAACCCTCAAAAAAGTGATACGTTCATGGGTTACTAGTATGAATATAAAACGTTCGGGTGAAATTAATTCGATCAAGTCTAATCTAAGGGCCATTGATTCTTCTCTCAAACAAGGAGTGGTGTCTGATGACATTCTGCTATCCCGTATGGACTTAACGAGACAACTACAATAAATCAACTCCAATGATGCTCGTGATCAGATTCAAAAGGCTAAGGTGCAATGGGCGATTGAGGGGGATGAGAATACCAAGTTTTGTCATGGTATTATTAATCGTAAGCGTGCTAATTTGTCTATTAAGGGTATTATTGTTGATGGTGATTGGGTGGATGACCCGGGTAAAGGAGGAATTTCGTTCTCATATTTCATCTAGGTTTCAAGATCCTGGTTCTAGACAGTGTCGTCTCAATTTTAGTTTTCCAGCCCATCTCTCTCTGGATCAGGTTATCGAGTTGGAAAAGGCGGTCTCTAATGACGAGATCCAGGATGCAGTATGGGACTGCGGGGAAATAAATCACCTGGGCCGGATGGTTTTTCCTTTGAGTTTTTTTCGTAAATATTAGAATATAATTGGGACGGACTTATGTATTGCGGTGTCTTGGTTTTTTTCTCATAGTTCTTTCACACGAGGATGTAATTTTTTGTTTATTGCTCTCATTCCGAAGTGTCATGATCCCAAGTTTGTTAGCGACTATCGGCCTATCAGTTTGATTGGAAGTTTATATAAGATTGTGGCTAAAATTCTAGCTAGACGTCTTTCGAAGGTTATATCTAATCTTGTTTCGGATGTTCAAACAGCGTTCCTTCCTAATCGTCAGATTCTTGATGGTCCTTTTATTCTTGATGAACTTCTCTCTTGGTGTAAACGAAAAAACAAGATGCTATGATTTTCAAAGTCGATTTTGCTAAAGCTTACAATTCTATTAGGTGGGACTGCTTGGATGATGTGCTTCACTCTTTTGGGTTTGGTTCTAAGTGGCGAGATTGGATCAAAGGGAGTTTATCAGGAGGTATGACATCAATTCTTGTTAATGGGAGTCCTACTTCCGAGTTTCAGATTTTTCGAGGCCTTAAACAAGGTGATCCTTTAGTGCCTTATCTTTTCATTCTCGTTATGGAGGCATTTCATCTTTCTCTTTTGAGGTCCATAGAAGCTGGTTTCTTTAATGGTTTTAGGATCGGTCTGTCCTTTACGATTTCTCATCTTTTTTACCCGGATGACACCGCTTTCGTTGGGGAGTGGTCGAATGACAATATTCGGGTTATTTTGCAATGTCTCAAATGTTTTCCTTTAGCTTCCGGTTTGGTCATCAACCTTAAGAAAAGTCATTTGCTAGGAGTTGGTGTTTAAGTGGACACTATTTCTGACGTTGCTAATTCAATCGGTTGTGCGGTGTTGAAGGCTCATTTTAAGAATCTTGGTATAATGGTCGGAGGGAACATGTCGCTCATCAAGTCGTGGGAGGATTCGATTATTAAGATTACGGCTAGATTGTCCAAGTGGAAACTTAAAACTCTTTCTATTGGAGGTCGCTTCATGCTCCTTAAATCAGTTCTCGACTCAACCCCTATCTATAGTATGTCGTTGTTCAAAGTTTCAAAAGTTGTGCTTCATTCCATGGAGGCTTTGCGTTGTAATTTTTCTAATGGGGTTCAAGGAGGGGAAAAGAAAATTGTGTGGGTTCCATGGTCCAAAGTCCTTGCTCCCAAATGTAATGGAGGATTAGGTGTCTCGATTTTTTATGCTTTGAATAGATCTCTTCTCTTTAAATGGGTGTGGGGGTTCTTGTCTCGGGATGGATCCTTGTGGTTTAGAATTATTAGTGCTTTAGTGCTGCTCATGGTAATTCTATCCAGTCGCGTTCTATGTAGCCCTCTGCATTGGTGTCGATTATTAGGGAGGTTCCAGCTCTTAAATAACAAGGTGTCGATCTGATGGCTCACTGTAAGCTTCGTGTTGGCTCTGGTAGGAGTATTCGGTTTTGCTCTGATATTTGGATTGGTGAATGTTCTCTCTCTAGTCGTTTTCCTCGCCTTTTTTCCCTCGAGTCTAATAAGGGCTGTTCGATTGCTGAGAAGCTGCATGGGAGTGTTCTTGTTCAGTATTTTCGTCGTCCTGTTCGAAGTGTTATTGAGGCTCATCAACTTCTTCTTTTACAAGATCTGTTGGAATCAGTTGAGCTTTCTAATGATGAGGATCGTTGGTTATGGGATTTTACGGGGGCTGGGTCTTTTCAAGTTAAGGATGCTCGCTTCATCATAGATGATTTTTTTCTGCCTAAGTCTGCCACTTCTAGGTGGATACGTTTTGTGCCTATAAAGGTTAACATCTTTGCATGGAAGCTTCAACTTGATCGTCTTCCTACTAGGTTGAATCTAGTTCGAAGAGATGTTGGTGTTTTGTCAACTCGATGTCCAGTTTGTGACGAAGAGGATGAAGACTCGTCCCACCTGTTCTACCGTTGTAGTTTAGCTCGAGATGTCTCCCGTCGTGTTTGTCGGTGGTGGAACATTCCGTGGTACCCCGTTGATTCTTATGCGGATTGGATACGTTGGTTCTCTTCTATTCAACTGGGGTCCAAGATCAAAGAGATATGTGAAGGAGTTTTCTTAGTGGTTTTGTGGAGTATTTGGAGCTTTTGTAACCAGCTTCTTTTTACAAATCACTGTCCTCGTAGGAGTGTTATTTTTGATGATATCGTTACCCGTTCGTTTTCTTGGTGTCGTGCTAGATGTAAGTGTAGTTTTAGTTGGGACTATTGGATGCAACATCCTTATTTACTTTCATTGTAATCGTTTTCTAACTCCTTGCTAGTTTTTTTATATTTAAAAAGTTGCCGTTAAAAAAAACAAAAAAAGACAACAGTAAAGCCATTACAAGTGAAGGTAGAAACAAATCGATTTGAAATAGACAAAATCTTCTAACTTGGTTACGGATATAAATTGGTCAAGTAAGACATAAATCCAAAAAATTTGAGCATATAGATTTAAAATTTTATAATTTACCATATAAAATATACAATTTGATTATTCATGCCTAACCGATTATTCACTAACGATACACTGTCGCCAAGCTAACGCTAAGCGATTTCGCAACATTGGCCTCCCACGCTCGTGCTAGACGTAGGTGACGACTTTTGACCACTTGGTTAGAAAGAATTTCATGAAAGCGAGTATAAGGACACTCCGTATAATTTTGGAAGTACAAGGGCGGTATCCATAACCATAAAGACGATCCATGTAATTTACTCGAAATAATTTTTTCTCTTCTTTGTTTAAAATCGAGAAACACTTGAAAAACCCTTTCCGGGAAAGAAGAAGAAAACCCTAAGAAAGAAAAGATGTCGCTAGCAACACTAAAATCGAGATTATCGTACTGGAAAAACATTCTACAGCAACGTTTGTCGGATGCCATTACAGCACTCACTCCACCACGTCGTTTCTCCTGTCTTCCTATCCGTGTCCCCGTCTCTCCCGAAGTTTTCGAGTATGTTTGTTTTAATCTCTTTAATTTACATGCATGTTTTTAATTTGATGTTTTTTTTTTAATTTTATTATTACTTTGCTAGGGCTCATCCTGTGTACAATGCTCTACAAGAGATATTGAACCGTACCTTTTTAAATTTATACGCTCTCGACCAGGCGTTACTCCTCGCCGATTCTACGGGAGGCCATGTATGTTCACTTTCTCAGTTTTATTTACCTTCTTTAATTTTTAAGTTACCTGAATGTCATAATTTTTAGCTGGTGTTTGTTTCTGCTTATAAGCTTATTTGATTTCGGCTTCTGGCTTATTTAAAGAATATATAAGTAGCTTCCGCTGTTTTCGTATTAGGCCCCTTCATATCCTGACCGTTTTACCTTTACCTATGACGTGCCCGAGCCTCAAACATTTGCTACTACTCTATACCTTGAACATGTTCCAGATGCTCAAACCGCCGATCACATACGTCTCTTTTATAACTTAAGACACTCCTTGGCTGTTTTTTTATCACAGGTACTTATTACTTAATTCCGTCCAACTTATAACTTCACTTCCTTACCTCTCACGTATCTTTTTCTTACTCTCTAGTTTTATACGGAGATTGATGAATTCGGTAAGACCATGTCCCCATCTTCACAGAAGTCGCTTGCTTCATTGCTAATCACTTTAAATGGCTATTTCTCAAAACTGGAAGCATCTATTTCCGCTATTGGTGGTGTAAGTACCCTATACCCTCCCTTTTCTTTTTTCTTTTTTATTAAATACAAGTAGCTAGTTGATCATTGGATGGTTTAACCAATCTCTCTCACTCAAAACATCTCTAGGTTGGCTATTTGTCGTTTGACAAACTATACAACTATAGGGACCACTGGCCTGCTGTTAATACTTGGGATGTGCAGTGGCCCGATCATAATACTGAGGACGCCCTCAGTGTGATGGATACAAATCTAAACAAGCTGGACGAGTATATATCCACGGTGGTAAGATTTTCTTAACACGCGCTCTATTTGCTCTTCATGGTTTTTTTTAACTGATATCGGAACTGTCTTCATTTAGTGTAGAACTGCTGTATAATTGTGTGCTGAAATCTATGTTAGATTATGCTGAAGGAACTATCTTCATTGTTTTTTTAATGCAACCGTACATTAGCATAAAAATGGTCACATTTTCCCTGTTTCTTCTTCCATTATCCCAAAAGAAAGAGACTAGAGGACCGTGTCGTATTCCTCATATAGGCAGGCATACTTAAAGTTAGTGATAGTTTTAAGAAAACGTTTTTACTCACGTGGAGGTGGGTAATCCCATATCAGGTTTACTAGAAAGATACTAAGGATCTGACTATGTCGTCATATTCTGCGCAGGCAGACCAAAAGTTAGTAAGTGGATTGAATTTTTATATAGAAAACTCTCTTGTTCATCTGGAAGTGGATCATTCCATAATACCGAGAAGGCGCAGGTGGTCCAGTGCTGATACAAAATACTGCTATGGTCGTTTTCAATAGGGAGAGTATTATGTGTTCTTATAAATGGGGGATGAAAATGCCTCTCAAAGTGGAGGCTCGTGATTGCTTTTCCTTACCTTAAAGTTTGGGTGCAGTCCACAACTTATATGCTTTATAAGCTGATACAAATGACGATTGTCAATAGCTGACACGTGACTGATGGTTATATGTTAAGCCATACATGTAGAATCACTACAAAAAGCAAACAAATGAATTGAACATTTGCTATATGAAGCTTGTCACTTAAGCTATAAAAGTATGCCATGTATTTATGCACGATTTGTTAAAATTGAACTCATTTTACTTGAGAATATTGCTATTTTATTATCAGCTTATCTAATAGTATTACAATACTAACATTTCACATGCTGTCGTTTTGTTTTAGGTTTCCATATACCGTAAGCCAAGGAAGATAACTCAGCACTGGATGCCCTACATTTTTGGGGCTATAGGAATTTCCATATTTTCAGTATGGCTTATACGATCAGGCATCGTTGACAATTGGATTCTTGAGGCAAAAAAGATATTTTCAGGAGAGCAAGCGGTAAAACTTCTGGTGCTTTTTATTCCTTATTCCGAACTTGTGCACATAAATGCACATCCCTCTTTGTTAACATCTCTTTCTATGCACAAATCACCCGATTATGGCATATCAATATATTACAGGTTACAGCTGTAAGAGATGTAGTTCTAGAGACAATGAGAAGTAGACAGAAGGAAGGGATGAAACAAGTGCAATCAACCTCTAATTCGCTTCACTGGTTAGTTAATGAGTTGACATTATGGATTTTAATGTGCATACTGTTAAGTTGATATTTCATCGTATAGAGATCATTGATTAACGATAACTTTACTTTTGCTAACATATGTATGTCTACGTGTGATCTGATGCAAATCAGATTATGCAGGTGTTGGTTCTTTGTTTGTATGAGACCATGAATATTACTATTGCTATGGAGTATAGAATAAATATAAAAAGATAACCCTTATATATATATATCAATAAAGGGAAACCATGCATGATTGATTATATTGTGATGTTTTTAAAGTGGACTGGCATTCTTATATGTAATCATGTATACAACTCCTTTTGCAGTATGTTGTCGGACATTAGTGAGCGGATAAAAGGTGAAAAGACCCCATCAAATGTATCGGACCATGAGATGCTTGAAATTGCAACGACCAGGTATGCTTATTTCCGTTTTTGGTGCTCATGATACTCGGTTCTTGTTTGATCAAACTTTGATATAATATGTAGAGAACTAAACCATATATGAAGTGGTACTTTATGCATAGGGGGGATTGCATATATATACATTTTGGTTTCGGTGCAACATATCCATGTTTGTTTTCTTAAAGGTGAATGTTGGTATTAATGCAGTTTCGAGGAGCAACTTAAGCATCCAATCCGAAACTTTATCTGGGGAGAGCTTCCTCGTTTATGGCATATCCAAGTAACATACTACCACCCTCACTCTCTTTTGCTAATTAGTAATTTCATGTCACGTGACAAAACATTTTTCTTTCTGGTGATTGACAGCTTATGAAGCAAACACATGACATTGAAGCGTAAGTTGATTTTACAAGCATTTCATTATCTAGTGAAGGCTACCTATACTACGCGTCTCTGATAACGGTATTACAAACAGGTCAATGTGCGAGCTGAACCACAGGATGTTAATGGATTATGAGACAAAAAACCCCTTCATTCCTTCTTTGTGGACACTCTCTATTTCTTCTGGTGCGCTTACAATATGCTACACATTGATCAGACAGGTATGCCATACAGGCTGTATACTTTTTATCTATCTGATGCTGTACATTATAGTACATTAGTCGCATTTATCTTTTTTTAATGATCCTCGTGTCTCAGTCAAAAGCGAAACAGAGAAGTGCAGTTAAAAGAAGACTATTACTTGATGAACTTGAGAAAAGAATTATGGAGTTCCAGAATTTGTCGCTGTCGGTAAAGTTCTACTTTTCTCTGATTTTGATACTATGTAATAACTTGAAAGGCAGGCCCTGATGGTGGCCTTTTCAGCCCGTGCTAAGACTTTATATGGATCCATTTTTAGTTCATTTACTAAACCATCAGGGGATTGTGATAGTTTGTTTGGGAAACCTAATTTCACCTGCAACTACAAGGAAATCTTCATAATGCTGCAAAAGGTTCAGCAGTATTTAAGAAGTGAATTTTTTTATTCCAGCCCATTTCAGTCGATTACAAGGGAAACAAAGTTTAACAGGACATCTTTTTTCTCAAATGATTTTGCTTATGCATAATATCCGGTCACTAAATGTGGCTTATATAGAGCAATTGAGAAGACGGAGTAACCTCTGCGTTTTTTGTTGATCGGTTTACACTTGACACTGATTTTACTTTCTACAAACTAATAAGATTTTGCTTTCTTTTTGCAGAACGAACATGGTCATTACATAAATGGATTGGTTTTGTATACTTTAGACCGCCTCTACAAAGCGGTGGAGAGGCTTGCAAAGGCAGATGGTCAATGGAAGAAGTAAGTTTGTTTGTTTTATATCTCTAGTTATTAGTTGAGTTATGCCTAACAAAATTTTCAAATTTAACCCGTTTACTTATACATGAGTCGATTGGATTTGGTAGGGTATTGATACCGGAGGTTTTGTTTTAATACATAAAGCCGTTTATTTGACTTCGATTGGTAAAGTACTTTTGATATAAAAAAATCGCCATCATACGTGAGTAGCTACTTATCGCAATCATACTTGAGTAGCTACTTAATAATTGACAGTTTAACCGTTTTCGGCAAAGTGTTTTTGTCAACTCATACTACCCATTCTGAGATACCCAGAACATCTTATGTTTAGAGAGACAAGACATACGAGTCGCTGACATAAACACATGTTTAATATAGCCGAAAATGCCGCTCAAAGTTGTATGTTTGTTTGCAGCTATGCATGCCTGCTTGTTTGTTGTATGTACATGTTATAAAGAGACGTTTAGGTGTATAGAAACATTGGTGTGGCTGATTATATTGGGTCTTTTATGAACAGGGTCAGAAATGATCTTACCCTTTTGGGGGATGCATGCCTTGAAACGTCAGATAAGCTCCTGGTCACGTCACGTTTGTACAGGGCTTACGAATGCTTGCTTCCCAATACAGAAAAGGAGGCCACTCAACGTAGGTATGTAGAGAAGCATAGAAGGCTTGCTCAGGAAAAGCTAAACGGTTCTCGTTCCCGCTAGAAATAGTGAATTAGTATAGGCTGTATATTATTAATACAATTGTGAGACATAGCCGTGTCATTTGCTGTTGTGGTGGGATACAAGCTAATTTCTATTAATCATTGTTTTTTCTCAAACATTTTTTTCTCCTAATTATGTTGTTGCAAACCACACATCAAAAAAACATTCCTTCTTAAGATCAGATTCCGAACTAATTTCAACAAGGGCACGAGCAACACCAATTTGACCCCATGACTCCACACACATCAAGCTAGTGAAGGCAACCACATAATAGCTTTACCTATTTGTGTAGCAATCAAGCCCCAAACCATTCACCAAATAAGCAAGAATAGGTACATTATGTAACTTAACCCAAACCGGCATCTTAGTAACCTCACAACGTGTACATTTGGTGACCATTTGTTAATTACCTCAAATTCTTTCAAAAGAAAAGGCATCCCCTCGAATATATATTATACTTTAAGAACATAAACCAATACTGTTCAACCAACGATAACGATATGAACAGTTAATAACACAGCACCACATATTCCTTAAGACAACTAAATATGCACAAGACCCGTCAACCATTCAAATACCAGATGCAGATGAACAAGACAGATCAAATCAGAATGTGATGCCAGATGGATATTCTTTTGATCAAAAGATTCCTATCAGCAAGGGATTTTGAATTTTGATTGTGTGGAGAACATATGGGTTCAAATCAACTATTCGTCTGGCATCGTTAATTTATACAAGAGGTCAACTATCCCCTTCTTGATCAGCCTATCGTATGGCTCGACTTACGCAATTCGACTGGATCCAGTCTCAAACTATTCATGACAGAAACATAACAATTAGCTAAGTATTAAAAATATAATTAGTCAAAAACCGTTGCAATTTTCTTCAATGGCAAATTATGAACCACAAAAATAAATTACAAAGTGCAAATGAATGGAAAAAAGATAATGAAAGTTATAGTACCTAATTAAACAGAGGAATCGTGGCCTGTAGAACATGTAGTATCTCTATCTCTAAGAAGAGTAGCCCGGAGAACATGTAGTATCTCTATCTCTAAGAAAACATGTAGTATCTCTATCTCAATGTTCTCGTACAACTCATTCAAAGCGTACAAGCTTAGCCCATGCAAGTACTCGGCTCCTAAAAAAATAAAGAATTTTACCATAAAGTCTTACTGAGGAAAATGCAAACAAGCCCACCCAATGAATTTATTTACTAAAGAGAAAAAAATATGACTTTTTACTTCTTCCGTTTGGTTCAAGTAGTTTACTCATACTAATCTCTGCCTCTCTAAGTAATGTTCTGCATATGTTTATATGTATCTCTCTTGCATCTAAATACTATGACAAGATAACCAATAACCGTCTTCAGATAATGTGCATTTTCTTATTGAATGAAGAGTGGTCTATAACAATAAGCAAAACGGTGTGACCTACCATTACTACTAAATCTTCAAGTTTGTAAACAGACAATGGAACAGTGGCAAAATTATTATCATGGGAAAATAGTTGCTTGTTACAATCGGAAACAAACTATTCGTCCGAGACTTCAATTGTTTCGAGACAGCTCAGAATTAATCAAGAAAATGGTAAACCCTTCACTTGTAAAGTGAAAGCAACGTGATGTGGAATCATGATATTAGGATGATTTTTTGTTTCTTTTTATAATGATGGGGAATGGATTAAGTTTAAAGATTTGTTTCCCACAAAAAATGAAGGGCACGCAAATTTGGCAAATGGTGAGTGTTTGGGCTGTAAACTGGTCCCACCGAAAAGCCTAAAACCAAACCAAGCCGAAATAAAATCAACCCAATATTTGAAAATCTGTAATGATATCACTAGCAACTTCATATTTTGAAAGCTTTAGAATCCAAATATAAGCATTATCCGTATGAATTATAATGAAGAGCCTGCAAAAACAGAAACATAGAATTTCTTTTACACAAATAAGCATACCAGTGTTGAAGATTCCCTTAAGAAAGTGTGTATAGCATGCTTTCCCCTGTTTAAACAGCGGAAAATGAGAGCAGATAATATAATAAAATAAAATAAAAGTAGAACGACCAGCCAATGCTTACATCTCAACATCCACAAAGAGTCTTTGCATCTGTCAATGACAAAAACAATCAGTCAATAACTTGTAACTAAGTTTGACAGAAAATAAATGGGAGGGTGGATGTATTTTACCTTAATAATAAGTCCTTTCGCTAGCAGTCCCTCCCAAAGAGCTGTTAGCGGATGCTCAAAGTGTGTCGGTAGGCTAAATTTATAAAACTCGGTAAGATTGAGAGAAAAATATTGTATTATTTTCACTTAAATATATTAATCCCCAAAAAAAAATTACTCGTACCTGTCCAACACACGTTGGTACCTTTCATCGTTTTTAGCAAACCGGTTCCCCGGGTTTCGAGAAGAGACCTGCAAAAAGGAGTTGTATATTAATTACAACAATATGTGAAAATGTCAACAAGCCAACTGAAAAAAGGAGTTGCATGCTTTACGATGAAACTATATGCATAGAGATAAAAAATATTTACTCAAAAATTTATTTATTTATTTTAAAGGCAGCATAACGTTACTAGAAAACCAAGGAATACAAACAAAGGCAACCCATCAATTAACCAGAAGTTACAAGCAAGGGCCCCAAAAGAAAGAAGAACATGCAGCCTATAAAAAAACACTGCAGCAAACTAAAACAAACAATACACTCAGGGGCGGACCTATTTGTTAGGTCCGGGGTGGCGGCGCCCCCCATAGCTTGATAAAAAAACGCGATTATAGTGTATTTTTTCTTCGATTTTGCCAGTTTTTTTTAAATGCCCCCCATCGGAAACGCAAATTGCCCCCCACTCACACATTGAAATCCAACTTTTGACACTTTAAAACCTAAAAATCCTCCATTTTTATGTTAAAAAATCGGTTTTTTATTCGGATTCTAGCTATTTTTTCTTTGCTATTGTCAAAAAAAAAAAAATTTGCCCCCCACCGCCCAATTTTCTACGTCCACCATTGAATACACTTAACCAAAGCAATGAGAAAAACATGGCAAACACAGACACATACACATACACACCCTATAAAAGAACAGAACCAAACAGAGTTCAACCATGACCATGCTGTAAACTGTGTAAACATTTCGCTGGCAAACCGCAGAACAGAATAAAGTCATACAATTGCAGACCTTGCCATCTGATAAATCAAACCAGCAAGCCAGCAAACAAGCTTAAAGCCGACATTTTGACAGATCAGTAAGCCAAAGCTTGCATTATAAAAAGCTAAAGTGAGATTTACTTTAAGAGAATAGCCAAAATAATAATTCTAAGATGAGTCACAAGCAAGTATTACCGGTGTCTTTACATGATCCATCAAAAGGTTGGCGATTGTCTCATTGAATCAAAGTGAAAACAATGATAGACCTATAGCCCCGCATAAGTAATACTTCCAAGGCCTTGTTTTCTTCATCCCATGCCTCGAAAGCTAGAGCAAAGAATCAACATGTGTAGCCGTCAGTATTGAGAAATAATTTAACATGTAGAATCTTAATGATCACGATTCGGTTTATGTTTATTAGTGACAGCTTAGTAACGACCAAATCTGTCACTATTACGCCATTTGACTCATATTCGCAACCGTTTCCATTTTTTTACCCGAAATCAAGTTAACTAGCGTGTACTCCACACCAGAACTTGTATTATAACTTAACTCAAAAACCCTTTGGTCTCGGGTAAATCGCCATTACACCAAAATGATTAATGACATTAAAATCACCAACAATTACTACATAATTCTTTATTTACACCAAATTATCCCATACAATCATACAAAGTATAAACAGTTTAAATAAGTAATCAAAAACCAAGTCAAAACTGCTAATCAGTTGGATTAAAACACAATAAGAGAAAAGTATTTTTATCGGCAATCCCGAACAATCTCTAGTAATCACCAAAAAGATAATGTGAATTCCATGTATTGAAAAAAGATAATGAAAATTAGAGTACCTAATTAAACAAAGTAATCTAGGTGTGAAGAACATGTAGCATCATCTCTGCCTCTAAGAAAACATCTACAAATCCAACTTCTCCCATTTTCATCAACATAACTCCGAATTGATAGTAGAGAAATTAGGGTTTCTTGATTTTTTTGAAAGTATATGAGTAAAATAGATCTGTGAACTAGTGATAAGGTTTTTGGAATTACATAGAGAAGAGTAGGTAGTAATATAGTGCGAGTTGGTAGTTGGGGAATTAATGAATAAGGGCGGGAAAGGAAAAGTATTGGGCGGGAAATTGGTTTTCATTTACTAATGAGTACCAACTACAGTAACTATTTTGACTGGTCAACCCTCAAGTAACACACCTAACTTGCCTTGCCACATGTCTTTATGCTATTAGACATATTCAGATTTTTATCTACTCCGCATTTCTTTTGGATTACCATATGGATAAGTTACTGTAAAGTTTAGTTTTTTTTATGAATGATATGGTGGTATGTATATACTAAGCAACTGCAATGCACGATTTGACAAAGACTTTTTAGAATTATAAAAGTTTTACAACTAACTTAATGCATTGTGTTAAAAAAATTTATTAAGGACTTATATGGGAATGACTTAACTTGATGCATTTAATATAAAAGGTTTTTAAATAAATGTAATACTTCATAATAAATGATTAATCTATTTAACACCAATAATTTTACACTTTTTTTTGTCAAACACTTGGTGCATTACAAGTCTTTCACATAAAACTATTCATCAAGTCTTTCCTCCAATGCATAAAATTATGTTAATAGCTTTATCAAATAGTGAAAAGCTTTTGAAAAACTATCACATTGCATATGCTCTTAATATATACCAAGTGTTTGACAAAAAACTATCTAATGACTTTTCTTTTAATTAGCATTAATTTTTTCATAAACTTTGTTTCTCAAAAAGTCATTTTACAAAACAAGCTCCAATGAATAAAAGCTTTTTGAGCTCCACATTAAAAAGCAATGACTTGGTATATTTGTGTCAAACACTTGGTAAACACCAAGCTATTCCTTTCCATGTCATTATTCAAGCTATTATCACAATGGGAAAAGTCTTTGAAATAGCTTGATCAAACAGTAAAAAGCTTTTCAAAAAGTGACCACTGCGGATGCTCTAAGCCATTTGCATTAATTAAAGATGTAAAAAAGCACCCAAAAAGCTATTACAAGACTTTTCACCATTGAACAAGATTTGGAAGAAAAGCTTTCTACTTAAGAAATTAAATGAAATCATTAATACTTGATCTTAAAAAGCCTTCAATAGCTTTGTGCAATGCATATGCTCTAATGAGATGGACTAATTTTACTCATTCGTTATCTAAAATTAAACTTTATAAAAAAATAAAAAAGTTATTTTTACTAAAATGTCAAAAAATAACAGAATAACTAAAAGTATAAATTTGATATAAAAATATTTATCAATCGTGATTTTTCATCAGTGATACAAAGAATAAAATATCACTAGTGATATATAATAAACATAGTTACAATGTAATATTATTAGTGATATTTGTTATTTTATTAGTAATAATATTTTATTGTTTGTTTCACTAGTGAAATAGGGTAAAAGCTATACAATACCATCTTACTTAGCGAAATGTACCAACTTTAAACACTTACAAAATTAATCGCTAGACATTACCAATAAACTTTCAAATTGATTATACACTTTACCAATATGGCCCTAAAATGACAATATTACCCTTGTCTTCTTTTACATAATTACAAATAATGCCACATTCACTCTTTCTCACACCATAATCATTAAACGTAGTAGCTAAAGGATGAGTAGCCAAACCCACAATCGTAAAAAAATCGATGAAAATTTACCGACGAAAACGTAAATTTATTACTTTTGTTTTACGTTTTTCATCGATTTTTTTACGTTTTCATCAGTATTTTTATGTTTTTGTCAGTAAGATTACGTTTTCGATAGAAACTTTACGTTTCCGTCTGTAAATATACGTTTTAGTCATAAAATTTACGTTTTCGTCAGTAAATTTACGTTTTCGTTAGTAAATTTACGTTTTCGCCAGAAAATTTACGTTTTCGTCAGAAAATTTACGTTTTCGTCAGTAAATTTACGTTTTCGTCAGTAAATTTTCGTTTTCGTCAGTAAATTTACGTTTTCGTCAGTTAATTTACGTTTTCGTCAGTAAATTTACGTTTTCGTTAGAAAATTTACGTTTTCGTCAGTAAATTTAGGTATTCATCAGTAAATTTTCGTTTTCGTCAGTAAATTTATGTTTTCGTCAGTAAGTTTACGTTTTCGTCATTATATTTACGTTTTCGTCAGTAATTCACGTTTTCGTCATAAAATTCACGTTTTCGTCAGAAAATTTTCGTTTTCGTCAGTAAATTTACGTTTTCGTCAGTAAATTTACGTATTCGTCAGAAAATTTACATTTTCGTCAGAAAATTTACATTTTCGTCAGAAAATTTACATTTTCGTCAGAAAATTTACGTTTTAGTCAGTAAGTTTACGTTTTCGTCAGAAAATTTACGTCTTCGTCGGAAAATTTTCGTTTTCGTCAGTTAAATTACGTTTTCGTCAGTAAATTTTTGTTTTCGTCAGTAAATTTTCGTTTTCGTACGAAAACATAAATTTACTGACGAAAACGTAAATTTACTGAAGAAAACGTAAATTTACTACGAAAACATAAATTTCCTGACGAAAACGTAAATTTTCTGATGAAAAAGTGAATTTACTGACGAAAACGTAAATTTAGTGACAAAAACGAAATTTTTTTGACGAAAACGTAAATTTACGTTAATTTACTGACGAAAACGTAAATTTACTGACGAAAACGTAAATATACTGACGAAAACGTAAATTTACTGACGAAAACGTAAATTTACTGGCGAAAACGTAAATTTTCTGACGAATACGTAAATTTACTGACGAAAACGTAAATTTTCTGACGAAAACGTAAATTTACTGACGAAAACGAAAATTTTCTGACGAAAACGTAAATTTACTTAGAAAAACATAAATTTACTGACGAAAAAGTAAATATACTGACGAAAACGTAAATTTACTGACGAAAACGTAAATTTACTGACGAAAACGTAAATTTACTGACGAAAACGTAAATCTTTTGACGAAAACGTAAATTTTTTGACGAAAACGTAAATTTTCTGACGAGTACGTAAATTTACTAATGAAAACGTCAATTTTCTGACGTAAACGTAAATTTACTGACGAAAACGTAAATTTACTGACGAAAACGTAAATTTTCTAACGAAAACGTAAATTTACTGATGAAAACGTAAATTTACTGACGAATACGTCAATTTACTGACGAAAACGTAAATTTACTGACGAAAACGTAAATTTATCGACGAAAATTTACGTAATTATGTAAAAAAAGAAGCTAACCTTTTGGTGGAATGGTTTGAAATTGCCACCTCTAGTAATTATGTAAAAAACGAAAAGGGTAATATCGTCATTTTAGGGTAATATTGGTAAAGTCAATAATCAATTTGAAAGTTCATTGGTAACGTCTAACGATTAAATTGTAAGTGTTTAAAGTCGGTACATTTTGATAAGTGCTATGGTATTGTATAGTTTTTACCCAGTGAAATATCATTATTATAAAAATTAGTTCGGAAAATTTACAAGCTTAGTCCCTCCGCCCGATTTTTTAAACTTTTACAATTCTTAGCAAAAATGGCCCTTCCGTGTTTTTTAAATCTTAGGTTAATTTCTATCTTTATCAAACAAAAATAAATGATAGGAATTTGTCCTTCAGCGTGTGAAAAAAACAATGTTGCAATTGAATTTCTGTCAAATATTAATTGTGAACTCATTGTGAGAGTTGGTACGTATCTTGCGCGATGGCGCAACTGATGGCTTATCGGTCCAAAAAATTGGTGGTGTATCACATTTCATTTTCGTCCCATAGGTCTGGCGTTGTAGTCATCAGCCAATAAATGTTTACGTTATGAAATGAATGTTTTTTTAGGGTAAAATGTAAAAATGTCCCTGAACTTTCCAAAATCCGCAAAATTTGCCCCGGAGTCCAAACTACAAGCAGTTTTGCCACTAAACTTTCATTTAGCGTGCATTTTTGCCCCTGAGTCGACGAATTTTGACTTTTCGTAACTGTCATCCGTTAACTCCTACACGTGCCTGGCACGTGAGGGTATTCGTCATTTCCCGTCCCACCCCATCTCCCCACCTTTCATGAGATGCAAAAACCGCCCCTGAATACTTTTAGTCACTAGCGTGTCTAATCATACACGTGTGGATAAGACAATGTATAAGCAAATAAACCCCTCGGTTGCATAAAACCATCGAAAAAGTATTTCAATTTTTTTCCAAATCGTGTACCGAGAGCGCAATGATTAATCTAACGCAAATTGGTAACCAAAAACTAGGAGTTACGGGAGAAGATAATGCACAGATCCACCTTTCTGTTTGTTTTAATGGTAAGGTTTTTGTTAATTAGCCGGTTTTTATAGTTTTTGTACTTGATACATCATGCATATAATGTGTTGAATGTACTTAATGTTGTAATTGTAGATTATAGGGTTTCATGGGATTTTATGGTGGTTGTTGATTGCTTATGTGTTGCTTATTTTCATAGACAATAATCCAAAGTTATTTACCCTAAAGATCAATTATAGTGGAACCTTTTCACCAAAGTCTGGAAGGACATATGAGTTGCCGACAATAGCTTTGTATGATTAAGTAGTTGTTGATCGATTTTCGCCTGTTCATTACCATTCGTACTTACGTGATTTAGGTTTCAATTATGTTAGGATTGTCCAGTCTTATTTTAGGATACCAGGACAATCCTTAGACGAGGGATTGGTACCCTTAAATTCTGAGGATAATGTAACACAACTAAAGAACTACGTGAACAACCATTCTAAAGAGATGGAGGTTTACATTAGGACGACAAATGAAAATTGTAACACCCCCAAAATAGGCCCAACGGAAGCACACTAGATTTGGGGCCTGTTACGTCATGATCATCCGAGTCTTGATCCGAGAGAACGACTTATATGCCAAATATCACAAAGTAGACTCCAAATAATCATACTGTCAAGTACCTGAGAATACATGCTTAAAACGGTCAACATAAATTTGGTGAGTTCATAAGTTTTATTAAAAAGTTTATGACACTTCAAAAGTTTATAGAGTCCACTACCGAAAGTAGTATCGTAAAAGCGTTTAGAAATCCAGAGTTTCGCAACAAAAGCAACGTTCACCACAAAGTTCAGTCATATAACAACATTTAGCCAAAAGCATTACAACCAACACAAAATAATTCAGTTCATATTTAGGATTCATAACAACATCACATGCAAGATTCATATTAAGATGACATATAAGAAGCATATTAAGATCATACAAGATCATACAAGATCATAGTAAGATTCAAATTTCAGGATCAATACGAGATCATAACAAATTCAATTCTAGATCAATACAAGCTCATAGCAAAATTCACAGTCAAGATCATAGCAAGATGGATCACAAGAGCAATTCAAGTTCAAAATCATAGCAAGCAATGGACTGCAAAAACATAGATAAGATATGCAAGACCATCATGGGAGATATGACGTCAAGCATATTGGGTACAACACAGTATTTATGATAGCACTAAGCTCATGAAACCGAACTATGGAAAGTACGCTGAAACATCGCACGCATGAAATACAAGTTGCCCCAGTAGGTGTCTAACCCAAGACCACCTAGTACAATCAAATGGTATACGTCCGTTTGATAGTGGCGATGTATAAATCCCCGGACGGGAGTTGCCAACACTCCAATAGATCTATCCATAACATAAGGTTCACCTTACCGGTCATCCAGAAATGATTAACGGTTCATGAAGGGGACTAAAAAGAACATGGGTTAAAGCTACTTAGGCATATCCATATACCATACTTCAATGAAGTATACGATAAGAGCACATTTTGCGTCCAAGCAAGTAGCAAGCACTATCTCATCCATAAACAATACTTCAACAAAGTATTTGATAATAGCACAGTTTGCATCCACAAGCAAATAACAAAGTAGTATCTCTCCCCAAATAGATTCAGCTTGTAAGGCAGATTAAAAGAAGCAATAACTCACTTACCTATTCACAATATGTAGCACAAACAATTCTTCAAAGATATAAACACAATTGCATCTCAAACAATACTTGAAAAGTATAACCACGTATGTATCATAAACAATCACCGAAACGTATAAACACGTATTTGACATCAACAAGCATGCATCTCCCCCAAAAGAGATTAAAACATTTATAAACTGATTCCAAAAATAGAAAGAGGGGGTATGAACTCACCTCGACGATGTAGAGCAAACGCTAGTGATGCTAATAATACGCTCCGCACAAACACAAATCAAAACGGCTCGGTCATGGTGTTGTGGTTTAACTAATCGGCTAAATCAAATAACTTAAAAATGTATATTTGAGTTCTCGATAGGTATGTACATCAACGTGACTGGTTGATAAAATATTTCAATGGCGAGTTATAATTGTTTGGTGGTTGGTTAAATAAAATGAATAAATTAGGCACACACCAAGTGTGTAGTGTATTCCCTACACATTACGTATAACCAGAAGATATGTTGAATTATAAAATAGAGACAACAATCTTACAAAATAAGCCAAGGTGTATATTTATTTTGTTTTACAATATAAAGATTGTGATAAAAATAATTAGACAACATAGTTCGACACATTTTAAGAAAATCACCACTTAATTAATAATCGTCACTTTTAAGTAAAAAGTATAACATTTATCGGTTTACAAATATAATATGATTCATTTGTTTTATCGGTTTACAAATATAATATAATAGTAGTTTGTAGCGAATATATAAAGTACAAATTTTCTAGAAATTTTGACATGACTTATTCATTTATACAACGTTTTCCATATTAACCAGTTCTCAATATTTTCCATTTTCCAAACCATCTACGTTACACTAGTCGCGTTTTAACGTATATCCATTTAGACTAAATGATGACCATAACTAGATAAACCAAACACAACATATGTGTTATAATTTAAGAACCAAACGCCCGATGTGGGCTATTTAAACGCATATTCAAAATATAATTTATTTCTTTTATAGTTCTCGCAATATTGTTCGACATATATTTATTTAACCGTTCATATATACTTATATTTGCATACTACCGTTTAGTAAGTCTTAATAACTAATAAAGTTACATACGTTATTAGTCGATTCGTAAACCACAACCAGCCACGGATCATAATCGCGCCCGGTACTCTAAACCCTTACAATCCCGCGTCCAAACGCACCCCAAAGATGTTTAACAGCGAACCAAACACACCCTTATGGATGTTTATACAGCGAACCGAACGCACCCATACTACTGCAAATCAACGAACCAAAACGCACCTCCACTACTGAAATCAGCGAACTAATACACACCCCTATTGCTGGAAATCAGCAAGCCAAAACGCGCCTCTACTGCCGCAAATCAGCTAACCAAAACGCACCTCCACCGCTGAAAATCAGCAAACTAAAACGCACCCTTGCTGGTGTTTTTTTAACCTTAACCATACGCACTTGTTGGTGGTGTTTCGCTGCTGTCCCGAACACACCCCTTTGCGGGTTTCTATTTTGTCAAAACCAAACACAACGTTGCTGCTAAAATCAGCAACAAACACCCCTGTTGTTACTGCCGCAACCCAACCGCACCCCTTCATCTCATTCACTGCCGAAACCAAAACACATGGACGCTTGTGGGTCTGTTCGAACGCGGATCAGATATGTAAACACTCCTAGTGGCTAAATATAACCCCAATTAAACAGCTATCGTTGTTCAACACAAAACATATACCACCATCGTGGTGGATGTGGTTTAACAGTAGATCTGGTCGAGGTGGTGGCATGAGCCGCTGTGATGAGGTGGCTGGTAGAAGATGATGGATAGTTTAGTAGTGGTGGCAGTTGTATGGTGGCAGCGAGCGCCGGACAGTGGTGATGATGGTGTTTACGTGGTGGTGGATATAGGGTGAAGACGTGGCAAAGGTGATGTAGTGGTGGTAGATCAGGTGGTGACGGGGCAGATAGTGATCGTGGTGTTGGTGCTTGCGGTGTGGTGGTTCGAAGGTGGCTGAGGTGGTTATGTATTATATTGGTGGTGTGGCGTCGTAGTGGTGGTGGCGGTGATAGTGGGGACAGATCTGGGTATGGAATAAACCCATGTGTAAATGGTCCCTACACTCCTCCAAAACCCAAAACAATAAATCATGGACAATCAAAACATTCACTGACGATCATCAATGCCTCCAATCAAGAAGAATTCCGCTTTGTAATTCACGATTCCTAATTAAAGAAGTGATCAAATTCCTTGTAGCAAACCGTAATATCCCAGTCCTTAGTCTACATGCTCTTTTACAAACAAAATTCAATATCAAACTCACCGTTAACAAGGTTGGCCGAGCAAGACGAAGTGCCATGGACATATTAGAGGGTGATTATGAGGAGCAATATAGAAAACTAAGGGATTATGCGATGGAGTTGAAGCGGAAAAACCCAGATACGACTGTTAACATCTAGGTTGAAACAGACACCGATTTAATCCTTGATTCATGGTTTTTGAAAGAATTTATATATGTCTTGGTCCACTGAAAGCAGGCTTCAGATCAACCTAAAGGGAAATACTGGGTTTGGATGAAGCATTTATTAAAGGTCCATATACTGGTTAAATCTTAATGGTTGTTGGGGTGGATGGCAAAAATGGTGTGTACCTAGTAGCTTATGCAATTGTTGAATCTGAGTGCAAGAGTTCAAGGTTATGGTTCTTGACCTGCTTAGGAGATGACCTTAATTTGCAATCGAATTCAAACTTCACATTCATCTTCGACAGACAAAAGGTACAACCCATGACTATTAATTAAGTATGTATATTGTTAGTGCCACAAAATGGATTTTTTTTATTTACTTGACTGCTTTAAGAGATATTACCAGCCATTGCAGAACTGTTTTAGCTGCTGAGCGTAGATTTTGTGTTAGACACATTTATGAAAATATGAAAAAGGAACACAAAGACAAGAAATCGAAGGATCTTATTTGTAAGTGTGCAAGGGCATCAACAATACCTCATTTCGAGGCAATAATGGATCAAGTCAAAGCAGTTGACCCTAAAGCTTGTGAGTGGTTAAAAAAGATCTGTCCATCATTATAGTGCAGGGCATATTTCTTAGGTATGTTTGTTTGGTTGCTTGCGTATGCAATTTCAAATGTTATTACTTGACTGCTTATAATATATGTCATATTTAGAGTGGCCTAAGTGTGATATCCTTCTGAGCAACATATGCGAGGCTTTTAACAGTAAGTTGGTTGATGGACGCGATATGCCAATCATTGGGTGTTTTGAATATATAAGGGAGTATCCTATTAAGAGAATTGTAACTGTGCAGTAAGTGACTAATAAAAGTATTGGTTTGCTAACCCCCATTGCAACGCGTATTTTTAACTATATTAAGACCTCTGTAAATGATTACAGTGTTCTTTATAATGGAGGGGAATCATACCAGTGTAAGGGACCTAATGACCAGTGTGTTGTGAAGCTCAACCTTAAGCAATGTGATTGTAGGATATGGGAGTTAACTGGTATACTATGTACGTATGCTGTTGCAGCATTGAACAACACGGAAGCTCATGGAGAACCTGTTGGGATACCAAAGGAATGGGTGGCACCATGTTATTGGTTGAAGACATGAAAGGAGACATATCAATATAAGGTTGAACTTATTAGTGGTTGCAAATTCTGGCCAAGACAGGAAAGTTGACTAGGCAGGGAGTCCGGATGACTTGCATCAAGTGTAAAGGACAGAGTCATAATAAACGAGGATGCATAATTGGGAGTTCAGGCCAAGGAGCTACAAACAGTTAAACAGCAAGCCAAGGAGTCCCAGATAGGCAGCCCATGGCATCACAAACAACTCAACCATCATCAGGAACGACTCCAGGTGGTAATGATTTCAAATCAAAACTACTAGTAGAAGAATTTTTAACTACGTTATATTTAGACTAAGGTGAAATTATATATTTATGGAGTAAATAATCGTTAAGTCTTTCTTGATAAAGATGATATATTAAAAATAGAAGTAAAATAACTTCAAAATTTAAGGGTACAAGGAATAAGATAGCAAGAAAGAAAGTGGATCATTTTTCTGCAAAGCAAAAGAAGAAACGATGATGGAGCTATGAGTTGCCATAAGTGAATTTGCACCAGTGAGAATTGATGGTGCAAAATGTTTACATTTATTTTTTTCGAATAATATGTGTGATTAAGGACAAAAATGTTATTCTGTTACTTTGAAACAATGTGTGTTGTAGATAGTAGAAATTATGTAGTGCCTGATTGGCAATTGATGTTAGTTAATTCAAGGGTTATATTGAACTTTTTTCATCGAACTATATGTTATTTTTTTGGCATACAATAGAGAATTGTGCAAACAAATGGTCACTTATCGGATAGGATGTAGAGTAACATATAGTTCCAAACAACCAAAAAAATAAAACAGGTTCTCGACTCATTATAGGTTCTCGACTCATTATAGGCCGAGTTCAAGAGAACCGTAGATCCAAACATCCAACACAAGTCAAAATAAGTAGAAGTTATTTAACATGAAAAAGGACATTACAATTAGGGATGACCTTAAACCCTGAAACATGAAATTAAGCATAAACTAAGTTTTCAAACTATAAAAAAGTTGTATGCAAGGAACATAAAAATCCAGGATAAAAGAAGCATTTTCTTCAGTTTCTTCACAAGAGGTTCCTTTTCGGTCAACAACGTCAGTTGCTCATTCTGATCTTCTTCGAGCTTATTTCGGGCCCTCAAAAGCCCATGAATCACATCAACTGCTCGGTAACATATTGGGGGATCACTCCAACCAATAAAACCACAACCAGGATAATAGTAGAACCGTCACACCGGGGTTCCTGTTAGTCAATGAAGTTTTGATTGTTGCGGGTTTACCACACCCACATATGATCACCATGACGGGTCAAGATGATGGTTTAAAGAGGATACATGACTGAATATGAATGTGTCAACGTACCTATATATGCAAGCTACCAACCACACGTGTTAGTAATGGTGGGAAAAGTATTCAGGGACGTTTTTGCATCTCATGAAAGGTGGGGAGATGGGGTGGAACGAAAAAATGACGAATATACCCTCACGTGCCAGCCACGTGTGGGAGTTAACGGATGACAGTTACGAAAATTAAAAAATAGTCGACTCAGGGGCAAAAATGCACGCGAAGTGAAAGTTCAGGGGCAAAGTTGCTTGTAGTTTGGATTCAGGGGCAAATTTGCGGATTTTGGAATGTTCAGGGATATTTTTTGCATTTTACCTTTTTTTTAAATATTAGAGTGACGTATATGTGTAGTGATCCTACCACTTTATAATCATACGATACTATTTTTTTCATGGCTTACGACACTCCACCAAAACACCCCAAATGTGATGTCATAGCATTTTGATGAAATAGCTTACGTACAAGCAT
The DNA here is from genome assembly GCA_025667525.1 of Glebionis coronaria. Lineage (NCBI taxonomy): Eukaryota > Viridiplantae > Streptophyta > Magnoliopsida > Asterales > Asteraceae > Glebionis > Glebionis coronaria. Next base: position 541,585,053 of record CM046882.1, read on the forward strand.
TTTTTGCTATGACACTACTTTTCTTCGTCTAGCGCATCATTTGTTCTAAATGAATAAAAGAAAAAGTAACATTTTAATGAAAATTTAAGGTGTGAAAGTGTCTGAATAAAAATAGCTTAAATATGGCATTATGCATATCTTTGGCGAAATGGGTCGCGGTTGAGGTTAGGCACGAGTTAGAGCTTATATTATACTTTCTTTGTTTTAAAGTGATTGTGTTTCGACAAAAGATATACAGTTTAATAATGTTCATTTATTACGGTTCATTTTTTTTACTTTTTGACGGAATAACAATTTTATCTTTAGTTAATTAATTAAATTCGTATTTGAGACATGTAACAATAATTTCAAACTATGGTAATATACTAAATTTGATCAAATTTTTATATTTACTTTTAGTAATAAATAATTAAATTGGGACATCCAAAAAAATATAGACAATAAGAAATGAAAATGAGCAAAAAGGAGTAAGTCATAATTGAATTTATATTCTTTTAAAATTTTAAGGCAAATGGGTTGAGCCGGGACATATTAGTGTAAAATTGTGCAAACTATTAACCACATATATATAGATCAACAAGATTCAAGAACTTAGATATCCAAACTTTCAGCAATCAACCCCTTGTAAAGCTTTAAATATCATAACAAAGAACAAGTGATACAAAGAAATGATAACTATCAATATGATAGCATCACATAATCACTCAACAACAGATGTTGGAGGAAACAAGAGTGAACAACTCAATAGTACATATTTGGAGCGTGAGAGAGAGAGAGAGAGTACAAACGGATATATCAGATATTGATTGCTGCATATGAAGATAACATGTATATATACTGGACTTTATCTTGGCACCCTTCAACTTCTAAGACATTACACTTGCAGTCCTTTAATATCCAAAGAGCTATCATAAAAGACCAAGGCTGAATAAGAAGCTATGTTGTAAGTCCACAACCTGTACAATGAGAACATAAAGAAAACATAGGGAACCTGATAATATCCAAGCTAAGCTTGTATAAACTCTAATGTTCAACATCCCTCCTCAAGCGTAGCATGGAAACAAACAAACATTCTTAGCTCTTTACATAGAATCATATGTTGGGTTGCATCTAATCTTTTCGTATAAATATCAGAAAATTTTTCCCCAGATTTAACTTTGACGGTTTTAACAAATCCAGAAACCACTTTTTCTCTTATGAAATGTATATCGATCTCAAAATGCTTAGTTTTATCATGAAAGACAGGATTTTTAGCTATTTGAATAGCCGAGTTATTTTCACAAAAAAATGTTTATAGGAATAGCAGGCCTCACATCTAATTCCTGCAAAAGATTATGCAACCACATAATTTCACAAGCCACTGTAGCCATAGCCCTATATTCTGCTTCAGTAGAGGACTTGGCTACAGTGGTTTGTTTTTTGCTTTTCCACGAGACCAAAGAACCACCCAAAAACACATAGAAACCTGTAACTGACTTTCTAGTTGCTACACACTTTGCCCAGTCAGCGTCTGACCAAGCAGAAAGAAAAAGAGGGCTTTTACCTTTAAAGATGCATATACCTTTACCCAGAGACAGTTCAAGGTACCTCACTACCCTGAAAGCAAGCTTTAAATGTGAAAGCAAAGGAGCATGCATATATTGATTAAGGGAGTGTACAACATAAGAAATATCGGGTCTCGTTAAGGTTAGATATATTAAATTTCCAACAAGTTTCTGGTATTCGGTTATATTATCTAACAACGGATCTTTACAAGTACTTTCAAAAGTAATAACAACTTTTTGTTCAATGGGAGTGTTCATTGGTTTATCACCTAAAAGACCGAATTCATGCAAAAGCTCAAGGCAATACTTCCTTTGTGATAAACACAAACCAAAATCAGTTGGTAGAATTTCTATTCGTAAGAAGTATTTTAATACACCTAGATATTTAATCATAAACATAGACTTTAAATGACTTTTAAGCTTCTCAATCTCATTTAAGTTGTTACATGTAAGGACTATATCATCAACGTAAACCAGAACAACAATGAAAGTATCAACATAGGATTTCACATATAACGAATAGTCACATTTACTTTGAACAAAACCAATTTCAAGTAAAGCCCAAGTAAGCTTTTCATTCCACTTCCTTGGAGCTTGCTTCAAGCCATATAAGAATTTAACTAACTTACAAACTTTAGTTTCTTTTTTAGAGAAGTAACCAGGAGGTAATGTCATATAGACATCCTCAACAAGATCACCATACAAGAAAGCATTATTAACATCTAACTGAAATAACATCTAACCATTTTGAACAACAATAGATATTAAACACCTAACGGTAACCATCTTGACCACGGGAGAAAAAGTCTCCTCATAGTCGATTCCCTCTCTTTGATTATTCCCTTGTGCTACAAGTCTAGCCTTATATCTCTCAACCTAACCATTAGCTTTATACTTAATCTTATAAATCCATTTACACCTTAAAGTTTTCCTGTTTATGGGAAGCACAGTTAAAACCCAAGTTCCATTTCTGTTTAAAGCTTCCATTTCTAAATTCATAGCTTCAATCCATTTTGGATCTTGAGAGGCTTCAAAAAAATCTTTTGGTCCTTTACTTTTTGTAAGATTAGATAAAAAACAGCAAGTTTCAGAACTAAGATTAGAGTAATTTACTACCCTTTCAATCCCATATTTTACGTTTTTATTTAGAACAAAATCATCACTTTTTTTTAGTTTGTCGGTTAGACCTCCTCAAAATTTCAGTAGGGATGACTTGATGACCAATTCCCTCATATTCATGTGAATTTATATCATCACCAGATGTATCTATTTGACTTACTTCATGACTAGCAGAACTTAACACGTTTTCTCTATCACTGGTAGCAGGGTTAGTGCTGCCAAGTGTATGAGACGTACCTGAATTTACAAAACTACCAGAGTCATGAGAGTCTAAGACCTCATCTTGAGATGAGTCTACATGGTTAACATCATTGTGTGATGGGTCCTTTTTTAACAAAGCAAAAAGTTTAAGTGATTCAAATCGCAATCACTCGAACCTGTATTAAGAGAGCTGTTATATTGATTCTTTATGAAATGAAAAATGTTTTCGTAGAATTAAACATCTCTAGAAAAGAATATAGTCTTACTGTCTAAACTATATATTTTATACCCCTTTTTTACACTTAAATAACTAATGTGCACACATTTTTCTGACATTAACTAAACTTATCAAAATTATTTAAAATGGTAGCAAAACACAAACATCCAAAAGCCATAAGATGTGTTATTAAAGACTCATGACCATAAATCATTTCAAAGGGACTTTTTCCATCTAAAATAGAAGATGGAGTTCTGTTTATAAGGTATGTTGCTGTTAAAATGCATTCGGACCACATGTTTAGTGGAATCCCCCTTGAAACAAAAGAGATCTTGCAACATTTAGAAGATGTATGTGTTTCCTCTCCACAACATCATTTTGATGTGGAGTGTAAACACATGTGGTTTGATGCGAAATTCCATGATTTGAAAAATAAGAAGAAACATTAGAATTAAGAAACTCAGTTCCGTTGTCACTTCTAAAACATATAAACTTGTTTCTCAGAATTTAATTTAGATTTAAGTCATTTAACCATTGAAAGAGACTCCCCTAGATTATATATGGGACAATACCTTTCTAAATTAGGATCCTTGCTAACTTATGTGAGAGATATGCTTAATTATTTTCTTCGCTTGTAAAATCATATGAAAACAATCATCTGAAGCAATCTTTTCATGAGCAAACGAAAAGATAAACCTATCTATGGCTACTATATTTTCATATCAAAACTTTATTTGACAAAATTACAGGTAGACTTCTCATCACACCCTAGCTCAACGTAAGAACCTCAACTCCCTATGGGCAGAAAGTTACGCTAGTTTCCATATCAATTCTACTAGTGTCGCCACAAGCCCCAAAATCAAGAACATTTTCTTATTGAAGGAAGAAAGATATTGTGGTCTATAACAATAAGCAACACGGAGTGACCTACCATTACTACTAAATCTTCAAGTTTGTAAACAGACAATGGAGTAGTGGCAAAAATATTATCATGGGAAAATAGTTGCTTGTTACAATCGGAAACAAACTATTCGTCTGAGACTTTGTTTCGAGACAGCTCAGAATTAATCAAGAAAATGGTACACCCTTCACTTGTAAACTGAAAGCCATGATCTGGAATCATGATATTAGGATGATTTTTTGTTTCTTTTAATAATGTTGTGGTTTAGATTAAGTTTTATAGATTTGTTTTCCGCAAAAAATGAAGGGCACACAAATTGGGCAAGTGGTGAGTGTTTGGGCTGTATAACTGGTCCCGCTGAAAAGCCTAAAACCAAACCCAGCCAAAGTAAAATCAACCCAATATTTGAAAATCTGTAATCATATCACTAACAACTTCATATTTTAAAAGCTTTAGAATCTAAATATAAGCATTATCTGTATGAATTATAATGAAGAACACATAAAAACAGAAACAAAGAATTTCTTTTACACAAATAAGAAAACCAGCGTTGAAGATTCCCTTAATGTGTATGTCCCGACATACAACATAAGTCCGGCCGGAAAAGTTGACCATAATACGATGTTCAACCCGTTATTCCTCATAAAAGTGCATATGACATACTTCCCCCTATTTGTAGCGAAATTATTAGAACATATAATAATACAGTCATGATGTAGAAATGATTTGTGCTTACATCTCAAATCCATAAATAGTCGTTGGATCTGTCAATGGCCAAAACAACAAGTCAATAACTTATAACTTATTTGACATAAAAAATAAATGGGAGGGTGGCTCTATTTTACCTTAATGATAAGTGCTCTCACTAGAGGTCCATACAAAAGACATTTTGACGGATCAGTAAGCCAAAGCTTGCTAAGCTTACTGATCCTAGGCCAATTTGAATTTGGATTCAGTTTGCTCATTCACACAAAACTATCCCATACAGTCCTATAACCAGTTTAGATAACCAAGTCAAAACTGCTAATCAGTGATATTAAAACACAATAAGAGAAGCATTTTTATCGGCAGTCGTGAACACTCTCTAGTAATCACGAAAAAGATAATGCTAATTCAATGCATCAAAAAGTGATAAAAGCATTATATCAAAGCATCCTTATGATATACTGACAGTATCTATATGATATAATTCTATAAATGTTAAAAGCAAGGACAAAAAAAAAATAGTATCGTCAATTTTAACTGACCTTTTATAATGAGCCTTGGCATTTACCAGGCCTGTTGGTTCACCTTCACACGTTGTTTTTTCTTGAAAAGTTCATGTTGTATCGCTTTTAGCTGCAATGAATTAATATCTCATCATTAGTAACTTCCTCACAATAGATAACAAATATGATGAAAACTTGCATTATAAAAAGCGAAAGTGAGATTTAATTTAAGAGAATAGACAAAAAATAATTCTAAGATGAGTCACAAGCAAGTATTACCGATGTCTTTACATGGTCCATCAAAAGGTTGGCGATTGTCTCACTGAATGATGTTTCGTCACTGTCCCGTTGTCTCAGGAGCCAAAGTGAAAACAATGATAGACCTATAGCCCCGCATAAGTAATACTTCCAAGATCTTGTTTTCTTTATCCCATGCCTCGAAAGCTAGAGCAAAGCCACAACATGTGGAGCCGTTAGTATTGAGAAATAATTTAACATGTAGAATCTTAATGACCACGATTCGGTTTATATTTATTAGTGACAGCTTAGTAACGACCAAAACTGTCACTGTTACGCCATTTGACTCATATTCGCAACCGTTTCCATTTTTTTACCCGAAATCAAGTTAACTAGTTCATACAAGCGTGTACTACACACCTCTGAACTTGTATTATAACTTAACTCAAAAACGCTTTGGTCTCGGGTAAATCACCATTACACACAAATGATTAATGACATTAAAATCACCAACAATTACTACATAATTCTTTATTTACACCAAGTTATCCCATACAATCGTATAAAGTATAAACAGTTTCAATAAGCAATCAAAAAACAAGTCAAAACTGCTAATCAGTTGGATTAAAAAACAATAAGAGAAAAGTAGTTTAATCGGCAATCCCAAACAAACTCTAGTAATCACCAAAAAGATAATGCCAATTCTATGATAAAAACAATACTAGTAAAAAATAGCATCGTCAAATTTCAAACTGACCTATGAAGATGAGCTTTAGCTTATATGAGCTCTTTTGGTTCTTCTTCGAACTTTGTTTTCCTCTCTTACAAAGCTCATCTTTCATCGCTTGTGGTTGCAATGAAATAAAACTTCATGATTAGTAAAACTAGATCTAATTAAAGTAATGGTAGCATCTCTTATAAAAAGATAATGAAAATTAGAGTACCTAATTTAACAAAGTAATCTAGGTGTGAAGAACATGTAGCATCATCTCTGACTCCAAGAAAACATCTACAAATCCAACTTCTCCAATTTTCATCAACATAACTCCGAATTGATAGTAGAGAAATTAGGTTTTCTTGATTTTTTGGAAAGCATAGGAGTAAAATAGATCTGTGAACTAGTGATAAGTTTTTGGAATTACATAGAGGAAGAGTAGGTAGTAATATAATGCTTGTTGGTAGTTGGGGAATTAATGAATAAGGGCGGGAAAGGAAAAGTATTGGGCGGGAAACGGGTTTTCATTCGTAGAGCAACTAATTTGGCAGGAACATTAAATACACAATAGTAAATGAATGCAAGTAAATCATCAAAACTAAAAAAAAGTATATCATCAATTCTTGCCACATGTCGTTATCTTATTACACATTGAGATTTCCATTTATTTCTTTTGAGTTATGTTCATGATAAGGATAAGGCTGGTCGCAACAACGGTTTTTATCCAAAAATACTTCTCATATAAGGTTTTTCTCTCCAGTGACTTAAAACGACTTTCTTTTCACATCAAAACAATTTATATTAAAAAAATGCTTTACACAAACACTTACACAATTAAGTCGCAGGGCCGATCACTTTCCTCCTACGACCGACTAGTAACTCGATCGATACAACGGTGCGACGTGGTTCGACAACCATTCGATCGATTGGACGACCAAATTGTTGTGTGTAGCCTAAGTTTAAGAATAAGGTATTATATGCTTGGAAAAAGATCAGGAGAGAAAATATATTTTTTATATAAAAAGTTTATTTTTTAAATATATAAAAGGTTTAAGAGTAATATTTTAAATAAATAAAGAAAAGCAAAAAAAATACTAATAATAATTAATTATGTTATGTGGCTTTAACTTTAGAATTACGATTTGTTGTTAAAGATTCTTGGCATGTATGTACTTGTATTATATGTATTTAGATTTGTAGACATATTTACGCACCTTCATTAAATAATAAGACAAGACATTTTTATGTACTTGATGAGACTGCTTTTATACATAGTCTCATCGTCCAAATAGGGCTTAAAATGCATTAAATATCATCAAAATACCCAAATATATGCTTGTGTTTGTTGCTTGTGTATTTTAGGTACGGATATTGAGAAAATGACAAAAGATCACAAGAATCAGTCAAAAACGAACACGGGAAACGAAGCCGCACGATGAACCAAGCCCTAATGAAGAATTTTCCAAAGAAAGTCCTTGAAGAATTGAAGAATTATGAAGAAGGGTCCTCCAATATGGAAGAATTGACACTTTATACCCTTGTATCTTCATAATTACAAGTTTGGTCCCTAAAGTTTGTCAAAATTACAAAAAGGACCCTTAACTTTGAAGAATTGGCAAATTTAGTCCCTCAACAAAACTAAATTGCCAATATTGGTCCTCCAAGAAGTCAACAAACAAGTCAACACCTTGAAGTATGAAGACATGTCACTAACAGTCCTTGAAGAATGCAAGTTATGCATTTTAAGTCCTTGTTTCAAGTTTATAAAATATTTGTGCCAAAAGTGACAAGTTGTCAAAGATGTTTACAAAGGAAAAAGAGTTTGTTGCTGTTTATTGCAAAGTGAAAAGAAGAAGAACATTCGGGGGCCATTTCAGTCAAACACCCAAACCACTCTCAGCCAATCATCCTTCCACTTCATCCCAACCAACCAATCACACAACACCACATCACCAAGCCCATCCCAGTCACTCTCCACTCACGGTTTAATTAATTACTTAAACTCTTCCCACCAAAACACGTTTTTAAATTAATCTTTCTCCAAAATGGATTAAAACCCTGCTAATCACCCACATAAACCCTAGCTAATCCCAGGATGAACACTAATCAAAACAAAGGGTTTTTGGCTAAATGTTTCCAGATCATTGATTGAGGGGTAACTAATCCTAAACCCACCCTTAAACCCCCATCACCATCACCTCACATGCTTTTACCACCCTCCCCTGCCCCACTATTCACTCGCAAACAAACTGAGCGAGAGGATCAACGAACCCCATCTTTGCTTTGTTTCTACGCATTATTGGGAACCCTTGGATCACTCTTGCATCACTGGCACCTTCACAAACTGCCAAGATCATCACATGGACCTTCAAAAATTCAAATTATTCAAGGGGCATTTCTGGCAAATCAAGCATAGTTTTTAGGGTTTTCTTTCAGCATTTTAGTTCTTGTAGGCTCTATATATAAAGCCATTAGGACCTCAGCATTGTTCTTGTTCTTGTTTTCCTTTTTCACAACCTTGTAAATCTTTCTATTCTGAATGAGAAATTAAGTTAAGTGTTGGTGATGAAAACGAGTTCCATCTTACATTTCAGTTGATTTAAGTTATCATTGTTTAAGTTTGGTTTTAATTTTCAGCAAAGTTTATCAAGTTTCCAAGTTTCTGTTTTCTTTTCAAGTTTTTCTCAAATCTTAAAATTTCATAAAAACCTGATAAAATGGTGATGAAAGGTGTTGGTTTGGTGGTGTTTGAGATTGTGTATGTCCATTATACCATGGCTTGTTCTGGTATGGTGGGTACCCATTCTTAGGCAGCCATTGTTTGGTCCTTTGTTTAGTTTATCTTGGTCTAACCCAAGCTTTAAGCTCTCTTCTAGCTTCATCTATAAGCTAGGGGCAAGCTTTTAAGCTTTTACACAGCTTTGTTCCTTCTCTCTTAGCAGATTCAAAACAAGAACCACTTTTTATCCATTTTTGTTAAGCAGTCCTTTATCAACATCTCAGCAAAGTTCTGCTCAGGCCCCAGCCTGATTGGAGGTGACTATTCAGTCACTGTTGGGCCTGGATGTAGGCCCAACAAGGTACCCCTTTGTGCCTTTGTTCAGTTTTGAATTGTTGTGAATTGTATGATTTATGTGAATTTGTGCTTATTTGCATAAAAGTGTTTTAGTGTTTAGATTCTGGTTTGATATTTCCTTATTGAGGTTGTTATGCATGTTAGAGTAAGTTTTAATCAGATTTGAAAAGTTTTAAATAGATTTGCTTTGATAAATTGATTCTCAGAAATTTTAAGGGGTGTTTGGATTAGGATTATACTTAGGACAATTGTTGTTAATCTTGTGTTTAAACCTGTTTTATACACTCACTAGGTAGTTGGTTGGTTGTATGCTCATTGGCTTTCAGTTTGGTAGAGTTAAAACACAAGTTGCATGTATAAAATTTGGAAAAAATGGTCAAAAACCAGTAACTGCTTGTTGTGCATGATTGTGTGTTAATTTGTCCACCAAGATTTGAAGCCTGTTAGATCTTAGGTCCTAGAAGGGTTTGTGATCATTTTTATGCTAGTTGGTTCATTTTTGTGCAAGTTTTGAAGGCTTGAATCTCACTTTTGTGCTAACTAGATCAGCAATATATACACACCCTTGTTTAAGCATATCAGTAACACATTTCTTGATTAATTGTGAATTTGGTGTGTTTCACTTGTGTGTTTTTGTGTTGATTCTGACTCCCTATACTCAACTGAGTATAGGGGTGCCCCTCTTGTCCAATCAAACACCATAAAAATCCAAAGACAAGTCCTCTTGTCCTTGTCTTCACAAGTGAGGATATAAGTTTTCTTTGTGTTCATAAAAAACCAATCTGGCACGTTTTTGATCTTTTAGAAGCTGATTTCTGTTTGTTTGTTGATTAAAAAGCTTGATTTAGAGTAAGTAGCTTACTGGTTTTGAGTATTTAAAGTAAAAAAAAAAAGAAAAAAAAGAAAAAGTTTTCCGAAAAGCTCCTTCGCCTGGACTCGAACATGGGACCCCTCGTTGGAGGACTATACGTGTTAACCAGTGATCCAAGTGCTTTTCTATGCACAACTAGTATTCCATCATTTATTTAAGGAGTATCTGTTTTTAGCTTAATAAACTAGGCAGCTTATTTACAAGCTTATTCCAGCTTATTTCCTAGGGGTTTTTGCAAGTTAGTATTTTTCCTTTGTTCTTATTTAGTTTAAGGACTTTTTGGTGCAAAAAGATTATTTTTCACGTATTTAATTAATTTTCTAGGATTATTTTTAGTTTAAATTTTGAAAAGTAATTTAAAAATAGGAAAAGGTATACTAAAAATCTGAAAAAATAGTTTTTAGGTTTTTAGTTATATTTTTGAGGTTTACAGCCATTTAAGTTTTCAAAAAGTCTAATTTTTGATTTTATTGGATTTTAGGAATTTTAGCTAACTTTAAAATTTAATATAAAATTATTAAATAGGTTTTAAAAACTTTTAATTGCATTTCTGTTTTAGTTACATTATTCTAGATTTTTGGTAATTTTTTAGAATTTTTTTCATGAACTTTGAATTTTTTTGAATATTTTAATATTATTTTATTATTAAAAATTGAAAGTTTAAGTTTTTAAGTTTTTACATTTTTCCTAGATTATAGTCACTTAATTAGGAGTTTTGTAACTTTCCAAATATTTTTAGGACTTTTCAATTATTTTCTAGAATTAATTTAAGTTTTAATTGATTTTAATAGTTTTTAAGTGTTTAAAAATAGTTTAATTTGGTTTTAAAATTTTAAAAAATACTTTTTAGCTTAATTAGAACATTTTTGAGGTTTACAAACTTTAACATCTTGTTTAGGGCTTTTTAATAATTAATTGTGATTTTTAGGGCTTTAATTAGCATTAAAAAGTCATTATCTAATTAATTAAAAGGTTTTAGCAAGTTTGGATTTTTTGTAAACTCTTATAATATTATTGTGGATTTTTAGTAATTTTTAGGAATTTTTAGGTTAAAATTTTAATTTTTGTACTATTTACGGTTTTACGTGATCGCCTTTTTCGTCGTAGTTTAATCCGTCTTCGTAACCGTCTTTCTCTTCTAATCTCATTTCTTTCTTTCTTTTTCAATCATATAATCACAAACATCATTAATCAACTCATTACACAACACACTTGCCTCCTTGGGAAACGAACTTGGACTTATTTGGTCATTAGTGCTCGGTTTTCCTAAACCGACACTTAATACTTGCCGCTTTTACGCACCTTTTCCTAAAGGTCGTATTTTACTGCAATCATTTTGGCGCCGCTGCCGGGGAGGCGTGTGGTGTTTTGGTTGAACAATTGTTGTTTTTATATATAGCCATAATAGCTAATTATATTAGTAGCACTCTACTAATACGTATTATCGTTTTTCGTTTTTTGTGAATACTATTACTATATTGTATACGTAGAACAATAAATTTACAAGTACTCCAAATACGTGAGAAATCACAACCTTGACTTGGGAGGTCATTACCCAATCATTGTATTCGAATCTCAAACCAAAGAAAAAGGCAAAAACAGATAAATACTTTCGTGAAGCTCGATTTTGAAAGATACAAACTATAAGGTGGGTATAAGGCGGTTGTATTTCACGACCTAAAGGAAAAGGCTCTTAAGTGCTTCGCGCCGCCTCGTTTCCTCCGCTTGCTTGTGCGTATTTTGAGATTGAAAGCTAATCGAGGGTTTTGCCGCCCAAAGTATTACTTAAGTATCATATATATTTTCTTGGTTTCTATTGATTAAACCCTCTTGAACGATTTGGTGTTCCACCATCGTTCTAAAGTCATCAAAGGCGTTCACTTCACGTGATCGTTTTCATTCCTTGAGGCTTCTTTAATCGAGAGATTTGATTAAGGAGGAGATTTGTAGATTTGTGTCTACCTAATACATTCCAAAATCCAAAAAAAGTAAAAACAATCAAAAACCACAAAAAAAATTGAAAAAGTAAAAACACCAAAAAGAATCTTCTTTGCTCGCCCTCTCGTTGTACGTGACGTTTATGCAAACTCGCTCCAAAGCAAGACGTGCTCGTAAACGAAGAAACAAATCAATCACTCCTTCTAGTGAGGAGTCTCCTATTGACGAACCCATTGTAGTGAAAGAAGCACCCATGGCTAATCGAACTATGATGGAGTTGCTTCAAGCACCCACCGAGGGTTATGGAGAAGCGATTGTGATTCCCGCTATCCTTGCGGAGAATTTTGAGGTTAAGACGGGTTTGTTGTCCATGATTCAAAACAACAAGTTTCGAGGTGACGAAAAGGACAACCCTCATAACCACATTCGCCAATTTAATCGTCTCACCGCCACTTGCAAGTTTAAGGACGTCTCTAACGACTCGATTAAGATGATGCTTTTTCCGTATTCCTTAGCGGGGCCCGCAAAAATTTGGTTAGAGAAAGAGCCACCCAATTCTATATTGACGTGGAAGGATCTCGTTTCAAAATTCGTGAACCAATTTTTTCCGCCCTCTAAGACTACGCATTTGAAAAACGAGATTTCAAAGTTTTCACAAGAGTATATTGAGAGTTTTTATACGGCTTGGAATAGGTTTAAGGAAATGTTGCACGAATGTCCTCATCATGGTTTTTCCGACTTGCATCAAATTGACACGTTTTACAATGGCTTGAACGATCATGAGTGTGATTATCTTAATGCCGCCGCGGGTGGTAAATTTTTGTGTTAGACGGTCGAGGAAGCATTGTTAATCATTGAGAATAGGTCTAAGGTCTATAGTCCTCGTAGCACGTCGAGTGTTCGTAAGACTTCGTCTTCGCCTTCGCCTTCATTGTCACACACCGTTGATGCTTGCCAAATCGAGGCTAATTTGGAGAACAAGATTTTTGATAAGCTTAAAGGATTGTTAATTGAGTTTAAAGTTGGTGAACAACCCACTCCCGCTACGGCTAAAGCGGTTGAGGTTTCTTGTATGTATTGTGGTGGAGCTCACGATTATTCCGAGTGTATTACCAACGGTGGTAACACTTCGAGTTCCTTCGCGGCCGCGGGAACTTATAACCAAAACGGTCAAGTTCCTCGCACTAATCAATTGACTCCATCGGGTTTTCCACCAAATCAAAATGCTAACAATTATCGAAACAATCAAGTTGGTTACCAAAGCAATCAAAGGAACAATTTCAAGGGTAATAACAACTATGGGAATCAAGGAAGTAGTAGCCAATTGCAAAATCAAAACCAAAACCGTAATTTTCAAAACACGAGTCAAGGTCTTCAAAATGTTTACACTAAAGAACTTCCAATGGACTTTTTGAATTACGCTACGGCAAATGATAAGATTTTGGAAAATATACAAGAGCAATTGGCTAGTCAAGCTAGGGACACGGCTAAAAACACCAAGGAGTTAGCTAATTTTGTGAAGGAAAATCTTAACATGAGAAATGAGTTGAAAAATGATTTTGCTAATCAAATTAGAGGTCAAAACAATAAAATTGAACAAAGTCATGCTAGGCTTGAACAAAGAATTGACCAAAAAGCCGCTAGTCAAGATCTTAAGTTTAATAGTCAAGATGCTAAGCTTAATGCCATTTTAGAAGCCGTCATGGGGAACAAAGCCTCTACTTCGGGTAGTTTGCCTAGTAACACCGTATCAAACCCGAAGGGAGAGATGAAAGTAATTACCACACGAAGTGGTAAGGCACTTAAAGAACCAACTCCTCAACCAATTACTCCAACGGTGGAGGAAATTGAGGAAGAACCCGAGGTGGTGGTCGAAAAGGAGCATATCTCAAGCCCACAAAGTACCGCTCATGCCACACCTACGGTCGACCCTTTACCAACATTGGAACCCGAGATTCCAAAGGCTATGCCTATGCCCCAACCTACACCACCCTTGCCTTACCCATCGAGACTTAGGAAGGAGAAACGACAAGAGCGCGACAACTACCAATTTGAGCTTTTTATGAAAATGTTTCGTGAGTTGCACCTTAATGTGAGTTTCGCCGATGCTTTGGTCATGATGCCTCGATTTGCCGCTAACTTTAAGAGTATGTTGAACAACAAGGAGAAATTGCATCAATTGTCTAGTTGTTCGTCGGTTTATCTTAATCGCATACCTTAAAAAGTCGGTGATCCCGGTAAATTTTTGATCCCTTGTGCAATTCAAGATATGGAAGAATGCTATGCCTTGTCCGATCTTGGTGCTAGCATTAATTTGATGCCACTTGCAATCTTCAAGTCGCTCAATCTTCCTAATCTTACTCCTTCACTAATGTCTATCGAGTTGGCCGACCATTCCACGATTTGTGCATGTGGTTTGGCGGAAGACGTTTTTGTGAAAGTGGGGAAATCCCACTATCCCGTAGACTTTATCGTTGTTGATATCCCCACGGATCCTCAAGTTCCTATGTAATCTCTGAGAGTTTCTTTCTATCTCAACAATTTTAGGTCGTTCGTTTTTAGATACGTCTATGGCTTTAATTGATGTGCATGCTAGAAAGATCACCTTACGTTTCAACGACGAGGAACTTGTTATAAACGCAACTCAAAATTCTCAACTTTCTCATGTTTATTCCGTTGCTACCATAAACCTCGTTGATATGATCGACGTGGTTTGCGAGGAATTTTCACAAGAAGTGTTAGGGTTTGGTGATGAAGAAACTAGTGGCAATCCCACTATGTTAGATCCAATTCTTGATAATTCGACACCAACCTTCACTCCATTCGAAGGTGGTGGTTTTACGTTGGAAGAATGCAATGTTCCACGTACTTGTGACGAAGACCTCGACAACGATGAGGACTTCTCGATTATCAAGGATTTTCTTAACGATTTCCCATTTCCTCCACCCGAGGAGGTTATGAGTATCGAGCCCAAATCTTCACTTGAGGAACCACCTATCCTTGAGTTGAAAGATTTACCTCCTCACCTCGAATATGTCTATTTGGAGGAGGGCGACAAGTTGCCAGTTATTATTGCGAAGGAACTTTCGAATGATGAAAAAACCGCACTTATCGATGTTCTAAAGGATCACAAGCGGGCGATTGTGTGGAAGTTATCCGACATTAAGGGAATCGATCCCAAATTTTGTACCCACAAAATCTTAATGGAGGAAGATTTCAAGCCCACAATCCAAAGTCAAAGGAGGGTGAACCCCAAAATTCACGACGTCATCAAAAAGGAGGTCCTTAAACTCCTTGACGCGGGAATGATTTACCGTATTTCCGATATCCCTTGGGTGAGTCCTATTCATTGTGTCCCTAAAAAGGGAGGGATGACCGTTGTGCCAAACGATGCCAACGAGTTTATTCCCACTAGACTCGTGACCGGATGGAGAGTGTGCATTGACTATCGGAAGTTGAATGAAGCCACTCGAAAAGACCATTTTCCCTTGCCCTTCATGGACCAAATTTTGGAGCGTCTTGCGGGAAACGATTTCTATTGCTTTTTAGATGGTTTTTCCGGTTACTTTCAAATTCCCATCGATCCTCGTGATCAAGAAAAAACTATGTTTACGTGTCCATATGGAACGTTTGCCTATCGTAGAATGCCATTCGGACTTTGTAATGCACCGGGAACCTTTCAAAGGTGCATGATGGCTATTTTTCATGATATGATCGAGAAGACGATGGAAGTCTTCATGGATGACTTTTCCGTGTTTG
Organism: Glebionis coronaria; assembly: GCA_025667525.1. Taxonomy (NCBI): domain Eukaryota; kingdom Viridiplantae; phylum Streptophyta; class Magnoliopsida; order Asterales; family Asteraceae; genus Glebionis; species Glebionis coronaria. Next base: position 541,600,839 of record CM046882.1, read on the forward strand.
GTAATTCGTTCACTTCGTGTTTGTCGAACCTTGAGAGAATGTTGAAACGTTGTGAGGAAACCAACCTTGTGCTCAATTAGGAAAAGTGTCATTTTATGGTTAAGAGCGGAATCGTCTTAGGGCACAAGGTCTCGAAAGCAGGGATTGAGGTAGATCAAGCTAAGGTAGACGTCATCACCAAATTACCTCATCCCAAAACCGTGAAGGGAGTTAGGAGTTTCCTAGGCCACGCGGGCCTTTATCGTCGATTCATCAAGGATTTTTCAAAGATCTCTCGACCCATTACACATCTTCTTGAAAAAGAGGCACGTTTTGTCTTTGACGAAGATTGTGTACGAGCCTTTGAAATCCTTAAGAGGAAACTTACCGAAGCTCCCATTCTTGTTGCTCCCAATTGGAACCTCCCCTTTGAGCTTATGTGTGATGCTAGTGATTACGCTATTGGGGCCGTTTTGGGGCAACGTCATGATAAGCACTTCTTGCCTATTCACTATGCTAGCAAGACGATGACCGAGGCTCAACTAAAATACACTAAAACGGAAAAGGAGTTCCTTGCCGTGGTGTATGCATTTGAGAAGTTCCGACCTTATCTCGTCTTGACGAAATGCATAGTGTATACGGACCATTCGGCTATTAAGTATCTTATGGCAAAGCAAGATGCTAAGCCGATATTACTTCGTTGGATTCTCCTCCTTCAAGAATTTGATCACACCATCGTTGACAAAAAAGGAGCCGAGAATCTAGCGGCCGATCATCTCTCTCGTTTGGAAGATCCTCACCAAAGTATTTACGAGCCCAAGGAAATCACCGAAACATTTCCGCTCGAGACACTTGGTGTAGTGAATTCTAAGCTTGATTCTTTACCCCATGGTTTGCGGATTTTGCAAATTACCATGCCGGTAACTTCATCATTAAGGGTATGACGACTCAAGAAAAACGAAAATTCTTTCGTGACGTCAAGTTCTACTTTTGGAACGACCCTTACTTGTTTCGAACTTGTGCGGATCAAATCATCCGACGTTGTGTATTTGGCACCGAAGCTTCTAACATCCTTAGAGCTTGCCATGAGGGACCCACGGGTGGTCACCACGGTGCTAATCTCACGGCTAAAAAGGTGTTTGATGCCGGCTATTTTTGGCCTACTATTTACCGAGATGCACAAGATCTTGTGAAGTCGTGTGATGCATGCCAACGACAAGGAAAAGCCTCACAAAAAGATGAAATGCCACAAAATATCATCCAAGTGTGTGAGATCTTTGACGTTTGGGGTATAGAATTTATGGGGCCGTTCCCATCATCTCGTGGTAATAAGTACATTCTCGTTGCGGTTGACTACATTTCTAAGTGGGTGGAGGCCAAAGCCTTGCCCACCAATGATGCTCGTGTGGTAGTCAAGTTTTTGAAGCAATTGTTTTCTCGGTTTGGAACCCCTCGTGCTATCATAAGCGATCGTGGAACCCATTTTTGTAACGACCAATTCGAAAGGGTTCTAAGGAAATATGGGGTTACACATCGGCTTTCTACGGCTTATCACCCACAAACGAGTGGGCAAGTCGAGGTTTCAAACCGAGCTTTGAAGAGGATCTTGGAGAGATCCGTAGGAGAAAACCGACAAACTTGGTCGGATAAGTTGGACGATGCTTTATGGGCCTTTAGGACCGCTCATAAGACGCCCATTGGGTGCACTCCCTATAAGCTTGTGTATGGAAAGAATTGTCATTTGCCTATCGAGTTAGAACACAAGGCTTATTGGGCCCTAAAGCATTGTAATGATGATATGGAGACCGCGGGAAAACACCAGACAATGCAATTAAATGAATTAGTTGAATTGAGGGATATTGCTTATGAAAATTCATTGATTTACAAAGAAAAGACTAAAAAGTTGCATGATTCAAAAATTAAAAACCGGGTTTTTAACACTGGGGATCAAGTTTTGCTTTTTAATTCAAGATTAAAAATCTTTTCCGGTAAGTTGAAATCCCGTTGGTCCGGTCCATTCACCGTGACTCAAGTGTTTCCGTATGGGACCATCGAGCTAGCTCAAGATGATGGTTCTAACTTCAAGGTGAATGGACATAGGTTGAAGCACTACTTTGGCGGGGAAGTTCCATCCTTGAACTACCTCGACTAAGTCACCTTCCCCAATGATAATTAGTATTGAGGGGATCGAGTCGAGCTCATGACTCGGTAATCAAAAATGAGGTGCCTCGTGGGGGAGTCCCATGCTTATCCTATGTACATATTATCGCTTTCTAATGCAGCTTACGTGTGGGGATTTGTGCCCTTCCAACCTTTGTTCCGTGGTTGTTTGTGCATTGTGGTTTTTAGATCATGATCTTCACGATTGGAGCCTCTCGTGTTCGTTTTATGGGAGCACTCGATCGTTTGCTTTGGAGACATTTCTCAATATCCATGATATATCCTTTTGATGTTCTAACCTTAGGTTTTTAGCACACTTCATAAACGGCTTTAAATTTAATGGTTACACCCTTTCCATGCTAGATTAGGCATTCGACTACTTCTCTAGTATGGGGGTGTTTGCACCCCTAGACTCGAAACATTGAGGACAATGTTTAACTTTAGTATGGGGGTGAATAGATACTTTCCTTGCCAAACCTTCACGCTTTCCAAAATTTATCTTTTTGTTTATTGTTTTGCTACAAAATAAGGCTAAAAATGGCCAAATTTTAAAATTTTTCTCATGTTTTATAAGTGTTTGAAGACACGAATGTAGGTTTTCCGATGGCGAGAATAAGAGTAATTTTTGACTCGACCGTGCGTGTCGAGCACTTAGCTTTGATTCCTTAACTACACATTAGGCTAAGTCTCTTAAATGAGGACGAGAAATGATAGAGTTAATTATAAGTTACTATGCTAAACGTAGAGTACTCGTATTCTTTCAAAAACTCATGTGTTCTCGATGTTTGCTTATTCTCCCTTCGCATGTAAATATTTTTTGCTTAATAAATATTGACTTAGCGGTTTAGTTAGGATTGTTGGGTTTCTAGTCTTTTCTAGTAGCTTCCGTGTAATTAAATTGGGAAGACATTAAGGTATCGCCAGCGTCACGATTTTAAAGTATTGGCACCCGAATAATCGAAAGATTCACCTAATAATAAGATTTCAAGTGCTCACCTAAATCTAGCAAACAATTTGAAGCCCCACAAGGCCGAAAAATCTCTGCAAAATTGAAAGTGAATCAAGCCTTAATCTTCGAAGCTTTAAAGATCCAAAATTCGCTTTAGCGTGAGGATATACGTCTTTGGCTAATAAAACCACCGATGAGGCGGATAATAAAAGGCAAGGCAAGACCGAAGTCATAATAAAAGCTTCATGGCGAAGTTGAATAAAAGATGGAGGTAAACCAAAGATAATAAGGCCCTTCCGTTAGGGGGCGTATAAAAGTCTTGGTAATAAGTCTCATGTTCAAAACCGTTATAAAACCGTGTTTATCGATTCTTCTTGTCAACTTAATTTTTTAACATCGTTGTCTATTAGGAGGGGTTATTGATTTGATGGTCTTAGTTACACCGTTAGGGCTCTATTTTTAGACCTAAATCTCTATTATCGCATAAGTCAAACAATGTATCCTCGTGAAACATTCAAGACATCATAAAATATAAGAGATACAACTTAGGAATAATGGGAGGATAAGTACGTGATTAGGGCATATGAGTAGTGTTAGCATTACTAACTTATAATGACAATGATCTCGTTGCACGCTTGGCATGGAATTGGAGTGAAAATCGAGGACGATGAAATTATTTCTAACGAAGCATTCACGTGTTCTTATTCTATGAACCTAAACGTCCCATTTTGCGATGAAAATCATACATAATGTCTAAAACGTAAGTAGTAGTAATAGTAGTAGTATAGCTAGTTTATCGTTCAATAAATTGAATAAAAATGAATTTTGGAGGTGCTACGATACTTTATTCTAGCATTGCGTGAGGGCACGGCAATGGTTTAGTATGGGGGAGTGATGAGACTGCTTTTATACATAGTCTCATCGTCCAAATAGGGCTTAAAATGCATTAAATATCATCAAAATACCCAAATATATGCTTGTGTTTGTTGCTTGTGTATTTTAGGTACGGATATTGAGAAAATGACAAAATATCACAAGAATCAGTCAAAAACGAACACGGGAAACGAAGCCGCACGATGAACCAAGCCCTAATGAAGAATTTTCCAAAGAAAGTCCTTGAAGAATTGAAGAATTATGAAGAAGGGTCCTCCAATATGGAAGAACTGACACTTTATACCCTTGTATCTTCATAATTACAAGTTTGGTCCCTAAAGTTTGTCAAAATTACAAAAAGGACCCTTAACTTTGAAGAATTGGCAAATTTAGTCCCTCAACAAAACTAAATTGCCAATATTGGTCCTCCAAGAAGTCAACAAACAAGTCAACACCTTGAAGTATGAAGACATGTCACTAACAGTCCTTGAAGAATGCAAGTTATGCATTTTAAGTCCTTGTTTCAAGTTTATAAAATATTTGTGCCAAAAGTGACAAGTTGTCAAAGATGTTTACAAAGGAAAAAGAGTTTGTTGCTGTTTATTGCAAAGTGAAAAGAAGAAGAACATTGGGGGGCCATTTCAGTCAAACACCCAAACCACTCTCAACCAATCATCCTTCCACTTCATCCCAACCAACCAATCACACAACACCACATCACCAAGCCCATCCCAGTCACTCTCCACTCACGGTTTAATTAATTACTTAAACTCTTCCCACCAAAACACGTTTTTAAATTAATCTTTCCCCAAAATGGATTAAAACCCTGCTAATCACCTACATAAACCCTAGCTAATCCCAGGATGAACACTAATCAAAACACAGGGTTTTTGGCTAAATGTTTCCAGATCATTGATTGAGGGGTAACTAATCCTAAACCCACCCTTAAACCCCCATCACCATCACCTCACATGCTTTTACCACCCTCCCCTGCCCCACTATTCACTCGCAAACAAACTAAGCCAGAGGATCAACGAACCCCATCTTTGCTTTGTTTCTACGCATTATTGGGAACCCTTGGATCACTCTTGCATCACTGGCACCTTCACAAACTGCCAAGATCATCACATGGACCTTCAAAAATTCAAATTATTCAAGGGGCATTTCTGGCAAATCAAGCATAGTTTTTAGGGTTTTCTTTTAGCATTTTAGTTCTTGTAGGCTCTATATATAAATCCATTAGGACCTCAGCATTGTTCTTGTTCTTGTTTTCCTTTTTCACAACCTTGTAAATCTTTCTATTCTGAATGAGAAATTAAGTTAAGTGTTGGTGATGAAAACGAGTTCCATCTTACATTTCAGTTGATTTAAGTTATCATTGTTCAAGTTTGGTTTTAATTTTCAGCAAAGTTTATCAAGTTTCCAAGTTTCTGTTTTCTTTTCAAGTTTTTCTCAAATCTTAAAATTTCATAAAAACCTGATAAAATGGTGATGAAAGGTGTTGGTTTGGTGGTGTTTGAGATTGCGTATGTCCATTATACCATGGCTTGTTCTGGTATGGTGGGTACCCATTCTTAGGCAGCCATTGTTTGGTCCTTTGTTTAGTTTATCTTGGTCTAACCCAAGCTTTAAGCTCTCTTCTAGCTTCATCTATAAGCTAGGGGCAAGCTTTTAAGCTTTTACACAGCTTTGTTCCTTCTCTCTTAGCAGATTCAAAACAAGAACCACTTTTTATCCATTTTTGTTAAGCAGTCCTTTATCAACATCTCAGCAAAGTTCTGCTCAGGCCCCAGCCTGATTGGAGGTGACTATTCAGTCACTGTTGGGCCTGGATGTAGGCCCAACAAGGTACCCCTTTGTGCCTTTGTTCAGTTTTGAATTGTTGTGAATTGTATGATTTATGTGAATTTGTGCTTATTTGCATAAAAGTGTTTTAGTGTTTAGATTCTAGTTTGATATTTCCTTATTGAGGTTGTTATGCATGTTAGAGTAAGTTTTAATCAGATTTGAAAAGTTTTAAATAGATTTGCTTTGATAAATTGATTCTTAGAAATTTTAAGGGGTGTTTGGATTAGGATTATACTTAGGACAATTCTTGTTAATCTTGTGTTTAAACCTGTTTTATACACTCACTAGGTAGTTGGTTGGTTGTATGCTCATTGGCTTTTAGTTTGGTAGAGTTAAAACACAAGTTGCATGTATAAAATTTGGAAAAAATGGTCAAAAACCAGTAACTGCTTGTTGTGCATGATTGTGTGTTAATTTGTCCACCAAGATTTGAAGCCTGTTAGATCTTAGGTCCTAGAAGGGTTTGTGATCATTTTTATGCTAGTTGGTTCATTTTTGTGCAAGTTTTGAAGGCTTGAATCTCACTTTTTGCTAACTAGATCAGCAATATATACACACCCTTGTTTAAGCATATCAGTAACACATTTCTTGATTAATTGTGAATTTGGTGTGTTTCACTTGTGTGTTTTTGTGTTGATTCTGACTCCCTATACTCAACTGAGTATAGGGGTGCCCCTCTTGTCCAATCAAACACCATAAAAATCCAAAGACAAGTCCTCTTGTCCTTGTCTTCACAAGTGAAGATATAAGTTTTCTTTGTGTTCATAAAAAACCAATCTGGCACGTTTTTTATCTTTTAGAAGCTGATTTATGTTTGTTTGTTGATTAAAAAGCTTGATTTAGAGTAAGTAGCTTACTGGTTTTAGTATTTAAAGTAAAAAAAAAAAATAAAAAAAAAAAGAAAAAGTTTTCCAAAGAGCTCCTTGGCCTGGACTCGAACACGGGACCCCTCGTTGGAGGACTATACGTGTTAACCAGTGATCCAAGTGCTTTTCTATGCACAACTAGTATTCCATCATTTATTTAAGGAGTATCTGTTTTTAGCTTAATAAACTAGGCAGCTTATTTACAAGCTTATTCCAGCTTATTTCCTAGGGGTTTTTGCAAGTTAGTATTTTTCCTTTGTTTTTATTTAGTTTAAGGACTCTTTGGTGCAAAAAGATAATTTTTCACGTATTTAATTAATTTTCTAGGATTATTTTTAGTTTAAATTTTGAAAAGTAATTTAAAAATAGGAAAAGGTATATTAAAAATCTGAAAAAATAGTTTTTAGGTTTTTAATTATATTTTTGAGGTTTACAGCCATTTAAGTTTTCAAAAAGTCTAATTTTTGATTTTATTGGATTTTAGGGTTTTTAGCTAACTTTAAAATTTAATATAAAATTATTAAATAGGTTTCAGAAACTTTTAATTGCATTTCTGTTTTAGTTACATTATTCTAGATTTTTGGTAATTTTTTTATGAACTTTGAATTTTTTTGAATATTTTAATATTATTTTGAAAGTTTAATTTTTTAAGTTTTTACATTTTTCCTAGATTATAGTCACTTAATTAGGAGTTTTGTAACTTTCCAAATATTTTTTGGACTTTTCATTTATTTTCTAGAATTAATTTAATTTTTAATTGATTTTAATAGTTTTTAAGTGTTTAAAAATAGTTTAATTTGGTTTTAAAATTTTAAAAAATACTTTTTAGCTTAATTAGGACATTTTGAGGTTTACAAACTTTAAGATCTTGTTTAGGGCTTTTTAATAATTAATTGTGATTTTTAGGGCTTTAATTAGCATTAAAAAGTCATTATCTAATTAATTAAAAGGTTTTAGCAAGTTTGGATTTTTTGTAAACTCTTAGAATATTATTGTGGATTTTTAGTAATTTTTAGGAATTTTTAGGTTAAAATTTTAATTTTTGTACTATTTACGGTTTTACGTGATCGCCTTTTTCGTCGTAGTTTAATCCGTCTTCGTAACCGTCTTTCTCTTCTAATCTCATTTCTTTCTTTCTTTTTCAATCATATAATCACAAACATCATTAATCAACTCATTACACAACACACTTGCCTCCTTGGGAAACGAACTTGGACTTATTTGGTCATTAGTGCTCGGTTTTCCTAAACCGACACTTAATACTTGCCGCTTTTACGCACCTTTTCCTAAAGGTCGTATTTTACTGCAATTAGTACTCTTTTTTACGGAATAAGATAGATGGATCGATAGCAGGCAGAATATGATTGAATTCACATCTACTAAATCAAAGATTTTACTTCAACATGTGTAGTTACAATTAGGGTATAGCATGACAGACTCAAAATCGATCCAGATCAGAAAATCAGATCGAACAATTTCGGTCCAGTCCTCGGTTTGGGGTTTTAAACCATTTTAGTCCTCGGTCCGGTCCGCTCTTATAAAAAATCTCGTTGATTATGCCTAAAAGGACAGACCGAACCAGACCGGACCATTTGGGTCCTCGGTCCCGTCCGGTCCGAGCCTGATGCTCTGCCCTAGTTATAATTATTCAACTGGAAGGTACTTGGGATAAAATCGGCTCCAATGGTAACCGGTTTCTCTTCAAGAGGCCCTAACATTGTGTTAGAAACCAACTAGTGGTAGATTGGTATCTCAATTTCTGCCAAAACTTAATTGGACGTGCCTTAAGCATGCCATCTAAAAGTTTGAATAGTACTATGACCATCGATATGTGGATGGTAAGCGGTTCCAGTTGTATTCCCAATTCTTCATGGGGCGTTTTCTAAAATCGTGATGTGAAATCTGAGAGGTATATTTCTATTAGAGTACTCGGTACAGTGGCTGGTGGCTCAAGTTTTTGCCACGGTGCCACCCACTATACTGACCATCACGTTTTCGTCCTCCAAGCCGTAGTTGCCAGCCGAGATGGTGGGAAACGACGCGAGGCATCGTACCACTGTGCCTCGTGTTGTGGGTGTTCCGCACCGTCACAATTTTTTTAAAACGCTACATCTATGCTAGTGGTGGTGTTTTATGTGTTATTGTGAGGTTTGGTGTTATGGGAAAAAGTGGTGATTTGACACCATTTGTGCCCACGGCTCAAACCATACCCCTGCTCTTATAATATAGTTGAAGAGAATTGGGTATATTTGTAATTATATAATTTGGTTGATAACTAACATGAAAATTTTATTAGAAAAAACTAAAGATTATTGGAGACAAAAAGAACTGAAAATGATAACCAAAGTATCTCAAGTTTTTACGGATAATCAAAGTATTCGAAAGATAACCAAAGTACCCCAAATTTTTACGGATAACCGAAGTATCTGAAGGATAACCAAAGCGTCCTGATTTTTACGGATAACAAAATATCCGAAGGATAACCCAAAGTATCCCAAATAATAAATAAAAATATTTTTTTTACTAATCCTACTTTCAACCAAAAGTCACTTAAACAATACGTAGTAAAAGTTTTTTTTCATATATATGCAATCTGCATAACAACCTCAACATCACACAAAAAAATGACTCGCACAAAACGTCAATCCAGATCCATTAGTGTACATGTCTTCGTTGTCAATTGGTCACATGCGCCACCATCTTCGTCGGAGTTTCTTGTTGGTTTAAAAATGCGTGCATCATTATGCAAATTGCACGCATCAATGCATTGCATTCAAAATTTCGCATCAAGGTGCCTGATGTAGTGTCATCCTAGAATGTGTTCGCATTAAACCGTAATATATCGCATTTTTGTAATGCTAGAAACAGTAGCAATTATCGCAATCTAGTACTTGGTTCATTTTTTTCAAATTTTAACCATTTAAAATAGACCTACATATTTTAATGGCTTTTAAAAAATAAGACTTGTTAAAAAAACATCTAAAACAAACACAATAACAAAAATATTGTTGTGCCAATTTAGAGCCTAAATTGTCCCTATACTGATTTGAATGAAATATACCCTAAGTATTATATAGGTCGGTATACTCATGATAGTTTGCCGAGTCATCCTCAAGATGTTCTTAGAAGTCCACAGAGACTCATTCACTACCGCAGTGGATCTAAGCCAGTGAAGATAAGAACCAAGATCAGGATGATGGTGTTAGTGAGTAATGACAATGACTCACTAACTCCCGAAGACCATCTCTGATATGAATACCTGAAGTATTTATACTGAAGACATAGTGGGAACTTCCTTGGGTGAAAAAGGAAAAATATAAAGTGCAAGGTGGTTACTTGACTTTATTGAAGCTTCCGAAGGAAGCTTCACTTTCCCACTATATATAGTGGTCTCATTGGTTAGAGATGGTTAGAGATTTCCACCACCAAAATACACATAGTGTTAGTGTTAGGATTTCCTCCTCCCATTGGTTCTTTCCTTTCTTGTAACAATGGGAGTTTAGTTTGTAATCATCGCCCGGTTGTTATTCTGCAAACAACCAGGCAACACTTGTATATTTGTTGATCCATTATTAATAAGATATACAAACGATGAAAAGTACAAGCTTTGTTATTAGTTAGTCAATTGGTTAATTGTGCACATTGTTCTTCGTAGATCTTCATAGATTCGATATGTGCACAAGCTTTGGTATTTGGTTTTTGTCAAGCTTTACTGTCGATTTACTTGTTTTAAAAGGGATTATAAACCTAATTTTAATATGCTAGTAACTTATTTTGTAACTTTATTGCATTTATTTGGTACTTGCTCATTTCTTAATCACATTCACCACCACTTGCTCCATGCAAGACCAACTCAACTCATGGTACCATGATGCGTCTCCGGTGTGATGGATTTGGAGAACAAGTTTTAAATTTATAAACACGAATTACCGGATTGACTAAAAACGCATGGGCAAGTATAACCCTTTCGTTTGTGTATAGCTTTTATGTGGTAATACCGAGATCGTTCATGGGGATTTAGAAAACCTATGATCATTCAAAAATAAAACTATAATCGTTGATTGTAGCAATTGTAGACAAACAAATAACAAGTAAAATGATGAGATTAATAATAAGATTAAAAGCAACACTTGGTAAAGACTAGTTTAGGCATCCGTAGTGGTATGATTGTGATGACACGATTAACAAATATGATTATGATAATTAGATGGATAATCCAATCTATTGTTTTCAAAAGCTTCAATCATCGTCAAGACTTTGGTTAAAGAAAACAAGCATTAGACTCAATCACTTAATTCAAGACTTAATCCAATTTCAACAAATTCGATTCACGGTCGTTTCACGAATTTGCTAACACTTATAATTATGTTTCTTGGTAATCAAAACTTCTTAAGAAATGATCAATACAAAAGATAGCCAATCATAGACAAACCGGTTATGACTTGTTGATAGAAAATAACCCTTTCGACCTATGAAATCTTTTCCAACAAATTAAGTTTTGATAACAATTGTCACATAAAACATAAGTACTAATGGTTCAAAGGAAAGCTTGACATAGAAATAAACATAAATCACAATCACAACCACTACTTCATACCACAAACATCATCCTACCAAGTGTAGAATGAGATTTAGCTACTCATAACAAACAATGAAATAAACTCTGAAATAATAGTCTTATAAGTCATAATTAAGAGTCTTACAAAGTGGAAATATGTTGCTAATGATTAGGATAATGATCCCTAAGAGTTTCGTGATGTTAACTTTGCTTTTCAGACTCCAAAAGTGACTTTTCTTGCACCACCTTGCTCAAATCCGGGAATGGAGGTTTGGACAAGGTTGAGAGAGTTATTTTGTGGTTATGAAAGAGTAATGAGATTATGTGAAGAGATATATGATTACTTGACCCCAAGGGTCTTATTTATAGGCAAAGTTAAGGCCTAGACTTCAATGATTGGCTTGGAGCCAAAGGAAGTCTAGAATCTTCTTGTATGTTCTCCCTTGAGCTTGCATGAATGTAGACACAAATTACGCAACACAAATGTGGGTGGCAACTTGAATCCTGCTATTGGCAAGTCGGCTGAGTTTTGCTGGTGGCAACTTTGATTCTGCTGGTGGCAACTTCATGCTGAGTGACTTGTATGCTCTTTGGGAACACTTGTTCTGGCACCCGAAATTGATCTTTAAAGGCTTGTAACTTGTACACGGGTCTTGAACTTGACCAGGATTCTTCGTACTCGTACTAATCTCCATGTTTGCGTTGTTTTACACTCTATTCCTGCAAATGGCTACACAAAGACTTGCAAACACAATTGGGCACAAATATGCAAAAAAGTATTATAGATATGACCAATATACATGTACAAAAGTACGGATAACGCTCCCAAAAACATGTTGGATTTGGGCGTTATCAAATCCCCTCACACTTTAGTTTTGCTTGCCCTCAAGCAAGAAGAAAAGAAAATTAAATTCAAAGGACATGTATTTTATAAAAATTTGATGCAAGTCTACCAAGTACAAGTATAAGATTAAACTCACCGACTTAAGTTTTTATGGTTGAAAAATTGAGATATAAAGTCAATACCCATCAAAATCTAGAAAGTCTTCTATTTCTAACTACACTAATAACATATGAATTGAAGCAACATGTATCCCGACTTAGCACATTGGCTAATCGATACCTTTTATTTATTCTTCTTCCTTCAACTTCATAACATTATAGCTCATTGGCTATTTATTTGTCTTTTTGACTTTTCTTTCTTTTTCTGTTTTTTTTCTTGGCTAAAACTCCTAGCAATGGATCAACATACTTGCAAAGTTCAAGTTGTATTTAACAAACATTGAGCTTGCAACCTTCTCCTAATTGTTTTTTCTTCTTTGGGATTTTCCTTCTACTATTATATGAGACTTTGACTTGTGTAAGTTTGACACAAAAATATATCTCAAATTTTCAAAAATTACCGATTGGATAATTTCTTAATTATTTATATACATTTGCTTGAAACTTTTTATTTACGAGGGCAAAACAGAACAAAATTTTAAAATAGCCCAAAAATATGGCAATTAAGCATCTTTTTTTTCTTGATTTCCCTACAACCCCCCTCACACTTAAGTTTAGCATTGTCCTCAATGTGATGAAACTGAACAAAAGTTAGGGAATAAGAGAAAAACCAGAATCACAGGCATATCATGTATCATACAAGAGTCTTGTCTTCGCCTTCAACTTGTGGTACCTAAAAAAAGATAAAATACACAAAAATACGAAAACACTCTATTTTTTGTTTTTATAAAAGTGACACATGCTATAGCCCCTCACACATAAGCAAAACATTGGTTAAAAATTGTGAGGTGTAAGCATGAATTTATTTTATAAAGGAAAATCACACTTAAAAATTTTAAAAACTTCAAAACACACGGGTTGCCTCCCGAGAAGCGCTTATTTTATTACTGAGTCATCAGCCTACTCGTACTTCTTTTTAGTTTTCTTTATTTTTTATCGAGCGGAAAATGTTCACTCCACTCATCATGGTATAGTTTAACACGGTGTCCATTAACAATGGAGCTTCCTCAATTCTTGTCATACAATTCAACGTAACCGGACGGGTATCCATGTTTTACTATAAAAGGACCGTACCACTTTTGTTTAAGCTTTGGAGCTTTGAATTTATATCGCATATTAAACAAGAGAACTTTGTCTCCTTTCTTGAATTCTTTTCGGATTTGAAGTTTCTTGTCATGATAGGATTTGGTACGTGCTTTGTATAATTTGGAATTCTCATAAGCTTGGAGTCTTAATTCATCGAGTTCATGTAATTGCAAGAATCGATTTTCTCCAGCGATTTTGAGATCAGGATTACAGCTCCTCAATGTCCAATAAGCACGGTGCTCAATTTCAAAGGGCAAGTGACACATTTTATCGTACAATAAACGATAAGGTGTTGTGCCAATTGGTGTCTTATAAGCTGTTCGGAATGCCCACAGAGCGTCGTCAAGTTTCCTTGACCAAATGGAAGGATTGTCCTTAACCGTTTTTTCGAGTATTCGTTTTAAGGATCTTTTGGTATTCTCAACTTGTCCACTCGTTTGTGGATGATATGCGGTGGCAAAGCGATGGGTGACTCCATAACGCTTTAAGATTTTCTCCATTTGTTTGTTAAAAAAATGGGAACCTCGATCGCTAATTAAAGCTTCCGGCATTCCATAACGAGAGAAAAGCTTTTTCAGATTATTGATTACGGCTCGTGAATGGTTCGTGGGTAAAGCTTCGGCTTCGGCCCATTTGGACACGTAATCAATAGCGACTAAGATATATTCGAACTCATGGGATTTGGGAAAAGGGTCCCATGAAATCAATTCCCCATACGTCAAATATTTCACTAACTTGGATGTTGTTTTGAGGCATCTCATCTCTTCGTGAGAGGCTACCAGTGCGTTGGCAAGCATCACAATTTTCGACTAGAGTATAGGCCTCTTCAAAAATTGTTGGTCAATAGAAACCAACATCAAACACTTTTTTCGCGGTGGTGGAAGGACCATAATGTCCCCCAGTAGGGCCATGATGACATTCATAAAGGATCTTTCTTGTTCCCGCACCATAAACACATCTCCTAATCATGCCATCGGGGCATACCTTGAAAAGGTAGGGATCTTCCCAGAAATAGTGTTTTAGGTCAGAAAAGAATTTACATCATTGGTGATAGGTTAAACCTTTTCTTAGAATTCTTCCAACGAGGTAATTTGCAAAATATGCAAACCACGGAGATTCGTCCGTAGAGATTTGCATAAGAGTTTCATCGGGAAAATGGTCATCGATATCTTCATCCCTTAACTCTTCCATGTTTGGATTTTCAAGTCGCCATAAATGATCGGCTGCGACGTTTTCAGCTCCTTTCTTATTTTAAATTTCGATGTCAAATTCTTGGAGTAGTAAAATCCATGTAATAAGACGTGGCTTAGCATCTTGTTTAGAGAATAGGTATTTCAACGCGGAATGATGGGTGATCGTGTATTTGAGTTGCGCGCTATTTAGAGTTTTGCTCGCAAAATGTATAGGACGGAAATGTTTTCCTTCGCGTTGTAATACGGCTCGTACAACGAAATCGCTTGCATCACACATAAGTTCAAACGGCCGCGACCAATCCGGTGAAACCATGATCGATGCATTCGTTAACTTTTCTTTAAGCTTTTCAAATGCCTTTAGGCATTCTTCGTTGAAATCAAAGACTATGTATTTTTCAAGGAGTTTGGTCATCGGTCTAGCGATTTTGGAAAAGTCTTTTATGAATCGGCAGTAGAATCCCGCATGACCTAAAAAACTTCTAACGGCTTTAACGTTAGTGGGTCGTGGTAATTTGGATATCACTTCGATCTTGGCCTTGTCTACTTCCAATCCGGCTCCGGAGACTTTGTGTCCAAGCATAATTCCTTCAGTCACCATAAAGTGACATTTCTCCCAATTGAGCACGAGATGAGCTTGTTTGCATTGGATGAGCATGTGCTCTAGATTAAAAAGGCAAGACTCGAATGAGTTTCTGAAGACTGAGAAATCATCCATGAAAACTTCCATGGATACTTCGATCATGTCTTGAAAGATCGCGATCATACACCTTTGAAAAGTCGCAGGTGCATTGCAAAGACCAAAAGGCATACGCCTATAAGCAAACATTCCAAAAGTACACGTAAAAGTGGTCTTGTCTTGATCGGATGGTTCAATAGGTATTTGGAAATATCCGGAAAAGCCATCGAGAAAACAAAAGAATTTGTTCCTCACTAGTCTTTCCAACATTTGGTCCATGAATGGTAGAGGAAAATGATCTTTTCATGTGGCATCATTTATTTGTGGTAATCAATACACACACTCCAAACAGTAACGGTTCTTGTATGAACAAGTTCGTTATGTTCGTTGGTCACAACAGTCATTCCTCATTTCTTAGGAACGTAGTGAATAGGACTAACCCAAGGACTATCTTCTATGGCAAAGATGATTCATGCCTCAAGGAGTTTGATTACTTCGGTTTTTACAATCTCCTTCATGTTTGGGTTAAGTCGACGTTGCCTCTCAATAATGGGATTGGCATCGTCTTCAAGATTGATCTTGTGTTTGCAAAAATGCGAATCAATTCCCGATATATCGAACGTTTTCCATGCGTGTTGGCACTCAATTAGTAGCGCTGGCACGTAACTCGGCTCCTCGGCTGACTTCGGCTGCACAAACGCTTCTTTGTGGTTTTTGAGCATAGAAACAAGGCGTTTCTTCTCATCTTCCTCGAGTGAGGCTGAGATAATCACCAGAAGGAGTGAATCCTTCTCTAGATAAGCGTACTCGAGATGTTCGGGAAGAGGTTTCAATTCAAGATCCGTCGGTGGATCATGAATAGATTTAGGAACTATAAAGTTCGACTTCGAAGGCAAAACATTGAAGGATTTTTTTCCTCTTCTTTGAGAGTTACTGTGACAATCCGTCAATTTAAGGTTAATATTTTATTCTCGAATATTATTTAAAAACATTATTTTAATGTTACAATATGAACTCACTTATTTTTGGGAAGAAATTTGGATTTACGTCTTGAAGTAGCGTCGACTACGTCTAAACCGGAGGATTCTACGTTACGTGCTTACGTTTACATACACCGTCCTTGGTGACAGTCCGACATTTCAGAAAATAAATTTGTCCATGAATATTATTTTGAGATTTTAAATTTGTGTTGGTTCATAAACTCACAAATTTACGAGAAGAGATTAGGACTTACGATTTTATTTTAACGTCCTTTACGACTAAACCGGAAACCTTAGGATTACGTATTTACGTTTTCGAACTCCGTTTTTGTGAGACAATTTTTATTAGATTAGTTTTGTTCCGTTGATTCATAATTTATAAAAACGTTTTTCATAAAACGAACCGAGGGCACGCAAATCGAGGAAACTAGAATCGAGGAGTACCCGTAAATTAGTGGGATGGGACAAGTTTTACACTTGCCCACCCCACAATGTGTGGCGTCCAACATAAGCCAACACACTCCATGTGTGTCAACTTGATATTAAATCAAGGACACTTGTCCATTTTAGGCTTACAAACTAAGCTAACAAACTAGCAAAACCACCACCTCAAACCATCCATTCATTTCTTACATGCAAACCACACAACTCTCCTCCCTCTCTCTCCAGAAATTCGTCCAACTATCATCACCAAACATCTCCATTTGATCCAAATTTAACCACAAACATATGTTATAATTAACATATGTTAATCTCCATTCAAAAAGATGAAGATTGGTGCAAGTTATAACATCCAAGGAGGAGTTTCCATGGAGTATTAGGGCTGATTTTCCACAAGGTGTTCATGAATATTGGTGGTCTTGAAGATGGTCTTAGCTATGCGCAAGTTTCTCCATCAAAATATATGTTTTGATCACAACCTACATCATCATGGTGGTATAAAGATTGTTCTCCTCATCTTCTTGTTATTTTTGATTATGTAATCTTGTATTTATTTTACTTATGTATATGTATATGATGATGAATGATGATTAAAAGTGTTGTGTGGGGATTTGGTGTTGATAAACATGCTTAAAAAGATGAAAGACTATAAGAAACAAGGTTAAAATCTTGTTTAAATTTGTTGGCTGTATAAAACAGTAAAGAATCAAACGATGAAGTGATAAAAAATGGCATAGATTAATGTATTTACAGTAAGCTATGGGTCTTGTACACATGTGAGAGTTGGCCATGCAATGGAATCATTGTAACGAGTGAGATATGATCAAAACAAGTTTAGGGTACAAATCTGAGTTTACTGTTTTGGACGATTTTTAGAAAATACTTAGAGGATGATTCAACAGTAGCTATAGAGGAGTTAAATGGAGCACATATCATTTAGTTTATGTGATAAAAATTTGAGCTTCTATCTCCATATATAACTCTAGATATGGCCGTTTTGGTGAAGATGAAAATAAAAATTAGATTTTGGAAATTAAAGTATAATACTATTATATAAGCACTCAAAATTATATTGTATAAAATGTAAAGTTAAAACCCACTAACTCATGAATTTTATTTTATATAAATATGTACAATGATAAATAAGTGGACATTTTATAAAAATGGTAACTTGTTATGTTTTATAAGTTATAAAACTATAAACATGATTTTTACGACTTTTTCGGCTATTACCGTAAAATTAACGTTTTTGTTAAATAAAACTTAGACGGTTGGACCCGTCTAATGTAAACTTTTATAAAACTCATTTACTGATATATAAACATATATAACAAGTAAAAACCGATAAAACCCGAACTATATAACATAAGGATATTAACGGACTAAATTAACGTTATCGAACTAATAAAACAACAAAATGGACTAAAACACTTATAAACTTATTTATTGGACTTAACCTATTTAGGCCCAACTTTTAAAATGTAGATACTGATAATATAAGTATAACAAGGATTAATACAAGTTAAAGAACTTATAATAAGTTTATTGGACTTAAAACACGTAAATAGGTAAAACTAGTAAACTAGTAAGAAGATACCAATACGTAAACACTAAAATGAGTAAAAGAGAACACGTAAACCCACTGGATCATCATAAATATAAAATCATCATATGTATACATAAATGTTATTTTTATAAAGTCATTGGACATGAGTCTAAGACGATTATTATTTGTCTAGGTTTCCGTGATTGAAGCACGTACCGTACATCCGAATTGCCGATAACCCGCCTTCCCACATCAATGTGAGTTCATAGCCTCGCACTCTTTTAAATGTTTTTATAAATTTTTTATAAACCCGCGAGGGAGATAACATGTTAGTTTTTATAAAATAGGACACCATTTGTCCCGATTGTTTGTTTATTGATTTGGACCCGAATGATTGTATGACCCGATGAATGATTAAAGGACCCGATAGATGAAATAAAATGGATTATTAAAGTTAGGTTATGTCACTAAAAGTCCCATTAGCATGAATTGTGAACTACCGGGATTTGGTAGACGCTTGTGCATATAATAGTACTATTTGAGGACGATCACCCCAGTTCGCGCCTTGACGGTTGATCCCCGTCGTGCCACATTGATTGGTAAGCGAATTTATGTATGAGAAGATTTCCATAGCGTGACCTTTGTGACGACAAGCTACTTTAGATGGGCAAATTGAGTATCGGGTTAGCTACCCGTTGTTTGTTTTAGTAAGGTAACAATGTCATGCGGCTTATAATAATCCAAATTAACAAAATACTACTAAACGTTCCGAATTACGATGTATTGCCTGACTAGCAATACAGGGTCATACTATTGATATTATGTTCGTGTTTTGGTTTTCATAACCATATTCATATAACGGTTTTTATTTTCATACAACGTCTTAAGACGTATTGTATGATGTTTTTACGACATTGGCTCGTATAATGATTTTTAAGGCAAACGCCTATATTATGATTTTCGATAAGGATTTGTATAAAATGACTTTGGCTATTTTATGGCCTATTAAAATGATTTTCAGTAAAAATCTTATACTGATATTATATTGATGGATTTTATTAAACTCTATGAATTCACTCGGCGTTATCGCTGACCTTTTCTTTTAACATGTTTTGTCTCAGGTACTTGAAGGTAATTCTCGGGAAGACGACAAGAATTCATGGCCCGCACTTAAATTATAATTTCCATTCAAACACCTTGTAAAACCTGTATTAAATACAATGACTTGGGACCTATGTAACATTGATATTTATGAATGGAAATGCTTTATTAATAAACGACGCGATTTTTATGTGTTGTCTATGATGTGAGTAATGTGCTATCCCGTAACACCAACTAGTCTTCCGCTGTATTGAGTTGTATAAATTTGGGGGTGTTACAGTTTGGTACCAGAGCTCTCATTATAGAGAATGAAAGATTTTTAAAAACCAAGGTTTTGAATAAAACATTTCAAAATCTTTTAACTATAAACATTTTTCTAAAAATGTCTAAAAATATTTTGACTATAACGGTGTCGAAGAATTCCCGAGTTACCGACAAGGCCAGACTGAGAAGTGTTATTTTAATATATATATAACTTGGATTATATATATATATATACATATGATGTAATTTTATTACATGATTGTTTGATGATTATTTTGATATTTATACGAGGTATTTATACAACGTAGATTGTCACAAGAAACCCTAAATCCCCTAGTAAATTAATCGAAGCTATTCTCGTAGGAATTCTAGCTATCCTAGATCTAAACCAAGTTGTGGATATTTATGATCCCAACAAATGGTTGATATTCGTAGAAATGTAGATATTAGTTGATTGTGATATTGAAAAAGAATTGGCGAGATTAAATCTGATATCGATGTCATGACGATCTTTCCTTATAGAGTGGAGTTTGACAAAACGTTATCACCTGGAAAGATGTCATCTGATTCGTTGTCATCCAATTCTTAAATTAAAATCGAAAGGGTGAATGTTGCACTTGAGGCTGTAATTGGAACCATTACCCAAAAGCCTCATGCCACTAATACCTTTCCGAGAAGTCTGATTGAATGTGTGAGTCATCTCATGCTAGTGACTCATTTGATAAATGTTGTTGTAAGAAATATAGGATTGGAAATTAAGTGTTGATAATATCGAGCTCTTATTGCCTATAAGGCCTAAGAATAAGGTTGAAAGTAGTGAAGAATGAGGTAGGATATCGAATTGAGTATAAAATTGGTTGAAACTTGAATAAAGTGAAACTTAACATGTATGGAATATGAGATCGTTAAGAGGAAGTCGTTAATTTCTTTGATTGAATTATAAGGTTTTAAATGATTGTTAGTTTGTGATAAGTGTTGTTCCTAGGCCATTGTCCACTAACGAGAATGCCCAGTGTCCAAGAAATAAATTGAAGAAATCTTCTTCTGAATTGGGACCAATGGATCTTCCGGGACATATGGAACACCTAATGACTCTTGTAGATTAGTATTCATTATGGTGTCTTTTAGAGATAATCCCTAACTTAACTGTGACATCAGTTGGTAGGATGAGTTCCGAGAATTGCATGACATAGTGACGCATAAAGTGTTACGGTACAATTTGACTTGTTTGTGATTAATGAAAAGACTACCTTTGATTGCTAAATTCTACATGTATCGATGTTATCTATCTTTTATTGCTTCATCCTAATGTTCGCATTAGTGATGCAACCATTGAACAAGTACTCATATTGATTGAGTTAGTTGTGAATTATTCTTTTAGAATGCCATCGAGATCATGAACCTCATGATTAATTGGCTAAGCTCATTTCCTAGCATATTGTAGTTAATTCTTGATGAACAACTCTTCATCACTCCTTTGCAGATCACTCATTGTTTTTATAAGATACAACAGTATCCCTTGAGAAAAATTAAATTTTCATCACTATAAGGATTATTCAAAGTGAGATTTATAAGTGAATTGATATCAAAATGAAGTTGTTTATGAGACACTTTGGAAACTTAATTATTTCCATAACAAAGAAAACCTTTGTAAATATATTTTTTATTCTTATTTAAGGATTAAGCATGAAAATGTTTTTATTATAAACATGTTGATAAAATTTTGACGAACAGAGTATTGCATCGTTAATCTTGAAATTGTATATAGTTGCGCGCCTACATATAATTTGGAATGGACCATGCAAGGCTGATTAGTAGTCACCATAAAACTGATTAATAAGCACTAAATTTTCTTTGAAGATTGTGAAAGAATAAAATTTATGAGATCTGTAAGAAGTGAAAAGTAGGGACATAGTGTTAGGGACACCTACATATGTGCCTGTAGCATCTATTCTTCTGAGTCGAATTTACTCATCTGTGGAAATTGTCTTATTTGACAATTGACAATTCTTTCTTGTCCAATTCTCTCGTAGTAAGGTTCTTAGGAAAAGTATCTGATTACCGAGTGTTGATACCCGACTGGATGTATTGTCGTTCTTATCATTTCTTATGATTTGGTTTCATTTGAATGACCTGGGTAACGATCCGAGGAGCTTTCGAATGCGTACTCAAATTATGAAAACATGAGATATATTTATATTCGTTAAATGTTTTCGTCCGTATCTGATTTGAAATTCTCTCGCATAGATTATGCGTTGACCTTACTCTTTTAATAGTAGTTGTGTATCCTAATATCCTTGAAATTGTGAAGGATTATGAATTATTATTAGTCTTTTGAGAAGTTCACATCTTATCGACGGCAATGCAACTGGAAAGTTAATAGTGCCCGTAGAATGGATTGATTGATTATGACATGACGACATTGTCTTAATTGATGGGAACTCGAGTAGAATTCCCCTAAATGATAAGATGCTGATTATCAAAAGTGATCTAAATAATTCTTGATGGATGGCCATATCCTGCATTTAGACTTGAAATTTTACCGTGAATGGTTGTGAATTAGTTATAGATATTGTAATCTAGAAGAACCTAAGGGCATGTTTGGTTGACTGTATTTAAGGGAAATTTATGGAAATTGGAATTATATTTCCATCTAAAACGTGTTTGGTAGGTCCAACTTGAAAATTAGAATGATAGGAAATGCTATAATTGGAGGGTATTTAAAACCTTTTGGATAGTAGTGCATTTTAATTTCTAAAGTCTCATTTGATCACATTGACCAATATGTCCTTCAAAAAGCCATCGCTGCTTCCTTTTTCTTTATCATCAGTTTATCTGGTGTTCCTATTTATCATGAATCAAGTTTTCTTTTTAATCTTTTCATTATCTATCATATTTGTTTGCTACATCGGTGCTTCAGTTTTCAATTATTTTGGTTTATATGTTCATATTTAAATCCAAATCGGTGATTCGATTTTCTTTTCTTGCTCATACTTGGAAAGATTTATGCAGTTTTTTGACGGGCATGGTTAACATCCATGATTCATGGAAATTATTAGAGAAAGATGACAAGACAGTGTTTTAAAACTAAAAACAATAACAAAGGGCAGTTGAGTCATTTATTAGTGTTAAAAATTCTAAATTTTAAACATTTTCGTCTACCAAACACGCAATGGTAGTTCAAATTGCAGATTTAAAGGTCCTCAAAATTCAATATTTAGAATTCCATTATTTAAAATCCTGCAACCCAAACGCCCCCTAATATGAATTTATTAAAAGATGTTTTTTTGTTATCTGAAACTTTAGGAGGTATTTATTGGTGAATTACCTAAACTTTCGCCATTAAGGCAAGTTGAAATTGGTATTGATTATATTTCCGGTGCTGCACTTGTGGCTTGTGCACTGTACGTCAGCACCATCTAAATTTAAGGAATTACCGTACAACTGAGAGAGTTGTCGGAGAAAGATTTTATTCTACCAAGCCTGTCATCATGAAGAGCTATGGTGTTATCATTCCTTATATTTATAAATTACTGTGAACTGAGTAAATTGACAATCGAAAACGATATCCATAACTCGAAATGGAAGATTTGTTCGATCATTTACAAGGTTTTAGCGTATGTTTTAGAAATTTGATCCACGGCATGGTTATCATCAATTTCGCGTCCGCGAAGAAGATTATCTACTCCAATCACTACATCCGGTACTTGTAATGAACATTATGGGTTTCACGTGATGTCGTTTGGATTGACTAATACACATGTAGCATTCATAAATTTGGTGAATCACGTGTGTAGAATGTAATTTGATAAATTCATGCTTGTGATCATTAAGGATCATTTGTTTGTTTATAAGAATAAGAATGAGTTAATTTTTTTTATAGATTGCCCTGAATTGGCCGAACGATAAAAACCTGTACCTTAAATATTTAACATGTGATTAAAGACTAAATCCGTTATATTAATTGACCATGTGATTAATAGATAATGGAATATAAATTGACTCTTCAAAATTTAGAAGTCATTTAAGACTTTGAGTTATACTAAAAAGAAAGTGCAAATATATTTTGACAAATGTTTTAACAAAGGATTTTAAGGGATTATTCCCTTATACACAAACCATTTAACTAAACTTCTGTTTAGGGGTAAATGTTTGTATATACCTCAAGATAACTTAAAAAGGATTGAGGAAAACCATTTAAACCATAACTTGAAATTTGAAACAACAATTTTTGCTTTTCAACTAAGAAAATTTTGACCAAAATATAAACAAAGGTTTCTCGAACATTTACGAATCTTACTAAATATTTTCGATAAATCAACAAAAATCTTGTTAATTAAATTCAAATTTATTTTGAACATTTTATATAATTGGTCGAACTAAGAAATTTAAAACTTTTACGTTTACGTTTCATAAAAATTTAATAATTATTATTTAATTACTTGTAATAATTATCGACGCTTTAAACGTCGGATTGAGAAAAACTGATAAAAATGATAGATGAGACGAAACTGAAACTTAGTATTATATGAAGAAAGATGAATATACATACTGACACATAATATAGAAAGAATATTTGAGTGAATTGTGGACATGATAATTATATCATCATGAGAGGTGAATATAGATACCGACGCATTATGTAGAAAGGATAAAGAATCAATTAGGATTGTGTTCCTTAATAATGAAGGTGCAAAATAAATTGCCGAACAATATAAAATAAACGATGTTTGTAAAAAGGATAATATAGATAATAAAAAGTGGTTCGCGGCTAATGTGAACCATTAGCGTTAAGAAGCCGATGGCGTTAAATGTATTAAAGGGCCGTTTATGGTTGCCTAAATATGGAAGATTGTGAGATGTAGTTAAATTGGGAATCTTGTAAGTATAAGTATTATATGTATGTCATTTTTGACTAAAAGTATCTTTGTCTGAAGAAGTTGTACTAATGGCAAATTATGAAGGCAGACATCGCCTCATACATTAGTAAACGTCTAGCTATTTCAAAGGTCATCATCTGAATTTGATTCGATTTGGGTCATCGTCGACAGACTGACCAAATCTGCTAATATCATTCCCGTTAATGATAAATGCAAAAAGAGTTATGTAAACATAGTGTGCCTGTATCGAACATCTATATCAAGATCCTCGCTTCGCATCGAATTTCTAGAAATTTGCTCAGAAATCATTGAGAACAAACCTTGATGAGAGTACTATGTACCACCCCAAATCGAAGGGACGAGGTAAAGTAACGATACAAAGTAATATAAGTGTTGTTTTATGTTTGAATGATTGACCTTTGGTAATAGACCGTATAATCGTTTTCCTTTGGAAATATTATCATTGATAACCATCGTGTTAGGATTAAGATCGAATCTTGTTATCATCTAAATATTAGAGCATCTGTAAGCAGGATTTGAGATGAAGACACCCGACATACACCCATTGTGAGTTGGACATGTCTTTTAGGTTTAAGGTTCCCTATGATGGCGAACCTAACCTTACAAAATACCCGACCTGCGAGACCTGAAATGATTGTTGAAATTAGGATCTGATTACTGACTGCCGGTAGTGGGCAGGAGGTTATGTGAATATGAAATATAGATCTTGAAGTGCCAAATGGGTAGCGAAGTTATGCCACAATTTTTAACCTTGGAAAAATGAATTCATTATCTGAAAAATCATGGGATATAAGTCCCCGTTGTATGGGACCATTGAAATGATGTAAAAGATTGGTTTGAAAGGCATATAAGCTGGATCTACCCTAGGACTTCAAGAACTGTGTGAATTATGTTTCGTAAATCGAACTTGATGGAATATCTATCAAGTGAAAATCTGATTGTTCTTAGTAACGCTTAGATCGGCGAAAAGTTGCATTCATCAGAAACCCATGATCATCATGGATAGAGAAAGTAAGTCAACATTAAGCCTGATCTTATTCCCGTAGTTATGTTTGATGAAACTCGCGTATTGTAATGAATTACACTTGTGAGAAAAGACCGAATGTGGAGGAAGTACCCACATGACTTTAACTCTATAAGAAGCGAGTAGTAAGATGATCTTTGAGGACAAAGATCCTGTTTAGGGGTAAATGCTGTGACAATCCGTCAATTTATGGTTAATATTTTATTCTTGAATATTATTTAAAAACATTATTTTAATGTTACAATATGAACTCACTTATTTTGGGAAGAAATTTGGATTTACGTCTTGAAGTAGCGTCGACTACGTCTAAACCGGAGGATTCTACGTTACGTGCTTACGTTTACATACACCGTCCTTGGTGACAGTCCGACATTTCAGAAAATAAATTTGTCCGTGAATATTATTTTGAGATTTTAAATTTGTGTTGGTTCATAAACTCACAAATTTACGAGAAGAGATTAGGACTTACGATTTTTTTTTAACGTCCTTTACGACTAAACCGGAAACCTTAGGATTACGTATTTACGTTTTCGAACTCCGTTTTTTATGAGACAATTTTTATTAGATTCGTTTTGTGCCGTTGATTCATAATTTATAAAAACGTTTTTCATAAAACGACCCGAGGGCACGCAAATCGAGGAAACTAGAATCGAGGAGTACCCGTAAATTAGTGGGATGGGACAAGTTTTACACTTGCCCACCCCACAATATGTGGCGTCCAACATAAGCCAACACACTCCATGTGTGTCAACTTGATATTAAATCAAGGACACTTGTCCATTTTAGGCTTACAAACTAAGCTAACAAACTAGCAAAACCACCACCTCAAACCATCCATTCATTTCTTACATGCAAACCACACAACTCTCCTCCCTCTCTCTCTAGAAATTCGTCCAACTATCATCACCAAACACCTCCATTTGATCCAAATTTAACCACAAACATATGTTATAATTAACATATGTTAATCTCCATTCAAAAAGATGAAGATTGGTGCAAGTTATAACATCCAAGGAGGAGTTTCCATGGAGTATTAGGGCTGATTTTCCACAAGGTGTTCATGAAGATTGGTGGTCTTGAAGATGGTCTTGGCTATGCGCAAGTTTATCCATCAAAATCTATGTTTTGATCACAACCTACATCATCATGGTGGTATAAAGATTGTTCTCCTCATCTTCTTGTTATTTTTGATTATATAATCTTGTATTTATTTTACTTATGTATATGTATATGATGATGAATGATCATTAAAAGTGTTGTGTGGGGATTTGGTGTTGATAAACATGCTTAAAAAGATGAAAGACTATAAGAAACAAGGTTAAAATCTTGTTTAAATTTGTTGGCTGTATAAAACAGTAAAGAATCAAATGATGAAGTGATAAAAATGGCATAGATTAATGGATTTCAGTAAGCTATGGGTCTTGTACACATGTGAGAGTTGGCCATGCAATGGAATCATTGTAACGAGTGAGATATGATCAAAACAAGTTTAGGGTACAAATCTGAGTTTACTGTTTTGGACGATTTTTAGAAAATACTTAGAGGATGATTCAACAGTAGCTATAGAGGAGTTAAATGGAGCACATATCATGTAGTTTATGTGATAAAAATTTGAGCTTCTATCTCCATATAGAACTCTAGATATGGGAGTTTTGGTGAAGATGAAAATAAAAATCAGATTTTGGAAATTAAAGTATAATACTATTATATAAGCACTCAAAATTATATTGTATAAAATGTAAAGTTAAAACCCACTAACTCATGAATTTTATTTATATAAATATGTACAATGATAAATAAGTGGACATTTTATAAAAATGGTAACTTGTTATGTTTTATAAGTTATAAAACTATAAACATGATTTTTACGACTTTTTCGGCTATTACCGTAAAATTAACGTTTTTGTTAAATAAAACTTAGACGGTTGGACCCGTCTAATGTAAACTTTTATAAAACTCATTTACTGATATATAAACATATATAACAAGTAAAACCGATAAAACCCGAACTATATAACATACGGATATTAACGGACTAAATTAACGTTATCGAACTAATAAAACAACAAAATGGACTAAAACACTTATAAACTTATTTATTGGACTTAACCTATTTAGGCCCAACTTTTAAAATGTAGATACTGATAATATAAGTATAACAAGGATTAATACAAGTTAAAGAACTTATAATAAGTTTATTGGACTTAAAACACGTAAATAGGTAAAACTAGTAAACTAGTAAGAAGATACCAATACGTAAACACTAAAATGAGTAAAAGAGAACATGTAAACCCACTGGATCATCATATATATAAAATCATCATATGTATACATAATTGTTATTTTTATAAAGTCATTGGACATGAGTCTAAGACGATTATTATTTGTCTAGGTTTTCGTGATTGAAGCACGTACCGTACATCCGAATTGCCGATAACCCGCCTTCCCACATCAATGTGAGTTCATAGCCTCGCACTCTTTTAAATGTTTTTATAAATGTTTTATAAACCCGCGAGGGAGATAACATGTTAATTTTTATAAAATAGGACACCATTTGTCCCGATTGTTTGTTTATTGATTTGGACCCGAATGATTGTATGACCCGATTATATGACCCGATTGTATGACCCGATGAATGATTAAAGGACCCGATAGATGAAATAAAATGGATTATTAAAGTTAGGTTATGTCACTAAAAGTCCCATTAGCATGAATTGTGAACTACCGGGGTTTGGTAGACGCTTGTGCATATAATAGTACTATTTGGGGACGATCACCCCAGTTCGCGCCTTGACGGTTGATCCCCGTCGTGCCACATTGATTGGTAAGCGAATTTATGTATGAGAAGATTTCCATATCGTGACCTTTGTGACGACACACTACTTTAGATGGGCAAATTGAGTATCGGGTTAGCTACCCGTTGTTTGTTTTAGCAAGGTAACAATGTCATGCGGCTTATAATAATCCAAATTAACAAAATACTACTAAACGTTCCGAATTACGATGTATTGCCTGACTAGAAATACAGGGTCATACTATTGATATTATGTTCGTGTTTTGGTTTTCATAACCATATTCATATAACGGTTTTTATTTTCATACAATGTCTTAAGACGTATTGTATGATGTTTTTACGACACTGGCTCGTATAATGATTTTTAAGGAAAACGCCTATATTATGATTTTCGATAAGGATTTGTATAAAATGACTTTGGCTATTTTATGGCCTATTAAAATGATTTTCAGTAAAAATCTTATATTGATATTATATTGATGGATTTTATTAAACTCTATGAATTCACTCGGCGTTATCGCTGACCTTTTCTTTTAACATGTTTTGTCTCAGGTACTTGAAGGTAATTCTCGGGAAGACGACAAGAATTCATGGCCCGTACTTAAATTATAATTTCCATTCAAACACCTTGTAAAACCTGTATTAAATACAATGACTTGGGACCTATGTAACATTGATATTTATGAATGGAAATGCTTTATTAATAAACGACGCGATTTTTATGCGTTGTCTATGATGTGAGTAATGTGCTATCTCGTAACACCAACTAGTCTTCCGCTGTATTGAGTTGTATAAATTTGGGGGTGTTACAGTTACTTCAGAATCAAGGGCCATGAATTATTCGATTTCACGATCATGATCGGTATCGCTAATCTTTTCTGAAGTTGTTTGGAATGGTGCGTTGTCATCAAGCAATGCATCCAACTCTTCTTCCGTTACTTCATCAAAAACATCCACGCGGAAGCATGTGTCATCATTAGAATGAGAATGTTGCATAGCTTTTTCGACTAAGAATGTGACTAGATCGTCACCAACTCTAAGGTTGAGTTCTTTATTCTTCACACGAATGATAGCATCGGCGGTGTGCAAGAATGGTCGTCCTAAAATGAGTGGGACTTGATGGTCTTCCTCCATTTCAAGGATTACGAAGTCGGCGGGAAATATGAATTTGCCAACTTGAACAAGCATGTTCTCGGATATCCCAATGGGATATTGGTAAGTGTGGTTAGCCAAACGTATACTCATACTTTTAGGTTTCAAAGGATTGTTTGAAAGATTTTTGTATAATGAGTATGGCATAAGATTGATACTCGTGCCAAGATCGGCCAAGGCGTGACATTCAACAGTGTTGGCTAGAGTACATGGTATGAGAAAGCTTCCCGAATTACCGAGCTTTGGTGGAAGTTTGCTTTGCAAAGATGTAGAACATTCTTCATCCAGAAACGCAGTAGAGATTTACTCCGTCTTACTATGGTTGCTCACAATATCTTTGATGAATTTCCCATAGTTGGGCATGCCGGTTAAGATATCAACAAGGGGAACGTTGATCTTAACATCTTTGATCATCATAAGGAATTTGGCATTACGAGCCTCCATCTTTTCTTTTCGTAGGCGTTGAGGATATGGAATTTTGGGTGTATACGCCTTTGGTGTTGGTGTTGGAATGGGTGTGGTTTGTTTTGGTTTTGGTTTGGAAGGAGGAATGGTTTCTTCCTTCTCGTGCTCATCGGCTTCATCTTCACTTTCATCGGCAAAAGTAGGAGCATTGGTGTTTGGGTTTTGTGGTGGATCATAAATCAACCCACTTCTTGTAAATATGTCATTCACATGTTCATTACGGGCGGGTGATGGGCGGTATGGTTTATCCATAGATGGTTTTGGGTTTGTTTGAGTGTTGCTTGGCAACGAACCACTTGGTCGATTGGCTAATTGGTCGGTGATTCGACCGATCTTGGTTTCGAGATCACTAATAGTGGCGGTGTGGTGTCTTTGTTCTCTTTCAGTGTTGGCTTTGAGATCGAAGAATTGGTTCTTAATGAACGTGTTTGTTGATTTTTGAGATTCTATGAAAGCTAAAAACGTTTTTCCTAAGTTCGATTCTTCGGGTTTCTTCTCGTTTGATGGAATGGAATTATCGTTCTCACGAGGTTGTGAATTACGATTTTCGTTTTTGGGGTACTCAGGCTATGTGCCGGAGTTTCTACCGTAGTAGTTACCTCGATAACCACCTCCTCGGTATCCTCCTTGGTATCCTTGGGCGTAGTTTGCTTCTTGTGGTAGTTCTCTTATTGGTGTGTCATCACACTCTGTAGATGGGTGTGGTCCTCCACAAAAAGTACATTCGCCTCGCATCTCTTTCATTTCGTCTTTGATAGTTTTGAATTGCGAGTCAAATTTAGATGTGAGAGCGTCCATCTTTTCCATCAGTTTAGAATTTTCGCTACTTTCAACGAAAGCAACGGTTTTCTTGAAATGTTTGGAACGGTTATCTTTGGACCAACCGAGTTTTAAGAGAACTCGATCCTCGAGCAATTGATATGTTTCGTTGGGAGTCTTATAGAGAAAGAGTCCACCGGCGTCAAGGATTGCTTGCGTCGGTTCATTGAGACCATGATAAAAGATTTAGACGATGGTTCCTTTTAATAAACCATGTCCATGACAACTACGAAGCAGGTCTTTCATTCGGTTCCACGCATCAATGAGTGTTTCTTGTGTAAGTTGGGCGAAACCTCGGATTTCTCCCATGAGTCTTTCGTACATGGCGGGTGGAAAGAAACGGCTAACAAAAGCGGTTCTCATTTGTTCCCATGTTGCAATGGTACCGGGCGTCAACTCGTTATACCAAACTCTTGCATCCCCGGATAGAGATGATGGGAATAGTTTGAGTTTTATAACGTCTACATTGACGTCGGCTCCATATCGGAATATGCCACATATTTCAATGAATTCAGATATGTGCTTATGTGGATCGGCCCATGTACGGCCGTCAAATTGGCGGTCTTTGATCATTGAAAGGTGATGAACTTTCACGGTGAAGTTTTCTCCAAGCTCAACTTGAACAATAGCAGCCTCGGGGGTAGGTGCTACTACTCGGTTGGCTGCCCACATGGATTGATCATCGGCCATTGGGAATGTTAGATCGTTAAATGGGTTCTAGACGACAAGTGCGTCCAAGAGATTATCAAATGGTGGATTTTTGGTTTTTGAAGTTCGGTTTTCAAAAGAGATAAAGGGTTGCTTCTTGCGATTTTTCTTTCGAGATTGATGAATATGACGTTCAAGATCGATGTATGGACTAAGAAATTCTTGACCGGAAGAACGTGTGTTCATTCAAGTCTTGAATAACTTTTGAAAAAGACTACAAGTAACAAAAATAAAAACAAACAAAATATAACTAATAGGAAAATAAGTAAAATAGAAATTAAATAAACCAAACAAAATAAAAACATAATTTTTTTAACAGGTTTCGTTTTGCCGGTCGGCAAAATGGGCTTGCCGGTCGGCAAAAAGCCTTATGTGGAAGAGTTGCCGGCGGCATAAGTGTTTTGCCGGCGGAAAATCAATGTTGCTACACTTTTTTAGTTTTTTATTTTTGGCAACAAGAACACTACAATGGGTTTGATTATAGGATGATTTTGGAACTAAGAACACAATCAAATCACCGGCAGCGGCGCCAAAAACTTGATGCGTCTGCGGTGTGATGGATTTGCAGAACAAGTTTTAAATTTATAAACACGAATTACCGGATTGACTAAAAACGTACGGGCAAGTATAACCCTTTCGTTTGTGTATAGCTTTTATGTGGTAATACCGAGATCGTTCACGGGGATTTGGAAAACCTATGATCATTCAAAAATAAAACTATAATCGTTAATTGTAGCAATTGTAGACAAACAAATAACAAGTAAAATGATGAGATTAATAATAATATTAAAAGCAACACTTGGTAAAGACTAGTTTAGGCATCCGTAGTGGTATGATTGTGATGACACGTTTAACAAATATGATTATGATAATTAGATGGATAATCCAATCCATTGTTTTCAAAATCTTCAATCCTCGTAAAGACTTTGGTTAAAGAAAACAAGCATTAGACTTAATCACTCAATTCAAGACTTAATCCAATTTCAACACATTCGATTCACGGTCGTTTCACGAATTTGCTAACACTTATAATTATCTTTCTTGATAATCAAAACTTCTTAAGAAATGATCAATACAAAAGATAGCCAATCATAGACAAACCGGTTATGACTTGTTGATAGAAAATAACCCTTTCGACCTATGAAATCTTTTCCAACAAATTAAGTTTTGATAACAATTGTCACATAAAACATAAGTACTAATGGTTCAAAGGAAAGATTGACATTGAAATAAACATAAATCACAATCACAACCACTATTTCATACCACAAACATCATCCTACCAAGTGTAGAATGAGATTTAGCTACTCATAACAAACAATGAAATAAACTCTGAAATAATAGTCTTAAAAGTCATAATTAAGAGTCTTACAAAGTGGAAATATGTTGCTAATGATTAGGGTAATGATCCCTAAGAGTTTCATGATGTTAACTTCGCTTTTCGGACTCCAAAAGTGACTTTTCTTGCACCACCTTGCTCAAATACGGGAATGGAGGTTTGGACAAGGTTGAGAGAGTTATTTTGTTTTTATGAAAGAGTAGTGAGATTATGTGAAGAGACATATGATTACATGACCCCAAGGGTCTTATTTATAGGCAAAGTTAAGGCCTAGACTTCAATGATTGGCTTGGAGCCAAAGACAAATGCCTTGAGCCAAAGGAAGTCTAGAATCTGCTTGTATGTTCTCCCTTGAGCTTGCATGAATGTAGACACAAATTCTGCCAACACAAATGTGGGTGGCAACTTGAATCCTGCTGGTGGCAAGTCGTTTGAGTTTTGTTGGTGGAAACTTTGATTCTACTGGCAACTTCATGCTGAGTGACTTGTATGCTCTTTGGGAACACTTGTTCTTGCACCCGAAATTGATCTTTAAAGGCTTGTAACTTGTACATGGGTCTTGAACTTGACTAGGATTCTTCGTACTCGTACTAATCTCCATGTTTGCGTTGTTTTACACTCTATTCCTGCAATTGGCTACACAAAGACTTGCAAACATAATTGGGCACAAATATGCACAAAAGTATTATAGATATGACCAACATACATGTACAAAAGTACGGATAACGCTCCTAAGAACATGTTGGATTTGGGCGTTATCATACTAACCATTCACATGGTTCTACCTCTTCCTCATTCCAATCAAGAATGAATGAGTTGTCCTCACCGTTCACTCCTAGTCCTCCCTTGGATTTGAATACTCAACCTCAACCTCTTCAAAGCATTCCCTTTGTTGTTGAGCCTATGATCACCTCTCCTTTCACTCCACCAAATTCACCCATATCACCCATATCACCTTTGTACACTATGCCTCCACCACCTCCTCCTCCCTCAAACACTCCACTTTTAGGTGTTCCCATTTCCCGCTTCTTGGGTGATCCACACTTGTTTGACTTT
This sequence comes from Glebionis coronaria, assembly GCA_025667525.1. Lineage (NCBI taxonomy): Eukaryota > Viridiplantae > Streptophyta > Magnoliopsida > Asterales > Asteraceae > Glebionis > Glebionis coronaria. Next base: position 541,634,619 of record CM046882.1, read on the forward strand.
TTCATGCACAATAGAACCCATTGTACTTGTTGCTTGAACAACTTCCACCTCATTGATATCCTTAGGTTAGAGATGATTGGGGCTCACATCAAGTTGCAAAGCTTCTTGTTGAACCTATTTGCTAATCCTCCTCCTCCTAGGAGATGAATGATAAATTTCAAAAATAAATCTTTTTAAAGAAAGTCAAGCCAAGGAAGACTATCCTATCAAGAACTAGTTTAACTAACTTTGTATTAGTTAGTTGTTATTTCTTTTCTTGTATTTCCTTTCCTTCATGAGTTTTTCATGAAGATGTTCTATGGATTTAGTTTTTGTGTGTTTCTACCTATGTGCTCATATTAATCAACTTCAGTTTATTTAAATTGAACCTAAATCTATCACAACCTCTAAAACTTGACTAAAATTTGGTTCAAAATGTCATCTAAATATTTTGTCACCCTTTGTCAAGACATTCTTTGTGAGTGTGTTGTTTTTATGCAACCCTGGCATATTCTAGTGTTAAAAGAGGTAAAAATCCAAGATTTGCAAATTTTTGAAAGAGTCTTATTTTTCTTCAAAACCTTGGCAAATCATGGTTTCAAGTCCACCATGTGCGGCTCCATAGCCGTCGCGCGGTTCCCTATCAATAAGGAACCGCCGTTCCTTTTAAGGAACCGCGAACAACAAGCCTATTTTTGGATTATTTTTTGTCTTTCTTCTTTGACCACTGTTTTTGTCACCTGGCTAAACATTCCTTAAAACCTTTTATTTTCATTTCAAATCTTTGCCTTGTCTACTTTCTTTAAATTCTTCTCTTTTGGGAGTTATCTTCTTCATCCCTCACAATGTCTAACTCCTCCATTCCTAACCTTGACATATCTTTGTCACAATCTTCTCAACCTAAAGCTTCTTCTTCTAAGCTTTCCAAGAAACCGAAAATATCAGTTCGACCCGTTTGGATCAAGAAAAGCAAGAATCCTCATGATTCCTCTTCTCCCAAACCCTCTAAGAATTCTTCTTTTTCTCCGATCAAATATTAGAATGAGACTTACTCTATAAATCCAATTACCAGAGAAAAGGAAATTCTTCCACCACCACCAAAACCTTTCAACACTCCACAACTAAATGACCTATCTTCTTTCCCAAACCTCACTAGGCATTGTGAAAACATTTCTTATCCATTATCTCCCTCTCCACCAAACTCTCATCTTGATGGTCCTCCCCCATCTAACGTCTTTGTTTCGCATCATGGATCCTCGTGTGCTTGTTGTCGATTTCAACAAATTGAACTTGCTCATGTGTATGACAAGCTAAATTTCCTTTAATTCCTTCTCACTCGACCTCCTCTAAAAGTTTGCGTTCCTGTGAACAAAACTTCGAATGATGTCTCGTCGTCTTTCTTTTCCAACTAAGGCACATTTTGTACTTTAGTTTTTTGAGTCAATAAAACTTAAGCAATATTGGAAATTATCACTACTAGAGTAGTCTATGCTTTGTGGTTTATTTTCAATATTTTTTGCTTTAAATATTCATATTATGTGTATGAATATTTCTTGTATGTTCTTTCATATTTGTGTAATATGAATGTTATGTGTGTTATCCTTTCCCCGCTAATTCTTTTTCACACATTTGTTAAAGAGTTGATCATGGGTAAAATATAAATTTGCTTATGGGTGATTCCATAAATTCTAAATTTTTAAATCCTTGACATTTTAATCATTTCAATTGGTTTGGATGTTTCTTTTCTTTTTCTATTCCACCAATTGAACTTTGATGTTGTCAACACACACTCTTTGGACATACTTAGCAAATACTTACTTCTAATTTGAGATTTCTTTTCTTCCTCCCTCTCAAGTTATTTAGTAGGTAGTGCACATATATACATTGGTGTTTTTTTCTCTCTTCTAACCTTTGTGTAGTATGTCACCTTTGCTCTTTGACTTGGTGCCCCAAGCAAGGGGGAGTAAACACCAAGGGGGAGCTACTAGCAAAGTCAATTCTTCTTTTCTCCAAATATTTGTGCTAACCTTTTTGCTTCGACAAAGGGGGAGAAATTATAGTGAATAAACTCGTTAATAATTTGAGTAATTTTGTATTTTACATAAATGAGTTTATAGTTTGTCGTAATCAAAAAGGGGGAGATTGTTAATGCAAGTAATGCCTAAAAACATTATTAGTGTTAACTAATCTTTCTTAGTTTTGATCACAACAAACTATACAAGACATTTATAGTCAAACACAATCGTAAAACGAATTATCTAACAAACACTATCATCAAGGTAATAATCATTACACTAACATATCTTAATCATGTTTAGTGATCATAAAAGTGATTAGTCTTAAAACTCACTTTTGTCAAATGTGACAAAAGATTTCTAATAAACTTTCTTTTTAAGAAAATGTTTTATTAAAATGGAAAATGTAAATTTGAATATGGCATATTCCAAATGCCATAAGAATATCCTTTGAAGGTTTCAAACTACCACATATATTTCTACCCCACTAAAATACAAAAAGGAGCGGAGTCTACATCCGCGTTCCTTAAGTACCTATGCGGTTCCTTATTGATAAGGAACCGCCTAGACCAATAAGGAACCGCGTGCAGCTATCCATTGGTTTTTGTCTCCTTTAAATAGTGGATCAAATCTGCATTTTTCACAACCCTTTTTTGACATTTCTTTAAGCTCTCTTTCTCCTTTCTTAATCCTAATCATTTGTAAATGATCACTTAATGTGTTAATTATGTTTACTTATGATTATCCTCTTGATCCCCTTCTTTACCTTGTCCAAATAGAAGATCACTCACACACTTGTGTTGTGATTAAAGATGAAGCCTTGATGAATATCATCCTCTTCTAAAGATCTAGTCATGTTCATCATTTGTTTATTTGTGTCTTGTGTAGATCTAATGTGTTTGTGAATACTTGGACTAGTTGTGTTCATCCAAGCTATTTGTGAAAACTTGGATTAGTGTTGTGTAAATCCACTGCATATGTGTGTGCTTGGATTTGTCTTGTGTACATCCAAGTTACATTTGTGTACTAGGATATGTTTAGTTGAGTTGTAATGTGTAGTGTGTTAGTTATCACTTAACTAAAAAGTGATTTGTGTATGAGTTGTGTAAGTTCTCACTTAGCTTCAAAGTGAAGAGTCGTAAAGATTGGTTCTAGCTTTGGATTAGAACCCGACATCTAGCCTTGTGTCGAAAAATGGTGAAGTAGGCGACGTATGAAGATTGGTTCTAGCTTTTGGATTAGAACTCGACATTTAGCCTTGTGTCGTTAAATGGTGAAGTAGGCAACGTTGTGTAGATTGGTCCTAGCTAAGATCAGGTCTCGACATTTTGCTTAGTGTCGGAAAACAATGTAAGCGACGTTGTAAGGTTTTCTCCGCCAAAAAGGGAGCTTGTGGATATAGTGGAAATCTCGAGTAGGTGTACTCGAGGAGTGGAGTAGGAACAAGGATAGAGCTTCGTTGCCGAACCACTATAAATCTTTGTGTCTTCCTATTAGGTTGTTTCTTTCTTTACTCTTTACTTACTTTCATTATCATTACACTTACTACTTTTCATTGTTAATGCATTGGAATTGAACCTAATCATTATGCAACTAGCTTTCAAGTAAAAGATAGTTTTGGTACTCACCTAATTGAAAAGAACTTTAATTAGGAGATAAATCGAAGATAAACTATTCAACCCCCCCCCCCCCCCTTCTAGTTTCTAAAATTGGTATCAGAGCGATGGTCACTCAAGATCTTTGAAGTATTGTACTTTAAAACATGGATCGATCCATTGTCTCCTCAAATTAGAAGGTTAAGTTGTACTAAAGTTTCTCTTTGGTCAAAACTATTTTTTCTTTGAAAATCGGCCTTTTAATTGGTAATATAGCATCTCATTTAGATTAGTAGTATTTATGCATTTTAGATTTACTCTTGAAATGTATCTACTAGTTTGCATCTTGTTATGTGTAGGTACTCATGAATATCAATCATTCAATTGATTGCGGATTGAGTTACTTACACTTGTAGAAGACTCATATTCTTTGAATTCCAACATCACTGAATGATGATATCAAGATGGATGGGAGTGATACTAGTCCTTGAACACTTAGTAGTCACTTTATTCATGGTTGGGCTTTGCATTGATTCCTTGATAGATTGGATTGCACTTTGTGGCTAAGGTACGCTTTCGTTCTTTCACACACCCTTTTGATCACTCTTTTGATCATTACTTGACTATGTGCTTGTTCTTGGCATTCTTGCCTTGACATTTGTTTGTGGTTTGTGATTCTTTTCTTTTACCCTCTCAAACCTTCTTTGCTTTGATACTTGACTCACTATGGGGATGTAGAGTGAGTTAGTAGTAGCTTAAAGTATCAAGCATGATTTCCATGGTTTGCACCCTCACGGTTAGTAGGCCCTATATCATGTGTAACTTGTGCAATTGAGCTCATCTCTAGGATGATTGGTTAATCCCTTGAGATACCAAACTACTTCATAAGTTGTAGTTAGATTTTACACATTTGGAATTAAAATATTCCAAGGATATCGTTATTGTAAATCCTTGCGTAAAAAACCCTTTTGCAGATCGAATTCATTAGAATAACCCTAAACCTCGATCACGTACAAGCAAACCCGATCGTAAACTTAAAAACCCCAAGGAAACCGCGATCAAACTTGAACCACAAAAAAATTACCCGCAACAAGAACCTTTCACAAATACAACTTGGTAAAAAAACAAATACCTCCACTATCCGTTAAAAAAACGAATATTAACAACAAGGATTTTTTCAATATAACACCAATTGTATTTGCTACCCATGTGATAACAAAAACCACACACCAATCAATGATGAGATAGAATTTCTCTTTATGGTTTTTTTCGTTTCTCTTCCTTCACGTGACTAGTACTTCATCTTCTCCGTTTATTAAACCTGCAACTCCGAGAAAACCAAAATTAGTTTTCTCCACAACACTCTTCCCTGTTCTAGCAACGATCTTCAATAACCACAAAACCCGTGGCGCTCTGATACCACTTGTTGGAATCGACACCAACAAACCTGAAGACCGATTCGTGGAACCCTAGAAACCAAGAAGATCTCCGAGTTACAACACCAACGAACACAAAAGTAAAACCCACAAATCTAATCGAACGAATTAAGTTTTATTAATGACTTGATCGATTACAAGAAAGAATAAAAGATGCGGTATATTTTGAGCATCACCCCTCACCTCCTTTTATAAAGTGAGGGGGTCGATTATAATCCCAGGCCAAGCCCACTCGACACACTTACTATACTTAAGCTAAGTAACATTAAGGTAACATTCATAATCCACTATTAACTAGTTGGATGAAGAGGATGTGTTAGGTTTTGTCTCGAGAAAGCCCTTGATCCCCTTTCTCCGTAAAAGTTTTTTAACTCATTGGGGAATGTAATTCTTCTTCGAACATTCTTTTCTTCCTCATGCAGTTTCATTTATCTAGCAAGTTTTTTACTTTAACAACAATATCAAAACAAACTAATATTATTCGCATGTGTGTAGTTTTTCTACGATGATAACCTTTGTGTTTACCATTGGAGAGATCAATTTCTTACACCTCTATATAACTTGTGTTAAACTTTCATTTTTCATGCATTAAAACACATAATAAGCTAGCTTCGCTAAATTAGATTCAACAATAATGAATCAATTCATGTGATATGTGGAAACATCCATAGATGGTGAAACGATAATCTATTGGCATCTCATGTGTTTATGTTAACGATGTTAGAAAGACCCGGCTATCGAGGTAGTTTTTATTAGACGAACAACTCTATACCATTTAAGTAATCGCTTGTTCGTCAATATAACTTATCATAGTATTTGCATTTTCACCCATTACTCAATCAGATCAACCTACCTGGATATAGGGTTTGTATGTTGTCCATCTTGATAAAAGTAATGGTCTGTTATTTAAAAAGTAAAAGCGCTAAGTATATTAGGTTCGTCAATATGGTCTATGCGGGCGCCAAAGGCTTGTCAGATAGACTTGACTCAATCTGGAGTCGACACAAGAAAATGCAATGATTCCAAATTTCGAGTCTCTTCATAATAATTAGATCAGAAGTACTAGAACTCAAGGCGGAAAATACTCTTATTATTCTTCGTGTATAAGAAAAACGCAAACAAGAATCGACCCATTCATAGATAAATATGGGTTAAAAATAAAAAATACTAGTAGTATTTTCAAAATGTCATAAGAACAACCATTTACAGCCACCATCTCCAACCACTGTTACCTTTTGAAGGTAATGTGCGATTTTGCCTTTGGGATTCAGCTGAGTTTCTATAAATAAATTACCAGTAAGATAATATACTCAGTATTAAAAATCACTTGATAAATGAAATACAGTGAATCAAACAGTTAGGCGAATTAAGATAGGAGGAAGAACAATTCACAAAAGCATACCCAATTGATATGAACTTATCCCATACCAGGCTTGCATCGGTTTATATGCTAAGTGTAGAACTCACGACACTCCAGAAAGCTAGCTCAAAGGATCGGAGGGGACACCTATGCTTTATAAACTACCGGCCAATCCCATACTTGGTCGATATGAGATCATAACATAAGATGGTTGCCTTTTGGAATGTAATCAACTATGTAAATTAAATTAATCAAACCCCAAAGGGACAACCATCTTATTAACGTTTATTTGTAGCTACATACATACATTAAACCTTATTGTACTCCTAAACACATCTATACAATTGGTTTCGGAGAAGGATCATACAACGACACACATCCGCTATCGAGTGCAAACTTACACTGCAAGCACTTTACCATAACTCTGTCCTGGAAATGCATACCACACTCGATGCATTTACCATCACTTTCAATCCCTTGGCAAAATGAAAGAGGGTGTGGGTGGCCTTCAATCTTGAACCTGTCTCCAAAATTGATATTTACAAACAGATAAACACCTTTTCGAAAGTAGAGGCTGTTATGTGGTCTCCTTTAAGTATCAATGGAGCACAAAACAAATGCATGGACTGAAGACATTGATGACAATGATAGAAAGAACCGTAAGGATTAAATTCCTCCTCGCAAGCTTCATGAAAGTAATCACCGATATGGTTTTCAACAGGGGAGTAACTTAGGGTCATTGGATGCTTGTCATGCCTGTGTGTTATTGTCTCGGGCAATAACTGTGGGAAACGGTGTATACTTTTATTAAAAACAATAATAAAATTAACAGAAAAACAAAGAACATAATCAAATAACAAATAAAATTGAAAGCAGTAAGAATCTAGAGACGAGGCACGTGTTTAACACGCTTCCCTTAAAACAGATTCGCCGTCTGTTTCCTAGGGTACAACGTCCAAAGCTGTTGTACAGCCGGCTAGACAAACTTGCCTGAAAGATCACGGAAGCCTTCTGTGTTTCTGATCGATAACTGCTGGAAAAATCGTCTGGTAATGGAGTATGAAAAACTGCGTTTTTTTCTGATGTCTTTAACTGAATGAGAAGAGGTTATATTTATACTGAAAACTTGACTTGTTATCAAAGAAAAATATATACCAAAGTCAGGAAAATCTGTTATAACTAAAACAAATTTCCTGTCTTTTTAACACACACAAATATTCTGTGAATAACTTCTGTATCTATTCCTAAAATAGATGCACATAATTTTCTGGAAAAAACAAATCGAATTCGCAGGAAAAAAGATACCGAAATCTGCCCGCACCCAAGCTAGTTTTCGGAGCTGCATTCGTGTCCACAGGTCGTGTGCTCGTGCACAAGTCAGTATCTTTGAACCCGTTTTTGGCTTAGAAATCTCACTTTCTGCAACCCCCTGCGCGCGTAGGCGTGGGAGTAAAAACCCACAAATGAATATTGTAGGGTAGAAACTAGGATTTCCTTATAAACATGTTTTCACTTCATGTTTCAAGCGATGTGGGACAAAATATTTTCCAAATATTGTGTTTCACGTGACTCACTCTGAGACACGGTATCTCATTCATATTAACTCCATATTAGACATACTTTAGCTCGTTGCGAAGCCCTCTTTGAGGAGAACGGAAAGCTACTAAGTACTATGAATATATATAACATATACATATATAATATTATGTCCAAAGTATTGAAAAAACCATATTTTGCAAAACATTTTCCAATAATCCCCCACATGAATGGGAATCGGTCGAAAACACACGAAAGTTTCAGCAAAATTTCTGCGGTTAAGTCCTGCATAGGATAGGTAGGTGTAACCTTTGAACCTTCTCTTGTGAGATGCACTTAGTCTCCTAGATCTGAGTAGAAGCGATGTCCTTGAACTCAGCCTCTGTTTACGTAGACGACATTACACACTCACACAAGACTCTCCCTGGCCTTGTCAAGTCCTCATAGTCGTGTTCGTTATGGTCATGAACACTCACCTGGTTCTGCAAGAGCTCTTAGAAATTGTGCCCCCACAATTTCCTTCGAAGCGACCCCACTTCTCTCTCACATAGGTGATTTCATCTTGAATTATTAAAAACATATGTTTTATGATTTCATCTTGAACCATTATGCTTTATGATTTCATCCTGAATCATTAAGCCATATGTTTAACCTCTCAACAAGTCACATTGTTGTAGGAATGGACTAGGAAAGTTCCTGTATTAAGTAACTCCCCCACATTGACGTGACTTCCCCTACATTTCTATGATTAGGTTGTCCTATTGAACCCAGATCTTGGGATCTCTAGTCAACTGGGTTAGGTTTTCCTTCATAGAAACTCATTCCTTCAAGGGCTTTAGTCCCATTCCTTTAGACGACTTACTAACTAACTCTCTGCTTAAGCCTTTCGTAAGCGGATCCGCGATGTTATCCATTGACTTCACATAGTCAATTGAGATAACTCCTGTTGAGAGTAGTTGTCGTACCGAATTATGTCGACGATGGATATGTCTAGACTTTCCATTATACATTGTGCTATGAGCTCTGCCAATTGCCGATTGACTAACACAATGTATACTAATGACCGTTACTAGTTTAGGCCATCTGGGTATATCCTCTACAAATTGACGTAGCCATTCCACCTCTTCTCCGCATTTATCTAACGCGATAATTCTGATTCCATCGTGGACTTAGCTATTACAGTTTTCTTGTAAGACTTCCAAGATATAGCGGCCCCTCCCACTGTAAACACATATCCACTGGTTGATCTAGAATCCTTTATGTCAAATATCCAATTTGCATCACTGTATCCTTCAATAACAGATGGATATCTAGCATAATTCAGTCCATAATCACGACTGTATCTCAAATAATGAAGTACCCTAGTCATAGCTTTCCAATGTGCATCACTTGGATTACTAGTATATCTACTTAGCCTGCTAACAACATATGCTAAGTCAGGTCGGGTACATGTCATCAAATACATCAACATTACAAAAATTCTTGAATACTCTACTTGGGCAACACATGTGCCTCTATTTTTAGATAGATGCAAACTGGTGTCAATTGGAGTTCTAGCTAGGCCGGAATCCCCCGCATTATGATTATTAAGAAATTTGTCCACGTAATGTGCTTGACTTAATGCAAGTCCACTCCGAGTTCGTATGATCTTTATTCCAAGAATCACATCAGCCAAACCCATATCTTTCATGTCAAACTTTTATTTCAACATGTCTTTAGTAGACTTGATCATCTTGTCGTTACTGCCAACGATAAGCATATCATCAACATAAAGACACAAGATTACATATCCATTATTCGTGTCTTTGACATAAACACACTTGTCGCATTCATTAATTTTGAATCCACCCTCTAGCGTGGCATGATCAAACTTTTGATGCCATTGTTTTGGAGCTTACTTTAAGCCATACAATGACTTAACAAGCCTACAAACTTTGCTCTCTTGTCAAGGAGCCATGAAACCCTCGGGTTGGTTCATGTATATTTCTTATTCTAAATCTCCATTTAGAAAAGCTGTTTTCACATCCATATGGTGAACTTCTAAATTTCTTAATGCGGCAATAGCAAGAATCATCCTAATAGAAGTTATTCGCGTAACAGGCGAATAAGTATCAAAGTAATCTAGACCTTCGCGTTGTCTAAAACCTTTAATCACCAATCTTGCTTTATACTTATCAATGGCACCATTAACTTTCATCTTCTTCTTGAAGATCCATTTATAGGCTAGTGGTTTACAACCAGGAGGTAAATCCATGAGCTCCTAAGTATGATTTTGTAAAATAGACTCTATTTCACTATTAATCGTTTCTTTCCATCGAGGCCCTTCCGAGGAATTTACAACTTCTTGATAAGAAGTGGGTTCATTTTCTACCATAAAAGAGACAAAATCGGGTCCAAATGATATTTTGGTTCTCGCCCGTTTGCTTCTTCTAGGTTCAACCTCTTCTTCCTCGGGTTGATCTTGTCTCTCATCTTGGAGATCATTATCATCTCTTTGTCTCTTATCTTGGACAACTGCATCATCTATTCTAGATGTGCTTCCATTTTCCTTCTTTAAACAAGGAAATATGTTTTCAAAGAAGGACACGTTTCTTGATTCCATAACTGTGTTCTTGTGTATATCTGGATTCTTCGAATCATGTACAACGAAACGATACGCACTGCTATTCTTAGCATATCCAATAAATATGTAATCCACAGATTTAGGTCCAATCATTTGGCCCTTAGGTGTCGGCACTTCTACCTTGGCTAGACACCCCCACACTCGTAAGTACTGGTATGATGGTTTTCTTCCCATCCATAGTTCATATGGGGTTTCCTCTTTATCCTTACGAGGTATCTTGTTTAAAAGATAAGTAGCAGTTAGAATGGCTTCCCCCCACATGTCCCGACTCAAAGCAGAACTTAACAACATGGCATTAACCATTTCTTTCAAGGTACCGTTCTTCCTTTCGGCAATACCGTTTTGCTGAGGTGAATAAGGAGCGGTAAACTCGTGTCTAATTCCATGTTTCTCACATAGATCAGCAAAAGGAGACACATATTCACCTCCTTTATCACTTCGTACAACCTTGATTTTCCTACCAAGTTGATTCTCAACTTCGGTTTTGTATAGAACAAACTTGTCTATAGCTTCATATTTACTTTTCAACAAGTAAACGTAGCAGTACTTTGTGCAATCATCAATAAACGTGATGAAGTACTTATTGCCATCTTTTCTGGGTAGTGATTTCAAATCACATATGTCTGTGTGTATCATATCAAGTGGTTTGGTTTTTCATTCAACCGATTTGAAAGATGATCTTGTAAGTTTGGCTTCGACACAAGTTTCACACTTATACTTTGAATCAATATGAAAATTTGGTATGCCATTAAATTTAATCAAACGACGCATTGAATTAAATTTAACATGTCCAAGACGGCCATGCCACATATTAGAAGACTCAATCAAGTAAGCAGAAGAATTCATTTTATTGATAGCATTCTTAACAACTATTACATTGAGCTTAAACATACCATTCAGGGCATACCCCTTACCAACATACTTTGATTCTTAGAAAATACAACTTTATCAGACTAAAAAACAAGATGAAAACCAAACTTATTCAAAAGCCATCCGGACACAAGATTCTTGCGAATCTCCGGAACATACAAGACTTTAGTCAACTTTAGCTCTTTCTCGGATGTCATCTTCAAAATAACATCTCCTTCGCCCTTGATATCAGCAGTTGCAGAGTTGCCCATGTACAACTTCTCTCTATTGTCAACCGCTCTGAAAGAGTGAAACATACTCTTGTCAGCACACACATGACGGGTTGCCCCAGTATCAACCTACCAATCATTATTATTCGAACCTACTAGGTTAACTTCAGATATCATGGTAACGACATCAGACACCATAGAAATCATGTCTACATTATCATTCACCATATTAGCCTCGCGTGGAGTCACCCGCTTTGGCGCTTTGTAATTAGCAGCACGGTGGCCTGGCTTGTCACAGTTGAAGCAATTTCCTTGGAACTTCTGCTTTGCAATTCCACCTTTAGGATCAAGGTACTCTGACTTCCCTTTGCTCTTCTTGTCATTCTTCCCTTCGCCAAAGCTCTTGCCTTTAGACTTTGAAGAAGACGAATCGTTCTCAACCATATTTGCCTTGGCATAATCAGGTTTATAAGTGGTTTTCTGAGCCAGATTGTTGTCCTCTTCAATACGAAGACGAACAACCAAGTCTTCAACAGTCATCTCCTTTCGCTTATGCTTCAAGTAGTTTTTAAATTCTACCCAGCTTGGAGGTAACTTTTCAATGATAGCAGCAACTTGAAAAGTTTCACTCAAAGTTATACCCTCAGCATGAATGTCGTGTAGCAAAACCTGCAGATCTTGAACCTGAGTTATCACACTCTTTGAATCAACCATCTTGTAATCCAAAAAATGAACTACCATGAACTTCTTTGTACCAGCATCCTTAGTTTTGTACTTGCGTTCTAACGACTCCCAAAATTCTTTGGCAGTCGTAGTCTTGCAGTACACATTGTACACAGAGTCCACCAAACCATTCAGAATATAGTTATGACACAAGAAGTCTGAATGTTTCCATGTTTTAACAGCTTGCACGGCTTATTGATTAGCGGGTACACCTTCTTTAGGAGGTTCCACCTGAGGTACAGTCTCCTTTAAGAACTTCGCAAGGTTCAAAGTAGTGAGATAGAAGAAAATTTTCTGCTGCCACCTCTTAAAATTCTTCCCATTGAATTTTTCTGGTTTTTCAGCATGATTAGCAACTGTGTGGGTAACTGGCTCACCAGTTACATTCACAGTAGTAGTTACAGGAGTTTCAGGAGTGCTGGTAGACATTCTGAAAGATCAAACAAGATCAAAACACAAACAGTTAGACAACTGTTATAAATCTGTATATAAGAAATTCAAACGTGATCTCTATATACTTATAGTGGATCTACTTCAAAGAAACTCAATCTTGGTTTCAACGAATTAAATGGAATTATAAAATATATCAGTTTAACAGAAACACAATCTTGGTTTCAATATAAACTGATAAGAACAACTGCTTAAAGAAAAACGTTAGAGATCTATTAATTAAAATCTGTAAATTAAAACTGATTTTCAGTGAAACTCAATCCTGGTTTCGGCAGAAATAGTTTATAAATAAATCTGATAAAACTATTAATCCACTTTAATAAAAGTTTTAATTCTGTTAAACAGAATCTGTTTTAAGATTGTGGGAAACGGTGTATACTTTTATTAAAAACAATAATAAAATTAACAGAAAAACAAAGAACAAAATTAAATAACAAATAAAATTGAAAGCAGTAAGAATATAGAGATGAGGCACATGTTTAACACGTTTCCCTTAAAACAGATTTGCCGTCTGTTTCCCAGGGTATAACGTCCAAAGCTGTTGTACATCCGGACTAGACAAACTTGCCTGAAAGATCACGAAAGCCTTATGCGTTTCTGATCGAAAACTGCTGGAAAAATCGTCTGGTAATGGAGTAGGAAAAACTGCGTTTTTTTCTAATGTCTTTAACTGAACGAGAAGAGGTTATATTTATATTGAAAACTTGACTTGTTCTCAAAGAAAAATATATACCAAAGTCAGGAAAATCTGTTATAACTAAAACAGATTTCCTGTCTTTTTAACATACAAAAATATTATGTGAATAACTTCTGTATCTATTCCTAAAATAGATGTACAGAATTTTCTGGAAAAAACAAATTGAATTCGCAGCAAAAAAGTACCGAAATCTGCCCGCACCCAAGCCAGTTTTCGGAGCTGCATTCGTGCACAAGTTCAGTAGCTTTGAACCCGTTTTTGGCCTAGAAATCTCACTTTCTGGCACCCCCCGCGCGCACGCGTAGGCGTGGGAGTAAAAACCCACAAATGAATATTGTAGAGTAGAAACTAGGATTTCCTTATAAACATGTTTTCACTTCATGTTTCAAGCGATGTGGGACAAAATATTTTCCAAATATTGTGTTTCACGTGACTCACTTTGAGACACGATATCTCATTCATATTAACTCCATATTGGACATACTTTAGCTCGTTGCGAAGCTCTCTTCAAGGACGCAAAGCTACTAGGTACTACGAATATATATAACATATACATATATAAAATTATGTCCAAAGTATTTCAAAAACCATATTTTGCAAAATATTGTCCAACAATAACAAAGCACACTCTGAATGCAGATGACAAGTACAAATTTTGCAAGTGAATGTAGTTTCTTCACTTCCTTCTATTTTAGTCAAACAGAGACCACAACTTTGTTGAAGTTCTTCTATCTTAACTCTATATAGCAGGTGATTTGGATGAGATTTATGTGTGATTGTTTCAGGAATGAACGCGCAGTTAACATCGATGTAATAATCACATTTGACACAAGAGTAAGCAAATCCATTGCACGCCAAGTGGGAAACACTACATTCAAACACATCGAATAAAAAACGAGGTGCTTTTGGCAAGAGTGTAAGGGTATGTTGTGGGTGACCTCTATAGTTGATTAACTCAAGAGGCAATCTAGTGCACCAAGCATGAAGGAAAAAGTTGCATTCCTGATTATCAGCTCTACATTTGTGAAACGACATGGCCACGATTAGTCTTATACACCCATTGCATAATACCTTCACCCTTTTCATTGGATAGTGATAAAATAATGTAGTTGTTCTTGAAGAGTTTGGGCTTGTTATATCATTATTGCATGGTGTATCCACTAGAACTAGTGGATGTTGATGAGCAAAATGTGTTAGGTTCGTTTCGGAGGCACTTGATGGCATTTCTAAATCAAACAAGTGTTTTAATATGTTGTTACTATGATCAAGGAATGGGAGATGGAGAAGATCCGGATAATCAACATCATTGTAGTTTTTACCTGATGAATCTTATAAAACACAATCACTATATATTTTCTTCATAAAAACTCGTAGCTATAAAGCTAATTAGTTATGGTAAGTGTGGTTTTACGTACCCTTTTTTAAGGTAATGGACATACGCACGTCTTTCCCTATTGTTTCACAACCTAGGTGTACATAATATTGACATTTCTCACATTTAAAGATCCAATGATGTTCATCTCCTATGAAATCATATTCACATACCTTACATTTGGGGTTATATTTAGCTTTTTGATCTACCTCCAGAAAGGAGTAAACAAGGGTGAGTGGGTGAGTATGTTCTAAATATACCTCTGTGTGATCTTTGATTACAACCCTTTTTGACGTGAAAACACAATCACTATTGGCGGAAAAACGTAAATAAGTAGTACATTGACAAAAGTTCCCTTTGTGTTTCTTCCCACACACATCACATTTGGCCAAAATACTTTTAGAGATCGGCATTAACAGGTGTTGGTGGCTAAGGTGATAGATCAAGTGGTTTTGTACACCAATTTTAGCACATTATGTTGGATATATTGTTTAATATATCATCATTTGTTTACTACTGTTTCGTAAACAAAAATATTGAAACAAAGTATGAACTGAGATAACAAAACACATAAAATAACAATTGAATACATGAAGATGAACCTGATCACTTAGAGCAAAATTCTTACCCATCTTAAGAACATTTCTGTAAACATGAGAAAACCCGTTAAAGAGCTCCGCACTGGATTAAACTCCATGTCCTTAAAAGGTGTTTACGCGCTCGATTCTCCGCAAGCCTCATGCGTAACAAACCCCAGGATTTGATGCAGACTCATGTTGTCAATCACCAGAGTATGATGACAACAAAATGATAATGGTGGAGCAGAATCCCAAATGGCAAGAAGATGAAGAATAATCCAACATATATGTGTGGTACTAGTTCAAGTTCTATCTTATTTTTCTTGTAGGGTCTAGTCATAAACTTAAACAGGATATGGCATGTCTCTATTACGCTTTAAAGAAGGAAACGTGGAGTGGTGGTTGCAAAATTGCTTTCCAAACCGGTCCACTTTCCTTTTATCTTGGTTGACTTAGTCCCACATGTAGTCACACATATACTTGCATTATTCTTGTTTTATTAGCTTGAACAACCATCTTCTATAAGTTGTACAATAAGTCACAACATTGATTATTTTTACATTATACTTCAACTCTTCAAAACTTGCCAACCTCACACTAAGTTCCAACAATCCCCCACCAGGTTGGAAAGTTTTCTGCCTCTCTAATAGGTTGTGTCACGAAAGTGTCATTACGATTAAACTTTTGTTTACTCGAAGCATGTAAAATGAAATAGGTCCAATGGTGTCCAAAGGAATTAAACCAACTAACCTTAATTATCTCACCCAACACACCTCTACACACTTCCCATTTTAACCATCTCATTCTCAAACTGAGCGCGAATATGGCCATGCGCTTAAATCCTGTTTCATAACCCTCTAAGAGAGAAACCACAACTCTAAATTCAAGGATACACCACCTCTAGGTCATATAGGCAAAGCTACTCTAACAACTTTGTTGCTAAGACGTCTCAAAAGCTTTGTTAAAAGAATAATCTCATCCTCATTCTCAGCAACGCCATGCTATCTTTTCTATACATGAGTCAATTCGTTGATAGCATCTTTTATGGATAGGTGACTTCCTAATTACCCATTAAACTTGGAGATAGGAGTACTAAATTCAAGTCGGGTTTCCATCACTAACCGATTCACATATGGTTTCAGACTCATGCCTCTAGCATCTCTCAATAAGTCTATCGTCAGAGGCTTAAAGGAGAACTTTCGATAAGTTATAATCATTCTTATCGATCTCATTATAAACACTCACCAAGTCCCTTGTGACAGTCTTAGTAGGGTAACAATCAAGTTTCTAGTTCACTTGACAAACTTGTCAACAATGGCCATTATTGATTTTATCTAGAAATTCACAATCAACAAAATATAGAGGTATTAGGTCATTATACCGCTTAACTTCCTTCTATTGTCATGACTAGGCGAATAACACAACTTTCATCTTGAAGTTTAGTAGCACACTTGTTTCTTGCACATTCAAGAAATAATGTATTGTGTGTGAGTATAACGATCCACCAACTTGTGAACTCTATTATGGTTTTCATGTGTATATGTATATTTGTAAATTGATTACACTATTAGAGGGACGAAAAAGGAAAGAATCATAATCATAGTGATTAGTTATGATCATAATTCCATCCTATAAGGGACATAAAGTGATAGTTTCAACTTGATGTTGCTTACCAAATCACTCGTTCTTTATCAATTACATACACATGAAACACCATATAAACTCTTCAATGCGTTATAACTCATCTCTATATAACCCCCACCATTTGACAATAATTGTTTTTTAGTCACTTCTCAATACTGTCACTACCGGTAAGCCAGCTCGCTTCACTCGTATGACACGGTACAACCAATCGCTCGAGCTCTTTTGGTTGTCATAAGTAAGTTTTCGCTTCATTAAGCTACTAAAAATGCAATAAATCTCATTCCTACACGAATCAACAATTTACGCATTTTTAAGTATATCGCTTCTAGCTTATGCGTTGTTTTAAATAATTATTCACATGAAAACAATTAGCATAGCATCCATCAAAGTCCTTAATTTTTTTGTTTCATTTATCAAATTTTAATAATTTTGTAGTGCCATCAATAACTATAAATTATTAAACCCAAATTATTTACTCATTAAATAATTACTCCATGATATGAAGCAAAAAAAAATAATGAAGACAAAGCTAGAAATCATAGTTATTTAAAAACGTGATCATAAATCACCATGTCTACTAGTTTAAGAATAACTTAATAATATCTCCAGATTTTGTACCAACAAGGACAATTGTTGGTTTATTTGAAAATGTGGCATTTTCATAGTATCAATGATTCACGATCGTACACTCCTTCACGAACTGGTGTTGATCCCATCGTAGATCTACGTAAATACGAGCGCGATAGTATTCCTCATTGTAACTCGGTTTTCTCAATTCCAGTCACAACTTCGAGTGTCAACTGATCATTTTTTCACACTTGTTAAAACTAATATATCAACATTCAACATGCATTCTATATCAAAATACCAACATGTACAATCCAATATAGTTTTGCAAAAGATAAATAAAGTTTAAGACGCCAAATCTTGGTCCATTTAGCACCTTAAAATGGATACACCAAATCTCAATCCAAAACACATTTCTATCATAGATTTAATAAACCCTTTGGAACTGATTTACGGATCCCACAAAAACCTATTAAACACCTTTTAAGATTGTTGGATATATTGTTTAATATATCATCATTTGTTTACTACTGTTTCATAAACAACAATATTGAAACAAAGTATGAACAGAGATAACAAAACACTTTAAATAACAATTGAATACATGAAGATGATAAAGATGAACCTGATCACTTGGAGCAAAATTCTTAGCCATCTTAAGAACATTTCTGTAAACATGAGAAACCCTTTAGAGAGCTCCGCACGGGATTAAACTCCATGTTGTTATTCCCATTCAATTCATAACACAAGATTTAGAAGAGATATTTAGAGAGAGAAAGAGAAGAAAGTAGAGAGAGAAACAAGAGAGAATTTGGAAGGTTAATGTTTACTAGAGAGAAAAAGTAAAATGAACCAACACCCTCTTCCACATGTGGAAGAGGGTTATATATGCCACGGCCTAAGGCCTTTGTGGGCTTCATTTTGGGTCGGGCTTGGCTTTGTTTTGGGCTTACGCCCCTAACTTATACAATATTAGCTTAAAGTCCAAGCCCGGTTTTCCCGACTAACCTATTACAATACAAGACCATTTAACGACTGAGATGACCTATTACATTCTTGTTTGACTATATAAAATATAGGGCTAACAATCTCCCCCAATGTATCGGTCATCTTTAAATGCTTAAAAAGCATAAGATGGTTGAGTGAATACATTCTTGTAGAGGAGATCTTCCTGCTTTGGTCTTGTATCTTTGTCTTGATCTTGTTTGTAACAGCTTTGTTCCTTCATGCTTTCGTGATCTTTATCTTGAGCATTTGTCATTTGACTTTGAGTGCTTGAGATCTTCATCTGTACTCCTTGTGACTAAGATGACCTATTACATTCTTACATTCTTAGGTATCTTTATTATCGCCATCTTGTGCTCTTGTGACTTCTGAATCGACATCGGTATCACAGCTACGCCACCTTCTTGATATGCAGCAACATATATAGACACGGATAAAATGGCTTTGAACATTTCATCCTAACTCGGTAGCGTTTTACCTCCGGTCGGTGAAGACCGTTAAACGGTATTAAATACCGTACCTGTGATCAGGTAGATTCGATTAAGAACCTCCTTGACAGGGTTTCCCGGCGGTAGTAGCCAGTTCTCTTTACTCGACTGTCTCAAAGCAGACTACGAACGTAAAGAGTGAATCATAAGGATAAATTATCCGTCTGATTAGAGTCGTCAAATTCAGATTTCCTGGAACAAGTTTGATTCTAAAAGAATCGCACCATTGTTGCTTTCTAGTTTGTCACAAGCTTGATTCATAGAGAATCTTGCGAGTTACCTACCGCAGTGCTGTTTGATGTTGACACTGGAAGGATTTCCATTCGTCACTGTGAACACTAATGAGTGTCACTCTGAATGTTCTGGCAAGATCACATGGATTTTGCGAAGAAACCTGGAATCAAGTTTGAATCAATTAAGAATCCAAACTTAGTTGCTTTCCAGTTCTCACAAGTTTGATTCGTGTAGAATCGCACAAGTTACCTACCATGAGCTTGTTTGATGCTGGCTCAAGCAGGATTTCCATCTTCATTGTGAATCGTATCACTCAGATGTTCTGGCAATATCACAAGGATAATGCGTAGGACTCGATTGTGTCCTAATGAGATGATAAATTGATCTCGTTTGGCTCTAGACTCAATAAGTGCATTTTTGGTAATCGGAGGCTGGAGCAGACTGCCACCTTTTCAATATTAACTGACTCGGAGTGAGAAAGTCAATAGATACGTGTTGATCTCCGTGACAATGAGACAAGTTTCTTTTGAGAGAAACTCGAATGGCTGGGGAAGGGTTGTGCATCGCATCACTGGGTCCATGACACTTGTCTTCAAAAGATGTGTTAACCCGGTTTCTACCTAAGTTGCACAGAATATTCAACTCCTTCAATGCTTACCAATACGTCATCATTAGCACCTTGTTGTGATTGTTCTAGTGCTAACTTAAGTAATTGGTCCGCATTCAGCTTTATTTCACTCCATCTTTCCTAAGGACAACTATTTCTAGCTATGGAATGTCCTTGGGTAGATCCCTCCGGTTCTGGTTGGATCATAGGACTTAGTTTCCTATCCTAAACCACCTTTTGACTCCATCATTCCGTCGTAGATAGTAGGTTGTTTTGGGTAAAGATCGTAACCATAAAACCATTAAAAACCATTCAAAGTGCTTGATAAAAATCAAAACTTTTAACACTCTGAAAGTTTTATCTTTTCGAAAAGCTCCCCCTATACACATGCATCGATATACGAAATAGTTTGGCATGTGAAGGAAAGAGTTGCACTTGAGTCTTTAAGATCACATGTTGTGATATATTACATTTTAATCACATTTTCTCCCCCTATCTCTAATATAAAAACATCATATTAAAGATACTAAATGATTAAAATATGACAATTTCTGAAAAACGATTGGGAGAGAAACATGTGTGCACGAATGAAGCATGGAACATTTTCAGTCGAGTCGCTCCCCCTCAACAATATATGTGTGTCTTGAGACAAAATTTGACAAAATTTTAGGAAAACGACACCACAAAATATGTTGAGGTACGGAGTTGAGATGCCTTTTCCGATATAATATAATACATTTGACAATTTCATATCATTTTCGGAATGTGTTGGATACATAAAATATGACAATTTTAGAGATGTACCCAACAACATTAAAAGGATTGATTTTAAAACTCTCCCCCTCAAAAATTGATCAAAATAACATATGACAATTTTGAGATATAAAAACCACTTATGAGGAAGGGAGTGTTGAACACACATTTTTGAAAGATTTAGAAAAACCTTTTGAGAAATTCTTGAAAAAATGTGTTCAACGGTTTTAAAATAATCAGGATAGAAGACTTCTCTTCTATTGATTAGGGAAAGCGCACTGAAACGTACACTCCCCTTTCGGGTCCGTTTTTCATGAGCTCAAAACTTTGATTGTTTTGTGACTAGCTCATGACCGAGAAAAATAAATTTCCCGTTGTGAAGGATAAGTTATCATCCGTGATAAACTTTCCTTAAGTTGAAGTTCGAGTTCTAAGCTGACATTTACTTAGAAATCGTTTTTCATGAACTTAAAAACTTTGAATTTTTTTATGAGAAGCTCATGACCGAGAAATATGAATTTCTCGTTGAGAAGGATAAGTTATCGTCTGAGATAAACTTTCCTTAGTTGAGGTCCGAGTTCTAAGTTGTGATGCGCCTAGAAGTCATAGTGAGAGAATATCAAGCAACTTCATTTTCCAAAACCTCCAAGTCTTCTGGAGTCATATACTTCATACCAAGACGGCCAACGAGATACGTAAACCTATCTTTCGATAGAGCTTTTGTAAACAAGTCTGCCAGCTGGTACTCAGTTCTGGCAAAGTATAATTCCACGATGCCGCGTTCCACTTGTTCCTTGATGAAGTGATATCTGACATCGATGTGCTTGGTGTGGGAGTGTTGAACCGGATTGTAAGATATGGCTATGGCCGACTTTGAGTCACAATACATAGGTATTTTATCAAAGTGGAAGCCATAATCCGTTAGTTGAGTTCTCATCCAGAGGACTTGAGCACAACACGCGGATAGAGCCACATATTCTGCTTCAGCTGATGAGAGCGAAGTGCAATCCTGCTTCTTTGACGACCAGCTGACAAGCTTGTCTTCCCCTAGAAATTGTATGCTACCAGAAGTGCTTTTACGACTATCAAGACAACCTGCGTGATCAGAATCTGAAAAAGCCGTTAGATGAAAACCAGTTTCCCTTAGATACCAGAGTCCCATGTGAATGGTATTCTTAAGGTACCGAAAGATCCGTTTAACCTCTTTGAGGTGCTTTTGAGTAGGTCTGGCTTGATATCGTGCACAATAGCATGTGGCATGATGAATATCAGGCCTGCTGGCTGTAAGGTACATAAGTGACCCGATCATACTGCGATATCGCGTTTGATCTACGGGATATGAGTTCAAGTCAGCGTCTAGGGATGTGGTCGACAATGGTGTACCAACGCGAGCACATGAGGTCATACCATGCTTTTTAAGTATCTCTTGAGCATACTTAGCTTGGTTAATGAAGATACCACATGGGGATTGATGAATCTGGAGGCCTAAAAAGAATTTTAGCTCCCCCATCATTGACATTTCAAATCTGTTGTGCATTAATTTTTCAAAACGTTTTGAAAGTTTTGGGTTCGTAGAACCAAAAACAATGTCATCAACATAAACTTGCACCAGCATTATGTCATCCCCATATTTATTAGTAAAGAGAGTAGGATCAATAGAACCTTTGGAGAATCCTTTGGACACCAAGAAGTTTGAAAGTTCTTCGTACCATGCCCTTGGAGCTTGTTTAAGTCCATATACAGCCTTCTTGAGACGATAGACTTTGTCAGGATGATGAGGATCGATGAATCCTTCCGGCTGATTCACATACACTTCTTCCTTCAAATGACCGTTGAGAAAAGCAGTTTTAACGTCCATCTGAAAAACCGTGAAGCCCTTATGTGCAGCATAAGCAAGGAATATCCTGACAGCTTCCAAACGAGCGACTGGAGCGAATGATTCATCATAGTCTATGCCTTCTTGTTGACGGTATCCCTTAACCACAAGACGAGATTTGTTTTTGATGATGGTTTGTTCTTCATCCAGTTTATTTTTCCAGATCCATTTGAAATCTAGAATTGACATTCCATAGGGTCTGTCAACAAGTTCCCAAACATTTAGGCGTTCAAACTGATGAATTTCGTCTTGCATTGATTCAATCCACGCATGATCAGTCATGGCTTGTTTGATGTTTGTAGGTACAGTTGAACTCACTGTGAGTGCATACATACACACATCGCCATCGGTTTCGAGTTGTCTGCGTGTTCGAACCGGTTGTGAAGGATTTCCAATGACTTGCTCCAATGGATGATCACGTGTCCAATGGTGAGTGGATGGATATGGTTGGTAGAATGTATGCATGTTGGACGGATCAACATGTTGAGTAGAAGACTCTCCGACTTCGTGTACCGATGTACCGAACGGATTGATAAATTCTTCATTGTCAGGTTGTGCATCGACTGCTTGATTGTTGTTTTCTCTTTCAGCATTGACGGTTGGTGATGTTGGTTGTATGACAGTTTCTTGAGTTTGTTGAGTATCCACTGGAATTGTCTCTTGAGAAACGGTTGCTGAAGTAGATGCAGTTGTGTCTTGTTTACTTTGAGATGGTGCATCAGCAGTATTGACAGCGGAAGGCTTTGACACAACTTGATTGTTTCCATGGTAATATTCATCAAACATTGGATCATATAAATCAACCAACTCATTCATATGTGTCGTATCCTTCGAGTCTACTGTAGGAGTACTTTGTTGACGTTCTTGCACGGGACGTACACTGTTTTGTGTAGGTGACATTGCTGGACATTGAGGTGTGGGACTTGAGCTGATGTGATCAAGTACCATGTGTGGCAATTCGTCAAAGTTCACATGAATTGTTTCGACAATGATCTTTGTTCTCTTGTTATAGACCCGATATCCTTTCGACAATGTAGCATACCCCACAAAAATACATGCATCACCTTTTTCTTTCATCTTGTCGAGATTCTCACCGTCTTTAAGGATGTAGCATAAAGATCCAAATACGTGAAAGAATTTTACAGTAGGTTTCCTGCCATTGATGATGTGGTAAGGTGTCTTTTCATGTCTAGGGATGACGAGAGAACGATTCTGAGTATAACAGGCAGTTGCAATTGCTTCAGCCCAGAAGAATAGCGGTAATTTTGAAGTAGAAAGCATTGTTCGAGCAGCCTCAACCAAAGTACGGTTCCGTCTTTCGACAACGCCGTTTTGTTCAGGAGTTCGAGCAATAGACGTTTGATGTTCGATGCCTTCTTCTTGAAAGTAAGATTGCAAGTTCTTGTTCAAAAATTCAGTACCCCTATCCGTTCTTACGGTTAAGACTTGAGCTTGAAGATTGCGTTGTATCATCTTGAGAAAGTTTTTGAGAACCTCTGGTGTTTCATCTTTGGACCTTAAGAAGAAAGTCCATGTGTATCTAGAGTAATCATCAACAATCACTAGAATATACTTTTTCCCGTTAATACTCTCTACACGCATGGGACCACATAAATCCATGTGTAGAAGTTCCAATCGTCCTTTTGAGCTAGGGGTAGTCTTTGTTTTGAAAGACTTCCGTTTTGCTTTCCCCAACTCACAAGAAGAACAAAGATGGTCTTTGACGAATTTCAACTTAGGAAGACCGGTCAAAATATCATTCTTCGAAAGCAAGTTGATGGTGTCAAAGTTGAGATGTGACAATCGTTGATGCTATAACCATGCTTGAGATGATGAAGCTTTAGCCATTAAGCAAATTGGATTTGTTGAAGATGTGTCTTGAAGAGTTACTGTGTAGAGATCAGAACCACGAGAACCTGTAAGAAGGTCATTCCCATCGTAATCTCAAACATAGCAAGTAGATTTCCGAAAAGCCACTTCCAAATCCGCATCACAAAATTGACCAACCGAGAATAAATTGTGATTCAGTCCCTCGACGTAATAAACCCGTTTTATAGTGATATTCCCTTGAACCAAGTCTCCATATCCGAGTATCGGTGCAAATTGATCATTTCCAAACCGTACCGTACCCAGAAACTTCTCCTCGAAGTTAATGAGAAGCTTGAGATTGCCCGTCATGTGCTTTGTGCACCCGGAGTCCATTATGAATAGGATGAGTTCGACGAGCTGCAGAAGAATTAGAAGACAATGTAGCATTTGACAAATGGGAGCCCTTGATAGAAACGGGTTCCAAAATAGTAGTGGACCTAGATTCTAAAGGCAAGCTAACATTCATAGACCCAATTAGAATGGGGGTTGTCTTAGGTACCCATTTGTATCCGGGTGGTGTAAATCTTGAATACCCCCGTGTACATGTCCTAATCATGTTCTCATAAAGCTTCTTTAACCTGCTTTGTTTACGTAGAGTAGTGGATTCTAACGCACTTAGTTTCTTAAGTGGTTGCTCAGTGGATTGGTTCAAAGTTCTTGTGGGTTTACTAGTACTAGTGGGCATACGAATAGGCTTCCTAGTTCTAGTATTCACGCCATTATAATTAAGAGCACAAGCATCATGATTGAAAGTACGAACACATTTTCCACATTCAACACAAACAAATTCAACATTCGAGGTCTTAGCATTTAAACTGTCATTACATGCAGTTACAGACGTTTTATTCTTAGAAAACTTAAAATTCCTACGGTGATCTTCTACTTCATTCTTCTTCCCTTGACTATTGTTAGGCATGACTCTATCTTCAACTCTAGTGCTCTTAAGCTGTGGTCCGCTAACACTAGTAGTGGGATTTACTCCTGTAGAAGAAGACACACGTTGATTAGTTTTCCTAGTATTCTGAGGTAACTGCGTTGTTCCAGTTTGAGTGGACCTAGTGTTCATCTTATACATTCCAGGTGCTATCACATTAGTGCTCTTATCATTTCCTATCTTAGGCAAAGTCTGTGGGGATTGTCCCAAAATAGATGATTTAGGGCATTTAACCGCATTCGGTTGACGAACGGCGGATGGTTTACCCAAACCAGACTTTCCTTTCATTTTCTCAATGAGTTTCTATAAGTCACTTATGGCTATGTCCCTTTCTTTTAGCTGAGCTTTCAAATCATTTATTTCGAAATCTTTTTCATTTAGTAGACGAAACGAAGAAGCTGACATTTCTTGACACTTTTTATGATTATGAGATTTTTCACCTTTTTGTGAAGCAAGTTCAAGAGAAATGGAGTGTTTCTCAAGTTGAGAAAAACTTTTCGAAAGTTTGTTGTATGACTGAATTTGTTTTGAAAGCTCTACTTCAAGATTGCGACATTTTTCGTCCGATTCTGACACAAGACATGCTACATGACAATATTGATCAAGATCGGTATACACACCAAGTATAGCATTCATATGGTCAGCATAAAAGTATTCCTTCGAAAGTCGATCAATTTCGTTAGAAAGTTGGTGTTCTTGTGTCTTTAATTTAGTTTGAAGAAAATCAGCTTCATTTTCTAGAGATTTAACATAACTTAAATCAGTTAACATTTCCTCAGTGAGAGCTGTATAAAACATTTCCACATTTTTTGAAAGATCATCAATGGTTGGAACAATACATTGTTGAATGACGACTTCTACTTGTGGGTTAGGTTTAATATTCCAAATGGTATCCCTAGAAACTTTTTCATAGTCGACGACACCTTTGTACAAATTTAAAACCCCTTGTTTTATAAACTCAAATTGCTGAACACTTTTGCTTTTCTCATCCCATTTACGTTTTTCATCCAAAATTCGTTTTTCTAACAAAATTGATTGCTTTTTGAAACTCCTTTTTAAAGAAACTTTCTTTTGTGGTTCATCACTTGGTGGTGGAACACTATTATACATCTTTTGTTCTTTTGAAAGTTCTTTTTGAGGGACAAACTTAATATGATTGTTAGAATCAGAAAGGTTTATTAAATCACTTAAGTTTGATCGAATTTCTTCTTGTTGACGAATGATTTCGTCGCAGTCAGGGGAAAGCATAAGAGCAAGATTATCAACATAACAACCGATATCATAAAGAGCAGGCTTGGTACTTTGAACTTTCTTGAGATATTCAGGCTTGACAAAACTCGTTTTCATATTTCTATTGAGCATATTCATAGTTTGAATAGACTGACCCGTTTTGTAAACAATGTTGTTTAACGTGTCGACTCTCTTTTCCAAAGCAAGAATTTTTTCAATATCCTTTTCTTCACGAGTTTTATAAAGCTCAGTTTGTTCTTTGTTAACCGACTCTAATTCAGTAATTTGGAGTTTATGTAGCAGCAGTTGTTCTTCAAGTTCCGATATCTTCTGTTTTG
This sequence comes from Glebionis coronaria, assembly GCA_025667525.1. Lineage (NCBI taxonomy): Eukaryota > Viridiplantae > Streptophyta > Magnoliopsida > Asterales > Asteraceae > Glebionis > Glebionis coronaria. The sequence continues at coordinate 541,661,607 of CM046882.1, forward strand.
ACATATGAATTTCGTGTGTTACTTCAGAACAATATTGTTCGTTGAGCACCTTACGTTCATATACCAAACCATTAGCTATTGCAACTCGTCGATCAGCTTCTTTTACATAATCACACTCTTTAAGCCTGTCTATCTCCTCGTCTAAGGATGTGTTTGCTTGCTTCAAACGTTTATTAGCATCTTTGTTTTCCTCAATTTCATGTTTTAAAGAATCAATTATAGACGCAAGCAAATCACGGTCCTCATCCGAGTCAGTATTCTGAACAGCATTACCTTCATCATTACACATATGCTGTGAATCCGTAGAGATATTGCTATCCTCCGTGTCCATTACATATGTGTCATTGATGCTTTCGGGTTGCTCAGGATGCCGTCGTTCATTAGCAAACACATTATAGTTATCATTTGTTGGTACCTTTTCAATTGGCTCAGTATCAAAGATAGGTCCAGAAGTATCAGCAGTCTCTGGAAGCACTTCTTGAATCTTTTCCATGTACACATAATGTGCCTCTAGCTCTTGATCATCGGCTTCATCATCAGTGTCATCACGCCAGTCAACTTCATCTGCTGTTAGTGGAATTCCTGCTTCTTCTTTCTTACACAGCAGCATCTTTTCCTTGTGATACCCTGAGTCCTTAACCCGTTTTGGCTTCTTGCATTCCCTAGCCATGTGCCCAAATCCCTTACAGTTGAAGCATTGAATCCCAGTCTTCTGCACAACCGGAGTGCCTACAGTATCTCTAGCCCCAACTTGATTCAGCATCCTCTGATTATCATACCTAGCATCACGATCATACCTAGGTGCATGATCAACTTCCTTATATCTAGCATTGGATGATGATCTGAGGTTGTTGTTGGTAGGTTTGTAGATCTTCTTGTAAGTTGTGGTGAGTAAAGACATGAGTTCTTCAATCTTCTTGTCCCTTGAAGTTTGTTCATCATCACTGTCTCCATCTGACTCGGTGTCATACTTTGGAGGTGGAGTGGGGACATTTGCTTTTGCTTTGTGTTTAGCAGCAACTAGTGGTTTGGTGGATGAGCTTGATGACTTTGAGGAATGAGTAGGTGGTTGTTGACGGGGAACGGGTTTTGTTGAAGTAGCAGCCACAAAAGCAATAGAATTAGCAGACCGTTCTGCCTTTTCAGCCCTTAGTTCATTCACTTCATTCTGATGTTGTTTCAAGATATCATAAAGTTTGTGGTAAGATATAGTCTTGATATCCTCCCTTTGTTTGACCAAAGTCACAAACCTTTGCCATTCCGGTTTGAGTTGAAGTAGAAACTGAACATTGGCATGATGATTGGAGATGGTGCACTGATTTCTGACAAGCTCATTCATCATTTTATAGAATCTCGAGTAATAAGATTCAATGGATTCACCATCTTCAGATGTGAATTTTCCAAACTCCCAAAGTAGATTAGTCTCGAGATCTTGAACATTGATCGACTCACCTTGCTTCAATCGATGAATTGCATTCCACATTTCCATAGCATTAGGACATGCATCAACTGTGGAATAGATGTCGTTATCAATTCCAGTGAGTATGAATACAGCATCAGCTTCAGCTTGGAGGAGTTTCTTTTTCTCAGCAGAACATGTGTCAAAATCCTCCATAGCTCGTATAGTTGATGAAGTACCATCCTCTGCCTGTGTTGTAATTGGTTTGAATTCAAAAACTGGAGGTGGATTCTCAAGGCAGTGACGAAGAGCAGTTCGGTTTTCTATTCCATCGAGAAATCTGAGAAAACGAGATCTCCATTGAACGTAGCAACCGGTAGTGAGCACAGGTGGGTTACCGTTGCCACCTTGTTCCAAACGAATTTGATTAGCAGTTGCAATGTTGATGTTGTTGTTAGACATGGTGAATACTTGTGGATGAATTGCAGATCTTAGTGGATTTGATGTGATGATGTGTGGTTAAAATTGAAATTCCGAAAATTCAAAAATTCTTTTCTCAGCCCGACAATAAATTTCTCAGTCTGACAAAACGGTAAGCCGAAAAATTTTGTATCGCCAAATTTTGAATTTGAGTTAGAAATAGCCAAAAACTAGTAGGAAAAAATTTGAATTTACTTGACCTAAAAATTTTAACTTTTTTTTTTTAATCTTCGTGTAAACTACGTTCCGAAACTAGTCTAGATAGTGGCTAAGTCCAAAATTTACTCAAACAAAATACCCATCGGAATGTCCATCGGAATACTTATCGGAATGCTCAGATCGGAATGTCAAATCGGAATGCACTGTCGCAATGTCCAGATCGGAATGTTCTGTCGGAATGTGGATGTCGGAATGTTCAGATCGCAATATGCTGTCGCAATGTTAGATCGGAATGTGGCTGAGACAAATTGGACAGAGTAACGACTTAAAAAAAACCCTTGGAATCCCAGATCGCAATGCACGATCGGAATATCTAGATCGGAATAAGGTATCGCAATACAGTGATCGCAAAGTGGAATCCTTGGATTATTGCGATCGAGCCTCACACTTTGTACTTTCCGATGGCAACACCTGCTTGAATTTCGGAATGAAGAAGAACAAGAAATTTCGCAACTTTTGATCCAAAAGATTTGTGTTTTAGCCAAAACCAAGATACCCAAATCACTACTACTAGTATGTAGATGATTTGTATCAAGAAAAGACCATAAAAACACAAAAAGAAAGATGGGACGTGAGATATGGATCAAAAAAGCCACGAAAAATCAAGAACACCACACACGAATCTTCAATCACCTATCCACTATAGGCTCTTGATACCAAATGTTATTCCCATTCAATCCATAACACAAGATTTAGAAGAGATATTTAGAGAGAGAAAGAGAAGAAAGTAGAGAGAGAAACAAGAGAGAATTTGGAAGGTTAATGTTTACTAGAGAGAGAAAGTAAAATGAACCAACACCCTCTTCGACATGTGGAAGAGGGTTATATATGCCACGGCCTAAGGCCTTTTCATTTTGGGCCGGGCTTGGCTTTGTTTTGGGCTTACGCCCCTAACTTATACAATATTAGCTTAAAGTCCAAGCCCGGTTTTCCCGACTAACCTATTACAATACAAGACCATTTAACGACTGAGATGACCTATTACATTCTTGTTCGACTATATAAAATATAGGGCTAACACATGTCCTTAAAAGGTGTTTACGCGCTCGATTCTCCGCAAGCCTCATGCGTAACAAACCCCAGGATTTGATGCAGACTCATGTTGTCGATCACCAGAGTATGATGACAACAAAATGACAATGGTGGAGCAGAATCCCAAATGGCAAGAAGATGAAGCATAATCCAACATATATGTACTAGTTCAAGTTATGTCTTATTTTTCTTGTAGGCTCTAATCATAAACTTAAACAGGATATGGCATGATCTCTATTACACATTAAAGAAGGAAACGTGGAGTGGTGGTTGCAAAATTGCCTTCCAAACCGGTCCACTTTCCTTTTATCTTGGTTGACTCAGTCCCACATGTAGTCACACATATACTTGCATTATTCTTGTTTTATTAGCTTGAACAACCAACTTCTATAAGTGGTATAATAAGTCACAACATTGATTATTTGTACATTATACTTCAACTCTTCAAAACTTGCCAACCTCACACTAAGTTCCAACACATTCTATACCAATTCTAACTTGGGGTTGTTGACAGATAGAACAACTATAAAACAAGTTCTCATATCTATGCCTACTGTTACAAATTTGACACAGCCACCAGGATGGCCACCAATCAACCTGATGAAGGATAAGCTTATGCTCACGATGAGCTTCATGTGTCAGATCTGTCGGAAGCTCTGCACATAATTTATGGCTAGAGAAATCACAATCACTTTGATCACATTTATAGTAATACCTGTATAAAAATTTGATTTCTTGACGACAATAACCACATGGACATGGAAAGGCTTGCTTCATAATCAATTCCTCCTCATCATCGTATACTACTTCATCGCGTGGATATTCTGGATTCAAGTCTACAAGTTTTAGTGGATGCTTATGTTTTTTATCACCTTCGTTGTAGTAAGCATAATGTTTCCACTTACTTCAACTCTTTTTGAGGAAGTGATTTTTTCTAAGCGAGGATAGTAAGTATACAGAAGAGATGATAAGCTAAATCTGAGGTACACAGGATATATGCATTATATAGAATTATTTAAGTGATTCTTTTCCTAGAATATAAGTTAAACTTGAGGAATAACTAAATAGTAGTAATATATTATTAGTCCACATTGTGTAACTACAAATGGTTTAACTTACTGTTCATGACTATAAATTGTACAAGTTTAACCTAAATAGTAAACTAAATCAAACCTATTAGAAGTTAAATAAAATTTTGTGGGTTTCATTTTCTTACTTTTATATTCATTGTATTTTAGTAAGGAAAAGTTATAGTGACTTAAATAATTGTAAATCTTATTTGTAAGCAAAACTTTTAGTTAGTAAATGTCATTTATTTTGTAGTGTTGAGTTTAGTTTCATTTTGAATAAATATGTTGATTAGCACGTACATATAACTTTGTATTAATTGTTACAAACTAATATGATTTTTACCCAATAAGACTAGCTCGGATTTGAGATATTCTATATTGTCTATAATAAATACTTAGTCATTTAAAAAAAAGGGCGAGTCAACATAGAGATGAGATCCATGGAAATTCATACCCCAAAAAAGATAAAAAGAATCAATCACAACCATCCAATCCTACTTTCATCTAATGGTCACAAATAAATACAAAAAAAATATAAATACCATAAAACATATTTTATCCTCTCATTAATTAAAAGCTTTCTCTTTCTAAAAAAAACACACACCTCACTTTCTTTCTCAACCACCCCAGCCACCACATCCACCCCGACCACCGGAAAACCACCTCCATGACCACCATCACCACCACATCACCATAACCACGGCATCCTCCTCGTCGAAAATCAACGCCCCACCACCTCCACCACCACCGGACATCAACGAACCACCACCATCACATCCAACCGTCAAGTTTTGCATCACTCCGTCGCAAAAACGAATCTGGACAAAGATGTTGATTATGATGTCATGGATGTCGTTAAACAAATAGATCTGAGCAAAGATGTTGAATCAGAGAAAGATGGGGTTATGGAAGAAATGGAAGGTAGATATGCTGATGTGCAAGAAATAACAGGTAAAATGACATATTTTTTGGAAAAATTGTTTTGTTAGTGTTGAATGCAAATCACATGTAATCTTTTGTGAATTACATGTGATTTTTGGAATAAAAATGCTTTGTTAGTGATGAATGCAAATCACATGTAATTTTGTGTGAATTACGTGTGATTTTTGGAATAAAAATACTTTGTTAGTGATGAATGTAGATCACATGTAATTCTTTGTGAATTACATGTGATTTTTGGAATAAAATTACTTTGTTAGTGTTGAATGCAAATCACATGTAAATCTGTGTGAATTACATGTGATTTTTGGAATAAAAATGTTTGTTTGTGATGAATGCTAATCACATGTAATTCTGTGTGAATTACATGTGATTTTTGGAATAAAATACTTTGTTAGTGATGAATGCAAATCACACGTAAATCTTTGTGAATTACCTGTGATTGTTTATACGACATGATCTAAACAGATATGGGAAAAGAATGTAACAGTCGAAAGGCTTTCAAACGAAGTGAATTTTTTCGGGGATGATTGTTTATTCTTCTTGAGCAAAGATGAAGTAAGGTTGGCAGATTATCTTGAAAAGTTGAAAGTAATATATGAAGAAACAAAAGTTGATATGTCGAATCCTCCTTCAAGAAAAACGGTAGATGTGATTTGTGATTTGTTTGCAATTTTAAAGCCTAATAATCTAGATGTAAACAATCCAATGAAGGCTATAAACAAAGGAGAACATCCAGACAATGGATAACATCTAAAAAAGGAGAACGATTGAAAAATGGAAGAGAAAAAGCGATTGAAGTTTGAAAAAAACCATTGAAGGTTTGTGGATACTGGAAAGAGATGACGCGTGAGAATACAAAAACAACTTGCTCAAAGAACCCAAAGGCAAGGAGAAAGAAGGCGTCACCAATTATTGATATTTGAACACTTTTGATTTTCGGCATTGATTATATTTCATTTAGTTGACTTGTTAGTTAATATTATGTCATTTTGTTAATTTTCATAACTTTCCAAAATCTATGTTTAACTTTCCAGAATCTATGTTTTAATGCATTCAAAAATTACTTGTGATTATTTATAAATTACGTGTGATTCTCTTAATAATATGAATTACATGTAATTCAATATGAATGACATGTGATTCAGTATGAATTACATGTGATTAAGGTGAATTACATGTGATTCTAAGTAAATTACATGATGCATAAAGAAGATAAATAAGACATTCAATATAACATACGCGTAATCTGATCTAACTTCATGAAACAACTTGAAACAATTGTTTTTACATAACCGTGACATATCAAGTGATGCTAGATTAAGCATGTCACAAAACACAAAACCTAAATAAAAAACAAAAATTGTACGAATAACATAATGTTATCAAACTTCATAGAACATGTTATAACCAGACTGCTTAATTTCTTTCTCGCTCCTCCCTGTTCTTTAGTGCATCCAGAGTATCTTGAGCTTTTGATCACCTACAGTCTTATCAAACTCCAGGCTAGTCGACACATCTTATCAACTGAAACATCCCCTACCGCATTCACATTCACATTCTCCTCATTTACTAAATCCGAAACAACCCCACCAGCAAACACATTCAACTTAATCCCCTCATCCACAATCATATCGGAAACAAACTAAACATCCCCCAAAACTACATTACCTTTAACAGCAACACCCCCATCGGCCAACACATTCCCCGTATTCTCCTCAACCAAATTCATCTTAGGCACATCCTCATTCACTACAACACCCGACACATTAACTAGCTCATCAAGACGCCCAACACTAAGATCATTAATTTTATGTTTTAGACTCGGATCCCTTGAAAAAACCTACTAGAAGAACCTCTACCTCTGGGAGAACCTCTACCTTTACTAACTATACCAACAAGATCAGAATCAACACATGAAACAAAAAACATAAAAAGTAGCATCAGTAAACTTCTAAAAAAACATAATGTTTTAACCATGTAATTCACAAATACTAATTCACATGTAATTCAATGAATTACATGTAATTTAGGTTGAATTACATGTAATTACATGAATCACATGTAACTAACCTAAATCACATGTAAATTTCACGTGATTCAACCTAAGTGATAACCTTAATGGTCGTGTTATATACATATTAATTGACTTTCATTAAGTATATATAATGCAGCTAGTTTATGTGACAAATTATTAGTTCCTACACGAAAGTTAATATCAGACCATAGCTTAAGCTGGAAATGAAACTAAAGAACTACATGTAATTCATAAAGAATTACATATAATCCAACATGAATTACATGTAATGCAACATGAATTACATGTAATTCAACATGAATTACATGTAATTCTGTGTAAATTACATGTAAATCTATGTGAATTACATGTAATGTTTTTGTCGCATTTCCTGTTCAAACATACAAGTAAATCAGTACTAGGATATATAGTGTACAAGATAGCTCAAATAGTCATATAAAAATAAAAAGAAGGGCACGAGATGTGGTATTTTTCAACATATTGGATGATTCTTGTATGATTATGATTAAAGCCAAACTAGTAGAAAAAACCTCAATGTTAAGGGAATGGGCTAAATGTTATAATAGAGTTAGTATGAACATTCTGGTAACATTCTGGTGTCCATAAGCATATGTAACCAACTTATAAAAAATGACTAGAATAAAGAAATGTCTAAGGTACCGAATATACAACTTACTGAGTTAGCAAGCAAGAGAGCCACTTTAATTACCACAAATACTAACTGTTTCGGGAACTGAATTGAATAGGCTACTAACAACTACATTCCTTGTTTGTCACTTGTAGATACAACGTAAAAAGACTTAATCTGGGATCACAATCTGTGACACCTAGGCTATCCAGTGACAACCATATCAGCATCTACACCAAGGTTGGGGCGTTTGGATATAATCATTTTATCAATACAACTTCTAAACCTGATATCAGTTAAAAAGCATACATTTTGGTAATCGATCGAATCGCCTTATCCACCTGACCCCTTTCATCAAAGAGATAACTCAGGCGATAATAACATACTCATCAACCCAATCAACCTCACCCATATGCATAAACACCTCTAACGTGTGATCAAACTTTCTCGCCCTACAGTAACACTTCTAAACTGACATCAAAGTAAACTTGTCACACTCTCACCCATTCTCCCTCATATCCCTCATCCTCAAAGTAAATTAATCACACTCCGACCTATTCTCCCTCATCCTCATAGACATCTAATTCACCAGCCTAAAAGATCATAAATATACTCATTCGACACACACCCCATTTCCTTAACCTATCAAGAGACTCATTCTCCTTATTAGCTAAACTAATCAAACACCTAACAAAATACTCCAACGCACTCGGACTCACATATACTTCGCCTCCACCAAATTATTACATAACACCTCATTGTGGCATTATCGAACACCTAATACAACACTAGCCATGACATTGTAAGTATATAAATTATGAGCATACCAGTTTGATTTTTGGCCCAATGGAAAAATTTAAATGCTTGTTCCAGTTTTTGAAGCTTTTAAAAAGCGGTTTCGACTAGTTTCATTGTGAGATTTGGTTCGATAATGGGGTTTGAAGATCTAAGTTGTTGTTGGTGGTGGTTATGAGATTTGGTTATGATTTTGTTGACAATTTCAAGTGTGTGAAGTGGCTCATATCAGAGAAATGTAAGTGATTTATGAATTAAGTCGCCAACAACCACGATGAAGATTCAAAATAATTAAAGAAGATCATGGTAGTAATGTGCGATAGATGGTGATGTATGAGAGCAGTGAGGTGTATGACGAAGGTGTTGCGACGGTGGGTGACGGTGGTGGTGGGTGGGTGTGTGCTTTTGATGGTACAAGTGTGTGAGTGTGTGGGTGAAGATTGAAAAAGAAAGTGAAACAGACTTTCTTTATGGTTGAACCGTAAGATTTGTTATAAAACGGACGGTTAAGATGGAAGGATTTGTACTTTTTTGGTACATTGTTCCTTACCGAACTTTTTTCAGTCAACATAATCTTCATAGTGTACACAAAACTTAATCCTAGATAGGGGTGTAAACGAGCCGAGTCGAGTCGAGTACTGTCAAGCTCGAGCTCGGCTTGTCATATAATACCTGAGCTCGAAACTCGACTCGAGCTCGATTATTTTCAAATGTCATGCTTGAACTTGATTGATAGTCGGTATATTAAGCTTGACTCGACTCGATTTATATATAAAAAGATAAAAAATAATTTAATTAAATATCGATAAGGCTCGCGAGCTTCTCGAGCTGAGTATATTGGAGCTCGAACTCGACTCGAATATATACTCGAATAGCTCGAACTCGTGCTCGACTCGTTTAGATGAGTCGATTTCAAGTAGTTTACGAGTCGATCTCGAGTAACTCACGAGTTGTCTCGGCTCGTTTACACCCCTAATCCTAGGTAGATTAAATAAAAACACTACTATACCATAATTAAGTAGTCAATTCCTTAAGCCAAATTTGAATCAAATTGCATTTATACTGAATTGAGGTGCACAAATAACCGTTTGGGAAATCGAAAACAAAAAAAAACAAAAATTAAAAGTGGTTTGTAACCGGTTCCGGTTTTTTATAAACCGTCGGTAATCGGGTGTTTGGACCGGTTATTACAGTTACTTCAAATCGGTTGGAGAAACAAGTTACTAACCGGTTAGGAGCGGTTTTCTTTCAAATCATGAAATTTGAATTCTACAACCGGTAAGCGAAGCGTGATTTTGAAATTTGAATTTTATAGAATTACTGTTTTGCTCGTGTACGTTTAATATAAATAGAGGGTTGTATATTAAATTATTTACAATAATCTTTACTTTCATATTACCAACAAACACTCCAAATCAAAATCGAATTTATTACACTAATCACTAATGGCAGGAGGTAACAACAGTAAGGGAAAAGCTAGTCCAAGTAATAGCGGTGTTTGGTTCTACAACTTCCAAACTGATGACAGAATAAGCAACGGTTGCAAAAGTGCTTACTCACAAGAAAACGAATCCAAATTGGCAGCAATTTCAACTCGTGAGAATGACGAACGATTTAGAGAGGCACAATGTTTGCATTGCTTTAAATGCATTAGGGCCACTACCAACTCGATGATGAGGTCTCATATTGAGGACTGATATTGTAAGACACTCAATACCACTCCGGAAGCGGGTCAAGCGTTAGTGACTCGAGATGGAGGTTTATTTGTGTATAATCCAAATCTTGCTGAATCAATTCTATGGTATAATATAAGGACTTAATTTGCTATCTGATTAATGTCTCAGGGGTTTATGATGTTATATTTTATTTCCAGTTCTACCTTTTGGACTTGGGAAGTGAAATGCATGCCGAGTTTGACAAGTTGACCAAAGAACTACAATTAAAAAATATAGAAGAAATATGGAGGGGCTTTTTTTTCAATTTCTCAAAGACTTGGATGCAATAAGATTTGGTCAAGGTGTATAAAAGCTCTAGTCAAGGACTCGAGCTCAGTATCTTTGTTTTCTTTCTCTCTCTCTCTCTCTCTCTCTCTCTCTCTCTCATGTAAACCCTAGTTTGATTTGATCAGCTTGACCAATATTTTTTTAATTTTGATTGTTAAACTATTATCAGTTATATAATAGACTCACACCTAAGTATCAATGGTGAGTTTGAGAATTGATTGAGATCAATTGGTTGTTGGTTGTTGTTTCTGGGTTTTATACTTTGTTAATCGAGACTTACAAAATGATGGTTAATAATGTTTTAAAACTTGGTTTTTTAATTAACCCGGTCGAGCCATCAGATCACGGTTCAATTGAGTTTTTCGATCAAAATCGGTGTTCGGTCACCCGACCAGGTCACCGTTCCACCGACCGGTTCAAACCGGTTTTAAAACACTTATGATTACTATCAAACTATAATTTTCCTATCTAGCACATTAGGGGTGAGGGTGTCATATAGACTACACATATTGAGTCAAACATAGGAGACTTACCAAGTAGGACAACAGTAAAGCCAACATGGTTCGTTATGAACGTCATCAATCTCATCGATCATTCCAGGGACCACCTAATGTTTCTCATAACAAACCATCCTTTGTGTCTGCGATTAGAGGTAATCCTCCTAACATACCTTCTGATATGCCTACTGTTTCTCCTGCTCCTGCCCTAGTTATCGATGATGAGTTTACGGTCCAACGCAATCTTGATTATTTTGTTATGGGAGAAGTCAAGAGTTTCTCTTACATTTCCAATATTTGTGTTTTGTTGTCTGCTGAGGGTTTTAAGGATGTCAAGGTCTCGTATTTGGGGTGTCTGTGGGTTATGATGGAATTGGGATCCAATGATACTAAAGCTAAATTTATGAAGCACTCGGGTGTTGCTTCTTGGTTTACCGGGTTATGTAATGTTGAACCTGACTTCGTTGCTAGGGAAAGGATAGTTTGGGTTGATATTGAAGGTGTTCCTCTCCACGCTTGGTCTCGTGCTACGTTTGATAGGATAGGCTCTTAGTGGGGCCAAGTCATGAAGCTTGAAGAAGGTAATGCTAATAATTTTGCGCGTAAAAGAATCTGCATTAAAACTAATCAGGAAGACATTAATCTTGAAAAATTCAAGATTAGTGTTCGTAGAAAGATTTTTGTGGTACGTGCTAAAGAGTTATTTGTTTGGGTCCATGCGTTTAAGGTAGCGAATGATGTGGATGATGATTCGGTTGACGGGGATGGTATTGCTCCGGGTGGTAATAATAATAATGTTGAGAACGTTCAAGGTGACTTTGGTATTGAGGAAGAGGCTGTCTCTGAAACCAAATTTGGAGATAACAATGAAGACTTAGTTAAAGACCAAGCACAGCCTGCTAATGGCAGTGAAGAATCTAGTGATCCTTTAAATATTTATCCTCTACTCCGCAAATTAGCAGTTGATAAGAATAATTCCGTGGAAGATACTAGTCTTCCTATCCCACTAGGTTTTACTCCAAAGGAACAGGATCCTGGCTCAGCTACTCCGAAGAATTTTTCTGCTCATCAAGGCTCGCATCAAGGTCAATCAGCTAGCTTTATTTCTCGCGTTATGAAGGTAGCTTCTCCTAATGTCGAGGCTGATTTGGAGGACACCAGTAACAGTCAAGGTCTGCATAAAGGTGGTTCAGTTTTGGATGCTCTTGAAGACAAGATTAAGGTGGGTCAGGCTATGGGTTATGACATGGACGGGTGTGCGAAAGATATGGATAAAATAATAGGATCTTGTGGAGATGTTGAGGGTCTCCAATGAATGTTATTTCATTGAACATTCAAGGCCTTGGACCCAGGCCAAAAAAAACTTGGATTCGGGAGTTAAATTCAAAGAATAAGGTGAGTTTTCTGTCTTTAAAAGAAATGAAAATGGAAGGGTTTTCTGATATGGTGGTTAAATCCTTATGGGGGAATAGTATTTTTGAATACGTCGTTAGTGAAGCTGTTGGTAATTCTTTGGGAATTCTTTACGTTTCGGATTCTTCTGTGTTTTCTAAGTCCCATCATGTTATTTATGACTCTTTTGTTGCGGTTTATGGTACTTGGATTCCAAAAAATTTGGATCTTCTTGTCATTTCTGTTTATGGTCCTCAATCTCTTTCTGAAAAAAGGTATCTATGGAATTATATTACCTCTCTTGTGTCTCGTTGGAAAGGTGAGTATATGGTGCTTGGGGACTTTAATGAAGTCCGTTTCGAAAGAGAACGATTGGGGTCGGTTTTCAGTTCGTATGGAGCTTCTGTCTTTAATAGATTTATTCTGGATTCTGGTCTCGTTGAAATTAACTTAGAGGGTTATGCGTTTATATGGGCCCATCCTTCGGTGTCCAAAATGAGTAAACTAGATCGTTTCTTGGTGAGTGAAGGTTTAATCTCTGTCTTTCCAAATATATCTGCTATTTGCCTTGATCGTCATCTATCAGATCATCGTCCTATTTTACTCAGAGATAAGATTGTTGATTTTGGCGCTATTCCTTTTAAATTGTATCACTCTTGGCTTGGTTGGAATGGTTTTGAACAAATGGTTTCGGATTGTTGGAGTTCTACTGTCCTTAATGATAATAATGGGATGGTTCTGTTTACTAAGAAACTTCAAACCCTCAAAAAAGTGATACGTTCATGGGTTACTAGTATGAATATAAAACGTTCGGGTGAAATTAATTCGATCAAGTCTAAACTAAGGGCCATTGATTCTTCTCTCAAACAAGGAGTGGTGTCTGATGACATTCTGCTATACCGTATGGACTTAACGAGACAACTACAAGAAATCAACTCCAATGATGCTCGTGATCAGATTCAAAAGGCTAAGGTGCAATGGGCGATTGAGGGGGATGAGAATACCAAGTTTTTCATGGTATTATTAATCGTAAGCGTGTTAATTTGTCTATTAAGGGTATTATTGTTGATGGTGATTGGGTGGATGACCCGGGTAAAGGAGGAATTTCATTCTCATATTTCATCTAGGTTTCAAGATCCTGGTTCTAGACGGTGTCGTCTCAATTTTAGTTTTCCATCCCATCTCTCTCTGGATCAGGTTATCGAGTTGGAAAAGGCGGTCTCTAATGACGAGATCCAGGATGCAGTATGGGACTGCGGGGGAAATAAATCACCTGGGCCGGATGGTTTTTCCTTTGAGTTTTTTTCGTAAATATTAGAATATAATTGGGACGGACTTATGTATTGCGGTGTCTTGGTTTTTTTCTCATAGTTCTTTCACACGAGGATGTAATTTTTTGTTTATTGCTCTCATCCCGAAGTGTCATGATCCCAAGTTTGTTAGCGACTATCGGCCTATCAGTTTGATTGGAAGTTTATATAAGATTGTGGCTAAAATTCTAGCTAGACGTCTTTCGAAGGTTATATCTAATCTTGTTTCGGATGTTCAAACAGCGTTCCTTCCTAATCGTCAGATTCTTGATGGTCCTTTTATTCTTGATGAACTTCTCTCTTGGTGTAAACGAAAAAACAAGATGCTATGATTTTCAAAGTCGATTTTGCTAAAGCTTACAATTCTATTAGGTGGAACTGCTTGGATGATGTGCTTCACTCTTTTGGGTTTGGTTCTAAGTGGCGAGATTGGATCAAAGGGAGTTTATCAGGAGGTATGACATCAATTCTTGTTAATGGGAGTCCTACTTCCGAGTTTCAGATTTTTCGAGGCCTTAAACAAGGTGATCCTTTAGTGCCTTATCTTTTCATTCTCGTTATGGAGGCATTTCATCTTTCTCTTTTGAGGTCCATAGAAGCTGGTTTCTTTAATGGTTTTAGGATCGGTCTGTCCTTTACGATTTCTCATCTTTTTTACGCGGATGACGCCGCTTTCGTTGGGGAGTGGTCGAATGACAATATTCGGGTTATTTTGCAATGTCTCAAATGTTTTCCTTTAGCTTCCGGTTTGGTCATCAACCTTAAGAAAAGTCATTTGCTAGGAGTTGGTGTTTCGGTGGACACTATTTCTGACGTTGCTAATTCAATCGGTTGTGCGGTGTTGAAGGCTCATTTTAAGAATCTTGGTATAATGGTCGGAGGGAACATGTCGCTCGTCAAGTCGTGGGAGGATTCGATTATTAAGATTAAGGCTAGATTGTCCAAGTGGAAACTTAAAACTCTTTCTATTGGAGGTCGCTTCATGCTCCTTAAATCAGTTCTCGACTCAACCCCTATCTATAGTATGTCGTTGTTCAAAGTTTCAAAAGTTGTGCTTCATTCCATGGAAGCTTTGCGTTGTAATTTTTCTAATGGGGTTCAAGGAGGGGAAAAGAAAATTGCGTGGGTTCCATGGTCCAAAGTCCTTGCTCCCAAATGTAATGGAGGATTAGGTGTCTCGATTTTTTATGCTTTGAATAGATCTCTTCTCTTTAAATTGGTGTGGAGGTTCTTGTCTCGGGATGGATCCTTGTGGTTTAGAATTATTAGTGCTGCTCATGGTAATTCTATCCAGTCGCGTTCTATGTAGCCCTCTGCATTGGTGTCGATTATTAGGGAGGTTCCAGCTCTTAAACAACAAGGTGTCGATCTGATGGCTCACTGTAAGCTTCGTGTTGGCTCTGGTAGGAGTATTCGGTTTTGCTCTGATATTTGGATTGGTGAATGTTCTCTCTCTAGTCGTTTTCCACGCCTTTTTGCCCTCGAGTCTAATAAGGGCTGTTCGATTGCTGAGAAGCTGCATGGGAGTGTTCTTGTTCAGTATTTTCGTCGTCCTGTTCGAAGTGGTATTGAGGCTCATCAACTTCTTCTTTTACAAGGTCTGTTGGAATCAGTTGAGCTTTCTAATGATGAGGATCGTTGGTTATGGGATTTTACGGGGGCTGGGTCTTTTCAAGTTAAGGATGCTCGCTTCATCATAGATGATTTTTTTCTGCCTAAGTCTGCCACTTCTAGGTGGATACGTTTTGTGCCTATAAAGGTTAACATCTTTGCATGGAAGCTTCAACTTCATCGTCTTCCTACTAGGTTGAATCTAGTTCGAAGAGATGTTGGTGTTTTGTCAACTCGCTGTCCAGTTTGTGACGAAGAGGATGAAGACTCGTCCCACTTGTTCTACCGTTGTAGTTTAGCTCGAGATGTCTCCCGTCGTGTTTGTCGGTGGTGGAACATTCCGTGGTACCCCGTTGATTCTTATGCGGATTGGATACGTTGGTTCTCTTCTATTCAACTGGGTCCAAGATCAAAGAGATATGTGAAGGAGTTTTCTTAGTGGTTTTGTGGAGTATTTGGAGCTTTTGTAACCAGCTTCTTTTTACAAATCATTGTCCTCGTAGGAGTGTTATTTTTTATGATATCGTTACCCGTTCGTTTTCTTGGTGTCGTGCTAGATGTAAGTGTAGTTTTAGTTGGGACTATTGGATGCAACATCCTTATTTACTTTCATTGTAATCGTTTTCTAACTCCTTGCTAGTTTTTTTATATTTAAAAAGTTGCCGTTAAAAAAAAACAAAAAAAGACAACAGTAAAGCCATTACAAGTGAAGGTAGAAACAAATCGATTTGAAATAGACAAAATCTTCTAACTTGGTTACGGATATAAATTGGTCAACTAAGACATAAATCCAAAAAATTTGAGCATATAGATTTAAAATTTTATAATTTACCATATAAAATATACAATTTGATTATTCATGCCTAACCGATTATTCACTAACGATACACTGTCGCCAAGCTAACGCTAAGCGATTTCGCAACGTTGGCCTCCCACGCTCGTGCTAGACGTAGGTGACGACTTTTGACCACTTGGTTAGAAAGAATTTCATGAAAGCGAGTATAAGGACACTCCGTATAATTTTGGAAGTACAAGGGCGGTATCCATAACCATAAAGACGATCCATGTAATTTACTCGAAATAATTTTTTCTCTTCTTTGTTTAAAATCGAGAAACACTTGAAAAACCCTTTCCGGGAAAGAAGAAGAAAACCCTAAGAAAGAAAAGATGTCGCTAGCAACACTAAAATCGAGATTATCGTACTGGAAAAACATTCTACAGCAACGTTTGTCGGATGCCATTACAGCACTCACTCCACCACGTCGTTTCTCCTGTCTTCCTATCCGTGTCCCCGTCTCTCCCGAAGTTTTCGAGTATGTTTGTTTTAATCTCTTTAATTTACATGCATGTTTTTAATTTGATGTTTTTTTTTTTAATTCTATTATTACTTTGCTAGGGCTCATCCTGTGTACAATGCTCTACAAGAGATATTGAACCGTACCTTTTTAAATTTATACGCTCTCGACCAGGCGTTACTCCTCGCCGATTCTAAGGGAGGCCATGTATGTTCACTTTCTCACTTTTACCTTTTTTTTTAAAGTTACCTGAGGTGTTTGTTTCTGCTTATAAGCTTATTTGATTCTACGGCTTATTTAAAGAATATATAAGTAGCTTCCGCTGTTTTCTTATTAGGCCCCTTCATATCCTGACCGTTTTAGCTTAACTTATGACGTGCCGGAGCCTCAAACATTTGCTACTACTTTACACCTTGAACATGTTCCAGATGCTCAAACCACCGATCACATACGTCTCTTATATAACTTAAGACACTCCTTGGCTGTTTTTTTATCACAGGTACTTATTACTTAATTCCGTCCAACTTATAACTTCACTTCCTTACCTCTCACGTATCTTTTTCTTACTCTCTAGTTTTATACGGAGATTGATGAATTCGGTAAGACCATGTCCCCATCTTCACAGAAGTCGCTTGCTTCATTGCTAATCACTTTAAATGGCTATTTCTCAAAACTGGAAGCATCTATTTCCGCTATTGGTGGTGTAAGTACCCCTCCCTTTTAATTTCTTTTTTCTTTTATAAAATACAAGTAGCTACCATTGGATGGTTTAACTAATCTAGATCTCTCTCCCTCAAAACATCTCTAGGTTGGCTATTTGTCGTTTGACAAACTATACAACTATAGGTACCACTGGCCTGATGCTAATACTTGGGATGTGCAGTGGTCCCGTCATAATACTGAGGACGCCCTCAGTGTGATGGATGCAAATCTAAACAAGCTGGACGAGTATATATCCACGATGGTAAGATTTTCTTAACACGCGCCCTATTTGCTCTTCACGTTTTTCTTAACTGATATCGGAACTGTCTTCATTTATGCTGAAATCTATGTTAGAGTATACTAAAGGAGCTATCTTCATTGTTTTTTTTAATGCAACCGTAACATTAACATAAAAAATGATCACCTTTTTCGTGTTTCTTCCTGCATTATCCCATAATAGAAAGAGACTAGAGGACCGTGTTATATTCCTCATATAGGTAGGCAGTTAGTAATAGTTTTAAGAAAACGTTTTTACTCACGTGGATGGAGGTGGGTAATACCATATCAGGTAATTACTCGAAAGATACTAAGGATCTGACTATGTCATATTCTGCACAGGCAGACCAAAAGATAGTAACTGGATTGAATTTTTATATAAGAAAACTCTCTTGCTCATCTGGAAGTCGGTCATTCCATAATACTGAGAAGGCGGTGGTGGTGCACTGCCGATACAAAATACTGTTATGGTCATTTTTTCAAAAGGGAGAGTATTATGTGTTTTTATAAATGGGGGATGAAAATTTGAGAGTTCTCAAAATGAAGGCTTGTGATTGCTTTTCCTTACCTTAAAGTTTGAGGGCAGTCCACAATTTATATGCTTTATAAGCTGATATGGATGACGTTTGTCTACAGCTGACACGTGACTGATGGTTATATGTTATAAGCTGTACGAGGGGTCGAATAGTGAAAGGACAGATAAGTTTAGTTACGTTGTTTGAAAATCTGTGCAATGTGGTACTTTAATCAAGGGTAAATGATACATATATATTTCGTATTAGGTATTTCTTCTTTCACCTTAAATGATTCTTTCTATAATTTATCAAGACTAACCTCTATGTCAAATGCTTAATAACTGTAGACGTTCCGTGCTAGATATATAAAACATAAAGGCTGGGTTGCGTATGGTGGATTTTCAGTTTTGAATAATTGTTTTGTCGGAGTAAAATTAAAATGATAACCACACCCGATAGCCTATAAGATCTGTAATATGAATCATTTTTATCATCTTATACCTGATTTTGGTCCTCATTAGTCCACTAAATGCTACATATGCTTAGGGCCAAGACAATTAATTTAAACTTATCTTTCCTGTGGTGTTTTCGTAGATATTAAAGCTGTAAAAATAATTTGCCCGTTTTATGTATTTATGCACGATTTGTTAAAGTTGAACTCATTTTACTTGACGATATTGCTTGTTTTTTTATCAGCTTATTTATGTTACAACACTAAGATTTCACATGCTGTCGTTTTGTTTTAGGTTTCCAAATATCGTAAGCCAAGGAAGATAACTCAGCAATGGATGCCCTACATTTTTGGGGCTATAGGAATTTCCATATTTTCAGTATGGCTTATCCGATCAGGCATATTTTCAGGAGAGCAAGTGGTAAGACTTCTGGTGCTTCTTATTCCTTGTTCCGAACTTAGGCACATAAATGCACATCCCTCTTTACTAACATCTCTTTCTATGCACAAATCACCCGATTATGGCATATCAATTTATTACAGGTTACAGCTGTAAGAGATGAAGTTCTAGAGACAATGAGAAGTAGACAGCAATCAACCTCTAATTCGCTACACAGGTTAGTTAGAGAGTTGACATTGTGGATTTTTAATTTGCATGCTGTTTCTGTTTTCTGTCTACAACTCCTTTTGTAGGTTTTATATTTAATCTATACTCCGTAGCAAAAGTAATATTCATGGTCTCATACCAACAAATAACCAAAACCTGCATCAACTCTTCTATATATATATTCTTATATGTAATCATGTATACAACTCTTTTTGCAGTATGTTGTTGGACATTAGTGAGCGGATAAAAGGTGAAAAGACCCCATCAACTGTATCGGATCATGAGATGCTTGAAATTGCAACGACCAGGTATGCTTATTTCCATTTTTGGTGTTCTCACGATACTTCGTTCTTGTTTGATAAAACTTTGATAAAACTAAACCATGTGAGAGTTAGAAGTGCCATGAAATGAACTAAGCCATTCGTCCATCGTCCCTTCATCCCTTAGACTAGCAGTATAGTCGATGTCTATCAACACGTTTGCAATCACCGCAAGCCATGTAATGTATGAAGTATAATGTGTGTGTTTGTATAATGTATGAAGTGGTACTTTATGCATAGGGGCAGTGGCGGACGCAGGATATTGAGTAGTGGGGGCAATTTTTTTTTTTACAACAGCAAGGTAAAAAAAAACTAAAATCCGAATAAAAAATCGAGTATTTTAACTTAAAAATGGAAGATTTCACGCTTTTAAATTAAATGTCGAAATTCAATATGTGAGTGGGGGGCAATTTGCGTTTTTAGTGGGGGGCATTAAAAAAAATGTCGAAAAATTACACTGTAATCTCGTCTTTTTGGTCGAGCTATGGGGGGCGACGCCACCCCATACTCAATACATACATCCGCCCCTGCATAGGGGGAATTGCATATATATACATTTTGGTTTCGGTGCAACATATCCATGTTTGTTTTCTTAAAGGTGAATGTTGGTATTAATGCAGTTTCGAGGAGCAACTTAAGCATCCAATCCGAAACTTTATCTGGGGAGAGCTTCCTCGTTTATGGCATATCCAAGTAACATACTACCACCCTCACTCTCTTTTGCTAATTAGTAATTTCATGTCACGTGACAAAACTTTTTTTTTCCGGTGATTGACAGCTTCTGAAGCAAACACATGACATCGAAGCGTAAGTCGATTTTACAAACATTTTCATTATGTTGTTTCAATAATTGTCTAGTGAACACGTCTCTGATAACGGTATTACAAACAGGTCAATGTGTGAGCTGAACCACAGGATGTTAATGGATTATGAGATAAAAAATCCCTTCATGCCTTCTTCGTGGACACTCTCTATTTCTTTTGGTGCGCTCATGATATGCTACACATTGGTCAGACAGGTATGCCATACATGCTGTATTCTTTTTATCCATCTGATGCTGTACATAATAGTACGCTAGTCTTATTTGTCCTTTTTTTAATGGTTCTCGTGTCTCAGTCGAAAGCGAAACAGAGAAGTACAGTTAAAAGAAGACTATTACTTGATGAACTTGAGAAAAGAATTATGGAGTTCCAGAATTTGTCGCTGTCGGTAAAGTTCTACTTTCCTCCGATTCTGATACTATGTATCCATTTTTAGTTCATTTACCAAACCATCAGGCAGGGGCGGATGCATGTGTTGGGTACGGGGTGGCGGCGCCCCCCATAGCTCGACCAAAAAGACGAGATTTCAGTGTAATTTTTTTTTAATTTTGACAGTTTTTTTTTAATGCCCCCCACTAAAAACACAAATTGCCCCCCACTCACACATTAAATTTCGACATTTAACATTCTAAAACTTTGAAATCTTTCATTTTAAAGTTAAAATACTCGATTTTTTATTTGGATTTTAGTTTTTTTTCCTTGTTATTGTGAATTTTTTTTTTGCCCCCCACTGCCCAATATCCTGCGTCCGCCACTGCCATCAGGGGATTGTGATAGTTTGTTTGAGAAACCTCTTTTCAACTGCAATTACAAGGAAATCTTCATAATGCTGCAAAAAGTTCAGCACTTCAGCAGTATTTAAGATTTGTAATTTTTTATTCCAACCCATTTCAGTCAGTTACAAGGGAAGCAAAGTTTAACAGGACATAGGGCAATTGAAAAGACGGAGTAACCTCTGCGTCTTTTTGTGAATCGGTTTACACTTGACACGAGTTTTACTTTTTCAAACTAAATAAGGTTTTGCTTTCTTTTTGCAGAACGAACATGGTCATTACATAAATGGATTGGTTTTGTATACTTTAGACCGCCTCTACAAAGCGGTGGAGAGGCTTGCAAAGGCAGATGGTCAATGGAAGAAGTAAGTTTGTTTATTTTATGTCTAGTTATTACTTGAATTTGTATGCCTAACAAAAGTGGCAATTTCAACCCATTTATTTATACATGAGTCGATTGGATTTGGTAGGGTCTTGATACCGGAGATTTTGTTTTAACATACAACCTTTGATTTGATTTTGATTGATAAAGTACTTTTGATATAACAAAAATCGCAATCATACCTGAGTAGCTAGTTAATAATGTACAGTTTAACCGTTTTGGGCAAAGTGTTTCTGTCAACTCATACTACCCATTCTGAGATACCCATAACATTTTACGTTTAGAGAGACGAGACATACGAGTTGCTGACATAAACACATGTTTAACATAGCAGAAAGTGCCGCACAAAGTTGTATGTTTGTTTGCATCTATGCATGCCTGCCTGTTTGTTTGTATGTACATTTTATAAAGAGACGTTTATATGTATAGAAACATTGTTGTGGCTGATCATATTGGGTCTTTTATGAACAGGGTCAGAAAGGATCTTACCCTTTTGGGGGATGCATGCCTTGAAACGTCAGATAAGCTCCTGGTCACGTCACGTTTGTACGACACTTATGAATGTTTGCTTCCCAATACAGAAAAGGAGGTCACTCAGCGTAAGTATGTAGAGAAGCATAGAAGGATTGCTCAGGAAAAGCTAAACGGTTCTCGTTCCCGCTAGAAATAGTGAATTAGTATGGGGTCCGGACCAGAGAATTGTTAGTCATATTTGGTAATGTTATGGGATGTTCTGCACCGAGTATCGAGATTATTTACAGTTATGTGTATCGTCATCATCATCTTAATTTGAATAGGAGTTTGCATATTTCATTATGCTTGTAGGCTGTATATTATTAATACAATTGTGAGACATAGGGTTTATCTAGCTAGCGAGTGATGAAATTCTTGCTTGACCGACTTTGGTGATATAGGTCGCATCTAACCAAAATAACATGAGGCATGGCTTTGAAACCAAAATAACATGAGGCATGGGTTTTTTTCAAAAAAAAAAAAATGGATGGGTTGACAACGATTGTTGACAAACATATCCCCTTTTTAAAAGGGACGACACGAACGATACCCAATCCTGGTTAAGAGACGATAACGATATTAGCTGTTAATAACACAACACCACATATTCCTTAGAACTAAATCTCACCAATTGTTCACAAGACGCGTCAACCGTTCAAATACCACATGCAGATGAACAACACAGATCAAACCAGAATGTGATGCCAGATGGAGGTACTAAGATAAAAAAAAAAAAGGCTTCTTTTTTCTTTTTGGTCAAAAGATTCTTATCAGCAAGGGATGTTAATTCATGAAAATGCAGAACTTTTTTCCGCGCATACATAGAATTTATACAAGCAGTCAACTATCCCCTTCTTGATCAACCTTTAATCAGAATCATTGCCCGACTTACCCAATTCGACGAGATCTTGTCTCAAACAATTCATGACAGAAAGTCAGAAACATAACAATTAGCTAGCTAAGTAATTAGTCAAACGTATACAAAATAAAAACCGCTGAGATCTTCCGTGGCAATTTATGAACCACAAAAATAAATTACAATGTGCAAATAAATGGAAAAAAGATAATGAAAATTATACTCCTAATTAAACAATTAAACAGAGTAATCGTGGCCTGAAAGAACATGTAGTATCTCTATCTCTAAGAAAACATGTAGTATCTCTATCTCAATGTTATGGTATAACTCATTTAAAGCGTACAAGCTTAGCCCATGTAAGTACTTGAGGTCTTCGTTGTTCTCCTAAAAAAAATAAAGAATTTTACTATAAAGTCATACTGAGGAAAAAGCAAACAAGCGCACCCAATGAATTTATTTACTAAAGAGAAAAAGAATAATATTTGTTACCTCTTCCGTTTGGTTTAAGTTGTTACTGATACTAATCTCTAGCTCTCTAAGTATTGTTCTGCATGTGTTTATATGTATCTCTCTTGCATCTGAATACTGTGACAAGATAACCAATAACCCTCTTCAGATAATGAATATAAGATATATGACTTTCCACCTCTAAACGCTTCTTACAAAATCTAAAATCCCAAACGATTCTAAAAATAGTATTTAAGTATTACTTCCTACAAAATCAGTTTGTATTTAGACATTTGCGTTCACTTTCGATCACTCGTTTGAAAAGAAGAGCTTCCAAGAGTAAAACCCAATTATGTGACTTTAGAGTGTTAAGATTCAAACGATTCTAAAAAAATCTCAAACGATTCTAAAAATAGAATTTCTAAAAATCTAAAATCTCAAACGATTCTAAAAATAGAATTACTTTTAGACAAATAAGCATACCAGTGTTGACGATTCCCTTAATGCGTATGTCCCGACATACAACATAAGTCCGGCCGGAAAAGCTGACCATAATGCGATGTTCAACCCGTTACTCCTCATAAAAGTGCATATGGCATGCTTCCCCCTGTTTGCAGCGAAATTATTAGAACATATAATAATACAATCATAATGTAGAAATGATTTCTGCTTACATCTCAAAATCCACAAATAGTCGTTGGATCTGTCAATGGCCAAAACAACAAGTCAATAACTTGTAACTTATTTGACATAAAAAATAAATGGGAGGGTGGCTGTATTTTACCTTAATGATGAGTGCTTTCACCAAGGGTCCATACACAAGAGCTCTTGTCGGATGCTCAAATTGTTCAGGTAGGCTAGATTCATAAAATTCAGTAAGATTGAGAGAAATATAGTATTATTTGCATTTCAATATGTTAAGACCCAAAACAAAATACTCGTACCTGTCTAACACACGCTGGTACCTTTCATCTTTTTCAGCAAACTGCAAAAAGGAGTTGTATATTAATTACAACAATATGTGAAAATTTCAAGAAGCCAACTGAAAAAAGGAGTTGCATGCTTTACTAAGAAACTATATGCATAAATAAGACATATTTCGGCTTATATTTCATAAACCTCGATTTTTTAAGCTTATTTGGTGACTTATGAGCTTATATAAGTTTATTATATATCATAATAAAGTTATATAAGCCCATAAGTCTTCAAATAAGCCACCAAATTGAGGCTTAATATAATCCCGAACCATCTCTATTAATCACCAAAAAGATCATGAATCAAAAGGTGATAAAAACAATATAAGGAAAAAAATAGCATCGTCAATATCCAACTGACCTATGAAGATGAGCTTTAGCTTATGCGAGGCCTTTTGGTTGATCTTCAAAGTTTGTTTTCCACTTTTCCTCTTACAAAGCTCATCTTTCATGGCTTGTGGCTGCAATGAAATAAAAATAGATCTAATTAAACAGAGTGAGTAATCGTAGCATCTCTTATAGTAAAAAGATAATGAAAGTTACACTACTTAATTAAACAGAGAAATCGTGGTCTGAAGAACATGTAGCATCATCTCTGTCTCTAAGAAAACATCTACAAATCCAACTCCTCCTATTATCATCAACATAACTCCGAATTGATAGTAGAGAAATTAGGGTTTGTTGATTTTGGGGGAAATATAAAAGTAAAATAGATCTATGAATGTGACTGGAAATTAATAATAAAGGTATGGATTGCAGTGTAAAAAGGGTTGATCAATGAACACCAACCAACTACTTTTACCGGTCAACCCTCAAGTAAGACTTGCCACATGTCTTTATCTTATTAGATGTCGAGATTTTTACTGATTTCTTTTGGATCATAGAGTGGGATTATAACTGATTTCTTTTGGATCATGGAGTGGATAAGTTAGGAATAAAATATTACTATTGTATATGTCGGGTAGAGGTGGTAAAACGGGCGGGTGGACGGGCGTTAAATGGACGACGAGCTAAACGAGTAGCTGGCTAAAGAGCAGGGGTTAAACGGGCGTAAAGTAAAACGGGGAAAAACATGTAAAAACGTAAAAAGAAAAAATAAAAATACTTGTTTAAAACTCGAGGATAAAAAATTAAATATAAAAGATTCGCGAAATAGCTTAATTATTGTTTTACATGTGCGACCATTAAGTCCATTTAGTGTCTTACATATGCGCCTGTTTAGCCCATCAATAATAATGGATGGACAAAAAGTGTCTTATATTTTTATAGAAAAATGTCAAAAAGTGTTTATATTTAATCAAATGAATAAAATTTGTCACCTTTAATGTTAGGCTATGTTTATCAGTGGGCGTGAGCCCAATGTCGTGACCAAAAAAAGTATACCTCGCGCGTGACCTTGCTGCGAGAGGAATACCAAGCGCGTGACAACTAAGGTGTGACCCAAAAAACACCCCAATCCGGTAAGGTGGTCAACATTTCGTTATTTGTGTAAATATGGTCCCACAATGCAACGTTTATGTTTTATACATAAAAAAACTTTTTTAACCTCATTTATCTCCTATAAATACATTTCAAACCAAACAAATTTTTACACAACAAAAAAATACCTCTTCACACACACATAACATAAAACAAGAGTTTTTTTTACCAATTTCTTGTTTTTAGGAAACTTATTTACCATACTATGGTACTTTAAAACATATTAACAATAAGATAGTGTTTTTCTTTATTTCCCACTTAACTTCTAAATTGTATCCAATTAATTCAAATTTATCTTGATACTTTAAAAGTATTGAAGAAAGTGAAAATCTATTTCTTAATCAAAATCATTTATTGTGTTTTTTAACTTGTTTAATCGTTGTATAATATTAAAAAAAAAATTGGCTCAATTTGAATGACTCTCTGTATCTAATGGTTATATTTTTTCTACATTACCTTGAAGGCTCGAATGAATTAAAAAAACAACATTGCAAAAATTGTTAGACGTTAGTCAAGGGGTTAGCGATTAATCGTTAAGTGGAGATTTATCGAATTCGACTTCTATATAAAGAAGTATAAAATTTTGGAACTATATGTTGGTTTGACCGATTTAATCGATTATTTTCATATTGATCGATTGATGTCTGATTTAGTCGATTTTTATCCATAACCGAGTTGACTTATTTAGAAGATTTTTGACTGATTTGGCATATTAATGCCCGATTTTTATCCGATTAATATATATTGACTGATTTTTAACTAAGTAAATTAATAATGTCGTTACTTAAAATTCGGATGGTTAATCCTCGCTTAAGCTTTTATGTGCAACACTAAGGCTATGTTTGGCAAGAGCTATTCTTAATCTTTTTCTAGAGCTGTTAGTTTTTTTGCTAAAAAAATAATCTAATAGCTCTGTTTAGTACAACAAGTTTTAAAAGTTGGTAGCTTTTTATTTTAACCAGGTACCTCTTAAATAAAAAGTTGATTTATAAAGCTTTTTAAATGGTCAAAAGTAGTTAAAGCTGTAAATTACTGATATACCTTCCAACCATATTATAACTTATTTAAATATGTCCTTTTAAATTATTTTATTTCTTAATTTTACAGTTAACAGTTGATATACTAAAAGCATTTATTAAAAAAATACAGCTTATAACTCTTGTTAACAGCTTTTTAGTAAACAACTTACAGCTTACAACTAATTTTACCAAACATAACCTAAAAAATGTGATAACTTAAACACTATTATAGAACTGGGCAAAACATATATGCTATTAGCTCGGGGACCTGTCCGTTATGGATAGTATAACTTGGGGGTGGGATTTCAGTGAGATTAAAATATCGTTCTAAAAAATGTTATTATCTAAGAAAATATACGAGCCACTCAAATAAACCACTTTATCTAATAATATACGAGCATTAAATTAGTTTTAAAAACCGGATGAATATTAATAGAAAAAAAAGATCTTCACTTACTTCTATAGTTTCAGAGTATTTAACTAAATTTGAATTATTGACCAACATTAAAAGTTAGAAGAAGAGAAATAAAAGAAAACACTATATTATAGTGAATATGTTTTAAAATATCATACAATGATAAGTAAGTTTTTTAAGAACAAGAGGTTGGTAAAAAACTCTATAAAACAATATCAAACACAACTCAAACAAATCAAATGGATTTGAATTTTCCAAAAATTGATGAAATCTTTGCCAATGATGTAACTTACCCATGGGGATACTATCTTTGTGACGATATATATCCATAATAGGTTTCATTTGTTAAGTCGGTTACAAATTTAGCCGATGATGACTACAAAAGGTTACGCTGCAAACTATCCATGAAAGAGCAAGGAAAGATGTAGAACGTGCTTTTGGTGTACTTAAAAAGCAATGGGCTATATTAGCCATGCCTACTATAGCTCATATCAAAGACAAATTAGCCAAAATATATGCATGATATTACATAATATAATTATCAAATAGCGAAAGGGGCAATAAGTCCCACATGGTATGAAGAGGAACAATATCAACCCGATGATCCCATTCGATCGGATGAACAAAGGTACCGAACTACTCGGTACATCAAGTCATCGGAAGCACATCAAAGGCTCAAAGCGGACTTAATCGAGCACGTTTCTCGTAATGTTTAAATTTATTATGTATTTTTTTAAATTTTAATGTTGTATTTATTTTTAATGTAATGTTTTTAAATTTTTAATTTTTAATTTTTAATGTAATGGTTTATTTTAAAAAATATTAAATGTATTATTTTGGTGTGAAGGTGTTTCAAAAATGTGTGATTGATAAGAGTAAAGTGTGAGTGAGAGTGAGAGTGAAAAGTAGGAGAGAGAAAACATATGTGACGTTGACGTGGAAGGTGTGGAGGGTGTTTTTGGTGTGACTGATAAACATAACCTTAGGTTGAGTTAAGGTTTTGATAAATAATAAAAAAGTTGTATAGAGAGTAGGTATCAAATAATAAGTTAAATCAAAATGAGAAGAATAAGAAATTATTTCTAGCTAAGGATAAGAAATTTAATGGGAGATGCGTCTAATTTTTTAGGTGCATCTGAAATGTGTGGTTGTGGTTTATTCTCATCCTTCTCACTTTGGTTAATCTTATTACTTTATATATTAGTTGCATGTATTGATTGTGTAAGAGTGCTTGGTGTTATGGTGAAGGACGGCTTGCAAGCTGAGCTGGCAGCCTTGCTGGCCTTCGTGGACCTTCGCCGCCACACCCCTTTCCTCGTCGTCCAGACAACGAATGCACAAAGAGGAGGGAGAAATAGTTAGCCATTGGCTAATGGTCCAATTTTTTAGAAAAAATGTTTTTCTTTAAATTTAAAACTTTTACTATTATATATATCCCCTCATTTTGGCACTTTTAACATACACATATCTTTCTACTCTCTCTATCAAACAACAAAAAATGACAAACTTCTCTGTTGGGTCAGTATTTACTGACCCTGAAGCAACTCTAGGATTTGAATATAAAATCCCCCTAAGTGTTTCATGCTCAGCAGTAAGGCCAGTCTGTTGAAGGATGACCAGAGGAACAAAGTTCCTACTGAAGACCTTATAGCTGAAGAAAGTTCAGCACTCCCCTTCCATTGAACTTAGAAGACAAATGAGTCTTCGCTTCAAATACTAGGCGTCTAGTTGCTGAAGAACAAGGACTGAAGAAGGGCTTTCAGTTCAGTTTGGCTTGACAATACCAAACTGAATGATGTCGATCTCCTCTAGGATACTGAAGACTCTTCAGTATTATGATGGTTTGCATTAGGCGGGAAAAGATTACTTTAAGTCAAAGTAGGTTGTTTGTATACTTAGATATAAGTACAACCATTATCTTTTCTAGAATAGTTTATTATGTACTTTGTACTGTTTATCCAGCATGGGCATTAACCACCCACTGGATAAACTCATGCATTGGTATATGCACAATGCAAACCCTAATTTACACTGCCTATATAAAGGAGTGTACGTTGTGAGAGAAAGGTAACCAATAGAAGAACTTAAACTCTGGAAAACCTTTCTCTCGAGATACCAACTAAACCATATAGCCAAAGATGCATATGAACGTTTAGATTGGAGCTTAGAGTTTAACTTTGGTTAAATGTTTAACTAGAGGAGATCAAACCCCATTGTCATTCAACCACTTTGTTATTCCGCAAACAAAGTGGGTTATAGATTCTTTATTTGATTCTAATAAAATTCTATACGTTGAAAAGTATATTGGTATTGTTGTTTTAATCTTTCATAGTTCTTATCTAATGTTAAAACAACACACTTGAGTCGAAGTAATAGTTATTACTTAAGATAATAAGTAATATCGAATTACTAGGGACCAACAAGTGGTATCAGAGCAGTTTGATTAGTTAAACTCTTATTTTATTAAACTGCTCATTTAAAAGTTTTCAAATCAAGATCCAAAATGGCTCAAGTTATACCATAAACCCTAGAATATAGGGGTGGCCAACTCAATGCTGCTCCTGTACTAGAGGTAGCTAACTTTACAAATTGGAAAAAGAGGTTTCTTGTCCACATGGTTGGAATTGAACCTCAATTCCTTGGAATCATTGAAAATGGTCCTTTTGTTCCCATGGTTGGGGACAATAAAAAACCTGAAGTACAATGGACTGCTAATGAGAGAAAAGCTGCTAACCTTGATCAGCGTCTCAAAAATCTCATCATGTCTGTACTCCCAGATGACCAAATGAATTCTATTGTAAATTGTAAAACAGCCAAAGCAACATGGGAGGACCTTATTCTTTACCATGAGGGACCCTCTGATGTAAAAGAAACCAGAATCATGGATTTAAGGCTTTAATACAACACCTTTAAGCACAAAGAAGGGGAAACCCTCACACAGACATTCACCAGATACAAAGCACTGATGAATGAACTTGGGAATGATGGTGTTGAGCTTTCAAAACTTGAAATCAACACAGTTTTTGTTAATGCATTGCCAAAGAAGTTGCTCAGTTTCTGCCAAAGCTTGAGGAATGTTAATCACATTAAAGATTGTGATCTAGACTCTGTTTTTGGGAAACTAAAATATGAAGAAAACCTAGTTGATAGGATTTATGAAGGCTCAAGCAAGAGTAAAGCATTAACCATTGCTACACCCTTGTCCACAGCCTTCTTCAGTGAAGCTGTCATTCAAGACTACCAAGATAGTCCTGATGATGAGGAAGATACTAGATCTAGTGAGGAATATATGAATGACCTTAAAGAGGAATTTCATGAAAGAGCACTTCTGGCCAAGTCTAGAAGGTTCTTTAAGAAAGGAGGCAAGTTCTCCAGCTCCACAAAATCTTCAGTTGACACTGAATGCTACAAATGTGGGAAGACTGGTCACTATGCTAGGGATTGTTATTCAAAAACACATCTCCCTTCATATTCCTCACCATCTCAATCAAGACCAACTGGTCAATCATCATTTCAACCAAATCAAATTGCTTCTACTCCATTTCAGCAAAGCAGGGTTGAACTCAGACCAACAAAAGACATTTAGGCCAAATATAGAGAAATCAAAGCAAGATTGGCCTTAATGAGTACTGAAAGCTCCTCATCCAAGACTCCCAAGCAAGACAAGAACAAAGGGCTTGTTGGTGAAGCCTATGAATAGGATGAAGAATATGTTTCTTCAGATGATGATGAAATGGTTAATGTAAAAGTGTTGATGGCACTTGCTGATGATGAAGGGGCCAACTCAAATGTTGTCACCAAAGAAAGTGCCAGAAATGGAGAATGGGTCAATGTCACAATAAAAAAGGTACAAACTCTTCTTGAAATAGAAGATAAAGATGACATTAAATTTGTCTTTGATTACTTGTGCCTTGATCTAAAATTTGTTGAAGAGCAAAGAAACAATTTGCTTGAAAAATTTCACAAACTTGTTCTACAACTTGAAGATTTTGAAAGTAAGCAGATAGAGCCAAAAGAAGCTAAACTTGATATTCTTACTTTTCAACAATTGAACAAAGAAATTTTGGAGGAAAATAACTCTCTTAGAGTGGAACTAAAAGAAGCAAAAGACATTGTTAAATCTTGGCTTAGAAACTCTGATAGGGTAAATCAATGCATAAGTGAACAAATACCTGCTCAAAAGAAGAAAATGCTTGGTGCTGAAGGATCCTCCAGCACTAAATCTATTGTCTTTGTCAAAGCCTCAAATGAGGATGGTAGCTCGATCCCTGACATTGAAAGGTCAGGTGAAGAGAATTTACCCAATCATGACACTTGAGGAATCCTTCTTCCTGAGTTACAAGCATGTGTTGACACTTCAACCTCAGTTGAATCCTCAATTACCGAGGATGACACAGATGATGATATAGAGAATGAAGTAAGTACCCCACTTCCTCCTTTGGAGAAGCTGGCTGGTGCAGAACCCTCTACTGGACCCAATACTATCCAGTCTATCATCAAGTCACACACCACACACAAAGGTAGTTCTTCCAAACATGTCAAAATTGACACTTCAAAGAACTCTTCAGCTCCTGCTGAAGGTTCACATATGGGAACTACCTCTTCAGTTTCATCAAATAAACCGAAGAATGCTAAATCTGAGGAAGAGAAGAGAATGTCTCTTGTCATGCAAGAGATCAATGATCTGAAAATACAACTCAGGCAGCAGCAAACACCAACACGGTTCATAGATGAACCTTCAGACTCTACTCATTTAAAGTACAAGACATAATTCAAAAGAGCTTGTGAGTTATGTGGTCAAAACAACCATCTCACTCAAACTTGCTTAAGAGTGATTTATTGTACTAAATATGAAAGGACTGATCAACGCACTTGTGAACACGCTCAATATATGTTGGCCAAAACAAGTGTTGATGCTCACAAATCTGAAGCATCTCATTCCAGGCGAAATAAGCCTTTCCCACTATGCATTCATTGTGGTATGGGTAATCATCACTCAGATGACTGCCACTATTACCCTGTTTGTAATATTTGTGGAAGTTATGATCATGAGACTCATGGACATAATCGAATAATCTCACTCAGAAGAGGTATTAAACCAAGAAACCCTAACTCTATTACCAAATGTTGTGAGACCTGTGGAAGCGATGTCTACACTACATCTGATCACAACCATATAGAGTAGTTCAAAAGAGGTGAAGCCCTCCAGGCTAAGAAAGCAAAACCTGTTCAGACCTCCTCTTCTTCTAAGCAATCACACATATCCTCTACAAGAGGACCCTTCAGATCTAGAACACCTTCTAGATCTAAAACCCCCACCCAACAAAGGTGGGTTTCAAAACAAAACTGGCCATTTCCTTAACTTGTGTAGTGTGATCTCAGGAAGCCTATTTGGTACCTAGATAGTGGCTGCTCATGGCATATGACTGGCACCAAAAGTTATCTGCACAAGTATAAGGAGGAACAAGGTCCTAAAGTTGTTTTTGGTGATAACTCATCAGCTACTACTGAAGGATTTGGTTCAGTAAAATGCAATGGTATAGTTTTCTCAAGGGTAGCATATGTAAATGGATTGAAGCACAACCTCATCAGCATAAGTCAACTTTGTGATGCAAAGTATCTTGTGCTGTTTGATGACAAAAAAGGTACAAACTTCAACTCTGATAACTGATCTTTTTACCAGGTTAAAATTATTCGTTTACGTATGTCTCTCCGAATTGAAAAACTTTTTGTTTAATGTGTGACTCAGTTGAACTTTGGTGGAACAAAGATGTGTCGTTGTAGTTTTGAAAATAAAAGATGCAAAACAATTAAAGTAAAGGTGCAATTTAAAATAAATCTAAGACTAATTAAAATAAAGTGCAAGTATTTAAAGTGCGACTAAAACTAAAGGGCAATTAAGTAAATAACGCAAACTTAAATCTAACTAAAGCAAACTTAAAACGCAACTAAAACTAAAACTTAAACTAAGGCAAATAAACTTAAAGTGCGAGTAAGGAAAAGGCGGGAAAAATAAAGCTTAAACTTAAAAGGCAGAAAACTAAAAACTAAGATTTCCCTATCCGGAATAAATCTCCTATTCGGAATAAAGGCTAATCGGAATAACTGTCACCTATTCGGAAAGATTACCCTATTCGGAAAGTTGGTCTATTCGGAATGACAAACTCTATGCGGAATGTGCCTCCTATTCGGAATAACTCCTCTATTCGGAATAGCTGTCCCTATTCGGAAAGAAGTCCTATTCGGAAAATTCAGCTTCTATGCGGAAAGTAGTGCCTATTCGGAATGTCAGCATCTATGCGGAATGACACCCCTATTCGGAATAATGAATATTCCGAATAGAAAATTCTACAAAAACCCCTATGCGGAATAACTTATTATTCCGAATAAGCAATTTCTATAAACTCTATGCGGAATGTTCCAAGATTCCGAATAAGCAATTTCACAAATCCCCTATGCGGAATGTCTGGAGCCGTCTTCTGGGAAAGAACAGAAACAATAGAACCGAAGAACAAGGAAGGTAAAAATACACGGATCTAATCAAAACTAAGCTAAATCAAACACAAGATCAAACCAAACAAACAAATAAACAACTATTAAACATAAACAATCAATCCAAATCAACAAATCAAACAATAAAGATCAAATCAATTAAACCCACTTTAATCAAATCAACAAAAATAAAGAACTTGAACATAAACAAATCAACACAAAGATTAAAGAAAGGTAGAATGAGAATAACAAGATAAAGATAAAGCTTGACAAGAATTAAAAAGAAAAACTTACTTGAATTAAATGGTAATTAAGGTGCAAGACAAGGTAATTAAATGGCAAGTATTTAAATGTGCAAAAAATAAATGTGGAAGAGCTAATTTGTCAAGTTAGCCAACAAAACAAATGATTAACAAATCCTAACTATATATAGGGGAGGATTAGGAAGCTTCCTCCCCTCCTTCATTTCTTGTTAATTGCAAGATTAAGTCCTTCCTTCATTTAATCTTCATTAATTGCGTCATTAGTCCTTTTCTTCTAATCTTTCTTTTAAGTTTGGACTTTAAGGACTTGTGGCTCAGGATTTCTTTTGAACTCGTCTTTAATTTCTTCAATAAAAGAGACTTGAATTCTTCGGCTTTTGATAAACTTCCGTCTTTTGACTTTTTCTTCGATAAATCTTCAGAATTGGTCTTGGACTTCCGTTCTTTTTCCACTTTTGACTTCTCGACTCCGTCTTTCATCTTTTTCTTCAATAAAAGCCGTGAATGCCCGTGAATTCCCGTATTTTCTCCACTTTTCACAATTTCGTCCTAAATTACAACAAAAACACAAACCGCGCATAATTCCGACATAAAAGACATAAAATACACGTTTTGGTCCGGTTATTATTGTAATTAAGTGGTAGAAAAGATGGGTGTTTACACACCTATCAAACTCCAATCATGAAATTGTGATGATTGCTCCTAGAGTCAAAGATGTTTATATCATGAACATGAACTCTACTCAGGAGACATGCTTCTTTGCTAAAGCCTCCAATATTACCAATTGGCTTTGGCATAAGAGGCTTTCACATATCAATTTCAAAACAATAACTCTACTAGCAAAACAAAATCTTGTTATTGGTCTTCCTTCACTTGTCTACTCAAAGGACAAACCATGCTCAACATGTGAAAAAGGGAAGCACCATAGGGTCAGTTTCAAAACCAAGCAAACTTTCTCAATCAAAGAAAGTCTTTATTTGCTTCACATGGACTTATTTGGCCCAGTATCACCTAGGGCCATTTGTCATGAAAAATATACACTTGTCATTATTGATGAGTACTCAAGGTACACCTGGGTATATATTCTGACAAAGAAAAGCCATGCACCAGATGCCATTATGTCATTCATCAAAAGAGTTGAAAATCAAAATGACACTCATGTCAAACAACTCAGAACTGACAATGGCACTGAATTCAGAAATCACTCACTGATCAAATTTTATGATGACAAAGGAATTTCCTAAAATTTCTCATCTCCTTACACACCTGAACAAAATGGTGTGGCTGAAAGAAGGAACAGAACCTTGATTGAAGCAGCAAGAACAATGCTTGCTGGATCTGCTCTCTCTAAGCATTTTTGGACTGATGCTGTAGCCACTGCTTGCTACACTCAAAATAGATCCATTATTGGGAAGAGACACATGAAGACTCCCTATAAAGTCTTCAGGGGGAGAATTCCAAACATTTCATTCTTACATGTGTTTGGGTGTCCAGTATTCATTCACAATCACAAGGATCACCTTGGAAAGTTTGATGAAAAATCTGATGATGGTTATTTTCTTGGATACTCCCTAGTATCTAAAGCATACAGAGTCTTCAACACAAGAAGACAATGTATTGAAGAAACCTATCACACCACATTCAATGAAAGTTCTGAAGCTCTCACTTTTACAAATCCATCAGATGATGAACTTCATATACATGAATCTCACAATTATCCATCTGATGAATTTCATAACTATGAGCCTTCTCAAAAATATCAAACAAGCAACTCAATCCCTCATATTGATCCATTTGAAGATATGGCAATTCCTACAAAAGGAAATCATTCAGTATCACATACTGATGGTTGTCAATCAAATGATGATCAATCTCAAAATGATCAAAATGATCAGCAAGAAAACACAAATGACCAAAATGGTCAGTCTCAAAACAATCAGCATGCTGACACACATGATCAAAATGATCAATCATATGCAGCTGCTGAAGAACAATCTAAGCCCCTTGCTCAATGCTCTCCTACCATCTATAGGGCATTAGATCTTGGATATGTTGCTTCTGACCAAGAAAGAAGCCCTCCAATTATTGAACCCTTGTCCACTGAATATCCTTCAGTAGACACTAGAGACATTCCAAGTCCAACTCCATGTCATGGACTTCCAAGCTCTAGCTCTAATCATGATACCAGTACCTATTCTCCAGCTCCACAAAAATCTTGGACTCAAAATAGTCACATACAGCTGGTGAACATAATAGGTAATCCTGGTGAAGGTAGAGTCACTAGATCTATGGCAAAGAAACTGAGTGCTGCTTCATCTGGAGAATGCCTTTATGCAAATTTTCTCTCAGAAATTGAACCTACAAAGGTTTCTGAAGCACTCACACATCCTGGATGGGTGGATGCCATGCAAGAGAAACTCAATCAATTTGAAAGAAATAAAGTCTGGAAATTGGTTCCTCTTCCATATGGTAAATCAACCACTGGCACCAAATGGGTTTACAAGCTCAAAAGAGATGAAACCAACGTAGTGACCAAAAATAAAGCTAGGCTGGTGGCCCAAGGATTCAATCAAGAACCTAGTGTTGATTTTGATCAAACATTTGCTCTAGTTGCACGTATGGAAGCCATATGAATCTTCCTTGCATATGCCACCTACATGAACTTCATCATCTACCAAATGGATGTCAAAAGTGCATTCCTAAATGGTGACCTAAAAGAAGAAGTTTATGTTACTCAGCCTCCTGGCTTTGAGAGTAGTAAATACCCAAATCATGTCTACAAGCTTTACAAAGCTTTGTATGGACTGAAGCAAGCTCCAAGAGCATGGTATGAAACTCTCTCAACATTTCTCATTGAACATAAATTTGTCAGAGGAAAAATAGATAGCACCTTGTTTATCTATAAATCTAAAACTGACACCATTCTGGTACAAATTTATGTGGATGACATAATCTTTGGTTCTACAAGCTTAAAACTTTGCAAACAATTTGCCAAGCTTATGACCAGCAAGTTTGAGATGAGTATGATGAGAGAACTCACATACTTCCTTGGTCTTCAGATTAAACAATCTGACCAAGGCATCTCCATCAATCAAGAAAAATATGTCAAGGATCTGCTGAAGAAGTATGATATCTAATAACTCGATTTTACTTAGTTAAAAAGTTCTCTGTCGTATGTCTAATCGAATTGATTTCCGGTTCAAAGTGTGACTCAATTGTTTTTGGTTAAAAAATATTTGTCGTTGTTGTAAAATAAATTGTGCAAAACTTTAAAGTAAATGACGGTTAATTAATGCTAAAACTAATTAAACATAAATGGTGCAAAATTAAAACTTTGAAAGTAATTTAATTAATTAACTTAAAATAAAAGCGTGACGAAAAGTAAATTGACAATGTAATAAAAATGTAAACTTTAAAATTGAACTAAGAGAAAAATAGCAGGGAAAATAAATGCTTGAGACTGAAACAGAAAGTAAACAGAACCTGAGCCGGGATCCTAAATCCTGTCACTTATTCGGAATACCCAACAAAGTACAGCTTATCCGGAATAATGTTCAACGAGTTATCCAGAAGATTGTCACCTTATCCGGAATTCCTTGTTCTTCACCTTATCCGGAATCAACTTGATCTGCTAATCCGGAATCCTGGTTCCAATGCTTATCCGGAATATGGCCTGTCACTCCTTATCTGGAATTATCATCGGTTCTTTATCTGGAATAATCTGCTTACTCCTATCCGGAATAATTCCACCGAACCATTATCCGGAATAACTAGGGTACAGTTATCCGGAATAACCAGAAGTTTGTTTTCCGGAATATTCACTCTTTGCTTATTCGGAATGTCCAGTCGAGATGGTTATCCGGAATCCGATGTTTGGATGCTTATCTGGAAAAATCTGTCACCTTATCCGGAATATCACCTAAAACAGCTTATCCGGAATAACGTTTATACCCTTACCCGGAATAATCTCCTAGGGCTTATCCTGAATGCACGAAGAGTCTTTATCCGGAATACTAGACTGAGCCCTTATCCGGAATACCTTGCAACAGAACGCTATCCGGAATAAAATCCGGCTCCTTATCCGGAAAAAGAGGGTTTTACCAAAACTTTGATAACAATAAGAAGATATTAAGCTAAAAACTAGAAATAGGCTAAAATCTAATAAGAATTTAACTAAAACTTAATCAAAATCAATTTTAAGAAAAAGCTATTAAGCCAAAATTTAAAAACTTTTAAATATACTAAGTTATAAAAATATTTAAAAATAACTTTTTATAAAAATTAACTAAAAAGCACTTAATTAAGTTTAAGAAAAATTCAATAAGCTATAAAATCAATAAGCTAATAAGATCAAAAACATAAAAGCATAACCAATAATCAAACAAGCATAACAATAAGGTACTAAGCACAAAGATTAAGCAAAACAAGAAAGGTAGAATGAGAGATTAATAAAAACTTGATTAAAGAAAAGATTAAACAACAAAATTAAAAACACTTACTTGGAATTAAAGGAATTAAAGTGCAAGACAAGTATTTAAATTGATAATTAATTAAAATGACATGAAATTAAGGTGGAAAGACTAATGTGTCAAATTAGTTAACAACTCCTAATGACACATTAGGAGTCTATTTATAGTGATTAGGAAAAACTAAGCATGTGTTGGTTCATTCTTCTTTCTTTCTCGACTTCTCGTCTTCTAATTTCTTCGACTTTTTCGACTTTGTCTCGGGATTAATAAACTCGTCTTGTAATTTCTTCATTAATTTAGACTTGAGTTCTTCGGCTTTTATTAAACTTCCGTCTTTAGACTTTTTCTTCGATAAATCTCCAGAATTGGCCTTGGACTTCCGTTCTTTTAGCACTCTTGATCTTTCGACTTCGTCTTTTGTCTTTTTCTTCGATAAAAGCCCGTGAAAGCCCGTGTTTTCTCCCCTTTTCACATTTTCGTCCTAAATCACAACAAAACCACAAACCACGCATAATTCCGACATTTACGACATAAAATACACGTTTTGGCCTGGTTATTATTGTAATTAAGTGGTAAAAGGATAAGTGTTTTCACACTTATTAAATCCCCTAAACTTGACCATTGCAATGTCCTCATGCAATGCATTAATTACAAAGCAAGTTTTTACATTTTCCATCATAATCAATTCACATTGGCCTTTATTAAAAAGATAGAAAATTGCAAAATATTCAAAAGAAGATAACAAGTAAAAAGAACAAAAACTTACCTTGGGGTTTTAGAATGTCGTGAATGATTATCATCCTCAAGTTTCACGTTCTCCAAACCAAGCTTAAAAACGAGATCATTGTTATTATAAGTTAGCAAACTAATACAAACTCATGTGGGCCAATTATTTACTTAGACTCCCTTATTCCTAGGTGTATCTCTTATATTTTATTGTTGTCTTGAATGATCACGAGGATGCATTGTTGACTTATTTCGATAGTTTATTTAGGCTGAAAATAAAGTAGGACGATTTAATCAATAGTTAGCTAAAGGACAAAATCTTTTAAAACTGCTTCTCGGGACCTCATAAAGTTCATATCTTGGCATAACTCGTTTCACGATTTGAGACCTTTCTCGGACCGATATTTGGCAGCGACTTCATACTTCAAATCTTGAGAGACGTTCATGAAATAATGGTCTTCTCTTCATAATAGGAATTTCTTCACTTGAAGTTTTGAGAGATTCTTCATACTTGGACCACGACTTCTTCATTTTTCTCCAATCTTTATTTTGGCCTTTTATATACAACGATCCGCCTCCTTTTAGGACTTGGATCTATTTATCCTCATACCTTGTTAGGGCCTTTTTAGATAGACTTCTCCATGATCTTTTGGGGAGTTTTTGCTTTTCGTCGTGTGTCTCGATCCTTCATATTGATTTTCGATAAATGATTCTTCACATCACTTTTGGATCTTTAGCAACAAAATGTAGCCCTCATGCCTTGTTAGGGCCTTTTTGGACTCGCCAATCTTCGCATCCCGCTTCAATAAGTTATGCCTTGGCTATGAACTCTAATCAATACCGAGCAACTTTTAAACGATCTTGGGCTAGAAGCTAAGTAACTTTTCAAATCGTACAACCTTATTTATTGCAATTATATTTATTAACAAGCGATGAGAGAATAGGCTTATAATCAACTCACATAAATTCACGAAAGAATACCAAACTTATAATTGACTCTATCATCTCTCGTTCTCCACAATTTAAAATCTCAAGGAATGAGACTCGTGGATGATTAGCCTATTAAATCAAAGTTTTAGGTTTTCGAGTCGTCTATAGGATCTTGCAAATTCTTAGACTTTTTTAAGTTTAGAAATCGCATTTTAAAGTTCCCTTGATAAACGACTTTCTAGGATCAATTATAGGAACTTGCGAAAAGTTCTTGTTCTTAACCCGTGAGAGTTAAGACTTTTGCGTTTTAAAGCTCCCTATATAAAAGCCTAGCAAAACTTGACTTAAACACGTTAAGGATACTAGCTAGAGTAAACTTAGATAAGTAAACTTGGGTTGAGTCAAAAGATTCACAACGTTGATAATTAAAACCACTTTATTAAAATTTATGCTAGTAAAGAAAGAAAATAACTATACAAAGGTAAAACTACTAGGCCAAAATAGATCAAAAATTTTGAAAAATGTCGAAAAATCAATTTTCCGGTTAAAATGAGGACAAATACAAGGAAAAGACCACTTAACTTCGATAAAAGTCCCCCCCACACTTGATATAAACATTGTCCTCAATGTATAAGCATGTGGGAGTAAACTCCCCTACACTTAGGACATTGTGCACGTTGATTAAATCTTGCTAAGAAAGAGACAACTAAAGAGATCCCTATTTTAATATTGAGAAACATAAAA
Source organism: Glebionis coronaria (assembly GCA_025667525.1). Lineage (NCBI taxonomy): Eukaryota > Viridiplantae > Streptophyta > Magnoliopsida > Asterales > Asteraceae > Glebionis > Glebionis coronaria. The sequence goes on from CM046882.1 coordinate 541,702,489, forward strand.
TAGTGAATCGAAAAGATTTTAGGATAGAACCGGGAAGACGGGTACACGGAATCACGGGTCGTCAAAAGTTATCAAGAATGGATCTTTGAAAGCTCGAATCCCTGTACATGATTAGAAAGAAGACAACAAAAAACATACGAGGGCCTCCCCCTACACTTATTATAAAAACAAGAGAAAAAGGATAGATACTGCGGGTTGCCTCCCGAGAAGCGCTTGTTTTTGTTAACCGAGTCGTGAGCCTGACTCGACCTTGATTAGCATAGGAAGAAGCATGAAACACATCCACCGGGATCAAATACATGGTTTTCGTCCATCAAGTAGCACAGGCTTAAGGCGAACAAGGCAAGCTAAAGAAGAGTAGGCAAGGTTCCCTTAAGCAGTTGTTGAGCACGGTGGTAGCAAGGGTGAAGTGCAAGCATATCTCCATAAGTTCCAAAGATTTTTCCTTTTATTTCATCAGATGGATACTGAGATGGCTTAAAAAGTGCAATGCCTGGGTCAAACACATTTTCCTTTAGGAGAAAATAACACTTAGGCTCAACAGCCCTTGAAGAAGATCCGATCATAAATCTCGCAATCTCATCCTCAGAAGGTGGATATAGAGGAGTTAAGACATAAGTGCTGCTGATATCGGTGTTGGCCGGCTTCTTCTCCTGCGGGTTTCTTCATATCCAAAGTAGGATAAAGACCATAATCATCAAAGTCTAAAGGAGGAGCATCACTCTCATTTGGGAAGTAAGTGTTGAGAAAAGTAGCAAAGTCTTCCTCAAATGAGTAGTCATCCAAAGTAGGATCAAGTGTTGTTGGCGGAGGATATTCATTATGTGAAGAATCACTCGAGAGAGTATCGACCTCATCAAAATAATCATAAATGGGCATGTCTGGATACTCAGAAGTAAAGTCATCATAATCATCTCTATTGGAACTAGAATCGTCATCATAACCATCAAAGATCGGTGGAGAATCATAAATTGGTGGAGGATCAGAATTGGATAGAGAATCATCCACATCATCTTGGAACAGTGGATTATCATAGCAAGAATCGAATAGATGATTGTTGTAGACGATAAAATCATCAAGCACATTAATCATATTCGCTGATTCTCTTCCATAGGATTTGTTTGTGATCTTCCCCATTTTGAACACTTGTTGTTCATTCCCGACCCTTAAAATTAACTCACCTTCGGCAACATCAACTAAAGCTTTTCCGGTTCTCAAGAATGGCCGACCGAGTATTAACGGAATACGAGGGTCCTTTCATAATCAACAACAACAAAGTCGACCGGAAAAGTGAAGGTGCCAACTTTAATGAACACATCTTCGGCAATACCAACGGGGTAAGCAAGAGTGCGATTTGCAAGCTAAAGAGTCATCTTTGTTGGTGTAAGGTCGGGTAATGATAGTGCTGTCCAAACACTCAAAGGCATCAAATTAATACTTGCCCCGAGATCAGCTAGGGCAGTAAATTCTTCGGTTTTGTTAAAAATGCAAGGCAACACAAAATGACCGGGATCTCCAAGTTTCTCCGGAAGTTCTTTAAGAATAACTACAGAACAGTTTTCATTTAAGCGTGTGTTGATAAGCTCAACCAGCTTTTCCTTCTTATAAAGCAATTCCTTGAATGCTTTGACAAATTTCGGCATGTGGACAAGTTCTTCAACAAGCTAATGTTGAAATTCAATTGAGAGATCATCTTCAAATAGTTCGACACTTGAATGTCATCCTTGGTTTGCAAGTTAGGCTTGTCCAAGCGAGAAGGATAAGGAATATTCGGTTTATAGGTGGAAGGTGTAGGTGTAGCAGGTAGAGGTTGAGATGTTGAAGGTTTAAAGGAAGGCAGGGTTGGTGAAGGGTTCTTCTTCTTGGGTACGTTAGTAAGAAGTGGAGACGGTAATGGAGAACTAATACTAGGCGTGGGAGTAGGAGGGATAAACGGTGGTGGATGAGGTGTAGATGGAGTAACTGGGGGAGGGATGGATGGTCCTACTAAGGTGGCTCCACTACGGGTAGTAATAGCACTCACATTCGCTCTCGGGTTGGTGACGGTGTTTGAAGGTAGAGAACCCGAAGTAGAGGATTGAGTGGTTGGTAAGAAACTTGCCAACATATTCTTCAAATCATTCGTTTGAGTGCTGAAGGAGGTTTGTATATCATTTCGAAGCTCGGATCTAATGTCATTCCCTTGCTTAGTGATATCCCCTTTCAAATTGATAATTTGGCTTTGTAGATTCTTGATTTGCTCTCCTTGGGTTCTCATTAAAGCTTCAACATCTTGATTAATGGGTGGGGCTTGTTGAGCGGGTGGGTGATAAGGATTAGAAGCTCGAGGTGGGATTTGGTTGCTTCTATTGTAATTGTTGTTAGGGTTGTGGTTTTGAGGAGAAAAACCGGGTGAAAGATAGTTGTTCGACCGGTAACTTAGCAAATTTCGATCCCCTTGAGGTCGGGCTTGGTAATTTTCCGTTGAATAGTTACCATAAGCCGCATACACGTTTTCCGGATTGCCTTGAGTAGAAGGACAATCAGTGTATGAGTGAGGACCGCCGCATGTCTCACAAGAAATTGCTACAGCTTTAACTTGTTGTTGTTGGTTTGTAGCGATGAGCAAGATATTTTTGTTCATTTCGGCCATCATGCGGGTGAATTCGGTCATATCAGGGTTTGCTGAAGTAGAAGAAACATTGACTCTCGGGTTGTTCCTTGAAGAAGCAGAGGAATCCCAATTTTTGTGATGAGTAGTCATGTTCTCAATAAGCTCTCTACACTCCTCGGGTCTTCTTTTCATAAATGTGCCACCGGCGGCTGCATTAATCGTATCACGATCACGAAAAGTCAAACCGTTGTAGAAAGTATCAATTAAGGTAACGGGGAGCATGTTGTGGTTTGGACATCGATCGATCAAAACATTATATCTTTCCCAAGCATCAAAGAGAGATTCATCGGGTTCTTGCATGAAACCGCTGATTTGATTTCGAAGGCTCGTGACCAAGGATGGTGGAAAGTAGCGCGACAAAAATCGTTGAGTCATGTCGTCCCAAGTATGAATGGAATTCTTCGGGAGACGATCAAACCATTTTTCGGCGTGGTGTGATAAAGTATGTGGAAAGAGTTGAAGGCGGAGGACATCCATAGTAACACCGGGCAACTTCATGCTTTGGGTGATGGTAATGAATTTGTCGAGGTGCTTGTTGGCATCATCATCCGGTATTCCGCGGAATGGATTAGTTTGCACTTGTTGGATCATGTGATGCTTCAATGAAAACTCCGGAGCCGTCATTTGCATCGGCGCAATCGGTCCTCCTCGTCCAAACATTGTGGGTTGACAAAGCTCCTCCATTGTCCGAAGATCGGGTTGGGGAACATTGTTGTTGTTATTGTTGAGGTGCGGTGGGTTATTGTTGTTATTCACACCTGCTATAGCTAAATCTTCACGAGTCTCGGGCTCTGGATAAGTTGAAGATCTAGTACGCATACACCTGCAAAAGCAAAAGAAAAAGATACCAAACACAAAGAGAATATATGTACACTTAGAAAAATAAAATCTTTTTGGATTTTTTGAAATTTTTTAATTTTTTATGGATTTTTAACAATTTTTAATTTTTATGGATTTTTGAAAGTTTTTGACACGAAAAATAACATTCACGAGTGAACGGATCCCAAAATCCAACGCGTCTCTCACAAAAAACCGTTGATCTTCACGAAAAGAGCCGGCAGCGGCGCCATTTAATAACTCGATTTTACTTGGTTAAAAAGTTCTTTGTCGTATGTCTAATCGAATTGATTTCCGGTTCAAAGTGTGACTCAATTGTTTTTGGTTAAAAAATATTTGTCGTTGTTGTAAAATAAATTGTGCAAAACTTTAAAGTAAATGACGGTTAATTAATGCTAAAACTAATTAAACATAAATGGTGCAAAATTAAAACTTTGAAAGTAATTTAATTAATTAACTTAAAATAAAAGCGTGACGAAAAGTAAATTGACAAAGTAATAAAAATGTAAACTTTAAAATTAAACTAAGAGAAAAATAGCAGGGAAAATAAATGCTTGAGACTGAAACAGAAAGTAAACAGAACCTGAGCCGGGATCCTAAATCCTGTCACTTATTTGGAATACCCAACAAAGTACAGCTTATCCGGAATAATGTTCAACGAGTTATCCAGAAGATTGTCACCTTATCCGGAATTCCTTATTCTTCACCTTATCTGGAATCAACTTGATCTGCTTATCCAGAATCCTGGTTCCAATGCTTATCCGGAATATGGCCTGTCACTCCTTATCCGAAATTATCATTGGTTCTTTATCCGGAATAATCTGCTTACTCCTATCCGGAATAATTCCACCAAACCGTTATCTGGAATAACTAGGGTACAGTTATCCGGAATAACCAGAAGTTTGTTATCCGGAATATTCACTTTTTGCTTATCCGGAATGTCCAGTCGAGATGGTTATCCGGAATCCGATGTTTGGATGCTTATCCGGAAAAAGCTGTCACCTTATCTGGAATATCACCTAAAATAGCTTATCCGGAATAACGTTTATACCCTTATCCAGAATAATCTCCTAGGGCTTATCCTGAATGCACGAAGAGTCTTTATCCGGAATACTAGACTGAGCCCTTATCCGGAATACCTTGCAACAGAACGCTATCTGGAATAAAATCCGGCTCCTTATCCGGAAAAAGAGGGTTTTACCGAAACTTTGATAACAATAAGAAGAGATTAAGCTAAAAACTAGAAATAAGCTAAAATCTAATAAGCACTTAACTAAAAATTAATCAAAATCAATTTTAAGAAAAAGCTATTAAGCCAAAATTTAAAAACTTTTAAATATACTAAGTAATAAAAATATTTAAAAATAACTTTTTATAAAAATTAACTAAAAAGCACTTAATTAAGTTTAAGAAAAATTCAATAAGCTATAAAATCAATAAGCTAATAAGATCAAAAACATAAAAGCATAACCAATAATCAAACAAGCATAAAAATAAGGTACTAAGCACAAAGATTAAGCAAAACAAGAAAGGTAGAATGAGAGATTAATAAAAACTTGATTAAAGAAAATATTAAACAACAAAATTAAAAACACTTACTTGGAATTAAAGGAATTAAAGTGCACATCAAGTATTTAAATTGACAATTAGTTAAAATGACATGAAATTAAGGTGGAAAGACTAATGTGTCAAATTAGCTAACAACTCCTAATGACACATTAGGAGTCTATTTATAGTGATTAGGAAAAACTAAGCATGTGTTGGTTCATTCTTCTTTCTTTCTCGACTTCTCGTCTTCTAATTTCTTCGACTTTTTCGACTTTGTCTCGGGATTAATAAACTCGTCTTGTAATTTCTTCATTAATTTAGACTTGAGTTCTTCGGCTTTTATTAAACTTCCGTCTTTAGACTTTTTCTTCGATAAATCTCCAAAATTGGCCTTGGACTTCCGTTCTTTTAGCACTCTTGATCTTTCGACTTTGTCTTTTGTCTTTTTCTTCGATAAAAGCCCGTGAAAGCCCGTGTTTTCTCCCCTTTTCACATGTTCGTCCTAAATCACAACAAAAACACAAACCATGCATAATTCCGACATTTACGACATAAAATACACGTTTTGGCCTCGTTATTATTGTAATTAAGTGGTAAAAAGATAAGTGTTTTCACACTTATTAATATTTGTTAATGCAAGTGATGCCTAAAAACATTATTAGTGTTAACTAATCTTTCTTAGTTTTGATCACAACAAACTATACAACACATTTAGTGTAAAACACAAAACGAATTATTTAACTAAAACTATCATCAAGGTAATAATCATATCACTAACTTTTCTTAATCGTACTTAGTGATCATCAAAGTGATTATCCTTAAAACTCACTTTTGTTAATATGACAAAAGATTTTTTAATAAACTTTCTGTTTAAGAAAATGCTTTATTAAAATAGAAAATGTAAATTTGAAAATGGCATATTCCATATGCCATAAGAATATCCTTTGAAGGCTTAAAAAACCTCAGATATTCCTACCCTACTAAAAGACAAAAAAAGGAGCGGACTCTACTGGGCGGTACCTTAAATAGCTAGGCGGTTCCTTAGCGATATGGAACCACCGGCTAGATAAGGATCCCCGCCCAGCTAGCCGTTGGACTTTGTCTTCTATAAATAGTGGATCAAATCTCATTTTCCAACAAGCCTCTTGGACGTTTTTCTCAGCCCCCTTTCTCTTTTCTATAGCATAATCACTAGATCAAAGTGTTAAGTATGTTTACATATGATTATCCTCTTGATCCCCTCCTTTACCTTGTCCAATGAGAAGATCACTCACTCCCTAGTATTGTGATAAAGATGAATCCATGAATTAGTCATGTTCATCATGTTAGCCTTTTTTATTTTTGTTGATCCATTTGTATTTATGAATACTTTGACTAGTTATGTTCATCCAAGCTATTTGTGAATACTTAGATTTGTTGTGTACATCCATTGCATATGTGTTTGCTTGGATTTGTGTTTTGTAGATCCAAGCTACATGTGTGTACTTGGACATGTTTAGTTGAGTTATAATAGATTTGTGTAGTAGTTCTCACTAAACTATAAAGTGATGTGGTTGTGTCTTGTGAGTTCTTACTAAACATGAAAGTGATTAGTAGTTGTGTTGTGTGAAGTTCTCACTTAGCTTCAAAGTGAAGAGTCGTGAAGATTGGTTCTAGCTTTGGATTAGAACTCGACATCTAGCCTTGTGTCGTAAAATGGTGAAGTAGGCAACGTCGTGAAGATTGGTTCTACCTTGAGATTAAAACTCGACATCTAGCCTTGTGTCGTTAAATTGTGAAGTAGGCAACGTTGTGTAGATTGGTCCTAGCTAATGATTAGGTCTCGACATTTAGCTTAGTGTCGGAAAATAATGTAAGCGACGATGTAAGGCTTTCTCCGCCAAGAAGGGAGCTTGTGGATATAGTGGAAATCTCGAGTAGGTGTACTCGAGGAGTGGAGTAGAAATGAGGATAGAGCCTCGTTGAACAACTATAAATCTTGGTGTCTTGTCACTAGGTTGTCTCTTTCCTTAATCTTTACTTATTTCATTATCATTATACTTACCTATTACCATTGCTAATGCATTTGAATTGAACCTAATCATTATGCAACTTAGCTTCAAGTAAAAGATAGTTTTGATACACACTTAATTCAAAGTAATTTAAATTAGGTGACTAATAGAAGAGAAACTATTCAACCCCCCCTCCCTCTAGTTTCTACAATTGGTATCAGAGTGATGATCACTCAAGATCTTTGAAGTATATTGTACTTTAAAACTTGGATCGATCTATTGTCTCCTCAAATTAGAAGGTCAAGTTGTACTAAAGTTTCTCTTTGGTCAAAACTAGTTTTTCTTGGAAAATAGGTCTTTTAATTGGTAATATTGCATCCCTCTTAGATTAGTAGCCCTTATGCATTTTAGATCTATTCTTGAAATGTATCTACTAGTTTGCATCTTGCTTTGTGTAGGTACTCATGAAGATCAATCATTTAATTGGTTGTGAATTGAGTTACTTGCACTTGTAGAAGACTCATCTTTATTGATCTTCAACATCCTTGAATGATGATATCAAGATGATTGGGAATGATACTAGTCCTTGAAGACTTAGTACTCATCATAGTCATTGCTGGGCATTGCATTGATTCCTTGATGGATTGCTCTTTTTGGCCAAGGTATGCTTTCGTTCTTTCACACGCCCTTTGATCATTCTTTTGATCATTACTTGACTATGTGCTTGTTCTTGGCATCCTTGCCTTGACATTTGTTTGTAGTTTGTGATTCTTTTCTTTTATCCTCTCAAACCTTCATTGCTTGGATACTTGACTCACTATGTTGATGTAGAGTGAGTTAGTAGTAGCTTAAAGTATCAAGCATGATTTCCATGGTTTGCACCCATACGGTTAGTAGGCCCTTTGTGGGAGAGAAAGTGAATCAACACCTTGCTCATATTTTGGTTTAGACTAAGACTATTATTGAAAGTGATCTTAGTCTATGCATCAATAATTGCTTTGTGTTTATTCATTACCAAAGTCGTTTAACGTTTCGCCGGAAAGGCACGTCTTAAACCACTATATATGACACAAGCTCTTCGTCTCCATGATTTGAAGATTGTCATTAATCCCTTGAGCATTGATCTTAGTCTTGATTCACTTCCCTTGACTTTTCTCCACTTTGCCTTTTTGCTACGAGTAGTCGTTTGTCCGTTTCGGTTCTTTTCGATCTTGATTTCAACTCGTAATCCTTCATTAAGGCATATTGCTTAGTGTTATGATGATCCAAATGATATTCTAAAAGGTTTAAGATATATTTTTAAGTATTTTAGAGAACTTGTTTTCAAAATTTTGGCGTGTTTCATTAATGAAAACCAGCCTCTGCAGGCGGTTCTTTATCTCTGGCGGCTCAAACCTGCGGTTCCTTATCGATAAGGTACTGCGGGCAGTAAAGTTTGTCAGAGCGCCAGTTTTATTAAAATAACCTTTTTCAAACCAAACCCTCTCTCTCCTAAAAACACACACCGACGGGTTTCACCTTTTCCACCATTGTTAAAGCTTCAAAAATCTTCAATCACTCAAATTAATTGATTCCAAGTTGTGGGTTTCACTCATCCTTCATCAAACATCAATTAATTGTAAGTACTTTCTTTCAATTTCATCTATTTTGTTCTAGGGTTCATCCTTTCATAATTGGGGATTTTGAAAATTGAAATTGAATTAAAACCTTAATAGGAATATGGGTTGACATGGTTAGTTTACTATGATTCCTTAGGTTCATATTCATTAAGATTTCACTAAAACCCACTTGTAGAACAAATCCGAATTTTGGCTAAATGATTTTGGTTAAAAGATTAAATTGAGATGAACACATGAAAAAATAGGTAGTTGCATTGTTAATGCTTACTTAAAAACCTTGTTTTGAAAAACCAATGTTCTAGTCCATTGTTGATCCAACATAGTTCATATGTTCTTGGTTAATAATGGAATAGATACATTGTGAGCATGAGAATGATATGGATTCAATCCTTTGTTTGTCAAGAAATTGATATAACACATTCTCATATTTTTGAGTTTTGATTTTATTTTTCATATGAGTGATTGGAAAAATACTTTCTTGTGTTTAATTAGGTACTAATCATGCCTTCTCAATACCAAAAGGATCATCAACTCACTAGAGAATACACTCCAAACATTTCCCAAACCTATGTTTCCACTCAACTTCGAAACTCCTTTTCATCCCTTTCTTCTCGTTGTTTCCATGAGGGTAGAGTTGTTGATGAGGAAATAACGGGTTATGACTATATCCAATCTATGTTTGAGCTTTCGGGGTTTGATTGCTTGCTCAACATAGAAGAAGATATTTACCCCTTGTTTCTTCTAGAATTCTTTAGCACTTACTCCATGTTTGAATACAATGGCGAAATCTTCATTCGATTCTTGTTGAATGATCAAATGATTCAATACTCTCTTGAAAATTTTGGTGAAATTCTTGGTGTGCCATATGAAGGCACTTGTCGTTTCACGGATAAATGGAGACTTGATGCTCTCTTGGAATCCTACGATAAACCTCCAAATGACCACACCGAAATTGATCCGGAGTTTATCCTTGACATCATTTCGAAAGAGCGTGATGGAAACGTTGTGAGAAGCCTTCATTCCAATGTGCGAAATGTGAATCGCTATGAAGTGCTCTCTAGCGACCTTAAGGATTTTATGGTCCAATGGGCAAATATCCTCAGGGAGAATGTATTTTGTCTTGGTGGAAACCGAGATCATATCCCGGCTTGTATGGTGCATATGTTGAGTTGCATCTTTACATCAACCAAGTACAATTTGGCATTCTATATCGCTCGACGAATAAATTATGCCCTTTCTAAGCCCAAAACAAACCTTCCCTATGCTATGCTTCTTACTCGCCTTTTCAAAAGGGTTGCTCATGACTTTCCCCACCTCGACCTTTCTTGCTTTCACCCGGTTCATCGGGTTATGTTGCCTATTCAAGAGGTATATGCAAGAAAGCCTAGAAGTGACCGAGGTTCGCGAAAATCCGATCATCAAGAAATGGATGATGAGGACACCTATATGCCAACAAGTGATGGTGATGGCATAGGTTCTAGTTCTCACTTCAACTCTTCGAGTAATTCCTACCCATCCTCAAACTCATTCGTGGATGGACTTGAAGACTTAGCTCCTCCACCTCATTATTCCTCTAGTGAAGTACCGGAAGATCTCAATATGGATCATCTCTACCGTGAAAATCTTAGGACTCGATGTGAATTGCATGAACATCGAGTTGAGTCAAGGAAGGGTTTCAAGTATTTGGGGAATATGATCAAGGGATTGGGCAAGAAAAGAAGGTGAAGACTTTGAAATATTTCAAAGAATACATGTTGGTAAACATGTAATGTTGAACAATTTTTTTATCTTAGATGTGTATTAACTATATTCTACTTGTTTGGATTATTTGTTATTTATCCTAAATGATTGCTTATGCCATTGTGATTATGATTTGCATAGCTTCATGCATCCTATGTGTTAGTTAGCTTCCTAGATTTTGGTCAGTAGTTAACTTTGGCTTGAAAATCCTTTGGTAAAAATCTGGGCTAACCAAAGTTTAAGGAAGTACTATTTTTGAACACCACTAGTCACGGTTCCATATCGACCCGCAATACCTTATTGATAAGGAACCGTCGCCCCTAGATAAGGAACCGCCGGCTACTGTGTCCGACAAAATCTTTGCTTTACACTATTTTCCTTAATCTGTGTAAACCTTGCTTGATTCTTTGCAAAAACCTACACATTTTCTAAACTAGGTTAGCTAAATTCAATGTTCACATAAAATGTTTTTAACCCATTACTAGTTTGGATCATCCCCTCACCCTTTTAAACCCACCTTGTTAGCCATGTTCTTCACACATCAAACCATTCTTCATTAAACCTTAAACCTCTCATTTCAATAATGGTTTCTACGAGAAGCTTAAACTCATCCAAAACCTCCACCTCAAGGAAAAATCTTAAGATTAAGATTAAAATGCCTAAACCTAACTCCTCACCCTTTCACACACCCAAGAATGAGATTGTCCCCATTCTCATTTCTTCATCATACTCACCACCTCTTGCTCCATGCAAGACTACCTCTACCAATGGAACCAACCATTCTCATGGTTCTACCTCCTCTTCATTCCAATCTAGGATGAATGAGCTTTCCTCACCCTTCACTCCAAGTAATCTCTTATATGTGACTACCCAACCACAAACCATCCAAAGCATTCCCATTGTGAATGACTTTGACGATACCTTGGTGACTTCACCATTTACCCCTCCAAACTCTCCCTTTTCACCCTTGGAGAGCATGCCTCCACACTCACCAACATCACCATTGGAGAACATTCCTCCTCCACCTCCACCACCCTCAAACACTCCCATTTTGGGTGTTCCACTTCCCTTCTTTATGGGTGATCCTTACTTCCTTGGGTTCCTAGAAGCTCATGGTTCTCATTGTCCATATTGCCTCTACAATAACTACATCATTCAAAACCTTAGGATGGAGATGTTGGGACTTCACATGAGGTTGCAAGATTTTTTGCTCACCTTGTTTAACATGCCTCCTCCTAGGAGATGAATGGTGATTTTCTTTAAAAAATAGTTTTCAAGAAATTTCAAGCCAAGGAAGATTACTAATCAAGATCTAGTTATAATTTATCTTTAGTTTAGTTAATTGTTTTTTTCTTTATTTCCTTTTTGTATCTCTTTCATGAGTGTTTTATGAGAATGAATTATGGACTTAGCATTGTGTGCTTCTATCTTTATGTGCACATTAATCAACTTTAATTCCAAATTAAAATTGAACCTAAATCTATCACAACCTCTAAAACTTGACTAAAATTGGTTCAAAATGTTATCCAAAATTTTGTCACCCTTTGTCAAGACATTCTTGGTGAATGTGTTGCTTTTATGCAACCCTAGCAAAATTTAGTGCTAATAGAGGTAAAATTCCAAGATTTGCAATTTTTTGAAAAAGTCTTAGTTTTTCTCAAAACCCTGGAAAATCAAGGTTTCAAGTCCACTGCACACGGTTCCTTAAGTGATAAGGAACCGTCGGTCCCTATAAGGTACCACGGACAGAAAGTCATTTTATGGCTCTTTTTTTGGTCTTTCTTCATCACCCTATTTCCAGTCAAGATTCCATGTTTACTCAATTTGGCTAAACATTCCTTGACACTTTACATCGGATTTTCAAACCCTTGCCTTGTATACTTTCTTCTTATACCCCCACCTTGAGATCTCATTCTCACACCTCAACAATGCCTAACTCTCCCTTTCATAACCTTGACATTTCATTGTCACAAACCTCCTCACCCAAAGCTTCCTCATCCAAGCTTTCTAAGAAACCGAAAATCTCGGTTAGACCTATTTGGATCAAGAAAAATAAACCCTCTTCATCCAAAACACCCAAGAACCCCACCTTCTCTCCAATCAATTATTGGAATGAGACGTACTCCATTAACCCCATCACCGGAGAAAAGGAAAATCTCCCCCACCACCTAAACCCTTTGACACCCCTCAACTCAATGATCTTTCAACCTTCCCAAACCTCACAAGGCATTGTGAAAACATTACCTACCCACTCTCCTCACCACCACCAAACCCTAGGTGTGATGGCCTTCCCCCATCAATCGAATTTGTGTTGCATCATGGATCCTCGTGTGATTGCTGTCGATTTCAACAAATTGAACTTGCTCATCTGTATGAGAAGTTAAATTTTCTTGAATTCCTCCTCACTCGACCTCCTCTCAAAGTTTTTGTTCCCGTGGACAAAACTTCGAATGATGCATCGTCGTCTTATTATTCCAACTAAAGGGCTACACTCCCTTGGAGTCAATAAAACTTTGTTTTAGAGTCATTAGTGTTTTTAAGCAATCTTGTAAAATTATCACTATTAGACTAGCTTATGCTTTGTGGTTTATTTTCCATATCTTTTGCTTTAGATACTCATATTGTGTGTATGACTATCTACTTTGTTTGTCTTTTTCATATTTATGTAATATGAAATCTTTGTGTTGTGTTTGTTTTCTTTATTTGATCATTCTCTCTTCCTTTTGAGTTGATCGTGTTTAATCTTTACAAATGTTTATGGGTGATTCCATCAATTCTAAATTTTAACCCCTTGACAAATTTATCATCTTCATTGGTTGGATGTTTTATTTCTACCTCCATTCCACCAATTGAACCTTGATTTTGTCATTTACCTTTTTGGACATACTTAGCAAATACTTGCTTCTAATTTGAGATTTCTTCTCCTTCTCCCTCTCAAGTTACTTAGTAGGTAGTGATCATATATATATTGGTGTTTCTTTCCTTTCTACTAACCTTTGTGTAGCATGTCACCTTAGCTCATACACTTGGTGCCCCAAGAAAGGGGGAGCAACCACCAAGGGGGAGCTACTAGCAAAGTCCGGATATCTTCAAAGACTTGTGCTTACCTTTTTGCTACGACAAAGGGGGAGAAATGATAGTGATAAACTCGTTAATAATTCGATATTTGGTGTTTCTAAGCAAATGAGTTTATAGTTGTCGTAATCAAAAAGGGGGAGATTGCTAATGCAAGTGATGCCTAAAAACATTATTAGTGTTAACTAATCTTTCTTAGTTTTGATCATAACAAACTATACAACACATTTAGTGTAAAACACAAAACGAATTATTTAACTAACACTATCATCAAGGTAATAATCATATCACTAACTTTTCTTAATCATACTTAGTGATCATCAAAGTGATTATCCTTAAAACTCACTTTTGTTAATATGACAAAAGATTTTTTAATAAACTTTCTTTTTAAGAAAATGTTTTATTAAAATTGAAAATGTAAATTTGAAAATGGCATATTCCATATGCCATAAGAATATCCTTTGAAGGTTTAAAAAACCTCAAATATTCCTACCCCCACTAAAAGACAAAAAAGGGAGCGGACTCTACTGGGCGGTACCTTAAATAGCTAGGCGGTTCCTTAGCGATATGGAACCACCGGCTAGATAAGGATCCGCGCCCAGCTAGCCGTTGGACTTTGTCTTCTATAAATAGTGGATCAAGTCTCAGTTTCCAACAAGCCTCTTGGACGTTTTTCTCAGCCCCCTTTCTCTTTTCTATAGCATAATCATTAGCAAATGATCACTTAAAGTGTTAAGTATATTTACATATGATTATCCTCTTGATCCCCTCCTTTACCTTGTCCAATAAGAAGATCACTCACTCACTAGTGTTGTGATAAAGATGAATCCATGAATTACTCATGTTCATCATGTAAAACCCGCATGCTTTTACCATGAATAGTACCCTTAAGATCGTACGTACTAGATTAAAACTTTCCTTTTATAGTACGATTACGTTTACGTGTTAGGATTTTACGTATTACGTACGTGTTAGAACACGATAAGTATTTATTACGCACGAACACGCAATAATTATTTTAACAATAATTAATCACGAACATGCGATCATGAAATCATGAACGTAATTAAATCACGAGCTAATATTAATTACGTATATATATTTATTACGAACACGAATAAATATATTAAGTAACGATCGATAACTAATTAAAACACGTAAATTACGAACACGAGAACACACTATAATATTTAGACTCAGGAAATGTATGGGTTACCCCATGTGGGCCCCATACCACGAAATTAGGGAGGGAAGATGGGCTTAGCCCATCAATTTCTACTAAAACAAGGAATTAGGAAAGATTTTGGTCATTTTTCACTTTACAGGAAAACACCAAAACCCTAAAAAGTTTTTCTCCTTCTCCTCTTCTTCTTTTTTGGCCGCCACCCTTAAACACACCAAGGGGGTGTTTGTTTGATCTTTGATCTTGGTTTTGGTGCAAGTGTTCGTGCTTGTTCATCCTTGTTTAGATCCACGCATTCGGTAAATTCTTTTAACCCTTTTGTTTTTGATTTGATCTATTAAATAATTAAGAACATGATGTGTTTTTTTAAAAAACCTAATTAAAACATAGATCTAACATGAAAATGGCTTTTGGATAAATAAAAAAAGGATGGTTTAGGGGTGTTTTGTTTTGGCCGGCGCCTAAACCGAACCCCAAGGGGGTCTCGGTTTGGCTACTCGACCACCACCGAGACCATATGGTCCCCGTTGGTTGGTGTGGGTCCCACGGCAGCAGCAAGACAAGGGGAACCCCGAAGTGGTTCGGGGTATGGTGTCGATTTAATGTCCGGTTCATGGTTCTTAGTCAAGATCCGGTTCACGGTGTATGTTAAGATTATTTTTTTATAATCTTATGTTAAAAATTAAATTAATAAACATGACATGATTAATTTAATAACATGACTTAGGTTATATTAATTATTAAAATCATGAAATTATTAACCTAAGTATTTTATATTTTTAGACTTATAATTAATTAATTATTTAGAAACCATGGTTAAAATTAATTAATTAACATGACTTAGGTTATATTATTAATAAATAATAATACATGTTTTAACCTAAGTATTTAACTTTATTTAATTAAAAACTTGATATACTTTAATTAAATATTTTAACCTATATTTTATTTTAATTACATGAAATAACTAATAAACTATACATTATATCTTATGACTTAGAAAATAATCATGAAAACACTTAGGCTTATATACTTAGCTTATATAAGGCAGCTAATCTATTTATGGAAACCTTCTATTTTTAGAAACTTATTTAATTCAGACAGCTAATCTATTTTTAGAAACTTATTTAATTCAGGCAACTAATCTATTTATGGAAACTTATTTAAATAATGCAGCTAATCTATTTATGGAAACTTTCTATTTTTAGAAACTTATCTATTTTAAGCAGTAGTTCTATTTTTGGAAACTTTCTATTTTTGTAAACTTTCTATTTTTGGAAACTTTCTATTTTTGAAAACTTTCTATTTTTGGTAACTTTCTATTTTTGGAAACTTTCTATTTTAGGAAACCTGCTATTTTTGGAAAGTTACTTATTATTACACAGTAAGTATAATAATACATGAAGTACCAGAAATACTTAATCAGAGTAAACAAAATATAAGATAAACACAGTTTAAGGCTTAAAAACAATAAAGCATGACATGAACTTATAAAATAAGCTAAGACATAACATTAAACCAGTTACGTACTCAGTGATCAGATACTTATACACATATGTATTTATGTAGCGTTAGTGATACCGAAGTAGGACTCTCTTCCGTTCGTCTTCTTCGTTCACTGGACATAAGGTACGGATTTCCGTCCTTTCAGTATGGACATTCTTTCCTTATTAGGATTCCCGTATGCAGCCAACTGTTTTCCCAGTATTTGTTTTATATGTTTTTGAATTGCTTATGTTTAATTAGAATACCTAAAGCCATATACATGCATGACCAGTTTCGCCTAGTTATGGAGGTACCATAACCATAACATTAGAGGCACTGATGTTATGACTTCACCACGGCGGAGTGATTGCTCGTGGCGTCCCTTCAGCTTTTGGCCATATTTATTATATTTATCATGTGTGGCGTATGGGTGCATCCTAGTTACATGTTTCAGTCAGGATTTCATGGTGAATGTGGTGTGTGCCTTGCATCCTTCACAAGGAGCTGATCCCTCCTACCCAAAACCAGTATATTAAATTAGAGGCAGCCCCTCTAATTTGCATGATGAGGTCACCCCTCCAAGTATTCATGCACGGTGGATTTTCATGACCTATACTGGCTAATGGTAAAATATGTTAAACAGTTTACATAAGATAAACATAAGGCTTTTCAAACTATCAAACCAGTTTTATGAACATGTTCCAGGTTTTCCAGGACTTATACATTTCCGCTGCTATTAAGTCTTTATCATGTTTTAGTCATTTATACTATGTCTATATCCGTGCACTGAGCGTTATGCTCAGCCGTTACTTTCCTTTCCATGTCCCAAAACGGTAGGTACTCTAGGACGGACTTGAGCATCTGGAGGACGCGCATAGGATGGAAGCGGCCATAGACTTCTTCTCCTTTTGCCTTCATATACTTATGCTTGTTTAGTCTTTCATTCATTTCATTTACTTTATTATGTTTTGGGCTTATGTTTGGGAACCGATGTTTGATTCTGGTTTACCCTATGGTCATGTAATGTTTTAGACATTTATCCTTGTATGATGATGACACGCCATAATTACGCGTGACATTCCATTTATCAAAATGGGGTGTTACACATCGTGTTAGCCTTTTTTATTTTTGTTGAACCATTTGTATTTATGAATACTTGGACTAGTTGTGTTCATCCAAGCTATTTGTGAATACTTGGATTTGTTGTGTACATCCATTGCATATGTGTTTGCTTGGATTTGTGTTTTGTAGATCCAAGCTACATGTGTGTACTTGGATATGTCTAGTTGAGTTGTAATAGATTTGTGTAGTAGTTCTCACTAAACTATAAAGTGATGTGGTTGTGTCTTGTGAGTTCTCACTAAACTTGAAAGTGATTAGTAGTTGTGTTGTGTGAAGTTCTCACTTAGCTTCAAAGTGAAGAGTCGTGAAGATTGGTTCTAGCTTTAGATTAGAACTCGACATCTAGCCTTGTATCGTAAAATGGTGAAGTAGGCAACATCGTGAAGATTGGTTCTACCTTGAGATTAGAACTCGACATCTAGCCTTGTGTCGTTAAATTGTGAAGTAGGCAACGTTGTGTAGATTGGTCCTAGCTAATGATTAGGTCTCAACATTTAGCTTAGTGTCGGAAAGTAATGTAAGCGACGATGTAAGGCTTTCTCCGCCAAGAAGGGAGCTTGTGGATATAGTGGAAATCTCGAGTAGGTGTACTCAAGGAGTGGAGTAGAAACAAGGATAGAACCTCGTTGTCGAACCACAATAAATCTTGGTGTCTTGTCACTAGGTTGTCTCTTTCCTTACTCTTTACTTATTTCATTATCATTATACTTACCTATTACCATTGCTAATGCATTTGAATTGAACCTTATCATTATGCAACTTAGCTTCAAGTAAAAGATAGTTTTGATACACACTTAATTCAAAGTAATTTAAATTAGGTGACTAATAGAAGAGAAACTATTCACCCCCCTTCTAGTTTCTACAATATCAATTGTGCTTTAGTAAAGATTCCAATGGTACCCCCTAACAACTTAGGACCTGATCTCATTGGACAATCATTCAATGAGACTCAATATAGAGGTATGATTGGGTCACTTATGTATTTAACTACAAGCATACCTGACATTCATTTCTCTGCATGCCTTTGTGCAAGATACCAAGCAGATCCAAAGGAATCACACCTTATTGCTGTAAAGAGAATTTTCAGATACCTAAAAGGTACACCAAGTCTAGGTCTTTGGTACCCAAAATCCTCAGGTTTTGATCTAAAGGGGTACTCAGATTCTGACTATGCTGGTTGCAATTTGGACAAAAAAAGCACTTCTGGTGCCTGCCAATTGCTAGGTGGCAAACTTGTGTGTTGGAGTGCTAAAAAGCAACAAACAATTGCCATGTCTTCAGCAGAAGCTGAATATGTGGCAGCTGCTAGATGTTCTGCCAATGTTCTTTGGATGAAAAGCCAACTAGCTGATTATGACATAGAATATGAAAAGGTACCAATCTTTTGTGATAACACTAATGCTATTGCAATATCCAATAATCCAGTCCTCCATTAAAGAACAAAACACATTGGTATCAGATATCGCTTTATCAGAGATCACATTGTGAAAGGGGACATTGAATTATATTTCATCCCCACTCAATACCAATTGGCTGATATCTTCACCAAACCATTGGATGAACCAACTTTCAAAAGATTGATAATGGAGCTTGGTATGCTAAACATTGATGATACAAAACCTGAACCTTCAGCATTCACTGAAGAAGCCTGAAGGTTCAGCATTTCCTAAAAGATTTTGATTAATGTTAAGTAGTATTGTCTGAGTAAAGGAGTGTGCAATGTCATGTGTCTATTTCACTCTATGTGATTGTGTATATGATGTTTTGTCGCCTTATCTGATTCACTGAAGCTGAACAAGTAATCACCAGTCATCAAAAGGTTCCTTTAGCAATGCTGAACAAATTTTAATACAGCTAAGTAGCTAGGCCTGAGTAGAGGAGCGTGCAATGTCATATGTCTTGTTCACTTATGTGAACATGTATATGGGGTTTTGTCGCCTCATCTGACACACTGAAGCTCACAAGTATTGCCATCAGCTTCAGCATATCTGAGCAACAACTTTTAAAACAAATCAATCATATGACTCAATGGAGAAAATGGCATTAAATTTCTTGAGAATAAATACAAAACATTCTTTCAAAAGGTGTCAATTGTTTATTTAGGAAATATCAAGCGTCCATATCATAGCCAACAACTTTCTGACACAATAAGGCGTTTCATTATTCAAAGCAATAGAAAATCATCACCTTTTTCAGAACATTAATGAGAGAGTGTGTGCCATTTGTTCAAAAGAAAACCTAAAAAGTTTCATTCTCTTTTCAAATGTTTTACAAAATTTGACAACTCAGTTTAAAAAGTGTTTACATATATATTTTGAAGATTGATGATTCATATCATTTGCAAAAACTTTAAAAAAACACACACACAACTCTCTCTCTCTCTTTTCAAAAGAAAGCACACACAACAAACATCAATGGCTGCAGAATCTTCTTCACAACTACAAGAGACTGAGATCACCCTCAATCCTTCCATCCATGTAAACTATCCCATCGAGGACATATTCTTTAAACCCAACAACATCACCTTGATCAAACCAGAAACCCTAACATCTGGACCAGGAAAACAAGTACTAAACTTCTTATCCAAATGTGTGATTCGTGATGCCTTGTTCAAGGATCCAGGGGTTATGTTTGAAAATGTGTTAAAAGAATTTTGGTTCACAGCACAAGGGTCAACGAGCAAGAAATCTATTGAGTTTGTGTCTACAACCTTGGGTATTCATGGGAAAATAAATTTAAAGATGTTTAGAAGGGTTTTAGGGTTAAACTATTTGGAGGATTCTAGCAAATATGAGGCTGTTCCCAATGATCTCTCTGTTGTCAAAACGTTTTTTTTTAGAGAAATTGGATACACCGAAGAGATTGGTGATAAATGGGGGTTGAAGAGAAGTTGTTTACCACATAAGTGGAAACTTTTGATGTCCATCTTAATTGAGTGTCTGGGTGGGAAAACTGGTGGGCTTGATCAAATCAACCAAAAGGATGCCCTTAATTTGTATTGTCTGGCAAAGGGCATAAAAGATGATTTTGGAAAACTAATCTTTGAAGATCTCCATGGAAAAATGGAGAAGAAAACTAGGGAGAAGAATGTGGTCTACACCAGATTTTTATCCCTCATCTTTGCTGACCAATTTGGTGAAGAGTACTCTAAAAATGAAGGAGTTAAACTTGTTTTCTCAATCTTTGATACCAATCGCTGGAACATTCTAGTCAGCACAACTGAACCTCCTTTCACACAGACCATGCTGGACATTTGCTCAGCAAATGCTCCAGTAGTGTTCAAAGCTCCAAAAGACACTCCTCCAACTGGAGAAGGGGATCTAACAGGCACAAAATCTGGAGCTTCTTCTAGACCACGTCAAAAAAGCACATCAGTGAATACTCTTAAGTGTAGACGTGGGTCTAAGAAAAGGAGGCAACCCACAAAATCTTCATCAAAGAAGCATTCTGATGATCCCAAAGGCCAAGCTTTGAAGAAACAAAAGTCCTCGGCCAAGGACCAGAACCCAAGCCAGCCGCCACCATCAGTCTCTGCTGAAGGTGGTATGCATCAAGAGGCCCTGAAGGCAACCTATCTCTCAACTTCTTTAGGAGAGAATGGTGAAGATATAGCGCACCCTCAGCTCGATAGAGTGGAGTCAGCATCGGTAAGCAATTTAAATCTGAATGCATCTCAAATTTCATTACCAATCTCTATCATTTGTCACTCTGAGTCTGCATCAGGGAATGATGTGTCAGCAAATCCAACAGTTGATGCTGACCCTGGCCTATCTGTTTCTAATGATGTAGTTCCCCCACAACAGGGTTCTACTGAAGGAACCAAAAACATTATCATTGATCTTAACTCATCAGGGACTCTTTCTCAGGATCCATCAGGTAAAACCAACCCTGGTGGTGAAGGACTTGAAACTGACCAGCACGCTGAAGGTGGCGATCAGCAGACAATGAAGGAAGTGCCTCTCTCCACTGGCGCCAAAGGGGGACACTTGCCCACATTTATTTTTAGCATGTATGCTGATCACTTGGAAAAGGAGTTGGGGCTAAGTGAAAGAGCTCCAGTAAACATGGATGATAGTAAATCTGAAGATGACCTTGCTGATCAAACTCCCAAGCCTCCATCCCCTAGAACCGTTAAGGTAAATGAACTGACAAATCAGGTGTTGGTTCTACAATCATAGGTGACCAAGCTCAAGGAGGAAAAGGCTCTTGCTGATGCTGAACTTGTTACTCTTAAAGCAAGGCCAGTTCCTCCCACTGCTGAACAGATCAGAGATGTAGTTCTCACTGCACTGAAGCCATTGGTGAAGGATGTGGCCACTACCACTTCTATCAAGCAAGAGATCATCTCTCTCATGGATTCCATTAATACTGCATCCTTTGAGCTCCCTGTTGAATTCAAGCCAATTCCTACTCAGCTGAATGAGCTATGTGATTCAGTATCCACGATCAAGGATAGGGTGGGCTTGCTAGAACAACAAAAGCTGAACTTATCTAATGAAGTTCAGAAGAAACTAAATGCTCTTGCTAATGTTCCAGCATAGATGGCCAAGGTATCATCCACCTTAGACTCTCTATGTCCATGCTTACCTATTGGGGGTTCATCAGAAGTTGTAGGGCAATCTTCTGCTGAGGGAGAGAAAGTAACTATTCAGCAGCTCTTCAAGAAACATGCACAGAAGAAGGCCCAAAAACAACCTCTTGTTTATGTATCTCCGTTCAGTGAAGACAATCCAGCTAAGACTAAGGGGGAGTCTTCAGCAAAGGGCACTCATATTGATGGCCTTACCACCAGCAATGAATCATCTAAAAATGGGTCACCTCCCATCAAACCCAAAAGCAAAGGTGAATTCACTTTAGATGAATGAATTATCAAGTCTGGGCTGGTCACTCAAGAAGAACTTGATAAAATTCACAAGCTTCAAAATGAAGAAAAGCTCAGAGATCTGAAGATGAGCTTATATGAAAGAATTGGAAAATCTGAAGTTGAAGGCCTCTTCAAGAAAAAGATGTTATACGAAAAATTCTGTATAGCAAGGTTGAACAGAAGATGTCTCTCAGAAATCACAAATGTTGACATGATGACTTACAAGGGAGATATCAATCTAAAGTTCTATAGGGCTGATGGGGCTGATGAGATCATAGATGACTTCCAAGGGAAGGAGCTCTCCTATACTGAATGGATAGAGATGAGCAAAATCATTGAAAAGAAAACATCCAGGAGATGGGTAGAAGTTCGCACAAGAATTGAACACTTTGTGAGAAATCATGAAAGGCTTGGTCAGCATCTGAACATAAGCAACCAAATCTCACTGGAGGATCAAGATCCAATTCTGGAACTGAACAAGAGAGTCAATCTGGTTCAACCTGGTGTGGGTGACATCTTTGTCACCACCAAGAAATACAAAGATCTTGTTCAGTTTGAAAATCATCTCCCTGGACATGTGTTAGAAGAACCAGAATTGGGAATGATTATGTTCAACCATCGTGAAAGACAAGACTTTGTGGGTATTAGTGATCTTGATGATCTAAACAATGAATTTCTTGGAAACATTCAGAAGATCTTCTTTGCTCACCATGGTGGTCCAGGACTCACTGAAGCTGCAAAAACTTTCAGCATGTGCTTACTATCAATACTGGACATCAGAAACTCTGATCCATCAGTTTAGACCCCTGTCATTGAAGAACTTAGGCCAAAGGAAAACTGAATAATCATTTGTATTAATTTTGTTTTAATTTTTAATGTTACGGAATAAATGATTATCTAATGTTTATAAGTTATTAATTGTTCAGTGCAAGTAAGAAGAAGTTGCTATGCTCACTTACTACTGACATTAGACTTAGGCCATTTGTATATCCAAATAGGGGGAGATTACTGGGTCAGTATTTACTGACCCTGAAGCAACTCTAGGATTTGAATATAAAATCCCCCTAAGTGTTTCATGCTCAGCAGTAAGGCCAGTCTGTTGAAGGATGAACAGAGGAACAAAGTTCCTACTGAAGACCTTATAACTGAAGAAAGTTCAGCACTCCCCTTCCAGTGAACTTAGAAGACAAAGGAGTCTTCGCTTCAAATACTAGGCGGTCTAGTTGCTGAAGAACAAGGACTGAAGAAGGGCTTTCAATTCAGTTTGGCTTGACAATACCAAACTGAATGATGTCGATCCCCTCTAGGATACTGAAGACTCTTCAGTATTCTGATGGTTTGCATTAGGCGGGAAAAGATTGCTTTAAGTCAAAGTAGGTTGCTTGTATACTTAGATATAAGTACAACCATTATTTTTTCTAGAATAGTTTATTATGTACTTTATACTGTTTATCCAGCATGGGCATCAACGACCCACTGGATAAACTCATGCATTTGTACATGCAAAATGCAAACCCTAATTTACACTGCCTATATAAAGGAGTGTACATTGTGAGAGAAAGGTAACCAATAGAAGAGCTTAAACTCTGGAAAACCTTTCTCTCTCGATACCAACTAAACCATATAGCTAAAGATGCATATGAACGTTTAGATTGGAGCTTAGAGTTTAACTTTGGTTAAACGTTTAAGTAGAGGAGATCAAACCCCATTGTCATTCAACCACTTTGTTATCCGCCAACAAAGTGGGTTATAAATTCTTTATTTGATTATAATAAAAGTCTATACGTTGAAAAGTACATTGGTATTGTTGTTTTAATCTTTCATAGTTCTTATCTAATGTTAAAACAACACACTTGAGTCGAAGTAATAGTTATTACTTAAGATAATAAGTAATATCGAATTACTAGGGACCAACATTCTCAAATAACCAATTCTCACATCTCATCTTCACCGGACTTCTTATCACAACCAATACGAATCATTCGTCATGCTCAACCCCCTCAACGTCATCGTCGCAAAACTTCATTTCATCTTCTTCCCAATTTCCATCTTCTTCACAATTTTCATCCGGCTCCCAATTTCCACCCGGTTCATAATTTCCATCCGGCTCACAATTCTCGTACCCTCCTTTTGCTGAAAACTGTTTTCCCAAAATGACACCTGAACAAATTTACCAACAACAACAACTCGCATTTCAAAACACACACTTTAACAACCAATTCCAAAATCTCCAAAATCAACACAAGTGCCGGAAATACTGTGAGACCCCCAAAATCAGGCAAGGAAACAACTAGGAAGCAAGGGGGTTCCACGTCATGGTACAAGAAATAATGAAATACTGTTGACATAAATTGACGTAATAAAAACATGTACATTACATCATAAAAGATCAGAGTTTTAAACATAGGTCCCAGTGTTTTATATGCGGAAAAATTTATTATTTTATCATGATTTATAATATATAGTTACCAATAATATAGGATAAACTTCTTACAGCTTTTACCAAAACCAAAGTTTAAAATATAACACAGAAATCTCCAAGTTGCGAAAATATCTTGCGGGCTCCCATCCAAGCAAAACTAAGTATTATTACCTGAGATTAAACATGTAAAATCGTCAACACAAAGTTGAGTGATATTCATAGGTCTAGTAGTAAAGTTGTGGAACACAAGCATTCATTTGTAAAACAAGTAATGGGAGGGATGACTATGTACATTATCCATAGTCATGATGTATATTATTGCTATTTAGCTCATGACACCGAAGCTTAACAAAAGATAAGTTCCCCTAGCGAGTGTTCAGCCTAAATACTCAAGTATAAAAAAATGTAATGAGTCAAAGTAATACGAGACGGGGATTGTCAATCCCGATGGATCCACCCACAACATTCGCGCTTAGTAACACAAGTTAATTAACGGTTCATGATACTGAGGAGAAACTTAGTGGCTATAGAAATTAAAAGCAATAATATATTTTATTCATCTGGCAGCATACAATTCAGGATAGCATACAGTTTAAAAGATTATGTTCTAACATGAAATCTCACCCCGCATTTTAGAAATATTTTATAAATAGTATAAGGGGGCTATGAACTCACCTTAACGAGTAAGAAATATGTATAAGAAGCGGGCATAATGAGTATCACTAAAAGCAACCGGCAACCATAAACCTCACTAGATGCGATCAATAATTGTTGCTTTTAAGTAGGTTCTTATGCCGACTTTGAACACACATCCATTTACGTAGACTACGTATACAAAATTATGTCAATCCCTTCCTTTAATAACTTCATCCATATTTCATCATGCGTCTTTAATTTTTTTTTACAATACGAAAATAAAGAAAACTAAAATGAATTGTGTATGCTTTATACTTTTTTAAAACGGTTCATCAACTTATCAACTAAATGGAATACGTGTTGATATATCATATAGCCTTGCTTTAAGTAGTATACACAAAAAAAAACATCAACGTGGCATATATATGGATGACCAAAAATGTCAAATGATAGATAGACGTGGCACTTAAATGAGATGACTAATATCAACTTATATGTATGTGTTATAACGTAGAGATGACTAATATAGTCATCAACATTTTTTTATAAAAATCTAATAGATATGTTTACATACATATTGTTTAGGCGTCATTTGTTTTACTCAAATAGTTGATAGGCAATTTGGTTCATTTACTTGAAGCCATTTTGTAGTCGCAATCAGTAAAACCGAGTATTGTTGATATTCGATGTTTTAAAAGTTACGCGATATAAAAGATACACGTTAGACACCAAAAATAAATGCTTAAATATAAAATAAAAACTTTGACATTCGGAGAACGTTGATATTTTGATATAAAAATTGAGAGCTTATATTTAAGAAACGTTAACGCGTCATATTAAGGATGACACTTAAAGGTTTATCATCAATTTACGAAGAATGACCGTAAAACGAACAATTAAAATAATGACAAGAAAGTATTTTTATTTCATAACAAGAATATTTACGGTTGATGACGGGCATAGTCTTTGCCAATAAATAATAAAATGCACATTTTTGATACCTTAAAGAAATAACCTTGTCGGTTAACCGAAAATTCAATATTATTAGTAAAATGATCATGACAAATAAAATTTGCGTAATAAATATTGGCTCGAATATAAATAATATTATTAGAACTCAGTCTAAATGTTGATTTTTAAATTTCAGGTTACTACAGTAAATAAATATGAAAAAAATAAAATAAATTTATAATTCTGAATAAAATATTACCAGTTATCAGAAAAATAATTAAAATACAATTTAATTTAAATCCTCGAGATCTCAGGATTTACGTATGAAAAAGTAAAGAGGAACAAGTAAAACATTGTAAAATCGAGAAGTACGAATAAAAGAATAATTTAATTACCAGAAAAATACGAGTTCTCACAAATACAATTCAAAGTTCTGGCGTCACAACCAACATTTGAAAAAAGCCGTCGCAAAAAAGATTAACAAAAAAATCAAAATTCATTGATTTGTCTACAGATGACGGTGCCGATGATGACATAATACAATATGTGGAAGCTCCGACTCAGGCTCCCGCACGTTGGAATCGTGATGAAGAGATATTATTGGCCAATTGTTGGGTTGGTGTGTCAGAGAACGCCGACATTGGAAATGAACAAAACCTTGATTGTTTTGGGGGGGCAAATTCTTAGAGATTTCGACGCGGCTACAACCAGCATGCGTCGTACCAAGAACATGATTACGAGGGTATGGACTCGATTGCACCCCTATTCTCAAAAGCTTCATGCGATTTACCAAGGAGTAAATTGTAAAAGTGGTATGAATGAGGATGATGTTTTAGAAGCTATGAAGGACGAATATAGTTTTGCGTATAACAAGAAACAGTTTAGTTACGTACATGCGCAGAAGAACCTTAGACAACACCCAAAATGGCCCGGGACGGAAAGTGTTGGTGTGGATGATCACAAGGAAGTATTCGAGCTCGACGCTCGTCCTCGACCAGCGGGGAAAGCTCAACCCGCCAAGAAGACCAAATCTGAAACAATTGAGAGCACCAGTGGAGGATCCTCGGGATTAGTGAAGGACATGCTAAACGATTTAATGCATCAAAAAGTTTTCGCCAGTAAATCAGCGTATGATGCTCAAAAGGCTAAGGAAGAGAGGCAGATGCAGCTGTCTGAGTTCCAAGTTCTCGCGGTTGATGCCAACTCAATGCTGGAACCAAAGAGGTCGACTTTTTAGGAAAACAATTCGAAATAATGGCCAAATATTCCGGACAAAATTAATTTGTCGTCGTTTTTAATTTTTGTATTCTTTTAGGTTTCGTATCGTATTTTAAATTTCATATTTGTTTTTTATTTAATTGCTTGTAATTTTTATTTGAATTAAATGAATTTAAATTTGTGTGAAAATAAAAATAAAAAAAATTAAGAAATTGGGTGGGCTAAAGTGGAGAGGAAAGTGAATGTCATGACAATGGGTGTTTTGGTTAGTTTGCTTTGGTGAGATGTGACACTGATGTATGGCCAAAGTGAAGAGGGGTTGCCCAAGGTATGATGGTGTCGTCACTGGCGCCATGGTTTAACAGCCCAATAAATGGATGGCGTACCACACCAACGAGTGGCGCCGTAATCCCCAGCCCACAAAAACTGGCGTTGTGGTTTTCTTTTTTTTAATTACTAACGTGGGATATATATGGACTCATTATACCACTTTTTAGTCCTATGACACTATTTTTTTCATTTCTTACCACATCCCACAAAAATGATGCTATATCCATTCTCGTGTCATAGCCTACGTGGCACCACTTTTTGCCTATGACACCACACCCCATCACTATAGCATGTGCTCTAGATGAATAGTAAAAAATATTACTAATATTTTAAATTTTTTGTTACATTCACAAAATAGGCACAAATAAAAATTCACAAGGAGAATGTGATATTTTGATTGGGTTAATAAAAAAGAAAATTGAGAAATTATGTAAATAACAACTAATTAAATCATGACACCTTATTTTTATGATTTTTTCAGTTATTTTGTGCATGTAGCAAAACTCATATTTTGATGAAACTTTTAGGTGCGTAAGGTTGTGAATAAAATTAGCTTAAAAATCCCATAGTATGACACTATGCTTCAGCGAAGTGGATTCGGGTTGAGGTTGGGAGGCTGTTGTGGCTGGACAAGGGTTAGCTTATATTATATTCGTAATTGAAATTTGTTATCTTTTAAAACTAGACGATTACCCGTGCATAGCGGCGGAATTGTCTGGCGGCAGAAAATTAACGATACGATATATCGTGGTGAAGTAGAAGTAAATGTTATGGGATGTATTTTATGGGTATTTATTTGTACGGTGGGATTTTGTAGTATTTTGGTATGGAATATTTTTTTAGGTTTTGAATTTTGATTTGATGTGTGTAAATTTTGGTTTGGATGGTAGGTATTAGGGATTAGAGAGAGATTAAAGTTTGTGTGTGTGTGTGAATTAATTATGTTTGTGTATTAGGGCTGGCCATAAGGAATAATCATTATTTTTCAACATTTTAGTAGGACCCACATTTCAACTTTCAACTTTCAACATTTCAACTTTCAACCAAAGGGATACACGACCCACATTTTAACTTTCAACTTTCAACATTTCAACTTTTAACCAAAGGGATACACCCTTTATAATGTAATAAAGATTTTTTAGGTAAATGGGTTGGGTTAGGTATTATTAGTTTGAAATTGCTAAAAAAAAGTCAAATGGTTTTTTTATATGTTAGATATTTTTGTGTGTCAATAAGTAATTTATGTCTCAAAATCTTTTAGCTAAAGTTCTTAGCCAACTTTTATAGGATGGGGCTTATAGTTTGGAAAGCCCTCATGAGCCCTTACGTCAAACATAACTTGTTATACAAGTCGATTAATTTAAAAGTACATGCTGTAAGCCCTTACAAGCCCCGCAACTAAACACAACTCATACATAGCGGGAACTATGAAAAACAATCTATTCAAGCTTTTCAACTAAACACAACCTATGCATAGCGGGAACTATGAAAAACAATCTATTCAAGCATTTCAAGTTCCGAGTAAAACTGAAAACAACCTAAAGACATAAAAATGATATTATATTTTCGGTGTCTATTATAAGTGGTATTTTTGTTTTATAAATCTTTTTATATGATAAAATATACTACTTTCATTCTAAAATCATAGTTTATTTTTTTCAGGTTTGTTCTAAATTCATTGTTCACTTTTAAAAATAGATAAGAATTTTAGATCGAGATTACCATATTGTTACAAAATTTTAAAAAATTCTAAATTAATTAGTTACAAGTAAAATTGTATTAATGTAAAAAGTAAAAGAGAAAATATTGTAATTATGATACTTTTATTAAGTTGTGTGATTTTTTTTGGGTGAACAAAATTTGAGACGATGGAAGAACAAAATTTAATGGAAGAGATAGAAGTTGTTATGGTTAAAAAAATAAAAAAACATTTTTCAACGTGGAGCAGCGTGAAATTACCTCAAACCATAACGAGATAAATTTTTTTTATTTCTTATTGTTATATATTTGTGTTCTGTGAGCAGAGAAAAGTATATGTGAGGTTAGGGGTGTAATCGAGCTGAGCCGAGCTCAGGTTTAGTAGGGCTTGAGTTTGGCTTGATACTAAAATTGTATGCTTGAGCTTGGCTTGATAGCTTGTTAAGCTTTACAAATACAGGCTTGAGCTTGGCTTGATAAGGCTTGATAAAAGCTTGAGCTTGGATTGAAAAGCTTGAATGTATATAAATTTAACTTTTTTATAATAAAACTAATCAATAAACATATGTATAAAGAAAATAATTACTTAAAACAAATTTGATTTATTTAACATTAATAAAACCAATAACAAAATTATCGTACAATCTTGGTTTCAAAATGTGTTTTGCACTCCAATACGATTAAGGTCTCAAACGCCATTCATGATATGAATGCGAGCATAATTTAGACACATTGCGTTTAGTATTAAGAAAAGTAAAAAATATTTATACACATATGTATTTCACCAAGTACCGAGTAAATGCAATAATTAAATTTACAAAAATAAATAATCGTTTAAAATACAAATAACTAAAATATAAATGTAATCAAAGTTAAAAGTCATTCTAAAATATATTATTTATTTATGAAATTAGCCCTTAAAATTAGGTTAATACTCAAATTAACAATTAGTTGCTTATAGAAATTCATCATAAAAACATATTTTTGATAGAGCTTGAAAAAGCTTGATAAGGACTCGAGCCAAGCTATCAAAAGCATGAGCTTGAGCTTGATATAGTTTCGAGCTATTTTTTAGGCTTGAGCTTGATAAAAGCTTGGCTTGATCGAGCCAAGCTCGAGCTCGAGCTCGAGTTGCTTGATAAAAGCTTGACTCAATTACACCCCTATGTGAGGTGATTTGCACACTCCATAAAATGATTGACACACTCAAAATGTGTGTGTGTGTTGACATTTGTACCCTTTCATTAGGTAATATGGGTAACTTTTTAACACAAACATTAAGGGTAAAAATGTTAACATACACACATTTTGAGAAGCCATTCATTTTATGGAGTATGCAAATCACCTCCCAAAAAATATATTTTAAATACAAATATTTTGATTGGATTATGAAATGACCTAATGCAAGTCTAATCTAAAAAGGGTCATTAATCTTAATACAAAATCTTACTTAATTAGTTTAAGAGTCCGGTTATTTAAGATACCTTGTATCCTTTGGATATAAGGGGACAAATCTGGACCGTTCATCTCATCTCATCCAACAATCCATATTAAAAAAAAAAAAAAAGCGGAGGGGTAGTTTCGTCATTTTACCCCTCCCACCTAACACCACCTACCACTCTCACAGATCTGGGATCGATCTCTTCTTCTTCTCTCTAAAACACACATAAACACACACACACACACACATATTTACATCTTAATTTATCAGAACAAACATCAAATCCATCGATCATCACCGTCACAAATCGAGCATCCTCTTCATAAATAAAGTAAAGTTCATTCGATCTGTTTTGATTCATCTTTTTAGCTTATTCGATGTGAATAAGCTTATAATTCATTTTATTTTTTATAGCTTATTTGATAAGTTATATGAATTTAACATGTCAAATGATAAGGTAACTTGATGCTTAATGTGAATAAGCTTATTGATAATCATCACCTTTATTATGATGAATTATAAGCTAACTTATTAGCTTATTTTCATGAATTATAAGGTTTTTTTGGCTTAATCTCGCTGAACATATTTAGTGTAATCTGTTTGTGAAGTATCATATATGATATACTATATCATATATGATATAAGCTAAAATATCATATATGATGAGATATATCATATATGATAATGTGGTTGAAAATTAAATTAACTCTTTTTTAATGGATTAATCTGGCTGAACATATTTAGTATGACTTGCTAATGAAGTATCATATATGATATGATATATCATATATGATATAAACTAAATATCATATATGATCAAATATATCATATATGATTATGTGCTTGAAAATTGAATTAAATCTTCTTTTTTTGTGTAGAGAAGGTTGTTTACAAGGCGTGTTGAACATTACAAGCATCCAAAAGACCAAGAAGCTTAATGAAGAAGCTCGTGAATTTTTCTTTTACGTTTATTGTTTGTTTTTTCTTGTAATCTCCTGATGGAGTTTTGAAGTATATGGACGATTTTGTAATCAATTGGTATCTCGTACAACATCTTGTTAATATGATTTAACTTTCTTGGTATTATGTCATGATGGTTTATATAAATTAAGTCATACGGAGTATATGATCATGCACTATCATATATGACACTCAAGAAAAACTTAGATTTATTAAATAAAGATCTGATGAATTCATGATTACAACAAAGAGTATGCACAATTAATAATCAAACACTTGTTCATAACATAAAAATGTACTTTTGAACAGAATCATATATGATAATTCAAACAGAACGTAACCTAATGTAAAATCATATATGATATACCTCTGATATCATATATGATAACAATTTATACAAAATAAAAAAAATGCAAAAAAACAGATTATCAAATGATGAATTCATGAACAACGCCTACTTCGCCTTGATCCTTAAAACATATCCATGCACATCCTCTTGTTATAATCAACATCCCTCTCTACTTTGCTCCAAAGTGGCCAATCGCACCATCTCTGTCTGACTGCATTTATAAAAGATAAAAAGAACATATTATGCAACATTTTAACACCAAAATAAATTACTCATATATATGATAGAAGACAAGTTTCAAGAGTTTATATTGATTTTCTAAAAATACTCATACAGAATCTGTTTTTTCCTATGGTTTATTTGATATATCATATATGATAGTTATATCATATATGATATATCATCAGTTATCATATATGATATATCTATCATATATGAAAAGTGATGATATATCATATATGATATATATATATCATATATGATATATCAAGCTTATTGCAGCCTACATCAGCAAACTTAATTCAACTTACATAAAATACCATACGATTTGTCAAAATAAGCTAATAAGCTAGCTTATTCATAACTCTCGTGTAATTTGTAAGCTTATTCACATAACTCCTATCTAATTCTCAAGATTATTTATAACTCTCATCTAATTCAAAATCTTATTCAAACAAATAAGCTTATTCACATAAATCATCTAATTAAAAGCTAATTAGAATAAATTGATCAAAATAAGAACAATCAATCGGAATAATTCGATCAAAATAAGAACTATCAATCGGTATATTTCGTTCAAAAAAGCTAATGAAAATAAATTAATAAGCTTATTCAAAATCAAATAAGCTAAAAAAATAAGCATAGATTATGAGAATACAAACCTGATATGAATTCGTGTTAAGTAATCGATCTAATTAATCGATTGTGATGGATTCATGATGATGTTGTGATTATTCGCTTCAAATTTTAGAGAGAGAAAGTAGATCGGGATAGAGAGAGAAGTGAAAGAACGGGGTGTGTGTTTTTATGAGAAAGAAAGGAGAAAGTTGCTTATATAGTCGGCGAGCGAATTGACGAAAATACCCCTGCAGTGTAAATTGGGGATTTAATCTCAGCCCTTGAATGAGATGGAGATGGATGGTGGGGATGAGTCCCCTTGTATCCTAGAAAACTTTGGTATCCAAAAGAACTTAAATCTTAGTTTAATTGTATCTTTTATTCTTTTAACAACTACTAGTTAGAAGTGCCTAATTCATAAATATTTACACGGAAACTAAAGGTCCGTTTGGTTTGAAGACGGGTTTCATTTTGGGTGTAGGTTTATAAAGTAGAGGGTTTAGGATTGGGTAAGATTTGAATTTTATTTAGGTTTTGAGTTTGATATAGAAAGAGAAAATAATATTAAAAAATATATTATATATCAAAAAATAAATCAAAAAACTATTTGTATTAAAAATAAAAATGTAATAAATAAAAATAAGTGGTTAAAATAAAAAATAGTTCCACTTATTCTTCTAAACCATTCAATCCCCACTACCCCTTACTTTTCAAAATCCCATAAAATTCCACTTACCATCCTAAACCTATTTTCCTAAAAAGCAACCAAACACTTGATTTGAAATCTACAATCCTAAACCCACAATAAACCTAGAAACCAAACGGGCCCTAAGTGACATCAACAACTTTCAAATGTTGTTATACCACAGTGCATTTCAACAAAAATAACTACAAGCACCATATATGTGATCAAGCGTCCGGCTATACTCAAGACATCCCAACCACATAACACGCTTATAATACGAGAACGCTTAGAATAAATAAAATTCATTTTTATTTTAACTCGAGCGAAACTAATATTAGGAAGACAAGTGAACAAATAACAAGAGACTAGGGGTGGAAACGAGCCGAGCCAAGCCGAGCCGAGCTCGAGCTCGGCTCGTTTCGAGCCTTATTATTTATGTTCGGGCTCGGCTCGTGGTATGATAGACAAGCTCGGGCTCGGCTCGAGCTCGGCTCGTTTATACGATTTGGCAATGTAAACATAAAACTTGGCTCGAGCTCGGCTCATAATATATCTAAATTAGGCTCCTTAACAAGCTTGTTATTAAGCTCGCTAAGAAGCTCGTATATAAAACATTAGGCTCGATTAGGCTCGCGAGCCCAAATGAACTTTGTACGTAAAGCTCGGGCTCGAGCTCGTTTAAAAAACGAGCTGCAACTTAGGCTCGAGCTCAGACTCGAGCTCGTTTAGGCTCGGCTCGTTCGAGATTTTTACCGATCCAAACTCGAGCTTTTGACGAGCACCTCGGCTCGTTTTCACCCCTAGGTAAGACGTAATATTCAAGAAATTTTAAATGATTTTTGAATTTCCAACTAAAAAAGATCGTGACTAAGTAATGTAAATAATATGCATTCAAATACCCCGTCCCCCCCCCCCCCAACAAAAATGCTTTATATCCCGCTACTGGTGATCATATAAACGTACTAATAATACTAATGAGCTTTAATATGTGTTTCACCCAATATATAGTTTTGCTGAATGAACATGACAATTTATCAACGAGTAGTGTTATTGGTTCCTCGACTACTAAAAGGTACTATTTCCATCTTTTTTTACTCTCAGTACACTACAGCTTTTTAACAGCTTTTGTTTCGTTTTTTTAGTTTAGTATTTTTGACTCGTTGAATTTCATATTGAATATATTTGTATTTTTTTAACCAGAATTTTATAATATAAACATAGTTATAAAATTAATATAATGAAAGTGTAGATAAGGCATGTAAATGTGTTGCCTTCTTTTTATATGTTTACTAGCTTAAGACCCGTGTAATACACGAGCAGCCTAAATATATCTTACTTCAACCTCTTTTATATGAAAGATGAATATGAAATTAGTATAATGTTTGTAGTATGTATATGTACTATAATTATAAAAAAATTAATGAATAATACTAATTGATAATGTTGATTAATAAAAGTGGTTTTGATAAAAGAAAATACATAAAAATTCATGACCGGAATAACTCTTAGAGTTTAAGTAACATCATTTTCCGTTTCATCCCTTTTCACACATTTTGATCGATCATTTGCTTTAGTTTTTAGATCATACATGTAGCATAGTTCCATAGGCACAAACCTTCTTATATTAAACTTACATAATATTTAGCATGTTTTAACATAGTCAATTGAAAACAAAGTAAACCAATATCCTTGTTCTTTATGTTTAACATTTTCTTAAATATGAAGATTTCAAAGAGTAAATAATGTTTGAGTAAAAATATATATTTTTAAGAGTGAAAGTTGGCCATGTTATGTAGTTGTGTCAGGTATGTTGCGAGGTGTATTAACCTTATTAGAAGATAACCACAATACGAATATATGTAGAATTAAAAGAAAATGGCAATCAAAAGTTTAATTACTGCGAATTTCAGTTTCGGTATCATTAAGGACTTTTGAGTTGTTCATCCTTAACAAAACCTACAGGAACTCGGTTTGAAGCTTAATCAAGTTACAATAAATAAGTTTTTCATCGAGATTAATAATTTAAAAAAACCAATGGCTTCAACAGCTGCACGATGACCATTGCCCACATATAGATTCAAAGCTCCCAGCTTCAGCTTCTTACTTATCCTTAGCCCCTGAGTAGTATTACATATATGAGTAACACAACCAGTGTCATAAACCCAAGATTTGTTAGGAAAAGTTAAGAGTTATATAGTGAAGATACTTGAAGTGCTATCTCATTGAGAGGACTTCTTTTTCTTCCACAACTCAACGAGATACTCTGGACAGTTTCTCTTGCAATGACCAATGTCACCGTATTGGTGACAAATAGCATCCTTAGCAGGAGTCTCTCTCTTTGGTGGAGGGGGAATCTTTGTTCTAGAAGTAAAGTTTTCTACTTTCTTCCCTTTGCCTTGATTCTTATCCTTCGTAGCATTAGACGGTTTAACCTTATTAGGCTTTTGTATCCTTCCTGTCCTGATAGCATTAATGGTATTGCTAGCAAGTGCAACCTTCTTTGGAAACGTTTTCTCATGTAGTTTGAGCATGTCATGCAACTCAGGTATTGTCTTCCCCAAGCCATGCATATTGTAATCTTGCACGAACTTATCATAATCCTTGTTTAGTGAGGCTAAGATTAGGCTAACAACAAGTTTGAGTGATACGGGATGACCGAGACTTTCCAAATTCTCTATGTATCCCTTCATCTATAAGACATAGGAGCTCACAGATTGTCTATCCTCATATTTACACGCGTGAAAGGCACGTGCAACATCAAGGAGTTCTTGATCTAATTTTTCAATGAACATAGTGATATGAGTGAATTTACTCATATCATTTATATTAATAAACGAGCTTAAAATTCATATTTCACATGAAAAGGGTATTGTATATGCTTGTTTCTTGTTTCATGTGTGTAGGTACCAAAGATCACGAAAATCGGCAAAAACGACACGGAGTTTGAAGATTTTATCAAGGCTAAAAGATGAGTCGTTTTATTCGCGGATTTATCAAAAGTTTGAAGACAAGTGGGTCCCACAATTACCATATGGGCCTGAAAGCCCATTAAAATAGCTATCTTATTTTGGAAAGCCCATCAGTTGTCCAAATAATGGACGGTTCAAAGTATTTTTAAAATTGGGTCAAAGCCCATTAGCAAATAATGAAAGACAAAGGAAAGTATCTTCATAGTTGGATCAAAGGGTCCAAGCCCAATCAAGCAAATAAAGAGACGATGCAAAGGATTTATAAACTTTGGGGGTCAACTCATTCGGTAAAAGAAGGATAAACAAATAAAAGATAGAAAAAAAACGAGAGAATGTATCTGGTATCAAAAAGGGGGAAAAGAGAAGCAGTTCAAGAACCCTAAAAATAGGGGAAGAAAGATGCTAGTACCAAGTTCCAGCATGGCACCCCAATTCGTCATCAAAGGCCTCCTATTGGAGGAAAACCTGCCACATCAGCTTTAAAGAAACACAAATCGTCCACCTTGGCGATCTGTGTGATGGAAGGCCAAATACAACCGTATGATCAAAGCAAAGATGGAGATACTGATCTAAGGGTCAAGATTCGATCCAATCATCACCAACAACCTCCACCCCTCACCTCACCGAGCCTATAACCCCCCCCCCCCCCCCTCATAAATCAGTAATGGCATCCCTTTCTTTAGCTTAGAGTTATAATGTTAAAATAGTGGTAGGATTTATTTTCTTTTAATGTTTTGTAAGTAATTTCATTTTGAATTAATAAAATTAATTTCAGTTTTGCAAACGATCTTTTGTGTGTTCTTAATATACTCGAATCAAATTTAAAGTTATAATACTATTTGACTGATTTTATTGATTATAACATAATATTGAATTTATAAGCTTCTTAATAGCTTATTAGTTCGATTTGAGTTAAGATTGGGATTCGGTTTATCCTACTGATAAATCGAGAAATACATGGTGGTTCGTTATATGTTCGAGATTCGGATGGTGTTTTATTATGTTATATGTTCGTGATGATTGTTATAAGGTGGTTCGTGATGTTTTCCATGGTGTTTAATGGAGACGATTAGGTTTTTAGCCAGCTCAGCGATGCGCTACTTCTCAACGGTTATCTTCATTAATGGTTAAGCACAATTTGTTATTTTCTGAATTAATTAGTTAAATTTGCAAGTTTAATGTGTTAATGTTAGTATAATGTCTTGCTAGATGTGCTCATTTATGTTTTAAGTTTTTTTTAGTTTAAAGTTCGATGTTAATTTCTGTTATGAATTTGTGTTAAGTTTAAGTGCTAGATGATTGTTTGCTATGTTATTATACGTGTTTGGTTAACCTGCTATTGATATTTAGCTGATTTTAATTACTTTACTTTATCTAATTTCTACAATATAGTTTGCGGTTACGCTGTTTTCCTTGAGTTTTGATTTAAGTTATCATATATGTATGAATTGGTGAATGCTTGCTGGTTGTGATTCTGATTGTGTCTACTGTTTTTAGTATAGGATTTGAGTTGTTGGTTATCAACAGATATAGATCTGTGAGTTTATTCTTGAATCTGTTGAGTGCGTATGAGTATTGCTTAAATTGCTCTTATAGTTGCTAAGTTTTTAGTTTGTAGTCAGTTTAAGCTTAGGTGGATTTGTATCAACTTGAAAGTCTGTATTGCTGTTTACTCTGCATAAGTTGATTGAACTGAACCTCGTTGCTGATATGGAGTTTGTTTGGTTTGTTACTTGTGATTATTGAGTTTGTATTCTATCTGTGCACTTGTGTTAAATTCAGGTTGATATTTAATGGATTATCTTGGTTCAATCTTTTTATTGGTTACCTGATTTGTGATCTTATGTGCTTACCATTTAACTGATCTAATCTCTTTAAATCTAAAGTAAAAAAAACTTGTGATTATGTTGGTTCAGTCTGATCAATATGCTAATTAAGTAAAAATCTGATTTGTTTATTTGGATTACTGATTCTTTGTTGGTTTCTTATGTATGTTTAGACTTAGTGAAATCACTTTGCCTAAAAACTTGAATTCCAAAAAAATATATATCACAATCTGCTCATTGCAGGTCTCGAACTCGAGACCTGCCGTTCACAGCCAAACGACCCAAACCAACTGAGCTAGGCATGCTTTTGAGTTTTAAACTGTTCCTACAGTCTTATCTACCCTTTAATCCTGGACTGAATTTTGTGTATTAGACGTTTTTTTACTTTAGATTTGAATAGTTTATTTTTAAAAGTTATAATTACTCTAAAACAATAATTTGTTAATTTTAATTTTATAATAAAAAAATAATAATAAAAAAAATATATAAAAATATGTTTCATTATTAGAAATTTAAATAGTTTTTAAAATAATTAGATTTTAATAAAATTATTTTTTTAAATAAATTAGCTTTAATTAATTTCTAGAAGTAATATAGCTTTTAATGGAATTTTAAAATAGTGTAAAAGTAATTTTACTTAAATAGTTAAGTTTTTATTTGATTTTATTTAAATAGTTTAAATTTTAAATAGCTTTAATTTTTAAATAGTTATCTTTAGATTAAATAATTCGGGAACGATTCATGCACTTAGGTTTTAAATTGGTAGAATTAATTTTAGTTTTAAAAACCGAAAACCAATTCGAATCAATTGTCCAAATCGAAACAAAACGTCTCAAATTCACGCGATCTTTGTGTACAACGAACTTGGTTCACCAACGTGTTTAATTAAATCCGTCTTTGGTAATTTTAGTCTATTACTTTTTCCTAAAGGTAATTCTCTAATTTACCCTATAACGTATATTAATTATCACATATACTATCCTCGACACATCAAAAATTTTGGCGCCGCTGCCGGGGATCTTGTGTACGATTCGTTTCGTTGAGATTTGTTGATCATTGATTTGAAGACCCTTTCCGTCCTCAGAAAGTTTTGTTATTTTTCTATTATATAGTATGTATCGTTTTTCGTGTTTTTTGTGATCACTATATTGTATTACGTAGAACAATAAAATTTACCTACTGTGACACCCCCAAATTGAGTCAAATGCAGCGGAAATAATATTTGGGTGTCACGTAGGTGGATCAACAGCAGACAGAATATAGAGCAACAGATAAAAGATTATCCTTACATTTATTACATGATTGAAAGTGCAAATAGTATTAAAATAGTCTTTAACATTGTTCAATAGTTTGAATTATTCCCCAGTTTATAAAACCCCAGATGAGCTCTATAAATGCAACCTATCATGATGCTTGATTCCATGCACACCAATACCTGCTTCAGTTTCCTGAGAAAACATGCTTAGAGAGTCAACATAAAGTTGGTGAATTCACAGGTTTAATTAAAATAAGTTTGGACATTAAATATTCACTGAAGTAGTAATGCACAAAGCATCAATACTTAAAAGTAATTACATTCCCATATTGCCCGAAACTGAAACTTGGCAGTTAAGTCCTTAACAAATAAGGACCCTTCGCCTTATAAAAAGGCACCCATATCAAAAATAAGTGCTGACATGTGAAACATCTGTTGTCCTGGCCTAGGAACTGTGAGCATGACTCACCCAGATGGGGACGATCAATCCCAAATAGATCTATTTATAACATTCAGGTAATTCAATAATTCTAACAGTTTCGGATGCACGGGTCATGCGGGTTCATCTACAATAGGCAATGTAATCAAAGGTTTCACAGTACAATCCATGTCCATAAAATAAAATATGTTGCATGTTTTCTTCCCCATTAAAAGGTTTAAAAGTTTGTCAATATATAAAGTGGGGCCATGAACTCACCTCAGTAGTACAACAATAAGTTAGTAGATAAATCTGATAAGGATGCTCACGATACAATCAACGACCTAAATAATTATAAGGTCTCAGTAAAAGCATAACATAATGCATAAAAGTTTCAGAATAAATCTAAGTATGCTTATACTGGTTTTAAGCATTTTATTACGATACTTGTATTTTTGTTCATCGTTGTACAAGTTCTAGTAGTATTTATTTTAAGTATAAAATAAATCATAAGGTTAAATCAATTAATCCATTTAATTAATATTTTGTACATGTGTTGTGTATAAAACACTTTAAATATTTATAAAAGATAGTTTTATATATATTCAAAGTAATAGAAAATAAATATAATAAATATATTTAATTTATAAGTTAATCATTTTTAATTTATATTTAATATATAAATAAGGTTTACAAAACGTATAACATTTTAATTAAATTTCACGTTTACGTAGTGTTTATAATTATTAAATTATAAGTTTGAAAAAACAACAATTGTTACTTTTATTTAAGTTTTACGTTTTAAATAACGGGTATAAATATATAGAATTTTAGGGTTCGTAATACTTTGTATAAAATACGTTTTAGTACTTTTATTTAAATAATTACCCGCGGTTAAATTACTTTTATACCCCTAGCGTTTCTAAATCTTTCAAGTAATTACAATTTTGGTCCGTCCCTAGTTACACGTGTAACTAGGGCTTGTATAAGTTTCGTTAAATGGCAAAAATGGTCCCTAAAGTATACGGCTTATATTAGGGCTTATTAAAGTTTCACATATTGGCAGTTGTAGTCCTCCAACCTTCGGCTAGAATTAAGTTTAAATACAAGTTACACAAATGCTCCCTAGGGCTTGTATATGTTTCGGCAAATGGCAGGAATAGTCCCTAGGGTTACTTAGGGCTTAAGTAAGTTTGGTAACTTGGCATAAATGGTCCCTAGGGTTTATATTATGTTTTGAAAATTGACAAAAGTGATCCCTAGGTTTTCTAAAGTTTACACAAATTACCCTAACATTATATTAATTCCATTTAAGTCCTTTTTATCACCTTTAAGTTTCGGATGTTGTCAAAACAACACCCTCAACTCACGGCTATTTACAAAAGTGGTCCAAAAGTTTATGTTTTTGGAAAATAAGTTTCTACACTTGTTTATTTAGATCCTTATACTTTGTAAAATTACAAATCCAACCCGAAAGTATTTCATTTGCTATTTTTAATCCGAAATTTAGTACATCTATTATTTTAATCCAAAACTTCTTAGATTTATTATTTTAGTCCAAAACACTTATAGATCTATACTTTCAACATGAAACTTTATAAAATTATATTTTGACACTAAAAGTTTTATAAAAACATTTTATTTAGTGACAATGAATATTTATTTAGGCAACTTATTATAGTGAGCTTAAAACTAAACCTTATAAGGCATAATAGTGAACTTATCATTTTAAGGCACCTAAAAACATAGATCTAGTGTTTCTAGTTATATCTAAACATTACAAGATTACCCAAAATGGAAAAATAGGCATAAACCCCACGTCCAAAAATCATGCATGTTTAGGTTTTCATGGTTTTTCAAGTTTAACTAGATCATGGTGACATGTTCTTCATGGTTGACAAGTTTTTACATCATTTTATGCCATATTAAAAATCAAGCCGTGGGTTATTATGGATTTTAGGGTTTCATATACTTGTTTCAATATTAACTTTTACCAAAAATAACCATGTGTATGTTAATATGTATGAAAGTAAATGTATTAGAAAGATAGGTTTTAGATTGGACTTACTTGTTTAGATAGGTTTAGGAGTGATAGGAGAATGAGTAAGAACAAGTGACAAGCTTTCAACAATGGAGGTCTTGGTGACCTTAAACAAGCCGTGGGCTTCAAGTAGGCTTCTAGGGTTTCCTTGTTGCTTCAATGATCAAGGTTCTTGTAGGATGAGCTAATGATTAACCTTTATATTGTAGGAGACATAGTATAGGAGTAGTAGATAAACTTGGAGGTTCAAAAATGGTGGAAAGGGGTGTTTAACCATAGGTTGAGAGAGAGAGATAGATGATGAGATTGGCAAATGTTTTGTGTTGTGGATAGTGTGTGTTTCGGCTTAAGACAAAGAGAGAGAGAGTGAATCAAAATGTGATCTTGGTACCATGTACCATGTATCTTTCAAGATATATTTAGATTGTGTTGTGATACACTTGCCCAAACATTCCAACACATGCCAAAACTAGAAATTGACTTTCCTACCATTTTTGTATATGTGCCGTGTGTTTTGGGGTCAAAAGGGACAAGGAATGAAATTGTATAGGAATGTGTATGGAGTGTGTAAGTGATTGTGTAAGAAAAGTGAGGTTGGTATAGAAAAAGCATGGTTATGCATGTAGTTGTGTGAGTATGC
Organism: Glebionis coronaria; assembly: GCA_025667525.1. Classification (NCBI taxonomy): domain Eukaryota; kingdom Viridiplantae; phylum Streptophyta; class Magnoliopsida; order Asterales; family Asteraceae; genus Glebionis; species Glebionis coronaria. Next base: position 541,745,282 of record CM046882.1, read on the forward strand.
ATGGTTAGTATAGGGTATTAGTGGATTATACACTTGATTACTTACAAGCTAGCTAACAAATGATGGTAGTGTAGGCATGCATACATATACACGTCCATATATGCATGTGGGAAGGTTTTTGGTAAATTTTGCCAAGTGTTGTATGAGAATATTAGCCCTTGTTTATTATTGTATGTATTTGTTGAGTTGTAGGTATTTTGTTGAAGCTTTTAGGTAATTTAGTGAAAGTATATATTAAATACATCACTATAATTATTTTACTTAAATAAAGTAAATATATGACAATGTAAAATAATGTACATCGTTTTAAAGTGTTTAGGTGTTTATTCCTTTTAGGTAATATATGTAAATATGTACATCTAAAATAAATCCAAGTACTTAATAAATAAATTAAGTAAGGTTACAGTTTATCTCAAAAATATGTACTGAGGTGATGAGTCTATTATTAAATCAAGTGGCCAGTCAGTTGCCAAAGTAGTAAATAAATGACTAAGAGTTCATATAAATATAAAATAAATATGAAAGATAGTATGACAAAAGGTATATGGTAAATAATAAGTCATATAAAAGTGGAATTATATAAATTCCAAAAATAAGTAGTACAACAGTTGACAAAGTCAATAAGGTAAAATCAGAGGTTTTACAGCACCATCCCGTTATTTTAGCTTTGTCCTCAAAGCTTAAGATGAAGCTATTGGTCAGGTGAACAAGTGTGGGTACTTGGTCTTGAACGAGTCTTCTCGTTGCCAAGTGAACTCAGGGCCTCTCCTAGAGTTCCAACGTACTTTGACCAACGGGATGCGACTGCATTTCAATTTCTTAACTGTCCTCTCCATGATTTCCACTGGTTCTTCTATGAACTAGAGTTTGTCGTCAAATTGAACTCCCTCCAATGGCATAGCCAGTGGTTCTTCAGCATAGCACTTCTTCAGGTTAGACGCATGAAGGGTAGAGTGAACCCGACTCAGTTGCTGGGGCAACTCTAAACGATAAGCTACTTCCCCGATCCTGGCTATTACTTTGAAAGGTCCAACATAACGTGGATTCAGTTTTCCACGTTTGCCAAAGCGTACTACACCCTTCCAAGGTGATACCTTGAGCATAACACGGTCACCTACTTCAAATTGCATAGGTTTGCGTTTCAGGTCCGCGTAGCTCTTTTATCGATCGCGAGCAGCTTGAATTCTCTGTTTAATGAGGACGATCTTGTCTGTAGTCTCCTGGATTAATTCTGGTCTAGTGAGCTGAAATTCACCTACTTCTGCCCAACACACAGGCGAACGACATTTGCGACCGTACAGTGCTTCAAACGGGGCAGCCTTAATACTGGCGTGATAACTGTTGTTGTAGGAGAATTCCACTAAAGGAATGTGGTCAACCCATCCATTTCCAAAATCAATCACACATGCTCGTAGCATGTCCTCTAGAGTTTGGATGGTTCGTTCACTTTGACCATCAGTCTGCGGATGATAAGCAGTGCTCATATCCAAATTGGTACCTAAGGCTCGTTGGAAAGCCTTCCAAAAGTTTGACGTGAACCTACCTTATCGATCATAGATTATCGACACTGGTATTCCATGTTTGGTCACAATCTCCTTCAGGTACGTCTTTGCTAGTTTTGCAAGGGAATCGTTTTCCCTAATTGGCAGGAAATGAGCGGACTTGGTGAGTCGATCGACGATTACCCAGATAGTATCGTAACCGTGAGATGACTTTGGGAGTTTGGTGACAAAGTCCATAGTGATGTTGTCTTACTTCCATTTCGGTATCTTGGGTTGTACAAGTAAACCCGATGGTCTCTGGTGTTCAGTTTTGACACGAGCATAGGTCAAACATTTCTGAACGTAGGTAGCAATGTTGGCTTTCATATTTGGCCACCAATATAACTTCTTCATATCCTGATACATCTTTTCAGATCCGGGATGTATAGAATATTTAGACTTATGAGATTCGTGCATGATCACGTTCCTCAAATCTCCATAGCAAGGTAACCAACTTCGTCCTGAAGGCATAGGGTTCCGTCTGCTCTAGGTTCTAGCTTCTCCTTGCTAAGATCGGTTCTGAGCATTCCCCTAACATCTTCCTTCACGAGGTTTTCAGGTAATTGGGCTTGAGTCTGAGCTTCCAAAATCTGTTTGGGTAGATCCAAACTGATTGTCATAACTAATGCCCGAACTCTCATAGGAGGGTCCGTTTCCTTACGACTTAAAGCATCAGCAACCACGTTTGCTTTACCAGGGTGGTATTTGATCTCGCAGTCGTAGTCACTCAGTAACTCAATCCAACGGCGTTGTCTCATGTTCAGCTCCTTCTGATCCAATATGTGTTGTAAACTTTTATGGTCAGTATGCACTGTGCACTTTGTTCCGTATAGGTAATGTCTCCAGATTTTGAGAGCAAAAACTACGGATCCAAGTTCTAGATCGTGAGTGGTGTAATTCTTCTCATGCTTCTTCAATTGTCTTGAAGCGTAGGCAATCACTTTCATCCTCTGCATCAATACTGCACCTAAGCCCTTGTGTGAGGCATCAAAGTATACAACGAAATAATCGTTTCCTTCCGGCAAGGCCAGTATGGGTGCACTGCATAACTTCTGCTTGATCAGTTGGAAAGCTGATTCTTCCTTCTCTCCCCAATCGAATTTTATTCCTTTCTGTGTGAGTTTGGTCATCGGTTTGGCTATTTTGGAAAAATCTTCAATGAATCTGCGGTAGTATCCGGCAAGGCCTAGAAATTGGCGGATCTCCGTCGGTGATTTAGGAGATACCCAATCCTTGATAGATTCGACCTTTGCTGGATCCACGTGAATACCGTCACAATCGATGACATGACCAAGGAATTGCACTCTAGGAATCCAGAATTCACATTTGGAGAACTTAGCATAGAGTTGCTCCTCCTTGAGTACCTTTAGTACTTGTGCAAGATGTTCCCCATGTTCTTGTTCGTTCTTGGAATAAATGAGTATGTCGTCAATGAAGACTATCACGAATTTATCCAGGTAGGGTCTGCACACACGGTTCATAAGGTCCATGAAAATAGCTGGTGCATTGGTCAACCCAAATGGCATAACCTGGAATTCGTAATGACCGTAACGGGTTCTAAAAGCTGTTTTTGGAATATCTTCCTCCCTTACTAGTAGTTTATGGTATCCAGATCTCAAGTCAATCTTGGAATACACACTTGACCCTTGCAGTTGGTCAAATAGGTCGTCAATGCGAGGAAGCAGATAACGATTCTTCATAGTTAACTTATTCAGCTCTCTGTAATCGATGCACATTAGAAAAGAACCATCTTTATTTTTGACAAATAACACAGGAGCTCCCCATGGTGAGGAACTGGGTCGAATGAATCCTTTGTCAGATAGTTCTTGAAGTTGTTCAGCTAGTTCTTTCATCTCTGATGGTGCCAACCGGTATGGAGCTTTAGCTACAGGTGCAGCTCCGAGAACCAAATCAATTTGAAATTCCACTTGTCGGGTTGGTGGTAAGCCTGGCAACTCATCAGGAAAGACTTCTGGAAAACCTCGGACGATGGGTACGTCCTTGATTTGTTTCTTCTCGGTCTTGTCTTCTTCATCTGTTTGAGAAATATGGGCCAAGAAGATAGGACATCCTCTCAACAAATATTTCTGAGCTTTTGTACAAGAGATAACACTAAGTCTAGTGTCAGCGAGGTCGGTGTTACCGTCGCCTCGAATGATTAGAGTTTCGTTTCCCCATGGAATACGGACTAGCTTTTCGTCACAAACAATGGCTGCGCGGTATCTCGCTAACCAGTCCATGCCAATAATAACATCAAAACTACCAAGGTTTACGGGGATAAGGTCAATGTTGAACGGATGTTTGGAAAGATTTAAGGTACAACCTCTAATGATAGTGTCAGCATCTACAGTTTTACCGTCAGCTAATTCTACGGCGTAACGTTGATCTAAGCTTGTAGGAATAACTTCTAGTACTTGGCTAAATTCAGTGGATATAAAACTTCGGTCTGCTCCAGTATCAAACAAAACAGATGCATAACGATTGTTCAATAGAAACGTACCAGTAACGACATTCGAATCGGGGTTGGCTTTTGCATTACCGACCACGTACACTCTGGATGAAGCTCCTCCACTGTTCTTGTTCTGGTTGGCCCGCTTAGGGCAACTCGGTCTCACGTGTCTTGGTGCTCCACACTCATAGCACACAACTCCCTTCTTGGGTCCATTGTTGTTTCCTCCAGTAGCGTTGTGGTTCCCCTGCTGTCCATTCCCGTTCCCACAGGCATTGTATCCGCCCCTGTTGTTGTGGTTCCAAGTGTTTTGAGTGGGTCGGGCCTGAGTGACAACATTAACTCGACAGGTTTTAGCAAATTGACCTACTTGTCCACATTTGTAGCATGCCTGGCATGGGATATCAACAGTATGATGATAGTTGCACTTTGAGCACAAAGGTTTGGCGCCCACGTATGAGTTAGCTCCTGCAGAGGTAGCACTGTAAACTTGCCCAGCATTCTGCTTCTTAGGATGCTGCTGGTGCTGACCGCGGAAATACTCGTCTGCCTTTCGCTTGTTGTCAGTATGCCTCTCGGATATGGTACGGACTCTTTTGTTTATCAACTCAGTAGCGAACTCAATGGCATTCTCGACGGTAGTAGGTCGAGATGCGAGCACACTGTCGTGAATGGCGTCTGGGAGTCCACCCACATACTTCTCAATCTTATCTTCCTCCTCCACAAACATTCTGGTGCACATTAGGGTCAACTCTTGGAACCTCTGGTTGTACGCAGTGATGTCATTGTTCCTGCATCGGAGATCCCACAATTCGATCTCCAGTTTCTTCATTTCTTCCTTTGGACAGTACTTCTCTGTCATTCTCTCCTTCAGCTCAGTCCAGTTGAGAGCATAGGCAACATCGTGTCCAAGAGTAGCAACAACAGAGTTCCACCAAGTAAGAGCACTCTCAAGTAGGGTGCAGGTGAAAAACGTCACTTTGTTCTCTTCTGCACAGTCGCTGATGTGAAAAACCGTTTCCAACCTCTCAAACCACTGCATCAGTTCCACCACTCCTTCTCTGCCCTTGTAGTAGGAAGGCTTACATTTCAAGAAGTCGGGGTAAGAGCAACCCCTGGTGGTCTGATTATTCCGGCGGTTGTTGGAGTTTTGACTATCGTCTACGAGTCTGCTGGCAGCCATCGCAGATGCGATGCCTTGATCAATCATTTCCCTTAGTTGGGCAGCAGTGATGTTTTGGGTAGTGTCGGCATTGTTGGGGTTCGTTCTAGTGATTACCATTTTTCTATAATTATACACCAAAAATGAAATCATTAGTTCAAGGTGTTAGCACAGTTTTATATAATTACACGAAAAGAAATTCATGCGTAGACTTTGCAACAAATTGGATAACCTGTTTAAAGTTCATAATATAATACAGTACAGGATATAACAAAAGCTAATGAGTACATGCCATAAGTCTAGAATAGGAATACAGTACAAAATGCACAACCTGATCCAAGACAGAGCACAGCCCGCCTGTCTGGGATGGTGGTACATGAAATCTAAAGTACATCATCTATGAATCCCTAATCTAAATAGTACGGTACAAAGATACAACTGACTAAAGAAAAGTGCAAATACATGAGATCCTATATCATGATAGCCGGGATGCAACCCTAATAGCTTATCATGATGTACAAAAGATCTAGTACATCTAATCTACTGGTGCCTAACTGACTCCTCGGATACGGCTGGTGCCATGGGCGGTGATGAGATAGCTGGTGCCTGCATGGCAACCTGCATCGCGGTCATGACAGTCCTGGTCTCCTTGAGCAGTCGGAGTGCCTCGAGGAACTGGTCTCTGAGAGTCTGCTGAACTCCCCGGAGATGAGCGGTCTCTGACGTCAACCCCTAATGACGGACCTCCTGGAGGTCGAAGAAAATAGCAAGAGTCACCTCCATGGTCAAGAGGGCAGTATGAGTGTCCGTCTGCTGGCTCTGGAGCAAGTAGATCTGCTCACGGAGGAACTCATTCTCATCCAGCAACCACTAGAGAGAATGATAAGTAGTCGACCACGCCCCTCGTGCAGCGTGCGCCTCCGCACTCACAGTCCATGATAGAAGGTCCTTGCGTTGCTGTAGAACAGCGTGCTCAGTCTGTCCGGCCGATAGCAGAGCAAGAATGTCTGCTACATCCTGGGCCTGGCGTGCGGCCAGTGCCGTGATCTGGGCCTGAACAGGGTCAGCATGTCTGGCCTGGGAACCCTCACCGATCTCAAAGGTGGAATGGAGAGGTGCCTCGTACCTCCTCTTACGAGGTGGCAGAGACTCGGGTGCATGCTCTCGTAGTGGAGTCACAAGTGGTACATGTGGTATAGCAGCAGGAGGCTGGACCTCTTCCCCAGCGGTGGAAATAGGTGGAGTAGAGATAAGTGCCTCGATAGATGCGGCATCGACAGAGGCGTGACTATCGCCAGAGTCACTGGCAGATAACCATCCACATAAGACGGTCGCCGGAGATACGGCAGCAGGTGTATCGATAGGTGATGTCATGATAAATCTGAAAGTAATATAGTTTTAATTGATATAAGTATAAACTTACTCAAATTAAAAATTTTGGGAAATATAATTTAAAATTATATAATAGTGCCGTTTAACACTCGCCATGCTAAAGGTTACGTTAATACTTATAAGATTAATCAACCGGATGTTAATAATCAATGCACATGCAATCACACAATCGATGTATGCTCTACAGTCTATATGCTTAACTATTCTAGTCCCGAAAATCCCAAAAGATTTTAAAGCGTTATAGTCCAGATTATATAATTTTTTTTATATTTATTTTAATTTTATTCTGATTCTCTATAACTATCGCTCTGATGCCATTCTGTGACACCCCCAAATTGAGTCAAATGCAGCGGAAATAATATTTGGGTGTCACGCAGGTGGATCAACAGCAGATAGAATATAGAGCAACAGATAAAAGATTATCATTACATTTATTACATGATTGAAAGTGCAAATAGTATTAAAATAGTCTTTAACATTGTTCAATAGTTTGAATTATTCCCCAGTTTATAAAATCCCAGATGAGCTCTATAAATGCAGCTGATGACGTATAGTCCCCAGCCGGGTCATGACCCCGGCCCATGGGTACTACCCGTATCCGGCCCATCACAGATGGGTGGGATAATGTCATTCAGGCTTACGGGCTTGGATGAACAGTAACCGCACACATGTGTGCGGCCCACGGCCCGGTGCGGCCGACATAGGGTTAGACAGAATCATACTCTGTCTAGGAATAGGTTTACCCCAAAGGAGGAGGATATTCACTACCAAAATTAGAAGATAACAATCATTCTAATTTTGATAGTTATCCTTTCCTTGGGGCCGAAGTATCAGTGGCAGCCCATTAGGGTTCCACTGCCTATAAAAGGAACCCTCAAGGGTTCCACAAAGGTATTACGTTCTATACTCTCAACTCACATAAACCCTAACCGATTACTTACTCTCACGCCGGAGTCTAATCGTGGGAAACATTCCCACGGTAAGCCTAACGCGTGTTGTTTAGTGTGCAGGATCCCAACCAAACGATTCACTTGGTGCAGGAGCCGGAGCCCAGCCAACCCGAATTAAGCCTAATTCGGGTCTAGCAAGGATCACCCAACTTTTGCATCAACAAGTTGGCGCCATCCGTGGGACCCATTACACTAAGCTAGAACAAAACCTCATTCTGAATTTCCAATGACGAAGGGGCATCCGCAAGCTAAACCCAGGAACACGAATCCTGGGAATCGGAAGTCCCAAGGGGAAGGGATACTCATCCCCAATCAATCACCTAGCCGCCTTGCGGGCGGACCTGGTAACCGTGGCGGTTTTCAGCCCTTGGGGGTGACGAGTACGATCTCCATGACACCCCCACCTACTTCAACCATGGACAACCCTGACCCAGGGAGTGCGCCCAATCCTCCTAACAAGGAGCCGCGCAGACCCTCGGCGGAGGAGGAAGTAGAAGTCCTACCACTCAGCGAGGAGGATCTTACTCGAGTTCTCACGCAGAACTTCGATAGGATCGTCCCGGGGATCGCATCAAGGTTGAATCTGGGGAGGAACCTCCAATCCAGACTCAACTTCGGTGACACCAGACCAATCACCTCCTCCCAAAATCAGAGGAAAAGGAGAGCTCGGCCTCAGGAACAGAGCATCTTTGAGGAAACCCCTCAACCCATGAATGTGTTTGAGCGCATAGGAGATCGCCTCATACAGGAACTAATGCAGTCTCGAGAAGGAGGAGACAAGTCTGATGGTTCACCCGAGCGACCAAATCGAGAGCTGGCCAGAACCGCTCGCCGCACGAGCGTGTGGGACAGGATGAACACTGGGAAAAAGGCCCTTGGTTCATCCCAAAAATGTGGTCCCTGCCCAAAGGATGGGGCACCACCTCTGACACCAGACCCGTCAGGCGAGGACTCAGATGACCATCCGCCTAAGCGTCGCCGACCTAGGCGTACCCCTCCACCCCCACCAAACAATGATGAGTACTATGGGGGCCCTTATTATCGAAATACAGAAGCGGAGGACCTTTCCCGCCCGTGGTGTGAACCGTGGGATGACCCTAGGCTCACCCGACCATAGGCGGATCCCAGGGAAGACCCATTTACCCTCCGCATACGGAACTATTCCGAGGACACCAAACGTCGCATGCCGGTGTGTGTCAAGACCTATGATGGAACTGGTGATCCGGATGATCACCTCAAAATATTTGATACGCAGGCTAAAATTGAGCGATGGCCCATGCCTATATGGTGCCACATGTTCAATTCAACTCTGATAGGAAATGCCCGTGACTGGTTTGAGGGACTCCCTCCGCGGAGCATTGATAGTTTCACGGAACTACGCACTGCGTTCAAGAACAATTATACTCAGAGAAAGAAGTATAATAGGGATCCGGTCTCACTGGCGACTGTCAAACAAAGGTCGGGGGAGTCCACAGAAGCCTTCACTGAACGCTTCAATGATGAGTGTACGCGCACTAAAACAATGTCGGAGCTCCTGAAAATCTCTGACTACATGTACGCCATAACAGACAGGGAATTGATCAGGCGCCTCAATGACAAGCGTCCAGAGAGATATGATGACCTCATGGAAAGGGTCAGAAATTTCATAGAAGGAGAGACGGCGGTTGCCGCGGCTTACCCATCCAGAGGAAATGGGTATCGATCAAACGATCAGTCTCGGAGACAGTCGGGCGGTCAAGGTAATCAGAACAGTAGCAAGGGCTCTGACTATAAGAGCCAGAACAAAGGAGGACGGCCGGACGATAATTTTACCCCCCTAAAGATGTCCTACCGGGAGATCTTGCTGACGGAAGGGGCAAACTTTCCAAGACCTCCCCCAATGACGACTCCGCCGGAACGTTGACAAGGAAATCGCTTCTGCGAGTTCCATAATGACAAAGGCCATGGTGCGGAGGAGTGTATCCAGCTCAAGAAGCACATTGAGTCACTGATCAAATCAGGTAAACTCAAACACTTAGTTAAGGATTGGAAGGATGGAAAAGACAACAAGAAGTATGATAAGAAGGATCCCCAAAAAGACAAACCTTCGACCATATACATGATCCAATCCAGACAACGCAGCACGAGGCAGAAAGTTGGCCAAAAATTTTCACGCGGCAGGGAAATCTCATTCCCTCCCATCACAGCAAGCGATGTGATTGATGCGCCTCTCACTATTGAGATAAGCATTGGAACACATAATGTTCGTCGCATGTATGTGGACGGAGGGTCGTCAGCAGAGGTACTGTATGAACACTGTTTCGTGTAGTTATGCCCAGAAATAAGAAGCCAATTGGTACCGGCCACGTCGCCGCTCACCGGCTTTAGTGGAGACACTATTTGGCCGATAGGGCAACTACGTCTGCTTGTAACCATTGGGAATGAGGAACACTCCACTACGGCGTGGATGAACTTCATGGTGATACGCTCACATTCTCCGTACAATGGGATCATAGGCAGACCAGGTATCTTGGCCATACGGGCGGTACCCTCCACGACACACGGAATGATCAAATTCCCTGTGGAGGGAGGAATCGTTACCATTTACAACACAATCATACCAGCATCCGAATGTCATACCATAACAGCATCGGCTCCACCTGCTCCACCCAAGGATGGATCACCACCTCCCAATTGGAAGGTGGCAATTCATCCTGACTATCCAGAACAGGAGGTGTCTATAGGAGGAGCACTCTCGGATAACGGCAAGAGGGCCATGTGCTCGCTGTTAAGTGCAAACTTATATATATATTCGCATGGGAGCCAAAGCATATGACAGGCGTGCCAAGGGCGATAGCAGAACATAAGCTCCAGATCCGCCAGGGGTACCAACCTGTCAAGCAAAAGAAGCACGGCCAGGCGCCTGAGCGCAATCAAGTAATATTGGAGGAAGTACGGAAACTAGTGGACGCATGTATCATGCGCGAGGTATACTACCACGAGTGGTTATCCAATCCGGTCATGGTCAAAAAACATGACGGAAGTTGGCGCATGTGTGTGGATTTTACGGATTTAAACAAGCCTGTCCACAGGATTGTTACCCGTTACTGGAAATCGACTGGAAGGTGGAATCCCTATGTGGGTATCCTTTTAAATGCTTCTTGGACGCATATAAAGGATATCACCAGATCCAGATGGCGGAGGAGGATGCAGAAAAAACGGCGTTCCATACGAGCCAAGGCGTATATTGCTATACGAAAATGCCGTTTGGACTGAAGAACGCCGGTGCTACGTATCAACGGCTTGTGGACAAAGCTTTTGAATCATAGATAGGCCGCAACTTGGAAGTCTATGTGGACGACTTGGTTATAAAAAGTCATACGGAGGAGGCACTTCTCTGGGATGTCCAAGAGACATTCGACACACTGAGAAGGATTAACATGAAGCTAAACCCAAAGAAGTGTACGTTTGGGGCAACAGAGGGAATGTTCCTTGGATATTTGATCGATCCAAACGGCATCAAACCTTGCCCAGAGAAAACGGACGCAGTGATACAGCTGCCATCCCCTCAGACGCGGAAGGAGGTGCAATCCTTAAATGGAAAACTAGCCGGGCTGAATAGGTTCCTATCCAAATCCGCAGAGAAATCATTACCCCTATTTAAGACACTCAAGAAGTGCATTAGGAAGGGAGATTTCCGGTGGACGAAGGAAGCCGAGGAAGCCTTTGGCCAACTCAAGCGGCACCTCGCATCTCTTCCTATGCTAGTAGCTCCCCGGCCAAAGGAGGAACTCATTATGTATCTCTCAGCCACTCATGGCGCAATAAGCGCGGTACTCATGACAGGTAGAGTTACAGTGCAAACTCCGGTCTACTTTATAAGTAGAACATTACAAGGGCCGGAGCTGAATTACTCCTCTATGGAAAAATTGGTGTTAGCACTAGTGTTTGCTACGAAGCGGTTGCGCCGGTACTTTCAGGCGCACCCAATTGTAGTTATTACGGACCAGCCAATCAAGCAGGTCATCTCTAGACCGAATGTGGCAGGGAGGCTACAAAAATGGAGCATCTTATTGGGGGAGCACAATATATCTTATAGGCCAAGGACGGCTGTGAAAGGCCAGATCTTGGCAGATTTCCTGATTGAGAAGCCGGAGGAGGAAGGACCAATCGTTAAGAAAAACGAGATCCCAACAGAACCATGGGTGTTATTCACGGACGGATCTTCGTGTACGGACGGGTCCGGAGCTGGTTTTATCCTCACAAATCCGGAAGGAATGGAATTCACGTACGCCCTCCGTTTTGAGTTCACGACCACCAACAACGAAGCGGAATATGAAGCATTAATTGCGGGTTTAAAAATCGCCGCTAGAATGGGAGTCCGCAACCTTGAGGCCTACGTGGACTCACGGCTTGTCGCGAACCATATTATAGGTGGATATGTGGCTAAGGAGGACAACATGGTCAGGTACTTGGAAAAAGTCAAGTCACTAATCGCGACTTTCAGTAAGTTTTCCATCAAGCAGGTGCCAAGGGGCGAGAACAAGAAGGCGGACGCTCTTAGCAAGATCGCATCCACAAGCTTCGCTCACTTGTCTAAACAAGTCTTGGTGGAAATACTCAAAGAGAAATCTATAACGGAGGGGGAGGTTGCTACTATAGTTGAGGAAGATGGACCTACATGGATGACCCCGATTATCAACTATTTGACTAGTGAGACCCTTCCAGACGAGGAAAAAGCAGCACGGCGCATCAGAAGGAAGTCGCAGCATTTCGAACTTCGAGAAGGCATCCTTTACAAGCGCTCTTTCTTGCAGCCGTGGCTGCGGTGTGTTGGACCATGTCAGGCCGCTTACTTAATCAGTGACATACATGAAGGGTTGTACGGCATGCATGCAGGTCCACGATCCGTGGTAGCTAGAGCCTTACGGACAGGATATTATTGGCCTACCATGCACAGAGACGCGCGCGACATGATTCGCAAGTGTAGTGGTTGCCAAGTGCATAGGCCAGTACCGCGACACCCGCATCAGGAGCTTACACCTATCACGTCCCCATGGCCATTCTATAAGTGGGGAATCGACATTGCAGGACCATTTCCTGTAGCTGCGGGGGGAGTTAAATTCTTGATTGTTGCGATGGACTACTTCACACGATGGATAGAGGCCAAGGCAGTCAAGTCTATCACAGGCAAACAAGTTAAAAAGTTTGTTTGGGAACATATTGTGTGCCGTTTTGGTCTACCAGGAGAAATCATCTCGGACAACGGTAAGCAGTTCACGGGCAATCCATTCAAAGACTAGTGTGCATCATTGAACATCAAGCGGCGCTTCGCATCTGTTAAGCATCCGCAGACAAATGGCCTCGTCGAACGAGCAAATAGAAGCTTGGGAAATGGCATCAAAGCGCGTTTGGATGAACGAAGTGCCAAATGGGTCGATGAGTTACCACATGTGCTATGGGCACACAGGACTATGATCAAAACAGCCAACGGAGATACACCATTCGCATTGGCTTACGGCACTGAAGCTGTTATACCAGCAGAAATAGGAATGCCTACCATCCGCACGGCGGAGGTCAATGTCGTCATGAACGACGAGCAGCTGCGAATCAACCTGGATCTGTTGGAAGAAAAAAGGGGAATAGCAGCCATCAATGAGGCTAAGTCCAAGGCTAAAATGAAAGCTTATTATGACGCTAAGGTCAAGGGTGTTTCTTTTCGACCGGGAGACTATGTCTATCGTGCTAATGAAGCGAGTCGAGCGGAGAATACAGGAAAACTGGGCCCTAAGTGGGAAGGACCGTATGAAGTCACGGAGGCCTTGGGACGAGGCGCGTACAAGTTACGTGACATGGATGGCCACGACCTAGAGCGCACATGGAACATTTCCAATCTCAAAAGGTGCTATCTTTGAAAGCTACGGCTTCCGCATGGGGGCTTCGCTATATGTGGCTTTAATGAAGAACCATGCGGTCTATCTGTTTTATTTTCTTATGTTTGTTTAGTTTCCTTTCTTGTTTTTTAGGACTTGTCATTATTGTTCAAACAAAAATGTAAACGTTCTAATAAAATGCCGTGGTGCCTAGCTAGCCCCACGGCTTGTTTCGTGCAAATTATTGTTTAGATTTTTTGTTAGTCGTATGAATTTTACTTATATTATAATATGCCATGTTTCATTCATATGCATTCTTTCAAACTAATGTACATGTACTATACGCCTCCAGGCGGGGTAAGAGGATTAAGTGAACCTACTAATTCAACTTGCCGCGTAAGAGGGATGCAACCCCAGCCGCACGGATCATGTATCCTTACTAGACACCTTACTCACAAGACGTTGTGGTAAGTTTCATATGCCGTAGTTACACCGTGCTTCGCATAGTAACGACGCACGTCGCATGTCTAGTAAATTATAGGCTTGTATGTATTTTCTTTTTTGTGTGTAAGACGTGACGTATCATGCAGTATTGGTATACAATATTCAACACAATCAAAATACACAAGTTTCCAAATAAAATAGCAAAAATGGCCGTGGTCATCACGGACTTACATACAAAATGCACATGTTTTAGCCGTGTACATACACGGACGAATAGAAACAACAAATATTCAGCGGTTACAAACTAGAGTTATCTAAAATTGATCATAAAGTAGAAGCACCCTACATAGGGGGGAGAAGCTTACCTATCTCCACTTGTTCCTCGATCAAGGATGACAACCACTCACTACTTTCCTTCCGCTTCCGGGCATGAGCAGCGTTCCTCTCCAGCACCACACTTAAGGGTTCTTCATCAAGCACGATCCTGGTTACATCCTCATAGACGGGGAGTGTCAGGTGGCTGGGCGATGGGGTGAAGGAGGCACGGGAATGACTCTCATCTTGGGAGAACGCACTAAGACTTAGCTTGTCCATGATTTCCATGTTTGATGCATCTTTTGTGGCCTCCAGCTCAGCCAAGAATGGATAATGCAAGTCTCGCATTGCGGCCATAGAAGCAGCCATCTTGTTAGCCGCCTCAGGGTTAAAGAAAGCATGTCTGGTGAAGTTCTCCCTTTTCTTGATCAGCTCTACGGCCTGGACCATTCCTTCATGACGTCCGTGGTCAATGCCAACGGACACAAGACTTGCGAACTGTTGCACAAATTCGGGGGCCTCTAGTACCTTGGTGACAGCCAAGCGTGCTCCATGCCCTACCATCCACCTGCGGCCGGCAATAACCGCTAGTAGTTGAGGGCATAACACGTCATCACGCTCGGCGGTGAGGGCATCGATCATCAAATCTTTTTGGTCAAACGCCTCTTTCAGCTCTTGGGTGATAGCCCTCTCATCAGCAAGCTCCTCTTGTACCTTCTCCATGCTTTGGTCTGCCAGGTGCGCGTCTTCTAGTTTCTTGTTAAGCACGGATACTTGGCTGGAGTACGACTGGGCAGACGCTTCCGTTGTGGCTACCTATATGAGATTAACCGTTAGAATATATTTCTTTTAGAAAATGGGTGGTACGACTAGGATATGTACCTTGGTGGTCGCGGCATCTAGTTTTGACTCAAGGTTGGCTACTTGTTGGTCATACTCATTCGCGCGGGCCGATTGCTTTTTTATGGTCGCCTTGGCACTAGCGAGTTGGGACTGGAGGGCTGCAATTTGAGCTTCATTGTCCACAATCATCTTCTCCCTCCGTCCAACCTTCCTCTTAAGAGATTCCACATGCCCAAGTGCGGCTTCAAACCTTACTCTCATCGAGGTGCCCATTGCCATTTGATGCACCAAGGCACCATTATACTCATCCGCCAAGTCCGCATGGCTGAGCGCATTCACCTCTCGCACCAAGCCTGTTGGTATGCAGTTATTGAGGTACTCTCGGCATTCATCGGCGTCCCTCATTCGTGATGCAGTTGTGATATTCCATATGGGGTTGAATGATTGAGGGGGGCCGGACGTCAGGAGGTCTTGGGAGGCTGTGGGTGAACCTTCTTCAAATACGGGACCGGACTTCGTGGCGGCCGTGTGAAGCATGGGGTTTCTTTCCACTTCTTTTCCTTTTCCCTTCTCCATTTGGGTGTCAGGGGGAGGCGCGGCACCAGTTGGTTCATCCCTGTGAAACAAGCATTTGGATTCATATTAAGTGTTGCTTAAAGGGAATTTTTCATTCTTACATGTCAGAATGGAGTCTTACATGTCATTTATTGCTAATTCTGAGGTGGTTGGGGCAATTTGAGTGACTGGATCAACATGTCCGGCCCGGATCGTCTCGGAAGCCTGGGTGGTGCTCCCAACAGATTGGTACAAGGGGTGGTCTTCTCGAAGTTTCTTGGGAGGGGCGTTGTGTTCGCCAATCTCGGCTGAAGCAGCTCTCCTTGCTCGTTTGTTTCTTTTACGGGTACGCCTGGCGACAGGTTGAGCTGTTGCTTCTTCAGTCTCCTCCTCGACTTCTTTTTCCACTTCATCCTCTTCCTCCTCATTGATTTGTTGTACTTCTTCATCATCATCGCCCATCATCCGGCGAAGGCTGGAGGTGGTTAAGTCAATATTATCTCCCTGCTCTTCCCCATGTGGTGAGGAGGGCCCGGCTCCTCCTTCACGCATCCTGTTGTCACCACCCTCGTTGTTTCCTTGCTCTTCCTCGTCCGAATGGGGATCTGGCACGGCTTCAAGAGCAACCGTCACGTTTCGGGTATGCTCAAGAAGAGGTAGTTTATTCTCACGGAGGGGACGGGAGCCCTCCGGTACGAGCTTCGGGTCGCCCTGGCGTAGAAGTCCAAAGAAGTTCATTTCTGCCCAACAAAAAACAAAATATGTTAGCTATTTACAAAGTGATTGAATAAGTTTTTTGTGTACGGATGTTAGCCTACCTTCACCCTGCCTTCTCCAAAACACAGGATATCTGTTGGACGGGCCAAAATAGTTGCGGCTAATCCCTATCAAACACAGAAATGACTCGGGAAGATTTCTATGGAACCCGGTCCTATTCAGATCTAATTCTTGGGAATGTCGGGGGTTATATGTACTAGTGTGCGGCTTGGGGTCGTGGGGTATCCTATGCCTCAAGGTATAATCAGCCGGCCATACTACTGCGTCAATGAAAAAATAGTGGTCATACCAGTTTTTCAGCGAATCCATTGGCTTATTATGAGATTGGGGACTGTTAGGGGATCGTTTCTTAAAGGATACCCAACCATTGACAAGGTTGGGGATGTAAAAAAGCCGAAATAATTCTACGGTAGGGGGGATTCTTCTAGCACGGCAGAGAATCTCGAATTGACTAATCTTACAGGCGCCTATACAGTGAAACTGACTAATATGTACATCATAATATCCTAACAGATCTATGAGAAAATGGGTGAATGGAATGCGGTAATTGGCCGCATCAAAAAGGCGAGTGTACAGGCCAATCTTACCCACCGGAGCCTCAGTTATGAGGTCTCCGGCGCCAGGAAGTGAGGGGTGTAGGTTGGTAGGGATGAAATAGTTTGTACAAAAGTGATTTAGTTGGTCTTGGGTCATTACATTAAGCACGGATCCAATGGTAGGGTTGTTTCTGTGAGCCATTACTAAATAAAAATGTAAGGGCGTGGTGTTCTAACCTGCGGATGAAGGGATCCGTGCGTAATTGATTCGAGCTAAGAGGAAAGCTTTAATGGCAGAAATGGAGATAGTAACTGTGTGTTTCACACAGCCGTAGAGATAGCTTATTTATAGGGTTTCCTCGTGGGTCATGGCCTGTTGGATGTGTGACACGTGTCTGCCACTATTCTTGATCGTGTGGTTAGGGGGCAAGTGGCAAGTGAAACGTCAGACGGGACCCACGGGTCACTTCTGACTCAAACGTTTGCACTGCCCGAGGCTCTGATTGTTTGCACTTTTGTCAGTGAAAATGCCAGGTGAACAGTTATTTATGTCGGGATATGCGGCTCTTACGTAAGAGTTGTCATTTAATGCTATATTTAATTTGTCTCGGTCGCCATGTGCGGTTGAGGTAATAATGGAATAATTTCCTAAGTCAGGTTGCTATGTGCGGCCAACACAAATTCTTGGACAACTTGTCATTCCCTATTTTTTCTTGGTACGTCCAAGGAGCATCTTGGTAGTCTAGAGGTTACGCCTATGGTCGTAACAACTAGACTAGGGGGACATGATGACGTATAGTCCCCAGCCGGGTCAAGAACCCGGCCCATGGGTACTACCCGTATCCGACCCATCACAGATGGGTGGAATAATGTCATTCAGGCTTACGGGCTTGGATGAACAGTAACCGCACACATGTGTGCGGCCCACGACCCGGTTTGGCCGACATAGGGTTAGACAGAATCATACTCTGACTAGGAATAGGTTTACCCCAAAGGAGGAGGATATTCACTACCAAAATTAGAAGATAACAATCATTCTAATTTTGATAGTTATCCTTTCCTTGGGGCCGAAGTATCAGTGGCAGCCCATTAGGGTTCCACTGCCTATAAAAGGAACCCTCAAGGGTTCCACAAAGGTATTACGTTCTATGCTCTCAACTCACATAAACCCTAACCGATTACTTACTCTCACGCTGGAGTCTAATCGTGGGAAACATTCCCACGGTAAGCCTAACGCGTGTTGTTTAGTGTGCAGGATCCCAACCAAACGATTCACTTGGTGCAGGAGCCGGAGCCCAGCCAACCCGAATTAAGCCTAATTCGGGTCTAGCAAGGATCACCCAACTTTTGCATCAACAGCAGCCTATCATGATGTTTGATTCCATGCACACCAATACGTGCTTCAGTTTCCTGAGAAAACATGCTTAGAGAGTCAACATAAAGTTGGTGAATTCACAGGTTTAATTAAAATAAGTTTGGACATTAAATATTCACTGAAGTAGTAATGCACAAAGCATCAATACTTTAAAGTAATTACATTCCCATATTGCCCGAAACTGAAACTTAACAGTTAAGTCCTTAACAAATAAGGACCCTTCGCCTTATAAAAAGGCACCCATAACAAAAATAAGTGCTGACATGTGAAACATCTGTTGTCCTGGCCTAGGCACAGTAAGCTTGACTCACCCAGATGGGGACGGTCAATCCCAAATAGATCAGGTAATTCAATAATTCTAACAGTTTCGGATGCACGGGTCATGCGGGTTCATCTACAATAGGCAATGTAATCAAAGGTTTCACAGTACAATCCATGTCCATAAAATAAAATATGTTGCATGTTTTCTTCCCCATTAAAAGGTTTAAAAGTTTGTCAATATATAAAGTGAGGCCATGAACTCACCTCAGTAGTACAACAATAAGTCAGTAGATAAATCTGATAAGGATGCTCACGATACAATCAACGACCTAAATAATTATAAGGTCTCAGTAAATGCATAACATAATGCATAAAAGTTTCAGAATAAATCTGGGTATGCTTATACTGGTTTTAAGCATTTTATTACGATACTTGTATTTTTCTTCATCGTTGTACAAGTTCTAGTAGTATTTATTTTAAGTATAAAATAAATAATAAGGTTAAATTAATTAATCCATTTAATTAATATTTTGTACATGTGTTGTGTATAAAACACTTTAAATATTTATCAAAGGTAGTTTTATATATATTCAAAGTAATAGAAAATAAATATAATAAATATATTTATTTTATAAGTTAATCATTTTTAATTTATATTTAATATATAAATAAGGTTTACAAAACGTATAACATTTTAATTAAATTCCACGTTTACGTAGTGTTTATAATTATTAAATTATAAGTTTGGAAAAATAACAATTGTTACGTTTATTTAAGTTTTACGTTTTAAATAACGGGTATGAATATATAGAATTTTAGGGTTCGTAATACTTTGTATAAAATACGTTTTAGTCCTTTTATTTAAATAATTACCCGCGGTTAAATTACTTTTATACCCCTAGGGTTTCTAAATCTTTCAAGTAATTACAATTTTGGTCCCTCCCTAGTTACACGTGTAACTAGGGCTTGTTTAAGTTTCGTTAAATGGAAAAAATGGTCCCTAAAGTATACGGCTTATATTAGGGCTTATTAAAGTTTCACATATTGGCAGTTTTAGTCCTCCAACCTTCGGCTAGAATTAAGTTTAAATACAAGTTACACAAATGCTCCCTAGGGCTTGTATATGTTTCGGCAAATGGCAGGAATAGTCCCTAGGGTTACTTAGGGCTTAAATAAGTTTGGTAACTTGGCATAAATGGTCCCTAGGGTTTATATTATGTTTCGGAAATTGACAAAAGTGATCCCTAGGTTTTCTAAAGTTTACACAAATTACCCTAACATTATATTAATTCCATTTAAGTCCTTTTTATCACCTTTAAGTTTTGGATGTTGTCAAAACAACACCCTCAACTCACGGCTATTTACAAAAGTGGTCCAAAAATTATGTTTTTGGAAAATAAGTTTCTACACTTGTTTATTTAGGTCCTTATACTTTGTAAAATTACAAATCCAACCCGATAGTATTTTATTTGCTATTTTTAATCCGAAATTTAGTACATCTATTATTTTAATCCAAAACTTCTTAGATTTATTATTTTAGTCCAAAACACTTATTGATCTATACTTTCAACATGAAACTTTATAAAATTATATTTTGACACTAAAAGTTTTATAAAAACATTTTATTTAGTGACAATGAATATTTATTTAGGCAACTTATTATAGTGAGCTTAAAACTAAACCTTATAAGGCATAATAGTGAACTTATCATTTTAAGGCACCTAAAAACATAGATCTGGTGTTTCTAGTTATATCTAAACATTACAAGATTACCCAAAATGGAAAAATGGGCATAAACCCCACGTCCAAAAATCATGCATGTTTAGGTTTTCATGGTTTTTCAAGTTTAACTAGATCATGGTGACATGTTCTTCATGGTTGACAAGTTTTTACATCATTTTATGCCATATTAAAAATCAAGCCATGGGTTATTATGGATTTTAGGGTTTCATATACTTGTTTCAATATTAACTTTTACCAAAAATAACCATGTGTATGTTAATATGTATGAAAGTAAATGTATTAGAAAGATAGGTTTTAGATTGGACTTACTTGTTTAGATAGGTTTAGGAGTGATAGAGAATGAGTAAGAACAAGTGACAAGCTTTCAACAATGGAGGTCTTGGTGACCTTAAACAAGCCGTGGGCTTCAAGTAGGCTTCTAGGTTTCCTTGTTGCTTCAATAATCAAGGTTCTTGTAGGATGAGCTAATGATTAACCTTTATATTGTAGGAGACATAGTATAGGAGTAGTAGATAAACTTGGAGGTTCAAAAATGGTGGAAAGAGGTGTTTAACCGTAGGTTGAGAGAGAGAGATAGATGATGAGATTGGCAAATGTTTTGTGTTGTGGATAGTGTGTGTTTCGGCTTAAGACAAAGAGAGAGAGTGAATCAAAATGTGATCTTGGTACCATGTACCATGTATCTTTCAAGATATATTTAGATTGTGTTGTGATACACTTGCCCAAACATTCCAACACATGCCAAAACTAGAAATTGACTTTCCTCCCATTTTTGTATATGTGCCGTGTGTTTTGGGGTCAAAAGGGACAAGGAATGACATTGTATATGAATGTGTATGGAGTGTGTAAGTGATTGTGTAAGAAAAGTGAGGTTGGTATAGAAAAAGCATGGTTATGCATGTAGTTGTGTAAGTAAGCATGGTTAGTATAGGGTATTAGTGGATTATACACTTGATTACTTACAAGCTAGCTAACAAATGATGGTAGTGTAGGCATGCATACATATACACGTCCATATATGCATGTGGGAAGGTTTTTGGTAAATTTTGCCAAGTGTTGTATGAGAATATTAGCCCTTGTTTATTATTGTATGTATTTGTTGAGTTGTAGGTATTTTGTTGAAGCTTTTAGGTAATTTAGTGAATGTGTATATTAAATACATCACTATAATTATTTTACTTAAATAAAGTAAATATATGACAATTTAAAATAATGTACACCGTTTTAAAGTGTTTAGGTGTTTATTCCTTTTAGGTAATATATGTAAATATGTACATCTAAAATAAATCCAAGTACTTAATAAATAAATTAAGTACGGTTACAGTTTATCTAAAAAATATGTACTGAGGTGATGAGTCTATTATTAAATCAAGTGGCCAGTCAGTTGCCAGAGTAGTCAATAAATGACTAAGAGTTCATATAAATGTAAAATAAATATGAAAGATAGTATGACAAAAGGTATATGGTAAATAATAAGTCATATAAAAGTGGAATTATATAAATTCCAAAAATAAGTAGTACAACAGTTGACAAAGTCAATAAGGTAAAATCAGAGGTTTTACACCTACTTCCAAATAAGACCTTAGTTGGGATTTCATCACCTAGCTATTATATTCGAATCCAAAACGAAAAAAAGCAAAATAGATAAATACTAATAAAAAGTTTGAACTCGATTTATACAAACTATAAGGTGGGCATAAGGCGACGAGCTATAAAAGGCCGTCTAAGGAAAAAGGTTTTTAAGTGCTTTGTGTCACCTCGTTTCCCCGCTTGCTTGTGCGTATATTGAAAGGGACGACCGATTATTGGTTTGCCAACTCAAGTAGTATTATATCTTATTTTTGTAGTTTACTTATTGAACCTCGAGAAGTTTAGGTTTTCACCTATCGTTTCAAAGTCGACCGAGGGTAATTTACTTCCATAGTAATTATCCTTATTCCTTGTTTTTGTCATTCTTTGATTGATTTATGAAAAATACTAAAAATAATCTTCTTAATCCTCTATCATGTTTAATTCTTTTTCTCCTCACCCTCCAATTTTTAATTCTTCCATGAACTCCTTCGTCAATTGTGTAGGGTGTGGAGAACCGTTATATACCATGTCGGTGGTGTACGTGTGAGCGTTGTGGAAATGATCTACGTCACGACATACGAGTTGGATTTTGTCCTTCTTGTAATGAAATTACTTCATGTGGAAATCCGAATTTTTCGAATAATTCTCTCGATTTTTACCCACCTCCACACCCCACATACGAGACGCCCTCGTGTGAGTTTTGTGGAAACGATTCTTATTTTGGAATTAACTGTTCGCATCGATTCTCGCTTAATTACGAGCAAGAACCGAGCTACAATCAAAACTTTAATGATAATTGTTATCCACAAGATTTACCGAGTTTATCACAACAATATCTTTGTTGTGAGTATTGTGGAGGTCCTCACGAGAGTTTTTGTTGTCAACCGATGTATCAAAATTTTTGTGAACCCAATCCTTGCTATAATTCGATTCCTTCCGGTTTTGACCAATCTCCACAATATTCTTTCGATATTGAACGACTTGAAACAATGTTCCAACAAATAACGAATCAAAGAAATGTTGAAGTTGTTGAAAAAAGCATTGAAGATATGTTGCTTGAAAAGAGACAAATTAATCAAGAGATTAATGATATAACTAATGAATTGGGAAGTCGTAGATTCCATGGAGAAATAATTGATGAGGGATTTAAAAGAGATTGTGAAATTAAGATTACACAACTTTCTCAAGATTATAATGGATTAAGCATTGAAATTCGAGAGAAAGAACGAGCTCAAGCGGAAGTAAAATGCCTTGCTAATCGTGAACTCGAGCGTTCTCTTCTTATTGACGATGCCGAGGATAGTGCTATTTCTTTGAGAGATCTTATTGCTCTACATCCTTCGTCTAGTGCAATTGTACTTCCTTTTCGTATCTTGCCGGCTAAGGAGCCCGAGGATTCTCCCATCCTAGATCATGAGGAAATCTCTCATGACATCACCACTCCTATTCTTGAATCTTCCATCGTGGAACCCAAAAATTCTCTAAGCAAGGGGGACGAGCTTATTAGCACTATTCCGGACACAGAATCGGACGAAGTAATAAAGTCTAGTGTTGAGATTCTTGTCCAAAACCCAAGAGAGTTCGACGGTATTTCCAATGAAACGTGTGATTTGCCACAATGTGATGACTCTACTTCTTCCAATCACTTTGTGATTTTCTCCAATTCTAGTGATGAAAATTGTGATGGAAATGAAGATTTTGAGAATGATTCTACTTCTAATGAATTTTCTAATGAGGAGTTCTCCGATGAACTTTCTTATAAAGATGACATTCACGACTCAGATTTTGAGGGGTTTACCGATGAACCTACTCTTCTTCACCCATTTCCACCGGGAAATGAGGATGATAGTGATCCGATTTTTGAGAGGTTCACTTTTGAACTTGCTCCTTTAGATCCATTTCCACCGGGAAATGAGGTTGATTTGACTATCCGATCCTTGAGAAGTTCTCCGATGAAGTTAATCATTTAGATGTGGAAGACGTGATTCTTTGTGAAAAGTTATCAAACGTCTATCTTCTCATTTCTAAGATCGAAGCCTTGAATTCTAAGCCTATTATCAAGTCTTTCTCTCCTTCTCCTATTCGCGTCGAGGATAGTGATCCGCTTATGGAGGAGATTGACACTTTTCTTTCTTCTAATGATTCGATACCACCGGGTGCTGATGAAATTGACCCAGAGGGGGACGCTCTCTTTTTAGAGAATTTACTTGATGATGATTTCGTCCCAAGCCCTCCTCCCACCCACTTTGACCTTAATGTGCGGGTTTTTCATGTGTCTCATATTGAGTACGAAAATTGTGATGGAAATGAAGATTTTGAGAATGATTCTACTTCTAGTGAATTTTCTAATGAGGAGTTCTCCGATGAACTTTCTTATAAAGATGACATTTACGACTCGGATTTTGAGGGGTTTACCGATGAACCTACTCTTCTTCACCCATTTCCACCGGGAAATGAGGATGATATTGATCCGATTTTTGAGAGGTTCACTTTTGAACTTGCTCCTTTAGATCCATTCCCACCGAAAAATGAGGTTGATTTGACTATTCCGATCCTTGAGAAGTTCTCCGATGAACTTACTCATTTAGATGTGGAAGACGTGATTCTTCGTGAAAAGTTATCAAACGTCTATCTTCTCATTTCTAAGATCGAAGCCTTGAATTCTAAGCCTATTATCAAGTCTTTCTCTCCTTCTCCTATTCTCGTCGAGGATAGTGATCCGCTTATGGAGGAGATTGACACTTTTCTTGCTTCTAATGATTTGATACCATCGGGTGTTGATGAAATTGACCCGGAGGGGGACACTCTCTTTTTAGAGAATTTACTTGATGATGATTTCGTCCCAAGCCCTCCTCCCACCCACTTTGACCTTAATGTGCGGGTTTTTCATGTGTCTCATATTGAGTACCATGATCCGATTGATCACATTTCTAAGGGTGAAATGGTCGTTAAAGCTAAGAATGTTGATTCCACTATGGATGAGATTTTTATCCCACCATTACCATTTGCTTTCTATGATCATGGATTAGCATGGGGGATGACACCGTGTTGTCTATTCCTTTCTCCCACGAGGACGAGGTATTCGACCCCGGAATCGTTGATTTAGGGAAATCTCAGCCTTTCACCGATGCAATAATTGAAAGATTTTTCGATCATCTTGGTGCGAGTTTATCTCGGGGAGCATGTTATTTCCATTTCGTGATTTGTGACCACTGTCTCTTTTTGGAGATTTGTGTTGGAGTTTTATCCTTTCGTTTGTCAACCGACAACGAGGATGAGATCTTTGACCCCGGCATCGTGATTTATGTTGGAATCTATTCCAATATGCCTGATTTCACCATTTTCCCTAAGGACCAATGAATGCGGGGATCGAGTCGAGCTCATGACTCGGTTAACAAAAATGAGGTGCTTTGTGGGGGAGTCCCATACATTCTATCTTCTTTCAATTTTCTAACAACTAATAAGGCTTGATCAATCAAGCTCGTGCTCGTGTTTTGTTGTGTTGTGAATCTTAGGTTTGACCTTAATCATTGAAGACTCTCGTGTTCGGTTTTTGCCGGTCCACTTGATCTTCCAATCTTTGATTGCCAAAAAGGGGCACACACTCTATCCTTTGATTTTTATCGACTAACGTTTTATCTTGAGTCATAATTAATAAACGGCTTATAGATTTGCGTGCTCTTACCATGTTAGGATTTTGCATTAGACTCTTCGTGTTTTAGCAAGGGGGTGTTACTCTTGAGCTAAGAAACATTGAGGACAATGTTTGGTTTTAGCATGGGGGAGTCAATCGATATAATCGCTTGCTATTGCTTTTGTCGTGTCCAAACGTAATTGTTTTTCTTATTTTTCATAAAAATTTTAAATTTTTAATGTTATTTTTAAGTTTTAATAAAGAAAATAAGTGCTTTTGACAATGTAGGC
This sequence comes from Glebionis coronaria, assembly GCA_025667525.1. Classification (NCBI taxonomy): domain Eukaryota; kingdom Viridiplantae; phylum Streptophyta; class Magnoliopsida; order Asterales; family Asteraceae; genus Glebionis; species Glebionis coronaria. Next base: position 541,770,973 of record CM046882.1, read on the forward strand.
TTTCCGTTGGTGAAAATAAAAATAGTTTTTGACTCGACTCGGTTTTTACCTTAGCTTTTCCTTAACGTATTTGAATTAAGTTTTGCTAGGCTTTTATATAGGGAGCTTTAAAACACGAAAGTGTTAACTCATACGGGTTAAGAACAAGAACTTTTCGCAAGTTCCTATAATTGATCCTAGAAAGTCGTTTATCAAGGGAACTTTAAAACGCAAATTCTAAAACTTGAAAAAGTATAAGAAGATGCAAGATCCTATAGATGACTTGAAAACCCAAAACTTTGATTTAATAGGCTAAGTATCCATTGATTTCACATTTTTGAAATTTTACAATATGGAGAACAAGAGATGATAGAGTTTAATCATAAGTTTCCAAGGTTAATTCTTCTTTGTGCAAGTATTTTTGTGTTTGATTTAATCTCCTCGTATTTATTTTCCACACTTGAATAATAATTGCTTAATAAATGAAGTTTTTAGCGGTTTAGGCTTGATATCTTAACTCGTAACTCCTTCTTTTTCTTCCCTTGTAATTAAAGTGAGAACACATTAAGGGTGTCAGCGTCATGGACTTTTGATCATGGGATTGCGGAAATTTGGCTTACTATAAATATCATATTAATAAAGAAGAATAAATAAAAACATGTTCTCTAGGAGCCTTCGGGTGGGAGTCATGTAGCACTAACCTTGTCATTAGATCCTTAGGGTGTATGGCAAGGGGCCATGTTTAATAAAAATTGCTTCATCATCATGAGCCATAAGGTTGGATGGTGAATGTCAATTCCCTTATTTTTTTTCCAAGGAGCCTTCGGGTGTGGATTTTAAATAAGGAGCACAATTGCATCTTAAAGAGCCACAAGGTGATATGATGTAATTGTTGCTAACTCCATTAATAAGGACATAATTGACTTTGGAGGTTTTATTGTTGCTTTTAAGTAGTCCTATTAGCCAAATTTTGGGTCCAGGGATTTATCCCTCAAATCGTGTTAAGTTATCCTTGATGTTGGCTTTCTTTAGTGACGACGGTTTTTGAAGTCGAGGTTAGGTTTTGAGTATTGAGTTTACACCGTTTTTGCCTTCATTTTTGGACTAATAAATATCGAAATAAGTCAAATGAGCCTTTGGGTAAATGACAAATAAAATCTAGAGATACAATTAGGAATAATAGGAGATTGAGTTTAACACAAATTACTTGTATGAGTTGGTTTAATTTTGGGGCTTATGATTAACAATGATCTTGTTTTTACACTTGGCATGGAAAAGTGAAAAGTCGAGGACGATGAATCTATTTGAGTTTTATGATCCTAAAAATTATTTTTCAAATAATGGAAGTTATACATTATGTCTTTGAAAAATAAAGTCAAAAGTTGAATAAAACTGTAGTTAGTGTTTTACTTTATCATTGCGTGAGGACACGAAAATTGCTTAGCAAGGGGGAATTTGATATGAGTGAATTTACTCATATCATTTATATCAATAAACGAGCTTAAAATGCATATTTCACATGAAAAGAGTATTGTATATGCTTGTTTCTTGTTTCATGTGTGTAGGTACCAAAGATCACGAAAACCGGCAAAACCGACACGGAGTTTGAAGATTTTATCAAGGCCAAAAGACGAGTCGTTTTATTCGCGGATTTATCAAAGGTTTGAAGACAAGTGGGTCCCACAATTACCATATGGGCCTGAAAGCCCATTAAAATAGCTATCTTATTTTGGAAAGCCCATCACTTGTCCAAATAATGGACGGTTCAAAGTATTTTTAAAATTGGGTCAAAGCCCATTAGCAAATAATGAAAGACAAAGGAAAGTATCTTCATAGTTGGATCAAAGGGTCCAAGCCCAATCAAGCAAATAAAGAGACGGTGCAAAGGATTTATAAACTTTGGGGGTCAACTCATTCGGTCAAAGAAGGATAAACAAATAAAAGATAGAAAAAAACGAGAGAATGTATGTGGTATCAAAAATGAGGAAAAAGAGAAGCAGTTCAAGAACCCTAAAAATGGGGGAAGAAAGATGCTAGTACCAAGCTCCAGCATGGCACCCCAATTCGTCATCAAAGGCCTCCTATTGGAGGAAAACCTGCCACATCAGCTTTAAAGAAACACAAATCGTCCACCTTGGCGATCTGTGTGATGGAAGGCCAAATACAACTGTAGGATCAAAGCAAAGATGAGAGAGAAGATGGAGATACTGATCTAAGGGTCAAGATTCGATCCAATCATCACCAACAACCTCCACCCCTCACCTCACCGAGCCTATAAAACCCCCCGTCATAAATCAGTAATGGCATCCCTTTCTTTAGCTTAGAGTTATAATGTTAAAATAGTGGTAGGATTTATTTTCTTTTAATGTTTTGTAATGAATTTCATTTTGAATTAATAAAATTAATTTCAGTTTTGCAAACGATCTTTTGTGTGTTCTTAATATACTCGAATTAAATTTAAAGTTATAATACTATTTGACTGATTTTATTGATTATAACATAATATTGAATTTATAAGCTTCTTAATAGCTTATTAGTTCGATTTGAGTTAAGATTGGGATTTGGTTTATCCTACTGATAAATCGAGAAATACATGGTGGTTCGTTATATGTTCGAGATTCGGATGGTGTTTTATTATGTTCTATGTTCGTGATGATTGTTATAAGGTGGTTCGTGATGTTTTCCATGGTGTTTAATGGAGACGATTAGGTTTTTAGCCAGCTCAGCGCTGCGCTACTTCTCAACGGTTATCTTCATTAATGGTTAAGCACAATTTGTTATTTTCTGAATTAATTAGTTAATTTTGCAAGTTTAATGTGTTAATGTTAGTATAATGTCTTGCTAGATGTGCTCATTTATGTTTTAAGTTTTTTTTTAGTTTAAAGTTCGATGTTAATTTCTGTTATGAATTTGTGTTAAGTTTAAGTGTTAGATGATTGTTTGCTATGTTATTATACATGTTTGGTTAACCTGCTATTGATATTTAGCTGATTTTAATTAGTTTACTTTATCTAATTTCTACAATATAGTTTGCGGTTACGCTGTTTTCCTTGAGTTCTGATTTAAGTTATCATATATGTATGAATTGGTGAATGCTTGCTGGTTGTGATTCTGATTGTGTCTACTGTTTTTAGTATAGGATTTGAGTTTTTGGTTATCAATAGATATAGATCTGTGAGTTTATTCTTGAATCTGTTAAAGTTTGAGTGCGTATGAGTATTGCTTAAATTGCTCGTATAGTTGCTAAGTTTTTAGTTTGTAGTCAGTTTAAGCTTAGGTGGATTTGTATCAACTTGAAAGTCTGTATTGCTGTTTACTCTGCATAAGTTGATTGAATTGAACCTCGTTGTTGATATGGAGTTCGTTTGGTTTGTTACTTGTGATTATTGAGTTTGTATTCTATCTGTGTACTTGTGTTAAATTCAGGCTGATATTTAATGGATTATGTTGGTTCAATCTTTTTATTGGTTACCTGATTTGTGATCTTATGTGATTACCATTTGACTGATCTAATCTCTTTAAATCTAAAGTAAAAAAACTTGTGATTATGTAGGTTCAGTCTGATCAATATGATAATTAAGTAAAAATCTGATTGTTTATTTGGATTACTGATTCTTTGTTGGTTTCTTACGTATGTTTAGACTTAGTGAAATCACTTTGCCTAAAAACTTGAATTCCAAAAATATATATATCACAATCTGCTCATTGCAGGTCTAGAACTCGAGACCTGCCGTTCACAGCCAAACGACCCAAACCAACTGAGCTAGGCATGCTTTTGATTTTTAAACTGTTCCTACAGTCTTATCTACCCTTTAATCCTGGACTGAATTTTGTGTATTAGACGTTTCTTTTACTTTAGATTTAAATAGTTTATTTTTAAAAGTTTTAATTACTCTAAAACAATAATTTGTTTATTTTAATTTTATAATAATAAAATAAAATAATAATAAAAAATTAAAAAAAATATAAAAATATGTTTCATTATTAGAAATTTAAATAGTTTTTAAAACAATTAGATTTTAATAAAATTAGTTTTTTTAAATAAATTAGCTTTAATTAATTTTTAGAAGTAATATAGCTTTTAATGGAATTTTAAAATAGTGTAAAAGTAATTTTACTTAAATAGTTAAGTTTTTATTTGATTTTATTTAAATAGTTTAAATTTTAAATAGCTTTAATTTTTAAATAGTTATCTTTAGATTAAATAATTCAGGAACGATTCATGCACTTAGGTTTGAAATTGGTAGAATTAATTTTAGGTTTAAAAACCGAAAACCAATTCGAATCAATTGTCCAAATCGAAACAAAACGCCTCAAATTCACTCGATCTTCGTGTACAACGAACTTGGTTCACCAACGTGTTTAATTAAATCCGTCTTTGGTAATTTTAGTCTATTAGTTTTTCGTAAAGGTAATTTTCTAATTTACCCTATAACGTATATTAATTATCACATATACTATCCTCGACACATCACACAGTCTTCAATTTCTCCATCATTGACCATGCGCCATGACCCTCCAAAAGCCTTTGGAGTTCAGGGGACATAGTCATGAGCATGAGGCCAACAATTTCTCTGGACCTTCTAACCCAAGTGGGGTGGTACTCAGGGTCTTGTTCAGGACCTCCATGACCATGAGGAAGAAATGGAGCATCAGGAATAGGTTGCTCCAGGTATTTAACCAAGTCATCGGTTTTGAGCGTTATCCTAAGGGCACGATACCAATCAACAAAGTTACTTTCAGTCAACTTCATTTTCTCAAGGAAAGACTTAACAACCGTGTTGTTTAAGAAAGAGGTAGGATTATTCATCTACAAAATAAAAGTTCAACGATTAGTATTTTCGATAATTACATTCTCAAAAGAATTAACTACCCAATTAATCATTATCAGACTAAGATCCTTGCTTGCACTCTCACTTAATGTTAGAGGTCCGACTGTCTAAAAATAAGTAGGGCAAGAGGTAAGCGTCGAGCGTTAATTGCATTGCTAGTGTAACTCTTAGATGTATGAGACGATTCATGAATTTTATTGTTATAGAGTGTTTGGATGGGATGTTCTCACATCTCTTTCGAGTACCCAATGAACATCTCAAACAAACTTTTTTCTACATGTAATAAAAACATGAGTATGTTTCATCTCATCTTATGCCTCGGGTTCCGGATCTGACCGGGAACTCGACTTCAGTCATACCAAATTAAAGCATGCAATAATTGGCACATATCTGACCTATGACAAAAATCGTCTTGGGTGCATGATTCGCCCTAGGTTTGACCAGATGGCAAAAAAACACTACAAGTGCTCTTAAATTGGATGGCATAGACTTTAAAATTCAGATAGGTATCACATAAGTTTTAGAAAACAAATGTCAGAACGTGTAAAAGATGCATGCAATCATCTTTTAGCACAAGTTAAGAAAACTTTTTATTAACTTTTAGTTTAGGTGTGTTTACCGCGGAAAAAGATTAAAGAAAGATCAAACCCTATATCCTAATCTACATGCGCCCGAGAGCGCAAGTTCTTGAGATAATTATCACATAAGTGCCGAAACACCTATGAGACACGGGAAAATATTAAAGATCTTCCAAACCCTAGATAGCTTGACTAGAGCACGTAGTGCAATAGCAAGTCCATCATTAGTAAAACACAAAAAATGATAAGATATTAATATTTGTTAGCTTTAATATGTGTTTCACCCAATATATAGTTTTGCTGAATGAACATGACAATTTATCAACGAGTAGTGTTATTGGTTCCTCGACTACTAAAAAGTACTATTTCCATTTATGTAATGAAATGACCATGTTCGTTCGCAAAAAGAAAGTAATATCTACTAAGAGAACATTGATTTTGAGCAAATTTTGAATAATGCAGAACCTTTTGCAGCATAATGAAGATTTCCTTGTAATTGCAGTTGAAATCTCCTGATGGTTTAAAAATGGATCCATATAGTCTTTGCACATATTAAAGAGCTAAAGTCTAGGCACATATTTTTGCCATGTGATTTTGAATAAATTTCCTATGGAACGGGAGATATACTATGGGGCTTGTGGACAAGAAGAAATAAAAAAATCCATGGTCAAGCAAACGTATGGGACACAAATATTGAAGTTATGGCTAAACTTTTGCTTGTGGATTACCAAAAAGCAAAAAAGCAGCAACTTAGGACAACACAAACTAAAGCTACAGTTAAGTGGACCAAGCCATAACGTGACTACATCAAAATTAATTGTAATCCATAATGGGCAAAAGAGTCTCGAAGGGCTGGATTGGGTTTTGTAGCTCGAAATGGTCGTGGGGATGTGCCCCTTTCAGGTGCTCGGGCACAATAAAACAGATACACAATACTTAGGAGCAAAGCTAACAACCATGAGGGCTTGTGTTTGTTTGTAGAAAAAGAAAAGAAAAGAACATAGTACCTGCTAAGGAAGGAAGGAAGGAGTGATGGTGATGTTTTTTGGAGCAGATCCACAAAGAGGTGCTGGTTTATTTGTTCTATTCAGGAGTGCCAAAATTGCAGAGTATGTTTTGTGTCTTTCTTTTTATTTATAATTTATAATTTATATTTTTGTTTGTTGTTTTATAATACAATATAAATCACTCAACTCACACACACTGTTGCTTTGCTTTGCTGCTACAGAATTGTTCCTGTTATAAATAACATTCTCAGACTAACTTTGCGTCATTTGGAGACACTCCAAACATCCATTTCCAACCAACCTCAGGTTGTTTTTTTTTTATTTTATTTTTCTTTACTAGAGTCACTTTTATTCTCAGATTGGGCTCTTTTTTGTCTCATTCCAGGAAATAGATATGTTAACAGAGAACCTGCCTGTTTTTTATCCAAGGTAAATCACCCTGTCACTTTTATTTTACACTTTTATTAAAGAAAGATCAAACCCTATATCCTAATCTACATGCGCCCGAGAGCGCAAGTTCTTGAGATAATTATCACATAAGTGCCGAAACACCTATGAGACACGGGAAAATATTAAAGATCTTCCAAACCCTAGATAGCTTGACTAGAGCACGTAGTGCAATAGCAAGTCCATCATTAGTAAAACACAAAAATGATAAGAGATTAATATTTGTTAGCTTTAATATGTGTTTCACCCAATATATAGTTTTGCTGAATGAACATGACAATTTATCAACGAGTAGTGTTATTGGTTCCTCGACTACTAAAAAGTACTATTTCCATCTTTTTTTAATCTGAGTACACTACGACTTTTTAACAGCTTTTGTTTCGTTTTTTTAGTTTAGTATTTTTGACTCGTTGAATTTCATATTGAATATATTTGTATTTTTTTAACAAGAATTTTATAATAAAAACATAATTATAAAATTAATATAATGAAAGTGTAGATAAGGCATGTAAATGTGTTGCCTTCTTTTTATATGTTTATGGTAATCTTTTTTTTATGCTTGTAAACATAGCACTTACTATACCTAACAAAATTAATACGAAATTATTCCAAAATAGATATGATACAATTAATATATATTAAATTGCTTACACCTTTTTTCTTGTTAAAAAACAAGTATTGAGTTAGCCTTTAAAGTTTAAACATGATGCATGCTGAGGGCTAGGAACCATTACTCTAAGTGATGGGTTTTTTGGGTACCACGTCAGCGAAAATCACACTCACATTCACTTGGAAAAACAGGGGAGTCATCACTTGGACATCACTTGGAAAAAACAGCCAACTCACACTCACAAAATTCCCACCACGCCCCGTGGTTTGACTCACTTCCACACCCACGTCGTGGGTTTTGGACTTCGCCGGAATCATCACGCAGGCCACGCCGCGGGTTTGGCACCCCACGACGCCACCACTCCCAGACCTCTTGGTGAGTGTAAGCGTATTTGATATAAAGAATCTCACAATAAAAGTATATATTAACAGTTTTATCGCTTTTTCAGAAGTTTTATTATTTAATCTGCAAACCATGTCTTATTCTACATCTAATATCTTCATTAAAAAAAAAGGTTTTTAGTGTTTCGAACAATGTTTATAAACCGGGTTAACCCGGCCGGTTCAACCGGTTGGGTGGCCGGTCCGGATATGAGTGGTTCTTTGGTGGTTTTCGAACCGGATTAAACCGACGGGTTTTTTATGACCGAGTTGATCCGGTTGTAAAAACCCGTCTGGGTCAAATCCTTGTGGCTCATTTGAATTTATAATAATCAAACTCCATTTCATTTAATCATTTCCGAGTAGAATGATGATACCAACGTCATAAATTTATTAATTTTCCAACCGCATCACAATGGTGGATATGCATTTACTGATTTTGGTATAGATCGATAGAAAATAGATGTTATCTCTGTTTTTTGAATGGATGTTAGTAATGGTGGATATGCATTTGTAGAAGATATATCTATGTTTTTCTTATTATAATATAAAAAGGGGAGTGGAAAAGGTAGTTTGGGAGGTACTGATGATTAATATACAATTAATGCTATGGATATTTATTTTTTCTATTTAATATATGGATATGGATATCCTTTTTCCTTTTACACACTTCAAATTTGGGCAGTGTTCTCTTTTGGCATAAAACCGGTTTGACCGGCGGTGGAACCGGTAAATCGATGACTCGGTAATTTAACTGGATCAACTAAAAATTCGGGTTTTAAAACATTGGTTTCGAAGAAGAAATAAGAGGTTTTAATGTCTGGAAATTAGAGAGGAAATAAGATATTATATTCTCATATATAAAAAAAACAAATAAAATTCGACTTCCTGCTTAAGAGAAAAGCGGAGATACGCTCTTTTTGATAGAAAAAAAAAAATGAGGCCTTAGTCTTCACTCTTCACTACTTGCATGTAATTTATTTTCAAATTATCTATTGAAATATCCTTCTTCTCTTGATCAACCAATGCCATCACCGGTAAACAATTTAACCCAATTTTGATACGTTTATGAATGGAATGGGGATTTGGTGTGGAGGCTGTAGGAATTTTAGGGCGGTGGTCGATGGATAAAGAAGAAGACATACGGGATAAAACTGATCAGCCCAGCCATTAAGGTGCGTTGTTTTGATCGCCTACTTAAGTTTTATAAAATGCTTAAAGATCCTAAAAATTCAAAGCCATGGCTCATGTTTTCTTGCTTGAGACGCGACCTGTATCACTAGAATTCAGCCATCTCCTTCAAACAAGAATTCCATCACTCTCTAGCTAGACAACTCTATGTCTCGCGGTCGTAGTAGTAATATACAGCCCACAAACATAATCAAATATGCAAACTAGTACACATAATTGTAAATAAATTAACTACTAAGTGCAAAACATTACATACAGTGCATAAGTTACCAAATATGAGTAACTATTCTCTGGTTCCAACCCTATAAACTAATTCACTATTTCTACCGGGAAGTGGAACCGTTCAGCTTTTCCATACTTAAAACATTTATTCCATACTTAAAACATGAAAATACTAAAATTCGAATACAATACGACATGAAAATACTAAAATTCCCAACGCCTTATTTCTTCTTCATCTTCGGCCATAATTTGGGCCTCCATCTCCCTTTGTTCCCTTTCTTCTTCTTCCAGACTTTCTCTCAACGTTTTTTGATCTAGGTATAGTTGATACACCTCTTTATCAGTAAGTAAGCCATTTGAGTCGTTTGGAATTGGAAAGGGTAGATCGGGAGACACATTTCGGCTTCGGTATTGTTGTGACGAAGAACCGATATGAGTTTGGGATGAAGAACCCAAGTTATTCATCCATTCAGTATTTTCTTCAATTCTAGCCTCAAGTTTTATCGACTTTCTAAACAAATATCTTTGAATGCTGAAATCGACATCAAATTGAGTACTTAGATATGTGTTGATTAAATAACGTTTCTGTGCGGAAAGATCAGTGCATTCGGCACATGTTATACGCAATTTCGAATTTTCTTCGGACGCGGCTTCGAAATCTTCAGCTAACCACGTAAGCTTATCGTAACGACGTTGTTGTTGACTTATTTGTTTCTGAATCATAGCATTAATCTCGTCATCATTGTGTGGGAAAGAGCATGCCATTTTTTATTTATGAAAGTGTGTGTGAAAGTATTGAAAGTTGTTTGTCAAAATGTGGTATTTTTAAAGTTGTCTGTCAAAAAACTAGCCGTTGGCTACAAAAAAATTTTAAAAAAAAATTCAAAAATTTACCCGTTGTAAATATAGCCGTTAGGGGGTGGGGGTGTTTCGATAATAATGAAAAACAAAGGGATAAAAGTTATAGTGTGTAAGGGGGTGAAATGAAAATAATATGGGCTCCAACACCCCTTCCACGGCCGTGGGCGTGCTCACGCCGTCTTCTACGCCGGTAGGCACGGTGTGGTCACGCGGCTAAACGCAGGGCAAAAACCCCCCACACCGTGACCATTCCTTTAGCTCTAAGTTAATGAGTTGAAATTGCCAATTTTGTTAGGACTTAGGAACACAAATTGCCATGTATAACTAGAGATATAAAAGAAACAAACTTACCCCTTCCATTCACCAGCTGCCTTTGCAAGTCTCTCCACAGCTTTGTAGATGCGGTCTAAAGTATACAAAACCAATCCATTTATGTAATGAAATGACCATGTTCGTTCTGCAAAAAGAAAGTAATATCTACTAAGAAAACATTGATTTTGAGCAAATTTTGAATAATGCTGAACCTTTTGTAGCATAATGAAGATTTCCTTGTAATTGCAGTTGAAATCTCCTGATGGTTTAGAAATGGATCCATATAGTCTTTGTACATATTAAAGAGCTAAAGTATAGGCACATATTTTTGCCATGTGATTTTGAATAAATTTCCTATGGAACGAGAGATACTATGGGCTTGTGGACAAGAAGAAATAAAAAAAATCCATGGTCAAGCAAACGTATGGGACACAAATATTGAATTTATGGCTAAACTTTTGCTTGTAGATTACCAAAAAGCGAAAAAGAAGCAACTTAGGACAACACAAACTAAAGGTACAGTTAAGTGGACCAAGCCATATCGTGACTACATCAAATTTAATTGTAATCCATAATGGCAAAAAGAGTCTCGAAGGGCTGGATTGGGTTTTGTAGCTCGAAATGGTCGTGGGGATGTGCCCCTTTCAGGTGCTCGGGTGAAATAAAACAGATACACAGTACTTAGGAACAAAGCTAACAACCATGAGGGCGTGTGTTTGTTTGTAGAAAAAGAAAAGAAAAGAACATAGTACCTGCTAAGGAAGGAAGGAAGGAGTGATGGTGATGTTTTTTGGAGCCGATCCACAAAGAGGTGCTGGTTTATTTGTTCTATACAGGAGTGTCAAAATTGTAGAGTATGTTTTGTGTCTTTCTTTTTATTTATAATTTATAATTTATATTTTTGTTTGTTGTTTTATAATACAATATAAATCACTCAACTCACACACATTGTTGCTTTGCTTTGCTGCTACAGAATTGTTCCTGTTATAAATGACATTTTCAGACTAACTTTGCGTCATTTCGAGACACTCCAAACATCCATTTCCAACCAACCTCGGGTTGTTTTTTTATTTATTTTTCTCTACTAGAGTCACTTTTATTCTCAGATTGGGCTCTTTTTTTTGTCTCATTCCAGGAAATAGATATGTTAACAGAAAACCTGCCTGTTTTTTTTATCCAAGGTAAATCACCCTGTCACTTTTATTTTACACTTTAAGCCCCCCCCCCCCCCCGTCCACGTCCGTGACCGTTTCCGACCCTTTCCCTTGCTGTTTGTTTAGGTCTACACCCAGGCCGAAGACGCAACCAAGTGGCACACCCCAATGGGAGTTAACAACTTATCCGCTTCAGTCTTACTTAACGTTAATACTCATTTCTTTGAATTGGATGCATCCATACAAGCTACTTGTGTACGCTTCTTCCCGATTCCTGCTAATCATATATATTCAACTTATTATATAGTAATACGTCTTCTTCTTTACTGCTGTTTCTTATGTTATCATTATCATCATATCGTCACAGGCTTACTCTTTGGGTTTTCATAGAATCACCCAACAGCAAGATCTTCAGGTTTCCATTGACTTCACCCGCACAAATCTTCACATTCTCGACGCCTACTTATCTGCACTGGTAACATATTTCATTTCTACTCTTAACAATTTCTTTGCATTCTCTTCCACGCTGCTAATATTCCCACTTGTCCTGTCCTGTCCTGTTTTGTTCCAGGTTTCCAGCTACTACGAGTATAAGCCAAGGAAAATATCTCGTCACTGGATGTACTACACACTCGGGGATATAGGAGTTTCCATCTTTTCATTTCAACCGGGGGCCATCTTTCTAGTTGCCTATATACTGCGTGAGAGTTTAGAGTTAGTGCGTATGACATTTGCATCAATCTATATTTCTATCCCATAATCAGAAAAACTTAACATTCTTACATTTTAAAGGTATTGTGATTGATACCTTACCAATTCGGGAAAAATTAAGATAACCATAACACTCTATATAATTGAAATGTAATCATCAACACGGCCTTAAAATTAGGTTAATACTCAAATTAACAATTAGTTGCTTATATAAATTCATCATAAAAACATATTTTTGATAGAGCTTGAAAAAGCTTGATAAGAACTCGAGCAAAGCTATCAAAAGCATGAGCTTGAGCTTGATATACTTTCGAGCTATTTTTTAGGGTTGAGCTTTATAAAATCTTGGCTTGATCGAGCCAAGCTCGAGCTCGAGCTCGAGTTGCTTGATAAAAGCTTGACTTGATTACACCCCTATGTGAGGTGATTTGCACACTCCATAAAATGATTGACACACTCAAAATGCGTGTATGTGTTGACATTTGTACCCTTTCATTAGGTAATATGGGTAACTTTTTAACACAAACATTAAGGTAAAAATGTCAACATACACATATTTTGAGAGGCCATTCATTTTATGGAGTATGCAAATCACCTCCCAAATATATATTTTAAATACAAATACTTTGATTGGATTATGAAATGACCTAATGCAAGGCTAATCGAAAAAGGGTCATTAATCTTAATACAAAATCTTACTTAATTAGTTTAATTGTGTCTTTTATTCTTTTAACAACAACTAGTTTGAAGTGCCTAATTCATAAATATTTACACGGAAACTAAGTGGCATCAACAACTTTCAAATGTTGTTATACCACAGTGCATTTCAACAAAAATAACTACAAGCACCATATATGTGATCAAGCGTCCGGCTATACTCAAAACATCCCAACCACATAACACGCTTATAATACGAGAACGCTTAGAATAAATAAAATTCATTTTTATTTTAACTCGAGCGAAACTAATATTAGGAAGACAAGTGAACAAATAACAAGAGACTAGGGGTGGAAACGAGCCGAGCCGAGCCGAGCTCGAGCTCGAGCTCGCCAGAACTCAAGCTCGGCTCGTTTCGAGCCTTATTATTTAGGCTCAGGCTCGGCTCGTGGTATGATAGACAAGCTCGGGCTCGGCTCGAGCTCGGCTCATTTATACGATTTGGCAATGTAAACATAAAACTTGGCTCGAGCTCGGCTCGTAATATATCTAAATTAGGCTCCTTAACAAGCTTGTTATTAAGCTCGCTAAGAAGCTCGTATATAAAACATTAGGCTCGATTAGGCTCACGAGCCCAAACGAGCTTTGTACGTAAAGCTCGGGCTCGAGCTCGTTTAAAAAACGAGCTGCAACTTAGGCTCGAGCTCGGACTCGAGCTCGTTTAGGCTCGGCTCGTTCGAGCTTGTTACCGATCCGAACTCGAGCTTTTGACGAGCAGCTCGGCTCGTTTCCACCCCTCGGTAATACGTAATATTCAAGAAATTTTAAATGATTTTTGAATTTCTAACTAAAAAAGATCGTGACTGAGTAATGTAAATAATATGCATTCAAATACCCCGGCCCCTCGTCCCCCCCCCCCCCCCCCCCCCCCCCCCCCCCCCCCCCAACAAAAATGCTTTATGTTCCGCCACTGGTGATCATATAAACGTACTAATAATACTAATGAGCTTTAATATGTGTTTCACCCAATATATAGTTTTGCTGAATGAACATGACAATTTATCAACGAGTAGTGTTATTGGTTCCTCGACTACTAAAAAGTACTATTTCCATCTTTTTTTACTCTCAGTACACTACAACTTTTTAACAGCTTTTGTTTCGTTTATTAGTTTAGTATTTTTGACTCGTTGAATTTTATATTGAATATATTTGTATTTTTTGTACTAGAACTTTATAATATAAACATAGTTATAAAATTAATATAATGAAAGTGTAGATAAGGCATGTAAATGCGTTGCCTTCTTTTTATATGTTTACTAGCTTAAGACCCGTGTAATACACGGGCAGCCTAAATATATCTTACTTCAACCTCTTTTATATGAACGATGAATATGAAATTAGTATAATGTTTGTAGTATGTATATGTACTATAATTATAAAAAAATTAATGAATAATACTAATTGATAATGTTGATTAATAAAAGTGGTTTTGATAAAAAGAAAATACATAAAAATTCATGATCGGACTAACTCTTAGAGTTTAAGTAACATCATTTTTCGTTTCATCCCTTTTCACACATTTTGATCGATCATTTGCTTTAGTTTTTAGATCATACATGTAGCATAGTTCCATAGGCACAAACCTTCTTATATTAAACTTACATAATATTTAGCATGTTTTAACATAGTCAATTGAAAACAAAGTAAACCAATATCCTTGTTCTTTATGTTTAATATTTTCTTAAATATGAAGATTTCAAAGAGTAAATAATGTTTGAGTAAAAATATATATTTTTAAGAGTGAAAGTTGGCCATGTTATGTAGTTGTGTCAGGTATGTTGCGAGGTGTATTAACCTTATTAGAAGATAATACGAATATATGTAGAATTAAAAGAAAATGGCAATCAAAAGTTTAATTACTGCGATTTTCAGTTTCGGTATCATTAAGGACTTTTGAGTTGTTCATCCTTAACAAAACCTATAGGAACTCGGTTTGAAGCTTAATCAAGTTACAATAAATAAATTTTTCATCGAGATTAATAATTTAAAAAAATCAATGGCTTCAACAGTTGCACAATGACCATTGCCCACGTATAGATTCAAAGCTCCCAGCTTCAGCTTCTTACTTATCCTTAGCCCCTGAGTAGTATTACATATATGAGTAACACAACCGCTGTCATAAACCCAAGATTTATTAGGAAAAGTAAAGAGTTCTATAGTGAAGATACTTGAAGTGTTATCTCATTGAGAGGACTTCTTTTTCTTCCACAACTCAACGAGATACTCTGGACAGTTTCTCTTCCAATGACCAATGTCACCGCATTGGTGACAAATAGCATCCTTAGCAGGATTCTCTCTCTTTGGTGGAGGGAGAATCTTTGTTCTAGAAGTAAAGTTTTCTACTTTCTTCCCTTTGCCTTGATTCTTATCCTTCGTAGCATTCGACGGTTTAGCCTTATTAGGCTTTTGTATCCTTCCTGTCCTGATAGCATTAATGGTATTGCTATCAAGTGCAACCTTCTTTGGAAACGTTTTCTCATGTAGCTTGAGCATGTCATGCAACTCAGGTATTGTCTTCCCCAAGCCATGCATATTGTAATCTTGCATGAACTTATCATAATCCTTGTTTAGTGAGGCTAAGATTAGGCTAACTGCAAGTTTGAGTGATACGGGATGACCGAGACTTTCCAAATTCTCTATGTAGCCCTTCATCTTTAAGACATAGGAGCTCACAGATTGTCTATCCTCATATTTACACGCGTGAAAGGCACGTGCAACATGAAGGAGTTCCTGATCTACTTGTTCAGTGAACATAGTCTTCAATTTCTCCATCATTGACCATGCGCCATGACCCTCCAAAAGCCTTTGGAGTTCAGGGGACAGAGTCATGAGCATGAGGCCAGCAATTTCTCTAGACCTTCTAACCCAAGTGGGGTGGTACTCAGGGTCTTGTTCAGGACCTCCGTGACCATGAGGAAGAAATGGAGCATCAGGAATAGGTTGCTCAAGGTATTTAACCAAGTCATCGGTTTCGAGCGTTATCTTAAGGGCACGATACCAATCAACAAAGTTACTTTCAGTCAACTTCATTTTCTCAAGGAAAGACTTAAAAACCGTGTTGTTTAAGAAAGAGGTAGAATTATTCATCTACAAAATAAAAGTTCAACGATTAGTATTTTCGATAATTACATTCTCAAAAGAATTAACTACCTAATTAATCATTATCAGACTAAGATCCTTGCTTGCACTCTCACTTAATGTTAGAGGTCCGACTGTCTAATAATAAGTAGGGCAAGAGGTAAGAGTCGAGCGTTAATGCATTGCTAGTGTAACTCTTAGATTTATGAGACGATTCATGAATTTTATTGTTGTAGAGTGTTTGGATGGGACGTTCTCACATCTCTTTCGAGTACCGAATGAACATCTCAAACAACTTGTTCTACATGTAATAAAAACATGAGTATGTTTCATCTCATTTTATGCCTCGGGTTTCGAATCTGACCGGGAACTCGACTTAAGTCATACCAATTTAAAACATGCAATAATTGGCACAGATCTGACCTATGACAAAAATCGTCTTGGGTGCATGATTCGCCCTAGGTTTGACCAGATGGCGAAAAAACACTACAAGTGCTCTTAAATTGGATGTCATAGACTTAAAAATTCAGATAGGTATCACATAAGTTTTAGAAAACAAATGTCAGAACGTGTAAAAGATGCATGCAATCATCTTTTAGCACAAGTTAAGAAAACTTTTTATTAACTTTTAGTTTAAGTGCGTTTACCGCGGAAAAAGATTAAAGAAAGATCAAACCCTATATCCTAATCTACATGCGCCCGAGAGCGCAAGTTCTTGAGATAATTATCACATAAGTGCCGAAACACCTATGAGACACGGGAAAATATTAAAGATCTTCCAAACCCTAGATAGCTTGACTAGAGCACGTAGTGCAATAGCAAGTCCATCATTAGTAAAACACAAAAATGTTAAGAGATTAATATTTGTTAGCTTTAATATGTGTTTCACCCAATATATAGTTTTGCTGAATGAACATGACAATTTATCAACGAGTAGTGTTATTGGTTCCTCGACTACTAAAAAGTACTATTTCCATCTTTTTTTACTCTCAGTACACTACGACTTTTTAACAGCTTTTGTTTCGTTTTTTTAGTTTAGTATTTTTGACTCGTTGAATTTCATATTGAATATATTTGTATTTTTTGTACCAGAATTTTATAATAAAAACATAATTACAAAATTAATATAATGAAAGTGTAGATAAGGCATGTAAATGTGTTGCCTTCTTTTTATATGTTTATGGTAATTTTTTTTATGCTTGTAAACATAGCACTTACTATACCTAACAAAATTAATACGAAATTATTCCAAAATAGATATGATACAATTAATATATATTAAATTGCTTACACCTTTTTTCTTGTTAAAAAACAAGTATTGAGTTAGCCTTTAAAGTTTAAACATGATGCATGTTGAGGGCTAGGAACCATCACTCTAAGTGATGGGTTTTTTGGGTGCCACGTCAGCGAAACTCACACTCACATTCACTTGGAAAAACAGGGGAGTCATCACTTGGACATCACTTAGAAAAAACAGCCAACTCACACTCACAAAATCCCCACCACGCCCCGTGGTTTGACTCACTTCCACACCCACGCCGTGGGTTTTGGACTTCGCCGGAATCATCACGCAGGCCACGCCGCGGGTTTGGCACCCCACGAGTCCACCACTCCCAGCCCTCTTGGTGAGTGTAAGCGTATTTGATATAAAGAATCTCACAATATAAGTATATATTAACAGTTTTATCGCTTTTTCAGAAGTTTTATTATTTAATCTGCAAACCATGTCTTATTCTACATCTAATATATTCTTTTAAAAAAAGGTTTTTAGTGTTTCGAACAATGTTTATAAACCGGGTTAACCCGTCCGGTTCAACCGGTTGGGTGGCCGGTCCGGATATGAGTGATTCTTTGATGGTTTTCGAACCGGATTAAACCGACGGGTTTTTTTTATGACCGAGTTGATCCGGTTGTAAAAACCCGTCTGGGTCAAATCCTTGTGGCTATTTGAATTTATAATAACCAAACTCCATTTCATTTGATCATTTCCGAGTAGAATGATGATATCAACGTCATAAATTTATTAATTTTCCAACCGCATCACAATGGTGGATATGCATTTACTGATTTTGGTATAGATCGATAGAAAATAGATGTTATCTCCGTTTTTTGAATGGATGTTAGCAATGGTGGATATGCATTTGTAGAAGATAGATCTATGTTTTTCTTATTATAATATAAAAAAGGGAGTGGAAAAGGTAGTTTGGGAGGTACCGATGATTAATATACAATTAATGCTAGGGATATTTATTTTTTCTATTTAATATATGGATATGGATATCCTTTTTCCTTTTACACACTTCAAATTTGGGCAGTGTTCTCTTTTGGCATAAAACCGGTTTGACCGACGGTGGAACCGGTAAATCGGTGACTCGGTGATTTAACCGGATCAACTAAAAATTCGGGTTTTAAAACATTGGTTTCGAAGAAGAAATAAGAGGTTTTAATGTCTGGAAATTAGAGAGGAAATAAGATATTTTATATTCTCATATATAAAAAAACAAATAAAATTCGACTTCTTGCTTAAGAGAAAAGCGGAGATACACTCTTTTTGATAGAAAAAAATGAGGCCTTAGTCTTCACTCTTCACTACTTGCATGTAATTTATTTTCAAATTATCTATTGAAATATCCTTCTTCTCTTGATCAACCAATGCTATCACCGGTAAACAATTTAGCCCAATTTTGATACGTTTATGAATGGAATGGGGATTTGGTGTGGAGGCTGTAGGAATTTTAGGGCGGTGGTCGATGGATAAAGAAGAAGACATACGGGATAAAACTGATCAGCCCAGCCATTAAGGTGCGTTGTTTCGATCGCCTACTTAAGTTTTATAAAATGCTTAAAGATCCTAAAAATTCGAAGCCATGGCTCATGTTTTCTTGCTTGAGACGCGACCTGTATCACTAGAATTCAGCCATCTCCTTCAAACAAGAATTCCATCACTCTCTAGCTAGACAACTCTATGTCTCGCGGTCGTAGTAGTAATATACAGCCCACAAACATAATCAAATATGCAAACTAGTACACATAATTGTAAATAAATTAACTACTAAGTGCAAAACATTACATACAGTGCATAACGTTACCAAATATGAGTAACTATTCTGTGGTTCCAACCCTATAAACTAATTCACTATTTCTACCGGGAAGTGGAACCGTTCAGCTTTTCCATACTTAAAACATTTATTCCATACTTAAAACATGAAAATACTAAAATTCGAATACAATACGACATGAAAATACTAAAATTCCCAACGCCTTATTTCTTCTTCATCTTCGGCCATAATTTGGGCCTCCAGCTCCCTTTGTTCCCTTTCTTCTTCTTCCAGACTTTCTCTCAACGTTTTTTGATCTAGGTATAGTTGATACACCTCTTTATCAGTAAGTAAGCCATTTGAGTCGTTTGGAATTGGAAATGGTAGATCGGGAGACACATTTCGGCTTCGGTTTTGTTGTGACGAAGAACCGATATGAGTTTGGGATGAAGAACCCAAGTTATTCAGCCATTCAGTATTTTCTTCAATTCTAGCCTCAAGTTTTATCGACTTTCTAAACAAATATCTTTGGATGCTGAAATAGACATCAGATTGAGTACTTAGATACGTGTTGATTAAATGACGTTTCTGTGCGGAAAGATCAGTGCATTCGGCACATGTTATACGCAATTTCAAATTTTCTTCGGACGCGGCTTCGAAATCTTCAGCTAACCACGTAAGCTTATCGTAACGACGTTGTTGTTGACTTATTTGTTTCTGAATCATAGCATTAATCTCGTCATCGTCGTGTGGGAAAGAACATGCCATTTTTTATTTATGAAAGTGTGTGTGAAAGTATTGAAAGTTGTCTGTCAAAATGTGGTATTTATAAAGTTGTCTGTCAAAAAACTAGCCGTTGGCTACAAAAAAATTTTTAAAAAAAAATTCAAAAATTTAGCCATTGTAAATATAGCCGTTAGGGGGTGGGGGTGTTTCGATAATAATGAAAAACAAAGGGGTAAAAGTTATAGTGTGTAACGGGGGTGAAATGAAAATAAAATGGGCTCCAACACCCCTTCCACGGCCGTGGGCGTGCTCACGCCGTCTTCCACGCCGGTAGGCACGGCGTGGTCACGCGGCTAAACGCAGGGCAAAAACCCCCACACCGTGACCATTCCTTTAGCTCTAAGTAAATGAGTTGAAATTGCCAATTTTGTTAGGACTTACCAACACAAATTGCCATGTATAACTAGAGATATAGAAGAAACAAACTTACCCCTTCCATTCACCAGCTGCCTTTGCAAGTCTCTCCACAGCTTTGTAGATGCGGTCTAAAGTATACAAAACCAATCCATTTATGTAATGAAATGACCATGTTCGTTCTGCAAAAAGAAAGTAATATCTACTAAGAGAACATTGATTTTGAGAAAATTTTGAATAATGCTGAACCTTTTGCAGCATAATGAAGATTTCCTTGTAATTGCAGTTGAAATCTCCTGATGGTTTAGAAATGGATCCATATAGTCTTTGCACATATTAAAGAGCTAAAGTCTAGGCACATATTTTTGCCATGTGATTTTGAATAAATTTCCTATGGAACGGGAGAGATACTATGGGACTTGTGGACAAGAAGAAATAAAAAAATCCATGGTCAAGCAAACGTATGGGACACAAATATTGAAGTTATGGCTAAACTTTTGCTTGTGGATTACCAAAAAGCGAAAAAGCAGCAACTTAGGACAACACAAACTAAAGCTACAGTTAAGTGGACCAAGCCATATCGTGACTACATCAAATTTAATTGTAATCCATAATGGCAAAAAGAGTCTCGAAGGGATGGATTGGGTTTTCTAGCTCGAAATTGTCGTGGGGATGTGCCCCTTTCAGGTGCTCGGGCGAAATAAAACAAATACACAGTACTTAGGAACAAAGCTAACAACCATGAGGGCTTGTGTTTGTTTGTAGAAAAAGAAAAGAAAAGAACATAGTATCTGCTAAGGAAGGAAGGAAGGAGTGATGGTGATGTTTTTTGGAGCAGATCCACAAAGAGGTGCTGGTTTATTTGTTCTATTCAGGAGTGCCAAAATTGCAGAGTATGTTTTGTGTCTTTCTTTTTATTTATAATTTATAATTTATATTTTTGTTTGTTGTTTTATAATACAATATAAATCACTCAACTCACACACATTGTTGCTTTGCTTTGCTGCTACAGAATTGTTCCTGTTATAAATGACATTTTCAGACTAACTTTGCGTCATTTCGAGACACTCCAGTCTCCAAACATCCATTTCCAACCAACCTCAGGTTGTTTTTTTTATTTTTTTTTTCTTTACTAGAGTCACTTTTATTCTCAGATTGGGCTTTTTTTTGTCTCATTCCAGGAAATAGATATGTTAACAGAAAACCTGCCTGTTTTTTTATCCAAGGTAAATCACCCTGTCACTTTTATTTTACACTTTAAGCCCCCCGTCCACGTTCGTGACCGTTTCCGACCCTTTCCCTTGCTGTTTGTTTAGGTCTACACCCAGGCCGAAGAGGCAACCAAGTGGCACACCCCAATGGGAGTTAACAACTTATCCGCTTCAGTCTTACTTAACGTTACTACTCATTTCTTTGAATTGGATGCATCCATACAAGCTACTTGTGTACGCTTCTTCCCGATTCCTGCTAATCATATATATTCAACTTATTATATAGTAATACGTCTTCTTCTTTGCTGCTGTTTCTTATGTCATCGTCATCATCATATCGTCACAGGCTTACTCTTTGGGTTTTCATAGAATCACCCAACAGCAAGATCTTCAGGTTTCCATTGACTTCACCCGCACAAATCTTCACATTCTCGACGCCTACTTATCTGCACTGGTAACATATTTCATTTCTACTCTTAACAATTTCTTTGCATTCTCTTCCACGCTGCTAATATTCCCACCTGTCCTGTCCTGTCCTGTCCTGTCCTGTCCTGTCCTGTCCTGTCCTGTTTTGTTCCAGGTTTCCAGCTACTACGAGTATAAGCCAAGGAAAATATCTCGTCACTGGATGTACTACACACTCGGGGCTATAGGAGTTTCCATCTTTTCACTATGGCTTCTACGTCGTAGTGGACTCTCGCACACCATTCATGAGACTCTTCTTGAGTCAATTGGTTGCTTTGCACAGCAGCGTGTAAGACTTTTCTTTTTCTTTTTTAACCATCGCAGAATTAGTGTCACCAATTGCTTTGAATAAAATCTTCAGAAACCATGCTGTACTTTCAGCATAAAACTTGCAACATGTGCTACTAAACATCCAAATAGCAGATATACGTATGCATCCACCACATCCTTATTTCGTTTTACTCACAAGATACTGGTACTAGTTATGACTCATTAATTCATCACAGATTGTAGCTAAAAGAAAAATACTTTCTAAGCCATTTAAAGTGAGGGGCGATGAATCACTGGAACTGAACAAGGCTACTGAATCGCTACACAGGTTAGTAGGAGACTCGACATTTTAGAACTAATCATATGCAACTGTTTTTTTTCTCTCTTTCTTTTTGACGAACTAGAATTCAAGGAACAGTGTCATAATAATACTGTTTTTTCTACGCATACTGAATTTACACATATTGCTTTGTAGTTTGTAAGAAGTCGGAAAATCCCTAACATGTAATATTTTGTACATCTCCTTTTTGCAGCATGTTGGTAGAATATAGAGGCAGCAAGTCCTCGGAGAATTTGTCAGACAAGGAAATGATAGACATCGTAGAAAGCGCGTACGAGCACTTTCATTTTTTGTGTATGTTGTACTATTTTAAGAAATTCATGATTGTTAACAAACTTTACAATGTAGGCTGAAGAATCATATAAAGCATCCGGTCTTAAATTTTCTGAAGGTCGATAAGCTGATTCAAGGAATATTAATCCAAGTAGAGTCATACTACCCTCACTTTATTTTCTTCTTTTGAGATAGTTCACATTATGTTGACAAATTATTTTTGGCCATTGACAGGTAGAAAGACTTCATGTTGAATTCGAAAAGTGAGTATTTTTTTGTTAAGCAATGATATTTAGTTATCAAATAATTAGACGTGCTTCTAATGAGTATATTATAAACAGGATAAAATATGAGGTGAACCAACTTTTTGCGACTCATGAGGGTAATTAAACTTGCCATTGTTGATCATATACCGACAATATTTATCTCCGCTTGCGTGGTTGGCGTGATCGCGATAGCTCTTGTATATCTCAAATTGGTATGTCATATGTAATTATTTTGTTAGGTCAGTTTACTAGTGTGATTGAATTAAGATGAATGCCAATTTTTCTACTTTTGGTACTTGAGCATTAAATACAAGTACCTCTTGTATCCCATGATTCATTTTTATTCTAATTTAGGAATTTTTTCTATATCCCCCTCAAAACGTGCCTAATTTCTGACTTCTTTTTTTCTATTCTATGTGGTGATTTGATTGTTATGTTGGTTTATAGAGTTCATAACAATTATTTAAAACCCTAGTATGGATCAAAGAGCGCATAGCGGAAGCGATTAACAAGATCATTAATTTAACACAATTATGATTAATCAAGGCTAGGGTTACATACCTTTATCCTAGCAAGATCCATAAGACGACGGAGCAAACGGCAACTAGGGTTTATCACGAACACCACCAAGAATATAGTCTAAAGTAAGACTATATCACGTTCTTGTACACACGTGATACGGCGAGTTAACCGTGAGTCTAGCACGAACAAACCGAGCTTCCAAGTCTATGGAAGATCTACCCAACAACCCTAGAGAGGGGCTAGGACTAGATCTAGAATAGCTTATTGAAAATCAAAGAAGAACCCTAATTAGGGGTGTTTGGCCGGCGGCTAAAGCAAGAGAAAAGAGAGATGTGAGGTGAAAAATTATGAGGCTTTAGGTTTGTTTATATACACCTTGGAAAACTTCTCTTCCAAGGTTAAACAAGATAAAGCCACAAAATCTTTTCTCCTTATCTTTGTCTCCTCTATTTAGGCCGGATATATACATGCTCCAAAAGAGGTTTCCGGAACTTTTCCGACTCCTTCTTTTAGCTTCTTTAACCTTCTATAACGGTCGTTCAATACTTAACTTTTAATTACTTAACGATCGTTAGCTACGGTTTGATTTAATAAATATAATAAATATATTTAATAAATAAATAAATTAACTCTTCACGTAATGTGTGCAATCCCGTGATCTCGAGTTCGATCCTATCTCACGACTATTAATTTTAAGTCCATAAACTTTCAGCTCCCACTTGGACAAAATTCTAATATCGTGATCACATTGACTAGCGTCTAGTTACACTAGCAATGTCACTAGTACAACTCGAGTAAGGTTTCTTGGACAAAACCTTTTAATGATTAAATCATTATTATTATTATCCTTTCATTTCAAATACAACGTTAATAGGATATGGATCTCAGTCATTCCTTACATTAACCATTCTGTTTCTCGTTTACGGATATAGCAAGATCACCAAAACAAATTTGGGTGCGGCCACACAAATATCTTACTACTCCCCCGAGGGGCCCAGCTGTATTATACTTCAAAATAAATTTTGAAGGAAACGAATCCCATTTTGACTACAAGCAAAACTTATGAATTTTACAACACTTCCGGAAATAATCCTTATAGCTACCAGTTACGTTTAGCGTTAGATTATTCCACAGAAATGCACTAGATCCACGACAGTTTCCTGGTATCTCAGGTCTAAGGATAACTATTTATGATTTACTTGATGACAAAGATCCATAAAGTAAAATCATATAGTTGGGATAAGTCCAATATTTGATCCATCAAATATCATCCAAAATTGACCAATATACTTTCAAGTATACTCTGTCACTATTTTGAATTGTCTTAGTTTAATAATATTCCCATATTATTAATCGACAACGGACATTTAGAAACATCATAATGCTCATGGATTAAAACATGTAAAATAGGATACAAAATCAAATAACAGAAAAATAAACGAAATCCAATCTTTATTTCATCAATTCAATAATGTCTTACATCCTTTATCCAAATACTAAAAATAGATCAATGCATAAAACTGGTACATGCACCATGCCTCTAGTAATGACATTCATACTTGTTTGGCAAAGCATAAAATAACCAATCTTGACCTATTGAAATTTTGAGAATACTTTCTTCAAGAATTCAATTCATTGAAACTCTTTGTACGTGTGCATCCAAACAATTTGATATTGCCACATAGTATCAAAATTTGTGAAACATCCTTGATCACCAATTTCCTAAACTTCCAAAACACATTTGAAGTTCAAAGTATTCTAATTCTTTAATGTATAATGCAACTTTAATCAACATGTCATCTCCAAAGATCCCATGACTAATATTGAGTGTTACCTTAATTATATCTTTTCAAGTTTTACAACTTGTCATAAAAGATACAAAATACGTTACCATTAATATCTATTATGTAATGTTTGATTCCAACCAAAACCTTCAAGTTTGTTGGCTATGATAATTTGCACAACGATTGACAAATTATCCATCTATAGAATATGGAAGCCGATCCAAGATTTAGGATGTTATTCTATTTCCAAACATATTCCTTCAGAATATTCATTACACAAGTTATTTTATAACTTTTTAGATAGATTAATATATTCAAATCATCATGTATTTTAAGCATGATATAATGACACACATGAAAATTTCTCAAACCAGATTTAGATTTCTTCATGTCCTAAATATCCATGTAAACTTACTACATGGCATATCACGTTGTATTTCCACCGCATAAATAAATAAATTTATTTGTCCCAAGGTTATGTATATCTTATTTTCTAAATCTTCAAAGTAAAGTTTCATCTCAAATCTAAACCAAATCAACATTTAATTTGAATGAAATCTCCCTTTCTTACATGTCTATTTGACACATATAATTTAAGAAAATAACCATAATACTCCCACTAGCTTTTAGGAATACTCAGAAACCATCTTATTTAAATCCAAACTTGGATTTCAAATTAAACATAAGAATAATCTCCTAGATGCATGCTTTTATCCATTCACGGATAATTGCATTTTGTACTTTTCCAAAGATTTATATTTTGAATTAATAAACTCATTTCGATTACTTAAGTCCTTTCTCAAGTGGTCATTCAAGAAATAGTTCATTCATATCCAAATTTGTCAATTAAAATATGACCATCAAAATCTTTATATATTTAATGTATTTAGAAAAGAATACTCAATCACAATTAATTACTTAAATGTGACTAATAATCTATTCACAATACATACATTAAATATGTGTACAATTTTGTCCATATAGTTTCGACACAAAGATTAAACCACTACAATTGGCGTTTTTCTTCCTTTGACGAAACTCATCTTCAATTTCTAGTCAAACTATTTAAGATAAACCAAATCTAAAATTTGATTACCTTGTTGGACAACATCTATAACAATCATAGTATGAGTAGTTTACCCAAAACAATATTTGGTAACAAATCACAACAATTATTTGTAACTCATAATTCTCAGCATACAAATCAAATATCCGAGATATCCTTGCGGACCTATGACATAAATTCCTTTATCTTGAGAGTTAGCTTTTACAAGCCTTCCTCATGATAATTACTAGTGTATTTTAGAAGATCGTGTATCTTGTAATTTTATCTTTTAAGATCAAAACTCCCACTTGCTTTTAGTAACTTAAAATTACTCTTTAAAGACATAGCAAATAGATCAACACTCCAACGTTATCTATATGGGACATTACAAAACGTAATGACAGTTCCATACTCTTTATTTTCTAAACAATCCACTTCATAAGTAGTTTAGCAAAATCCGAACTTCATTTAAGATATAACGTGATTCATCACATTCCATATATAATGGTATCTTATTAATCTTCTTAGATCAAGTCATACTCAACTTTCTAACCTTGATTTCTTTTGGAATAAAGGAAGATATAGTTATCTTGAATCAAACATCACCATTATATTGAGAATTTTGATTCTCCTAATGAACATACCATAACAATGATGTATTTCATTTAGGGAAATATTGTAAGTCAATCTTAACAATATTTAAGATAAATATATATCTTTAGGCTTACCTATATACCAACTAAATCATCTTAATGGTATAATAGATTTCCTAACCATTTTGCATGCTTTATAACTCAAGTACTTTTAATACAAAGTCACTTCATAAAAGTTATAAGTCCATTACACGTTTCATGTATATGTCTTTAGTGAAATAGAGACAATACATTAACATCTTACTTTATATTATACGTCTTCCAAGACTTTATGTTTGTGACTTTATACAATAAATCATAAACATGTATAACTAAAGTAAATCATGAACACCACTAGGTTTCATTCATCTTTTCAAGTTAATTTACTCCTATACTATTATATGAACACCACTAGGTTTCATTAGTAGTATAAGATTACTCTATGTATCTTATGTCATTCCAGGAATTTGTCCATTTTAAGAAACTCCAAAACATTCCACGCCCGATCTTACGACATGTGGATATTTTACCCTTGAGTTTACAATTTAGTCCAAGCTCTTACATGACTAAATCAAAACAACAAGTGTTTCTTAATGTGATTGATATATATACTTTTAAGTAGTCTTCTAATCATATTGACACATGATCTAACTTTCATCTAATTATTAATTAGATTGTTAGTCTCTTATCTTAAAGATAAGAGAATCATATCTTTATGAGTTGTTTCTTGCACACAATGTTCATTTCTCCCACTTGTGCATGGAACAACCTCATATATAAGATAAACATCACGTCTAACGTTCGTCTATACAAAATATGATTGTGCCACATATATTAGCTTTTACAAGTAGATGTAGAACCACTTAATCAACAAGAATCAGTACATAACTATCTTTGAAGATATTAGTGTCAACAATTCGAAAGTAATTATCTTAGGACATACTAAAGATAACATGGGTTATTACCAAGACAACAAAGCTTGTAACTCCCACTGACTTAGAGAATGTTTTAATAGACTCAAAATCAGTAATACAACACAATTCTCCCACTGAACTTGACAACATTGAAAATGTTTCATAATCGGTGAAAATAATTAGTGTTGTGTTTACTTTCTTACACTTTTGAAAAAAAAAAACACATTCGTAACAATTACTTATAGTGTTTAAGAGTGTACTCTACTTCGTAAATGATGACTTATCCATCAAATGCTTTTTTAACTTAAAAGACTTGACATGCAATTTCTTCCTTAATAGGTCTACCAACCCCACAATGGTATGTAGTGCCTATAAATGGTCAAAGCACAACTACTAGACAAATATGCTAGTTTGCCTTATAACCAATTAGCGGTAACTTTTAATAACTCAAAATATGCACTTTTCTTAACTATTAAAATTTGCTATGAGTTATGGATTTGAATTTGACATTTCTAAAATCCTTATTACTCCTTCTTTACTCATGAAAAAGAGTTTTAGGTTTATCTTTCATTTGTAAATTGACTCTATCCTCAACCATATGGTTTGTAGATCAATAAATGAATAAACCACGTTTACGGTGTAACGTTGCATTAATACATTTGCAAAAGAATTTACAAAATTCAATTTTAGTATTTTCGATAATACCATTGATAGGTGTGTAAACACCCATCCTTTTACCACTTAATTCTGGCTAAAACAAGACCAAAACACGTAATTAATATCATTTGTTTGGAATTATGCGTGGTTTTTGTGTTTATTGTGTTTTCAGAGCTAACCGGATGAATATTAAAGAAAACATGGGATTGCACGGGTTTCATCAAGGAAAAAGACTCAAGATAAAGTCTATTGTCCAAGACGTGCAAAAGATTTGAAGTCACTAGGCCTATTCGAAGATTTATCGAAGAAAAGGACTAAAGACGGAAGATTTTCATAAGTCGAAGAAGCTCGAGTCTATTTAACGAAGAAATTAAAAGACAAGTTGGATTTAATCGACAACAAATCCCGAATCAGAATCGAAAACGTCAACTTTTCTGAAAAGACGAGAAGACAAGAAGAAGAGAAGAAAGCCCACTCACCAACCAACCACTAGGACTATATATAGTTTTTCCCTTCACACATTAGGGAGTTAGTTTTCATTTTTTCTTTTTCCAGGCTTTGTAGTTCGTCTCATCACCAACTCCATTAGGGAGTTTGGTGATTTTCATCTTTTTCTTTTCATCTTGTAAGTTTGATTCAATACTCTTGTTACTTTTCCCTTGATCAATCCATTCCACCTTTTCATTAATCTTGTTCTTCATCATCTCTTTTTGCAAGTTCTTAAGTTTTTTTTTATTTGATTCAAGTTTGGTATTAAAAAGTTGTTGATTTAGTGTTTTTATTGGTGGGATTTGTTCTTTATGGTATGTTAATGATTATTGGTTAGTTTGGTTAAACCTTTTTAAGTATTTGATTTGATTTTGGATTTTTGATTAAGTTCCCCGTTTACTTGCTGCTGTTACTGTTCTTCATCTGCCCAGAAAATTCCGAATAGGCATTTTGTGTTTCCCTTATTCGGAATCTTTCAATATTCCGAATAGGGGTGTTTTCATTTTGGTTACTCGGAATATTTCAATATTCCGCATAGCCGATTTTACAGTTTTCTTATTCGGAACTTTTCCAACATTCCGAATAGAGTTTTTATTGTACCTTACTCGGAATATTTTCCGCATAGCATATTTTTGTTTCATTACTCGGAATATTCCGAATAGCCATTTTGTGTTTCCTTATTCGGAACTTTTATAATTTTCCGCATGGACTTTACTTTCCGAATGAAGCAGTTTTTCCGCATAACCATGTATTCCGCATAGGGAAGATTTTTCGAATAGACTGGTTTTTCCGCATAGAGCAATATTATATTCCGAATGGTCTTACTTTCCGCATAGGATCTTCTTCAGTAAGAGTTATTTTTCAGATTATTTTTCAGATTATTAATTGTTTTAAGTTTACTTCATTATCATTTTATTTACTTACCTGTTTAGTAGAATAGAAAACCAAATCCACTTTTTGTCACCAAGAACAAATCATTCTACTTTTAACTGAGATCAATTCGAGAGGATATCGAGACAAAATTGAACCCATATAAAACGCATGTATCAACCATTCAAGAAAATAAAATTACCCCGGTAATAATAACCATAGTATTTTCCTTGAAAAACTAGAACCCAAATTGACATAATTTCATCACATCAGTTGATCTGCTAGCAATGAAAGTATTCAAGATGGTAACTTGTCGAACAATAATTGACAAACAAATTTGCAATTTCTAGATATTTAAGGGATTTACATTGCCAAAAGTCCTTTTGCATTGTAAACATGTTTCATCCCTTCTTTATGCCTTAAGTTTCCAGATCTCACTGAGTAACTCAATTAAGTCGACTAATCTAAAGAACGTAAAACCTTCATGTGCAATCTTATTCAGTCATGAAGTTTTCTCTCCATTACAACATCGTCCGATATCTTATATGACGACAATTGTAACTTCAAGTGTTCGTCAATTAGAGGGCATATGACTTAAATTTTTAGGGTCTAGATTTTGGTGTCAAAATCATGTATGGAGAAGCATGCATACATCTCCATAACATAAGTTTAATAAAACGTTTAGTAAACTTTTTGGTGAGACTAAAAGTTCATCATATATTTGCAAGTTGAGGTATTGGTTAAACCAATTAAAGATTTTACACACAACTAAATTCACACCGTACTTTTTCTAGAACTTAGCTAAAGCACAAAGCAATAACCTTATTCATTGTGTTTCGGATGTGAATTAATGTAGTTAAATCAACCTTAAAGAATTATACCAATAACAACCGTAGGTAATTCCAATTTTTGACGCACAGGCGAGCCGGGAATTTGGTCAGCGCTGAAGCATAACACCTCCTTCCTTAACCGGGTACATGACCAGCGGTGCGTTATACCCACTTTATAGTTTGTCAAAATTGAGTAGGCCGTTAAGTTGCTATTGCAATTCTAATCAACGCAAATCATATGTAATTTAGATCTCAAAACAATTCATTTATTTTGATATGATTTAGTCCATATTAATTTTTCTTGTAAAAAATTACCCTTGTTTACAACATACAATTAAAACAAAACGTATGAAAACAAGTAGGTACAAAAAAAAACTAAATCATAAACACATAATAATAATTTATATGTGCAATAAATAAATCAAATAGCCACATGCATACGATTTATTCAATAAATAATATCAAAACTAGGTTTTTATATACATATAAAAGTCTTCCCTAATTTTAAATTTATTGAATCAAATAAAGCATGTAACAATTACCACATAAACATATGATCCATGAAAAAACATGCATGTTCATCACGGATCTCCCACATATCTTAACAATTAAATCTCTATGGATCGAAACATGAATTTACACAACATAACAATTAATCATGCAATTCATCAAAATTCCACCCAAATCACTTAACAATTTAATTAAATCACTACGGATCGTAACCACGCATGACATAACAATTAATTCATGCATACATCTAAAGTTAATTACCATGTAATTTTAGGATTTACAAAAAAACTTTTTTTTTTTTTATAAAAAATTCGGCATAGCCGATTTTAAAAAATAATAAAAAAAACAAAACCCTAATTTTTATAAAACCTAAAAAACAAAATGTAATTTTTAACACAAATCAATATTAGTTAAAAAACTTTAGATCTTGATAATTATAATCATGTTAAAACGGCTCTCCGATACCACTGTTGGTTTATAGAGTTCATAACAATTATTTAAAACCCTAGTATGGATCAAAGAGCGCATAGCGGAAGCGATTAACAAGATCATTAATTTAACACAATTATGATTAATCAAGGCTAGGGTTACATACCTTTATCCTAGCAAGATCCATAAGACGACGGAGCAAACGGCAACTAGGGTTTATCACGAACACCACCAAGAATATAGTCTAAAGTAAGACTATATCACGTTCTTGTACACACGTGATACGGTGAGTTAACCGTGAGTCTAGCACGAACAAACCGAGCTTCCAAGTCTATGGAAGATCTACCCAACAACCCTAGAGAGGGGCTAGGACTAGATCTAGAATAGCTTATTGAAAATCAAAGAAGAACCCTAATTAGGGGTGTTTGGCCGGCGGCTAAAGCAAGAGAAAAGAGAGATGTGAGGTGAAAAATTATGAGGCTTTAGGTTTGTTTATATACACCTTGGAAAACTTCTCTTCCAAGGTTAAACAAGATAAAGCCACAAAATCTTTTCTCCTTATCTTTGTCTCCTCTATTTAGGCCGGATATATACATGCTCCAAAAGAGGTTTCCGGAACTTTTCCGACTCCTTCTTTTAGCTTCTTTAACCTTCTATAACGGTCGTTCAATACTTAACTTTTAATTACTTAACGATCGTTAGCTACGGTTTGATTTAATAAATATAATAAATATATTTAATAAATAAATAAATTAACTCTTCACGTAATGTGTGCAATCTCGTGATCTCGAGTTCGATCCTATCTCACGACTATTAATTTTAAGTCCATAAACTTTCATGTTAGTGGGTTCTCTTGATGTCATTTAGGTTAAAACCATGGTCTTCATTGTTTACTTACATGAAGTTGTCCTTTAATTCGAAGGTCAAATATGATAGAAGATCTTTGTTTGTATTATATATCTTACTATTCTTGTGTCTCAGGTTTCTGGTCCAAAGCCTAAATTGGAAGTAAAAAAGAGTTTGTTACTTTCAGAAGTTGAGGGTAGAATTAATGAGTTCGTGAAGTGTAGTGAAACAGCTGAAGAGCTACGGGTAAACTTTAATTCTCTGTTATTCATTTCCATCAACTGGGGACCATCTTTCTAGTTGCATATATACTGTGTGAGAGTTTAGAGTTAGGGCGTATGACATTTGCATCAATCTATATTTCTATCCCATAATCAGAAAAACTTAACATTCTCACATTTTAAAGGTATTGTGATTGATACCTTACCAATTCGGGAAAAATTAAGATAACCATAACACTCTATATAATTGAAATTTAATCATCAACACGGCCTTAAGAATGTTTCGGCTGTATAACATCAATATGGATAATAGTTAAGTAGTGAACTTACAGGCACATTTTGTAATCATATTTGCTCAACAGTATGAATTACACAAAAAGCTTACCCCCGAAATCTACTATGGTACATGTATCATGTTAAAAGGCTGCAGATAAGTAAATATAGTCTTAGCTGCTGGAATTAAGTAGACTAGAAGGAGCGCGGATACTTGCTTGCAGACTTGATGATTGCTGTGTTTTCCATCAGCCTCTTTTTTCTTCTGTTTATACTTTAAGATGGAGTGCTTTATGGAATAACACCATCAAGCGTCACAAACTGAAAATACTAATTAGTTACAAGTTGAAGATATAGCCTAGTCATTTGCTGGAATCGGAATATCTGCAAAATCGTGGTCACAATATGTCACCACCAGTATACCAATACTTTGCAATCATATGATTTTAACAACTGAAATCATAGTTGAGATTGATTACTCTTTAATGTGATGTTTGCTTTCGCTGTGCAGGACAAAAGCATTGAATACGTACATGGATTGGTCTTGTTGAAGGTTTAAGATCATCATAACAATTATAAAAACCCTAACATAGATCAAAGAGCATACAGCGGAAGCAGATTAACAAGATCTTTAAATAACACAATTATAATTAATCAAGGCTAGGGTTACATACCTTTTCCTTAGCAGAATGATCACCGGTAAAAATAGATCAAGAACACTACCAGGATGTAATCTAAAATAAGATCACACCACGATCTTGTACACACGTGATACGATGAGCTAATCGTGAGTCTAGCACGAACAGAACCGAGCCTTCCAAGTCTATGGAAGATCTACCCAACAACCCTAGAGAGGGGCTAGGACTAGATCTAAAATAGCTTATAGAAAATCAAAGAAGAACCCTAATAAGGGTGTGTTTGGCCGGCGGTTAGGACAAAGAAAAGAGAGAATGGGATGAAAAATTATGAAGCCTTAGGTGTGTTTATATAGCCCTTGGAAAACTTCTCTTCCAAGGTTAAACAAGATAAAACAACAAAATCTTTTTCCTTTTCTCTTGTCTCCTCTATTTGGGCCGGATATATTATGTGCTAAAAGGGGGTTTCCAGAACTTTCTGACACCTTCTTTTAGCTTCTTTAATATTCTATAACGATCGTTTAAAACTTAACCTTTAATTACTTAACGGTCGTTAGCTGCAGTTTGATTTAATAAATATAATAAATATATTTAATAAAT
Source organism: Glebionis coronaria (assembly GCA_025667525.1). Lineage (NCBI taxonomy): Eukaryota > Viridiplantae > Streptophyta > Magnoliopsida > Asterales > Asteraceae > Glebionis > Glebionis coronaria. The sequence continues at coordinate 541,805,312 of CM046882.1, forward strand.
AAATTAACTCTTCACGTAATGTGTGCAATCCCGTGATCTCGAGTTCGATCCTATCACACGACTATCGATTTAACGTCCATAAACTTTCAGCTCCCACTTGGACAAAATTCGAATGTCGTGATCACATTGATTAGCGTCTAGTTACACTAACAATGTCACTAGTACAACTCGAGTAAGGCTTCCTGGACAAAACCTTCTAATGATATATAATCATTATTATTATCCTCTCATTTCAAATACATTGTTAATAAGGATATGGATCTTAGTCATTCCTTCATTAACTATTCTGTTTCTCGTTTACGGATATAGCAAGATTACCAAAACACATTTGGGTGTGGCCACACAAACATCTTACTATTCCCCCGAGGGGCCCAGTTGTATTTATACTTCAAATAATAATTTGAAGGAAACAAATCCCATTTCGACTACAAGCAAAACACATGAACTTCGCAACACTTCTGAAAATAACCCTTATGACTACCAGTTACGTTTAGCGTTAGGTTACCTTACAGAAATGCACTACATTCAATGCAGTTTTCTGGCATCTCAGGTCTAAGGATAACTGTTTATGATTTACTTAATGACAAAGATCCATAAAGTAAAATCACATAGTTGGGATAAGTCCAATATTTGATCCATCAAATATCATCCAAAATTGACCAATATACTTTCAAGTATACTCTGTCACTATTTTGAATTGTCTTAATTTAATAATACTCCCATATTATTAATTGACAACGGACATTTAGAAACATCAAAATGCTCATGGATTAAAACATGTAAAATAGGATACAAAATCAAATAACAGACAAATAAACGAAATCCAATCTTTATTTCATCAATTCAATAATGTCTTACATCCTTTATCCAAATACTAATCAACAGATTTATTGCATGAATTCGCTAGCTAGTTGCAGCCCAATTGCCTTGGCATGCTTAACTACCTTTGGCCTAGATAAAGCCTTAGTAAAAGGATCAGCTACGTTATCATCTGTGTGAACTTTTATTAATTTTATTTCTCGAGCTTCCACTTGTTCTCGAACGTAGTGATATCTACGTTTAAAGTGTCTGGCGCCCTTCATGACTCCAGGGTCATTGGCGAATATTATTGCCGCAGAGTTGTCGCAATAAATATCAATAGGTTCTTTAATTGAAGGCATCACTCCAAGATCTCCAATAAACTTCCTAATCCAAACAGCTTCCATTGCAGCTTCTGAAGCGGCCATGTACTCAGATTGAGTCGCATGCATAGCAATGGTTTTCTGCTTACTGCTCTTCCAGTCAACTGCTCCTCCATTGATGACAAACACGTAACCCGTCTGAGACTTCGTATCGTCTTTATCACATTGCCAGGACGCATCACAGAATCCTGTTACATTCAATTCTGTGTCTGGTTTACCCCCGAATACCAAAAAACATATCTTTCGTACTTCTCAAATACTTCAAAATATGCTTAACAGCAGTCCAGTGGGACTTCCCTGGATTCTGTTGGTATCTACTGACCAAGTTCTGAGCAAACGCCACATCGGGCCTTGTGCATCTTACAGCATACATAATAGATCCTACAGCCGAAGCATAAGGCACTTTCTTCATGTAAGCCACCTCTTCAGGTGATGATGCATCTTTCTCATGACTTAACTCATGCTTAACCTCCATCGGTAAGAAACCTTTCTTAGAGTTATGCATGTTATATTTCTTCAATATCTTATCAATATAAGCATCTTGGCTAAGACCAATTAACCGTCTACTCCTATCTCGATAGATCTTAATTCCCAGAATATATGCAGCATCTCCCAAATCTTTCATAGAGAAGCATTTACCAAGATAATCCTTAACTTCCTTAAGTCTTGGAATGTTACTTCCCATGATCAATATGTCATCGACATATAGAATTATGAACACTACATTACTCCCACTAGCTTTGCGGTATACACATGGCTCATCACGATTTTGAATAAATCCAAACTTTTTGATTTCTTCATCAAATCGCTTATTCCATTGACGTGATGCTTGCTTCAAACCATAAATAGACCTTTGAAGTTTGCACACGCGTTTTGGAAATTTAGGATCAACATACCCTTCCGGTTGTTGCATATAGATGTCTTCATCTAAGCGACCGTTCAAGAAGGCAGTTTTAACATCCATTTGCCATATCTCATAGTCATAGTATGCTGCTATAGCTATGAGAATCCTAATAGATCGTAAGTCTGCTACAGGAGAAAACGTCTCCTCGTAGTCTATGCCAAAAGTTTGAGTAAAACCTTTAGCCACTAAACGTGCTTTGTAGGATTGTACATCACCATCCATGTCAGTTTTCTTCTTATAGATCCACCTATTTTTCACTACTTTAGCATTTTTAGGTGCGTCCACAAGAATCCAAACATCATTGATTTCCATGGATTTCATTTCCTCATTCATCGCAACTATCCATTTTGACTTTTCTGGATCAGACATTGCGGATCGATAGTTAGCAGGTTCACCAAGATCCCCTACTTCCTCCTCATCATCCTCTATGTATAGACATAGTTTGTCCGGCGCACGTATAGTCCTTTGTGACCTACGTGGAGGAATTAATTCCGGTGGAACACTTAGACTTTCTGGTTCTACAGGAATTTCATCGCTAGTATTTTCAGAAGGCAATGTATCTTCTTGAATTTCTTCAAGATCATAATTTCTCCCACTGAATTCTTGATTTACAAGATCATTTTCAAGGAAGTTTCCATACCGAGCCACAACTATTTTGTTCTCAGCTGGATAATAAAAGTAGTAACCCATAGTTTCCTTAGGGTAACCTACAAAGATACATTTTACTGAGCGTTGTTGGAGTTTATCTCCAGAGTCACGTTTCACATACGCCTCACAACCCCAGACTTTCAAATAAGACAAATATGGCTTCTTGCCATGCCATAGTTCATATGGTGTCTTATCAACCTTCTTTGTGGGAACCATATTCAGAATACGAACAGCAGATTCAAGAGCATAATCCCAAAAAGATAATGGTAAAGTTGTAAGATTAAACATAGATCGTACCATATCCAATAATGTACGATTTCTCCTTTCGGATACACCATTTTGTTGTGGAGTATACGGAGAAGTAAGTTTCTGAACAATTCCATTCTTACTTAAATAATCTTTAAACTCTTGACTTAAATATTCTCCACCACGGTCAGAACGAAGAGCTTTAATCTTCTTTCCCAGTTGTAACTCTACTTCGGCTTTAAACGTTTTGAATGTTTCAAATACCTCATGTTTATGCTTAAGTAAATAAACATAACCATAACGGCTATAATCATCCGTAAACGTCAAGAAGTAGCTAGCACCTTTCCTTGACACATGTCTAAGTGGTCCACACACATCAGTATGTATCAAACCAAGTAGTTCAGTAGCCTTTTCAATATTGCTATTAAAAGGTTTCTTGGTCATCTTCCCAGAGATACAAGATTCACATTTATCAAATGATTCATCATTGATATTTTCCAAAAGCCCATCACGTTGAAGCTTTTGTATGCGAGTCTTCCCAATGTGGGCAAGTCTACAATGCCAAAGATAAGAAGAGTTCTTGTCTAACTTACTCTTCTTATTCATGCTAAAAACAGAATTATTTTTCCTCTTGGGATTTATATCATGCATGTTAATTTCAAAAAACACCATTCACAGAAATTGCATCAAAATAGAATAAACCATCTTTGAAAACAGAAATTCTATTATTATCAATCGTGTGAGTAAATCCAAGATCCAACATACTAGAAAAGGAAATAACACCCCTAACAATTGTAGGTGCATAATGACAATTATTTAAAGATAGTACTAAACCCGAAGGTAAAACTAATTTAAATATTCCTATAGCTTCAACTGCTGCTTGTGCGCCATTGCCCACTTGCAGAAATTGTTCCCCATAGGTAAGTCTCCTCTTCAACTCAAATCCCTGCAGGGTATTACAAATATTAATACCACATCCCGTATCATATACCCAGGAGTTTGATTTGTATGAAAGATTAAATAACTCTATCATAAATAAGTTACCAGAAGATGGTGCTGCAGCAGCTTGCTCAGCCTTCTTCTTGTGTTCTGCCATTTCATGGAGATAGAGAGAGCAATTCCTCTTCCAGTGTCCAGTCATCTTGCAGTGGTGACAAGTCTCATCTTTCAGAGATTTCTTAGCAAAGTTTTGCTTAGGTTTTGATGTAGTCGCAACTTGCTTGCTCTTATCAACCTTGCCTTTGCCTTTCTGCTTCTTATTCCCTTGCGGTTTTGGTTTCGACACTCTACCCTTTTGTACATAAAGTACTTGAGGAGTAGCAGTGGGTGCCTTATCTTTCAAACCCTTTTCAAAGTCAATGAGCATTGCATGCAAATCATTCACTGTCTTCCCCGTGCAATGCATATTATAGTTACGAACAAAATCACCAAAGTCCTTGTTAAGGGACCTATTGATCAAGTTAATAGCCATATTATGATCGAAGGGTTGTCCTAGTGCGATGAGTTGTTCCATATAACCCCTCATCTCCATGTAATGTGCACTTACGGACTTTCCAGGAGCTTGCTTGCAACTATGTAGAGCATCAACTAGATCATAGATCTCTACAGCTTGTGGCGTTTCATACACTGCCTTGAGTTCATCAAGCATCTGCTTAGGATGAAATAGCTCATACTTCCTTTGAAGTGATGGAGCCATTCTCCCTAACATTACAGCAGCCACCTCATGGTGCTTCTTAACGTTAGCAGCGTGTTGAAGCCTTTCCGCATCAGTTGCTCCTTCAGCAAGATCCTCCGGAAAAGGAGTTTCCAAGATATTGATGGTACCCGCTGCTCTCAGAACAATTCTTAGTGAGCGGTACCAATCATTGAAATTAGGGCCAGTAAGTTCAGGCCGTTCAAAAAATGCTTTGAACGCCGAGCTTATTGTCAGATTGTTTTCGGGTTGAGCCATTTCTACAGAAATAAGTTCAAACATTAGTATTTTCGATAATAAAATTCAAGAAAATAAAATTACCCCGGTAATAAAACCATAGTATTTCCTTGAAAAAAAAAACTAGAATCCATATTGACATAGATTTATCACATCAGTTGATCTGCTAGTGACAAATGTATTCAACATAGTAACTTGTCGAACAATAATTGCCAAATCATATTGCAATTTCTAGATATGTCAGGGATTTACATTGCCAAAACTTTTGCATTGTAAACATGTTTTACCCCTTCTTTATGCCTTAAGTTTCCAGTTCTCACTGAGTAACTCAATTAAGTCGACTAATCTAAAGAACGTAAAACCTTCATGTGCAATCTTATTCAGTCATGAAGTTTTCTCTCCATTACAACATCGTCCGATATCTTATATGACGACAATTGTAACTTCAAGTGTTCGTCAATTAGAGGGCATATGACTTAAATTTTTAGGGTATAAATTTTGGTGTCAAAATCATGTATGGAGAAGCATGCATACATCTCCATAGCATAAGTTTAATAAAACGTTTAGTAAACTTTTTGGTGAGACTAAAAGTTCATCATATATTTGCAAGTTGAGGTATTGGTTAAACCAAACAACCTTAAAGAATTATACCAATAGCAACCGTAGGTAATTCCAATTTTGACGCACAGGCGAGCCGGGAATTTGGTCAGCGTAAAAGCATAGCACCTCCTTCCTTAACCGGGTACTTGACCAGCGGTGCGTTATACCCACTTTATAGTTTGTCAAAATTGAGTAGGCCGTTAAGTTGCTATTGCAATTCTAATCAACACAAATCATATGTAATTTAGATCTCAAAACAATTCATTAATTTTGATAGGATTTAGTCCATATTATTTTTTCTTAAAAAAAAATTACCCTTGTTTACAACATACAATGTTAAAAACGCATGAAAACAAGTAGTACAAAAAAAAACTAAATCAAAAAACCACATGCATAACAATTTATTCAAAGAACATCAAATCTAGGGTTTTTATTAACATAAAAAGTCTTCCCTAATTTTAAAACTTTGAATCAAATAAAGCAAATAGCAATCAAAATTATATGATCCGTAAAGACATGCATGTTTATTACGGATCTTCCATATTCTCTTAACAATTAAAAAAACTACTACGGATCGTAACCACACATGACATAACAATTAATTCATGCATAAATCTAAAGTTAATTACCATGTAATTTTAGGGTTTACAAATTTTTTTTTATATAAAAAAAACGGCAAAGCCATAAAAAAAAACCCCTAATTTTTATAAAACCTAAAAACAACATGTAATTTTAACACAAATCAATATTAGTTAAAAACTTTAGATCTTGATAATTATAATCATGTTAAAACGGCTCTCGATGCCACTGAAGGTTTAAGATCATCATAACAATTATAAAAACCCTAACATAGATCAAAGAGCATACAACGGAAGCAGATTAACAAGATCTTTAAATAACACAATTATAATTAATCAAGGCTAGGGTTACATACCTTTTCCTTAGCAGAATGATCACCGGTAAAAATAGATCAAGAACACTACCAGGATGTAATCTAAAATAAGATCACACCACGATCTTGTACACACGTGATACGATGAGCTAATCGTGAGTCTAGCACGAACAGAACCGAGCCTTCCAAGTCTATGGAAGATCTACCCAACAACCCTAGAGAGGGGCTAGGACTAGATCTAAAATAGCTTATAGAAAATCAAAGAAGAACCCTAATAAGGGTGTGTTTGGCCGGCGGTTAGGACAAAGAAAAGAGAGAATGGGATGAAAAATTATGAAGCCTTAGGTGTGTTTATATAGCCCTTGGAAAACTTCTCTTCCAAGGTTAAACAAGATAAAACAACAAAATCTTTTTCCTTTTCTCTTGTCTCCTCTATTTGGGCCGGATATATTATGTGCTAAAAGGGGGTTTCCAGAACTTTCTGACACCTTCTTTTAGCTTCTTTAATATTCTATAACGATCGTTTAAAACTTAACCTTTAATTACTTAACGGTCGTTAGCTGCAGTTTGATTTAATAAATATAATAAATATATTTAATAAATAAATTAACTCTTCACGTAATGTGTGCAATCCCGTGATCTCGAGTTCGATCCTATCACACGACTATCGATTTAACGTCCATAAACTTTCACTTGTGTAGTTTGAACAGGTACTACAAAAAAATTGAGAAGTATGCATGTGCAACAGGAGAATGGGATTGGTGAGTTGGTGGTTATTTAATTTATACTGTTACTCAAATTCGGCCATCTCTCTTTGCCATTAATATGTTGACAAACATATTTAGCTGATTGTTATGTTTCTTTTGTCATGAATAGTTTGAGGCGGGAACTCGTCGAGCTGGGTAAGTCAAGCCATAATTCTGTCGATATGCTGATTAAGAAGCAGATAATTGACCGCTTGTATGATTTCTACGCATGCACAAAAAAGATGCCAGACGAATAGGAATCTTTTGACCAAAAAGCTCTGCATTCTGATTTCTGAACTTGCGAACAGTTGGTGAGATTTAGTTGTCTAAGGATATGTTGCGGTGTCGTGTTGTTATTAACAGTTTATATCGTTATCTTATATTGAACAGTTTTAGTTTATGTTCTTAGATTAGCATATGCTATTTTAATGTGTCGTCTGCAACAACATATCTAACAGTTATTGCTTGAAACATTTCTAATGAAGTTTTCAAAATGGATCAATAGTCAAATACATGAATTTGAAACGTGAGTTACAAAATGGATCAGTAGAAATTAATTTGCAGGGGTGGGGTTAATTTGACCCAAAATGCCGCATTCGACTTCTAGTACCTTGGGGAGATTCTATATGTAACTCTTGGGGATGTGCATTTCTGCAAGTTGATTTGCACAATCTTATTGCTTTTGCATCCATGTCCTTGATTCTTCTTATAACCCTCCCGGAGGAGCCTGTAGCCACCATTAATCACTTCTTTGGAATCGTTTTTTCTGATTCATCGGCGTCTTTGGAAACATACCAAAACTCCATTTTCGTATTGTACATCCTTCTGCTATATTCATATACACCGCCAGATTATTGAAACAACTTAAAAGCTTTACACGCAAAGTCATGCTATTATCGCAGCGAAATAAAACAGATACGCAGTACTTAGGAACAAAGCTAACAAAGCACATCTCACAACACCACGCAAACCAAGTATACAGAATCAGTCACAACAACATATCAAAATCCAAAGATATCATAATACCATAAACATCATTTACCCAAACTGATTTAAGACTGACCCGAATCACTTATAACTAAATACACCCACTTTCAAGCCAAAAACTAAATGAACTCATAAAACCAACAGTAATAAAGATCATATAAATGGCGTCATTTTGATCGCCTACTTAAGTTTCCTAAAAATTCAAAGTCATGCCTCATGTTTTCTTGCTTGACACGCAACCAAAAGCTAGTCATCTCCTTCAAACAAGAATTTCATCACTCGCTAACTAGGTGTGTACATTTGGGGGTTCACCTGCGACGACTTCGGGCTATCCAAAAGGGTAGTCGCCCTTCGGCTTGCAATGTCGAGTCGGAGACCTAGGTATACCCAAAAAAAAAAAAAACCTATGTCTCACAATGGTGGTAGTAATATACAGCTAGCCCACAAACATAATCAAATATGCAAACCGGTACACATAACTGTAAATAAATTCAGTACCAAGTGCAAAACATTCCATACAGTGCATAACATTACCAAATATGAGTAACAATTCTCTGTTCCCAACCCTATAAACTAATTCATTATTTCTACCGGGAAGTGGAACCTTTCAGCTTTTCCCGAGCAAACCTTCTGTGCTTCTCTACATCCATACGTAGAGTGTACTCCTCTTTTGTTTCGGGCTGCAAGCATTCGTAAGCCCTGTACAAACGTGATGTGACAAAGAGCTTATCTGATGTTTCAACGCATGCATCCCCCAAAAGAGTAATATCATTTCTGACCCTGTTCATAAAAGACCCAATATAATTAGCCACGCCAATGTTTCTATACATATAAACGTCTCTTTATAAAATGTACATACAAACAAACATACATACTCTGTGCAGCACATCAAAAACACATGTGTACGTATACGGCATAGATGTAAATGGTACATATGTGTGTGTCCTGGTGTCACTTTCTGCTCTCGCTAGACGTAAAATGTTCTGGGTATCCCAAAATGGTAGTATGGGTTGACAAAAACACTTTGTCCAAAACGGGTAAACTGTCCAATTATTAGCTAGCTCAAAATGTTCTGGTGGGTATCTCAATCAGAGTCAGTTAGAAGGTTTTACTCATTAAAACAAAACTTTGGGTATCAAGACCCTACCAAATCCAATCGACTCATGCAGAAGTAAATGGGTTGAAATTGCCAATTTTGTTAGGAGTTAGGAGCACCAATTTGCCATGTATAACTAGAGATATGAAGTAAACAACTAACCACTTCCATTCACCAGCTGCCTTTGCAAGCGTCTCCACAGCTTTGTAGACGCGGTCTAGAGTATACAAAACCAATCCATTTATGTAATGACCATGTTCGTCCTGCAAAAAGAAAGCAATATCTACTAAGAGAACATTGATTTTGAACAATCTTGAATAATGTAGAACCTTTCGCAGCATAATGAAGATTTCCTTGTAATTGCAGTTAAAAGAAGGGTTTTCAAAAAGCTACAAGGGGATTTAAAATTTCCAAGAGAACCAACAGATTTTCATTTTTGACCTTGCTATTAAGAAACAATCTCCTGATGGTTTAAAAATGGATCCATATAAAGTCTTTGCACATTTTAAAGAGCTAAAGTGATATTTTTGCCATGTGATTTTGAATAAATTTCCTATGGAATGGGAGAGATACTATGGGGCTAGTGGACGAGAAGAAATAAAAAAATTCATGGTCAAGTAAACATATGGGACACAAATATTGAAGCTATGGGAAAACTTTTGCTGGTGGATTACCACAAAGCGAAAAAGCAGCAACTTTGGACAACACGAACTAAAGCTACAGTAAGTGGACCAAGCCATATCGTGACTACATCAAGTTTAATTGTGATGCATCATGGAAAAAAGAGTCTTGAAGGGCTGGATTGGGTTTTGTAGCTCGAAATGGTCGTGGGGATGTGCTCCTTTCAAGTGCTCGGGCCTAATGCTGTGCAAGCTCCACGCTGAAAGGCGAAGCTAAATTGCTGTTACGGGCAACAAACCAATGAAACCAAGCACAAATAAAGGTTATTCCAAGGTCATTTTCGAGTCAGACTCTTTGTGCTTAGTTAATGCGCTCCAGATAGGTGCTACTCTTCTACAAATTGCCAGCATGTTTGCACAAATCGTGTCTATGTCATTTAGTTTTAGTTTATGTAATTGGTCATTCGTCAAATGAGAGGGGAACAAGGTTTCACTTGTACATAGCTACTTGGACTTTGGGAGGTAACTATGTCACAAGGACCTTTCAAATTTTTACTCAGTATCAAAATCAGAGAAAAGTAGAACTTTACCGACAACAACACATTCTGGAACTCCATAATCCTTTCCTCAAGTTCATCAAGTAACAGTCTTCTTTTAACTCGAGCATGACTCCGTTTCGCTTTTGTCTGAGACACAAGAATCATTAAAAAAAATGATAAATGTGACTAGCGTACTAAAAAGAATACAGTGTCAGATAGATATAAAGAATACAGCCTCTCTGGCATACCTGACTGACCCATGCAAGTGACATCATGAGCGCACCAAAAGACAAACAGAGTGAACGCAAATAAGGAATGAAGGGAGGTTCTGTCTGATAATCCATTAACATCTTGTCGTTCAGCTCACACATTGACCTGTTTGTAATACCGTTATCAGAAACGTTAGTATAGATAGCATTTAGTAGACAATTATTGAAACACCATAATGAAATGCTTGTAACATGAACTCACGCTTCGATGTCATGTGTTTGCTTCAGAAGCTGTCAATCACCCAAAAATATATATTTGTCAAGTGACATAAAATCACTAATTAGCAAAAGAGAGCAAGGGTGGTAGTATGTTACTTGGATATGCAATAAACGAGGAAGCTCTCCCCAAATAAAATTTCGGATTGGATGCTTAAGTTGTTCCTTGAAACTGCATCAATACCAACATTCACGTTAACAAAATAAACATGGATAATTTGCATCAAAACCAACATGAAAAAACACACCATACATTATACAAACACACGCATAGAGCATGTTATATGTTTACTGTATGTACATAAAGAGTGAGTACCAACTTGCAAACATTCACACAAAGCCGTTACAAAGACAAAAACAGAAAAACCAGATAGATTATATTTGTAGCAAGTTCGGTAAAATTAACATTATTACTGCTGTTACATGGCTTGCGGTGATTGAAAACGTGTTGATAGACATTGACTATAACCACACAATAGGTGGTGATACTTGGCTGATGCGGTATATTATTTAAACATCAATTACTGTATGTAGTTTCAAGTGATTTTTGTTGCCAATCTAAGGGATGAAGGGATGATGGACAAAATTTAGAAAACGACACAAATAAAGCATTAGTTCATTTCACGGTGCGGTGGTTGCAAACGTGTTGATAGACATGACTATATTCTAGTTTAAGGGATGAAGGGACGATGGAAAAAATTTAGAAAATGACACAAATAAAGCATCAGTTCAGTTCACGGTACTCCTAACTCTCACATGGTTTAGTTCTCTACATATTATATCAAATTTTGATCAAACAAGAACCAAGTACCGTGCACACCAAAAATGGGAATTAGCATACCTGGTCGTTGCAATTTCAAGCATCCCATGGTCCGATACATTTGATGGGGTCTTTTCACCTTTTACCCCCTCACCAACGTCCAACAACATACTGCAAATGGAGTTGTATACAAGATAACTTATAAGATTGTCGGTCCACTATAAAAACCATCACACTAAAATCAGTTATGCATGGTTTCCCTTTACTAATATATATATAAGAAGAGTTCTTTTTTTATTTCTTTTATACTCCGTAGCCAACAAAGAACCAAAACCTGCATAATCTGATTTGCATCAGAGCACACATATACATACACATAGAGTGCATATTCTAGATCTACTACAAAGTTAATATTAGTAATAGTAAAGTTATCGTTAGCCAATGATCTCTATATGATTAGGTATCAACTTATCAGTATCTCTATGCAACAAGTTATAAAGATAGATGAACAAAAAAGAACAGTATGCACATTAAAATCCACAATGTCAATTCTCTAACTAACCTGTGTATCAAATTAGAGGTTGATTGCACTTGTTTCATCCCTTCCTTCTGTCTACTTCTCATTGTCTCGAGAACTTCATCTCTTACAGTTGTAACCTGCAATAAATGGATATGCCATAATCGCCGATTTGTGCATAGAAAGAGATGTTAATAAAGAGGGACCTGAATTTATGTGCACAAGTTCGGAATAAAGAATAGGAAGCACCAAAAGTCTTACCACTTGCTCTCCTGAAAATATATTTTTTGCCTCAAGAACCCAATTGTCAACGATGCCTGATCGTATAAGCCACACTGAAAATATAGAAATTCCTATAGCCCCAAAAATGTAGGACATCCAGTGCTGAGTTAATTTCCTTGGCTTACGGTATTTGGAAACCTAAAACAAAACCATAGCATGTGAAATGTTAGTATTGTAACATAAATAAGCTGATAATAAAACAAGCAATATTCTCAAGTAAAATGAAGTCAAATTTAACAAATCATGCATAAATACATAAAATGGCATATTACTTTTACAACTTTAGTATCTACAAAAACACCACATGAAAGATAAGTTTAAATTTAACTAATCCATATCAGCTTATAAAGCATATAAGTTGGGACTGCACCCAAAGTTTAAGATAAGGAAAAGCAATCACAAGCCTCCATTTTGAGAACTGTCACATTTTCTTCCCCGGTTTATTAAAACACATAACACTCTCCCTTTCAAAACGATCAAAACAGTATTTTGTATCGGCACTGCACCACCGCCGTCTCAGTACTATGGAATCATCCACCATGAGCAGGAGAGTCTTCTTATATAAAAATTCAAACCAGTTGCTAACTTTTGGTTTGCCTGTGCAGAATATGACATGATTGATCATTTAGTATCTTTCCAGTAACTTGATATGGGACTACCACCTCCACATGAGTAAAACCGTTTTCTTAAAACTATTACTAACTTTAAGTCTGCCTGCCTATGTGTGGAATTATGCAAGAAGAAACAAGGAAAAAGAGACAGCTGAGACTCTTTTTAATCTTATAGTTACGGTTGCATTATAAAACAATGAAGATAGTTCCTTTAGTATACTCTAACATAGATTTCAGCACATAAGTATACAGCAGTTATAAAATAATGAAGATATAAAGTTCCGATATCAGTTATAATTAAAAAAAACGTGAAGAAGCAAATAGAGTGCGTGTTAAGAAGATCTTACCACCGTGGATATATACTCGTCCAGCTTGTTTAGATTTATATCCATCACACTAAGGGCATCCTCAGTATTCTCATCGGACCATTGGTCATCCCAAGTATTAACAGCAGGCCAGTGGTCCCTATAGTTGTATAGTTTGTCAAACGACAAATAGCCAACCTAGAGATGTTTTGAGGGAGAGAGATTAGTTAAACAGTTAAATCATCCAATGATCAACTAGCTACATGTATTTAATAAAAAAGAGAAAAAGAGGGGGGGGGGGGGGGGGGGGGGGGGGGGGGGGGGGGGTACTTACACCAATAGCGGAAACAGATGCTTCCAGTTTTAAGAAATAGTCATTTAAAGTGATTAGCAATGAAGCAAACGACTTCTGTGAAGACGGGGACATGGTCCTACCGAATTTATCAATCTCCATATAAAACTAAAGAGTGAAAAAAAGATATGTGAGTGGTACGGAAGACACATAAGTTGATGTTGGATGAAATTAAGTAACGAAAATAGTTTAACCTGTGATAAAAAAACAGCCAAGGAGTGTCTTAAGTTATACAATACACGTATGTCATCAGCGGTTTGAGCATCTGGAACATGTTCAAGGTGTAAAGTAGTAGCAAATGTTTGAGGCTCTGGCACGTCATACGTTAAGCTTAAAAAGTCAGGATTTGAAGGTGACCGCTGAAACTAAAAGAAGAAGAATACGGCTTTATAAGAAAACAGCAGAAGCTACTTAACTTTCAGTTATGATAAAATACATTTAGGTCACTTATATATACATACTACTACATTGCTAATAAAGATGCTAGTAAAACTGAGAAAATCTACATACATGGCCTCCCTTAGAATCGGAGTGGAGTAACGCCTGGTCGAGAGCGTATAAATTTAAAAAGACACGGTTCAATATCTCTTGTAGAGCACTATATACAGGATGAACCCTAGCAAAGTAATAATAAAATTCAACAAAAACATCAAATTAAAAACATATAAATTAAGGAGATTAAAACAAACAAACAAACATACTCGATAATTTCGGGAGAGACAGGGACACGAATAGGGAGACATGATAAACGACGTCGTGGAGTGAGTGCTGTAATGGCATCCGACAAACGTTGTTGTAGAATGTCTTTACAGTACGATAATCTGGATTTTGGTGCTGCTTCCGACATCTTCTCGTTCTTAGGGTTTTCTCTTCTTCGTTCCCAAGGGTTTTTTCTATTTTCAACGTGTGAAAGTGTGTATATATTTAAGTTACTTCACACGCAGAAGATTTTTTTTGAGGCGTTTTTATCCGAACCGCAAAAACCGAACCGAATCATTTTATTATATAAATAAATATAAATATAATATAATACAAATAAATAAGTAATATATCAAAATTATAAATTAATATTCGTTTTTCAGGGAAATATGAGTAATATATTTATCTTATTGTTTATACGCGTATTTGATATATATTTATGCTTACATGACAATATATCATTACATAGATGACAATAATCGATAATCGTTTATATGCATGTTCACTTGCATGTATGTTTATCTTATTAATATGTGTGTAATTATAGATTAGAAATTTGAGATAAACATTATTAGGCTTAGATTAAAAATAAAGAAAAAAACTATTTTTCACGCAAAACAAGTATTCTAATCTAAATCGGACGTACCCAAATATAAACGGTTTTAAAACCGAAAAACCGAAAAATCGAACCGAAGCCAATTACAAACCGAAAAAACCGAACCGCCCAAAACCGAACGGTTTCGGTTTTTGGTTTTTTAAAAACCGAATATGTCGGTTCGGTTTCGGTTTTAGCCAAAAACCGACCCAAACCGAACCGTGCACACCCCTAATACACCCCTTCATAGATGCATTAGACCTTGTTTATTGGCAAAGTGAACAAATTGGTTGTAGAATAATAAAGACAAAACAAATGACAGTTTTTAAAGTATTTTTTCCTTCTCATCTAATGAGACAAGTATACTAGGGGTTGGGGCTGCAATCTAATGTCATCATGTGAACTAGTTTGGCCTTTAATTCTTTTGATTTGGAATCTTTGTATATTATAATAATATTTTGTCCTTCAACCGGTTGTTGAAGGTTTGTGGATAAATGTAGCCTTATACACGTTGCAGACGCAAATATCTAAAATCTTTTATATAATAAAAGAATTAAATTTTTAGAGAGTTTAGATAAAAAGTGGAGGTTGATGGAAAAAAAATAGACCAATCAAATTGCTTGATTGTGCCACATAGGCAAAAAAATGCAATTTAATTGGTTGATAAAAAGTCAAAATTAACCTAAATTTTGTCAAAATCGGATTGATACCGTGTAAAATCAAAGATTTTGACGAAAATTATATGTGGCCAAAGTGTGAAAAAAAACTTTAAAAAAATGGACTCAATTTCTATAAGTTCGAAGGACTGGACGAAAATTATATGTGGCCAAAGTGTAGAAAAAAGTTTCAATCATTTGTCAAATAAAACACTAATGTGTATCTCAACCTCCATCTACCGCCGCCTCCAACATATCCCACCCAATACCTGTTTTTCGTCATATCCAAATAGTAATCATTATTACTAATAAAAGATCATTATTAGTAATCGAAGATCATGATTCCTCAAAGCTTACATAATCAACGGTATCTTTTTTAATTACATCAGCAAACTTTTATATAACAAGTAAAGGATAATTAGGGGTTTTTGTATTTTTAGGTAATTGAGTTAATGTATTGTTTGATTGTATGAATAGGTCCCATTATGATGTGCTTACTATGCCCAAACAAGAACTACACTACTAGATTCGTGATTGATAGGGGAAAAGGTGTTTGTTTCAATTCTTTGTTCATATATTATTACACATTTATGATAAACATTTACATATGCAAGATTCTTAGGATAGTGGGTTTTGTCATGTTTGAGATTGTGGATATTAGGTTTTACTGTACTACTTAATTCATTGCAACCTTGATTCACCTTTTGCCACTGTCGTTCATTTGAGCTCTTAGAGCACATCTTTACCAATATTGTAAAACAATATATAATCATAAGGATTATAAGTAGTGGGTATTTACACATGAATAATTAAGTAGGTAGTATATTTAGTTACTAATAATCAGTAGGTATATATAGTTGTATTAAAAATTTGTTCAAATAAGTAGGTTTTGAACTTGATTCGCATTTACAAGTTTAGAAATAAATCAGATGAGTTAACTGCAATCGTTACCCTTTATGATAGTTGGTGCTATAGCTCCAATAGTTAACAATCTTCCTTATTTTTGGTATGTAAGTCAAGAATCAAAATTTTGGGCCCTAATGTTTCTTATCCTAGAAGAGGTATGGTTTGTAGCTTATCTTGTGAGATCAAATTTGTTTGCTCTTGTAGGGTCTAAGTTAATAAAAAGGATCACACCGTTATGCTTTGGAGTGGTTGTAAGTATGGAGAATGGTTGGTTTGATAAGCAGGTTCCATGGCTGGGTTGATAAGCAGGAAACCTTGAGTGGTGCAATGGGTGTCCGGGTGTGAGTTGATGCAACACATGCTCTTGTTTTAATTGGTGATGCGTTTGCTCAAATTTTCCAAGATTCAGCATCTACATCTTCAGTTTTTGTGATAGCGTTTAACATGTTGGCGATTAGCATTTATTATTCTTGCACTCATTCCTTTGATGAGTGATATTGGCATGTTCATCATTTTGTGAAAGGGTTAATGTATGAAGAAGCGAGTCAAAGGATTTTGGAATAAGTGGGTTGAAAACTAACAGGAATTACAAGTGGTTTGGCCCTAAATAATGAACTGTAGTTCAAAGTCATAACCTGGACGTTCTCATCTATGTTAATTACAATCTTCCGTGTGTCCTGATGCAGTTGAGGTATATATACCGAATTTGTATTTATAAACTGTTTGTATTGCTTATCGAAATGTTGGTGTTTACATTAATTTTTGTATAGATTTACTATTTATAAGGCACAACTTTACATGAAGATTAAGCAAGTTTAATTGATGTTTAGGAAAGAACTAATTGTCTCTTGCAATGACTTATGAACATGCCATCATTTGATATAAAGGAGTCCAAAGGGCTTTGAACTTAACCTTTTTCTTGATTCTAAAATTATTTTCTTACGCATCATAAATATACAAGGAAGGAGATGGTTTTTAGCTGAGCTAATACCGCATTAAAACGTAGCTTTGTTTGGAAATCCAGTACAAGTGCATTTTTTTGTATAAAATAATGGTATGTTCTATATTTGACTCATTATCTACCACAAAAGCTATAACCAAAATAAACTTAAAACACATAAGTATTAGATATATCTAACCAAAAATTTAATTTAACATTAGATTCACAATAAACTAAAATAACACTTCATCTAGATTTTTATGTCTAAGCCCCGTGCGTGCACGAGCATTAAAACTAGTTCTAAACTACAAATAAATCATCGATTAACGGATGTCTGCATATGGGACTAATCGAATCTTGTAACGGAAAATAAAGAAACAAAACCTGTGAAAATAGATGATAATGAAGAATAGGAACAAAAGGGTGAAAATAGATACAACATCGTTTTGCTCTTCCCAACACCCAAGAGAGTGTGCAAAGGCGCGATTTCGTCTGACCGAGATACGTACCGGTGTCACTTGTTAGGAAAGTATATTAAAACTTGCTGAAATACTATGATTTTGGAAGTTTGATAGAGGTCCGTAATTGTGTCATTGAGCAACGAGTCGACACAAGCTAATGATTTATGGAGTATAACGCACACATTTTTTTTCTAACTAACAGTAATGAGCTAGAAAGAGTTAAAGAGGAATAAAGAGTTACAAGGATAATTAAGTCACTCTATGCAACTAGAATATGATTATTTACATCTAATAATCCAGTTAAATGAAGAGAGTTTAATCTCGTTGAGGAAAAGATCTTTACTTGGCCTTTTTATCGAGAAAACGGTGTTGTTTCTATATCTATAAATGGATCAAATTATAGTTTGCACTATTAGAATTAGGTTAATCCCCTTACCTTCCATTCATCGTAACAGTTGATATATAAAGATACAAAAGGACCGAGCCATGATAAACCCTAATGGGCTGGATAAATAATGAAACATAATGGGATATAATAATAATAAGCTCTGCTAATACACCCCGCAGTTGGAACGGGAGGTCTTCGAACATTCAAACTGGACCTAAAATCATGAAACAATGCAGCCGGAAGTCCTGTGGTAAATATGTCAGCATACTAAAAACGAGACGGTTCATGCAGCACACGAACTTGCCCTGACGCAACATAATCTCGAACGAGATGAATGTTGATCTCAATGTGTTTCGTATGTTGATGTTGGACAGGGTTACTGGATAAATACACAACACTCACATTATCATAATACACAATAGTAACAATGGACAAAGGGGCTTGCAATTCACGTAGTAAATTGCGAAGCCATGCAGTCTCCGCGACAACATTTGCAACACCACGATACTCAGCTTCAGCACTGGAGCCCGATAACGTCGCTTGACGTTTAACTGACCAAGATAACAGGTTATCACCAAGAAAAACTCAGTACCCTGACGTAGACTGGGGCGTGACTGGACAACCCGCCCAATCAGCATCGGTATAGGCAAAAAGATGAGCAGTAGAAGAAACATGTAGTTGAAGACCATGATCATGTGTACCACGAACATAGCGTAAGATACGCTTCAAAGCAATAAAATATGGGTTACGAGGATCGTGCATATAGAGGCAAACCTCTTGAACTGCATATGAATTATCTGGGCGTGTGAATGTAAGGTACTGAAGTGCACCGGCTAAGCTCTGATATAAGGTAGGATCAGCAAAAGGAGCACCCTCTGGTCCAAGCTTGGACTCTGTATCAACAGGCGTGCGACAAGGATTACAATTTTGCATATGAGCTCTCTTAAGGATTACCTCAGCAAACTTGGATTGGGATAGAAACATACCAGAGACATCCCAGGATGCAGAAATACCAAGAAAATAATTTAGAGAACCGAGGTCTGTCATCGCTAACTCACCATGAAGAGCAGTAATAACACGTTGTAAACATGCAGTTGAGGAAGCAGTCAAGATAATATCATCCACATATAGCAATAAATAAACGGTGTCAGAACCACGATGAAACACGAACAAGGAGGCATCACTTTTACTATGCTGAAAACCAATGCGTGTGATGAACCCTGCAAAGAGTTGAAACCATACGCGGGGGGCTTGCTTAAGCCCATACAAAGAACGCTGCAAATGAAAAACATAATCGGGGTGAGCAGAATCAACGAACCCAGGCGGCTGATGCATGTAAACTTTCTCCGACAAGTTACCATGAAGAAAATCATTCTTCACATCAAGCTGATGAATAGACCAAGCACGAGACACTGCGAGGCTTAATACCATACGAATGGTGGCTGACTTGACTACGGGACTAAAGGTCTCATCACAATCAATTCCTTGTTGTTGGCTACGACCATTAGCAACAAGTCGCGCCTTGTACCTGCTTAATGAACCATCTGCATGAAGCTTATGCCTGAAAAGCCACATAGAACGAACAATATTCACAATAGCTGGACGGGGCACAAGTACCCACGTTCCGTTAGTAATTAAAGCATTATATGCATCTAACATAGCTTGTTTCCGTTGAGGATCACGAAGGGCATGAACATGAGAACGTGGAAGTAGAGACACAGTAGTGACATGACAATTCATCTTTGCGAGAGGTTTAGAAATGCCAGCTTTACAATGTGTGACCATGGGGTGGGTGTTGACGGTGGGGTTTTGCATATTTGATTGCGGTATGGGCTGTGTTTGGGTGGGTATGCTTAATAAGTGTGTAAACACTTATCCTTTTGCCACTAAAATCAAGTAAAAACAAGACCTAATCATGTGTTTAATGTCGAAAATGTCGGAATTACGCGTGGTTTTGTGTTTTGTGTGTTAAATAGGTACAATTGAGCAAAAGAAGAGAAAACACGGGATTTCACGGTCAAATGTCGAAGAAAGGTCCAAGAAAGAGACAAAGACGAAGTCAAAGACCAAAAGTGTGCCAAGATCACGAAAATCGACACGAGAATGAAGAAAAAGATCTTAGAAGCCAAAATCGAGCTCGACTCTAGAGGATTGAATCATTTATCGAGAAAATGGGCCAAGTGGGACCCACAAGAGCTTATTGGGCCTGAAAAGCCCATTTAAGAGAAGTGTAGTACATCTTTAATAACCAAAAGCCCATTGAAAGCCCAATTGATAACAAAAGTAACGGATAGAATTGTTTACATTTTTGGGCCACAAGCCCATTTGGCTTGTAAACATAACGAAAGGAGTAAAAAAAAGAAGAAAAAAAGATTGTCACATTTTCGGTTCATAAATCCAGTCAAAGTCAACCCTTGTTTTTATCCTCACAATTTACTCACAATATTTAACCTACCCATCCCACTCCTTTGTTTATTCATTCGATATTAACAAGAAAACTTCACCACCCACTCCTTCTTCTCCACAATTTACGCAGGTCTCCCCAAACCCTACATTTTTACTCTCACAAAATTACATCATCAAAAAGGGGGTTTTACCCTTAATATCTAATTCACACAAAGGGAATTAATAACCCCCAATTATCGGATCAAGCACTACAAGGTGGTCCTCACGTGACACGCTGGCAATCCGAAAGAAGGTTTTTTTGGCCGTTTGATTAGATGTAAAAAGAGAGAGAAAAAAAGGAAGGGCTGTGATCTTAAGCCGTGACCTCCAAGGAGTTTGAAGAAGGTTTTTGGTGGGTTTGCCTATAAAAACCCCCACATCATGTATTAGAGGCATCCATCTGTTCTAGCTTTTCTTTATTTTTAATTTCAGTTTTTTAATTAAATTAGGAGTAGGATTTAATTAGTTTTAATTTTTTGCAAAATAGATTAGGATTTAAATTGTAATTTTAATTCCAGTTTTGTAATTTTATTTATGATTAAGGAAAAATAGTTTGATTTTTAATTACTCGTTTGAATTTCTGCCAATTTAATTCATCATTAAACTGTCTTTGTTTTTATCACTGTTTGTTATTTATTATTCGGTTAATAAAAAAAAAAAAAAAAGAAGATATATAATAAAAGAGAAAAAAAATCTGTTCGTTGGCACTGTTTGGTTCGAGAGTTCTGTGTTTATGGTTCAAGGAAGATGATGATGATATTTTGTGGTGTTTGCTTCGGTTCATAGGGGGTTCAGCGCCCACCTACGTCCCAACGGGTATCATCAACAGGTTCATCATTCCCTTTCATTGTTTTGTTAGTTTTAATTTCAGTTGATTTATTTCTGCTTAGTTGCTTCGGTTGTACTAATGCTTATTTGGTAGACTGCTTATTTAAACTGCCTGTTAGGATTCGAGTTTTGTTGGATCTGTTTATTTCCTTCATCTGCTTATTTCGCTTACTGTTCATTTGCTTATCTTAGCTTATTAGTTTTGTTTTCCTGCCTGATTTGTAGCTTATAGCTTATTGGTATTTAATCTGTCTTAGTGCTTAGCTTTTTGCTTTTTATCTAGATAGTTTTTTTTATTCAGCATATGTTTAAGTTTATATTGCTATTTAGGATGTTGGCTTATTTTCCCCTATCTGCTTATCTGAATGTTTTTTTTTCTTGTCTGCTATTGTCTTTTCTAGCCTGAGTAATTTGTTTTTAGATTTATTTGAAGTGGAGTAGTTTTAAGATTGATAGAAGTCTGTTTTTTTTTAACAACTGTTTTTTTTATGGTTATATGATTTTATCTTAAATTTGAATGGAGTTTGTTTTAATCTGCTTATTAGTCAGTTTTATTTGCTACCTTATTTGCTAGTTACTTGTGCTGATTTGTTAAGCTTAAATTTCTGTTTTTGGTTTTGGTTAAGATTACTTTAGCTGAGTGATTTTAGATATAATTAGTCGTTTATCTGATTTCATTTTTTTTTGTCTGCATTTTATCTGATATTCTAGTTTACTGTATTTGGTGTTGCTGATTTAGTCATCAGTACTCTATTACTGCTTATGTCAACTTTTTATTCTTTTTAAGTTTAAATATATATATATATATATATATATATATATATATATATATATATATATATATATATATATATATTGCAAAAATTTCGTCTGGGGTGGGTATCGAACCCCAGACCTCTCGCTTAATAGTCAAACGCCCCACCATCTCATCTAGCAACACTTTTATGTTTAAATCTGGTTTAATTAATTAATATAGGAGTTTATTACTGGCAGTTTATTTAAAAAGTTTAATTAGTTTTTAGTTTTATTAAATCTTAATTAAAAGTTTTACTACTTGTTTTTTTTAATCAGTTTTCAGTTTTCAAAATAAAAGATGAAAAAATATATATATTTTAATTTTTAATTCTTTTATAATTTTAAAATAGTTTTTATAAATTAAAAGTAGATTTTAAATTTTTATTTAAGTTTAGTTATAAAATTAGTTTTTTTTATATATTCTAGTTTTGTTTAAAAAAATAGTTTATTACTTTTATAAATTTAAAATTTGTTTTCATTTTATTTTAAAATTGTTTTTATTTAAAAGTCTTTAGTTTAAAATTAGATTTGTTTTAAATTAGATTTTTATTCAAAATAGTTTAATTTTTAAAATAATTTTCATTTAAGGTCTTTACTTTAGTTTTCAAAAATAAGATTTGAAGTTTTGGTTTTAAATATAGTTTTAATTTTTAGTTTTTATATTAAATAGTTTTTAATTAGTTTAAAACACCAAAAATATTATTTACCAAAAACAAAAGTTAAGTCACAACGATAAACCGGAGATCAAATTCGGGTGAGTCGAGGAACGAAAAGTAATATAAAAAGGGTAACAAAATCCCTTTATCAAATGGCGCCGCTGCCGCTTCGCTCGTACGATTGACGATTTTTCGTGAAGACGTTTGGATTTTGGGATCCGTTCGATTTTGAACGTTACGTTTCTTGCACCAAAAAATCAAAAACACAAAAAAATCAAAAACTTAAAAATACAAAAAAATTAAAAAATCACAAAAGCAATTTCTTTCCTAAGAATTGCACCAAAAAAAATTAAAAAAATCCAAAAGTAATACTTTTTCCTAAAAGTATTACACCAAAAATATTACGTATTAGTGTTAATTTTTAGTCCGATTTCTTTCGATTTTTCTTGTGTATATATTTTTCTAAAAAATACAAAAATATTCTTCTTTATCCTCTATTGTGTTTAATTCTTTTTCTCAACCCCTCTTATTTATAATTCTTCATGGATTTGTCTTGCGTTCGGTGTGGGAGACCATGGCTTGGTTTTCCAATATGTCCATGGTGTACTTGTGCGAAGTGTGGTTCCGATATCGACAATACACAATTTGGATTTTGTCCATTGTGCAATTCTAGAAATTCGTACTTCTCATCTTACACAAATTTCTCCCCTCCTCCCGTCTATGACAATCCC
This sequence comes from Glebionis coronaria, assembly GCA_025667525.1. NCBI lineage: Eukaryota > Viridiplantae > Streptophyta > Magnoliopsida > Asterales > Asteraceae > Glebionis > Glebionis coronaria. Next base: position 541,829,113 of record CM046882.1, read on the forward strand.
TATCCGCAACATGAACCGGATTTTTCTCAATACCCGTGTTGCAATCATTGTGGGGGCCCTCACGATACTTCCTATTGTCAACCAATGAATTATGAGCCACATCCGTGCTATAATTCCGGTTTTCAAAATTTTGAACCCCCACATCCTACCATGAATCATCAATCCTCTCAGAGAATTCAACAAATCAATGCTTTGAATGACGAAAGAAAAGCCCTTCTTTTGGAACTTCATGACGGCTTAATTCGACTGACCGAGACATTGGAGGAGCAACAACGACAACGACAAGAGCAAGTATCTAATCTTAGTGATTATACTCCGCCTCTTGAGCGTTCTTTCTATTATGATGATGATGACGATGAGAATACAATTTCTTGGAATGATCTTTGTGCTCAATATCCTAGTGCAATTGTAATTCCTTCTCTCGACTTGCCGGCTCTCGAGCCTAAGGATTCTACCACTCCTATTCTCGATTCTTCCACTACAGAGCCCGATGCCTCTCTCATCATGGGGGATGAGGGTCTTATCACTATTCCTTGTGACGAGACTCTTATTCCAATCCAAAGTGAGCCTACGGTTGCTTCCGATAGTGACGATGAGTGTGAATCTCTTTCTAGTAATGATTCATTACCTCCCACCGACATCTTGGGAAACGATTCTTTGGCTTTCTCTAATCCCATTTTTGATCTCGATGATGATTTTACTTCTAGTGATGACGAGTCACTATCCGATGAAGACGTTCCGAAGGAAAATTTCAAGATTTATTCGAACCCTTTATTTGATTTTGATGACGCCTACATCTCTAGTGACGTGAATCCTCTCTTTGAAGAGGGGATTGAGGACATTGATAGCTCCGACTCTATTGCTATTGATGAGCATCCTTTGTTAGCCATGCCACCTCCCATCATAGAGGAGGTGGAGAGATTTGACCCTAGTTTCCGTTTGATTCGGTCTGGTGAGGTGACGCGGGTGGTAGACATGTCCTCTGATATTTCTCATATTATGTTGCCACCCCGTCCTACTGCGTACACACCCAAGCAAGTGATGTATCGCTTTTACTCTCCTCATTTCATACCGGGAAATGAGGATGAGTGCTTTGACCCGGGAGGAGACATTGACCATTCTTTGATTGATACCTTTACGGCTTTGCCGAATATTGACCATCCTATGTCTTTGGGGGATGACAATTTGTCTCCTTTACCCACCCCACCTCCCGTGGATCACGACTTTACTTACTTTTCTTATGTCGAGAGGACTTTTCTACCTTTCATGACTTATCCTCCTGCCTCTCATTTATTATGTTCATCCGGGACCGAGGATAAGATTTTTGATCCCGGTATTACATTCGAGGCTTCCCCATGGACCATTTAATTCGGGGTCGAGTCGGGCTCGTGACTCGGTTAACAAAAACAAGCGCTTCTCGGGAGGCAACCCGATGATCTATCTATTATCTATTTTTCTATTTATTTTCTACAATAAGTGTAGGGGGAGCCGTGTAGGTTGTTTGTGTGTTGTGTTGTGATTGTGTAGGTACTTGTGCTTTGATGATCCACTTTTGGTACTTTTGACGAGACCCGTGTTCCCGTGTTACCCGTGTACCCGGTTCCTTCGATAAGTTTTTGCTATTGTGATTCAATCTTGTATATAAATAAATGTAATCACTTTAGTTGTCCTTTCCTTAACTCGATTTTAAACAACGTACTCAATGTCCTAAGTGTAGGGGAGTTTATTCTCCCATATGCTTAAACATTGAGGACAATGTTTATGTTAAGTGTAGGGGGGCCTTCTATCGAATTTTAGTGGCCTTTTCCATGAATTTGACCCCATTTTACCGGAAAATTTTAAAAAAAATTTCAACGTTTTTCAGATTTTTGATCTATTTTGGCCTAGTAGTATTTTTATTTAATTTCTTTTCTTTTATTATCGCATCATAATAATTTCCATTTCAAAAATAAAGTCAAAAATAAAAAAATAAATAAAATGGTTTTAATAAGTTTAGATGTCTTTGATATATTAGGCCCGTCGTGAATATTTTGACTCAACCCGAGTTTACTTATCCAAGTTTACTCTAGCTAGTATCCTTAACCATATGGACTTTAATTGGTTTATTAGGCTAAGCATCCACGAGTCTCATTCCTTGAGATTTTAAATTGTGGAGAACGAGAGATGATAGAGTTTATTATAAGTTCGGTATTCTTTCATTAACTTATGTGAGTTAGTTATGAACTTTTTCTCCCATCACTTGTTAATAAATATATTTGCAATAAATAAGGTTGTACGATTTGAAAGGTTACTTAGCTTCTAGCAAAAGATCGTTTAAAAGTTGCTCGGTATTAATTAAAGTTCATAGCCAAGGCATAACTTATTGAAACGGGACGCGAAGATTGGCTTATCCAAAAAGGCCCTAACAAGGCATGAGGATACCCGAGTCCAAAAAGGCCCTAACAAGGCATGAGGATTCACTTTTTGCTAAAGATCCTAAGATGATGTGAAGATCATTAATCCAAATCAATATGAAGGATCAAGACACACGACGAGAAGCAATTACTCCCCTAAAGATCATGGAGAAGTCTATCCAAAAAGACCCTAACAAGGTATGAGGATAAATAGATCCAAGTCCGAAAAGGAGGCGGATCGTTGTATATCAAAATCCTAAATAAAGAAGAGGATAAATGAAGAAGTCGTGGTCAAACATTTGAAGCATCTTTCACTCCTTATGAAGATGTATACCAAAATGAAGAGAAGACCATAATTTCAAGATCGTCTCGCAAGATTTGAAGTTTGAAGTACAAGCCAAATATCGGTCCGAGAAAGGTCTCAAATCGTGAAACGAGTTATGCCAAGATATGAACTTTATGAGGTTTCGAGAAGCCGTTTTAAAAGATTTTGTCCTTTAGCTAACTATTGATTAAATCGTCCCACTTTATTTTCGGCCTTAATAAATTATCGAAATAAGTCAAAAATGCATCCTCGTGATCATTCAAGACAAAAATAAAATACAAGAGATACACCGCAGGAATAAGGGGGTCTAAGTGATTAATTAAACCACATGAGTAAGTGTTAGTTGTACTAACTTGTAATAACAATGATCTCGTTTTTGAGCTTGGTATGGGGAACGTGAAACTTGAGGGTGATTAATATTCATGACACCAAAGCCCTAATCCAAGTCTTAGACTTCTTAACGAGTTTCTTCCATCTAATAATTTCCAAGTTAAATAATCGTTATAGCTTTTGTTTCCTTTAAAAAGTTTTATCTTTTCGTCATAGTAGTAGTAGTAGTAATAAAGGCCGAAATGGATTGATTATGAGAAAAATGTAACTTATGCCTTAAAACTATGCATTGCATGGGGTCATTGCAATGGTCAAGTGTAGGGGATTTAATAAGTGTGTAAACACTTATCCTTTTGCCGCTAAAATCAAGTAAAAACAAGACCTAATCATGTGTTTAATGTCGAAAATGTCGGAATTACGCGTGGTTTTGTGTTTTGTGTGTTAAATAGGTACAATTGAGCAAAAGAAGAGAAAACACGGGATTTCACGGTCAAATGTCGAAGAAAGGTCCAAGAAAGAGACAAAGACGAAGTCAAAGACCAAAAGTGTGCCAAGATCACGAAAATCGACACGAGAATGAAGAAAAAGATCTTAGAAGCCAAAATCGAGCTCGACTCTAGAGGATTGAATCATTTATCGAGAAAATGGGCCAAGTGGGACCCACAAGAGCTTATTGGGCCTGAAAAGCCCATTTAAGAGAAGTGTAGTACATCTTTAATAACCAAAAGCCCATTGAAAGCCCAATTGATAACAAAAGTAACGGATAGAATTGTTTACATTTTTGGGCCACAAGCCCATTTGGCTTGTAAACATAACGAAAGGAGTAAAAAAAAGAAGAAAAAAAGATTGTCACATTTTCGGTTCATAAATCCAGTCAAAGTCAACCCTTGTTTTTATCCTCACAATTTACTCACAATATTTAACCTACCCATCCCACTCCTTTGTTTATTCATTCGATATTAACAAGAAAACTTCACCACCCACTCCTTCTTCTCCACAATTTACGCAGGTCTCCCCAAACCCTACATTTTTACTCTCACAAAATTACATCATCAAAAAGGGGGTTTTACCCTTAATATCTAATTCACACAAAGGGAATTAATAACCCCCAATTATCGGATCAAGCACTACAAGGTGGTCCTCACGTGACACGCTGGCAATCCGAAAGAAGGTTTTTTTTAGCCGTTTGATTAGATGTAAAAAGAGAGAGAAAAAAAGGAAGGGCTGTGATCTTAAGCCGTGACCTCCAAGGAGTTTGAAGAAGGTTTTTGGTGGGTTTGCCTATAAAAACCCCCACATCATGTATTAGAGGCATCCATCTGTTCTAGCTTTTCTTTATTTTTAATTTCAGTTTTTTAATTAAATTAGGAGTAGGATTTAATTAGTTTTAATTTTTTGCAAAATAGATTAGGATTTAAATTGTAATTTTAATTCCAGTTTTGTAATTTTATTTATGATTAATGAAAAATAGTTTGATTTTTAATTACTCGTTTGAATTTCTGCCAATTTAATTCATCATTAAATTGTCTTTGTTTTTATCACTGTTTGTTATTTATTATTCGGTTAATAAAAAAAAAAAAAAAAAGATATATAATAAAAGAGAAAAAAAATCTGTTCGTTGGCACTGTTTGGTTCGAGAGTTCTGTGTTTATGGTTCAAGGAAGATGATGATGATATTTTGTGGTGTTTGCTTCGGTTCATAGGGGGTTCAGCGCCCACCTACGTCCCAACGGGTATCATCAACAGGTTCATCATTCCCTTTCATTGTTTTGTTAGTTTTAATTTCAGTTGATTTATTTCTGCTTAGTTGCTTCGGTTGTACTAATGCTTATTTGGTAGACTGCTTATTTAAACTGCCTGTTAGGATTCGAGTTTTGTTGGATCTGTTTATTTCCTTCATCTGCTTATTTCGCTTACTGTTCATTTGCTTATCTTAGCTTATTAGTTTTGTTTTCCTGCCTGATTTGTAGCTTATAGCTTATTGGTATTTAATCTGTCTTAGTGCTTAGCTTTTTGCTTTTTATCTAGATAGTTTTTTTTATTCAGCATATGTTTAAGTTTATATTGCTATTTAGGATGTTGGCTTATTTTCCCCTATCTGCTTATCTGAATGTTTTTTTTTCTTGTCTGCTATTGTCTTTTCTAGCCTGAGTAATTTGTTTTCAGATTTATTTGAAGTGGAGTAGTTTTAAGATTGATAGAAGTCTGTTTTTTTTAAAAACTGTTTTTTTATGGTTATATGATTTTATCTTAAATTTGAATGGAGTTTGTTTTAATCTGCTTATTAGTCAGTTTTATTTGCTACCTTCTTTGCTAGTTACTTGTGCTGATTTGTTAAGCTTAAATTTCTGTTTTTGGTTTTGGTTAAGATTACTTTAGCTGAGTGATTTTAGATATAATTAGTCGTTTATCTGATTTCATTTTTTTTTGTCTGCATTTTATCTGATATTCTAGTTTACTGTATTTGGTGTTGCTGATTTAGTCATCAGTACTCTATTACTGCTTATGTCAAATTTTTATTCTTTTTAAGTTTAAAAAAAAATATATATATATATATATATATATATATATTTATATATTGCAAAAATTTCGTCTGTGGTGGGTATCGAACCCCAGACCTCTCGCTTAATAGTCAAACGCCCCACCATCTCATCTAGCAACACTTTTATGTTTAAATCTGGTTTAATTAATTAATATAGGAGTTTATTACTGGCAGTTTATTTAAAAAGTTTAATTAGTTTTTAGTTTTATTAAATCTTAATTAAAAGTTTTACTACTTGTTTTTTTTAATTAGTTTTCAGTTTTCAAAATTAAAGATGAAAAAATATATATATTTTAATTTTTAATTCTTTTATAATTTTAAAATAGTTTTTATAAATTAAAAGTAGATTTTAAATTTTTATTTAAGTTTAGTTATAAAATTAGTTTTTTTTTTTTTATATTCTAGTTTTGTTTAAAAAAATAGTTTATTACTTTTATAAATTTAAAATTTGTTTTCATTTTATTTTAAAATTGTTTTTATTTAAAAGTCTTTAGTTTAAAATTAGATTTGTTTTAAATTAGATTTTTATTCAAAATAGTTTAATTTTTAAAATAATTTTCATTTAAGGTCTTTACTTTAGTTTTCAAAAATAAGATTTGAAGTTTTGGTTTTAAATATAGTTTTAATTTTTAGTTTTTATATTAAATAGTTTTTAATTAGTTTAAAACACCAAAAATATTATTTACCAAAAACAAAAGTTAAGTCACAACGATAAACCGGAGATCAAATTCGGGTGAGTCAAGGAACGAAAAGTAATATAAAAAGGGTAACAAAATCCCTTTATCAATGCTCTGTGTTGGTGAATCGGGTTGAAGTGGAGTGGGTTGTAGTGATGAAGTAGTATCAAGCTGGATGGGAGTTGGTGTCAACGGGTTGCTGGATGTTTCAGATTGGATAACGGGGCCAGTTTGTGGCGGGATTGTTGGGCCATGAATTGGTAAAGGGATAACAGGACTGGCGTTTAGGAAATCATAGTTGGGGGAAGAGTATTTGTTAGGTAATGCAAAGGGAAAAATATCCTCATCAAATCAAACATGTCGTGATAAGATTATTATGTTGGATGAGAGATCGAGACACCTATAGCCACGGTGATTGGCAAGATAACCAATAAACACAAAAGGAGTGGATCGTGGTTGCAGTTTATGTGCAACCGTAATATGTGGATAACATAAGCACCCGAATACACGTAAATTGTCATAAGAGGGTGGCCGATTATATAGTTTATTAAATGGTACGTCATTTTGGATGGATGTGGATGGGAGGATGTTTAAGAGGTAAGTAGCCATGTTAAGTACTTCCACCCAATAGGAGGGAGGTACGTTAGCTTGAAAGAGCAAGGTTCGGATGAGGTTGTCGGTAGTCCGCAACATGCATTCAGACTTACCATTTTGTTGTGATGTGTGCGGGCAAAAAAAGCCAATTTTAAGAAACAAATCATGAAAGTGGTTATTGTCATATTCACCCCCGTGATCACATTATAAAGCCTTTAGATCTACACCAAATTGTTTGTTAACATAAGCACGAAAGGTAATGAAATGATCATACATGTCAGATTTGTGATGCAATGGATATAACCAAACAAAGTGCAAAAATGGTCTAAAAAAATAGCATAATATTTAATACCACTCTCACTCGGGATAGGGGAAGTCCATATATCCGAGTGGACAATGTCAAAAATAGATGCCACATGCGACTTTGAAGAATGCAAAGGAAGCTTAACGTGTTTTCCTAATTGACATGCATGACACAAAGCGGACTGGTTTGACTTATTACAAGAAAAAAAATTACTAGACTCCAAACGACGAAGCACGTCTTCACCCGGATGCCCGAGGCGTCTGTGCCACGTAGTATGACTGAACGAAAGCAAAGCAAAAGGAGAGTGCGTGGATGACGGTTGTGTAACCTGGTAAAGATCTCTCGTGTTATCACAACGGAGTCCCAGGCTACTATGTTACCTCAAGCATTTCAAACGATGACTCTTCCGGACCCCGCTTGGCATATGGACACCAGTGACTCATCGCATTTGGCTGACAACACAGGTATTCTCACTTCTGTTAGTAATTCAAGTATATATCCATCTGTATATGTTGGTAACGGTCATTCTAACCTGTTATAAATACTGGACATAGCTCATTATACACTTCTGTTAAACCGCTACACCTTAATCACATACTTGTCACTCCTCACATAATTAAAAATTTGATTTATGTTCGCCAATTTACGCGTGACAATGATGTATCTATTGAGTTTGACGCTTATGGTTTTTCTATGAAGGATTACCAGACGGGCAAACTACTTACAGAAGAGAACTAGGCGCCATATAAGTATAGTTTCCTGGAGAAAAGTTTGTACCAACTGGATGTGTAAGCTATGGGCCAATATTAGGGAACCAATGATTGGGCTTGTTGGGTCAAGGGAATCCTAGTAGGTGCTAAATAGGCTTGTGGCATGTGGTAGACAAAACTAGGTTGGCTACTTGGGGAAAGAAAGCTTGGTTGGTTTGTTGGAAATATGGGATATTGTGGCATTCCCAAACTATTTATCATTCCACTTGGTTGACCAAAAAGATAGGGAATGATATATTGCATACCTGCCATGCCAACAAAAGAATGAGGAATAGCCTGTGGAAAACTTGAAGCTTGTGTCTTGGACTCTTGATCACGGCTACTAAGGTTAGGAACACAGACATTTGTCGATCCTAACATTTTACCACTCGAACTCGTTCCATTGGTTGTGGACCGAGTACGAGAATCATTAGATCCATGAAGAAACTTACAACGTGAGCCATACGTACATGATCCTCGCTGAAAGTTACGACGTAGTTGTAAGTTTATGGACTTATATTTAATAGTCGTGTGATAGGATCGAACTCGAGATTACGGGATTACACACAATACGTAAAGAGTTAATATAATTAATAAATATATTTATTGTATTTATTAACTTATTTGATAAATATATTTATGTATTTATTAATTTAACCGAGCAAGTAATTATATATCCTTAACGATCGTTAATTAATTAATAGTTAAGTTACAATGAGCGTTAAATAAATATATAGTATGTACACTAAAGGAAAGAAGGACGGAAGGTTCTGGAACACCCCCTAAGGGGTGTTTCGACCTTCGGTCAAGGCTAGGGGGGGGGGGGGGAATTGTTGCTTTATATTTATCTTGAGATATAAAATGTTTAGGCCTATAAATACACCTCTTAATCCCCTCGTAACCACAACAACAATAATCTTTCCCCTCCTTCTCTTCATTGGTCGATCGCCACCCCCCACCAACAAAGGGTTTCAGTTGGTTTACTTGGTTGATCGATTGTGTACGTAATCTAGTCTTACTTTTGTTGGGTAGATTAATTACAAGCGTTGTAGCTCGGTTTTCACGTGCTAGAATCATGGTTAGCTTGTTGTATTACGTGTGTACAAGAACGTAATATAGTCTTACTTTTGACTATATCTTGGTATATACGGTTTAAACCCGAATTGGTGATTCGTTCTTCGTCTTGTGGAATTGCTTTAGCGTAAAGGTATGTAACCCTAATTCGATTAATTATAATTGTGTTATTAAATATGATCTTGTTAAATCGCTTCTGGTATATGTGCTTTGATCTCGTTTAGGGTTTTATATATTTGTTATGATACTAATAAACCTTCAGTGGTATCCGAGAGCCGTTTTAACATGTTATGATTATCGAAAATCTAAAGTTTTTTAACTATAATTGTTTTGAGTTAAAACTACATGTTTTTTAGGTTTTTCATAAAATTAGGGTTTTGTTATTTTAAAATTAGGGTTTTACTCTATTTTTAATAAAAAAAAGTGAATTGTTTTGAAACCCTAAATTACACGTGGGATAATTTTAGATTAAATTGCATGATTAATTGTTATGTCATGTATGGTTACGATCCGTAGAGATTTAATTGTTAAGATTTGTGGGGAATCCATGATTACGTGCATGTTTTCATGGATCGTAAAAGTATATGTTTATATGATTTTATGTGCTACGTCATTATTTGATTCAATAAATTTAGAATTAGGGAAGACTTTTATATAAAGATATAAAGACCTAGATTTGATGATTATTGAATAAATCGTATGCATGTGGCTATTTGATTTATTTGTTGCACATATAAATTGTTATTATGTCTTTATGATTTAGTTTTTTTACTTGTTTATATAAAATTGTTGAATTGTTGTAAACAAGGGTTTTTTAAAAGAAATAATATGGACTAAATCATATAGATAATAATGATTTGTTAGAGATTTAAAATTACATAAGATTACGTTGATTGGTGAATTGCAATAATAATCTAACGGCCTACTCAATTTTGACAAAGTATAAAGTGAGTTTAACGCACCGCTGGTCATGTACCCCGTTAAGGAAGGAGGTGTTATGCCATTAGTCGCTGACCAAATTCCCGGCTCGCCCGTGCGTCAAATTGAAATTACCTACGATTATTAATTGAATTATACCTTAAGGGTGATTTAACACAAATTCACGTCCGAACCACAATGAATAAGGGTATTGCTTTGTGCGTAGCCGAGTTCTAGCAAAGTACGATGTAATGAGTTGTGGGAAAATTCTTTAATTGGTTTAACCAATACCGCAACATAATTTACGAAGAAATTTAATCTCATGAAAAAGTTTACTAAATGTTTTATTAAACTTATGCTATAGAGATTGTGTGCATGCTTCTCCATACGTTGATTTTGACATCAAAATTTATACCCTTAAAATTTAAGTCGAATGCTCCTAATTGATGAACACTTGAAATTACTTCGTCATCAAATGAGATTTTTGGATGATGTTGTGATGGAGAGAAAACCATTTGTAGAATGAGAATTCGTATGATGGTTTTACGTTACTCAGATTAGACGACTTAATTAAGTTACTCAGTGAGATCTGGAAACTTAATGCATTCAGAAGGGATGAAACATGTTTACAATGCAAAACGTTTTTGGCAATGTAAATCCCTTAAATATCTAGAAATTGAAAATTGTTTGTCAATTGAATTGTTCGACAAGTCGCTATAGTTCTAGAATTACTAGCAGATCAACTGATGTAATGGATCTATGTCAATATAGTTCTAGAATTCAAGGAAAATAATATGGTTTTAATACCGGGGTAATTTTATTTTCTTGAAAGTATTTTGTTATCGAAAATACTAATATTTGAACTTATTTCTATAGAAATGGATCAACCCACCAATAACACTATAATTTCTCCGTTCAAAGCTTTCTTTGAACGACCTGAACTTACTGGCCCAAACTTCAATGATTGGTACCGCTCGCTAAAATTGTCTTGAGAGCAGCGGGTACTATCGATATCTTGACTACTCCCTATCCGGAGGATCTTGCTGAAGGAGCATCTGATGCGCAAAGGCTTGAAACACGCTGCTAATGTTAAGAAGCACTCTGAGGTGGCTTGCTTAATGCTAGGAAAAATGGCTCCTGCACTTCAACAGAAGTATGAGCTATTTTCACCAAAGCGAATGCTTGATGAGCTCAAGGCTATGTTCGAAAAGCCGCAAGCTGTGGAGATCTACGACTTAGTAGATGCTTTGCATAGCTGCAAGCAAGCTCCAGGAAAGTTTGTAAGTGCCCATTATTTAGAGATGAGGGGTTATATGGAACAACTCATTGCACTAGGACAACCCTATGATCATAATATGGCTATCAACTTGATCAATAGGTCCCTTAACAAGGACTTCAATGATTTTGTTAGAAACTATAATATGCATTGCACGGGGAAGACAATTAATGATTTGCATGCAATGCTCATTGACTATGAAAAGGGGTTGAAAGACAAGGCATCTACCGCTACGCCTTATGTACTAACCATACAAAAGGGTATAGTGAGTAAGCCAAAACCGTAAGCGAACAAGAAGAAATGCAAAGGCACGGGTAATAGGGGCAAACAAGTTGCGACTTATTCGAAACCCAAGCAGAACTTTGTCAAGAAAAGTCAATCTCAAAAGGATGAGACTTGTCACCATTGCAAGGCAAGTGGTCACTGGAAGATGAATTGCCCTCTTTACCTCGAAGAATTGCGATAAATAAAGAAGAAGTCTGAGCAGAGCGATGCAGCTTCAGGTACTTTATTTATGATTGAATTGTTCAATTTAACATACAAATTAAATTCCTAGGTCTATGTTTAATCTTACAACTTTACCTTTATCTTTTTGGGATTATGCTCTAGAATCTGCTGTTCGCATTTTAAATATGGTTCCCACAAAGAAGGTCGATAAGACACCATATGAACTATCGCATGGCAAGAAGCCATATTTGTCTTATTTAAAGGTTTGGGGTTACGAGGCGTATGTGAAACGTGACTCGGGTGACAAACTCCAACAACGATATGTAAAATGTATCTTTGTAGGATACCCTAAGGAAACTATGGGTTACTACTTTTATTATCCACCTGAGAACAAAGTGATTGTTGCTAGGTATGGAGACTTCCTTGAATCTGATCTTGTAAATCAAGAATTTAGTGGGAGAAATTATGATCTTGAGGAGATTCATATGGATACATTACCTTCTGAAAACACTAGCTATGTAATTCCTGTAGAACCAGAAAGTCTGGCGATTCCACCAGAATTAGTTCCTCTGCGTAGATCCGCAAGGATTAAAAACACAAATAGAAATATGTGTCTTAACATAGAGGATGATAATGAGTTATGGGATCTTGGTGAACCCGCTAATTATAAATCCGCCATACTTGATCCTGAGAAGGATAAGTGGATGGTTGCTATGGATGAGAAAATGAAATCCATGAAAGTAAATGATGTTTGGATTCTTGTAGAACCACCACCGAATGCTAAAGTAGTGAGACATAAGTGGATATACAAGAAGAAAACTGACATGGACGGAAAAGTACAATCCTATAATGCTCATTTAGTAGCTAAAGGTTTTACTCAAACTTTTGGCGTAGACTACGAGGAGACATTTTCTCCTGTAGCAGACTTAAGAGCTATTATGATTCTCATAGCTATAGCAGCATACTATGACTATGAGATATGGCAAATGGATGTTAAAACTGCCTTCTTGAACGATCGCTTAGATGAAGACATCTATATGCAATAACCAGAAGGGAATGTTGATCCTGAGAATCCAGGACATGTGTGCAAACTTCAAAGGTCCATTTATGGTTTGAAGCAAGCATCACGTCAATGGAATAAAAGATTTGACGAAGAAATCAAAAAGTTTGGATTTATTCAGAATCGTGATGAGCCATGTGTATATCACAAAGCTAGTGGGAGTGATGTAGTATTCCTAGTCCTATATGTTGATGACATAATCATGGGAAGTAACATTCCAAGACTTAAAGTTGTTAAGGATTATCTTGGTAAATGTTTTTCTATGAAGGATTTAGGAGAAGTTGCATACATTCTGGGAATTAAGATCTATCAGGATAGGAAAAGACGGTAATTGGTCTATGTCAAGATGCTTATATAGATAAGATTTTGAAGAAGTATAATATGCATATATCCGAGAAAGGTTTTCAACCTATGGAAGTTAAGCATAATCTGAGTAATAGGATGTATCAAATCCTGAAGAGGATGTATACATGCAGAAGGTGCCTTATGCTTCGGCTGTAGGATCTATAATGTATGCTATTAAATGCACAAGGCCTGATGTGGCATTTGCTCAGAACTTGGTCAGTAGATACCAACAGAATCTAGGGAGGCTCCACTGGGTTGCTGTTAATCATTTTATGCAGTATTTAAGGAATACGAAAAGAAATGTTTTGGTATTCGAAGGGCAGCCATATACATAACTAAATGTGGTTTGGATTAGGAATTTTATTGAAGATCTTGGTATGATGCTTGCAATAAAACCTAACAGATATCTATTGTGACAATTCTGCCGCAATAATATTTACCAATGACCCTGGAGTCATGAAAGGCGCCAGGCACTTTATGCGTAGACATCACTACGTCCGAGAACAAGTTGAAGCTCGAGAAATCAAATTGATAAAAGTTAACACAGATGATAACGTAGCAGATCCTTTGACTAAGGCTTTGCCTAGACCAAAGGTAGTTAAGCATGCCAAGGCGATTGGGCTGCAACTAGCTAGCGAACTCATGCAATAAATCTGTGATTAGTATTTGGATAAAGGATGTTATGACATTATTATATAATGAAATAAAGATTGGGTTTCGTTTATTTCTATTATTTAATAAGTGTATCATATTTTACATGTTTTAATCCATGAATAAAAGTTATGCTAAATGTCCGTTGTCGATTAATAATATAGGAATATTATTAAACTAAGACAAATCAAAATAGCGATAGAGTATACTTGAAAGTATATTGATCGATTTTGGATGATATTCGATGAATCGAATATAGGACTTATCCCAACTATATGTTATTATTTTATGGATCTTTGTCATTAAGTAAAACATAAATAGTTATCCTTAGACTTGAGATACCAGGAAACTGTTATGAATCTAGTGCATCTCTGTGGAATAATCTAACGTTAAACGTAACTGGTAGCTATAAGGATTATTTTCGAAAGTGTTGCAAAATTCATAAGTTTTGCTCGTAGTCAATATGGAATTTATTTCCTCCAATTTTGTTTTGGAGTTTAATACAGCTGGGCCCCTCGTGGGATTAGTAAGATGTTTGTGTGGCCACACCCAAATTTATTTTGGTAATCTTGCTGAATCTGTGAACGAGAAACAGAATGTTTAATGAAAGGAATGACTGAGATCCATATCCTTATTAACGTTGTATTAGAAATAAAAGGATAATAATAACAATGCAGAATCGTTAAAAGGATTTGTCCAGGAAACCTTACTCGAGTTGTACTAGAGACATTGCTATGTGTAACTAGACATTAGTCAATGTAATCATGATATTCGGAATATGTCCAAGTGGGAGCTGTAAGTTTATGGACTTATATTTAATAGTCGTGTGATAGGATCAAACTCGAGATTACGGGATTGCACACAATACGTAAAGAGTTAATATAATTAATAAATATATTTAATGTATTTATTATTAATAAATATATTTATGTATTTATTAATTTAACCGAGCAAGTAACTATATATCCTTAACGATCGTTACTTAATTAATAGTTAAGTTATAACTAGCGTTAAATAAATATATAGTATGGACACTAAAGGAAAGAAGGACGGAAGGTTCCGGAACACCCCCTAAGGGGTTTTTCGACCCTCGGTCAAGGCTAAGGGGGGGGGGGGGGGGGGAGGGGGAATTGTTGCCTTATATTTATCTTGGGCTATAAGATGTTTAGGCCTATAAATACACCTCTTAATCCCCTCATAATCACAACAACAATAATCTTTCCCCTCCTTCTCTTCTTTGGTCGATCGCCACCCCCACCAACAAAGGGTTTTAGTTGGTTTTCTTGGTTGATCGATTGTGTACGTAATCTAGTTCTATCCCCTCTCTAGGGTTGTTGGGTAGATTAATTACAAGCGTTGTAGCTCAGTTTTCACGTGCTAGAATCACGGTTAGCTCGTTGTATTACGTGTGTACAAGAACGTAATATACTCTTACTTTAGACTATATCTTGGTATATACGGTTTAAACCCGAATTGGTGATTCGTTCTTCGTCTTGTGGAATTGCTTTAGCGTAAAGGTATGTAACACTAATTAGATCAATTATAATTGTGTTATTAATTATGATCTTGTTAAATCGCTTCTGCTATATGTGCTTTGATCTCGTTTAAGGTTTTAGATAATTGTTATGATACTAATAAACCTTAAATAGTTCGCCCTCCCTCCAAATTAAACCTATAACTCTGCTTGGGATTATTGTTGTTGGTAACCAAAAGCACAATAGGTGAGGAAGAGGTGATGTTCAAAGCCGAGAAAGTGTGAGTAAGTTGTGCCATATCACTCTCTTCCAAAAGAACCATAGATCTTACAATATCAAACTTGGGCAGGGGATCCTTATGAAGAATGATTCGAGCAAGGTCGGGAAACTTAGTGTTGGGTTCACTACTTGAAGGATCTTTGAAGCCTTGATGACAATACAAAGAGTGTGCGGAAACCAATCTTTATATATAAGAAGAACAATAAAAATAACCAAACATACAAGCCTCAATATATTAATACGATCACTCTTAATAGTGATAGGGTTTTATAACCTTGAAGCTATATTAAACAATGAGAGAAATGTGTAGAGAATATGTGTGTGTAGAAGTGTGTACCTCTCTACACCCTAGGACCTCCTTTTATAGTGCAAGGGGTCCTAGGTGGTTACAACATAATTAATACTTTCCAAAGTATTATACATTAATACCATTTAATTATTTCCTAAATAATATTGTAACCTCTTCATCATAATCAATATCTTTAATACTTTCCATATAAATAGGAAGACTAAATATTTGATCATATCTTCTACAATCTTCCTTGATCTTATCTTCTACAATCTTCTATCAACTTTATAATACGACCAGGAGGAACTGTAACACCAGGAGTAACGAAGTACTCCAGTAGGAACTGTAACTCACCAGGAGTAACGGAGTACTCCAGTAGGAACTGCATATTACCAGGACTAACTTCTAAATCCATGAGTCCTAACAATCCTCCCCTAAACTTGAATTTAACTTTGTTGAGTTCAAGTTTCCAAGTAGATGTGTCACTAATAAGCATGAGGATTGGAATATGAACCACAACAGCAACAAGCTCACTTGATAAAACTAGAAGAAACACAAAAGTAGATGTTGATACACGAACGACTGAGCTTCTTTAAAGCTTGAAAACATCTGCACATGTTAATTCTTGACAGCAACAGGAGCAGATTTGATGAGCCTTTACCAAGTAGCTGCTCACTCTTGGGCTAGCCAGTCTTTTGGTGGAATCATGACATCACCCTAGGAGACTAGTACCCAGTCCAACTCTTGGAACATGAATCATTGGTGAGTTGGAGTACCCTGATGATTTTTTGCAAACCATCATAGCCATCAACGGATTTGATATGTCTTTACCAGAAGCCGTACCCTTCTGGACTCGCCAACTCTTAGCAATGAAGCATCGGTGAGTTGAAAACCCTATAGCTTTGAGCAAGCTATTATAGCTATCAACGGATTTGATAAAATCTTTACCAAGAGCCGTACCCCCTTGGATTAGCCACTTTTCAGTCTAGGACCATGGCAAGTGAAAACCATCCAGTTTTGGGTAACCTGGCAACCATAAACGGATTTGAAAATCACACTAGGAGCCGTACCCTCAAGGTGAATCAACTCTTTCTTGTCGGTTAGACATGGTGAGTTTAGGACCATTTGTTGTGTGGGGGGCAGCCAACACCTAAGTACCAAACAGAAACAGCCCAAAAAGTGAAATATATACAAAGGTATTTTGATTCAAAAGTTTCTATTTTTTTATTTATTTACTTTTTTATTATTTTTTTTAATTTTTTTTTAATTTTTTAATTTTTTAATTATTTATTTATTATTATTATTATTATATTTTTTTAATTATAACCACTCAAAGACTATGAGTCAACCAGCAAGAACGTAGAATGCATCAGGAAGAACAATGGTCCACCAGAAGCAGGATGAGTGCAACCAGGAGGAACTATTGGTCGACTAGGAGCAACTTAGTTCTACTAGGAGGAACCATATCCACCAGCACCAATGTCAACCTGTAAAATTGATTAGACAGAAAAACACAAGAATATACACAGTTATACATACAACAAGCCTCCCTTTAAGCTAAAACTCCCCTCAAATAGAGCAAAGTATTCACCATCAAAGATTTTTTATTTTATTCTTTCTTTTAATTTTTTTTTTAAACTTCTCTTGTCCTGCAAAAAGTTAGTTCACACAAATATATAAAATACAAAACATAGTAATTTATAATCACACTTGCTGAAATAAACACAAACCAAACAAAGATTAGTGTTTATGGAAGTCCCAAGCTAAGACAGACTTGAATCTTCCAAAAACATCAACATAGTCATATCTTGTTAAGGTTTTTGATGCACTATTTGATTTGGAGACATGTTGTAAACCATCTTGTTTAGGTTTCCAAACCCAATGGGCTAAGGCCTTAACAATATTAACATTTGTTTTGGATCGTGCAGACTCAACCCTAGTACCTTTAACATTATTAAAACATGTTGGTTGTGAAATTATGTTACTTTTTGGATTAGGGTGAAAAACTCTACCAAAGTTCTTATGATTTACCCGTCTTGAGTTATTCCCCACCGGCTTAATCTGTTGTTGATCATTAATCTTTCTCTTGTGTTTACAAGTATATTGCAAGTGGCTAAAACTACCACACACATAGCAAGCCTTATTTTTGAACTCAAAGTTATCACCTAATTTCTGAGTCATCATGCCATTCCAATCTCTTTGATTACCTCTAGGACTCTTATTGTTTTTCCCAGGGTTATCTGCTTTCCTTTTACTGTCATTCTTAGCACAAACAGATTGAGGGTAGAACTTAGGTGATTTAGCACTTAAGGTAGAATTGCATGAGGCATTTTTACTAGTGATGGGTTCAGTTTTAACAGGATCAGGCACAGACGCAAGTGTACCAACACTAGAGTCAGACTCACAAGAGTCAAGGTCATTGGTGTTAGGTTCTAAAGACTTGTCACTAAAGTTACAAGAGACAAAGTCATTAGACACAGAAATAGTTTCAATTGAGATAGTGGACCTTGTACCATATATGACTTGAGATTTATCAAAGTCAGAGTGGTTCGAGATAGGCATGAATTCCCCAGTGATAGGTGGAGGAACAACATGCATCTTTGCATCTGGTTTATACCTATTGAAAACAGGCCTACCTTCCACATCTTCAGGGGTAGTGTCAAACACACTAGACAAAGAGGAGTCAAAAACATCATTTGGCCCAATATAGTTTCTAAACCCCAAACCAATTTTAGTCCTACCAGACATGGAGCTATCTACTAATTTGATTAGGTTTTTAGAAGAACTTGTCCATTTATCAAACCTAGCCAAAGCGCTATCCAGATTAGCTTGTAGCTCCTGCTTTTCTTTGTTTAAATCAACATTAAGTTTTTCAGAATATGACAATAAGTTAGTTGTGTTTTCTAAGTCAATACTTAATACCCTAATCTTATCTTCATACTCTAATTGAGTATTTTGAAACCATTTCTTCTGTTGTTCTAATGTTTTAAGAGCACTTTTGTATGCTTGAACTTCTAGATAATATTTGTCATTTTCAGCATTCAAATCAGCATATTGTTTTTGAAGTTCTAAATATTTATGTTCATATGTTTCAGAATAACCAATTACTAAGTCATAGTTGTTATAAGCATGCATATTATTCTTTAATTTAGCATTATATTCTCTAACTTCAGATTCAGTCATAAGAATTACCTCATTGTCTGGGATTGGAGTTCTGCACGCCATGTCTTCTTCGGCAACACGGATGTATGAATCTTGTTCTTCTCAATCAAAGCTTCTCAACGAGGCTCTGATACCACTTGTTGGGTTCACTACTTGAAGGATCTTTGAAGCCTTGATGACAATACAAAGAGTGTGCGGAAATCAATCTTTATATATAAGAAGAACAATAAAAATAACCAAACATACAAGCCTCAATATATTAATACGATCACTCTTAATAGTGATAGGGTTTTACAACCTTGAAGCTATATTAAACAATGAGAGAAATGTGTAGAGAATATGTGTGTGTAGAAGTGTGTACCTCTCTACACCCTAGGACCTCCTTTTATAGTGCAAGGGGTCCTAGGTGGTTACAACATAATTAATACTTTCCAAAGTATTATACATTAATACCATTTAATTATTTCCTAAATAATATTGTAACCTCCTCATCATAATCAATATCTTTAATACTTTCCATATGAATAGGAAGACTAAATATTTGATCATATCTTCTACAATCTTCCTTGATCTTATCTTCTACAATCTTCTATCAACTTTATAATATGACCAGGAGGAACTGTAACACCAGGAGTAACGAAGTACTCCAGTAGGAACTGTAACTCACCAGGAGTAACGGAGTACTCCAGTAGGAACTGCATATTACTGGGACTAACTTCTAAATCCATGAGTCCTAACAATCCTCCCCTAAACTTGAATTTAACTTTGTTGAGTTCAAGTTTCCAAGTAGATGTGTCACCAATAAGCATGAGGATTGGAATATGAACCACAACAGCAACACGCTCACTTGATAAAACTAGAAGAAACACAAAAGTAGCTGCTGATACATGAACGGCTGAGCTTCTTTAAAGCTTGAAAACATCTGCACATGTTGATTCTTGACAGCAACAGGAGCAGATTTGATGAGCCTTTACCAAGTAGCTGCTCACTCTTGGGCTAGCCCGTCTTTTGATCATGACATCACCCTGGGAGACTAGTACCCAGTCCAACTCTTGGAACGTGAATCATTGGTGAGTTGGAGTACCCTGATGATTTTTTGCAAACCATCATATCCATCAACAGATTTGATATGTCTTTACTAGAAGTCGTACCCTTCTGGACTCGCCAACTCTTAGCAATGAAGCATCGGTGAGTTGAAAACCCTATAGCTTTGAGCAAGCTATTATAGCTATCAACGGATTTGATAAAATCTTTACCAAGAGCCGTACCCCCTTGGATTAGCCACTTTTCAGTCTAGGACAATGGCAAGTGAAAACCATCCAGGTTTGGGTAACCTGGCAACCATCAACGGATTTGAAAATCACACTAGGATCCGTACCCTCAAGGTGAATCAACTCTTTCTTGTCGGTTAGACATGGTGAGTTGAGGACCATTTGTTGTGTGGGGGGCAGCCAACACCTAAGTACCAAACAGAAACAGCCCAAAAAGTGAAATATATACAAAGGTATTTTGATTCGAAAGTTTCTATTTTTTTATTTATTTACTTTTTTTATTATTTTTTTTTATTTTTTAATTTTTTTATTTATTATTATTATTATTATAATTTTTTTTTAATTATAACCACTCAAAGACTATGAGTCAACCAGCAGGAACGTAGAATGCATCAGGAAGAACAATGGTCCACTAGAAGCAGGATGAGTGCAACCAGGAGGAACTATTGGTCGACTAGGAGCAACTTAGTTCTACTAGGAGGAACCATATCCACCAGCACCAATGTCAACCTGTAAAATTGATTAGACAGAAAAACACAAGAATATACACAGTTATACATACAACAAGCCTCCCATTAAGCTAAAACCTCCCCTCAAACAGAGCAAAGTATTCACCATCAAAGATTTTTTATTTTATTTTTTCTTTTAATTTTTTTTTAAACTTCTCTTGTCCTGCAAAAAGTTAGTTCACACAAATATATAAAATACAAAACATAGTAATTTATAATCACACTTGTTGAAATAAACACAAACCAAACAAAGATTAGTGTTTATGGAAGTCCCAAGCTAAGACAGACTTGAATCTTCCAAAAACATCAACATAGTCATATATTGTTAAGGTTTTTGATGCACTATTTGATTTGGAGACTTGTTGTAAACCATCTTGTTTAGGTTTCCAAACCCACTGGGCTAAGGCCTTAACAGTATTAACATTTGTTTTGGATCGTGCAGACTCAACCCTAGTACCTTTAACATTATTAAAACATGTTGGTTGTGAAATTATGTTACTTTTTGGATTGGGGTGAAAAACTCTACCAAAGTTCTTATGATTTATCCGTCTTGAGTTATTACCCACCGGTTTAATCTATTGTTGATCATTAATCTTTCTCTTGTGTTTACAAGTATATTGCAAGTGGCTAAAACTACCACACACATAGCAAGCCTTATTTTTGAACTCAAAGTTATCACCTAATTTCTGAGTCATCATGCCATTCCAACCTCTTTGATTACCTCTAGGACTCTTATTGTTTTTCCTAGGGTTATCTGCTTTCCTTTTACTGTCATTCTTAGCACAAATAGATTGAGGGTAGAACTTAGGTGATTTAGCACTTAAGGTAGAATTGCATGAGGCATTTTTACTAGTGATGGGTTCAGTTTTAACAGGATCAGGCACAGACGCAAGTGTACCAACACTAGAGTTAGACTCACAAGAGTCAAGGTCATTGGTGTTAGGTTCTAAAGACTTGTCACCAGAGTTACAAGAGACAAAGTCATTAGACACAGAAATAGTTTCAATTGAGCCAGTGGACCTTGTACCATATGTGATTTGAGATTCATCAAAGTCAGAGTGGTTCGAGATAGGCATGAATTCCCCAGTAATAGGTGGAGGAACAACATGCATCTTTGCATCTGGTTTATACCTATTGAAAACAGGCCTGTAGAATATTGATAACCTATGAATCTATGAAGTGGGTTGATGTTTTCTAGTGAGAGAAACTAGAGAGAGAAAGTGAGAGAAAATGTGTATGATTTTATTAATATGAAAGTGCAAATGGAACAACAACCAACCCCTTTCCATGGTGGAAAGGGGTATTTATACTCCAAGCCTAACATTGGGCTTGGGCCGGTCCATGACAAGCCCATGGACCGGTTCTTACTTAACTTAATAAGTAACTAATATCTATTTGCTAACTACGAGCTATTACAACATAAATCATATTGTGGAGTGACCGATACTTCTAATATACGTTAAAACGTATTTCTAACAATCTCCCCCTAAGGGAGGTCACTCCACGTTACAAAGTCCTAAACCTAGCATACTATACTAAGTCTTCGTTCTTTAGCTCGTAGTCTTTTCTTCTTTTCTTTCTTTTGTTGTGAATATGTTGGTTTGATCTTTTTGGCTTTGGCTTGAGAGCATTGTTCTTTGGCCTTTCACGTGCGATCTTTGCCTTTCTTGTGAACTTTGCCTCCTCGTGACTTCATGTTCCACACACTTACGTCTTTTTGTTGAATTCTCGAAAGTTTCAGAGTTTGGTACAGCGGAAGACTTCATCTTGTACTTTCTTGAATCTTTGCTGAACTTTGTTGCAAAAGACATAAGCATGTGGGAACGACTTTTACAGGTACACCGCAACACCACCGTCTTCACTGGTACACAGCAACGCCACCGTCTTCAACAGGTACACAGCAACGCCACCGTCTTTAACAGGTACACAGCAACGACACGAATAAAATGGCTTTGAACATTTTATTCTAATTCGGTAGCATTTTACCTCCGGTCGGTGAAGACCGTTGGACGATATTAGATATCGTACCCGTGACGGATAGTTTCAATTAAGTAACTTCCTGACAGGATTTCGCGGGTAAACCCGTTCTCTTTATTCGACCGTCCAAAGCTGACTGCGAACATAAAGAGTGAATCACTTGGATAAATTATCCTTGTGATTTGAAGCCGTCAATTCATGAAACCTGGAACAAGTGAATTTCAAATAAGATTTTCACCATCGTTGCTTTCCAGTTGTCACGAGCTCAATTCATAAAGAATCTTGCACGTCACCTACCAAGTGCTGTTTGATGTTAACACTAGAAGGATTTCCACTCGTCACTGTGGTCAATACAGAGTCACTCTGAGTGTTCTGGCAAGATCATATGATAATGCGAAGAGGCCTGGAACGAGTTTAAGTTCAATTAAGAATTAAACCACTGTTACCTTCCAGTTTTTCACAAGATTGGTTCTAAAAGAACCGCACGTGTAACCTACCATGAGCTTGTTTGATGTTGGCTCAAGCAGGATTTCCATCTTCATTGTAATACTTACGTATTACTCGGATGTTCTGGCAATATTACAGGAATATTGCGTAGGACTCATGAAAATCTCTTACTTTTCACAGTGTATGAGAAAGCAAGGAATAAATGGAAAGTGTCCTAATGAGACTTTTGATGATCTCTTGGCTCTAGACTCGATTGTGCGTTTTGATTTAGTGAGCGATGGCTGGAGAGGAGTGCCACCTTTTCAATACTAGTCTATTCGAAGTGAATAAACCAATAGATAACGTGTTGATCTCCGTATGATTAAAACAAATACCTTTTGAGAGATATTTGAGTTAGCTGGGAAGGGTTGTGCATTGCATCACTAGGTCCATGATGTATTTCTTCAATACCGAGAATCATTAGCAAAAATGACCTCAATAGCATATGTATTGACCCGGTTTCTGCCTAAAGTTGTAAGGAGGGCTTCTTTCTTTACACCCTTTATCTTTACAATTCTTTTTCATTCTTCAACCCCTTCAATGCTTACCAATACATCATCACTAGCACCTTGTTGTGATTGTTCCAGTGCTAGCTTAAGTACTTGGTCGGCATTCAGCTACGTTCACATTCTTTCTCCATCTTTCCTAGGACTTCTAATTCTATCTAGGGAATTGTCCTTGGGAAGATTCCATCGGCTCTGATGAATCATTGGACTAAACCTATTCCTACCACCCTTTTGTCACCACCTTCGTCGTGAATTAAGCGTGTTTTGGGAAGGAATTGCCACCATGAAAAATCATTGTAAAATCACATAAGGTACTTGTGATATTAAAATCAAAAGTTTTGTACCTTAGGTGTTTTGTTCATCAAAAACGCTCCCCCTTAACACGTGCTTAGCACATATTAAGTTGGAATATCGTTAAGTCTTTTTCATCTTTTAGCCAAGTATCACTTAAGTCTCCTTAATCCCATTTTCTCCCCTTATCCAAAATGTTAACCATTAATATTTGGGATATTGAATGGATTAACCGGTCTTTGGGTAAAAATGAAATCGATGTTTGGCCATAGAACAAGTTATTGCTCCCCCTTAATTTAATAAGGGATAGTTGTAGTGCTTTGGTATGATATATTTTGAAAGATTTAGAATCTCGTGAGAAATTCTTGAAAAATTATCATACTTTAGCACTACATCAAGCCATTACAGCACAATATTCACAAATATACATATTCACAATTGAAAACCAATATAAAGTGGACCTGAAATGTACGACCCATTAGATGGATCGTTGCAGTAGCTTGTGGTGCACTAAATATGGTCTACCACCCACGAATCTTTCCAAGCTCCTCATCAATCTACGTTCACGGAGCTTCTGATCGATCTTCTTGATGACATACTTCGCCATCTGCCGGTAACCCGGATGCCAATCCTCCGTCATTTCTGGCAAAGTCCCACCCGAGTTCAGCTGCTCCAACTTTCCTCTGACTTGTAGAAGAGTCCCGTCACTGTACTTATGGAGCTCACCCACCCTCATAAACTTCATTAAACCTCGACTGTTCAAGTAGAAAATGCCGTAATTTGGGACAGAAATGCCGGTATAGGGACATCTTTCTACATGTTGAGGTAGCACTTTATTCACTGGACGGGTTAGGTTAAGCTTCCTTTGATAGCTTTCGACTCCCAACTGAAGATCGTCAACTCGTGTCTTGATGACAACGCTTCGTGTGAACATACGAAGTGCTGTATTCAACGCAATGAGGTCTTCACGAGGAATATGTGTGAGTTGATCTCGGGTCATCAGAAGCAGCATATCTTCGATATCCTCAAGGCGAATGATGGAAAAATCTCCCTGCTGGATTTTGTATTCCCTGTCATCCTCCTTTTCAAACGAATCTCCGTCACATGATAATAGCCATTCTTGGCTTCAGTTTTCATCCCTAAAATGCTGGAGATGCGGATGTCGGATCTAACGTTGCTTCCAGAATTGACTAGGCAGCAACCCCTGTACGCCCTTCGGACTCGTTCGTCCCAATGAGATGCACCTATGACAGCATACATATCATAATTACGATTTATCTTTGGGACCCAGAGTCGGTTTACCTTTTCCTCGATAAAGGGTATTGTCCCCCAGTTGGCAGCTTTCAGCAAGGTCAGGGAGGTTGCGTACTTTGATGACCCCTTCAGTAGATACACAAGATCATTGGTGACGAAGAAGTCAAGAGCAATCTGATTATCTTGAGTAGGATCCATTGGAGGTGGAGCTCTTTCTGATTCATGAAGTCCTGGCCGTTGAACGGTATTCAGAGCCTTCAGGATCTCATCGGCATAATACTCGAACTCCATTTGGGTCAACCGGGTTTTGGCGCGTAGTCTCTTATCCTTCAGGGCTTTCTTCACCAAGGATGGAGTAACCGAAGTCTTATACTCATGAGCAAGAAATGCACATAAGTCAATCGGACTGCGGATACGAAGATACAAAACATCTTTGTCGGCGTCGGTGATCGGATCATACTGCGCTGCTGCCGTGATCCAAGCCTGTGGTGGTGCAGTCTCGTCAATCTCCAACGTGTCTGCCCAGTCCCTTGTGCTTGGAACAGTAGATTGTGGGTTTTGTTGCAGAGGAGTGGAGACGTGAACATCTGCTTGTTCTGTTTCAGGCATGTCGGCCGTGTCATGAATGGGTGAGTGTTGTGCAGCTTCAGGTTCGGTTACCGATTCTGCGATCACAGGAACAACAACAATAGAACTAACAGGGTTAGTTGTAACAGGTATGGATGCAGGGATAAATGTACCAGGAATAGATGACCCTGTAGTGGCATTCACATCGTGGCGCCACTTTGATCGTCTGGATTCCGTGGAAGTAGATTTCTCCTTTGCTGTTGCATCTTTCTTTGACTTGGTGCCAGACTTAGCAGGTTTCTTTGAGCTGGCAGCCTTATCCCCTTTCTCAGGCTGTTTACCCCCATCAGCATCCTCATTATCATCCCCGTTGCTCCCCCGAACACTCTCCTCATTACCATCACCACCATCATCGCCATCATCATCATCGTCATCATCATCCTCATCATCATTATCATCATCCTTATCATTATCATCCTCATCATCCTCATCATTCTAATCCTCATCATTCTCATCATCATCATCATTCTTATCTTCTTCTTCTTCTTCTTCCTCTTCTCCACCAGTACCCTCTTCTTCGTCACTCTCTTCCCTTTCTTCCTCAGGGAGAATGTGGTAGGGTACCACACTTCCAAACGTCTTGAACAACCTATCATCCTCCATGATAGCATCATTTAGGGATTTGAAGAGAGCCCGTTGAATCCTCGATTTATCAAACGATCCAAGTTCCTTCATTCGAGCTTTGAGGATCTTCTTAAGTTCAAAATCCGTCAAGTCATAAGCAATCTTGTAGGCGGCTTCTGAAGGATTGGATGATTTGATCATTAAGTTGTCAGCAGCAAGCGTCTTCAAATCATCACGCAGTTTAGGCATTAGGGATTCAACGGAGTCTTTCACTTTCTGCTCAATAGAAGCTTCAAGAGCTGCTTTTTGCTCTTTAAGGTCATCCTTAATAGCTTTAAGTCTCGTAATTCGTGCTTGATGCCTATCAGCTTCAGCCTTTTTAACCCGAGCAAGTTCTTCTGCATGAGCTTTACGTGTAAATTCCATGTCTGCAGCGAACTTAGCAATCAACTCTTCTTGAGCTTTCTTAGATGCTTCTTCACTTTGAGCTCGTCTAAGTAACTCTTGGCGAAGTTCATCCATTTCTCTCTTGTGATTATCCACATGTTTATCCAACATCTCGGCCATTACCAATGCGGCCATTGCAGACGTTGCAGAGCTGCTTTGGGTTGATGGAATAGGCTCGGTTGTAACTGCGGTACTAAGGATGGGGTTTATTGGTGGTGGAGGAAATGGTGTTGAAAACGGTTTGGTTGGTAAAGGTTGAGTTGGTTGAAGTTGAGTTGCTAAAGGTTGGGTTGACACCATGATCGTAGGAGCAACAGACTCCTTTTCCACACTTGCTGAAATAGGGATTGATGGCTCCTTCGAAGTGGAATAATGTTCAGGTGACCCAAACTCATCAACATCATCTGGTTCCACGTACTCATCCTCAACATCTACCCTTGCACCTGAACCACTCCCGCCAGTATCTTTCCTACTCCTTTGAATAGCTATCTTCATCATTTGTTTCTCAGTTTTATCAAGAGCAGGATCAACAATGTCTTCTTCGTCACGTAGACGTATCTCATCAGCCTTACCCTTTCCCTTCTTACCCTCTGTCTTCTTCTTCTTGGTTTTGGGTTCAGGTAAATCTGTTTGCTTCCTTTTACCTTTGCTCTTAACCGTGGTAGATGAGTCTTCACCTGCTAGAATACTTGCTCGTTGATTCTCAATTTCTGTTAGCAAGTTCTTGTAATCAGCAGATGCAATAATCTCATCGGTCAGAAGATGACTTGGAATGGGACCAGGAATAACCGTATTCGAATGAGTCTCCTGCCTTAAGTCTACCAAATCATCATCATCCATCGTGTGGTGACGACTACCTGCACGCTTGTTAATGGATGCATCGTTTTCCATAAAGTAATGTATGATCAACTTAATAAACCTAGGGTACTGGTAGCTTTTAACCTTACCCTTTGTGTTTGTGAAGAGTTGAAAAGTAAACTCCTCCCACAGCAGTGATGCATAATCAATACCCATACCTTTAAACATACCATAAAACATCTTGATGATTGGTGGACGAACAGCATCAAAACCCAGTTGTTTTGGGTGTTAAACATCGGCTTAGAATCCCAAAAATAGCTTTCCATGGTTGACCAACTTTGGCAGTAGTAAACTCAGACGGGGTTCGTATGTCAAGACATCCAATGGCGGTGAACATCTCCATGATCTGGTCCTTAGTCGGGTTGGCTGAGTATGATAAGTCTTTGAGTGTCGGCCGAAATCCAAAAATCTTCCTAAAGTCTGACACAGTAAGCGTCTGCTGCTTGTTGTCCAAGGAAAAAGTGATTTTGTTGGACGTCCTCTCTTTGGTAGCCCAGAACTCGTAAAGGTAGTCATAGGGTACTGAAGCACTTCTCCTTAGCGCATGCTTGAAATGAGATTTATCAAGCATGGCTGTACCTACCTTAAATCCATTATGGGTAGAGTGAGATACCTCCTTCAAACAAAAGTTGTTCGGAATAAACTTTAGAGTCTTGGCTTCGGCAATGGCGGTGGCTCTGATGTGTTGTATTTGTTGTACGGTAGGGTTAGTCATCGTCTCTGCTTAAGATAAAACACAAAGGTTGATACATACAAGTATGAATATCATTATGATTTTAAACCTAAGCATTGTACATATGACATAATCCCTTAAGCTTTGAAACCATTCAAACATCTTCTATACGGAATAATCATTCAATTCGGAATAATAGGTCTATGCTGAATATAAATCCTATGCGGAACATAAGGCCTATTCGGAACATATAGCCTATGCGGAATAACATCCTATGCGGAACATAAGGTCTATTCGAAACATATAGCCTATGCGGAATAACATCCCTATTCTGAATAAATGGGCTATTCGGAACATTTATCCTATGCGGAATAAAATCCTTATTCTGAATATTGGGCCTATGCGGAATAAACCCTTATTCGGAACATTGGGTCTATGCGGAATAAAATCCTATTCGGAACATTGGGCTTATGCGGAATAAAATCCTATTCGGAAAGACTTTGCCTATGCGGAATAAATTCCCTATTCGGAACATTTTGTCTATGCGGAATAAAATCCTATTCGGAACATTTGGGCCTTATGCGGAATAAAATCCTATTCGGAAAGACTTTGCCTATGCGGAATATTCAGTCTATTCGGAAAACAGCTTCTATGCGGAAAGATTTCTCCATGCGGAAAGATTTGGCCTATGCGGAAAGCTTTTGTCTATGCGGAAAAACTTTTCTATTCGGAAAACAGCTTCTATGCGGAAAGATTTCTCCATGCGGAAATTTCTTTCTATTCTGAATGAAACCGTTATCGGAAAGTCATTCTTACGCGGAAAGTTTTTCAACACTTATATATTTTCTAATTAAGCATGAAATCGTTTGATTCAAGTGTTCTAAAGGCCAAATTAGTGCAATTAGATCTATTCCGAATACAACCCAGGCAAAACCCCCAATTTAATTAACCCTAATTAAGCAGTAACTTCAATCTATTGATTCCAGTTAAAAGGAGATAATTAAGTTGATTTGCATGAATGATTAATCCGATTGAATACCTTTTGAAGATCTTGAACAAGAAGATTAATGAATTGATTCGTGTTTGTTTGATTTCCGTGAGTGTTTGTGTGTTTGTTTGTCAATGGCGGCAAAGATAGAGTAAACAGTGAAAGAAGAAAGGGAACGGGGGTGGGTGATTTTGACTAGGTCAAAATTTTTTACAAGTTTGACCTATTGTCAACTTTACCCCCTCAATTTTTCTACTTTCAACAAACAAAGTTCTTTTGTTTTTCCAAGTTTTAAATCTTGTCATTTTGACCTATCTTATGTTAATTACCCTAGCCTTTGTGATTATCCTATCTTAACACAAGCACAAAACTATTCATGACAAGCTTATAAGCAACAACAAGACAAATGCCAAAGCAATCCAACCATTAACCATTAAGCTTTTTGAGTTTCCTTGAAAACTTTTGAAGATCTTTTTGATGTGAAAGATGATGTAACATTTTCTCCCCCTTAAACGATGACCCGTTTTATATTTAAAGAGCTGTAGTCATTGTTTAACGAGGCACATGATGATGAAAAACATTTCCCAATTGATATCTTGAAAAAGTTTGATTCGTGGTGTCAATAAGATTTCTCTTATTTTAACAAATTAATGCACTGAGACGTACACTAATTTGTGTTAGACCAAGTTGTAAAGTAAACTTGATCCCTTTGCATGATTTGGCTTGTAAATCACGCCCGAGAAAATTAATTCCCGTTCTGAGCCAACGTTTTCCAAAGAAATACGTGACTTTAATATGAAAACCGGGTTGCAGTCAGAAATAACTACAAGCCATAATGGGCATGTTTTAAAATTGTACAACTTTTATACGGACTCTATTTATGGCACCGTGTCAATATTAATCGACATTTCTAAGGCCGTAAATATTACCGTACTAAAAGACATGCCCGATTTAAAACGAAAAATATTTTTGGTTTTTCTTGATTTTATAATTTTTATGGTTTTTCTAGGTTTTATATTTTTTATGGTTTTTCTTGGTTTTATATTTTTTATGGTTTTTCTTGGTTTTATATTTTTGTATTTTCTTTTTGTGTTTTATATATTTACGATAATATACATGATCACGAACAAAGGATACTCTGAATAGTTTACCACGACTATTCAGCTGATTCTTCTGCCAACTCTTTGAGAGTAGCTGGAGTGAATGATTTCATGCCAAGCTTGTCGATCAAAAACTCGATTCGTCCTCGATCTAAGGCTTTGGTGAACATATCCGCCAGCTGGTACTCAGTAGTGACAAAATACAGCTCGATCACTCCGTTCTCCACCTGCTCCTTAATGAAATGGTAGCGAATGTCTATGTGCTTAGCCCGGGAGTGTTGAACATAGTTGCAGCAAAGGGCAATGGCGCTCTTGTTGTCACAATACATCGGGATTTTGTTGAATCCCAAACCGTAGTCAGTTAATTGTGATCTCATCCAAAGGACTTAAGCACAACAACCGGACATGGCGATGTATTCAACCTCCGTGCTTGATATTGCAGCGCTTTTCTGCCTTTTTGAAGACCAACTGATCAATCTATCTCCAAGGAGTTGCACAGATCCAGAAGTGCTACGCCTCGTGTCTTGACATCCAGCATGATCGGCATCTGCGTATGATATTAAAGCAATCGAGGAATCTTTCAGATACCATAGACCACGATGAAGTGTTCCTTTTAGATACCGAAAGATCCTTTTAACTACATGTAGGTGCTTTTCGGTAGGCCGAGCCTGATACCGGGCACACATGCATACAGCAAATTGCAAATCAGGCCTGCTAGCAGTCAGATATAGAAGGGTGCCGATCATCCCACGGTAAAGTTTTGGATCGACAATAGTCCCATTCCTATCTTCATCTAACTTGGATTTCTCCACCATTGGAGTGTCCACGGGGTCACAATTCTCAAAGTTGTATTTCTTAAGAGATTCTAGAGCATATTTGGATTGATTAATAAAGATGCCTCTGGGATTTTGAGAAATCTGTAATCCTAAGAAAAATGAAATTTTTCCCATCATCGACATCTGAAAGCGTGTGGACATTATCTTCTCAAATCGATTTGACAATTCTATGTTAGTGGCAGCAAAAATTATATCATCAACATAAATTTGTACTAGAATCATGTCGTTGCCTTCTTTGAGAGTGAATAGAGTGGGGTCCACTTTGCCTTTGGAGAAGCCTTCCGAAATGAGATATGTTGACAGGAGATCATACCACGCGCGTGGAGCTTGTTTCAACCCATAGAGAGCCTTCTTAAGCTTGTACACATGATTAGGAAACTCCGTACTGACGAACCCATCCGGTTGACTAACATAAACTTCTTCCCTTAGTTCACCGTTCAAAAATGTCGTCTTCACATCCATTTGATAGACGATCATGTTCATATGAGCAGCAAACGCAAGGAATAGTCTAATCGCCTCCAATCTAGCCATAGGAGCAAAAGATTCCTCAAAGTCTATACCCAAGGCTTGTTTATATCCTCTAGCGACCAATCTAGCCTTATTCTTCAATACTGCACCCATCTCATCAAGTTTAACCTTATAAACCCATAACAAGGTAAGGATGTTCACCTTGTCAGGGAGAGGAACCAATTCCCATACTTCAAGTCGTTGGAATTCGTTTAGTTCCTCCTGCATAGCTTCAATCCAAGATGATTGGGTCATAGCCTGCTGCCAATTTTTGGGTTCAACTTCAGAGAGAAATGCATCAAAGTAACAATAGAGTGCATTCTCTTGTAATTGATGGCGTGTAGAGACTGGTCGATCTAGATCTCCAATAACATTCCTAATTGGGTGATCTTTTGTCCATTTAGTGCTATGGTTTTCAATCCTAGGTGGTCTGGAGTGAACAATAGAAGGAGCTTCTTCTGAGGTAGACGCGGCTGAAGGGTTTTCAGGGATCGCTACACCAAAGAAAGGAAGCTCTTGCAAGTGAGCATATTCCAAGTCGTGATCAGTAGAATCCTCTTCCACATCATTAGGCACAAGTAGGGGTGATGATTCAGGTGTAGTTTGAGAATCACTTGGTGAAGGTGCATCCGGTTCAATGTGAATTGTAGATGCATTAGATAAAGGTTCATTAGCATGAGCAACCACTTCAGGGATTGGAGCGATTACTACAGGTGCTGGAACTTCATCAGTCGGGGGATCGAAGAATTCATCAAACAACGGTTGAAACAGTTTATCCCACTCGGGCCTTGTTGGTGGTAAAAATGATGTAGAAGTAGGATTATTGGGAACTAATCCGGAACTGATAGCACCGGTTCCCATCTCATGAAGCGCGGGTTCAGAGCTGTGTTGCTCAGAAGCCATCGCTGTCAGCTCATCGAAATCTGCGTCCATAGTTTCTATAATCTTGCCAAGACGACGGTTATAGATTCGGTATGCTCTTTTGGACGGTGAGTAACCAATGAAAATACCTATATCGGCTTTCGGTTGAAGCTTACCCAAGTTCTCACTATTGATGTTTGGATAACAAAGAGCACCAAACACATGGAAAAATGAAACATCGGGTTTACGGTCATGTAAAAGCTCATAAGGTGTTTTTCCATGGCGTTTCCGAAGGATAGAACGGTTTTGGGTGAAACATGCAGTAGAAATAGCCTCTGCCCACAAGAACAATGGAGCGTTCGCATAAATAAGCATGGTCCTAGCAGCTTCCATAAGTGTACGATTCCGTCTTTCAACGACACCGTTTTGTTGTGGAGTGCGTGCAGCGGATGTTTCATGTGATATACCAACTCCTTCATAATAATCACGAAGAGTCTGGTTGACGAACTCTGTACCATTGTCTGTACGAATACGGCGGACAGTGGTATTCAAACGTACCTGAATGAATTTCAGAAAAGTGATGATAGCCTTCGGTGCTTCATCCTTTGTACGTAGAAATCTAACCCATGTAAACCTGGAGAAATCATCCACAATTACCAGAATGAATTTCTTACCGCTCACACTTTCAGTTCTCATCGGTCCACAAAGATCCATATGCAAAAGATGAAGTTTTTCTTGATTAGTGTCTTCAGCTTTGGGTTTGTAAGATTACTTGGTGCTTTTCCCCCTTGAACACGCGGAACATAAATGGTCCTTGTGAAATTTAAGCTTTGGAAGACCACGAACTAACTCGTTTTTAGCCAGATGATTAATAGCATCAAAATTAAGATGAGATAATCTGCGATGCCATAACCATGACTTGGTCTTAGATGCTTTAGAGAGAAGACATACTGGAGAGGCGGCCATCATATCTTGTAGAGACAACGTATAAAGATTTGCACCACGAGATCCCTTCAACAAATCTTTTCCTTCCAAGTTGCGGATGAAACAAGTGTGTTGTCGAAAAGCAACCTCAAGGTTGGAATCACAAAACTGTCCTACTGAGAATAAGTTATGACCAAGACCTTCTACATAGTATACCCTAGAAATCGTCACGTTTCCAATCTGATATTCACCATACCCCATAATCTTTGCTATATGATCATTCCCGAATTTAACCGTACCAAGAAACTTGCTGACGAAATTTCGGAGCATCGAGCGATTTCCGGTCATATGTTTTGAACAACCGGAGTCCAAATACCACAGGATGATTTGGACCACCTGAAAATATCACCACACAAAGACAATGTAGAGGTATCGGAATCTGAGTGTTCCTTGTTATTAGCAGGTACAGATTTAATAATCTTAGATTTGCTAACTCTAGGTTTCTTAGATATCCTAGCCTTCTTCTTCTTAATTGGTGGTGTAGATTCTAGTTGGCTTAAATTCTGAGGTATTTCTTCACTGATAGGCACTATAGTGGGGGCTGACCTAATTAAAGGGCGCTGTTTCCATACTTGAGTGCGAGTGTTCCTAGCTAAAGGACGCTCAGACCTAACCTCAATGGATGCATTCCTAGTTAAAGGGCACATTTTTCCATCTAATGTAAAGGTCCTACCAGTGGGACGCCATTGCCAGCCAACTTGGGCACGAGTTCTACCCGTTGGCTTCCATTCAAGACCATTCTTAATTGCATTCATTTCTGTTGATCCCAATCTTAGATCGATTAAGCTTTGTGTATACGAGATTAGATCAAGTACTACACGTAGAGAAACCTTTGCTTATGAATAAAGTAACTAAGTGTTATGCGGAATTAACACTTAATCTAAAACACAAAGATGTTAAACAAACTTTCACTTGTATTAGAATGATCGAACTTGATTACAATGAAAGAGGTTTAACTTGTGAAAACTTATGATAACTGATGATTAACTTTAACCTAAAAGATCTTCTTTTATAGAACAAGAAGTCTTGTACAATAAGCTACGAATCAACTATTCTAGGTAAAGATAATAATAGAAAATACAATGTCGAGCTTATCTTTACCATACACAAATAAAGAAACAAATAAAGAAAAAGATTCGTATGAAGATATATTCCATCAGTGCTAATCTTCAAGGCTGTCAGTGTTGACTTCTTCAAATGTCAACGCTTGGCTGTCAGCGTCCAATATCATCCTATCAGCGCTTGACTTCTTCTTATCAGCGTCTAGTGAACTGACCCATAATTTATTCCCAACAATCCTCCCCTAAACTTGATATCTATTCCAATGATCAAGTTTCTGAATAAAAACTTAAGGCTTAGGAGGAATCTTACAAAAACTTCTTATGTTGGTGATAAACATATCTAATCAAGTCTTTGGCCACATCACTAGTATAATCAATCTCCAAGGGTGTCTCCTTCATCTTCTCCAATACTTCTTTGGACAAGAAATAGTTAGCATCCACCAGTAGATACTCTGAAAACTTTGTAGAGCTCAAATGAAATACACCACAAGTAGAATAAATCCTCCAATGAAGATTACTGAGATCATCTTCAAGATCCTTCCATATGGCAGGATCTGCTTCCCTTGGACCACACAAAGTCAAAAATGTGTGCCATAGTCTTATTCCATTTGCTGAAGTAGGTGCTTCAGTTGTATACTTGGCCTCTATCAATCTCCATAGATGCACCAAGTCTTCTCTGTCTATGCTTGCAAAGATAGAAATAATTGAAGTGAAAGTATGTACCTCCTTTCCAAACCTGCCAATCTTCCAAAATCCACACTCATCTTCATCAAAACTTATGATTGGATTTCTGTCATCTAGAGGTACTACATTAACCAAATCTGAAGCTTCCAATGGAGAAAGCTTGAGATGCTTCCTTATGACACCTTCAGTTGGATAATACACATCCATATCTTTGGGAAATTGGAGAGGATCTCCTTTCTTCACTGGTCTTTGAGCAATCCTCATCTCCTTTTGAATCTGCATTTCCTCAGCAAGCTCTTGTTTCCTTTCTTCTGAAAGAAACTGGTAGACATTATTTTCTTGCACACTCCTCCAAATAGGATGTGCCCTATACTCTAGCTCCTCAAAAGATAAAGCCAGCAACTTCTTGTATGTCCATCTAGGTTGATGGCATCTAAGCAATTTGTAATACAACTGCCTTCTATCTCTTTTAAGCCAAGTCTTGACCTCTTGTGCATTAAACCTTAAAATCACCTTTATATCATCTTGTACCCTGAGAAGAACTTCCAACCCCCAAATTTGATCTGATAAGCTCATTCCTGGGTTGTCCATTACTTTGTCTTCCCAAGCATGGTACATTCTGGTGATTTCAGGAAGGTCCCAATCAATCTGATTCTTCAAATCACTCAATCTTTCCTTTGCTAACTCATCCCCATATTCAAGTCTTTCTGGATCTTCAATAATTTGAACACTTGAATCTGAGCTATCTCCTTCTTTTTCATCACCACTCTCTTCCTCACTTTCAGAAGTAGCAACAAATGGTGATCTACCACTCCTCTTCAAATCTCTTTCCAAAAGTTGTGCAGCCAACTGTTCATCAAATGCAATTTGTGCTGCATCTTTCTTTGGAACATCTTCTTCAACCATAATCCCCTTACCTTTGTCATTTGGATCAATAATAGGTAAGGTAGAAGAAGAAACCTGTGTGGACACATCTTTGATGATTGCTGATGACTGGAATACATCAACACCACCTGCAACTTTGTCAGCATTCAAGTTACCTTTGTCAGCGCCCCGATTACCTTTGTCAGCGCTGGATGTGTCAGTGTTCAAACCTGTATCAGCGCCCATTGTTTCTGTGAAAGATCCTTCCAAGTTTAATGGTGTCACCTTGGATGTATCAATAACAGGATGCTGCTTCAGACTTGTAAGAGCTTCAGCAATACCTAAAGATTCACTAAATTGTGAACTCTTCTCACTGGCTGTATGAATCAGCTCATCCTCTTCATCCTCCCCTTTGGAAGATTCCTCCATCCTACTCCTGCTACTTGGATTCTCCAAAACAGTTACCCGCTCCCTCAATACTTGGAGTTCACGGCCCTGTTTGTTGACAATTTGTACAAGGCTGACATTTTGCTTTTGCAAGCTAATGACAGCAGCCGTCAATTCAATCAATGTCATAGGTTCCAATCTGCCCTCAGCTAGAATGGGGATTTGACCTCCCAAAATAGAATCATAGGGCATGGATGAGGTCTTAATGATGTTGGGACTGTCTTGACCAGCTTCTAAGCCTGTGTCAATAGCCCCAGCCTCATCCATGTCACCAGCCACACTTGTGGAGGTGGTTCTCTCTGCTACAAGGCTAGGACCACTAGAGGAGAACACTCCAGTAGTCCTTTGGCGTTTATTCAACCTAGATTGTAAGGGAGTGGAAGAGGAAGTACATTGTGTGGGTGTTGGTTGGTGAAGGGGTGTTTGGGATTGTTCAGGGATGTTATCAGCGTTGGGATTGGCTGTGTCAGCGCCAACATTTTGAGTGTCAGCGTTGATATTAGGTTGGTCAACGTCCATGTGGTCTGGTGAAGGTAATGGTTCATGGATAGGCTCAAGTTGGGGTGCAGGGTCTGGTTGTGGTTGAGCAGCCTGAATTACTTCAAGCATAGCTTGGGTGAGAGGTATGGATCTGTTTGTGGAGCTCATTTTGTCAAAAATGGTTTTCTTTTGTTTAGGGATCTCATAAAAAGTGTCATGATCCCTAGTACAATATTCTTGTAAATCAAAGACCATTTGCAAAAATCTTGGGTAAGCCAAAGTCATTTTACTTCCCTTATTTTTACACATCCCTTCAAAAATCATTTTTGAAAAATTATACTTAAGCCCACGTGTGATACAAACCAAAGCACTTGCAATTGACCTGTTTATTTCATTAAAAGAAGTACATTTTGGACTTAAGCATTGGAGAAGGACATGTATCAAATATTTCCAATCCGAGGGAAATTCCTGCTTATGATATTTATTTAAAGTTTTACCAGCAGGAATAGGATAACCCAATTCCCTAAGACCTTGTTCTATTGTTGCAATGGCAAGGGTAGTCACACCATCAGCGTCATCAAGACGCAAAGCTTGGCGAACCAAGGCTTCAGTGACCACCCATGTTCTTCCATGAACAGTAGATGTTAATGTGGTCACTCCATTAGCTGTTGTGGAACTAACATTGTTCCAAAACTGTCTAATGTGTGCGACAGGGACTAGTGGCTCATGAGAAAGTGCATACCTTATAGAAGATGCATTTAAAAATGCCACCATTTGTGAATACTGAGGGAACAAATCATTATCAGCGGCCAAGTAAGCCACCATATTATGTTGGCTCTTGAACTCCAATGTCAGATTGCTTGAGTTGAACTTTGGTGCCATGTTTAAAGCTGTTTAGGTTATGTGATATGGGAAAAATCTAGGAGAAAAATGTTAGACAAGAAAATATGAATACCCAGAATAAAAAAGTTAGCCAAATTTATAGGAGAGATGCATGAGTTTGATTGGTAAAAAATGAGGCAGTTATATTCAAAGAGTAATGATGAAAATATTGAATCAAATATAATTTATCTCATGCATTAATTAAAAGTAACAACTCCCCAAAATTACGGCCAAAGATTAGTCAAAAAATAACAACTGGGTAGGACCCACTAGGTGTCAACGGTCAAAAATAGCCCATCAGCGCCCAACGGCTATATTTTCTTGTCAGCGTTTGCCTAAAGCCTTGTCAGCGTCACGATTGGACGTAACAGCATTTGGAGAAAAACTTGTCAGCGTCTAAAAATAAAAATATTTAAAAAGAAAAAGACCTTAACAAAGTAATTTATCCTGAGGGAAATATCTTACAAGTTGATAATAATTACTGGGCGGCAAGCACTGTCCACTTATGCACACTTGCTTAAGCAAGATAGACACAAATGTCCTCTAGTGTCCCTTGCTAACCAAAATACTTACCAACAAAGTTATTTCATAAAATTCTTTTTAACACCCAGGTAAACCCATAACAAAACTATTCCCAAGTCTCCCATCAGACCACAACCAATTCTAGGCCAAAAATGTCTTGGCAGCATGCATAGTGTGTCAACTTTGCATGCTACAGTGCCTCATGGTTTAGTAAAACTAACCCATACTCACCTGTGGACACAATCTAGAATTGTGATGAGAGTATTATAAGAATACCCAAAAGTCCTAAAGGTTC
Organism: Glebionis coronaria; assembly: GCA_025667525.1. Taxonomy (NCBI): domain Eukaryota; kingdom Viridiplantae; phylum Streptophyta; class Magnoliopsida; order Asterales; family Asteraceae; genus Glebionis; species Glebionis coronaria. Next base: position 541,867,977 of record CM046882.1, read on the forward strand.
CTTAAACCTCCCCTTAAACTATGATACATGAGTTTCTCAAAATATATATGAACATTAAAAATTTATGTCAAGATAGGAATATAAATATTCCAACCATCATCCATAAACAAAAACATGTCCAAATAGCTCTTCAAAGATCCATAAGCAACTCTGTATCCAATGGCATAAAGCTACCGCCACCTACACATTTAGATTGAAAACCACAAAACTAACATTTGTTGCTGACAGCGCCCCGACAACACTTATCAGCGTTGAAGGAACTCTTGTCAGCGTTAGACAATAATATCTCTAACAACGGCAAAATAACACTTATCAGCGTTACATTTACCTTTGTCAGTGTTAGAAAAATAAAGTGGAAAAAATCTAAATCATCACAAAGACCAATAACAATGCATTATCCTGTACATACTTTTACAAAAAGGTTCCAAAACACATACTAAGTGAGATTAACCATTCCAATATTTGTTACCAAATATTGAAATCTTCCAGCATCAAAAGGTTTAGTTAATAAATCAGCCACATTATCTTCTGTGGCTACCCTATCTGGTTGTATTAAACCTTTCTCAAAGCAATCTCTTATAAAATGATGTCTAATTTCTATGTGTTTGGTTTTAGAATGATGTACAGGATTTTTAATAATGCATAAAGTACTGTTATTGTCTACAAAAATCTTGGTATGCATAAAATTATACCCATAATCCAACAGCTGGTTCTAAATCCATAAGACTTGTCCACAACAAGCAGCTGCAGCAACGTATTCTGCTTCAGTTGTAGAATTAGCCACCACTGTTTGTTTCTTGCATTGCCAAGATATTAATCTGCTCCCAAGAAATTGACATCCACCAGTTGTGGATTTCCTATCAAACTTGTCACCACCATAGTCACTGTCTGAATATGCAATAAGCTCCAATGGAGAATCCTTTGGGTACCATAAACCAAGATCTGGATAACATCTTAGGTACCTAAAAATTCTTTTCACAGCAAAAAGGTGACATTCTTTGGGAGTCACTTGATGGCGTGCACAAGCACACACAGCAAACATGATGTCAGGTCTTGAGGCTGTAAGATACATCAATGAACCAATCATTGATCTATAGTGCCTAACATCCACATCCTTTCCAGCTCCAATTTTTCCCCAAGGGTGTTCCCTATCCATAGGAGTGGAAGCATCCTTTTCATGTGGAGAAAAACCATATTTCTTCAAGATTTCAGCTACATACTTGTCTTGGGAGATGAAGATACCATCTTCTTTCTACTGAACTTGTAAACCTAGAAAGAAGTTCATCTCACCCATTGCACTCATCTTGAATTTATCTGTCATAAGCTTGGAAAAGTCTTCACTCATCTTTGGATTAGAGGATCCAAAAATGATATCATCAACATAGACCTGAACAAGTAAGACATCCTTACCTTTCTTCTTTGTGAACAATGTCTGATCTATGGTGCCCCTTTTAAAACCATTTTCCACTAAGTAAGTGGACAATGTACCATACCATGCTCTAGGGGCTTGATGAAGTCCATACATAGCTTTCTTCACTCTATAAACCTTGTCTGGATTCTCAGGATCTTCAAAACCAGGAGGCTGCATGACATATACCTCCTCAACAATTGTTCCATAGAGGAAAGCACTCTTCACATCCATTTGATAAACAGTGAAGTTCATACAAGAGGCATAAGCTAGAAAAATTCTTATAGCTTCAATTCTTGCAACTGGAGCAAAAACTTCTTCATAATCTATACCTTCCTCTTGTGTATATCCTTGAGCTACCAAACGTGCCTTGTTTCTGACCACAATACCTCTTTCATCTTTCTTGTTCCTTAGAACCCATCTTGTCCCAATTGGTCTCACATATCTAGGACAATCAACCAGCTCCCAAACATCCTGTATAGCAAATTGGTGAAGCTCATCCTGCATTGCTTCCACCCAACTAGGTTCTTTGAGAGCATCAAAAATCTTCTTGGGTTCTTCTTGTGACAGAAAACATGCAAACAAACATGCTTGTACAAGAGGGGTATCAACCTTCTTGTGTATATTGGCAATAAATCCACCAAGATTTTGATGGGATCTTCTTGTCTGAACTGGAGCCATAACATCACCAATGATCTGAGATGAGGGGTGATCCTTTGCTGTAGAAGTGAGAACTCCTCCTTCAAAAAGTCTGGTGTCCTCAACTTCACGCTCCATGTTGCCAATATCTTCTTCATCAGACTCTCTTTGATCAACAAGAATCTCTTCATGGACATTGGAAGGTCCACCTAGTTCAAAATGGGAAGAGAAAAGATGTGCAAAGGTGTCATCAAAGTCTAAAGCTAGTTTGTCAGCGCTTGGGCTAACAACGCTTGAACTGTTGTTGTCAGCGTCTGATCCATCAGCGTCTGAATTGGTCTTGTCAGCGCTTGATTTCCCTTTGTCAGCGCCTGAAGAAGTATGCATGTTTGTATTTGGTGGTATTTGGAAACCACCATTATCTTTTCTAGCAGCAGCAGCAGCAGCATAATATTCATCTGTCCATATAGGAAGTGTAACATATTCTTGTGTGGGAGATGACTCAACTGCTGGTGGTCCATCCTTCTTAGCAACCTGTATACCTGAAACATTACCAATTCTCTTTTCCAAAACACTTGAAGTTGCCTTCACAATGTCTGGATCAGTAACAGGCATATAATTTAAAGCTCTAGATAAAGGTTCCAAGTCAAACAGCCAATTTGGACCACTTTCAGGATCACTAGGTTTACTCTCTAAAAACCTAACATGTACCTTTTCAAGTATACGTTTTTCTTTTTTAATGTAAACTCTATATCCTTTGCTCTGCACTGAATAACCCATGAAGTAGCCTTCATCACCTTTTGTATCAAATTTACCTAGGGCTTCACTAGTTTCTAAAACAACTACATGACAACCAAAAGGCTTGAGAAAACCAATATTTGGCTTCCTTCCCCAAAGTAACTCATAAGGTGTCTTATTATGTATTTTGTTGACCAATGCCCTATTTTGAACATAACAAGCTGTGTTAACAGCTTCAGCCCAAAAGGCTATAGGAAAGTGGGCATCAGCCAACATGGTTCTGGCTGCTTCAATTAGGGTTCTATTCTTCCTCTCAGCAACCCCATTTTGCTGTGGGGTTCTAGCTATGCTAAACTGCCTAGTAATCCCTTTCTTGGCACAAAAATCATCTAACAACTGATTTCTAAACTCACCCCCATTGTCACTTCTAATAATTTTGACCTCATTACCATTCTTCTTCTCAATCTGGGTAATGAAATTAATCAGACTTTGGGCAGTTTCACTTTTCTTGGCTAAAAAGAAAGTCCATGTAAACCTGGAAAAATCATCAGTGATGACAAAACAATATGATTTACCCTTCAAACTTTCTATATTAGTTGGACCAAAGAGGTCCATATGCAATAAGTGAAGTGGTTTAGAACTAGAGTGCACCTGTTTAGATTTGAATGAGACCTTGTGCTGCTTGCCCTTAAGACATGCAACACAAGAGTGGTCATTGTGGAAAGCCTTTTCAGGCAAACCATCAACTAAACCAAGCCTCACAAGTCTATTAATAATTTTAAAGTTTATGTGCCCTAATCTCCTGTGCCAAAGATTACTTTCATCTACTGAGGCTTTAGCATAAAAAATGACATCATTTTATTATTCATCTTAATTCCATTAAGATTCACATTATATATGTCTTTATGCCTTGGTGTTCTAAATTCTATGTATTTTTCCTCAGGGAGCTTGTAATCTTTGCTTAACACCAAGCACTCAGTATCTGTGAAAAGAACCTTATTTTTGTTATCACACTCTTGTGATACACTAAACAAATTATAATCCAGTTCTTTTACCAGGAAGACATTCTCAAAACGTAGATTATTGGTAATAAGGGTTCCTTTTCCTGTGATGGTGCCATAGCCCCCTCCAAAGAATACCTTATCACCATCTTGAATAGGAGTGAAGTTTGTCAGATAGTCTTCCTTTCCTGTCATGTGCCTTGAGCATCCACTATCCCAATATCCATAATCATTGATCTTCTTCTGAATGCCCTGCACATAAAGAAAACACATTAGTTTTCTTTGGGAACCCAAGCCTTAGAAGACTTGGATTCATCTGGTTGTTCAACAAGAACAGACTTGGTTCTCATAACAACCCCATTTTCATCCCTTTTTGAATGAAATTCCTAGTTAACCCCAATTGGTGTTGACATGGCCTTTGAAATATAATGAAACCTGTTGCATGTCATAGAAAGACCTGTAAAATTAGGGTTTTGGTCTTGTTTTGGTCTCCATGTTAAGCTAGTAGAGGCTTTAGACCTATTTCCCTGTGGTTGCAAATACCTAGGTTTGGCAGTGTGTCTGTCAGCGCTGAAATTGCTCTTGTCAGCGCCCCGATTGCCTTTATCAGCGTTAAACCTAGGGTTTGCTACAGGAACCCATTGCCTATTGGACCAAGTGTTTGACTTTTGGAAAGGTCTTAGGCCTTGTGTGTTAGACCCTCTAGAAAAGAATGGGGCTGGTCTAACAACTTGTGAACTTTTGTTCACAAAAGTATTGGGTCTGACAGTGTTTGACCTATGTTGACTTTCGTCAACGCTGAAATGGTTCCTATCAGCGTTGACATTGGAAGCGTTGACACATTTGTATGCCAAATGTGAAAAGCTACCACATGAGTAACAAGCTTTTCTAGACATAGTCTTAGGTCTAGAAGCAAAGAAGCCTGTTCCATGGTTACTAACTTGGCTTTTTGGTGACCTAGTATTTCTATACATCTCTGTATACTTAACACTAGGTTTTCTAACAGTTTGTGGGCCAAGGTCAACAGCTTTGCCAGTGGTTGGGTGTGTGATTTTAATAGGTGTAGGATCATGGCTCTTAATTGGTGTGGGCTCATTTGGACTTTCACACAACAACCCTCCCTTAACAAACAAAGTGTGGTTAGCTTTCTTCCACTCATCTAGATCAGTCAGTTTTTGTTTGTATTCTTCAACTGGGGAAGTCACTCTAGGTGGAGGAATGAATTCCTTCTCTTGAAGTTCTGGCAAGCCAGTCCAAGATAAGTCCTTTGATTGGACACCATAGAAATCCCCAGCTGGTGGTGGAACACCAGTATAATCTTTCATCCCAATTCCACTCATGTCCTTAGAGTCTCTTTGTTTACTAACACACTCTCCTAGGGATTGTGTGGCCTTATCAAATCTCTGGATTTTAAGACTCACATTATCTTTATTTTTGTTAGCCTCATCTAACTGAGCTATCAAATCAAGATTAACCCTATTTGTGATATCTTGAATATCTTTACTTTGATGTAGCTCATGTTTTAAGATATTTATTTGATCCTTTAAATCAAACTCCATTTTCTTATACTCAGATACTGTCTTTTCTGTTTGGGTAAGAGCAATTTGATAATTAGATACTTTGCATCTTTCAGTACTTGCCTCATCTAATAATTTTACTATCTCTTGATTTAGTTTTTCAGTATTTAAACGACAACCCTTAGAACATAAAGCATCATCATATACCTCATTATCTGATGAAGAGGAGGAATGTGCCATGAGAGCATATTCAACATGCTCTTCCTTAACTTCAGCAACCAAGGCTCTGTCCTCTTCCTCATCCTTGGCCAAAAAGTTCCAGCTCCAGTCCCATCCTCCAACGCCATCAATTTGTTGAACAGCAACCATGGCCTTGGGATCTTGGCTCTTAACCATTTGGCTTGAAGGCTTACCAGCATCAGATCTTCTTGGAGATCTACATTCCCTCATAAAGTGCCCCATCCTATGACAATTGTAGCACTCAACTTTGGATTTGTCAAATCCAGCAACATCCTTAGCATTAAAGGTCATCTTCTTCTTGAACCTTTTATTAAATCTGTTTGCTCTTAAACTTACAAGAGCCATAGTCCACTTGATGTCCATTTCTTCCAATTGCTCATCACTTATCTGCTCAAGATCTTCATATGTAATCCTTGAATCACTGGGCAACGAAGCAATGAATGCACACACAGTATCTAGATCTAAACCAGCAGGTTTAATTCTATCAGCGCCAAAGTTGTGTGTGTCAGCGCTTGAGTATAAAGCGTTGACAGGATATGATCCAGCGCTGACAGACTGTGATCCAGCGTTGACACATTGAGATCCAGTGCCTGGATGTCCATAGGAGTTCATGGAATCAAATTGGCCTTCACTTTGTGAGAAGAAAGCCATGTTGCTACTAGAAGATTTATTATCACTCTCCAAAAGCCATTCATTCTCCAACAATCTTAGTTTGTTGAAGATGTCATCAAACCTGGAGGTCTTGTGGGTGTTATTGACAAGAATGGATCTTGTCTCAATCTTCCATACATCACCAAGGCTTTTGAGAAAAGTAGCATTCAAGTCAGGGTCATCAATCTGTGTTCCCATGAAGGAAAGTTGACTTGTGATGTCAAGCAGTCTACTTCTCACACTGCTGAGATTCTCATTGGGTTGTGCTTTAAAGACAGCATACTCATGCATGAGTTGCTTCTTCTTTTCTTCTTTTGTGTTAGCATTGCCACCATGTGCTACTTCAAGAGCTTCCCAAAGCTCTTTTGCAGACTCAAAGCGTTTGTACTTGTGCTGATTCTCATGACCTAGGGCGTGTTTCATGATGTTCAAGATTTTCATGTCCACCCTTTTCTTGGCTACATCTTCAGCAGATACAGCTCTTCCATCTTCAGGCTTTTCCTTCTTATCAGCTTCAGGACAATTAGGAAGAGCTATCCTTGTGGCAATAGCATTAGCAATCTTTTGAGCTTTGTTGAATGTGTTCCCATATTCAACAATCTCCCAAAGAGTGTAGTCATGAATAGCGATATATTGCTCAAAATTAGACTTCCAAAGCTCGAAGTTCCTGGCATCAAACATGGGAATTTTGATGCTAGGGTTTGTGGAGTTGTTTTGTAGCAAAGCAGAAGGCTGATTTGTGCCAGACATGATGTTTTTAGGGTTTTGAGAGATTTAGGGTTTTTAGGGTTTGGTGTTTTAGGGTTCTTGCGTTACTTAAAGATCAAAAGTTTCTCAACAAGCTCTGATACCACTTGTTGATCCCAATCTTAGATCGATTAAGCTTTGTGTATACGAGATTAGATCAAGTACTACACGTAGAGAAACCTTTGCTTATGAATAAAGTAACTAAGTGTTATGCGGAATTAACACTTAATCTAAAACACAAAGATGTTAAACAAACTTTCACTTGTATTAGAATGATCGAACTTGATTACAATGAAAGAGGTTTAACTTGTGAAAACTTATGATAACTGATGATTAACTTTAACCTAAAAGATCTTCTTTTATAGAACAAGAAGTCTTGTACAATAAGCTACGAATCAACTATTCTAGGTAAAGATAATAATAGAAAATACAATGTCGAGCTTATCTTTACCATACACAAATAAAGAAACAAATAAACAAAAAGATTCGTATGAAGATATATTCCATCAGTGCTAATCTTCAAGGCTGTCAGCGTTGACTTCTTCAAATGTCAACGCTTGGCTGTCAGCGTCCAATATCATCCTATCAGCGCTTGACTTCTTCTTATCAGCGTCTAGTGAACTGACCCATAATTTATTCCCAACAATTTCATTCACATGCTCAAGAAGACACAAATCATGACGTTGGGAAACCATACATTCATTACAATTCCAACAATTTAAATTAGAATTCACGAATGGTTTTGGCTTCTGCACAGGCGCAGAGCTTTTAGTCTTAACATGATTCTTCTTATTTAAAACTGAACTAGCATTCCTATTGTGAACTTCTACTTTCTTCTTTGTGGCACTACTAGTGGAGGGCTTGATCTTATCTTTCTTCAGTGGCGATCCTTTAGCCTTAGTAGTCTCTTTTAATCCTGTAGAAGGCAAAGTGGGAATATTAGCAGCAGATTTTAAAGGTGCCTTACTTGATTGTGCCAATGACGGTTTTGCTCCTGGAGTCTTATTAAATGGAGTGACAGTAATGGGCCTATTATTAAGTAGTGTAGAACCTGGTGTACCTATGTATTGCAAATATGCCAAACAATATTGAACTCTCTTGACATATTCATGAGCCGAATAATAGTCGCTACTTGAGGGATCTAAGGCATAAAGATCGTCTAAAATATCCCTAAGAAGATCGACATGCTTAATGGCATTCCTCATATAATCATCATAGGTAACTGGGTTTCTCTTATGAAGCGGGTTCTTATAAAGCACTACTGACTTGGTTGTTGGAGCACTAGTGGACGGTGCAGAGTCGGTAGCTAAGTTATCAACAACTTCTTGTCGGGTGAGAAGAAGTGTCTCCTTTAACTCAGCCAAAACCATATTTTTGTCAATGAGCAGGATGTTCAAATCAGAGATTTCCTCGCACTTTTGGTTCAGTTGTTCAACAAAAGATTGTTGCTGTGCCGCATTAAAAGCGAAGCGTTCTTCTAGTGAACCATAAAGAGCGGATAGTCCCTGTCTTGTCCGATCCATCTCCCCTAGAACAGACGAAAGTCTAATTTCTAAGACCTGGTTTTTGGACTCTGCAGCCTCTAGTTCCATTTTGAGTGTTTCATTTAATGACACATCTCTCTTCAATCTCATTATCTCTTCCTCTAATGTCTTAACAATTGCAATCATCTTGTCACTTGTCTCAACACCGTTTTCACAAACATTTGATATCAAAAGATTCTCATTTTGAGTTTGTTGTTTCAATTCTAAAGATATACAATGTTGTTCTAGTTGATTAAAGCGTTTTGAAAGTAAATTGTAAGAATCTTGTAGCTTTAAAAACTCAGCGTTAGATTCGTGACAAGACTGATTATCTACCTCATTTACAGTATCAGCAACATTTACAGAGATATCACAAACATCATCACAAATATCAGTACAAATATTCACAGCATCACAATTAATCATAGTGGATGTAAGCTCATTCGAATAATTAACATTTACAGTAGTAAGCACATCACACGAGATTACTGCAGACAAGAATCGGTCATATTCAGTTAAAATCTTTTCTTTTTCAATTAGTTGTAGTTCGTAAGCGGTGTCCATTTCATAAAACAACTTTTGAACTTCACCAATTTCAAACACAAGATTTTCTTTAAGGGATGCAAAAATTCCTTTTAGACTTTCGACAAACGGATTGATCTCATTTTTAAACACCTCGTTCATATGTTCGAAAGCCCATTCTCCGGCGTTTAGGCCATTTGAAGTCGTACGTTCCAAAATGACCTTGTCAAAATTAGTAAAGTATTGATTAATCTCTTGCAAGTTTAACCATACAGTGCTAACAGGTGGAAGATCCTTTAGAATTTCCTTAGGACCTTCCATATTGACAAGTGTAGGAAAAGTACTAGGGTTTTCTTCATCTAATATGTAGGTTGGTGCTGTTATGAGATCTTTGTCCATATGGAAGCGAATTCTAAAATCCGTTTTTGCAAGCTCCTTATTCAATTTAAAATAATCACACTCGGGATATTTTGCAGAATTGTATGACCGATCCTCGTCAACTAGTTCCTTACTTGTTCGATCACCAGGAAAAACAATCGGTTCTAAGGCCAATCCTAATTGAGTTGCATTATAAAGTCTAGGACTATGTCTTAAAGCTTGTTTTGCATACCGTGGATTAGGGGGAAGGCCTTTTTGACGTGATAAGTTAAATTCTCTAAATGAAGCATCAAATAAGTGAACTAGTTGAGAAGCAGCGTATTGTCTTAAAAGCAAATAATCTAGACTTCTAATCTTATTAGTAGCATTAATCTCCATTTCATTCTTCTTAGACTCGAGTGATTCAAAATCTGTTTGAAGTTTTTGAAAATTAGTGACCACTAACTCCTTTTCTTTAAGTTCATTAGACAAATTTGCTCTTAAGTTCTCAATTTCTTGCAAGTGACCCATTTGTTTGTTTCTAAAATGATCATATTCGAGATTAGTTAGAACACTAGACGAGGGCACTAATTCCAAGGTTTGAACTTTCTCGTTGCTTAAGGTAAGCTCATCAGACAAATTCTTATTCTTAGCTAAGGTTTCTAAGAGAGCAGCATTCATTTGGCTAAGTAATGTAGCAGGAACCATGACCAAATCTTGTTGAGCAGGAGTAGGCGTTTGCGAAATGGGTCCCGGTTGTGATTCACTCAAAGTCTAGGGACTCACATTGATATTGCTATCATTGTTTGTCTCCTCATTTGAAAGACTCACCACCGAAGATTCATTCGAGTCAGCACTCTCTTGCACAACTTGATGTGGTTGAATACTAGCATCAGTGGTATTAATAAGTACCTCAGATCTCTTTTCTGGCCCTAAGCTGGAGATAGTTGCCATGAGAGCAGCCTTTGCAGATTGAAAGTCATCACAGTCTGAGTCATACGCATCAAGGTCATCGGCTTGGTAAGCTGCATTCTGCGTAGTGACAACGTCTTGTTCAGCAATCCCTGGATCAGCAAGAAATGCAAGCTCCTCTTCATCAAGTTCCCTTCCTTGTGCCTGAGCATTAACCAGATAGATCTTTTCTGCAAACCATTGTCCATCCCTTCTCCTCTTGGGTTTCTTACAATCCCTGGACATGTGACCCTCTTCCTTGCAGTTGTAACATGTAATCATTCTCAACTTGCCCGTGGAATTAGCCCGTGGAGCAGGATTGGCCATTGGTGCCTGATTTACCGTGCGAGCATTGGTGGTTGATGTGGTAGGTCTTCCCTGATATGGTTGAATAGGCTGAACCATGACCCTGCCATTCTCAATAGTAGCTTGTTGACGAGAATTGGATGAATTCCTCAACTGATTGTTGGTAGGAGCTGATCCTCTGTATCCTCGTTTGCTTAAAGTTCTTGTGAGATAAGCAGACATAGTAGTTAGCACTTCAACTGGGTCAGCTCCTTGTTGGAATACAGGAACGGGGACTTCCTCATCATCACAATACATTGCTTGATCTGGATGAGCTGCATAATCACTAGAAGGAATACTCATTTGATCAGGGTAGCTTGTTGGATATGCTGCATTCTCTTGATAAGAAGAATATGAAGGCTGAGCATAAGGTGCAACATTTGCTGGATGAAGTTGTGAAGCATACTGTGGTGAAGGTGCATTGAACCGATATTGTTGCTGATGTGAGGTGGGTGGTTGCGATAGAATCGAGTATTGGGGGAAGGTTGGTGTCATGTAAGGTGATGGATGATAGGCTTGATGTCCCAAGATATAAGGTGTGTTGTTGTGTGACAAGCTTGGTTGATTCGCCATCAAAGCTAAGGAATCTGGGTACATACCGCGAGGAGAACGGTGCATAATCACATGCTTCTCATGCTGCTGGAGAAAAGCATAGATTTGATCTAAGTTGCACTTATGCAAATCCCGGGTTAACTTTACATCGGTAATATACTCACCCCATTCAGCTTGAGGTAAAGTATTCAAGAACTTGGTGTTAACCTGGAAAGGAGCAATCACGAGATTGTATACATTCAGATCATTCATTAGAGTAGTGAATCTGAAGTAATAATCGTGTAGTGTTTCCCCTGGGCTGTACGTGAATGTATCAAACAGATCATACAGCTGACACTCCCTTTCCTGTTTGGTGAGAGACGTACCTTGTAACAACACCTTTAGACGTTCCCATAAATCTTTGGCAACCGTATATTGACTAACCATACGATAAATATCATGTGGAAGAGCTTGGAGAAGTGTCTGTAGAGCCTTTTCATCAGCATCAGCAATGAGTTGTTGTGCCGGTGTGAGTTCTTCATATTCTCTTGGTCGAGACACGTTATTTGCCACAATGGTACCATAGTCGAGTGGACCATTCAAAATTGATTTGACCATAAGCCTTCCGTATGTTGGTTTGCCCTTCAAGTATTGCATCATACGACCCTGCCATGCTTCAAACACCTCTTTAATAAGCATCGGTGGACGACTATCAGTCCCCGTTATGATCGAGATATCCTAAGAGATGTCATCTGAGGCATTAATGAACTTGGATTCATTGTGATCACTTAACAGACTCAAAGATTATCGGTTGATCGAGCAGTGAAGAAAGGTTGAGAATTTGTGTTGTGTTGGTTGAACTCAAGATTAAATCCACTAAAGATCGTCGAAAAAACTCAAATACCCCTTGAACTTGCTTATACGGAATAACCCAAACTCAGAATAAACCCTATTCGGAATAATACCTATTCGGAATAATCCTATGCTGAAAACCCTTATTCTGAATAACCCTTATGCGGAATAACCCTATTCTGAAAATGCCCTATTCGGAATAACCCCTATGCTGAATAACCCTTATGCGGAAAAACCCTTATGCGGAATATTACTTCAATGCGGAATATTTTGGCAACTGGCTATTCGGAAAACTTGCTACTCGGAATAATAGGCAATTCGGAAAGCTATTCGGAATATTTCTCCTATTCGGAAAAATTTTGGCTATTCGGAAAAATTTTTGGCTATTCGGAAAGTTTTTGGCTATTCGGAAAAATTGGCTATTCGGAAAGAATTTGCTATTCGGAAAAAAAAAACTGCTATTCGGAAAAAACCCTTCTATTCGGAAAGTCTATTCGGAAACTTCTGCTATTCTGAATATTTCTCCTATTCGGAATCCCTATTCGGAATAAACCTTCTATACTGAAAATCTTCCTATTCGGAATCCCTATTCGGAATGTTCTGGAAATAAGTTTCCGAGACTTAAAAAGACAGCTTTAAACCCGATTTTTGATCCAAAACCACAAAAAGTTTTATGATTTTTACCAAAATAAGCTAAACCCAATCCTTATCAATCAATCCCAATAACAAAAACACCAAAAACAACAAGATTCAAGATTGATTTTTTCTAAAGATCACTAATAGATTCAAAAACTAAAAAAACAACACAATCCTTACCTTCAATCACCCCATAGCTCTTGATACCAAATGTAGAATATTGATAACCTATGAATCTATGAAGTGGGTTGATGTTTTCTAGTGAGAGAAACTAGAGAGAGAAAGTGAGAGAAAATGTGTATGATTTTATTAATATGAAAGTGCAAATGGAACAACAACCAACCCCTTTCCATGGTGGAAAGGGGTATTTATACTCCAAGCCTAACATTGGGCTTGGGCCGGTCCATGACAAGCCCATGGACCGGTTCTTACTTAACTTAATAAGTAACTAATATCTATTTGCTAACTACGAGCTATTACAACATAAATCATATTGTGGAGTGACCGATACTTCTAATATACGTTAAAACGTATTTCTAACAAGGCCTACCTTCTACATCTTCAGGGGTAGTGTCAAACACACTAGACAAAGAGGAGTCAAAAACATCATTTGGCCCAATATAGTTTCTAAACCCCAAACCAATTTTAGTCCTACCAGACATGGAGCTATCTACTAATTTGATTAGGTTTTTAGAAGAACTTGTCCATTTATCAAACCTAGCCAAAGCGCTATCCAGATTAGCTTGTAGCTCCTGCTTTTCTTTGTTTAAATCAACATTAAGTTTTTCAGAATATGACAATAAGTTAGTTGTGTTTTCTAAGTCAATACTTAATACCCTAATCTTATCTTCATACTCTAATTGAGTATTTTGAAACCATTTCTTCTGTTGTTCTAATGTTTTAAGAGCACTTTTGTATGCTTGAACTTCTAGATAATATTTGTCATTTTCAGCATTCAAATCAGCATATTGTTTTTGAAGTTCTAAATATTTATGTTCATATGTTTCAGAATAACTAATTACTAAGTCATAGTTGTTATAAGCATGCATATTATTCTTTAATTTAGCATTATATTCCCTAACTTCAGATTCAGTCATAAGAATTACCTCATTGTCTAGGATTGGAGTTCTGCACGCCATGTCTTCTTCGGTAACACGGATGTATGAATCTTGTTCTTCTCAATCAAAGCTTCTCAACGAGGCTCTGATACCACTTGTTGGGTTCACTACTTGAAGGATCTTTGAAGCCTTGATGACAATACAAAGAGTGTGCGGAAACCAATCTTTATATATGAGAAGAACAATAAAAATAACCAAACATACAAGCCTCAATATATTAATACGATCACTCTTAATAGTGATAGAGTTTTACAACCTTGAAGCTATATTAAACAATGAGAGAAATGTGTAGAGAATATGTGTGTGTAGAAGTGTGTACCTCTCTACACCCTAGGACCTCCTTTTATAGTGCAAGGGGTCCTAGGTGGTTACAACATAATTAATACTTTCCAAAGTATTATACATTAATACCATTTAATTATTTCCTAAATAATATTGTAACCTCCTCATCATAATCAATATCTTTAATACTTTCCATATGAATAGGAAGACTAAATATTTGATCATATCTTCTACAATCTTCCTTGATCTTATCTTCTACAATCTTCTATCAACTTTATAATACGACCAGGAGGAACTGTAACACTAGGAGTAACGAAGTACTCCAGTAGGAACTGTAACTCACCAGGAGTAACGGAGTACTCCAGTAGGAACTGCATATTACCAGGACTAACTTCTAAATCCATGAGTCCTAACACTTAGCACGAAGACAAATAATAGCATAGGTGACGAGGCTTGTATCACTTACCTTGGAGCCAAGATTAACAAGACGATCGACCTTGAATTTTATATTCTGAAAATAATCCGTAACAGACATGGTGCCTATCACCATGTTACAAATTTCATTGTCGAGTTGTATGAGTCTGGCTTCTTTATTGTCATGAAACAGATCACGAAGCCTAAACAAACCTCGCGAGCAATGGTGGTGTCGTCAATAACCATATCGACCAACTTTGGAGAGATCGTAGAGTAGATCCACATGACGACTAAAGAGTCGTTGGTTTCATGATGCTGGTCTGGTGGTGGTTCGCTTGAAGAGGCGGCCTCTTCAAGATGATGGTGTACCTCGTAGGTTATACAGAAACGTTTAAAAAGGTTGCTCTAGGAATTGTAGTTTAGCTTATCTAGATCGAGGGGTGGGGGGATACACGCCTTGATGCTAGCGACTGAATATGCTTTATCAATCAGTTGTTTAGGTGGTGTTTGTTCCGTCATGTTGCTATGACGTGATGATAGCAAAGCAAAGCAGACAGTGGTAAAAAGAATGCGGCAGCGAAAAAATAGGGTTTTAAGGGTAGGATCCTATGGATGTGATATCATATTAGAATTAGCTTAATCCCATTGCCTTCCATTCATGATAATAGTTGGTATATAAAGATACAAAAGGTCCGATCCATGCTAAACCCCAATGGGCTGGATAAATAATGAAACATAATAGGCTATACTAATAATAAGTTATGCTAATATGCACCACCAAGTCAAAGAAGTGTAGGTGCTTTCCCTTGATGGACTAGATTGGTGACTTCAAAAAGATTTTGCATCGACATATTATTTAGTCTCCACCACTTTAGAACTTATTTCCAAGTATCTACGGCTACCAGACATGATGCAAACATGCTCTTCCATTTCTATATCATTATCACACACTGGACATCTAACTGAATGTAAATCTATGCCATATCAAGGTTTGATCGAGTTGGCAACCTGCTATTAGAAACACGCTAAGTGTTAATGTTGACCATTATTGGTAGCCCATTATTCCATCTTGTGGGATGTTCATCAACTAGGTTTGAAAGCGATGTGATGTGAGAACGCATACCTTGTACAATAAATCTTTTTCAACCGTTAAGTGCACATTCCCATGAATCAGGTTACTCGGATACATGGACGGAACTTAATAGGGGCCGGGAGGGGTTCCGCCCCCCAAAATTTTCAGCAACAAGTATAACTTTAACCCAAATACACTATAATTCTAGACATTATTAGTACAAATGTTGAAAGAAAACGTAAATTGGCCCCCCAAAATAAATATATTATAGATTGGCCCCTCCAATAATACTCTCCAAGTTCCGTCCCTGCTCGGATAGGTGTGCCTGGGCGAGTAAGTTGGTTAGATTACTAAGCTCTTCCAACTTATGGCTTGTTCAGATATCCCTCCTCTAAGACCAACGAAAGATAAGACCAAGAGGAGATGATAGGCCCATCACTAAGTTCACAGTATGTGTCACACTCCCAAAATATCAGAGTATAATGGCGACAAAGGAGTGGTGACGTCATGATTATCATACACACATAGTCACAAAGAACGACCTCTAAATGAGACGTTCGGAAAAATGGATCACTTGTAATTAATAAAATAAATAGTTTTAACAAAGTGCGGAAGCATAAACTGAATACGGTTACAAAATATAGTTTTCTCAAATGGTACAAATGATCGTTGTTTCAAAGAAATGACGGCAATGTATGAGACCTCATTTAGCATCTTCCTTCTTAATACCTGAGAAAAACATTGCTAAAGTGTCAACATAAAGTTGGTGAGTTCATAGGTTTAGTTAGTTTGAAATGTTTAATGAACCACAAGATTTTCCCAAATGTGATGACAATATAACAGATACAAAGTCATCCCAAAAGTATTTATTACAGTCTAAGCTCGTGACACCGAAGCGTTAACAACACCGGTAGTATAATCATATAAATGTAGCCCAAACTAGATGCCTAAACCCACGACATCCTATATCAGATTCAAATGAAACTGTGCCCGCTTGTCCCCTTGTTGGACAAGACAGACAGGGACGTCAATCCCGATAGATCTATCCATTACATTCGCGCTTACACAAAGTAATTAACGGTTCACGATTCATGGGCCAAAGCAACTGGGTTTTTAGTGGGACTTAGACTAATATATAAATCAGTAAATGCACTTGTGTTCACACGTTAAAATCAAGCAATGTCTCACCCCAAAAAGCAGTGAAAAATAGTAAAGTATGGGGCTATAAACTCACCTCGTAAATTCAGCAAAGAGAACGAAGATAAAATAGCTCGAGAGTACGGTTACGCAAGCCGCGACCTAATTGATTATGAGAATCGAGTTACGATACGAATAATTGTATTATTAAATGACTCGACATCCTAGTTGTGCTTGACGAAACCATACGTTTATGAAAAGTACAATTTACGGAAAAGTACGATAAATAAAATTGGTTTACTAAATGGTCGGGTTTCACGGGTTAAATTATAACTTACACTTACAAAATTCGTTTTGGGCTTTCAACTAAACAAATAAACACACAAGGCCCAAAAGGGGTCCAAAACCTTTACACACCAACCGGCCCAAGGTCATTAGACCCGGCCCGGCCCACTGGCGGAATAAACAAGAATGGGGGAGTAAATACACGCGTGTTTAACACACACAAACCCATAACTGAGAGTGAAACTCTCTCTCCTCCCTCGAGAATAACTCCACCGTCCCAAAACTCTCTCTCTCTAAAATCTAGATCGGTTCAATCTTCTTCTATGGCTATCATCTAATCATTTGGGATATAACAATCATGTGTGGTGGTCTGAGGTGTTCTAGATCGCGTGAGATGTGGGGTTTAATCCCCACATCAAACCGATTGGGTTTTCTAATGTGTTCTCCCTTGCGGTTTCGTGAATCAATAACCAAAATCAAAGATAAGTTTACTTTTCCTTTATTTCTTTTAAAAGTTTATTTGATTTTCGGTTTAATAAATATCAGTGGGTTTATTTGATTCGTATAACTTGTTGTGAATCATAAGATTCTCAGATTTAAAATAAACAAAATTAGGGTTTTGAAATATTTGGGGGTTTTCATCAAACTCGGGTTTAAACATAATTAATTTATGTTTTCTATTATAAAATCAAACTAATTTCAATATAAAATCAGTTTATAAAAAATTAGGGTTTCGGTCATTTGGGGGTTTTTGTATAACTCAATTTTCAATTAAATTAAATATGGGGTTTGGGTTTAGATTAGGTTTAATTAACGTTTTAATTAATAAAAACTCGATCTAGGGTTTTTATGAAATTGGGGGTTTTTATATATTCGACTGATTCTTATGTTTATGTGATGTTTTGAAAGATGAAAAGTACTAATTTAAGGTTTAAAAAGGTGTTTAAATAATTAGGGTTTTGATTTGAATTGGGGGTTTTATACCCGCGGCAAGATTAAAGGTTTTTAGGATGTTTCTGTGAAATAACAAATGGTTTAAGACATTTGGATTGGTTGGTAATAATTGTTGATAATTTTGGCAGAAAGTATGAACTTGGTTGGGTTGATTTGATTCTCGATTTGGTTCCTGTTTGGGTCTCGGTTTGGTTGGACATGGGTCTCGGTTTGGTTCTTGATTGTGGTCTTGATTTGGTTGAACATGGGTCTCGGTTTGGTTCTAAGTCGGGTCTCGGTTTGGTCTCAATCGGGTCTCAGTTTGGTCTAAATTGGGTCTCGGTTTGACAGCAAAGTAATATCATATACATGTTTGTATTAGTTGTAAAGTTTAACAAATTTCAGTTTTTAGTTAAAAGTATAAGACCATTACAATGACTAACCATTGTTTCGTTTATTCGTAGGTTCGTACAAAACAAGCACATCTAGACTTCATAAGGAAAGACGAAAAGACAAAAGACTCACAATGGGGATGCTACGTTCGGTTTTTGCAGGTTCGGACGGGATGAAGACTCTTGGTTGTGCAGGTTCGGACGGGATGTGTGGGTCGGCTGGACTTAACCTTCACTCTACCCAAAAGTTGTATTTGGAAAGACTTGTGCAGATTTTTGTGTTTGTATTTTGGACTGAGATAAACTTGTATTTGGACATTGGGTAATACTTTGGGTTTGTATATAAACTTGTATTGTTAGTCTAGGGTTAGTGTAAATCTGAAAATGTTTACTTGTGATATACCCAAAAGGGGTAAACTAGGAATGTGTGCTGTCCTTTAGTGAGGCAATAAACTATGAAGTTTATATGTAGTCTAGACATGTGACTGATTTTTGAGGCCCTTGTAAGACAAGCTTGGTAATATAAATGAATGAAGCTTTATACTCAGTTAATGTACCTGCTGTGACAGCTTATACAACTCGACTCGGTTCACAATGATTAAATTTAGACGCGACTGAATAAACACGATACCAAAACCGTTTGACATACGATCCCAAAACAAAACGATTGTGCGAGACGTCACGAAATCTTAATAACTATAACAAATAAACGTACGGCAAAACATAAGACGCTCACAAACTTGTGTATTGCATTCAACTTAATACTTGCGAATACTCGAGATGTTACATATGCTCTCCCTAAAAAGGGCTTTGTCCGCAAAGCAAAATGATTAACACATTCACGTCGACAACTCGTCGGTAAACAGTTAAAATACTCGTACTATATGAATAAATTAAGATGGAATTTTGACGAATGTCACAGTATTCCCATGTTTTAGAGATTTCGTCACGAAATCAAGACGTTGTTGTAGTAGGTTGGTTAGCGAAAAGATGAGGATACTTGCTCTTGAATTGATCTTCACGTTCCCACGTGTATTCTGGACCTCTACGCGCGTTCCATCGAATCTTCACAATAGGTATACGGCTTTGCTTGAGTTGTTTAACTTGACGGTCCATAACTTCTACCGGTTCTTCTACGAAGTTGAGTTTGTCGTCGAGTTGAATCTCCTCCAAAGGGATAACGAGTGCTTCGTCAGCTAAGCATTTCTTCAGATTGCAAATGTGGAACACATTATGCACTCGGCTAAGTTCTTGGGGTAATTCCAAACGATAGGCTACGGGACCAATCCTTTCTATAACCTTGAAGGGTCCAATGTAGCGAGGATTTAACTTCCCACGCTTTCCAAAGCGAATCACACCTTTCCAAGGTGAGACCTTCAACATGACTTTGTCACCAACTTCAAATTCAAGGGGTTTGCGTCTCATATCAGCATAACTCTTCTGTCGGTCTCTTGCGGCTTGCATACGGCTCTTAATCTTAAAGATCTTGTCAGTAGTCTCGTGTATGATCTCAGGTCCAGTGAGTTGTGCTTCACCGACCTCTGCCCAACACACGGGTGAACGACACTTCCTACCATACAGTGCTTCGAACGGCGCTGCCTTAATGCTAGTATGATAACTATTGTTGTATGAGAATTCCACCAGAGGTAGGTGTCTATCCCATCTATTTCCAAAGTCAATCACACAGGCTCTCAGCATATCTTCTAGGGTTTGAATGGTCCGTTCACTTTGACCGTCAGTTTGGGGATGATACGCAGTGCTCATATCCAACTGCGTTCCCAATGCCTTCTGCAGTGACTTCCAAAACTGCGAAGTAAATCGGCTGTCTCGGTCGGAGATTATAGACACAGGCACACCGTGCTTCGTGACTACTTCCTCCAAGTACGTCCTTGCTAACTTATCCATTCCATCAGTCTCCTTGATGGGTAGGAAATGAGCCGATTTGGTGAGTCGGTCGACGATTACCCAAATCGTGTCGAATCCGGCTGCGGTCTTTGGTAGCTTGGTAATGAAATCCATAGTGATCCTTTCCCACTTCCATTCTGGCAGTTCGGGTTGGACCAATAATCCTGATGGTTTCATATGTTCGGCTTTGACTTTGGCACAAGTCAAACACTTGCTAACGTATGTAGCAATATCCGCCTTCATGTTCGGCCACCAATACAACATCTTCAGATCATGATACATTTTATCAGATCCCGGATGTATGGAGTACTTTGACTTATGCGACTCATGCATAATCAAGGATCGTAGGTCGCCATGGCATGGTAACCAACTCCTATTATCAAGGCATAACGTTCCATCCGAACGTGCTTCCAACTTCTTTATCATTCCTCCAACATCCTCAGTCTTGAGAATTTCTTCCTCGACTGCTTCTTTCTGAGCCTTGAGAATTAAGGATGGAAGGTCTAAGTCAATGGTCATCATTAAAGCCTTCACCCTATGAACTCTCTCCTTTCGACTCAAAGCGTCGGCCACGACATTTGCCTTGCTCGGGTGATAACGGATCTCGCAATCGTAATCACTGAGCAACTCTAGCCAACGTCGTTGTCTCATGTTGAGTTCCTTTTGATTCAAAATATGTTGTAGACTCTTATGGTCAGTGAATACAACACACTTAGTACCATAAAGGTAGTGTCTCCAAATCTTCAAGGCAAACACCACTGCTCCCAACTCTAGGTCATGAGTTGTGTAGTTCTTCTCGTGCACTTTTAGTTGTCTTGATGCGTAAGCTATGACCTTAGTCCTTTGCATCAGTACTGCACCTAACCCTTTTATGGATGCATCACAATACACCACAAAGTCTTCATTACCTTCGGGTAGGGCTAGTATAGGTGTTTCACACAACATCTGCTTCAACGTCTGGAATGCCAAATCTTGCTCCTCCTTCCACTCAAACTTCTTATCCTTTTGAGTCAATTCCGTCATTGGTTTAGCTATCTTGGAGAAACCTTCAATGAATCTCCTATAGTAACCAGCAAGACCTAAAAATTGACGGATCTCCGTGGGTGTTGTTGGAGTCGCCCAATCCTTTACAGCCTCGATCTTAGCAGGATCAACGTGAATACCACTGCTGTCGATCACATGCCCAAGGAATTGCACTGTGTTTATCCAAAACTCACATTTGGAAAACTTTGCATATAACTTCTCCTTCCTTAGCAGCTCTAATATGGCCTTCAAATGTTCCTTGTGCTCTTCTTCGTTACGAGAATAGATGAGAATGTCATCGATAAATACAATCACAAACTTGTCCAAGTATGGTTTGCAAAATCGGTTCATGAGATCCATGAATACCGCAGGTGCGTTTGTCAAACCGAAAGGCATAACTTGGAACTCGTAGTGTCCGTACCGGGTTCTAAAAGCCGTTTTATGAACGTCTTCCTCTCTAACCCTTAGTTGATGATATCCTGACCTTAAATCGATCTTCGAGTATATGCTGATTCCTTGCAATTGGTCGAAAAGATCGTCAATCCTCGGCAATGGGTAGCGGTTCTTTATCGTCAGCTTATTCAATTCTCGGTAATCGATACACATTCTAAAGGATCCATCTTTCTTTTTGACAAATAAGACCGGCGCTCCCCAAGGTGAGGAACTTGGTCTAATGAAACCTTTGTCAGAAAGTTCCTTTATCTGTTCAGCTAACTCTGTCATCTCGGCCGGTGCTAGACGGTATGGGGCTCTAGCAACAGGCGCGGCTCCTGGTGTAAGCTCGATGTGAAACTCCACTTGCCGTGCTGGTGGTAGTCCGGGTAAATCCTCTGGGAATACGTCCGGAAAGTCTCTAACGATCGGTACATCTTCCACTTTCTTCTCGCGATCTTCTTCTCCTTCCTTTTGTGTTACTTGAACCAAGAATACCGGACATCCCTTCTCAATGTATCTTTGGGTCCTGATACATGAGATGACTTCCAATCTTGATCCATTCTTCACACCACTTCTTTCGCCTTGTATGATGAGTACGTCGTTTCCATAAGGAACACGGACACACTTCTCATGACATACAATCTCCGCGTGATGCTTCGACATCTAATCCATTCCAATGATGACGTCAAAACTTCCCAATTCTATAGGGAGTAGGTCGATACTAAACGAACGACCTTGTAGCCTTACACTACATCCTCTCAGAATAACGTCGGTGGTTACTGACTTCCCATCGGCTAATTCTACATTATACTTAACGTCTAACGCAGTAGGGGTAACATTTAGGCTTTCACTAAATATAGACGACACAAAACTCCTATCCGCACCAGAATCAAATAGTACTGAAGCATAGTTGTTATTGACTAGAAACGTACCAGTCACAACATTGTTGTCTTGCACAGCAGCTTCAGCACAGAGATGATACACTTTGCTAGGTGCCGTGAATCCTCCAGGAGTACTAGTTGTGGCTCGGTTATTCCCTCCTCGGTTCCCCTGATTCTGCTTCTGGTTCCCTTGGTTCTGATTTTGATTCCCTCGAATCTGGTTACTACGATCTTGGTTCCCACTGCTTGGACATTTGTTCTTGTAGTGACCTTTCTCTCCACATCCAAAGCAAGTGACATTTGCTCCTTGGCCACCTTGCGTTCCAGGTCCTCTTTGATTAGTAGAACGAGATGGTGCTCGGCATTCCTTTGCCTTATGTCCCGCCTTCCCACAATTGTAGCACGTAGGGGGACATGCTCCTTCGTGGTGTCGGCCACATTTTCCGCAGAAAGGTAGTCTTCCAGCGTAGTTCCCAGTATTTCCTTGTCCAGCAGTGAACACTCTTGCTACTTCTTGTCGCTTGTTCTGGTTGTAGTTGCTTGGGTTGTTGCTGTTGTTGGTATTGTTGTTGTAGTGGTTGCCAGACCACTTTCTTTTATCCCCAGTATTCTCTCCCAACTCCTGTACCACTTGGTACATCAGACTCTGAGCCATGTCGATTGCCTCGTACAAATCAGTCGGCTTGGATGAAGTCACATTCCCTTTGATGCTCAAAGGTAGTCCTTCAATGTAGCGCTCCAACAATTGGTCATCGTTGGGCACCATTTCAGGACATAACAAGATCAGCTCTTGAAAGCGCTGATTGTAAGCAGTAAGAGCAGTACCATTGACCTTCAGGTTCCACAGCTCAACTTCCATCTGCTTGACTTCATTTCGTGGGCAGTATTTCCTCACAAACATAGCTTTAAATTCACTCCAGGGCGTCGCTTGGGCAACGTCGATGGTCACTGCACGAGCATAGACGTTCCACCAAGTCAAAGCACCATCCACTAACGTGCTTGACGCAAACTTCACCTTGTCGGCTTCAGCGACATTGCTAATCCCAAATTGGGATTCTAGCTTCTCAAACCATCTGGTTAATCCTACTGCTCCTTCAGTACCGCGGAAACTTACTTGCGTAACTGCACGAAATTCCTTGTAGGTACAAGTCCGTGCAACAGCATTAGTAGCTCCTTGGTTGGTCTCCTCCTGTGTGCTAGCTGTACGATTTGCTTCAGCGGTCGCGAGTGCCTCGGCCACTCGTTCGGCTATCATTTGGCTTAACATGGCGGTGTCGATTCCACCGGTAGCGGCTGGTGGATTCTGCGTTTCGGATCTTCTAACTGGCGCCATAATCTAACAAGGTAATAGGATAATGAGTTTTTGCCAGACATAACATGTATGGCACACACAACACAATTATGAAATGCTCCAGGATATAATACACAATATATAATGATCTCACAATTTTTGCAACTCATAATCTCATTCATGGAATCGTTTGATAATACACCATAGTTTGTCATAACATAATACAAGAAAATAAAATACCAACTAGCTAAGACAAACTTCAAAGCTTAGTGGTCATACCGGGATAGGTCGATGGTACAAGATAAATCTAACTAGTGCCCTCACGGCGCTGATGAAGCTCCTTCTCCAACTCTGCTAACCTCCTCTCAACCACTAGCTCACGAGCCTGGGAATCTCTCAATCTAACATCGGTGTCATGACAAGCGGCTCTAAACCTCTTATCCAAGTCTGCAACAGGGTCATCCACTGGTGCCTCTAGTCCGCCTGTCTCCACCAATGGCTCTACTCCCCAACGGGTCATCAGGCTCTCAATCTCCTCAAGACGAGCGTTCGGCATGGATTCCATCTGATCAAGAACAGTAAGAAGATGTCCTCGTAGACGGGTCACACATACTGTCAACGCTGTCTCATCCCTAACTGGACTCTTCTTCGCCAGTGCCTCCAACTTATCCTGCACTTCATTATACTCTTCACCTAAAGCCTCTACAGCATCCTCCAACCTGTTCAACCGTGTCGTCACACATCCATCTGCCGCCCCAAGCATCACCACCGTCGACGTAGCTCTCCTAGGAAGAGGAGTCGTAGCTCTCGGTCCTGTAGAGATACCAGCGTCAGTAAGCATCTCCTGGTACACTGCAGGTACAGTCTCTGGTGGTGGTAGTAGTAATGGTGTCTCTGGGACAGAACTGGCAGGTGTGCGGGCTGCATGCCTGTCAGTGGCAGTGAAAGGTATGAGGGGTCGGTAAGGTGAAAGTGGTGGTCGAGCAGCTCTCCCCCGAAGACGTCGTCTCACATAGTAGAAAGGTAGAGTACCAGGTGCTGGAGCAGGAATAGCAGTCCTTTCTCCTTCGTCTTCAGATGAAGATGAGGAGATGTGTGCTAGGGAAACCTCAGGAGTAGCGGCATATGCAGTAGGAGGGTCCTCAGTGTCTGTGACCTCCATAGGCTCTCCTTCCCCATCTGTAAACTCCATCTCATCATCCTCTGTCTCCTCTACCGTCTCATCTCCAGTCACTGATGTCTGACCTGGTGACTGCACCACGCCAGTGTCTAAGTCATCCTCTCCTCCGCCTTCTAGGCTAAGCACATCGTCAGCTGATGCGTCAGGAATACGGATCGGTGAGTGACGAACCTCCTCAGTCTCTCTCTCTGTGTCGTTATCTGAAACCATCCGGTACCACGGATATCCTGACGGCGATCCTCTAGGTAGTCCTACTGATGAACTGATGGTCGACTGCGAACTACGGTTGTAGTATGCTCCTGTAGACGTGGAATCATCGGATGAAGACATCGCTGTAATCATAAACAAAATAAGGGTGTGTAAATATCTCATAAAATTAGTCCGTAAAAGGACATTAACATAACATAGCAATCATTGTTGAATCCACATGTATCCCATATAACATAATTCAGATTTTTGTTGTTGCACATGTAACCCATGTAAATATACCTCGTAATTGTTAATTCACATGTATCCCATTTATTACTTATGTATCTACATATACTTAATACTTACAATCTGTATGATAATCGATTAAACATAGAGCAGTTATAGTCTAGAATTACTAAATGCAACCTAGTTCTCTATAACTAGTGCTCTGATACCAATCTGTCACACTCCCAAAATATCAGAGTATAATGGCGACAAAGGAGTGGTGACGTCATGATTATCATACACACATAGTCACAAAGAACGACCTCTAAATGAGACGTTCGGAAAAATGGATCACTTGTAATTAATAAAATAAATAGTTTTAACAAAGTGCGGAAGCATAAACTGAATACGGTTACAAAATATAGTTTTCTCAAATGGTACAAATGATCGTTGTTTCAAAGAAATGACGGCAATGTATGAGACCTCATTTAGCATCTTCCTTCTTAATACCTGAGAAAAACATTGCTAAAGTGTCAACATAAAGTTGGTGAGTTCATAGGTTTAGTTAGTTTGAAATGTTTAATGAACCACAAGATTTTCCCAAATGTGATGACAATATAACAGATACAAAGTCATCCCAAAAGTATTTATTACAGTCTAAGCTCATGACACCAAAGCGTTAACAACACCGGTAGTATAATCATATAAATGTAGCCCAAACTAGATGCCTAAACCCACGACATCCTATATCAGATTCAAATGAAACTGTGCCCGCTTGTCCCCTTGTTGGACAAGACAGACAGGGACGTCAATCCCGATAGATCTATCCATTACATTCGCGCTTACACAAAGTAATTAACGGTTCACGATTCACGGGCCAAAGCAACTGGGTTTTTAGTGGGACTTAGACTAATATATAAATCAGTAAATGCACTTGTGTTCACACGTTAAAATCAAGCAATGTCTCACCCCAAAAAGCAGTGAAAAATAGTAAAGTATGGGGCTATAAACTCACCTCGTAAATTCAGCAAAGAGAACGAAGATAAAATAGCTCGAGAGTACGGTTACGCTAGCCGCGACCTAATTGATTATGAGAATCGAGTTACGATACGAATAATTGTATTATTAAATGACTCGACATCCTAGTTGTGCTTGACGAAACCATACGTTTATGAAAAGTACAATTTACGGAAAAGTACGATAAATAAAATTGGTTTACTAAATGGTCGGGTTTCACGGGTTAAATTATAACTTACACTTACAAAATTCGTTTTGGGCTTTCAACTAAACAAATAAACACACAAGGCCCAAAAGGGGTCCAAAACCTTTACACACCAACCGGCCCAAGGTCATTAGACCCGGCCCGGCCCACTGGCGGAATAAACAAGAATGGAGGGAGTAAATACACGCGTGTTTAACACACACAAACCCATAACTGAGAGTGAAACTCTCTCTCCTCCCTCGAGAATAACTCCACCATCCCAAAACTCTCTCTCTCTAAAATCTAGATCGGTTCAATCTTCTTCTATGGCTATCATCTAATCATTTGGGATATAACAATCATGTGTGGTGGTCTGAGGTGTTCTAGATCGCGTGAGATGTGGGGTTTAATCCCCACATCAAACCGATTGGGTTTTCTAATGTGTTCTCCCTTGCGGTTTCGTGAATCAATAACCAAAATCAAAGATAAGTTTACTTTTCCTTTATTTCTTTTAAAAGTTTATTTGATTTTCGGTTTAATAAATATCAGTGGGTTTATTTGATTCGTATAACTTGTTGTGAATCATAAGATTCTCGGATTTAAAATAAACAAAATTAGGGTTTTGAAATATTTGGGGGTTTTCATCAAACTCGGGTTTAAACATAATTAATTTATGTTTTCTATTATAAAATCAAACTAATTTCAATATAAAATCAGTTTATAAAAAATTAGGGTTTCGGTCATTTGGGGGTTTTTGTATAACTCAATTTTCAATTAAATTAAATATGGGGTTTGGGTTTAGATTAGGTTTAATTAACGTTTTAATTAATAAAAACTCTATCTAGGGTTTTTATGAAATTGGGGGTTTTTATATATTCGACTGATTCTTATGTTTATGTGATGTTTTGAAAGATGAAAAGTACTAATTTAAGGTTTAAAAAGGTGTTTAAATAATTAGGGTTTTGATTTGAATTGGGGGTTTTATACCCGCGGCAAGATTAAAGGTTTTTAGGATGTTTCTGTGAAATAACAAATGGTTTAAGACATTTGGATTGGTTAGTAATAATTGTTGATAATTTTGGCAGAAAGTATGAACTTGGTTGGGTTGATTTGATTCTCGATTTGGTTCCTGTTTGGGTCTCGGTTTGGTTGGACATGGGTCTCGGTTTGGATCTTGATTGTGGTCTTGATTTGGTTGAACATGGGTCTCGGTTTGGTTCTAAGTCGGGTCTCGGTTTGGTCTCAATCGGGTCTCGGTTTGGTCTAAATTGGGTCTCGGTTTGACAGCAAAGTAATATCATATACATGTTTGTATTAGTTGTAAAGTTTAACAAATTTCAGTTTTTAGTTAAAAGTATAAGACCATTACAATGACTAACCATTGTTTCGTTTATTCGTAGGTTCGTACAAAACAAGCACATCTAGACTTCATAAGGAAAGACGAAAAGACAAAAGACTCACAATGGGGATGCTACGTTCGGTTTTTGCAGGTTCGGACGAGATGAAGACTCTTGGTTGTGCAGGTTCGGACGGGATGTGTGGGTCGGCTGGACTTAACCTTCACTCTACCCAAAAGTTGTATTTGGAAAGACTTGTGCAGATTTTTGTGTTTGTATTTTGGACTGAGATAAACTTGTATTTGGACATTGGGTAATACTTTGGGTTTGTATATAAACTTGTATTGTTAGTCTAGGGTTAGTGTAAATCTGAAAATGTTTACTTGTGATATACCCAAAAGGGGTAAACTAGGCATGTGTGCTGTCCTTTAGTGAGGCAATAAACTATGAAGTTTATATGTAGTCTAGACATGTGACTGATTTTTGAGACCCTTGTAAGACAAGCTTGGTAATATAAATGAATGAAGGTTTATACTCAGTTAATGTACCTGCTGTGACAGCTTATACAACTCGACTCGGTTCACAATGATTAAATTTAGACGCGACTGAATAAACACGATACCAAAACCGTTTGACATACGATCCCAAAACAAAACGATTGTGCGAGACGTCACGAAATCTTAATAACTATAACAAATAAACGTACGGCAAAACATAAGACGCTCACAAACTTGTGTATTGCATTCAACTTAATACTTGCGAATACTCGAGATGTTACATATGCTCTCCCTAAAAAGGGCTTTGTCCGCAAAGCAAAATGATTAACACATTCACGTCGACAACTCGTCGGTAAACAGTTAAAATACTCGTACTATATGAATAAATTAAGATGGAATTTTGACGAATGTCACAGTATGCGATGAAGAAGGAGAATTAGCGGTAGGAATTCTTTCATTTACAAGACAACTAGGATTAACATCAAGACGATGAGAGAGACGAGCCACCCAACTAAAAGTCTTTCCAAAAACTAGTACCTTGACCATTTCTAACTTTTCTCTTGAACATAGAAGATAGGTTGATCTCATTGCGTTAATACCACGACCCAAATATCACACAATTAATTGAAACAAAATGATTACTCTTACTGATTATATTCCATTTTAATGATTTGATATTTCTTTATAGCTAACAGATGCTACTACTCAAACATGAAACCATCACAATTAAACTCAAAGTAAAAACTAATGAAAGCAAATATTAAAGGCTATAAAACTGTAATTTGAAGTGGGCACTAACACAACTTAAATGCCATTTACATGTATCTTCGGGTATTGCTTGAAACAAACAAAAGCAAGATCTTGTTTTGACTTATTCATATACGATTATTTGCGTACCGTGCTTGATTTGATTGTCCCCAAGAGGCCATAGACATCCATAATCGATTTGACTTTGACATTCCATCGACACCGGAACTTGATATGACATCGGTCCTCCTTCTTTAGGTACCAACACCTTTCTTTTTCTTTTGACCCAGGCCTAGCCTCTATAATCTGGCTTGTTCCGGGCGCACTTTTCCATCCATCAAGAAAACAAGGTAACTATCTTTACCGTTTTCCATCACCTACAAAAAGAACCGCATCAAAGCCACTTACTTTGATATGTTTTAATGCCTGTTTATCATACACATCTTGTTAGCCTACAACTAGAACAAGCCCAATCAGTTGTATTCGCGCTGGTGAGATGCTTCAACCTACGATCAAAATGACACACACACAAAAAACTCACGCCCCTTTAAATCGAATGCAGCCCGATCAGTGGCGGACGCAAGATGTTCGATGTGGGGGCAATTTTTTTTGGAAAATAGAAAAGCCAAAAAAACTAAGATCCTAATAAAAACATATTATGGTAACTTAAAAATGGAGGTTTTCTATGTTTTAGAATGTTAAATGTTGGACTTCAGTGTGTGAGTGTGTGACAATTTAACTTTCGAGTATGAGGGGCATTAAAAAGAAACACTAAAAATTAATAAAATATATATTGTAATCTCGTGCTCTAGGCATGCGCCCCTCCCCTCGGAACCTAAAGCATAAGTCCGCCTTGGCTCCGATACCAAATGTAGTATACGAATTGAAACAAAATTACTGACTTGGTATCCATTTATAGCTAACGAAGACTACTACTCAAACATGAAACTATCACATTTAAACTCAAGGTAAAAACTAATAAAATGGGAAATAACATAAGTTAAAGGCCATTTATTTGTGTCTGAGACACACACAAAATTTTCATCAAAATCTAGAAGATTACCTAACAATATCATTGTGTTAACTACTTATCCAATCTATAGTGACATTTATAAGTTAGACACAAGTATTCATGAAGAAAGTAGGTGTCATATGGGTATATGATTATCCAAAGGTATGACATAGTCACCGAAAATGTAGCGTCAATAAATACATTAGAGGATTACATGAGAGCCCTTGCCTAAGGGCGTTGGTAAGATTAATATGTTAGTTATGTGGAAAAATTGAATGTATGCTAAAAAGAGTGTTGAAAAGTCAAGGCTACATTAAACGATGATGTATTTTCACTTAGAGGTCGCCCTCGTATTTATACAATATAATTTGATAAAATTGAATGTATGCTAAAAAGAGTATTGAAAAGTCAAGGCTACGTTTTAGAGTGTTAAATGTTGGACATCAATATGTGAGTGAGTGGCAATTTGACTTTCGAGTAGGTAACATTAAAAAAAACACTAAAAATTAAAAAATATACATTGTAATCTCGTTTTTTTTCTCTAGGAATGCCCCCTCCCCTCGGAACCTAAAGCATAGGTCCGTCGTGGCTCCCATACCAAATGTAGCACACAAATTGGAAGAAAATGACTGATTTGATATCTTTTTATAGCTAACAAAGGCTACTACTCAAACATGAAACCAACACATTTAAACTCAAAGTAAAAACTAATAAAATGGGCAATAAGTAAGTTGAAGATAACAGAAAATTACATAAAAGATAACATAAAATTACATAAAAGACCTCCAACTTTTGCTACAATTGCATATAAGTAAGTTGAAGATAACAGATAAAGACATAAAAGACCCCCAACTTATACGAATGACATTTATGACCCCATACATGAGTTAGACACAAATTTAGCTTTTTGATGAGTACATCTAAACACTACTAGACATATCTAGTTGTCATTATTCTAGTTTGTAGGCGTTCATCTCTAGCATGAGCATCAACTAAAAAAATGTATAAGTATCATTCATCAATCTTTAGGTGTTGATATAACATTAAATAATTTGTTAGGCATGAATTATCCTCCCTCGTTGCACACGTAAAATGTGAACAATTTATCATTCCAACCCAATAGGCATTTGACTTGGTTTCATCTTCAATATATTTTGTTTCCATTTCATCAAGGTTTCCATTTTCTTTCTCCTTTTCAGCTTTGATCTCATTTTCATTCCACAATTGTACAAGATCAGCTTAAGTGCGGAAATTATGGTCTCGACAAGTATGGGAATAATCACACCCTCCTTCTTCTCATTCAAGCCTATGAATTTGATAAAAGTATGATTCACAGTTGATGAAGCCATTGTCACATATCTATCTTGAATACTTACAGATAAACGTTTCATGTCGAACAATGAACCAAGCCAGAAGAACAGGCCGTCACTTTCCACCAATAGATTTAAAGTTTTAAAAGCAACACATGGGCGGTTATTTAAACATAAAGCCTGAAATTCATTCAAATTTATGTTTCTGTTGGACCAAGAAGTGTGTATGTCTTGCAAACTGAACCCAAAATACACATCAATCCCATCAGGTTCACGTTTGCAACTCAAACATATCACACTGAAACATCCAATAGACCCATCAATGACCTTCCCTGCTTGTACGTACCATGGTACCAACTTGTTTGAATACTAACATATAATGCTACACTATTGTGGTGGAGAAAAATATAAACTCTTGTAAGACTGTGTTTCGACAGGTTGTTTGAATGCATTCAGTGAGTTAAAAGCCGCTATTATTTTTTGTTTCCATTTCATCAAAGTTTCCATTTTCTTTCTCCTTTTCAGCTTTGATCTCATTTTCATTCCACAATTGTACAAGATCAGCTTAAGTACGGAAATTACGGTCTCGACAAGTATGGGAATAATCACACCCTTCTTCTTCTCATTCAAGCCTATGAATTTGATAAAAGTATGATTCACAATTGATGAAGCCATTGTCACATATCTATCTTGAATACTTGTAGATAAACGTTTCATGTCGAACAATGAACCAAGCCAGAAGAACAGGCCGTCACTTTCCACCAATAGATTTAAAGTTTTAAAAGCAACACATGGGCGGTTATTTAAACATAAAACCTGAAATTCATTCAAAATTATGTTTCTGTTGGACCAAGAAATGTGTATGTCTTGAAAACTGAACCCAAAATACACATCAATCCCATCAGGTTCACGTTTGCAACTCAAACATATCACACTGAAACATCCAATAGACCCATCAATGACCTTCCCTGCTTGTACGTACCATGGTACCAACTTGTTTGAATACTAACATATAATGCTACACTATTGTGGTGGAGAAAAATATAAACTCTTGTAAGACTGTGTTTCGACAGGTTGTTCGAATGCATTCAGTGAGTTAAAAGCCGCTATTATTTTTTTGTGGTTAGGACATTTACCCCAAGTAGACCCTAAAAGGAACACAAACATATTAACCATTCATCGCACTACTGAAGGTGAATACTCAAATTTAATGTCCTAATTTTTATTTTTTATGAACAAGCATTTTTTTCTTGCAAAGCTAACCTGAAATGAATTGTTGATCGGAAGGTGGTTTAGTATTGCAAAATGTTTGATCTTATTCAACTTGCTAATGGAACTTCTCCTAAGAACTAAGTCAACTATAATACACGAATGTTCAAGTGCCCATGTTAGTGATAACCAATTTTGTAAACGAGGTTTCAATCCAAAAGTTTGGAAAACGGGTAGTTCTATTATTTTGCCTTTGATCAACATTTGAATCCTAGTTTTCTCATTCCCTTCCATGTTTCCATGCTTCTTTGACGAATTAACATTATTTTGTAACCAACCTGTGTTCCACAACAATTCTTGTGTAGTCATTCCCAAGTTCCTTATGATATTCATAACCTGATTATTGGTCACCCCTGCTAATACATTGACAAATGTTGGAGCCGCCAATTCATTCTTCAATTATGTTGATGCATCATTTTCTTCTTCAACAATTTATAATGTCTTCTAATTGAATTATAGTTTTTGCATCAAATTGCATAAATGCTTGAGAGTTGGTGCTTTTGGCATGAATGTGAACCATTTTAAGTTCGTCGTGATATTCTTCTTTTAATATGTTTTGGGTGGGTAAGGGGTTATCCTATTAGGCTCATTTGGCTTCCTTGCTTCAAGTGTTGATTCTGTAACTTAGCCAAACAATATGCCTCATGAATTGTTTTAGGTTTAAACAACCTCACTATACATTGGATTTCTTCTTCAAGACCATCAACGAAACAACAAAGGCCATACTCGGGTGAAAGTTGTGAATGATCAAGTGAACTAATAAAAGTCTCATGACACTCCTTAACTCTAAAAATTTGCTTAAGCCTTTTAGCACTTAAAATCAATCACTTGATGCTTCAATATCATCTGCAGATGTTGGATTATTATCTCCTTTAGGCATTTCAACAAACACCTTATCACCAACCCCAAATTTAAGTTTTGACATTTTATCAAACATGTTATGGCCAACCTCAACATTTTCTAATTCATGATCAAAATTAATGTTTCTACCTCCCGACAAAAGTGTTTCAACATTCATTTTCTCTATTTCCAATCCATTATGTTGGTCCCATAATCTCGTGCATACAACAAATCTATTAAGATTTAAGAAGAACAATATATGCACAAGCAACCAA
The DNA here is from genome assembly GCA_025667525.1 of Glebionis coronaria. NCBI lineage: Eukaryota > Viridiplantae > Streptophyta > Magnoliopsida > Asterales > Asteraceae > Glebionis > Glebionis coronaria. Next base: position 541,901,885 of record CM046882.1, read on the forward strand.
TCGACTAACTAATAACAACGTTTGTACTTTTCATCTTTGTATATCTTATTAATAATGAATCAATAGATTTACAAGTGTTGCCTAGTTGTTTGCGGAATAACAACTGGGCGATGAATGACAAATTAAACTCCCATTGTTCAAAGAAAGAAAGAAAACAATGGGAAGAGAACCCTATCCACTAAGATATTACATTGTATGTTTTTTTATGGCTAGGAATTCTTAACCATATATAAACAATGAGACCACTATATATAGTGGGAAAGTGAAGCTTCCTTTGGAAGCTTCAATAAAGTCAAGTAACCACCTTGCACTTTCTATTCTTCCTTTTGCACCTTAAGGAAGTTCCCACTAATTACTTTAGTATAAATACTTCAGGTCTTCTTATTCATAGATGGTCTTCGGGGAGTTAGTGAGTTATTGTCATCACTAACTAACTCCATCATCCTGATCTTGGTTCTTTTACTTCACGGGCTGAGATCCGCCTCAGAAGGAGTCTTTGGACTTTTAAGAACATCTTGCGGATGACTCGGTGAACTTACTTAAGTTCACCGACTAATATACTACTTAGGATATATTTCATTCAAATCCGTAAAAGGACAATTCAGGCTCTAAATTGGCCCAACACATTACTACCTTCATATCTTGGCTTCATATTTCCGGCCCCAAAATTTTCAATTTGTTTTGACATCTTAGAAACTAGGTTCTATATATTAGATATTTGCATACAATTTGACGGATGACTTCGATCAATTCTATCAAAATTATCATTTACGTAAGATTCTAGACGTACCTCCATTCGCTTGACCTCCACCATGTAGTAGAAGCGTTAATTCAGTTTTTTTCTTTATCTACCGATTTCCAAAACCTTTTGTGATGCAGTACCGAGAAGCATACGACTCTGATACCAGTGATATGATCCAGATAAGATTAAGACCAAGCTAAAGTTCAGTGGTTAATCAATCCTCCAATCAACGAGGAAAACTAGGATTTGAATAGCCTTCGATGAGGATCAATAATGATATGCAACAAAACAGTGTTTAAAGAATTAAGGGGGAAAAAGATAATCAATTCATTCATATTGATTCATTTGCTAAAATTGCATATAAGTAAGTTGAAGATAATAGAAAATTACATAAAAGACCCCCAACTTATACGAATGACATTTATGACCCCATACCTGAGTTTAGAGGTGGCAAAATGGACAGGTTGGACGGGTTCAGACAACGGGTCAAATGGATCATGGGCAAAACGGGCACGGACCAAACGAGCGTGGGCCAATGGACGCAAATCAAGCGAGGAAAAAAAAGCATTATTAGGAAATTTGAAAATTGTTTAAATTAAACAAATAAAAAAAGAACACAAAAAAGGAAAACCAAAAAAATTATACTATAAAATACAATACCTATTTGATTCACCTATTAATCTCTGTTGCCTAATTAGACCATTTCAATATATTTATGTTGCCCAAATATACCCATCATTTTTTAAAAAATGACATATTCTGCTCATCATTTATTTATTTTTTAATTTTTTTCTTCAAACTTTTAAAAAAGTTAAAAAAATTAAACGTTGTTCTCCTGATTTTTTTTTTCAATTTTTTATAATTATATATATATATATTTTAATTTGTTTATTCGAATTTTTTAAAAAGGTCAAAAAAATAATAGCTTTTCTGAATTTTTTTTTTCAATTTTTAATTTTTTTTCCTTTTCGAAAAGTAATAGGTTTTTTTTTTTTGAAAGAAGATGAAATATAGATGGAAAAGACGAAATATAGACAAAAAGACGAAATATAGACAAAAAGACGAAAATACCCTCGTAACTGGGTAGCAGGGTGAGGTGATGTTGATAATATTAGTCGGTAACCGTCAGGTTTCATTAGTGATATTAGTATTTTAATCACTGTACTGATAAAGTCGAAAAAAAGAAAATCACGTTGGTATTTAATAGCTTTAATCTCATTTTAATACTTTTAAATCGCCTCGTGTATAAATCAAAGTCGTCCCACTTTACATAAAAACCATTCTCAAGATATACACGGGTCACAATTCTATTAAAGTCACTCCAGTCGTCTCGGTCATCTCATGACATTTTGAGAAAACATATTAATTTGGGTACGGGTATCGGTACCGGTATCGGGAAATTAAGTTTTTCCTTGTTTATTGGGAATTTCTTGATTTGATACCGATCCTGTACCGAATTAATAATCTAGTTCTGATATCGTAACGAACGAGATTCGGATACCGAGAATCGATACGGTTTCGGTATAAATCCGGTTCTGTTTTAGGATCCGGGTCTAATTGCTCATGCGCTTTTTTGTAGTGCGAAAAATAGAATTCCCACCTGCTTCATCTTCAAAACACAGAAAGACACCAAACAAAACCCCCAAATCAGTTAAAAACCCTAAAAACAACCTTCACACCATGAATACCGCAACTTCTTCATCTCTACTGGACAAAATTACTCCTGGTTTCATGAGGAGATCGCATTGTTACCCTCTTCCTTTTGCCGATAGTCTCACTGAGTAATTTTTTTTAATTTTTTTTTATAATCTGTAACTAAGTTTTGTAAATTTCGATTTAGTTTATCTCATTATTATTTTTTTTATTTTCAGTTATTATCCTGGTTTATCCAAATTGTTTAATACATGTTTGCTACGTCTTGGCGATATACACAACAATCTTACCCGCTTGGAGTCGAAGAGGCGTGTGCGTAACTTTTACTTACCCTTCATGATTTGCTAATTATTTTTTTGTAAAAAATGCCCCCCTGATGTGGTGGTTGTTGTTGTTGTTGTTACAGTTGTTGGACTTTAGCTATGACTCTTCTTCTTATATACAAAGTGTGACGGCTGCGATTGGTGCGTTGAAGATTGTGCGCAAGAACTTGCTCATATTTGTCTCTCAGGTTCGCCTTTCATCTTTATTGTTTTTATTTTTTTTATATATGATGTTTGCTAATATTTGTCTCTCAGTGCTTATTTTCGTTTAGTGCAATATTATGTTTAGGGGGTGTTTGTTTTGGCTTATATAAAGTAAGCTCATTTCGGCGTATATAATATAAGCTCTAATTTTGTTGCTTATTTGGAGACTTATGGGCTTATATAAGTTTATTATATCATGATAAATTTGTATACGCACCCAAGTCTCCAAATAAGGTATAAAATTGAGGCTGATGTTATATAAGCCGAAAATAAGGCATATTTCGGCTCAGTTTTTTTAAGTTTATTTGTAGACTTATAATAAACTTATATAAGCCCGTAAGTCTCCAAATAAGCCACAAAATCAGTGCTTATGTTATATAAGCCGAAATGAGCTTAATTTATATAAGTTAAAACAAACAGCCCCTTAGAGTTATCATGTGCAATATTATTGTTGTGGATACTATTTGTGTAATAATGGCGTTCCCTTGACCATTCTTTTGTATTATTGTGCATCTTATGACTCTCGTCACTATTTAGTTAAATACTGTACCATATAAGGCCTGAAATATTAAACATAAAGCGATACAGCAAAAATTGTTCTGGATGTATTTTAAGCTGTGAATGTTTCCCTTCCGTCTAAGGTGCATGTATTACATTGCTTAAACGCTTGCATACGCTCTTGTGAATGTGTATATGGGAGTGCATTTGACTTTGACGTTCATTGGGTATCTATGCTAACAAGTTGGGTATGATGTTAACAGTTATACTATTGAGGACTTTAGTTCCCTTGAAATATATGTATGGAAGATTTTCGATATGAGTTTTTTTGCCTTTTCCGGAAAGATTGCTTCAAATAGTTCTCTATTGAATGTTATGAAAACCAGAAAGGTATTGTGAGTATAGGATAGAAGCTATTAAATAGTTCTTGATTCAGATGGAGAATCGAATTTCCTACATTTACCAATGCGCCTGTCACCTAGACAAATGATTTTAGTCGGACCGGGATTTAATCATCATCAAAGTACTAATCTAATGCATTGACCTGTGTTGTATTTCATCTTCTCTCAACTTAGTTGATAAATGGAATGAAGTTGACATAAAACACAGACCATCCACTATGGTTTTGTGAAACTGCACCTTAATTGGACTCATAGGTTATAAGTACATAATTGATATGCGTGTAGGAATCGCCCCGCAAATGGACTCAAAGGATGAAACTGATATGATTTTGGTAAGTCAATAGCAAATCCATCTTTTGTTGTATGCAAATAGAAAAACAATACAGCTCAATTACAACTTCGTAAATTTAACAATGTTCTCATCATGAAACATCTTTGTTAGTTTGATTATCTATAATGAAACATCATAGAGTTTTCGGATATTGAACAGCTACCCTTTTCACGTTAGTTCTTAGGAATGTTTCTTTAGGTATAGTAAAAGGTCACGTTCAAATTGTAATATGAAAAGGCCTGGATGTGACTCAACATAAACCCAACATTTGACTTGACATTTAATGGCATTTGGCTTATCACACTTAGTTACTAATGGGAGATCATGGGTTCTATTCTGCTTTTCAAATGCTCATTCTAATTGCATATTCAATTTCCCTTTTATCGGGAAAAAATCGAATAAATCATGAGAAAAAAAGAAACTATTCTCAATGCCTTACAATAATTTAAAACTTTTTTTTTTTTTTTTGTATTGCTTTGAAATGCATTGTTATAAATTATCTGTGTCATGATTTTGATATTACATTAATGGCTGAAATCAACTACCTTGCATGTTCGATTTCAGCCTGCCACTCGTGGTTGGCCACTCTGTTCCAATGTCAACCATTGAACTAAAAAACATGCCCAGCCAGTGACTTGATAACGTAGCTGATTGATTTAGATTGAAGAATTATACTGACCAGTGACCAGAAAATCATATTTGAAAACAAAAATTGATTTACAAGAACTCATAATGGCTTGAAAGAAATGTATTGTCCATTATTAGGTATATGTTTCGGAAATAAGTTTTAAATAACACTGAACTTAGTTTGTACATTAAGAACTTTGCTTGCCATGGAATCGTAGAGGATGTATTACTATCTTACTGTCTTCTAACAGGTAACATTTGAAAATAATCTTCACAGAAAGGAACTGATTATGGCCATAAACTATAAGCCTTTTGCGGCAAGATTGCTTCAAATAGAAGTACTGTTTAGAATGTTATGGAAACCAGAAATGTATTGTGAGTCATAGCCATAGATGATCTTGTCTATAAGTTTGCAATGCTAATTTTGACATTTTTAGTGAGTTACTTAAAGACCTGAAAATAATGTAGATACAATAGTTACTTGCCAATCTAGGATTTTCCATCATCAATGCAATTATTGTAATTTCTTTTGGAGGAATGTATCATCATAATCATTAGGTTTTGCACTGAAAAAGCTTTCAATCAAGACATGTATATGAGTTTTTCCTGATTTTTTTTATGCAAGCATACTGAAATATATTAATTAACAATACAACTTTGTGCTTAGGTTTACAAGAACGTTGAGAAGTTAACCATTCCGTCTGGACAAGAACTTAATGTTGCAGAAATATTTTTGAGCATTAATGAAAGTTTTTTGCGGCTGGAGGAATCTGTTGCTGTCTCAGAACTCACATCACTTGCATCTGTTAATGTAAGTACCCTTTTCACTCACATGTTTCTGTGTAATCACTTAAGTACCGTTATCACTCACATGTGTTAATGTAATTGCCCAAACCTGCATCTAAAAATCTACAGTTGGAACCTTTTGGCAAGATATTAAGGGATGATTTGAAGCAAAACATGGACGCTAGTGATACTATGCTTATTTTCAGAGTGATTAATGAGAATGGAAGAAGAATGGAGAGCTATTTAGTCCTAATGGTAAGATCTATACAAATCGAGCTTTTAATATCAAGATTCATTTTAGTACCAAAAACTGAGTCGTGATGCTGTTATGTTGTTTCTTTATCTGTTAAATTATTTCTAAATACTAACGATTCCATATGTTGTGGCTTTGCTCTAGCTTGCTAGGTATGCGGTGACAAAGACAAGGCCATGGAAGTCTTATATATTCGGGGCTATAGGTCTGTCATTATTATCACTTTGGCTTCTGAGACAGCAAGACGGTTCTTTCAATAGTGAGACACTCACCAACATTTTCATGGATCATGTAAAGACACCGGTGAGACTTGCTTATGACTATCTTAGAATTATTATTTTTGTTGATTTCATAAAGTAAATGGTATTTGGCGGAACCATCTTAAGTCCGTGTACCTTTTTGGTACCGAGCCCCCCACCCAACAAGGAAAGCATATCCCGGTAAATTACCTAGGCAACACTAGCTGACCAAATTTCATAAAGTAAATGTCACTTCAATTTTGCATTACATCTTTTATAATGATGTAAGGTTCATCAAATTTCTTATATATTGACTGGAAGTTTCTAATGATGAAGTTTTATTTCATTGCAGCTAATAGCGATAAAAGATGCTTTGATAAAAGATGAGTTTTTTAAGAGGAAAACAAAGCTTGAAGACTATGTTGCACGGGGACGGATACGGAAACGGGGACGGGTACGGGAACGGGGACTTAGAAACACCAATGTCTCAAATTGAGGAAACGGGTACGGCTAGAAACGTTTGTATATTTTATTAATTTATTATTTTATTTAATTGTTTTAATTATATATAGCTTGTATGATTTATACAAATCTTTGTAATTTTTGTCAAGACATTCATCCAATTATATACTAAATATATTTAATTGAAGCCCAATAGTAATAAACTAATAATATAAGAATAATATTATTAAGTCCAATTGAATAGCCAAGTCTAATTATACCTAGCCCATTATGTATCTTATAACTTGGCCCATACAAAAATAATAAAAACACAAAACCCTACATCACCTTTATTGTCCAGCCGCTTTCACCCTCTCCCCTCCTTCATTATACAGTCCACCGGAAAACACCATCTTTTTCGTCGGATTTTTTTTTCTAACTATAAACCTAAGCCCAGAAACGCATCCAACAGGCCTGAAAACGTTTCACAAATCGTTTCCTTCTCAAGCTCTGCGTTTCCAATCCATATGAAACGTTTCACATTTTTGGGAAACGTTTCCAACGCGTTTCCAGCCGTTTCTGGGCGTTTCCGTTTCCGAAACGTTTCCGGGACGCGAGACGGCACCCTATAGGCGTTTCCGTGCAACATAGCTTGAAGATGAACCAAAAGACATCACAAAAGCTAAGGCTCATCTTGATAGGTCAGTTGGAAACTATTTTTTTGTCTTTGCTTTTAACCTTTAATTACAGAAGTTATATCATAAAGATACTGTTGGTAAATCATAAGGATGCTTTGATATATTGTTCTTATCACCATTTCATACATGGAATTCGCATTATCTTTTTAGTGATTACTAGAGATTGTTCAGGATTGCCGATAAAAAAATGTTTTTCTCTTGTTGTGTATTAATCTAACTGATTAGCAGTTTTGACTTGGTTTGGGATTGGTTATCTGAACTGGTTATATGATCGTATGGGATACTTTGGTGTAAATGAGCAACTTGAGTCCAAATTGGTGTAGCATCCCAGCCCTTACCTGGGGCTATAATCAACTGATGTCATAGATAAATAAATTTTTGAGTAAATACATTTTATATCTATGCATATAGTTTCATAGTAAAGCATGCAACTCCTTTTTTCGGTACGGGTATTTTGTTTTAGGACTTAAAATATTGAAATGAAAATAATACTATATTTTTCTCTCAAATCTTACTGAGTTTTATGAATGTAGCATACCGGATCCCATAGGCACTCTCTTGGGGAATAATAGCCTGAATAGCGCTTTGTGGTCAGCTTTTCCCGCTGCACTTATGCTGTATGGCGGGACATGCACATTAAGGCTTTGTTTAACACTGGTATGTTTAATTGTCGATATGAAATTCTATGTTTCTGTTTTTGCATGCTCTTCATTGTTATTCATACGGATGATGCTTGCATTTGGATTTTAAAACTTTTAATATATCAAGTTGCTAGAAATACCATTACAGATCTTCAAATATTGGGTTGATTTTACTTTGGCTTGATTTGGTTTTCGGCTTTTCAGCGGGACCAGTTACACAGCCTAAACACTCACCATTTGTCTAATTCCCTTGCCCTTCACTTTTCGTGGGAAACAAATCTATATAATTTAATCCACAGTCCCCACCATTATAAGAGAAGTGCAAAAATCATCTATGTGGTATGCTTTAATTAAATTTTTTTTTTTTTGAGGAGTGCAAAAATCACTACTTAGCAACCTAAGAGTAAAGTCACATAATTAGTTATGACTCTCGGAAGCTCTTATTTTCGAACAAGTGATCGGAAGTGATATGTAATGACAAACCAAGTGCTTAAATACCAACTGAATTTGTAGGAAGTCATACTATCTTTAGAATCGTTTGAGATTTTAGATTTTGTAAGAAGTGTTTAGAGGTGGAAAGTCAATATATCTTATATTCTTCCATTCCATATGATTCTGTAGCACTTATATGCACATTATCTGAAGAGGGTTATTGGTCACCTTGTCACAGCATTCAGATGCAAGAGAGATGAATAGAGACACATGCAGATTATTACTAATGGATGCAAAGAGTAGGATCCGTGACTACTTGAACCAGAATATTCAAACGGAAGAGGTAAAATTTCATGTTTGCTTTTTCCTCGGTAAAACTTTATAGTAGGATTCTTTATTTTTATAGAACAACGAAGACCTCGAGTACTTGCATGGGCTAAGCTTGTACGCTTTAAGTGAGTTCTACCAGAACATTGAGAAACATGCGAGGTTAACAGGAGAATGGCAGAGGTGAGTTGCATTACATGTTGACTACGTTTATTAATATAAACATGTGACGAATTCTAATGTGTCTATTATAATTAGTCTTGAGCGCAGACTTACTTTCTTGGGAACTTCTGACCGCGAGGACAAGGAGTTAAAGCTTCAAACTGTTGGTAGCCTACAAATGTTCTATAGGTGCACAGCTATAAGTCAGAGAAGTCTTCATCCGTTGTATCATTTGATAAGCAGTTTGGGCAACATGGGAAGAGGCACACTTACTTTTTGTGAAACATATATTGACCAGCTGGTTAGTATTATGATTCATATATTGACAAGCTGGTTAGTATTATGATTCACAATAACCTTTTGTGAGCTAGATAGATACGGAAAGATCCAACATAATTTTTGTGAGCTAGATATTTGAAGAGGCAGTACATACTTTTTGGGAGCGATGTTACAAGAGGCAACACAAATTTTTTCTTTGTTCACGACATATGTAATTATGTATTGTTTGATAGGCGACACAGATTGCTTAATGTGCAAATGGCCAGTAATGATTTATGGTTTCCATTTCTTTTTGTCTGCAATTTTCTCAAGTTTTTCTAATGAAATTTTCATGTTAGTTCTCAACCAAATTATATAATTACATATATTCCCAATTCTTTAATAGAATTATACCCCCAGATTTCACATTACGATTTTGGAAAACGTTACAGATAGCATTGGAAACACAACCGGATATGAGTACCGCCTATCATCCACATATCGATGGTCAGAGTGAGTGTACCTCCTTTCCACTTCCTTTACATCTATTACTTTTCCTCCAAAATTCTTGAGAACACCATCTTTTTTTAGTTACCTTCATTTTTATTCCCTTTTTTTTCCATATACACTACTAAAAAACAGTTTAAAGGTATCGACTAAAAGAACAGGAATACCCTCATGTTTGGGGCACGCGAGCTTCAGTATTAAAGGCATCACGACAGAAGGACGAATATTGCAAAATCTGTCAACTACATGGTCGATCTATGTAGGTGCGAGTGTACTAAATATGAAAACTTGTCAACGATAGGGACGAAATATGAAATTTACTCGCTAAAATTAACACATAAAGAAGATTTTCTCAACATATGCAAACTGATAGAAATAACGGAGTGGTTAAGAAGGATCATTCAGATAATTAAATTTATTTCCATGAGTGCAGTACAATACCAAACATAGACAAAACCCATGTTAGGATATAATTCACATATATATAATTAAGTTCCACAAGAGTGCACAGCATTACCAAACACAAACGAGTCTCAGTCAAATAAGTAGTCATCAGGGTTTGTTGAGTCGCTATCCGTGCCAGAATCCCTCTCCCTCTGAGCGGAATCCCTCTCCCATGTTTTATATCGCTTTATTAAGCTCTCATGGTTTGTAAGGGGTTGCAAGCAGTGGTATGTCTTATTCAAATTTGATATGACATGGAGCTTATCTGATGTTTCTAGGCATGGTTCCCCCAAAAGAATGAGATCATCTCTGACCCTGTTCATAGAACACCCAAAAATAATCAGCAACCAATGCTTTTATACATAGCAGCATCTATTAGGCATACATGTAAACAAACATACAAGTGTTTTTTAGGCATGTGTTTATATGTCAACCTCGTCTGGTATTTCTCGTCATATGTCAAATTAAGTAAGATGGGCTGAAAAAAACACTTCGCCCAGAACGGTTCAATGACTGGTGACTGCTAATAAATATTTATTATAAAAAGTGCGTTATCGAAAGCCATTATGAAGGTTTTATGCATTCAAACATACTTTTGGGTATCTCGGCCGACCATATTTGGCATGATACCAAATCGAATCACGTACAAGTAAATGGGTCAGAACTGCAATTTTTAACAGGCACACAAATGAGGTAATAACAGGAGTCCGGTCAATAGAAAATACAAAAGAAGCAACTAACCACTTCCATTCACCAGCTGCCTTTGCATGCCTCTCCACCACTCTGTAAAGGCGGTCTAAAGTAAACAAAAGCAATCCATTTACATAATGACCACGTTCGTTATGCAAAGAGAGAGAACCATATCTAGTAAGAGAATATAAATTTGAACTATGATAATATATTCTGAATAAAGTTAGCTTATTCTAAAAAAGGATATGTTATCCGACGAAAAGAGAAATAAGATGCAGAATCATTCAAGAAATAAGATGTTTTACATTTTGCTCCGCACCATTTTTTTGTTAGGTCATTGTTATATTACTGGATGGGTTGGAACAAGAGAAATATAACTTTTGGATACTGCTAAATCTTTTGTAGGACATAAGGGCATATATGACGATTTCATTGTAATTGCAGCTAGAAAATGGTTTCCGAAACAACACATGGTTATTCAAAACTTTCAATCAGAACCAACTGATTTTCATTTTGAACTTGCTATTCAGAAACAAGCTATCAGCATCTCCTGATGGCTTAGTAAAGCTATATATGAACTAAAAATGGATCCATAAAAGCGTTAGCACATATTAAAGTGCTAAAGAGTAGAACTTTACCGACAGCGACAAATTCTCGAACTCCCTAATTCTTTTTTCAAGCTCATCAAGTGATAGTCTTCTTTTGCCTCGAGCAATTCTCCCTTTTGCTTTTGTCTGAGACGCAAAATCATTAAGAAAATTCAGTTTAGTATGTAATAGATGTATATTGTAATAGATGTGTAAATTTTAATCCGTCCACTAACAAATGAATCAATTTGATTTATGTTGCATAATCTTAAACATGTTATACAAAATAGCTTTCAACATCAGTGAATACAATTGATTGGGTTGAAACTCTGTCCAAAGCTTAGTTTTTTTAGATAATCCACTTATTTTCTGCCCAAATATTTTTTTCTTTGACCCATTATTACTGAGCCTAATCTTGCCACATCTATAAATTTTTCAATATAATCATTTACAATATAAGAAGGTTTCATAGACAAACACCCATGTCTGAATTCTTTTTTTGTTTCTGTTATGAGTAGTTTGGAACAGGATCTGACTGAACTGGTGAAGTCCAGCAATGATTCCGCAGCTAGGCTGAATAAGCAACGGGTCATCAAATGCTTTCATGATTTCTACCAATGCACGGCTATTATGTCAGACCTATATAGTTGAGTTGAGTCTATGTTTTGCAGTGTTTAAGTCCAGATAGTAAGCAAGATTCCACATGAAGGGAAACTTTACTTTTCAAGAATATTGTTATCTTTTGACCAAAATGCTGTTTATGTGGTTTTTGTTCGTCCGTATCTGAATTTTAATGGTTAACGAGTCTTATGAACAGTTGGTAACATGTAGCCGTCTAAGAAATATGTCATGATTTGGAAGTGTTGGCGGTGTTGTGTTTTTTGTTTGAACAGTTTCAGTTTAGGGATATATTCAGGCCACCCTTTCAGGATACATACTTGGAGGCAAATCAAACTATGTGTTTGCTTTTGCTTACTCCAATTCCGGTCAAATTTATGTTCGTAAACTATAAAAAGGGAATCACAACTCTTCGAATCTAGAATGAACAAAAAAGTAGACAGTGAAATATAACTTACGCTTCTACTTTGAATGTAAATTTCAGGTTCATTCATGCAGTGTGATAATAACCGACGCCTTGACAAACAGTTCAGCCTCATTGGGATTATGTGCATGTCAGGTTTTCATGTTTATCTATTCTAGGCCACTCGTAGACGGTAGACCGGACAGTTTAACTTGCTTAAAGCTAGTTGCTTATAAAAGTGACACATAAGGATTTTCTCAACATATATATGAAATGTAGTTAAAACGGATGATTCATATAATTAAATTCATTTCCATGAGTGGATATACCAGACATAGACAAATCCATGTCTGATAATGCGCATGTCAGACTGTCGGTTTTCGTGTTCATCTATTCAAAGTCAATCGCAGACTTAACTGTGTAACTTACTCAAATTTATTTTTTGTTCATTTATTACAGATAACATGTACGGAAGTTTCTCTTTTTAGAATAACCGTTATTCCACGAGTCTTTAAGCTAGTTGCTTATAAAAGTGACACATACAGATTTTCTCAACATATTCAAACTGATAGTAAGTACGAGCGCCCAGCAACCCAGAAGTTGTAGTCATCAGGAGTCATTGATTCGTTATCCATGCCAGAACGTTGATTTCTTAACTTCTTCCGCGCCAAATCTCTCTTCCATGTTGTATATTGCTTTAGTAACCTGTCATTGCGTGTAAGGGGCTGCAAGCAGTAGTATCTCTCATTCAAACGTGATATGACATGGAGCTTATCTGACGTTTCAAGGCATGGGTTCGCCAAAAGAGTGAGATCATCGCTGACCCTGTTCATAGTACACCCAGAATAAGAAACCAAAGTATGTACATACCACTAACATTAAATTGTGGATACATGTAAACAAACATACACTTGGCCCAAAACGGTTCAATGACTGCTAATAAAATATTTATTGGGATAATTCTTGAAATGATCCATGATCCGTCAACCCTTTGTTTTTTTCACCCACCAAAACAAAATTTCTCTATAAACCTTATGTGACCTGTGCGACTTTATGCAACTTAGTACAAAATAATAAAAATGTACTTGACTCAGTAAGTTGCATAAGTGGCATAGGTATTTAGAGAAATTTTGGTTTGGTGGGTGCAAAAAGACAAAGAGTGAGTGATCTTGGGGCATTTCAAGAATTATCCCATATCTATTATTAAAGGTGCGTTATATATCGACAGGCATTTTGAAGGTTTTATGCATTAAACAAACTTTTGGGTATCTCGACCGACCATATTTGGCACGATACCAAATCGAATCACGTACAAGTAAATGGGTCAAATTGCAATTTATAATAGGCACACAAATGAGGTAATAACAAGAGTCCAGTTAATAAAGAATACGACAGAAGCAACTAACCGTTGCCATTCACCATCTGCCTTTGCATGCCTCTCCACCACTCTATAAAGGCGGTCTAAAGTAAACAAAAGCAATCCATTTATATAATGACCATGTTCGTTCTGCAAAGAGAGAAAGCAATATCTAGTAAGAGAATATACATCTGAACTGTGATAACAATTCTGAATAAACCTAGCTTGTTATTCTTAAAAAGAATATGTTATACAATGAAAAGAGACCCCCATTTTAATATGACCAACTAAAAATCTTTACAGTTCATTAGTTTGTAAAGAGTGACGGAAAATCGTGTCAACTATATACTGATGAAAATAAGACGCACAGGATGCTCTCCCTTTCAAATGTGCTATTCATATGCCCACAATTCGTGAGTTTACTATCATTAAGCAAAATCATTCTAGAAAAAAGATTATCTACATTTTGCTATATATCCATGTTTCTGTTAGAAACACTCAAAACTACACCAAAGGTCAAGTGTTTTAACGTTGGTATTTATATAAACAGTTGCTACTAATGATCTGCGTTCAAAGATAAAAGAATTACCTTGCCAAATATCAATTTTTAGTTAGGCATTGTAATATTACTGAATGGGTTGGAATAAGAGAAATATAAATTTTGGATACTGCTGAATCTTTTGTAGAACATAAGGGCATATATGACAGATTTCCTTGTAATTGCAGCTAAAAAATGGTTTAATTATTCAAACTTTCAAGAGAACCAACTGATTTTCAATTTCAACCTTGCTATTAAGCTATCAGCAAAGTTATTTATATGAACTAAAAATGGATCCATTAAAGCCTTAGCACATATTAAAGAGCTGAAAAGCGACGCTTGAAGTTATTAGTTATAGGTATAAGAAAACAGAGAAGTAGAACTTACCGACAGCGACAAATTCTCTAACTCCCTAATTCTTTGCTCAAGCTCATCAAGTAATAGTCTTCTTTCGACTCGAGCAATTCTCCCTTTCTCTTTTGTCTGAGACACAAAATCATAAAGAAAATGAGCAAATGTACAAGATAATCAACTAAAGTGTACCATTTGATGCATTCAACAAGTAACAAACAGGAGAAACCCACACCACTAGATAGCTAAAAAGAATACACCATATATGGCATACCTGTTTGGCCCATCTGCGTGATATCATGAGCACACCAAAAGAAATAAAGATTCTTGGCAAATAAGAAAGGATGGCAGCTGTTGCTTCATAATCCTTTAACATCTCGTGGTGCACCTTACACATTGACCTGTTTGTAACACCTAGTTGTCAGATAGCAGAATATAGATAACCTTAATTAGTTAACTATTTAACCACCAAAATGAAATGCTTGTAACAACTCACGCTTCCATGTCATGTGTTATCTGCAGAATCTGCAAACACGGAAAAGAAAAATAAATTATCACGTGACATCAAATCACCGATTAGCAAAAGAGAGTGAGGGTGGTAGTATATTTACATGGATATGCAATAAACGTGGAAGTTCTTCCCAGATAACATTTCGGATTGGATACCTAAGCTGCTCCTCGGAACTACATCAATACCAACATTGATCAACTTAAGAAAATAAACATGTATATTTAAGTACCACTTAATAATTAATACATTACATAAATAGTGAGTGTAAACAATATGATTTGATTTGACTTCAGGATCGGTTTACATGGCTTGCAGTAACTGCAAACGTGTTCATAGACATTGGCTATACTACGAGTCTAATTCGTAAAGGATCGAAACTCAAAAAGCGTCACAAACAGAGCCTTACTATATTTCATCACACATATAGTTTAGTTCTTTACATATAATATCGAAGTTTGATGAACAGGAACCAAGTATCCCAAGTATAATGAGCACCACAAATGGAGGTAAACATACCTGGTCCTTGCCATTTCAAGCATCTCATGCTCTGATACATTTGATGGAGACTTTTCGCCTTTTATCCGCTCACTGAAATCCAGTAACATACTGCAAAAAAAAAGTTGTACACAAGATTACATATATAATCGCCAAAATCTGCCTAATCTGATCTCCATTAGATAACACGGTTATCCAAAAAAAAAGTTTGTTAAATATATTTGACTGATAGCTCACTAATATAAATTCTCCAACTAACCTGCGTAGCTCACTAGAAGTTGATTTCAGTTGTTCTATCTCTTCTTTCTGCCTAGTTCTCATCGTCTCGAGAAATTCATCTCGTGCCGCTGTAAGCTGTGAGGGATTGTTATTTTATCACTGGTAATTTGTGCATAACAAAGAAATGATAATAGAGAGAGAGAGAGAGAGAGAGAGAGAGAGAGAGAGAGAGAGAGAGAGAGAGATGTGATAAAAAGGAATGGCTTATAACAAGATAAACTATAATCATCCTAAACCATGTGTGGCATGATGTTGATTCTCATTTGGGAAACTTTTGGAGGAAAAGACCTACTATATAATTTATATATGTTCAATTATAAAGTAAAAACTAATTCCAGAAGATTTCAAAAACATCAGTAACAATAAAATAAAAGGGTGTGATCTATTCTACGATGAGTTGAAGTAGGAAGCACTAAGAGTCTTACCGCTTGCTCTTCTGAAAATATCTTTTTTGCCCCAAGAATTAAATTGTCAATGATGCCTGATCG
The DNA here is from genome assembly GCA_025667525.1 of Glebionis coronaria. NCBI lineage: Eukaryota > Viridiplantae > Streptophyta > Magnoliopsida > Asterales > Asteraceae > Glebionis > Glebionis coronaria. Next base: position 541,918,169 of record CM046882.1, read on the forward strand.
TATAAGCCACACTGAAAATAAGGAAATTCCTATAGCCCCAAAAATGTAACGCATCCAGTGCTGAGTTAATTTCCTTGGTTTACGATATTTGAAAACCTTAAACAAAACAACAGGATGTGTAATCTTAGTATTATTACATAAATGATCAGCTGACAATAAAACAAGCAATATTCCCAAGTAAAATAAATTCAGATTTAACAAATCGTGCATAAATACATAAAACAGTCAGATTACTTTTACAACTTCTGTATCTACAAAACCACCACATAAAAGATAAATTTAAATTAATTGTCTTGGCCATAAGCATATGTAGCATTTAGTGGACTAATGAAGACCAAAAGCCTGTATAAGACTATAAATGATTCATATGGATTTAATGAAAGTTATATTACAGATATTATTGCTATTGGAGTGTGGTTATCATTTTGCTTTTACTGAGATTAAATAACTATTCGAAACTGGAAATCCACCATCTGTACGTCTACTTAGATGATATCAAACGCAGCCTTCACATTTATGTATATCTAGTGTAAAACATCTACAGTTAGTAACCATTTGACATAGAGGGCAGTCTTATTTGCATTATACATATGATAGACAAAAGATATGGTCTACGGGTTGTCTTAGAAGTAACTACTTATACGTCTTTTCACTATTAAACCCCTCGTCTGTATCATGACATACTTTCATAGTTTATGTGACAAGCTTCATAAAGCAAATGCACACTTCATCTATTTGCCTTTTGTAGTGATTCTACATGTATGGTTTAAAACGTATCAGCTCTTGATAAACTTCCTCCATAAAGCATATAGGTTGGGATTGCACCCAAAGTTTAAGATAAGGAAAAGCAATCGCAAGCCTCCATTTTGAGAACTCTCACGTTTTCTTCCCCCGTTTATTAAAACACATAACACTCTCCCTTTCAAAATGATCAAAACAGTATTTTGTATCGGCACTGCACCATCAGGTACCTCTAATCTTTCTTTTTTGGAATAATGCAAGAAGAAACAGGGAAGAAGTTACAGCTGAGACTCTTTTTAATCTTAATGTTATGGTTGCATTATAAAACAATGAAGATAGTTCCTTTAGTATGTATACTCTAACATAGATCTCAGTACACAAGTATATAACAGCAATTATAAAATAATGTAGATATATAGTTTCGATTTCAGTTTAAAGAATGTGAACAGCAATTAGAACGCGCGTTAACAAAATCTTACCACCGAGGATATGTACTCGTCGAGCCTGTTTAGATTTGTATCCATCACACTGAGGGCATCCTCAGTATTAGAATCGGACCATTGCTCATCCCAAGTATTAACATCAGGCCATTGGTCCCTATAATTGTATAGTTTGTCAAATGACAAATAGCCAACCTTCAAATGTTTTAGTGAAAGATTAGTAAAACGGTTAACCATCCAATGATCAATTCCTTGTATTTAATAAAAAATGGGTACTTACACCAATCGCGGAAACAGATGCTTCTAGTTTTGAGAAATAATCATTTAGAGTGATTAGCAGTGAAGCAAACGACTTCTCTGAAGATGGCGACATGTTCTTACCGAATTTATCAATCTCCATATAAAACTATAGAGTAACCAAAAGATACGTGAGTGGTACGGAAGTCAAATAATAACAGTCAAATTAGTTAAAGTTGGATGAAATTAACCAACCTGTGATAGAAAAACAGCCAAGGAGTGTCGTAAGTTATATAACACACGAATCTGATCGGTGGTTTCAGCATCAGCAACATGTTCAAGGTGTAAAGTAGTAGCAAATGTTTGAGGCTCCACCACGTCATACGTTAACGTTAAACTTAATAGGTTAGGATTTGAAGATGATTCTTGAAACTACAACAACAACAATACACCCTTATAAGAAACCAGCATAAGCTACTTAACTTGTTCACATAGGTAACTTATAACTTATGAAACACTTAAAAAGTATGTACATGCTTATTATTAAACTTTTAAATAACACAGATAATTAGGTTCACTCATATTAACATCGAATTATAGGTCAGAACAAAAGCACGTGCATACATACTACACTGTTATTAATAATAATAAATTGAGAATGACGAGAAGTGTACATACATGGCCTCCCTTAGAATCGGAGCGGAGTAACGCCTGGTCCAGAGCATATAAATTTAAAAAGGTACGGTTCAGTATCTCTTGTAGAGCATTGTACACAGGATGAACCCTAACAAGATTCACCAAAAACATTAATTAAATTAAAAATATGCATGTAAATTAACGAGAAACAAATTAACAAACATACTCGATAATGTCGGGAGACACAGGGACACGAATCGGAAGACAGGAGAAACAACGTTGTGGAGTGAGTGCTGCAATGGCATCCGCCAAACGCTGTTGTAGAATGTCTTTACAGTACGATAATCTCGATTTTGGTGCTGCTTCCGACATCTTTTTTTTTAGGGTTTTCTTCTTCTTCCGTAAATTTAAGAAAGGGTTTTATAATTTTAAAAGAATTGCTCAATATAAATCCTAAAATCCTAGTCCTCGTTTAATTTAGTTTAGTTTAATAAATAAATAAATAATCGTTAAATCTTCTTTCCTACTTAATCCTCGTTAAAACAAACACCTTCCTTAAAGAACATAACATACGAGAAAAAAATGGAAAATTTCATATATATCCAAAACAAAAAGTATAATTACATATTTACCCAAATAACAAGTTTTCGATGCATATATACAATGCTCTTAAAGCATTTTTTTTTGGGAAATATGGAATTATTCTTTTTAATAAAACAGTCTTGACTTGCCTATATCGTGACATTTCCAAAAGTATGATTTTCTCACATATCACAATACATATACATATCTCTCACAAGATGAAATCTTACTCTTACACCTGAGTCTAAATAAGCCTTGTCCTTTGGAGATATTGTTGGAGGAAAACTTCCCGGATCGATGTTACAAAACCAAGAATCAAGATATACCGAACTATAAACTTTTATTAATAAACTGAAACTTGTGTTTTACAAACATATATGATCATCGTTTGAATGAGTAAATCCTAAACTATATATACATGTCGAAAGGGTACTTCGACTAAGGGTCGCAACGTTTACTTTTTGTGAAACGTTATGTCCATTCTAAAAATAACTGCCAATGTTTGACTTTTGTCCTAAAACACAGCGGGTAGGATTATACTAGGCCCAATGGGCCGGGTCGGGTAATCCAGGTTTGGCCTAATATTCTCCCCTCTAATCATAAACGCTGTGTCACAAATCTTTAAATCTTTTTCTTGAATTCCTGATTCTTCGGGCTTGAGTCTTCTTTGTAATCATATGTTGTAATCTTGGAATGATTATCAACTTCATCTTCTTCAATAGTTGCCATAAGTAACGTTGGTTCAAAATCTTCTTGGACAAAATTCGACTGTTCTTGTCTTTGGTATCTTTGAGATCTTTCATCGCAATGAGAGGCATAGTGTCCGTATTTGTTGTAGTTATAGCACTTTATGTTGCTGAAATCTTTTGAGAATCTGTTTTGGCTTCCAGAGTGCTTTAATGCTTCTTTGTAGTCTTGCGAGGAATTTCCTTCTTTTCCATGTTGTCCATTATCGTTACGATTTCGGCTCTGTGGTGGAATGTATCTTTCTCTTCCTTGATTATCTTGGTGATGTCTTCGACCATTATCGTTGTGCTTTGTAAATAATAGTCTATCTTGATCATTAACATATTTGTTCTTCTTGTGCTTGAGCCTTTCTTCAAATGTCTTTAATCTTCCAATGCTTCGTCAAATGACATTTTTTCTAGATCCGAGTATTGTTCAATGGCTGCGACTATTTGAAGAAATTTGTCTGGCATAGAATTCAGCAGTTTTCGTACTAGAGTTGGTTGATCAAGTGTTGTTCCAAGGCTAGTTATCTTTGAAACCACATTTGTCATTTTCGAGGTGAATGAATCTATATTTTCTTGATCATTCATTTCCAGTGCCTCAAATTCTGATCTAAGAGTTTGTAATCTCGCCTTTTGTACTTGATCCACACCAATATTTCTGGTCTTCAACGTATCCCATATTCCTTTTGCACTTGTGCAATTTGCCACTTGTAATACTAGATCTTCGGGTAGTGCTTGAAAGAGATATGCCATTGCAGTTTTATCTCTTTTGTCATCTTCTTTTGTTTGATCAGTAGGTTCAATCATTTCCCAAAGGCCATTTGCTTGTAGAATAATTTTTATTCTTATGGACCATGTGGTATAATTTGTTGAACTTAGCAAGGGGCATTGAAAATGGGTTATACTTCCGGTATTCATTACTTGACTACCTTTATCATTCTTCGAACTGTCTCCCATTATTTTTTTAAAACTTTTGAAACTTTTTAATCTTTGGTAAACGTATTAAAAACTTTAAATACTCTAAAAACTTAAAACTTATAAACTTCAATATATAAAACCTTTAAACTTTATATATTTCTTATCTTAAACCTAATAAAATATTAAAACTTAACAAAAACTTTAGACTTTTTTTATCATAAACCAAATAAAACTTAACTTGTTTTTATCATAAACCAAATAAAAACTTAAAACTTGTTTTTATCATAAACCAAATAAAAACTTAAAACTTGTTTTTATCATAAACCAAATAAAAACTTAAAACTTGTTTTTATCATAAACCAAATAAAAACTTAAAACTTGTTGTATTATTTTCTTATCATAAACCAAATAAGAAAAAAACTGAAATAACCTTATTTCTTATCGTAAACCAAATAAGAAAAATCCTTAAAAACCTTGTTGCTTATCATAAACCAAATAAGAAAAAACAAATCTTGCCGATATGAATATATCCTGGTAACGAGAGTAGGAACCCTCAATCAAAACACTGACGAATTAATTTTGATTCGGATGAAATTTGTGTTTTGGGTGTTTTTGCGTAATCTGGGAATGAGAAAAAAAACTGGGTCGAAACCTTGGCAGAAAAACTTGGTATATGATGATTTGCTTGGTGATAACCAGGCTCTGATGCCAATTGTTGGAGGAAAACTTCCCGGATCGATGTTACAAAACCAAGAATCAAGATATACCGAACTATAAACTTTTATTAATAAACTGAAACTTGTGTTTTACAAACATATATGATCATCGTTTGAATGAGTAAATCCTAAACTATATACATGTCGAAAGGGTACTTCGACTAAGGGTCGCAACGTTTACTTTTTGTGAAACGTTATGTCCATTCTAAAAATAACTGCCAATGTTTGACTTTTGTCCTAAAACACAGCGGGTAGGATTATACTAGGCCCAATGGGCCGGGTCGGGTAATCCAGGTTTGGCCTAATAGATATCAGTTGTAGAACCACTGGAACATCCTTTTGATTGTCCTTATGTTGGCTATGAATGTTTAGTCACACGCAATATTCCAGAACTCGTGACACATCTAAAGGATTTGGATATAAGTTAAACAATCTGTATGCTGGAACGGACACAGTTAAATGCCTCGTGGATGTTAAGTTTAAGTCACAATATCTTTCTAAGGGTCATTAACATGTAAAATATCGTCACGTTCTTGTCTTTTTTGATCTATTATATACATGGTGCTTTAGGTATCACTACAAAATAAATGACATTTACTTACTCAAAGTTTTGCTTACTAATAAAATTTATAATCATTTAAGTCACTATAACTTTTCCTTACTAAAACACAATACATATAAAAGTAAGCAAAAACATTTGCTTACTCTTTTCCCTACTAAAAAAGAGTAATTAAAAGTTTTACACTTTTGCTTACTTAATATTGAGTAAGTAATGACCTTTAGTGCTCCCCTCTATTACTTACTCTTTTTCTTAAGAGTAGGAGTTAATAAAAATTAACTTTTGATGACTCTTTTTTAGTAGAAATTAATAGAAAATACTTTTGCTTACTCAATATTGAGTAAGTATAGACTTTTAGTGCTCCCTCTATTACTTACTTTTTCACATTTAATTGAGTAAGCAAATGTCATAAATTTTGTAGTGTATTCACCTTTTATGGACAACAGTTTTGTTAGCACTCTGAAGCTTTTCTTTTGGGCACGGCTCCATGTTACATAGCATTCTTGCGGTTCATGGGTGAGGAAAACGATGCCAAGACGTTCAAATACTCGTTAGATGTTGCAGAAGATGACAGGCACTTGGCATGGCAAGGAGTTCCAAGGAGTATTCGTGATAGTCATGTGAAAGTTCGTGAGGATCTAGACGGACTTGTGATCGCACGCAACTTAGCTCTCTCTTCCTCGGAAGGAGATAAACAATAACTCACTTACGTGTACAAGGACGTATATGGATAGAACAGTAAGTTTAAAGATATTTATTAATTTTGCTCTGTCCTAAAATTGAGCACTTTTTTTTGGGAATATGGCCGAAATTGTATCTTTTTTCTGAAAACCCAGGAGGGATTGCACACTACAATGTGTGGATAAAGAAGCTTCCATAGTTAGAACAAACCATGGATTTGTTCAAACCCGCTTTTCAAGTAAGTTTTCGTGCGGTTCATATATGTTGTATGTTTTATGTGAATATTAATTTTTAGTTGGAACTTCTCGTCAGTGCTTTGCCTTAAAGACACCACACTAGAACAACATTATGATTGTCCTAGGAGTGATTGCTCGTCTCAGGAATTATTCCAAAACTCGTGGAGCATCTGATTGATTATCATCACGTTTACATTGAAGATGGATGCACATTTAACCATCGGTATAATTTATCAAGTCCACTCGAAATCAAAAACAGGACACTGATAATGACAGTACGTTTCAGTTTCTTTTAACAAGTATTTAGCATAATAAAATACTGCCAGCATGTTCACAGTTCACGTGTTTGCAGATCTTATGTGTGTTTTTAATATGTTGCTGATGGTTTATAGAGTTCATAACAATTATTTAAAACCCTAATATGGATCAAAGAGCGCATAGCGGAAGCGATTAACAAGATCATCAATTTAACACAATTATATTAATCAAGATTAGGGTTACATACCTTTATCCTAGCAAGATCCACAAGACGACGGAGCAAACGGCAACTAGGGTTTATCACGAACACCACCAAGAATATAGTCTAAAGTAAGACTATATCACGTTCTTGTACACACGTGATACGGCGAGTTAACCGTGAGTCTAGCACGAACAAACCGAGCTTCCAAGCCTATGGAAAATCTACCCAACAACCCTAGAGAGGGGCTAGGACTAGATCTAGAATAGCTTTATTGAAAATCAAAGAAGAACCCTAGTTAAGGGTGTTTGGCCGGCGGCTAAAGCAAGAGAAAAGAGAGATGTGGAGTGAAAAATTATGAGGCATTAAGTTTGTTTATATACACCTTGGAAAACTTCTCTTCCAAGGTTAAACAAGATAAAGCCACAAAATCTTTTCTCCTTATCTTTGTCTCCTCTAATTAGGCCGGATATATTCATGCTCCAAAAGAGGTTTCCGGAACTTTTCCGACTCCTTCTTTTAGCTTCTTTAACCTTCTATAACGGTCGTTTAATACTTAACTTTTAATTATTTAACGATCGTTAGCTACGGTTTGATTTAATAAATATAATAAATATATTTAATAAATAAATAAATTAACTCTTCACGTAATGTGTGCAATCCCGTGATCTCGAGTTCGATCCTATCTCACGACTATTAATTTTAAGTCCATAAACTTTCAGCTCCCACTTGGACAAAATTCTAATATCGTGATCACATTGACTAGCGTCTAGTTACACTAACAATGTCACTAGTACAACTCGAGTAAGGTTTCTTGGACAAAACCTTTTAATGATTAAATCATTATTATTATTATCCTTTCATTTCAAATACAACGTTAATAGGATATGGATCTCAGTCATTCCTTACATTAACCATTCTGTTTCTCGTTTACGGATATAGCAAGATCACCAAAACAAATTTGGGTGCGGCCGCACAAATATCTTACTACTCCCCCGAGGGGCCCAGCTGTATTATACTTCAAAATAAATTTTGAAGGAAACGAATCCCATTTTGACTACAAGCAAAACTTATGAACTTTGCAACACTTCCGGAAATAATCCTTATAGCTACCAGTTACGTTTAGCGTTAGATTATTCCACAGAAATGCACTAGATCCACGACAGTTTCCTGGTATCTCAGGTCTAAGGATAACTATTTATGATTCACTTGATGACAAAGATCCATAAAGTAAAATCATATAGTTGGGATAAATCCAATATTTGATCCATCAAATATCATCCAAAATTGACCAATATACTTTCAAGTATACTCTGTCACTATTTTGAATTGTCTTAGTTTAATAATACTCCCATATTATTAATCGACAACGGACATTTAGAAACATCATAATGCTCATGGATTCAAAACATGTAAAATAGGATACAAAATCAAATAACAGAAAAATAAACGAAATCCAATCTTTATTTCATCAATTCAATAATGTCTTACATCCTTTATCCAAATACTAAAAAATAGATCAATGCATAAAATTGGTACATGCGTCATGCCTCTAGTAATGACATTCATACTTGTTTGGCGAAACATAAAATAACCAATCTTGACCTATTGAAATTTTGAGAATACTTTCTTCAAGAATTCAATTCATTGAAACTCTTGTACATGTGCATTCAAATAATTTGATATTGCCACATAGTATCAAAATTGTGAAACATCCTTGATCACCAATTTCCTAAACTTCCAAAACACATTTGAAGTTCAAAGTATTCTAATTCTTTAATGTATAATGCAACTTTAATCAACATGTCATCTCCAAAGATCCCATGACTAATATTGAGTGTTACCTCAATTATATCTTTTCAAGTTTTACAACTTGTCATAAAAGATACAAATACGTTACCATTAATATCTATTATGTAATGTTTGATTCCAACCAAAACCTTCAAGTTTGTTGGCTATGATAATTTGCACAACGATTGACAAATTATTCATCTATAGAATATGGAAGCCGATCCAAGATTTAGGATGTTATTCTATTTCCAAACATATTCCTTCAGAATATTCATTACACAAGTTATTTAATAACTTTTTAGATAGATTAATATATTCAAATCATCATGTATTTTAAGCATGATATAAATACAACACGACACACATGAAAAATTCTCAAACCAGATTTAGATTTCTTCATGTCCTAAATATCCATGTAAGCTTACTACATGGCATATTACGTTGTATTTCCACCGCATTTATTTGTCCCAAGGTTATGTATATCTTATTTTCTAAATCTTCAAAGTAAAGTTTCATCTCAAATATAAACCAAATCAGCATTTAATTTGAATGAAATCTTACTTTCTTACATGTCTATTTGACACATATAATTTAAGAAAATAACCATACTACTCCCACTAGCTTTTAGGAATACTCAGAAACCATCTTATTCAAATTTAAATCCAATCTTGGATTTCAAATTAAACATAAGAATAATCTCCTAGATGCATGCTTTTATCCATTCACGGATAATTGCATTTTGTACTTTTCCAAAGATTTATATTTTGAAGTAATAAACTCATTTCGATTACTTAAGTCCTTTCTCAAGTAGTCATTCAAGAAATAGTTCATTCATATCCAAATTTGTCAATTAAAATATGACCATCAAAACCTTTGTATATTTAATGTATTTAGGAAAGAATACTCAGTCACAATTAATTACTTAAATGTGACTAATAATCTATTCACAATACATACATTAAATATGTGTACAATTTTGTCCATATAATTTCGACACAAAGATTAAACCACTACAATTGGCGTTTTTCTTCCTTTGACGAAACTTATCTTCAATTTCTAGTCAAACTATTTAAGATAAACCAAAACCGAAATTTGATTATCTTGTTGGACAACATCTATAACAATCATAGTATGAGTAGTTTACCTAAAACAATATTTGGTAACAAATCATAACAATTATTTGTAACTCATAATTCTCAGCATATAAATCACATATCCAAGATATCCTTACTGACCTATGACATAAATTCCTTTATCTCGAGGTTTAGCATTTACACGCCTATCTCATGATAATTACTAGTGTACTTTAGAAGATTATGTATCTTGTAATTTTATCTTTCAAGATCAAAACTCCCACTTGCTATTAGTAACTTAAAATTACTCTTTAAATACATAGCAAATAGATCAACACTCCAACGTTATCTATATGGGACATTACAAAACACAATGGCCGTTCAATACTCTTTATTTTCTAAACAATCCACTTCATAAGTAGTTTAGCAAAATCCGAACTCCATTTAAGATATAACGTGATTTATCACATTCCATATATAATGGTATCTTATTAATCTTCTTAGCTCAAGTCATACTCAACTTTCTAACCTTGATTTCTTTTGGATTAAAGGAAGATATAGTTATCTTGAATCAAACATCACCATCATATTGAGAATTTTGATTCTCCTAATGAACATACCATAACAATAATGTATTTCATTTAGGGAAATATTGTAAGTCAATCTTAACAATATTTAAGATAAATATATATCTTTAGGCTTACCTATATACCAACTAAATCATCTTAATGGTATAATAGATTTCCTAACCATTTTGCATGCTTTATAACTCAAGTAATTTTAAAGTCACTTCATAAAAGTTATAAGTCCATTATACGTTACATGTATATGTCTTTAGTGAAATAGAGACAATACATTAACGTCTTACTTTATATTATACGTCTTCCAAGACTGTATGTTTGTGACTTTATTCAATAAATCATAAACATGTATAACTAAAGTAAATCATGAACATCACTAGGTTTCATTCATCTTTTCAAGTTAATTCAATCATACACTATTATATGAACACCACTAGGTTTCATTAGTAGTATAAGATTACTTTATGTATCTTATGTCATTCAAGGAATTTGTCCTATTTTAAGAAACTTCAAAACATTCCACACCCGATCTTACGACATGTGGATATTTTACCCTTGTGTGTACAATTTAGTCCAAGCTCTTACATGACTAAATCAAAACAACAAGTGTTTCTTAATGTGAATGATATATATACTTTTAAGTAGTCTTTTAATCATATTGACACATGATCTAAACATTAATTAGATTGTTAGTCTCTTATCTTAAAGACAAGAGAATCATATCTTTATGAGTTGTTTCTTGCACACAATGTTCATTTCTCCCACTTGTGCATGGAGCAACCTCATATATAAGATAAACATCACGTCTAACGTTCGTCTATACAAAGTATGATTGTGCCACATATATTAGCTTTTACAAGTAGATGTAGAACCACTTAATCAACAAGAATCAGTACATAACTATCTTTGAAGATATTAGTGTCAACAATTCGAAAGTAATTATCTTAGGACATACTAAAGATAACATGGGTTATTAACAAGACAACAAAGCTTGTAACTCCCACTGACTTAGAGAATGTTTTAATAGACTCAAAATCAGTAATACAACACAATTCTCCCACTGAACTTGACAACATTGAAAATGTTTCATAATCGGTGAAAATAATTAGTGTTGTGTTTACTTTCTTACACTTTTGAAAAACACATTCGCAACAATTACTTATAGTGTTTAAGAGTGTACTCTACTTCGTAAATGATGACTTATCCATCAATTGCTTTTAACTTGAAGGACTTGACATGCAATTTCTTCCTTAATAGGTCTACCAACCCCAAAATGGTATGTAGTGCCTATAAATAGTCAAAGCACAACTACTAGACAAATATGCTAGTTTGCCTTATAACCAATTAGCGGTAACTTTTAATAACTCAAAATATGCACTTTTCTTAACTATTAAAATTTGCTATGAGTTATGGATTTGAATTTGACATTTCTAAAATCCTTATTACTATTTCTTTACTCATGAAAAAGAGTTTTAGGTTTATCTTTCATTTGTAAATTGACTCTATCCTCAACCATATGGTTTGTAGATCAATAAATGAATAAACCACGTTTACGGTGTAACGTTGCATTAATACATTTGCAAAAGAATTTACAAAATTCAATTTTAGTATTTTCGATAATATCATTCAAGAAAATAAAATTACCCCGGTAATAATAACCATAGTATTTTCCTTGAAAACTAGAATCCAAATTGACATAATTTCATCACATCAGTTGATCTGCTAGCAATGAAAGTATTCAAGATGGTAACTTGTCGAACAATGATTGACAAACAAATTTGCAATTTCTAGATATTTAAGGGATTTACATTGCCAAAAGTCATTTTGCATTGTAAACATGTTTCATCCCTTCGTTATGCCTTAAGTTTCCAGATCTCACTGAGTAACTCAATTAAGTCGACTAATCTAAAGAACGTAAAACCTTCATGTGTAATCTTATTCAGTCATGAAGTTTTCTCTCCATTACAACATCGTCCGATATCTTATATGACGACAATTGTAACTTCAAGTGTTCGTCAATTAGAGGGCATATGACTTAAATTTTGGGGTATAGATTTTGGTGTCAAAATCATGTATGGAGAAGCATGCATACATCTCCATAACATAAGTTTAATAAAACGTTTAGTAAACTTTTGTTGAGACTAAAAGTTCATCATATACTTGCAAGTTGAGGTATTGGTTAAACCAATTAAAGATTTTACACACAACTAAATTCACACCGTACTTTTTCTAGAACTTAGTTATAGCACAAAGCAATAACCTTATTCATTGTGTTTCGGATGTGAATTAATGTAGTTAAATCAACCTTAAAGAATTATATCAATAACAACCGTAGGTAATTCCAATTTTGACGCACAGGCGAGCCGGGAATTTGGTCAGCGCTGAAGCATAACACCTCCTTCCTTAACCGGGTACATGACCAGCGGTGCGTTATACCCACTTTATAGTTTATCAAAATTGAGTAGGCCGTTAAGTTGCTATTGCAGTTCTAATCAACGCAAATCATATGTAAATTAGTTCTCAAAAACAATTCATTTATTTTGATATGATTTAGTCCATGTTAATTTTTCTTATAAAAAATTACCCTTGTTTACAACATACAATTAAAACAAAAACGTATGAAAACAAGTAGGTACAAAAAAAACTAAATCATAAACACATAATAACAATTTATATGTGCAATAAATAAATCAAATAGCCACATGCATACGATTTATTCAATAAATAATATCAAATCTAGGTTTTTATATTCATATAAAAGTCTTCCCTAATTTTAGATTTATTGAATCAAATAAAGCATATAGCAAAACACGTAACAATTACCACATAAAACATATGATCCATGAAAAACATGTATGTTCATCACGGATCTCCCACATATCTTAACAATTAAATCTCTATGGATCGAAACATGAATTTACACAACATAACAATTAATCATGCAATTCATCAAAATTCCACCCAAATCACTTAACAATTTAATTAAATCACTACGGATCGTAACCACGCATGACATAATAATTAATTCATGCATACATCTAAAGTTAATTACCATGTAATTTTAGGGTTTACAAAAAACTTTTTTTTTTATAAAAAATTCGGCATAGCCGATTTTAAAAATAAAAAACAAAACCCTAATTTTATAAAACCTAAAAAACAACATGTAATTTTTAACACAAATCAATATTAGTTAAAAAACTTTAGATCTTGATAATTATAATCATGTTAAAACGGCTCTCCGATACCACTGATGGTTTATAGAGTTCATAACAATTATTTAAAACCCTAATATGGATCAAAGAGCGCATAGCGGAAGCGATTAACAAGATCATCAATTTAACACAATTATATTAATCAAGATTAGGGTTACATACCTTTATCCTAGCAAGATCCACAAGACGACGGAGCAAACGGCAACTAGGGTTTATCACGAACACCACCAAGAATATAGTCTAAAGTAAGACTATATCACGTTCTTGTACACACGTGATACGGCGAGTTAACCGTGAGTCTAGCACGAACAAACCGAGCTTCCAAGCCTATGGAAAATCTACCCAACAACCCTAGAGAGGGGCTAGGACTAGATCTAGAATAGCTTTATTGAAAATCAAAGAAGAACCCTAATTAAGGGTGTTTGGCCGGCGGCTAAAGCAAGAGAAAAGAGAGATGTGGAGTGAAAAATTATGAGGCATTAAGTTTGTTTATATACACCTTGGAAAACTTCTCTTCCAAGGTTAAACAAGATAAAGCCACAAAATCTTTTCTCCTTATCTTTGTCTCCTCTAATTAGGCCGGATATATTCATGCTCCAAAAGAGGTTTCCGGAACTTTTCCGACTCCTTCTTTTAGCTTCTTTAACCTTCTATAACGGTCGTTTAATACTTAACTTTTAATTACTTAACGATCGTTAGCTACGGTTTGATTTAATAAATATAATTAATATATTTAATAAATAAATAAATTAACTCTTCACGTAATGTGTGCAATCCCGTGATCTCGAGTTCGATCCTATCTCACGACTATTAATTTTAAGTCCATAAACTTTCAGTTGCTTTAGGTAATCCACTGCTATGAACGACATTTTTGTTTGCATTTGGAAGGATTTTTTCAAGGCAGGGATCTGTTTTACATGTTATTTATGCGGTTTATGGTAGATGACACCGAAGCCAAGAAGTTTAAATACTGTTTTAGTGTTAGCGGAGCTGGTAGGGAATTGACTTGGGTTGGAGTTACAAGGGGCATTGGTGAAGGCTACAAGAAAGTTCTTGACGATTGGTGATTCCGAGCAAACTAGCTCTCTTCATTTCAAGCGGTAATGAGCAGGAACTCAGGTTAAGAGTAACGGGGCGTATATGGAAAGAATTTCAACCTATTATGTGGTAGTTGCAGACACACATATGTATTGTTTAGTTAGAGGTTATTACATTCTTGGTCCTATGCGGTTCAGTGAAGAAATGCGGTAATCAAATCCCTCCTAGTTGAGTGGACAAAATAAGCTGGCTATGCATCACCAGGTAATTGCATGTGTTTTTTATTAGTCGGGTTGTTACTCTCTCCTTCTAACACAAGTTTATCGTTAATACTCAAACAAGAAAACTGTGTATCGAAACCAACCGTTTGGATCACTTACTTACTCAAGTGGATAGCAATTTATTTGTTTGTTTTCCATTAGTCAGTTTTTTTTCCTTCTAGTTTGTCATGTGCATGCTACCCCTACGCCCAATTTCTGATCATTCAAATTGTATCATACATTCTGTTTTTCTTCTTCCTGATGTGTCCTGGAATTCTTTTACTCGTTATGTAATCGTTAGAATGTTTGATATGATTTTTCTAGGATTACTATACATCATCTACATCTATTCATTACGTTATTATTTTCCATACAGGCTCCAGACGCAAATCCGCACGTTATACCAAAGTTATAAGTTTTAGATAATTCAGTTTTCTCAAGTAGTGGATGAATTCTATAAAATGTAAAATGGATGCGTTTGATCCATCCGTTCAACTTGACCACGCATGACAACTTAATATCGAGAGGTATAGTGATCCATAAAATTGGTTTGGTACCCTAATATCGAATAGATGTGTATAAGAAAGATGTGACGTATAAAAGTGCTTGAATGACCTGTAGATATAATCTGTTTGCATCGGATAATCCAAGAACCTTATTCATTCAAGCTCAAATAAAATAACTCTCATTGTCTTTCTGTTTGAATTCGCTAGGATATTATGAAGATTGGCTACTTAGAGGATACAAACATGATGAATTGGGTAAAAATACTCGGTCGTTTAATGTTAGAGGTAGTCGTGAGTCAATGACAACAATCCTGATGAACATAGGTTTAGGGATGACTTTTTTGCTCATTACATAGTTCAGTTGTATCCACATCCCCTCAAGACAAACAAAAATCATAAGAGGAAAGAGGGTGCAATTAGAGTTTAGTCAACAATATGAACCAAAAACCATCTTTATTGCCACATATATATGATGACCATGCTCGTCCTCGATCATGCTTCTGTTGAGAAAAGTGACACCGAACTTAAGCAAACCCGCAACTAAATATGAAATGCAATATAAAAGATGACACACGGATATAACGTGAAAAATCCCCAAAGAGTAAAAACCACGGTAAGGAAGGATACTTCACTATGTAAGAAAATTAGGAGTTTCACATTCTCTAGTTACAAGGTTTCTCTTGTGACTAGGAAATATTAACCCAACTCTCTATGCCTCGCACGCTTGAGAATTAATAGGAGAAAGAAAAGAGACACATATACAAAACACCTTGTATGTGTTTTCAGCGAATGTGATGCTTAGAATGAAGAGGCCTCATTGCCTTTTATAGGCAAGCTTGATGTGCATTGACATCATCCATGACATAATGCTAATCAACTTGTAAGATTCCCTCCCACTTGAAGCAATGATACAATGTATCTGCATTTCCTTTAACAATCTCCTACTTGAAAATTAGATTGAAGCTCTATCAATCTTCACACCGTTATACTTCCTTGCACTTACATGTTGCTTACGTTTCTGCTTGGCCGCATGAGGATCGGCACCGTATAAACTTGTTACCATTGATTGCTTTCGTCAGATAGTCTGCAACATTATCATCAGTGTGAATTTTTCGCATATCGATGGTTCCTTCCTCCACTTTCTCACGAACGAAGTGATACTGAACTCGTATATGCTTTGTCTTTGAATGAAATGTTGGATTACTTGCAAGATACAAGGCGCTCTGGTTGTTACAAAACAAAGTAATTATCTCTTGTTTGTGCCCGAGCTCCTCCAACAACATCTTCAACCATACTGCTTCTGTTGTGGACATTGCTACAACTGACTGCAGTTTTGGAGCCCAGCTTACTGTTCCGCCATAAACCGTGAACACATACCCAGTGATCGATTTGCTCCCATCAACATCACTAGCATAATCCGAATCAACATATCCTTTGACAATAAGATCTGACTCCCCAAAACATAATGCAACATCTGATGTTCCTTTGAGATATCTAAGGATCCTTTTCACGCCTCCTAATGCTCTCTACCAGGTTCCGCCATGTACCGACTCACTACTCCCACTACATGTGTAATGTCTGGTCTTTACATATCATCGCGAACATTAAACTTCCCACTCCCACTGCTGATGCATACGGTACTCAATACATTTCAATCCTCTCTTCTTCACTGATAGGATTCATCTTGGAGGATAACCTGACATTAGTAGGAAACGGGGTTGATATTGGCTTACAATCTTGCATGTTGAACCTTTGCAAGATTTTCTTCACATAGATTTTATGTGAAAGCCAAACTTTCTTACTAACTCTATCTTGGTGAATCTGCATCCCTAGAATCTTGTTTGTGGGTCCCAAGTCTTTCATCTCGAATTCCCTAGCCAATTAAGCCTTCAGTAAATTTATACGATCTTTGTTGGGGCCTGCTACCAACATGTCGTCAACATATAACAGTAAAAGGATAAAATCATCATTTCCAAACCTCTTGAAATATGCACAAGGGTCTGCATACAGTCTGTTATATTCAAGGCTCCTGATGAAAGAATCAAATCTCTTGTACCAACACCGCGGCGCTGGCTTTAAACCGTACAAAGATTTGTTTAACATGCAAACCAAGTTCTCTTTTTCCTTTTTGTTTAAAACCTTCTGGTTGGAGCATATAAATTTCTTCTTCAAGATTTCCATGAAGAAATGAAATTTTCACATCTAGCTGCTCAAGATGTAAATCATGTGTAGCACACATTACCAGAACCACTCGAACAGTTGTCACTCGAACCACAGGGGAAAATATTTCGTTGAAGTCAATTCCCTCCTTCTGAGCATATCCTTTAACCACCAGTCTTGCACGATACCTCTCCACCTGATCATCTCCGTTTCTCTTTATCTTATACACCCATTTGTTTCCAATGGGTTTTCTACCTCTCGGTGGTGGCACAAGGTCCCAGGTTTTGTTCTTATGAAGAGCTTCAATTTCTTCTTGCATTGCTTCTTTCCAGAATGATGCATCTGGATTATCCAGTGCTTCTTGAAGAGTCGATGGCTCTCCTTCCTCCGTAAGAAAACAATATGCAACATCGCTCTTCCATACAATAATCTGAATGCCACATCGGACGTTTTCTTTCCCGATTAAGAGTATGAGTCGCTGGAGCCTGAGACTCGGTAGTCTCTTCTTCCTCATGCTGTGGTACAGCTTCAGAAGAATCACTTGACTGAAATTGCCTTTCCATATGTATTGATGTAGTTTCTCTTATAGTGTTATCACCTTCTTCATTATCTTTAGTTTTATCTTCTGTAAAGACAACTTCCCTGCTGACGACTACTTTGTGGGCAGTAGGGTCCCACAAGCAACACCCCTTTACTCCGTCATCATACCCCAAGAACAAACATTTTCTAGATTTTGGATCCAGCTTTGTAGTTTCTTGAGAATTATACATCACGTACACATGACTTTCAAATATATGAAGGTCTGAATACTTGACCGACTTTCCCGTCCACATATCCATCGATGTATTCAACTCAATTGCAGTTGAAGGCGAACGATTTATCACATAACATGCAGTATTAACTACTTCCGCCCAGAATGATTTTCCCAAGCTTGTAGTTGCCAACATCGCCCTTGCTCTTTCTACCAAGGTTCTGTTCATCCGCTCTGCCACTCCATTCTACTGAGGAGTGTATGTCGTTTTGAACTGCATTTTGATTCCTTCTTGCCTGCAAAAAGTATCAAATTCATCACCAGTGTATTCACCTCCATTATCGATCCTCAAACACTTGGTCTTCTTTCTAGAATCAAGTTCAACCCGCACTTTGTAAACTTTGAAAACTTCAAACACATCAAACTTCTTCTTGATTGGGTACACCCAACATCTCCTAGAATAGTCATCAATAAAGGATACAAAATACTTTGCTCCTCCCAGGGATTGAACCGGTGCTTGTCACACATCAGAATGAACCAATTCCAAAACTATACAACTTCTAGAATTTGATGTTTTGAACCTTAAACGATGCTGCTTGCTGATAACGCAATGCTCACAGAATGGTAAAGAAACCTTTGTGAGGCCAGGAAGTAGCTTTCTTTCAACAAGAATCTTCATTCCTTGTTCAGACACATGTCCAAGCTTCTGATTCCATGATACTGCAACTCTATGACTTGGGCTATGTGAAGCAACCGATGCTTCTCCTTCCTCTATTATGTCTCCGTTCAGTTGGTATAAGTTTGCAGTCACCTTTTCTCCTATCATAAGTACTAGCACGCCTTTTATGACTTTCATGATCTTCTTTTGTATTTCCACCTTACAACCAAGATCATTCAATTATCCAAGGGACAATAAGTTCTTTTTCAATCCCTCCACATGTCGCACATCCCGAATAGTACGAACTGTACCATCATGCATCTTCACCATGATGCTTCCAATTCCAATGATCTTTAGTTCATGATCACTGCAACTGTACACAGATCCGCCTCCAGAGGTTGGTTATATTGATGAAAACATTCTCTTCTTATGGTAATATGTAAAGTAGCTCCCACATCAAACTGCCATACATCTGCAAAACTCTTTCTGCCTTCATTTGCAACCGCTGCTTCACAACACAGGGCGTTACCATCTTCTGAAGTGCCAACGACATTTCCTTGAGGATTAGAGATACTAAAACCCCGACAATCTTTCTTGAAGTGACCCGGTTTCCCGCATTTGAAGCACTTAAAACCATTCTTCTTCCTCCCTATTTTAGATTTACCATGACTCCCACTAGAGCCATATTTCGTTGACCTACCTCTAGTCACCACCAAAGCCTTCACATGTATTGAACTGGTCTGTATGTCCTCCCTGTTTTTGCGCCTATTTTCTTCTTCCAGAACAACGGCTACAACATCATCGAAGACTAGATAGTCCGAAAGTACATTAGTGGTTAAGATGATTATAAGTTGGTCATACGAGTCAGGTAAACTTTGAAGTAGAATTTCAGCATGTTCATGTGGCTCTATTTTACAACTTATAGAAGTGAGTTGAGAAAATAGAGTATTCAAACTATTGACGTGCTTCGCACTGAAGTAGATTCAGACATGCGTAGATCATATAACTTCCTCTTAAGGAAATTCTTATAGTGGAGTGACTTTGCCTCGTGAAGTCGACTGAGATGATCCCAAATCTCCTTCGCACTTTTCTTCTCCTCTATGCTCGGCAAAATTCCATCTGCTAATGCAAGATGAAGATTTGCAAGAGCATCTCCGTCCATCTCGTCCCATTTATTGTCATCCGTGACCCCACCTGGCCTTTCATCAATGGCCGCTAAACATTTATCCTTTCGAAGGATAGCCTTCATCTTTATTTTCCACAACAAGAAATTTCGCATTGAATTTTTCGATATTAAATTTTGCCGCCATTGCTACAATCACAATCTTCTTTCAACACAACTATTACTTGATAATAGTAACAAACACCTTCTGAGTGAGTATAAATTTATTTATCTTTTGATGTAGAGGGTCCACTTACTAGTGGCAACCATAAATCATACGATAAATAATTATACAAGCACCCAACCTTAGCTCTTAATACCACTTGTTGAGAAAAGTGACATTGGACTTAAGCAAACTAATAAGTGTGTAAACACTTATCCTTTTGCCACTAAAATAAGGAAAAACAAGACCTAATCATGTGTTTAGTATCGTAAATATCGGAATTACGCGTGGTTTTGTGTTTTTGTGTGAAATAGGTACAAAAGATCAAGAGGAAAGAAAACACGGGATTTTACGGTCAAATGTTGAAGAAAAGTCCAAGAAAAATACGAAGACAAAGTCAAAAGACCAAAAGTGTGCCCAAGTTCACGAAAACCGGCGAAACCGACACGAGTTTAAAGAAAAAGATCGAGGAAGCAAAAAACAAGTCTGTTTTTAGTGGATTTAATATTAAATGAAAGATTTTAGCCAAGTGTGTCCCACATTAGCTAATGGGCTCAAAAGCCCATTAGTATTTGGGTACTACCTTGCTGTTGGATTACAAGCCCAAAATGGCCCAAGTTAAAAAGTATAAACGGATGGAAAATTACAATTTGGGCCAAAAGCCCAATTGGTGAAATACAAAGAAAGAAACGAATGTAAAGTTGCTAGGTCAATGCTTTGGTCAACATTTATCCTCAGTCAAAACCCAGTCAACACACACAATAAACAATTTATCCACCCACACACGTTTTAATAAACGTTTACCCAACTCCCACTCATACACTTTTACTTACCCACCCACATTTATCACCATTCGATACAAACAAGAATTCACCCACCTCCTTCTTTCTCTCCCAAAAATAAACACAACCATTTTACCCCAATCCAAAACCCTAATCAGTAAAAACCCAATTAACTTTTGGGGCTATTATCTAAAACGTGTGATTCACACGATTTGGGATTAAATCCCCAAGTTTATCAGGGAAGAACACGATGGGTGGTCCTCCTCTCTCTCTTGACGTGGCTCACCCTTTGATTTTGATTGGTCTAAACAAATCACCATCCCTCACTCCCCCAATAATATGACGCCAAATCAGCAGAAAACAAACACAAGAAGCACATATGCGCCAGCCTGGCGATCCGAGTGAAAAGGGATTTATTATCAGCCGTTGATCAAGAAATGTGAGAGAAGAGATGGAATCAAGGGCCAAGAATTGATGTCTTCCACAACAAGGCATTTGGGTTCGCCTCTAAAACCCCCTCCCACAACTTGTAATGGAGTATTCCATTTTCTTTATTTTTTACTGTTTTTTTATTAATTAGGAGTAGGATTAAATTTTAGTTTTAATTTTATATTTATGCAAATTAGATGATAGGATAAATTGTATTTTCAATCTTTTTCCAGTATTGTAATGATTTATATTAATGAAATTTATTTTTTGTTTAATGTTATCTCATCTTTTAATTTCTGTCAAAGTTTTATTATAATTAATCCTTAATCTGATTTTCTCAATATTATTATTATTTGTTCTTATTATTATTGTTAAATTGAAAAGAAAGTGGATTATATTAATTTCCCCCACTGGGAAGTTAATTAAAAAACTGGTTCGATTTGGTACTGTTCATGGTTGGTGTTGATTTGTGATGGTGACGAAGGAGGAGTTTGATTCGGTTCTAAAAGACGGCTCAGCGCCGCTCTTCGTCCCAACGGTCTCGACACAAGGTTCATGTTCTTTTTCTTTTTATAATTTTTTTTTGTTTAGATAAATTAGTAATTTGAATCTGCTTGTTTAAGTTTTGCTTGTTTGAGATTAAGTTTGTAGGTTTTGTTGGATCTGCTAGTATTTGATGAGTCTGCTCAGTTATCTGCTTATGCTTATTAGTTATCTGCTTTTTTTGATTAGCTTATGTTTAAATATTTGTTGCTGATAAGTTTTGTTTGAAGTTAAGTTTATGTTTGGTTTCGAGTCTGTTTAGATCTGCATACTTTTATTAGTTACTGATTGAGTTTTTTGGTTACTGCTTATTTCTGTTTAATATTTTGTTTAAGTTTGCTTATTTAGATTAATATTGAATTTGATTTCTACCTGTTAAGTTCTTTTTTTTATCTGCTTTATTTTCGTTTTTAGATTATCTGCTAGTTGCTCATTTAGATTTATTTATTGCTTATTCATTTATTTTAGCTTATTTATGTTAGTTTTTTCTGAATATTTGCTTAACTGTTCATTTTGTTTCTGCTTATTAGTTGATTTGGTTTGTTGCGCTTATTTGGTTTGTAGTTTTGCTGATTATTACTGCTCAGGAAACAGATACAATATATTTGTTTACTTTTAAAGTCCAAAAAAAAAAAATTTAAAAATCCAAAAGTAATACTTTTCCTAAAGTATTACACCAAAAATACACCTCTTTATCCTCTATTGTGTTTAATTCTTTTCTCTACCCCTCTTAATTTTAGTTCTTCATGAATTCGTATTGCGTAAGGTGTGGGAGACCATGGAATGGTTATCAAACATGCCAATGGTAGACATGTGAGCGATGCGGCTATCATCTCGACAATACACAACTTGGATTTTGTCCACTTTGTAATTCAGCCAATTCGTACTTCACCTCTCCCATATATGAGGATCCATATCCTCAAAATGCACCGGGTTTTTCTCCATACCCGTGCTGCAACTATTGTGGGGGCCCTCACGATACTTCTTATTGTCAATCGATGAATTATGAGCCACATCTGTGCTATAATTCCGGTTTTCAAAATTTTGAACCCCCACAAAACTCCGTCGTTCATCAACCTTCTTTTGAGGAACAACTCACTAGTTTGGATGAAATTCTAGAAAGCTTAAAACAACTCAAAGTTAGTTCGCATGACGAAAGCCGGCAAGAGCAAGTATCTAATCTTAGTGCTTTTACTCCTCCTCTTGTGCGTTCTTACTATTATGATGATGATGACGATGAGAATTCTATTTCTTGGAATGATCTTGTTGCTCAATGTCCTAGTGCAATTGTAATTCCTTCTCTCGATATCCCAAATGCATCTAAGGATTATGATACATCGGTGAGATTAGTGATTTTGGTCTCGACAAATTCTTTGATGAAGTTTGTGATGTGCCGACTTTTGCGGAGCTTACGGACGAGGTCGCTCTTACGGATGACATTTCTCCATGTTATGAGGATTTCACGTTTGAAATTTCTCCTTTTCACCCATTTCCACCGGGAGATGCGGGCGATGACGATTTATTCTCTCCGACTTATGAGAAGTTCACCGATGAACTTGCTCTTTTAGATGAGGTGTTGAATTCTACTCCTATAAATGAATCTTTACCTCCGTCTTTTACTCCCGTTGAGAATAATGACCCATATATGGAAGAAATTGACAATTTCTCAATACCTCCGGGTATTGATGATGACACGGAGGGGGACATTCTCTTTGATAATTTTATTAATGAAGATATTGTCCCAAGTCCCCCTCCCGAGCACCTTTCATCCACTCCTTTAGACACCATTTCGGAGGATGAGTGCTTTGACCCGGGAGGTGACATTGACCATTCTATGATTGATACCTTTACGGCTTTCCCGAATAGTGACCATCCATTGTCTTTGGGGGATGACAATTTGTCTCCTTTACCCACCCCACCTCCCGTGGATCACGACCTCACATACTTTTCGTATGTTGAGAGGACTTTTCTACCTTTCATGACTTATCCTCCTGCCTCTCATTTATTATGTTCCTCCGGGACCGAGGATAAAATTTTTGATCCCGATATTACATTAGAGGCTTCCCCATGGACCATTTAATTCGGGGTCGAGTCAGGCTCGTGACTCGGTTAACAAAAACAAGCGCTTCTCGGGAGGCAACCCGATGATCTATTATTTTATCTATTTTCTACAATAAGTGTAGGGGAGCCAAATAGGTTGTTTGTGTGTTGTGATGTTGTGCAGGGACATGTGCTTTAATGATCCACTTTTGGTGTTTTTAACGCGAACCATGTTCCCGTGTACCCGGTTCCTTCGATAAGTTTTTGCCATTGTGATTCAATCTTGTA
The DNA here is from genome assembly GCA_025667525.1 of Glebionis coronaria. Lineage (NCBI taxonomy): Eukaryota > Viridiplantae > Streptophyta > Magnoliopsida > Asterales > Asteraceae > Glebionis > Glebionis coronaria. The sequence goes on from CM046882.1 coordinate 541,942,540, forward strand.
TATAAATAAAACAAATAAATGTAATCACTTTAGTTGTCTCTTCCTTAGCTCGATTTTAAACAACGTACTCAATGTCCTAAGTGTAGGGGAGTTTATTCTCCCACATGCTTAAACATTGAGGATAATGTTTATATTAAGTGTAGGGGGGATTTCTATCAAAATTTTAGTGGGCTTTTCCATGAATTTGACCCCATTTAACCGGAAAATTTAAAAAAAAAATCAACATTTTTCAAATTTTTGATCTATTTTGGCCTAGTAGTTTTTCATTTATTTTCTTTCCTCGCATCGTATTAATAATTTCCATTTCAAGAATAAAGTCAAAAATAAATAAATGAATAAAAATGGTTTTAACAAGTTTAGATATCTTTGATATATTAGGCCCGTCGTGAATATTTTGACTCAACCCGAGTTTACTTATCAGAGTTTACTCTAGCTAGTATCCTTAACCATATGGACCTTAATTGGTTTATTAGGCTAAGCATCCACGAGTCTCATTCCTTGAGATTTTAAATTGTGGAGAACGAGAGATGATAGAGTTGATAATAAGTTTAAGGGTTAATTCTTGCTTATATGAGTTTTTGTGGCTCTTTCTTCCCGCTTGTATATTTAATTGCTTAATAAATGAGGATTTTTGCGGTGTAGATTCGATATCTTAACTCTTAGCCAAATCTTTATTCTCCTTGTAATTAAAGCATGAACACATTGAGGGTGCCAGCGTTGTGGACTTCCGACTAAGGTGGCTCATAACCACTAAGTAGGAGGTATTCAGACCATGGGACCGCGGAATTTGGCCTACTATATATATCATAAATAAGAAAAGAATAAGATTAAAACATGACCTCAAGGAGCCTTATGGTGTGGGGCATGTAGCACGAACCTTGTCATTAGAGCCTTAGGGTGTATGGCATGGTAAGTGTTGAATAAAAATTGATCAAAAAATCAATTCCCTCGTTTATTGTTCAAGGAGCCTTAGGGTGTGGACAATAGATGAGGAGCACTTTTACATCTTAAAGAGCCTAAGGGTATATGATGTGAACTTGCTAAACTCCACATAAAGTCTACATGACTTTGGAGGAATAATTAATAAGTAGTACTATTGGCCAAATTTTGGGTCCGGGAATTTATTCCCCAAATCGTGTTAAATCATCCTTGATGTGGGCTTACTTTAGTAACAACATTTTTGAGGACGAGGTTAGGTTTTGAGTGTCGGGTTTGCACCGTTTTGCCTTCATTTTTGGACTAATAAATGTCAAATAAGTCAAATGAGCCTACGGGTGAATGACAATCAATAAAATCTAGAGATACAACGTAGGAATTGGAGAAAGAGTATTACACAATTGTCGTATATAAGTGGTTTTAACTTAAGGACTTATGGTAAACAATGATCTCGTTTTTAAGCTTGGTATGGAGAACGTGAAACTTGAGGGTGATTAATATTCATGACACCAAAGCCCTAATTCAAGTCTTAGATTTCTTTACGAGTTTCTTCCATAAAATAATTTCCAAGTTAATAAATTGTTATAACGTTTGTTTCCTTTAAAGTTTTTATCTTTTTTATCGTAGTAGTAATAGCATAGCTTAATAAAGGCCGAGATGGATTAATCATGAGAAAAATGTAACTTTATGCTTTAAAACTATACATTGCATGGGGTCATTGCAATGGTCAAGTGTAGGGGATTTAATAAGTGTGTAAACACTTATCCTTTTGCCACTAAAATCAAGGAAAAAGAAGACCTAATCACGTCTTTAGTATCGTAAATGTCGGAATTACGCGTGGTTTTGTGTTTTTGTGTGAAACAGGTACAAAAGATCAAAAGGAAAGAAAACACGGGATATCACGGTCAAATGTTGAAGAAAAGTCCAAGAAAAAGATGAAGACAAAGTCAAAAGACCAAAAGTGTGCCCAAGTTCACGAAAACCGGCGAAACCGACACGAGTTTAAAGAAAAAGATCGAGGAAGCAAAAAACAAGTCTGTTTTTAGTGGATTTTATATTAAATGAAAGATTTTAGCCAAGTGGGTCCCACATTAGCTAATGGGCTCAAAAGCCCATTAGTATTTGGGTACTACCTTGCTGTTGGATTACAAGCCCAAAATGGCCCAAGTTAAAAAGTATAAACGGATGGAAAATTACAATTTGGGCCAAAAGCCCAATTGGTGAAATACAAAGAAAGAAACGAATGTAAAGTTGCTAGGTCAATGCTTTGGTCAACATTTATCCTCAGTCAAAACCCAGTCAACACACACAATAAACAATTTATCCACCCACACACGTTTTAATAAACGTTTACCCAACTCCCACTCACACACTTTTACTTACCCACCCACATTTATCACCATTCGATACAAACAAGAATTCACCCACCTCCTTCTTTCTCTCCCAAAAATAAACACATCCATTTTACCCCAATCCAAAACCCTAATCAGTAAAAACCCAATTAATTTTTGGGGTTTTTATCTAAAACGTGTGATTCACACGATTTGGGATTAAATCCCCAAGTTTATCGGGGAAGAACACGATGGGTGGTCCTCCTCTCTCTCCTGACGTGGCTCACCCTTTGATTTTGATTGGTCTAAACCAATCACCATCCCTCACTCCCCCAATAATATGACGCCAAATCAGCAGAAAACAAACACAAGAAGCACATATGCGCCAGCCTGGCGATCCGAGTGAAAAGGGAATTATTATCAGCCGTTGATCAAGAAATGAGAGAGAAGAGATGGAATCAAGGGCCAGGAATTGATGTCTTCCTCAACAAGGCATTTGGGTTCGGCTATAAAACCCCCTCCCACAACTTGTAATGGAGTATTCCATTTTCTTTATTTTTTTACTGTTTTTTCTATTAATTAGGAGTAGGATTAAATTTTAGTTTTAATATTATTTTTATGCAAATTAGATGATAGGATAAATTGTATTTTCAATCTTTTTCCAGTATTGTAATGATTTATATTAATGAAATTTATTTTTTGTTTAATGTTATCTCATTTTTTAATTTCTGTCAAAGTTTTATTATAATTAATCCTTAATCTGATTTTCTTAATATTATTATTATTTGTTCTTATTATTATTGTTAAATTGAAAAGAAAGTGGATTATATTAATTTCCCCCACTGGGAAGTTAATTAAAAAACTGGTTCGATTTGGTACTGTTCATGGTTGGTGTTGATTTGTGATGGTGACGAAGGAGGAGTTTGATTCGGTTCTAAAAGACGGCTCAACGCCGCTCTTCGTCCCAACGGTCTCGACACAAGGTTCATGTTCTTTTTCTTTTTATAAGTTTTTTTTGTTTAAATAAATTAGTAATTTGAATCTGCTTGTTTAAGTTTTGCTTGTTTGAGATTAAGTTTGTAGGTTTTGTTGGATCTGCTAGTATTTGATGAGTGTGCTCAGTTATTTGCTTATGCTTATTAGTTATCTGCTTTTTCTGATTAGCTTATGTTTAAATATTTGTTGCTGATAAGTTTTGTTTGAAGTTAAGTTTATGTTTGGTTTCGAGTCTGTTTAGATCTGCTTACTTTTATTAGTTACTGATTGAGGTTTTTTGGTTACTGCTTATTTCTGTTTAATATTTTGTTTAAGTTTGCTTATTTAGATTAATAATGAATTTGATTTCTGCCTGTTAAGTTCTTTTTTTTATCTGCTTTATTTTCGTTTTTAGATTATCTGCTAGTTGCTCATTTAGATTTATTTATTGCTTATTCATTTATTTTAGCTTATTTTATGTTAGTTTTTCTGAATATTTGCTTAACTGCTCATTTTGTTTATGCTTATAGTTGATTTGGTTTGTTGCCCTTATTTGGTTTGTAGTTTTGCTGATTATTACTGCTCAGGAAACAGATACAATTTATCTGTTTACTTTTAAAGTCCAAAATAAAAAAATAAAAAAGTATTATTAGCAAAAAATTCGTCCCTACCGGGACTCGAACCCTGGACCTCTTGTTCAGCAACCAAACACCCTTACCAGTTAGTCTAGGACATCTCTTGTGTTTATTTACTAGTCTCTTAATTAATGTAGGTAATTGGTAACTGGTAGTTTTTATTAAATTTGTTTAATACAAGTTTAGTGTAATTAATTTTTATTAAAAAGTTTTTATTTAAGATTTCTTTTATAAAGTTTTATAAAAATAGAAAGATAAAAAATATTCTATTTTAATTACTTTTATAATTTTAAATTAGTTTTCATTTTAGTTTTATTTAAAAATAGTTTTATTGTTTTTAATTAGTTTAAATTAGTTTTCAAAATTTTGTTCAATTAGTTTTAAATATAGTTTTAATATAGTCTTTATATTAGTTTAATTATTTTTTTAAGTTTCAAAAATAGTTTTTATTTAAATTAGTTTAAAATAGATTCATAAATTAGATTAAATTGTGTTTAATTAAATAGTTTTTAGTTTAAAATACCAAGAAAAATACGTTTCACCAAGAACAAATTAGTCTTACATTTAAATTGGAAATCAATTCGAGTGAGTCGAGGAACGAAAAATAGACATTAAAAGAATTGCAAAAATTCCTACATTACAAACCCGCAACTAGATATGAAATGCAATATAAAAGATGACACACGGATATAATGTGGAAAACCTCCAAAGGGTAAAAACCACGGGCAAGGAAGGATACTTCACAATGTAAGAAAATTAGGAGTTACACATTCTCTAGTTACAAGGTTTCTCTTGTGACTAGGAAACATTAAACCAACTCTCTATGCCTCTCACACTTAAGAATTACTAGGAGAAAGAAAAGAGAGACAGATACAAAACACCTTGTATGTGTTTTCTGTTGTGAATGGGATGCTTAGAATGAAGAGGCCTCATTGCCTTTTATAGGCAAGCTTGATGTGCATTGACATCATCCATGACATAATGCTAATCAACTTGTAAGATTCCCTCCCACTTGAAGCAATGATACAATGTATCTGCATTTCCTTTAACAGCTTCGACCTACATCATCCAAACTCTTGTTCCTATGTCTTCTTGGTGTATGCTTTAATTTATTTATTTCGACATCGATATAGTGTAGAATCCTAATTAGCACATTTGTTTGGTATTGCGTTTTATAAGTAATATGGATTAAGTTGCAACTAATTGAGTGTTTGCATATGCTTAAACTTGTATAAATACATGTCACTATGTCGTGCTATAATCTCTGTTGTTTTGAGTACATTTACTCTAATTTCGTACTATATTCGCATGTAAAGGATGTGTCTGTCGAAAAAAATGTAGTCAGAGGGCAATTGATGGTGTCATATGAAAGATACTAATGTGATTATGAATAAAGTTAATGCAAAGTTCATTTCGAATCTGTGAGGCATTAATGACATTAATTTTGATACATTAATGTGAACCCTTTTTGCTCCATCCTTTTTTCTTTATAAATCGGGTGTTCTTTTAGTAAATACACACCAAGAAACACAACACATTTCAATCTCTACATTCGTTTAACATTCATCTTGATTTCCTTGTGAGTATCTGTTGTCCCATATAATATGTGATGATTAATCAAGAAAGGTAGATAAAAGATAGATGATTTCTAGAGAGAGAAAGTAGAGAGAAAAAAGAGAGAGAATGGTTGGAACTTGGTGAATATTAGATTGTGAGAAGAGAATACAAAATGAACTAACCACCTCCTAATATGCTAGGAGGTGGGTATATATAGTCCACCCACATGCAGGCTTGTATGAGCTATATATTAATGGGTCGGACTTCCCTTTTAGGCTTTAGTTACTTATGAATGAACTTTAGCTTAAAGTTAAGCCCGTAGAACATGACTAACCTACTACCTATTACAACGTTCTAAAATACGATACATAATAAACATATGACCGAGCATTCTTGTTTGACTCAATATTTTGAGGCTAACAATATCCCCCAATGAGAGGTCGTTACCCTTTGTCATTTGGAGATTTGTAGAGATTACTAATCTCGCCATAAATGAGTCTTGAACGTGTAATAGTAGTCTTGTTTCTTCATGTTGTGATCTTTGAGCCTTTGCCGTTGTCTTTCGACTTTGTCTTTTGATCTTGAGATCTTCAAATCATCCTTGACTTGTCTTTGCCATCTTGCGATCTTGTGTCTTTATCCACATGCTCACACTATTAATTGATGAATATGTTTAGGCATGAGTATGTGTTTTTGAATCTTTGACTTTGCTGAGTACACCGTAACGCCACCTTCTCGAGACAAAACATAGACACGGACTGAATGGCTTTGACATTCGTCCTAAATCGGTAGCGTTTTACCTCCGGTCGGTGAAGACCGTTATACGATATTAAATACCGTACCTGTGATTAGGTAGATTCAATTAAGAACCTCCTTGACAGGGTTTCGCGACAGTACTAGCCGTTCTCTTTATTCGACCGTCTCAAAGCAAGACTGCGAACATAAAGAGTGAATGATAACTCGATTTTACTCAGGTTAAAAAGATTCTTTGTACCAATCTCTTCGAATTGAAAAACTTATGCTTAATGTGTGACTCAGTTGAACTTTGGTGGAACAAAGATGTGTCGTTGTAGTTTTGAAAATTTGAGGTGCAGAACAATTAAAGTAAAAGTGCAATTAAAGTAAATCTAAATCTAATTAAAATAAAGTGCAAGTATTTAAAAGCGAGACTAAAATTAAGGGGCAATAAAGTAAATAACGCAAACTTAAATCTAACTAAGGCAAACTTAAAACGCAACTAAAACTAAGGCAAATAAACTTAAAGTGCGAGTAAAGAAAAAGGCGGGAAAAATAAAGCTTAAAGTGAAAAGGCAGAAAACTAAAAACTAAGATTTCCCTATCCGGAATAAATCCCCTATTCGGAATATTAGGCCTATTCGGAATATGTCACCTGTTCGGAATAAATCCCCTATTCGGAAAGTTGGTCTATTCGGAAAGTTCAATCCTATGCGGAATCTGAGCCCTATTCGGAATGTTACTTCCTATTCGGAAAAAGTCCCCCTATTCGGAATAAAATGCCTACTCGGAATAATTGGTCTATTCGGAATACTGTCACTATGCGGAAAGTCCTCCTATTCGGAATATACACCCTATTCGGAATAACAGGTCTATTCGGAAAAAAGTGCCTGTTCGGAAAATTCAGTCCTATTCGGAAAGTTATCCTTATTCGGAATAACTTCCTATGCGGAATAATATGCCAATTCGGAAAATCACCCTTACTCGGAATATAAAATATTCCGCATAAGCCTAACTGCCAAACCCTTACTCGGAATAAATAATATTCCGCATAAGCCACAAACTGGCAATTTCCTATTCGGAATAATGGCGATCAGAAACCTGCAATACTCAGTAACAAATATACGAAGAACAAGGACAATAAAAACGCACGGATTTAATCAAAAATTAACCAAATCAACAAAAAGATTAAACCAAACTAATAACAAAATATCTAATAAACATAAACAATCAATCCAAAATAACAAATCAAACAATAAAGATCAAGATAATCAAAACCACTTTAATCAAATCAACCAAAAATAAAGAACTTGAACATAAACAAATCAACACAAAGATTAAAGAAAGGTAGAATGAGATTAACAAGGTAAAATAAAGATTAACAAGAATTAAAAGAAAAACTTACTTGGAATTAAATGGTAATTAAATGCAAGACAAGGTAATTAAATTGGACAAGTAATTAAAGGTGCAAGGTAATTAAAAATGGAAGAGATAGTTTGTCAAGCTATCCAACAAAATGAAAAATAAATAATCCTAATCTATTTATAGGGGAGGATTAAGGAAGCTTCCTCCCCTCCTTCATTTCTTGTTAATTGCAAGATTAAGTCCCTTTCTTCTTAATTCTTCATTAATTACGTCATTAGTCCTTTTCTTCTAATCTTCTTTAAACTTGGACTTAAGGGACTTTTGGCTTCGGGATTTCTTCGAACTCGTCTTTAAATTCTTCAATAAAATAGACTTGAATTCTTCGGCTTTTGATAAACTTACGTCTTTTGACTTTTTCTTCGATAAATCTTCAGAATTGGTCTTGGACTTCCGTTCTTTTTCCACTCTTGACTTCTCGACTCCGTCTTTCATCCTTTTCTTCAATAAAAGTCAGTAAATGCCCGTGAATGTCCGTGTTTTCTCCACTTTTCACCTTTTCATCCTAAATCACAACAAAAACACAAACCACGCGTAATTCCGACATAAAAGACATAAAATACACGTTTTGGTCCAGTTATTATTGTAATTAAGTGGTAGAAAAGATGGGTGCTTACACACCTATCAAATCCCCTACACTTGACCATTGCAATGTCCTCATGCAATGCATTAGTTACAAAGCATGTTTACACTTTTCATCATAATCCATCTTCGTTGGCCTTTATTAAAGAGATAGAAAATTATAAAAATGCAAAGCAAAGAAATTAAAAGCATACCTTGGGTTTTGAAAGTGTCATGAATAATCATCATCCTCAACTTTTTACTTTCTCCAAACCAAGCTTAAAAACGAGATCATTGTTATTATAAGTTAGTAAACTAACACGAACTCATGTGGGCCAATTATTCACTTAGACTCCCTTATTCCTATGGGTATCTCTTATATTTTATTATTTGTCTTGAATGATCACGAAGATGCATTGTCTGACTTATTTCGATAATTATTTAGTCTGAAAATAAAGTGCACGATTTAATCAATAGTTAGCTAAAGGACCAAATCTTTTAAAACTGCTTCTCGGGATATCAAAAAGTTCATATCTTGGCATAACTTGGTTCGCGATTTGAGACCTTTCTCGGGCCGATATTTGGCAGCGACTTCATACTTCAAATCTCGAGAGACGTTCATGAAATAATGGTCTTCTCTTCATAATTGGAATTTCTTCACTTGGAATTTTTGAGAGATTCTTCATATATGGACCACGACTTCTTCATTTTTCTCCAATCTTTATTTTGGATTTTGATATACAACGATCCGCCTCCTTTATTGACTTGAATCTATTTATCCTCATACCTTGTTAGGGTCTTTTTGGATACACTTCTCCATGACTTTTGGGGAGTTTTTGCTTTTCGTAGTGTGTCTCGATCCTTCATATTGATTTTCGATAAATGATTCTTCACATCACTTTTGGATCTTTAGCAACAAAACATAGCCCTCATGCCTTGTTAGGGCCTTTTCGGACTCGCCAATCTTCGCGCCCCGCTTCATAAGTTATGCCTTGGCTATGAACTCTCGTCATTACCGAGCAACTTTTAAACAATCTGGGGCTAGAAGCTAAGTAACTTTTCAAATCGTACAACCTTATTTATTAGCAGATAAATTTATTAGCAAGCGATGGGAGAATAGGCTCATAGTTAACTCACATAAATTCACGGAAGAATACCGACTTATAATTGGCTCTATCATCTCTCGTTCTCCACAGTTTAAAATCTCAAGTAATGAGACTCGTGGATACTTAGCCTATTAAATCAGAGTTTTGGGTTTTCGAGTCGCCTATAGGATCTTGCAAATTCTTAGACTTTTTCAAGTTTAGAAATCGCATCTTAAAGTTCCCTTGATAAACGACTCTCTAGGATCAATTATAGGAACTTGCGAAAAGTTCTTGTTCTTAACCCATGAGAGTTAAGACTTTCGCGTTTTATAGCTCCCTATATAAAAGCCTAGCAAAACTTGACTTAAACACGTTAAGGATACTAGCTAGAGTAAACTTGGATTGAGTCAAAAGATTCACAACGATTGAAAATTAAAACCACTTATTAAACATTTATTCTAATAAGGAAAGAAAATAACTATACAAAAGGAAAAACTAATAGGCCAAAATAGATCAAAAATTTTGAAAAATGTCGAAAAATTGATTTTCCGGTTAAAATGAGGATAAATACAAGGAAAAGAGCACTTAACTTCGATAGAAGTCCCCCCTACACTTAAGATAAACATTGTCCTCAATGTTTAAGCATGTGGGAGTAAACTCCCCTACACTTAGGACATTATGCACGTTGTTTAAATCTCGCTAAGGGAAAGACAACTAAGAGATTCCTATTTTAATATTGAGAAAATATAAAATAGTGAATCAAAAAGAGTTTAGGATAGAACCGGGATAAAGTAGAACACGGAATCACGGGTCGTCAAGAATCATCAAGAGTGGATCATTGAAGCTCGAATCCCTGATTAAGAAGTGAGGAGAGGAAATAGCAATCCAAAGGGTCCCCCCTACACTTATGGTAAAGAAAGCAAAAAGATAGATGCATGGGTTGCCTCCCAAGAAGCGCTTGGTTTTTGTTTACCGAGTCGTTAGCCTGACTCGACCTTGATCATCAACAGAAGTAGCATGAAACAAATCCACCAGGATCAAAGACATAGTTTTCATCCATCAATAAGCAAGAGCTTAAGGCGAACAAGGCAAGCCAATAGAGAAGTGGCAGGGTTCCCTTAAGCAGTGATGGAGCATGGTGGGAGCAAGTATGAAGCGGTGCGAGCATGTCTTCAATAATTCCAAAGATTTTTCCTTTTATTTCATCAGGTGGATACTGAGATGGCTCAAAGACTTCAATACCGGGGTCGAACACCTTTTCCTTTAAGGGAAAATAGCACTCAGGCTCAGCCGAGTGTGAAGAAGATCCGCAAAGAAGCACAACCTCGTCCTCAGAAGGGGGACAAAGAGGTGTTAAATCATACGTGCAACGGATTTCGGTGTCAACCGGTTTCTTCTCCTTGGACAAAATGCTCTTCAAATCCAAAGTAGGATCAAGACGATAATCTTCAAAGTCCAAAGGAGGAGCATCACTCTCATGAGGGAAGTATGTGTTGAGAAACATAGAGAAGTCTTCCTCGAATGAGTAATCGTCCAAGGTAGGATCGAGTGATGGCGGAGGATCTTCATCATGTGAAGAATCGCTCGAAAGAGTATCGGCCTCATCAAAATCATCGAAGGTGGGCAGCTCGGGATACTCAGAAGTACAATCAAAATCATCCGAGTCTGAGCTAGAATCATCATCATCATAAGCATCAAAGACCGGTTGAGAATCATAAATGGGAGAAGCGTCCAAAGTAGGAAGAGAATCATCCACATCATCTTCAAAGAGTGGATTATCAGTGGAAGACTAGAATAAAGGATTATCAAAGACGGTAAAGTCATCGAGCACATTTATCATATTCACTGATGCTCGGCCTCCAAAGGATTTTCCTGTAAGCTTCCCCATTTGAAAAACTTTAGAATCATCCCCGACTCGTAAGATTAACTCACCTTCGGCCACATCTATTAAAGCACGTCCGGTTCTCAAGAATGGCCGACCAAGTATTAAAGGAATACGAGGGTCCATTTCATAATCTACTACGACAAAGTCAACCGGAAAAGTAAATGTGCCAACTTTAAGAAACACATCTTCGGCTATACCAACGGGGTAAGCGAGAGTGCGATTTGCAAGTTCAAGAGTCATCTTTGTTGGAATGAGGTCGGGCAATGATAGTGTTTTCCAAACACTGAGTGGCATCAAGTTAATACTAGCCCCGAGATCAGCAAGGGCAGTAAATTCTTCAGTTTTGTTGAACACGCAAGGCAACACAAAACGACCGGGATCTCCAAGCTTTTCCGGAAGTTCTCTAAGAAGAACTGCAGAGCAGTTTTCATTTAAGCGTGTGTTGGCGAGTTCAATCAGCTTCTCCTTCTTGCTAAGCAATTCCTTGAATGCTTTGACAAATTTCGGCATGTGGCAAAGTGCTTCAACAAGGCTAATGTTGATGGTCATTTTAGATAGCATATCCACATATTTCGATACTTGGCAGTCATTCTTGGTTAGATCATTGGTCTTGCCTATGCGAGAAGGGTATGGGATTCTAGGTTGATAAGGGTTAGGTGAAGGTGTAGTTGGTGAAGGTTGTGATGTTGAAGGGTCCTTCCGAGAGACATCGTCATGACGAGGCGGAGACGGTAATGGTGTACTATCACTAAGTGTAAGAGGAGTAGGGATACATGGTGGTGGAGGAGGTGTAAATGATGGTGGTGAGTCAGGTGGATTGATAATGGTAATTCCACTACGCGTAGTTATAGCACTCACATTAGCTCGCGGATTAGTGACGGTGTTTGAAGGTAGAGAACCCGAAGAAGAAGAAGGTTGAGCTTCGGGCAAGAAACTAGCCAACAGATTCTTCAATTCAGTTGTTTGAGTGATGAAAGAGGATTGAAGATTATCACGAACCTTGGTTCTGATGTCATTACCTTGCTTCAAGATATCTCCTTTCAAATTGATTATTTGGCTCTGTAGATTCTTGATTTGCTCACCTTGAGTTCTCATGATTGTGTCAACATCGGGATTAATGGGTGGTTGTTGTTGGGTGGGTAGTTGATAAGGGTTAGAAGCACGAGGTGGGATTTGGTTGCTTCTGTTGTAGTTGTTGGCGGGATTTTGGTTTTGAGGAGAAAAACCAGGTGAAAGGTAATTGTTGGATCGGTAGCTCAACAGATTTCTATCCCCTTGTTGTCTAGCTTGGTAATTTTCCGGTGAATAATTACCGTAAGCTGCATACACATTTTCCGGATTTCCTTGTGTCGAAGGACAATCGGTGTATGAGTGAGGACCGCCACATGTTTCACAAGGATTAGCAACCGCTTTAACTTGTTGTTGTTGTTGTTGGTTTGAAGCGAGAAGCGTAATACTTTTGCTCATTTCAGCCATCATGCGGGTGAGTTCGGTCATCTTAGGGTTTGCTGAGGTAGAAGAAACATTGACTCTCGTGTTGTTTCTAGAAGAAGCAGAGGAATCCCAGTTCTTATGATGAGTAGTCATGTTCTCAATTAACTCTCTACACTCCTCGGGTCTCCTTTTCATGAATGTGCCACCGGCGGCTGCATTGATCGTATCACGATCTCGAAAAGTCAATCCGTTGTAGAAAGTATCGATCAAGGTGACCGGAAGCATGTTGTGGTTTGGACATCGGTCGATCAAGACATTATATCTCTCCCATGCATCAAAAAGAGATTCATCGGGATCTTGCATGAAACCGCTGATCTGATTGCGAAGACTTGTGACCATGGATGGTGGAAAGTAGCGCGACAAAAAGCGTTGAGTCATGTCATCCCAAGTGTGAATAGAATTCTTCGGGAGACGATCAAACCATTTCTCGGCATGATGTAATAGAGTGTGTGGAAAGAGTTGTAGGCGAAGCTCATTCATAGTGGCACCAGCCAACTTCATGCTCTGGGTGATTGTAATGAACTTGTCGAGGTGTTTGTTGGCATCATCATCAGGCAATCCTCTAAATGGGTTTGTTTGAACTTGCTGAATCATGTGGTGCTTCAACGAAAACTCAGGAGCGTTGATTTGCATCGGCGCAATCGGTCCTCCTCGTCCAAACATTGTTGGTTGACAAAGTTCCTCCATGGTCCGAAGATCGGGCTGTGGAAGAGCATTGTTGTTATTATTATTATTATTGAGGTGCGGTGGCATGTTGTTGTTGTTGAAACCTGCCATATCTAAATCTTCTTGAGGCTCGGGCTCTTGATAATTAGAAGATCTAGTACGCATACACCTGAAAATGCAAAAGAAAACAAAACCAAACACAAAAACAATATATATACACAAAAAAGATAAAATCTTTTTGGATTTTTGAAATTTTTAATTTTTATGGTTTTTTATCAATTTTTAATTTTTTATGATTTTTTTGAATTTTTTTATGCAAGAAAAATAACGTTCACAAGTGAACGGATCCCAAAAAGCAACGTGTCTCTCACAAAAAACTGATGATCTTTACGAAAAGAGCCGGCAGCGGCGCCATTTGATAACTCGATTTTACTCAGGTTAAAAAGATTCGTTGTACCAATCTCTTCGAATTGAAAAACTTATGCTTAATGTGTGACTCAGTTGAACTTTGGTGGAACAAAGATGTGTCGTTGTAGTTTTGAAAATTTGAGGTGCAGAACAATTAAAGTAAAAGTGCAATTAAAGTAAATCTAAATCTAATTAAAATAAAGTGCAAGTATTTAAAAGCGAGACTAAAATTAAGGGGCAATAAAGTAAATAACGCAAACTTAAATCTAACTAAGGCAAACTTAAAACGCAACTAAAACTAAGGCAAATAAACTTAAAGTGCGAGTAAAGAAAAAGGCGGGAAAAATAAAGCTTAAAGTGAAAAGGCAGAAAACTAAAAATTAAGATTTCCCTATCCGGAATAAATCCCCTATTCGGAATATTAGGCCTATTCGGAATATGTCACCTGTTCGGAATAAATCCCCTATTCGGAAAGTTGGTCTATTCGGAAAGTTCAATCCTATGCGGAATCTGAGCCCTATTCGGAATGTTACTTCCTATTCGGAAAAAGTCCCCCTATTCGGAATAAAATGCCTACTCGGAATAATTGGTCTATTCGGAATACTGTCACTATGTGGAAAGTCCTCCTATTCGGAATATACACCCTATTCGGAATAACAGGTCTATTCGGAAAAAAGTGCCTGTTCGGAAAATTCAGTCCTATTCGGAAAGTTATCCCTATTCGGAATAACTTCCTATGCGGAATAATATGCCAATTCGGAAAATCACCCTTACTCGGAATATAAAATATTCCGCATAAGCCTAACTGCCAAACCCTTACTCGGAATAAATAATATTCCGCATAAGCCACAAACTGGCAATTTCCTATTCGGAATAATGGCGATCAGAAACCTGCAATACTCAGTAACAAATATACGAAGAACAAGGACAATAAAAACGCACGGATTTAATCAAAAATTAACCAAATCAACAAAAAGATTAAACCAAACTAATAACAAAATATCTAATAAACATAAACAATCAATCCAAAATAACAAATCAAACAATAAAGATCAAGATAATCAAAACCACTTTAATCAAATCAACCAAAAATAAAGAACTTGAACATAAACAAATCAACACAAAGATTAAAGAAAGGTAGAATGAGATTAACAAGGTAAAATAAAGATTAACAAGAATTAAAAGAAAAACTTACTTGGAATTAAATGGTAATTAAATGCAAGACAAGGTAATTAAATTGGACAAGTAATTAAAGGTGCAAGGTAATTAAAAATGGAAGAGATAGTTTGTCAAGCTATCCAACAAAATGAAAAATAAATAATCCTAATCTATTTATAGGGGAGGATTAAGGAAGCTTCCTCCCCTCCTTCATTTCTTTTTAATTGCAAGATTAAGTCCCTTTCTTCTTAATTCTTCATTAATTACGTCATTAGTCCTTTTCTTCTAATCTTCTTTAAACTTGGACTTAAGGGACTTTTGGCTTCGGGATTTCTTCGAACTCGTCTTTAAATTCTTCAATAAAATAGACTTGATGTAAAACCCGCATGTTTTTACCATGAATAGTGCCCTTAAGATCGTACGTCCTAGATTAAAACTTACCCTATTTAGTATTGATCACATTCATGTGCTAATAATCAAGCAAGTGCATACGTGTATGACATGATAAGTATCGATTACGTACAAACTCATGATAAACAGTTAATAGATATTTCACGGGAACATAATTAAATCATGATCACCATTTTAAAACACGAACTAAAATAATTACGTAAGTACTTAATTACGAGTGTAAATAATACGATAAACTACATGATAAAATAAACAGAAACACTTTAAACACGAACACGTTTAACCACGAACGAACACGAAACATCGGGACACGAGAAAAGGTACGGAAAACATTTGGGCTACCCCTTGTGGGCCCCATATCCACGAATTAAGGAAGAGGAATGGGCCTAGCCCATCATTTTACTAAACAAGGGGGTTAAGGGGAAAAGTCATTCATTATCACATTTTATAGAAAATAAATAAAACCCTAAAAGTTTTTCCTCCTCCTTCCTTGCTTCCATTGTAGCCGCCACCTATAATCATCAAAAAGGAGGTGTTCTTGTTGATTTTGATCATGGATATTGTACAAGTGTTAGTGTTTGTTCATCCTCTATTGATCCACACATTCGGTATACCTTTGTAACCTTTCTTTTTAATTATTTCTTTTGATTTGATTTGGTAAAATTAATTAAGAACATGATGTTTTTAAAACCTAATTAAAAACATAAAATAAACATGTATTTGGTTAAAGGGTAAAATCAAAAGGTTGTTTTAGGGGTGTTTTAGTTTGGCCGCCACCTAGCCCGTGCCCTAGGGGGTCACGGCTTGATCATTAAGCCACCACCGAGACCATATGGTCCCGGTTTGGTGGTGTGGGTCCCACGGCAGCAAGGAACCAAGGGGAACCCCGATTTGGTTTGGGGTACGGTGTCGATTTCATGCCCGGTTCACGGTTCGTTGGTTAAATCATGATTTATGCTACATGTTAATTTTTATGAATTATGAACTTAGGATATAATTAATTAATAACATGAGATATTAATTAAATCATGACTTAGGTTATTTTAATTATTAATTTAACATGATATTAATTTAACCTAAGTATTTTATGTTATAAGTTATAATTAATTAATTATTTAAAACATGCTATAATTAATTAATTTAGACATGACTTAGGTTATGTTATTAATACATTATAATACACATTTTAACCTAAGTATTTTATTCCATTTTTATTAAAACATGTTATACTTTAATTAAAATGCTTAACCTATAGTTTAATTAAAATACATGAAATAATAATTAAACTATACACTATATCATATGACTTAAGAAATAAGCATATAAACACTTAGACTTATATTTTAGCTTATGTAACCAGCTTAATTCTAATTATGGAAACTTCTATTTATAGAAACTTAATTAAATAAGGCAACTAATCTATTAATGGAAACCTTCTATATATGGAAATTTATCTAATTCAGGCAGCTAATCTAATCATGGAAACCTTCTATATATGGAAACTTATTTAATTAAGGCAGCTGATCTATTTTTGGAAACTTTCTATTTTTAGAAACTAATCTATTTTAAGCAGTAAATTCTATTTTTGGAAACTTTCTATTTTTGGAAACTTTCTATTTTTGGAAACTTTCTATTTTTGGAAACTTTCTATTTTTGGAAACTTTCTTTTTTTGGTAACTTTCTATTTTTGGAAACTTTCTATTTTTGGAAACTTTCTATTTTTGGGAACTTTCTATTTTTGGAAACCTGCTATTTTTGGAAAGTTACTTATTATTACACAGTAAGTATAATAATACATGAAATACCAGTAATACTTAATCAGATTAATCAGAATACAAGATAAACACAATTTAAGGTTTTAAACAGTAAACCATGACCTAAAACACACAAAGTAAGCTGAGATGAGACATAAAACACAGTACGTAATCAGTGAATCGATACTTATACACGTGTGTATTCATGTAGCGTTAGTGATCCAGAAGTAGGAGTCTTTCTTCCGTTCATTCACTGGACTTGAGGTACGGATTCCCGTCCTTTCAGTATGGACATTCTTTCCTTATTAGGATTTCCCCGTATGCAGCCAACTGTTTTCCCCAGTATTTGTTTTATTGTTTTGAACTGCTTATGTTTAATTAGCATAATCTATAGCCATATACAAGCATGACCAGTTTCACCTAGTTATGGAGGTACCATAACCATAACATTGGAGGCACCAATGTTATGACTTCCCCACGGCGGAGTGATTGCTCGTGGCGTCCCTTTCAGTTTTGGCCATATTATTATATCATGTGGGGCGTATGGGTGCATCCTAGTTACACGTTTTATTCAGTATATCATGGTGAATGTGGTGTGTGCCTTGCATCCTTCACAAGGAGTTGATCCCTCCTACCCAAACCAGTATATTAATTAGAGGCATCCCCTCTAATCAGCATGATGAGGTCACCCCTCCAAGTATTCATGCACGTGACCTTTTCATGACCTATATGGGCTATGGTATATTTATGTTTAAATCAGTTTTCATAAGATAAACATAAGGCTTTTCAAACTATAAAACCAGTTTTCTCAATACTTAACCCGTCTACTCAGAACTTAGTCTTCCGCTGTTATATGTTACATGCTTATCCTATTTCATGCTATATTGTATATCCGTGCACTGAGCGTTTTTCTCAGCCGTTACTTTCCTTTCCATGTCCCAAAACGGCAGGTACCCAAGACTCGAGCATTTGGAGGACGTGCATAGGATGGAAGCTGCCATAGACTTCTTCTCCTGTTTCCTTCATATATTTATGCTTGTTTAGTCTTTCATTCAGTTCATTTACTTTGTTATGTTTTGGGCTTATGTTTGGGAACCGATGTTTGATTCCGGTTTTCCCTATGGTCATGTATGTTTGACTACATATTACCTTGCATGCTTTGATGACACGCCATAATTACGCGTGACATTCCATTTATCAAAATGGGGTGTTACAATTATGGTATCAGAGCCAAGGTTTCGACCTGTAGGCTCTAAAACTTGACCTGTGACTAGTGGGTAGTCACCAGGAGCTTCCTAAGTCAACGCTTGTTATTCCACGTATTGATGCGTTCAGCACCTTTTTTATTTTAACCATGACGTTTTCAGCACCTTGTTGTTTTAACCATGTTGTTTTCACCAGTATCGTTTTACTAATATGGAATGAACAACCGTCATCCATACTTAGTTATGTGCCATTGTCTATGCACGATGTTCCTCATGAACTGTGATTATGTGGACTGAACCCCAGTAGTTCATATTTTTCACATAAAATTTTTTTCTGTTAAGTTTTGACAATGACTTTTAAATTATTTATGTTTCATGCATTCATGCATTTATATCATATGTCATGTGTTGCAGGAATTTTGACTAAGTAATGGTTGGTATAGGACTGGCCCTATTTAGTCGCATGTGCTTTTATCGAAACTTTTAACTTTGGGACCGACCCATAGGCGTCCCCTCGCCATGTCTTTTGTTTTGGAACCGACCCATAGGCGTTCCCTCGCACATATAAAGGTTTTATAAACTACATTACGCATTCATGCACTGTTTTCTTGCATAAATTTTTTCTCATGATTTAAATTGGCATAAATTTTTTTTTTCTCTCATGTCCCATCATAAGTTATTATGTTTTTATGTCAAGTATGCCTTCATACTGTCATGGTTAACTTCAGTTTCATGCTGATTATGTTATACACTTCTTCGTAATAGATGGTTTCATGTTTCCTGATGAGAATTCCGTCTTCATGTTGATTATGTTTCACGCCTCTTTTGTTATTTACGTTGTCCTGCAAGACCTTGTTAGATTTCTTGAATCATGCTTTCATGATAGTCATGGTTGGTTTCCGTTGATCATGCTGTCAGGCAAATCATCGTTGAATTTTGTGTAACCACACTTTAGCGTTTCTCTATGCAACCAGAATGATGTCTATGCTAATACTGCCAGGTTATCATGATGGTTTTCCTAACCGTTTAACCGGTTTACTTCCTTAAATCATGACAAATGATCGAGCCCATACCGATCATTTCATGTGCATTCCATGTGTACTCCACGTACCGTATTTCATGTGTATTACATGTACCTTAATCCATGTGTATTCCACTTGCAATACTTCACGAGTATTCGCTAGTCGACTCTAAATCATCTCAGGCGTATGTTCACTTGCTGATATTCTACAAGGTTGTCGATGCCGCTCATAGCTTGGAGATGTTACTGAAGGTTGATGCTGCTGATATTGGGAGACGCTACGAGATGCTGATGCTGATGCTGTTCACAACCTGGAGATCCTAAAAGACGAAGACAAAGGCGTCGGAGCAAAGCAATTGGACGAGAAGATGCTTCACCATCAGACGATTCCCATCGATCATTTTCCCTATTTCTTAGTACACGTCACACGTCATTCGGCTGTCATTCCAACCATATTAGTGCAAACCGGTACCAGCAGGCCACTCAGCTGAATAGTTACATGAGTCACGGTCATGAGAATGACCGTCATGGAACCGACAGACAAGATGATAGTAACCACTACTATGACAGCAACTATCCTAGAAATCGCAACCGAGGCTCCGGCCACGGACGTGATCAGACATACAAATGATCAGTAGTCCAACCGATCCGCCAATTCTGGCATATTAACCTAATATTTGTAGTTCTAATTGTTTCACATCTCGAGACACATGTCAAGACATCAGTCAAGACACATGTCTCACGTATACTTTCTGAGGACACATGTCAAGATACCAATCAAGACATATGTCACGCTTACATTTCTCAAGACACGAGTCAAGACACATGACTCACGTCTAATTATGGAACATTTCTAGGAAATTCAGGGTACCCTCCAAGGGTATATCTATGTTGTTGTGCCATGTATTAATCAGGCCACAAGAATTTCAATACCATTATCGGCGCATCAGTGAGAACTGCCACGTTGCCGATGTCACTTTCATTTCTTTCTCCATAGTTCATATATTCATAACCATGAAGGACGCCTTTCGTATTCCTACGCATACAAAGGTTTTCCTTCAGCTTAATGATAAGATCCAAGCTGCTAACGCATTTTCCTCGGACAGACACGAGATGAATTTTATCCTAATTATGTACTATGAACACCACACCATGCTACGATTCATAATTATGTACAGTAATGTTCAGGCTCCTGAATACATTCAGCTTGATTTTCCATCAGGAAAATCTGCACAAATTATCTATGCTTTTCTAGCACGTGCTTTGTTAGCCATATTGCTAAAATTATCTAGCTGTCAGTAACACACAACGACTTAACTCTTTTACGCATAGCCAGTTGATTATTCCAAAGTCTTCCTATACATTCCAGGAGAACCTACAAGGAGAAGGATGGTACCATGAGATTATGTGTCGACTACCGTTGACTTAAACAAATCACCATTCATGACCGTTATTCTCCTCCACGTATTGACGACATGTCCAATCAACCGTATAGTGTTAATCACTTTTCCAAGATCGAACTCATGAACAAGTTGCCAATAGTGACGGGTGAAAGAGCAGAACATGTCCATGACTGCTATTCGTGCACGACTGGGTCATGCTAGATTTATGATTTTGGATTAGTCTCATCAATGCTCCAACAGCATTATGGACTTAATAAATTGTGTATCCATGAACTCCTAAACAAATTCATCAGCATTTTCATTGAGGATAACCTGATTTCATTTAAGCCTAGAGAAGAACAGGAAGACCATATCTGCACTATGTTGCAAATTCTTGACAAGAGAAATTTTACCCTAGAAATTTTCCAATATCAATTCTGTTTCATTACAGTGACACGCTGAATCACATGGGTTCCTACGGTTAATCTTACCATGACTCTGCTTATGCGTTAAGGAGAGAACCCTACACTACATTAGGTGTTCTAGGAAATCCTACGCTAGGAGAAGTCTGATTCAAAGACTCAGAGTTTCGCAACCTTCTATGTATCAAGTTTCTACGAAGCAGGATACAGCTACGTCCATATCTATGTACCTGACATACCAACAGGCTAAGATAGGACACCAACAAACTGGGATGTTTCATCATCTGAAATTGTGAACTAAAATGGGACAAGATCTCCATGGATGTTAGTTACCAGATTTCAGCAAACTCAGAAGAAGCATGATGCTATTTGGGTTATTGTCAACAGTTTGATCAAGTCTGCAGAATCCTTACATCCGTACGGATTTCAGAACCAACAGATTGAACAAACATGTTCCAGCCAAGGCTCATCCGATCACTTGGCAATCCCTCAGCTATCGGGTCAGACAAAGATTCGTAATGGTACTCCTAACTTACTTCACATCTTCATTCTAATTCCACGACTTGCTTTCGCGCTCACGTTCATGACACTATTCACGTTCATGATCGTAATTTGGCTTACGATTTTACGTTCATTTCTTTTCTCATTTTGGGAAGTTTGCAAGAACTTGTGAGACCAGACCCAAGTTTGGTATAACTCTCCATCATCAGATAGACGTTTCACGTCATATTCCACGTCTCACCTTGTAGCGTTTGGCATTACCGCCATTATATTCTATGATCACGATATGTCTCACATGTTATGTTCATTCCACGTTCCTCATATCATGATCAAAATAGGTTACACGTATCATGGATCACGATATGTTTACTTATACTACACTCGCCATATCTCCACGTAGCACGTTCAAAATTTTTCACGTTTCACGTTCAAAATTTTTTCACGTACTACGTTTCTTTATGTCTCGCGCATCGTTTCTAATTATCAGTTAAGTCAGATTGTCTTGCATCGTAACGTTTCAGTTACCCTTGCACGTTAACTCTTATTTTTCCTCGATCGAATTTAGGGGATCTACCTTCCGTTGATAATCAAGAATTTCTTCGTATTCCAAGTCAAGGTCAGGAGGACCAAGATTTATCATTAGTGTCAGGATCTTCTGAAAGAACCGTTCCAAGAGGGAGGCCACTTGGAAACGGACAAGTTCATCCGGACTTCTTATCCATTTTTCTCTTATCGTTTAGATATGTCCTTTCAGTCACGTCACGTTCCATGTCTTTTCAAGACATGTCACGTTCCACGTTCCCTTCTACCATGTCACCTTCATTTCTGTTATTTTGCATACCTTTCCAGTTTGATTCGGGTATGTTTCGCTTCCAGATACTTTATCTATAATTCGGGGACGAATTATTCTTTTTAGGGGGGAAGAATTGTAAAACCCGCATGTTTTTACCATGAATAGTGCCCTTAAGATCGTACGTCCTAGATTAAAACTTACCCTATTTAGTATTGATCACATTCATGTGCTAATAATCAAGCAAGTGCATACGTGTATGACATGATAAGTATCGATTACGTACAAACTCATGATAAACAGTTAATAGATATTTCACGGGAACATAATTAAATCATGATCACCATTTTAAAACACGAACTAAAATAATTACGTAAGTACTTAATTACGAGTGTAAATAATACGATAAACTACATGATAAAATAAACAGAAACACTTTAAACACGAACACGTTTAACCACGAACGAACACGAAACATCGGGACACGAGAAAAGGTACGGAAAACATTTGGGCTACCCCTTGTGGGCCCCATATCCACGAATTAAGGAAGAGGAATGGGCCTAGCCCATCATTTTACTAAACAAGGGGGTTAAGGGGAAAAGTCATTCATTATCACATTTTATAGAAAATAAATAAAACCCTAAAAGTTTTTCCTCCTCCTTCCTTGCTTCCATTGTAGCCGCCACCTATAATCATCAAAAAGGAGGTGTTCTTGTTGATTTTGATCATGGATATTGTACAAGTGTTAGTGTTTGTTCATCCTCTATTGATCCACACATTCGGTATACCTTTGTAACCTTTCTTTTTAATTATTTCTTTTGATTTGATTTGGTAAAATTAATTAAGAACATGATGTTTTTAAAACCTAATTAAAAACATAAAATAAACATGTATTTGGTTAAAGGGTAAAATCAAAAGGTTGTTTTAGGGGTGTTTTAGTTTGGCCGCCACCTAGCCCGTGCCCTAGGGGGGTCACGGCTTGATCATTAAGCCACCACCGAGACCATATGGTCCCGGTTTGGTGGTGTGGGTCCCACGGCAGCAAGGAACCAAGGGGAACCCCGATTTGGTTCGGGGTACGGTGTCGATTTCATGCCCGGTTCATGGTTCGTTGGTTAAATCATGATTTATGCTACATGTTAATTTTTATGAATTATGAACTTAGGATATAATTAATTAATAACATGAGATATTAATTAAATCATGACTTAGGTTATTTTAATTATTAATTTAACATGATATTAATTTAACCTAAGTATTTTATGTTATAAGTTATAATTAATTAATTATTTAAAACATGCTATAATTAATTAATTTAGACATGACTTAGGTTATGTTATTAATACATTATAATACACATTTTAACCTAAGTATTTTATTCCATTTTAATTAAAACATGTTATACTTTAATTAAAATGCTTAACCTATAGTTTAATTAAAATACATGAAATAATAATTAAACTATACACTATATCATATGACTTAAGAAATAAGCATATAAACACTTAGACTTATATTTTAGCTTATGTAACCAGCTTAATTCTAATTATGGAAACTTCTATTTATAGAAACTTAATTAAATAAGGCAACTAATCTATTAATGGAAACCTTCTATATATGGAAATTTATCTAATTCAGGCAGCTAATCTAATCATGGAAACCTTCTATATATGGAAACTTATTTAATTAAGGCAGCTGATCTATTTTTGGAAACTTTCTATTTTTAGAAACTAATCTATTTTAAGCAGTAAATTCTATTTTTGGAAACTTTCTATTTTTGGAAACTTTCTATTTTTGGAAACTTTCTATTTTTGGAAACTTTCTATTTTTAGTAACTTTCTATTTTTGGAAACTTTCTTTTTTTGGAAACTTTCTATTTTTGGGAACTTTCTATTTTTGGAAACCTGCTATTTTTGGAAAGTTACTTATTATTACACAGTAAGTATAATAATACATGAAATACCAATAATACTTAATCAGATTAATCAGAATACAAGATAAACACAATTTAAGGTTTTAAACAGTAAACCATGACCTAAAACACACAAAGTAAGCTGAGATGAGACATAAAACACAGTACGTAATCAGTGAATCGATACTTATACACGTGTGTATTCATGTAGCGTTAGTTATCCAGAAGTAGGAGTCTTTCTTCCGTTCATTCACTGGACTTGAGGTACGGATTCCCGTCCTTTCAGTATGGACATTCTTTCCTTATTAGGATTTCCCCGTATGCAGCCAACTGTTTTCCCCAGTATTTGTTTTATTGTTTTGAACTGCTTATGTTTAATTAGCATAATCTATAGCCATATACAAGCATGACCAGTTTCACCTAGTTATGGAGGTACCATAACCATAACATTGGAGGCACCAATGTTATGACTTCCCCACGGCGGAGTGATTGCTCGTGGCGTCCCTTTCAGTTTTGGCCATATTATTATATCATGTGGGGCGTATGGGTGCATCCTAGTTACATGTTTTATTCAGTATATCATGGTGAATGTGGTGTGTGCCTTGCATCCTTCACAAGGAGTTGATCCCTCCTACCCAAACCAGTATATTAATTAGAGGCATCCCCTCTAATCAACATGATGAGGTCACCCCTCCAAGTATTCATGCACGTGACCTTTTCATGACCTATATGGGCTATGGTATATTTATGTTTAAAACAGTTTTCATAAGATAAACATAAGGCTTTTCAAACTATAAAACCAGTTTTCTCAATACTTAACCCGTCTACTCAGAACTTAGTCTTCCGCTGTTATATGTAACATGCTTATCCTATTTCATGCTATATTGTATATCCGTGCACTGAGCGTTTTGCTCAGCCGTTACTTTCCTTTCCATGTCCCAAAACGGCAGGTACCCAAGACTCGAGCATTTGGAGGACGTGCATAGGATGGAAGCTGCCATATACTTCTTCTCCTGTTTCCTTCATATATTTATGCTTGTTTAGTCTTTCATTCAGTTCATTTACTTTGTTATGTTTTGGGCTTATGTTTAGGAACCGATGTTTGATTCCGGTTTTCCCTATGGTCATGTATGTTTGACTACATATTACCTTGCATGCTTTGATGACACGCCATAATTACGCGTGACATTCCATTTATCAAAATGGGGTGTTACACTTGAATTCTTCGGCTTTTGATAAACTTCCGTCTTTTGACTTTTTCTTCGATAAATCTTTAGAATTGGTCTTGGACTTCCGTTCTTTTTCCACTCTTGACTTCTCGACTCCGTCTTTCATCCTTTTCTTCAATAAGAGTCAGTAAATGCCCGTGAATGTCCGTGTTTTCTCCACTTTTCACCTTTTCATCCTAAATCACAACAAAAACACAAACCACGCGTAATTCCGACATAAAAGACATAAAATACACGTTTTGGTCCGGTTATTATTGTAATTAAGTGGTAGAAAAGATGGGTGTTTACACACCTATCAGTGAATCAATTGGATAAATATCCGCTTGATTAAAGTCGTCAATTCAAATTCCTGGAACAAGTGTGATTCATAAAGAATCTTACCATTGTTGCTTTCCAGTTGACACAAGATTGATTCATAAGAATCTCACAAGTCACCTACCGTAGCGCTATTTGAGGTTGACGCTAGAAGGATTTCCATACATCACTGTGAATATTAATGAATATCACTCTGAATGTTCTGGCAAGACCATAAAGATATTGCGTAGAAACCTAAAACGAGTTTGAATCAATTCATAATCAAACCACTATTGCTTTTTAGTTCTTCATATGTTTAATTCATAAATAATCTTACATATGACCTACCGCAGTGCTGTTTGATGTTAACACTGGAAGGATTTCCACTCATCATTGTGAATACTGAGTAGTATCACTCTGAGCGTTCTAGCAATATAGCAAGGATATAGCGTAGGACTCTCTGTATCGTCATTCTGTGTGTCCTAATGAGATTTGATTAATCTCTAGGCTCTAGACTTGATTTGTGCACGTTTAGTAGTCGGAGGCTGGAGCAGATGCCACCTATTCAATATCAACTATCTCGGAGTGAGAGCTAATAGAAGTCATGTTGTTCTCCGTGACAATAAAACAAACTTCTTTTGAGAGAAGCCTGAGTCAGCTGGGAAAGGGTTGTGCATTACATCACTGGGTCCATGATGCGTTGTCTTCATGATGTGTTGACCCGGTTTCTAACTAAGTTGTATGGAGGGCTAATTTCTTTACACCCTTTATCCTTACATTTCTTTTTCATTCTTCAACCCCTTCAATGCTTAACAAGACATGATTACTAGCACCTTGTTGTGATTGTTCCAGTGCTAGCTTCAGTACTTAGTCGGCATTCAGCTATGTTCACATTCTACTCCATCTTTCCTAAGGACTTCTAATAATCTATTGGATTGTACCTGGGAAGATCCCTAGTTTTGGTTGGATCATAGGACTTAAACCTAACCACCCTTACAACTAGAGAGAAGCTAAAGGGTGCAAGGTGTCAACAGTTGAGAAGTTGCTAGGGTTAGGTAGATTTGAGTATTTAAGCTCATATCTGGCTCTTAGTTAGTTAGCGTTTTTCATTATCTCTCTCAAACTTGTAATCGTTCATGGTGTTCATTGTTCTGATCAATTTGTTTTGATCTTTAGTTTGGTTTTCTTTCTCTTGGATGTACGATCACAAACCCAGGTATTACATTTGAAGTAATACCCTGAGGCAGTTAATAAAAGAATAAGGGGAGGTTGGTTGAATAATCTTGATCTTTGTTAACTTTTCTACAAAATTACAACGGACTCTCTAAAATACAGCTGGCTAACAAAAAGCGCTGAAAACCTATGTTTGTAAATGATAACATTAAACAAAAATCGGACGAAGTTATGTAAATGATAGGCGATAGTCGAAGCAACCAAAACCGTATCGAACAACTATCACTTTAATGTTTCTTCGAACAAAATCTTAAAGCTCGCCGCTCAACGGGTGGGCGTGAAGCTAAGGAAAATGACTTGTTTATCCTCACGTGCTTAACACATGATGGGTTTTAACAGTGAGATTTAACATTTAAGACGTTGCCGAGTGTTACGAATCTGTCAAGATAAGATAAGAATGGTTCATGCAAAAAAATGATGAGGGACAGTAGTAGTGATTTGGAAATAATAACAGGGATGAATGATGTAATTTACTCAAATTTCTTTTTGTTCATTTAGCTATTCAAATAACATATAGACATGTTTAGCGTACAAGCTTACGAGAGCTTATTGGAGCATGGGCTTTTTTCTTTTTAAATATAAGTTACCTCGAAAAAGAAGTCTCGTTTAGTGGGCATAACTTGTAGTAGCATGTGAAAAAGAATAAGCTAAAATAAGCTAGTAAAGGAAATGCTGATAGAATTAGCGTTTAAAAAAAATCCCAAGCCCCCCTGTTCTCGCTTATATTGCAAAGCATATGTAAGTAATTTTTTCTTTCGCGAGCTGCTAATAAAAGTGACAAAATAATGCTATATTTATCACTTATCAATGCCATTTTTGTCACTCGTGAGAGGGTTTTTACGGGACACTATTGCTAAAGGGTTAATACCTGATGCGTGAGGGTTGAGAAAAAACACTCACTTATCAATGCCATTTTTGTCACTCGCTGCTTCCTTTTTCGGGCAATGTGTAGTGACAAATTATTTAATTCGGTTATGATATTAGACCCGACCCAATGTACCAAAGGACACGACCCATGGGCCTAGATAATCTTACCCGCTGTAATGTTAGGACAGGTTTAGCAGTTATAGAACGGTTACAAACGGTTACAAACGAAACAAACACAACGATTACTTTTATTGAAACGTTGTGACCATTAGTCGACACACCCGTTCGACAAGTATATATAGACTAGGATTCTGTAAATGTAAAGATGATGATACATTGTTATTTATACGATTAATACAAAAGTTAGTTTCGGTATATTGATTTGATTCGATCCGTGCTTGTTTCTCCAACAATTGGCATCAGAGCTTTGTTTAATCAAAATCAAAGCTTCTACATCATATACCAGGTTTTTTTCTGTCAAGGTTTCGACCCGTTTTTTCTTCCCAGATTACGCAAAAACACCAAAACATAAATTCATCCGAATCATTTTAATTCGTCCGTGTTTTGATTGAGGGTTCCTACTCTCGTTACCAGGATATATTAATATCGGCAACGAAAAGGTTTTTACCCCAAAAATCATTTTTTGCAAGATTTTTTTCTTCTGTTTCATATTTTTGAAAAAAAGGGGAAGAAAAAATCTACCCAAGAAAAAGAAACCCAGATTCAGGTTTAGACAAACCCAGAAATCGAAACCCCAAAAAAAGTCAACGACAGAAAAAATTAAGATCATCAAAAGGGAACAAACACACCTGTTTGTAGATTCCACAGAATCATCCCTAAGCCTGAAAATCACCACGTGATTTTCCTCATATCCAAAAGCCCCAAATCTTTGAGGCAATAAATCCCCAGATCACATCGAAACCAACGAAGGATTCACACAGGAGGATTAAGGTTGCTACGAAAAAGAAATCGTAGAACAGAAGTTTGGATATAGGCAGCATCGATCGGGTGACAAGAACCACCATCGAAGAAACCTTCGATATTATCGAGGAAGAAAGAAAGGAACGGCCACAAAAGAAAAGAACCGTTTGTGTGTTTTTGTCTAAACACAAACTTGGAGGCCGGTTATAATAGTTAGCAAGGAAGGGTTGAAAGGGCAAGCCCAATAAAAGTTTTTGGGCCTTATACTGTCTATGGGCCAAATAAGCCCAGTCAGGTTTTACCTTTACCCATTTTTCATTTGTCAAGTTTTAAACTTTTTTATCTAGTAAATTTTTTTTACACAAATTATTTTTAGATATAAAAAGTTTAGGTATTATTATTTTTATAAAAACAAAATCATTTTTTTACTATAAGTTTTTAAAAATATTTTGTTTGTTATAAAATTTTAATACGACATATAATAACCTAGCGAATACGCTGCTTATTATATAAAATAATTTTTAAGGAGTAATTAACCTTAGGTTATTCTGTTAGTTTTTTTAGAAAATCTCTAGGAATAATTATTTACGTATAATAATATTCCACGTTTTTTATATAGCCTATAAGGCATATTATTTTGAGTACTCACCGAAAAAAGAAATTTTTAGACACAATAAGTGTTGAAAATTTTATTTAGAGATTTTATTTTGATATCCCTCGCGATATGACATATGATGGCGGAGATGCTTCCAAGAAGGAAGCCGGTACCAACGGTACACCAAATTTCCAATGTCCTATGCTAAAACCGTCGAATTACTCACTTTGGGCAATTCGAATGCAAATCATTCTCGAAGCCAACGACTTGTGGGAAATGATAGAACCGTCGGCTACAACCCAACCCGACAACAGGAAAGATAAGACTACAATCGCATTTCTTTATCAATCCTTACCCGAAGATCAATTGCTTCAAATAACAAAGCACAAAACTGCGAAGACAATTTGGGATGCTTTGAAAGCCAAACATATGGGCGAAGACAGAGTTCAACAAGCGAGATTACAAACACTCAAATCTGAATTTGAGTTATTACAAATGAAGGAAGACGAAGCTATAGACACCTTTACCAGCAAATTGACAACCTTGTCAAACAAAGCCGCTAGTTTAGGACACACATTTGAGGATTCAACACTAGTTCGAAAATTAGTCAATGTTGTACCTGAAAAATTCCTTCAAATCGTCGCATCCATCGAACAATACTCTGACTTAGACAAAATGACCCTAGAAGAAGCAATAGGTAGGCTCAAAACCTACGAAGAAAGAATTCGGCAGAAGAAGGGTAAACAAGTGGACAGTCAAGACAAACTGATGTTCACACGACATGATAATCGTAGAAAGAATTTTAGAGGACGTGGGCGTGGAAGATCAAACTTTTCACGTGAAAACAACCATGAGAAACCTCGAGATGAAAAGAAGAATGAAGAAACCTCACACAAAAACTTCAACAACTACAACAACTTCAAAAAACCAAACCGTGATCTAAGCAAAATAGAATGCTATGATTGTGGCAAATTAGGACATATGTCAAGAGAATGCCGACAAAAACCAAAGGGTCACGAACAATCCAATTTGGTTGAAGAAGACTTTGAACCAACTCTACTTATGGAAATATTAGATGGACAAGTTCAAAGAAACGAAGTATTAGAAGTTGAAGAACAAAAGGTCTCGCTGCATGAAGAAGATGTAGGATATAAAGAGACAAGTAAAGATAGCCTATGGTACTTGGACAACGGTGCAAGTAATCATATGACTGGAGTAAAAGAACATTTCAAGGAATTAGACGAAAAGGTTAGTGGAAAAGTAAAATTTGGAGACGGTTCATACATAGAGATCAAAGGAAAAGGTTCAATCATACTGGAATGTGATGACGAAAAACAAAGGATCATATCACATGTTTATTACATACCAAACTTGCAAAGCAACTTATTGAGCCTTGGACAATTTACTGAAATTGGTTGTAAAGTTGTAATGGAAGACGATGAACTACGACTTTATGACATGGATAACAAAATCTTTATGAAGGTCACAAGACAACAAAACCGACTCTACAAAGCTAGTCTCAAAATAGGCACACATGTCTGCCTACTAGCAAACCTAAAAGACACTACCTGGTTATGGCATGCAAGATTAGGACATCTCAACTTTGAGTCACTTAAAACAATGACTCAAAAGGATTTAGTCCATGGAATACCTACAATTAAGCATACAAAGCAAGTATGTGATGTATGTTTAATAGGAAAGCAAAGTAGAATGCCATTTCCTAAGAAGGCGAAATCTAGATCAACCTCACCACTGGATTTAGTATATGGAGACTTATGTGGACCAATCACTCCTCCAACACCTTCTGGAAAGAAATACATATTCCTATTAGTAGACGATTACTCAAGATACATGTGGGTATATTTCTTAAGTACAAAAGATCAAGCTTTTGATACTTTCAAGGAATACAAGAACATAATAGAAAAGGAGTTAAGGACAACATTGAAGATGTTTAGAACGGATCGTGGAGGTGAATTCACATCAAACGAATTCACACAATACTGCAAAGAAAATGGCATAGCACGACAACTCACCGCTCCTTACTCACCACAACAAAATGGAGTAGTAGAAAGACGTAATAGGACAATTATGTCTACTACAAGATGTATGATGAAAGCAACAAAGGTACCTCAGAATTTTTGGGCTGAAGCTGTTAGACACACCATATACATCTTAAACAGTGTTCCTACAAAGGCACTTGAAGACATCAGTCCATACGAAGCAATCAAGAAAAGGAAACCAAACCTAGAAAACTTAAAAGTTTTTGGATGCATAGCATCTGCAAAAGTACCATCTCAACACCTAACGAAGTTGGATGATAGAAGCTCAAAATTGGTTTACCAAGGAAACGAACATGGATCAAAAGCCTTCAGATTATTTGATCCAATAACACGAAGAATATGTGTTAGTAGAGATGTGAAGTTTAAAGAAGATGAGACATGGGATTGGAGCGAATATTTAGAAGATTATAACAATGACGACCCAGAATGGACAGAATTTCAAATTGGAAACCGTGATCAACATAATCAAGAAGATCAACCAAATGATGACAACGATTTTCCATTCAACAATGAAAATGGATACGATTCGCCACCACCAGACTCACCCAATCACTCTTTGACACCTAACACACAATCTACAAGGACATCTCAAGTAAATTCTCAATTCACACCCAATAATTCGTCACAGTCATTTTATCAAAGTGATGTTGAATCTTCTACAACATCAATCACACACCCCAACTTTGATCATACACCAGTAAGAGGTTTTAGAACCTTGGATGACTTATACGAACATACTGAGGAATTACACTTAGCTGAGGATGAACCCAAGAATTACAAAGAAGCATCACACGACCAAAAATGGATAGAGGCAATGAAAGCTGAATTAGATTCCATCAACAAGGATAACACATGGGAACTCACTACCCTCCCAAAAGGTCACAAAGCAATCAGCTTGAAATGGGTGTTCAAGACGAAGAAAGATGCAAATGAAAACATAATCAAGCATAAAGCTCGATTAGTAGCAAAAGGATACATACAAGAGCATGGCATAGACTTCGAAGAAGTATTTGCACCTGTTGCAAGGATGGAAACTATCCGTCTATTACTAGCCATCGCTGCCAACAACAAATGGGAAGTACATCACTTGGACGTAAAATCTGCTTTTCTACATGGAGATTTAAAGGAAGAAGTGTATGTAGCTCAACCCGAAGGATTTACAAAGAAAGGAAATGATGGAAAAGTCTACAGACTTACAAAGGCCTTATATGGTTTAAGACAAGCACCACGTGCATGGAATATCAAGTTAGACAACACCTTGAAGACATTAGATTTCAAGAAATGTGAACTGGAACAAGCTATCTACACAAAGGCATCAAAGGACTCACTATTACTGGTAGGAGTTTACGTAGACGATCTTATCATCACTGGAACGCCAAAGAGAGAGATAGACAGATTTAAAGCTCAAATGGAAGAAAAATTCGAAATGAGCGACTTAGGCTTATTAGCTTACTATCTCGGAATTGAAGTCACTAAATCAAATGGTGACATATCAATCAAGCAGTCAGCATACGCAAACAAGATATTAAAGGAAGCTGGAATGCTAGAAAGCAACGAAACAGTTATACCTATGGACCCAAGAACAAGATTGACAAAGAAAACCGAAGGGACAATGGTCAACACAACTGAATATCGAAGCTTAATTGGATGTTTAAGATATCTGCTTCACACAAGACCCGACTTAAGTTATTCCACAGGACTACTTAGTCGTTTCATGCAAGAACCTAAAGAGCAACATATGAAAGCTATAAAGCAAGTACTACGTTTGGTAAAAGGAACCAAGGATTATGGAATAATCTACAAGCATAATGAAAACAACAAGATTCCTGGATATAGTGACAACAGCTATGGAGTTAATACACAAGAAGGCAAAGGCACAACATGAATCATATTCTATTTTGGTGACTCACCAATTAGCTGGAGCACACAAAAGCAAGCAACCGTGGCACTATCATCATGCGAATCTGAATTCATAGCAGCAACAGCAGCAGCAACTCAAGCATTATGGCTCAAAAGACTCTTAAGCAGACTTACACACAAAGAAGAAGAAAAGATTACGATCACGGTAGACAACAAATCAGCAATACAACTAATGAAGAACCCAGTTTTTCACGGAAGGAGCAAGCACATAGACACGAAGTACCACTTCATCAGAGAATGCGTTGAAAGAAACGACATCCAAGTAGAATTTGTAAGTGGAGACTACCAAAAGGCTGACATACTCACGAAGGCACTACCAAAGATCAAGTTCCTAGTCATGAGAGAACTCATCGGACTCAAGAAGCTACACCATAGCGCGATTAGAGGGGAGAATATTAGGCCCGACCCAATGTACCAAAGGACACGACCCATGGGCCTAGATAATCTTACCCGCTGTAATGTTAGGACAGGTTTAGCAGTTATAGAACGGTTACAAACGAAACAAACACAACGATTACTTTTATTGAAACGTTGTGACCATTAGTCGACACACCCGTTCGACAAGTATATATAGACTAGGATTCTGTAAATGTAAAGATGATGATACATTGTTATTTATACGATTAATACAAAAGTTAGTTTCCGTATATTGATTTGATTCGATCCGTGCTTGTTTCTCCAACATATGAGTGTCAGTGAGTTATTTTGTAGGGTATATTTTTATAAAATGAGTATTTAGTTAAATGTTTAGTTTGGTGAGGGTTTTGGTGAGTGATAAAAGTGAATTGTGAGGGGGAACGAAAGTAAAAAGTAGGAGAAAGAAAGCTGATGTGTCGCTGATGTGTCCGGTGAGAGGGTGTTTTTTACGGTGACTGATAAAAGCAGCTGCCTAGAGATTTCTCAACATATGCAAACTGATAGAAGTACTGTCTCTACTTAAGAAGGATTAATTGTTCACATAATTAAATTCATTTCCATGAGTGCATTAGAATACCAAACATAGACAAACCCCCATGTCTGATAGGATAGGAGCATAGCATTTAAGAAGGATAATTCACATAATTAAGTTCCACAAGAGTGCACAGCATTACCAAACACGAACGAGTCTCAGTCAAATAAGTAGTCATCAGGGTTTGTTGAGTCGCTATCCGTGCCAGAATCCCTCTCCCTCCGAGCGGAATCCGTCTCCCATATTTTATATCGCTTTATTAAGCTCTCATGGTCTGTAAGGGGCTGCAAGCAGTGGTATGTCTTATTCAAATTTGATATGACATGGAGCTTATCTGATGTTTCAAGGCATGGTTCCCCCAAAAGAATGAGATCATCTCTGACCCTGTTCATAGAACACCCAAAAATAATCAGCAACCAATGCTTTTTTACATATCAACGTCTATTATGCATACATGTAAACAAACATACAAGTGTTTTTTAGGCATGTGTTTATATGTCAACCTCGTCTGGTATTTCTCGTCATATGTCAAATTAAGTAAGATGGGCTGAAAAAAACACTTCGCCCAGAACGGTTCAATGACTGGTGACTGCTAATAAATATTTATTACTAAAAAGTGCGTTATCGAAAGCCATTATGAAGGTTTTATGCCTTCAAACATACTTTTGGGTATCTCGGCCAACCATATTTGGCATGATACCAAATCGAATCACGTACAAGTAAATGGGTCAGAACTGCAATTTTTAACAGGCACACAAATGAGGTAATAACAGGAGTACGGTCAATAGAAAATACAAAAGAAGCAACTAACCACTTCCATTCACCAGCTGCCTTTGCATGCCTCTCCACCACTCTGTAAAGGCGGTCTAAAGTAAACAAAAGCATTCCATTTACATAATGACCACGTTCGTTCTGCAAAGAGAGAGAACCATATCTAGTAAGAGAATATAAATTTGAACTATGATAATAATTCTGAATAAAGTTAGCTTGTTATTCTAAAAAAGGATATGTTATCCGACGAAAAGAGAAATAAGATGCAGAATCGTTCAAGAAATAAGATGTTTTACATTTTGCTCCGCACCATTTTTTTGTTAGGTCATTGTAATATTACTGGATGGGTTGGAATAAGAGAAATATAACTTTTGGATACTGCTGAATCTTTTGTAGGACATAAGGGCATATATGACGATTTCATTGTAATTGCAGCTAGAAAATGGTTTCCGAAACAACACATGGTTATTCAAAACTTTCAATCAGAACCAACTGGTTTTCATTTTGAACTTGCTATTCAGAAACAAGCTATCGGCATCCCCTGATGGCTTAGTAAAGCTATATATGAACTAAAATGGATCCATAAAAGCCTTAGCACATATTAAAGTGCTGAAAAGAAGAACTTTACCGACAGCGACAAATTCTCGAACTCCCTAATTCTTTCCTCAAGCTCATCAAGTAATAGTCTTCTTTTGCCTCGAGCAATTATCCCTTTTGCTTTTGTCTGAGACACAAAATTATAAAGAAAAAAAAAGAAATTTCAGTTTAGTATGAATAGTTGCTATTAAAGGAAATAGGAATGTCTATTCCTTCTCTTATATGATGTACATCATTTGTTTATTAATACAAAGTTCATCGTTCACCAAAAGAAAAAATCATAAAGAAAATGAGCAAATGCAACAGATAATCCACTAACAGGAGAGAACCATCAAGTAATAGTCTTCTTTAAATGGATTGGATTATGTGTAGCTAATCAATCATGTTTAGATAAGATTATATATTTCCATTTAAGCAAATTCAGTTAATGACAGCTGATTCTGCTTTCGAATTGGACATCAAGAATAATATATATCATGTACACCACAACACTAGATAGCTAAAAAGAATACATCATGTATGGCATACCTGTTTGGCCCACGCGCGTGATATCATGAGCACACCGAAAGAAATAAAGATTCCTGGCATATAAGAAAGGATGGCAGATGTTGCTTCATAATCCTTTAACATCTCGTGGTGCACCTTACACATTGACCTGTTTGTAACACCTCGTTATCAGAAAGCAGAGTATAGATAGCCTTAATTCGATAACTATTTAATCACCAAAATGAAATGCTTGTAACAACTCACGCTTGCATGTCATGTGTTATCTGCAGAATCTGCAATCACAGAAAAGAAAAAAATAAATTATCACGTGGCATTAAATCACTGATAAGCAAAAGAGAGTGAGGGTGGTAGGATATTTACATGGATATGCAATAAACGAGGAAGTTCTCCCCAAGTAACATTTCGGATTGGAATCATTGGATACCTAAGCTGCTCCTCGAAACTACATCAATACCAACATTGATCACCTTAAGAAAATAAACTTGTATATTTTTCCTAATGTACCACTTAATACATTACATAAATAGTGAGTGTCATCAACTTGCAAACGTGTTAATAGACATTGGCTATACTGCCAGTTTAAATCGTAAAGGAACGAAACAAAAAAACATCACAGATAGAGCCTTACTCCATTTCATCGCACCTATATATCAAAGTTTGATGAACAAGAATCAAGTATATATGCCAAGTATAATGAGCACCGCAAATGGAGGTAAACATACCTGGTCGTTGCCATTTCAAGCATCTCATGCTCTGATACATTTGATGGAGACTTTTCGCCGTTTTTCCGCTCACTGTAATCCAATAACATACTGCAAAAAAAAAGTTGTATACAAGATTACATATATAATCGCCAAAATCTGCCTAATCTGATCTACATCAGATAACACGGTTATCCAAATAAAAAGTTTGTTAAGTATATTTGACTGATAGCTCACTAATATGAACTCTCCAACTAACCTGCGTAGCTCACTAGAAGTTGATTTCAGCTTTTCTATCTCTTCTTTCTGCCTAGTTCTCATCGTCTCGAGAAATTCATCTCGTGCCGCTGTAAGCTGTGAGGGATTGTTATTTCATCACTGGTAATTTGTGCATAACAAAGAAATGATAATTGAGACACACAGAGAGAGATGTGATAAGAAGGAATGGTTTATAACAAGATAAACTATAATCATCCTAAACCATGTGTGGCATGATTTTGATTCTTATTTCGGAAACTTTTGGAGGAAAAGACGTACTTGATATAAGTTTAATGATAAAGTAAAGGAGAATTCCAGAAGATTTCAAAAACATCAGTAACAATAAACTAAAAGGGTGTGATCAATTCTACGATGAGTTGAAGTAGGAAGCACTAAGAGTCTAACCGCTTGCTCTTCTGAAAATATCTTTTTTGCCCCAAGAATTAAATTGTCAATGATGCCTGATCGTATAAGCCACACTGAAAATAAGGAAATTCCTATAGCCCCAAAAACGTAACGCATCCAGTGCTGAGTTAATTTCCTTGGTTTACGATATTTGAAAACCTTAAACAAAACAACAGGATGTGGAATCTTAGTATTATTACATAAATCAGCTGACAATAAAACAAGCAATATGCTCAAGTAAAATGAATTCAGATTTAACAAATCCTGATACATAAAACAGTCAGATTACTTTTACAACTTCTGTATCTACAAAACCACCACATAAAAAAGATAAATTTTAAATTAATTGTCTTGGCCATAAGCATATATATGTAGCATTTAGTGGACTAATGAAGACCAAAACCCTGTATAAGACTATTAAATGATTCATATGGATTTAATGAAAGTTACATTACAGGTATTATAGCTATTGGAGTGTGGTTATCATTTTGCTTTTACTGAGATAAAATAACTATTGGAAACTGAAAATCTACCATCTGTACGTCTACTTAGAAGATACCAAACGCAGCCTTCACATTTATGTATCTAGTGTAAAACATCTACAGTTAGTAACCATTTGACATAGAGGGCAGTCTTATTTGCATTATACATATGATAGACAAAAGATATGGTGTACGGGTTGTCTTAGAAGTAACTACTTATACGTCTTTTCACTATTAAACCCCTCGTCTGTATCATGACATACTTTCATAGTTTATGTGACAAGCTTCATAAAGCAAATGTACACTTCATCTATTTGCCTTTTGTAGTGATTCTACATGTATGGCTTAAAACGTATCAGCTCTTGATAAACTTCCTCCATAAAGCATATAGGTTGGGATTGCACCCAAAGTTTAAGATAAGGAAAAGCAATCGCAAGCCTCCATTTTGAGAACTCTCACGTTTTCTTCCCCCGTTTATTAAAACACATAACACTCTCCCTTTCAAAATGATCAAAACAGTATTTTGTATCGGCACTGCACCATCAGGTACCTCTAATCTTTCTTTTTTGGAATAATGCAAGAAGAAACAGGGAAAAAGTTACAGCTGAGACTCTTTTTAATTTTTATGTTATGGTTGCATTATAAAACAATGAAGATAGTTCCTTTAGTATATATACTCTAACATAGATCTCAGTACACAAGTATATAACAGCAATTATAAAATAATGTAGATATATAGTTTCGATTTCAGTTTAAAGAATGTGAACAGCAATTAGAACGCGCGTTAACAAAATCTTACCACCGAGGATATGTACTCGTCGAGCCTGTTTAGATTTGTATCCATCACACTGAGGGCATCCTCAGTATTAGAATCGGACCATTGCTCATCCCAAGTATTAACATCAGGCCATTGGTCCCTATAATTGTATAGTTTGTCAAATGACAAATAGCCAACCTTCAAATGTTTAAGTGAAAGATTAGTAAAACGGTTAACCATCCAATGATCAATTCCTTGTATTTAATAAAAAATGGGTACTTACACCAATCGCGGAAACAGATGCTTCTAGTTTTGAGAAATAATCATTTAGAGTGATTAGCAGTGAAGCAAACGACTTCTCTGAAGATGGCGACATGTTCTTACCGAATTTATCAATCTCCATATAAAACTATAGAGTAACCAAAAGATACGTGAGTGGTACGGAAGTCAAATAATAACAGTCAAATTAGTTAAAGTTGGATGAAATTAACCAACCTGTGATAGAAAAACAGCCAAGGAGTGTCGTAAGTTATATAACACACGAATCTGATCGGTGGTTTCAGCATCAGCAACATGTTCAAGGTGTAAAGTAGTAGCAAATGTTTGAGGCTCCACCACGTCATACGTTAACGTTAAACTTAATAGGTTAGGATTTGAAGATGATTGTTGAAACTACAACAACAACAATACACCCTTATAAGAAACCAGCATAAGCTACTTAACTTGTTCACATAGGTAACTTATAACTTATGAAACACTTAAAAAGTATGTACATGCTTATTATTAAACTTTTAAATAACACAGATAATTAGGTTCACTCATATTAACATCGAATTATAGGTCAGAACAAAAGCACGTGCATACATACTACACTGTTATTAATAATAATAAATTGAGAATGACGAGAAGTGTACATACATGGCCTCCCTTAGAATCGGAGCGGAGTAACGCCTGGTCCAGAGCATATAAATTTAAAAAGGTACGGTTCAGTATCTCTTGTAGAGCATTGTACACAGGATGAACCCTAACAAGATTCACCAAAAACATTAATTAAATTAAAAATATGCATGTAAATTAACGAGAAACAAATTAACAAACATACTCGATAATGTCGGGAGACACAGGGACACGAATCGGAAGACAGGAGAAACAACGTTGTGGAGTGAGTGCTGCAATGGCATCCGCCAAACGCTGTTGCAGAATGTCTTTACAGTACGATAATCTAGATTTCGGTGCTGCTTCCGACATTTTTTTTCTTAGGGTTTCTTCTTCGGGGTTCTATAATTTTAAAAGAATTGCTCAATATAAATCATTAAATCCTACTAGTCCTAGTTTTATTTGGTTTAGTTTAATAAATATAAACTAGCATAGACCTGCGCAATTCGACGGCGAGTACTCATAATCATTTTTTAGACTAACAAATATTAATCTCTTATCATTAAGTTTGTATTGTTGAAATTGTAAAAAATATGAAACAAAACTCTAATTTTTAAAAAAAATTAATAGTTAATAAATATATAGCAAAATGGATATTGAATTAAAGAGGATAAAATTTTAGAAAATATGGTGAAATTAGATTATAAAGATAACAAATAAATAAAAAGATTTTTCAATTTTAAAGAAAAAATATTATTTAAATAGGTTGTTACAAAAGTTTGTTACAAAGGGTATATATATATATATATAATGTTGATGAAAATATAACAACTTGCTTTATTTAGTAGGAAAAAAAGTCTGAATTTTCAGCCTTATTATTTTAAGAAGGTCCCAAATGCTTTATATAGTAGTATAGAAGTATAGAAGATATAGATAAATAATCGTTAAATCTTCTTTCCTACTTAATCCTTGTTAAAACAAACACCTTCCTTTAAGAACAGGACATAAGAGAAAAAGATATCCAAAACAAAAAGTATAATTACATATTTACCCAAATAACAAGTTTTGGATGCATATATACAATGCTCTTAAAGCATTTATTATGGGAAATATGGAATTATGCTTTTTAATAAAACAGTTTTGGCTCACGAGGTCTATAAAACAGTTAAGCTTTACCAGTGGGCTATGCCTATTGCAGACATTGTGAAAGTAAACAGCAAAGAATCAAGATTAGATGACACGTTTCTGGTCTTTAGTGATCCATATAATTTGTTACAGGTATGGGAGCAAAAAATCATTCCTGTAATGGAGCCTTTTTCATCTTTTTCATTATTGAAAAAAAAATACTCGCAGATCTAGCCCAATTTACTCATGAGTTCACTGAATCTGTTACACTGATCTGAGCCCATAGCTATCAGTTTACGGAAGGTGTTGTCTCCGAACCTCTTATAGAACTCCCTACATTCAAAATTAAGTAAAAATGTTGCAGATTTTGTTACAAAGTTCGATGTGTTCAAATGTCATATTGATATCGCTTGTGAAATTTTTCTACACGCAATCCAACTGCTAGACTCACG
Source organism: Glebionis coronaria (assembly GCA_025667525.1). Taxonomy (NCBI): domain Eukaryota; kingdom Viridiplantae; phylum Streptophyta; class Magnoliopsida; order Asterales; family Asteraceae; genus Glebionis; species Glebionis coronaria. Next base: position 541,983,785 of record CM046882.1, read on the forward strand.
GAGCTTGAATTACGTCATGAAACTTAAAAAAATACAGACCCTGCACTAAGACACACCCATTAGAGCGCTTATTAACTTATTTCATCACCAGCTCCAAAAACTTTGCCATCGATCACCTAGGTTCCTATCAGTATCACCTCGTGTTAAATTTTAGTACAAATCCTGTAACTATATATGAAAAGCCACTAACAAACGAATTAATACCGACCAAACTCTTCCAAACAAAACCTGTTTAATCAAATGTCAAGTAGTTTATATAACGAGAAAAGAAAGATCAATGATCCATGTTTTAATTGCAACGAGATATATCTGTGCTAGGGCACAAGTGTAGGTATTCCAAACTGTTCGTGTTGCTATGTCTTGATAAAGCAAAGAGACTACCACCTCAAAGCTAGGGTTAGATCATGATAATAATGTATTTGAAGAACCAAAAAGACGCTACCTTATAAACGAGGCAGCAACCTAACAAATTGAGCTGGTAGGGAATTGACTTGGGTTGGAGTTACAAGAGGTATTGGTGAAGGCTACAAGAAAGTTTTTGACGATCTCAACGGATTGGTGATTCCGAGCAAACTAGCTCTCTTCATTTCAAGTGGTAATGAGCAGGAACTCAGGTTAAGAGTAACGGGGCGTATATGGAAAGAATTTCAACCTACTATGTGGTAGTTGCAGACACACATATGTATTGTTTAGTTAGAGGTTATTACATTCTTGGTCCTATGCGGTTCAGTGAAGAAATCTGGTAATCAAATCCCTCCTAGTTGAGTGGACAAAATAAGCTGGCTATGCATCACCAGGTAATTGCATGTGTTTTTTATTAGTCGGGTCGTTACTCTCTCCTTCTAACACAAGTTTATCGTTAATACTCAAACAAGAAAACTGTGTATCGAAACCAACCGTTTGGATCACTTACTTACTCAAGTGGATAGCAATTTATTTGTTTGTTTTCCATTAGTCAGTTTTTTTTTCTTCTAGTTTGTCATGTGCATGCTACCCCTACGCCCAATTTCTAATCATTCTAATTATATCATACAAGGTTTAATCCCTACAATCCTGGTTATTTAGATGTGCGGAATACTCGATCGAAGAACACACACCAGCAGAATCAACAGAAAAGAAATCGACGCCCACACAAGGTAATATCCTAATCGATTACGATTAGTTTATTGAAAGAATGACGTAATTGGTTTGTTCCCCTTCACCTCCTTTTATAGAGATGAGGGGGAACCGACTATTACAAGTCCTACGGGTCGGGTTGGGCTTAGACATTGCCAAGCGACCTTTATTCTTAGCTATTAGGAAACTAAGCTATTCGACACTCTCCCTAGACACGACTTAGGCGAATATAATGACTAAACATAACAATTTCCACCTTAGGCATATATTAGCCTATCCCAACACTCAGCAACTCCAAGCAGTGATGTAACTTGCGTCCAGGTACCACCTTCGTCAAGGAATCTGCAGCATTGTGTTCAGTACCCACCTTCAGAACTTCAACCGTCTTTGCTTCCAAGACTTCTCTGATAAAGTGATAACGCACATTGATGTGCTTAGTCCTTTCATGAAAAACATGATTCCGCGATAAGTGAATCGCGCCCCGATTATCACAATTAACTGCAACAGTGTTGAGCTTCACGCCCAACTCTTCCAAGAGTCCCCTTAGCTAAATAGCTTCCTTCACAGCCTCCGTAAGGGCCATATACTCTGCCTCTGTAGTTGAAAGAGCCACCACGTGTTGTAGCGTTGCTTTCCATCTTACAACACATCCCTGTACTAAAAATGCGTAACCAGTGAGAGACCTACCCTTATCCGGATCCTTAGCGTAGTCTGAATCAACAAAACCTGTTACGTCCACATGGTTGCCACGATTTGCCCCATACACCAAACCCACGTTTACAGTGCCCTGCAAATATTTCATAATCCACTTCACTGCTTTCCAATGGAGTTTACCCGGATTCGCCAAATATCTGCTAACTACACTTACTGCATACGCTATGTCTGGCCTCGTGCACACCATCAAGTACATTAAGCTCCCAACCGCATTTGCATACGTCACCCTACTCATTCTTTCAACATCACAATCCCTAACCGGACAATCCTTCAACGACAACTTGAAGTGCCCATCCAATGGTGTCTGAACCGACTCCCCATTGTCCATTCTAAACCTGTTTAAAACTTTAGAAACGTACTCGGATTGTGACACCCTCAGAATCTTGCGACTCCGATCCCTGAAGATCTCCATACCAAGAATCTTCTTTGCTTCCCCGAGCTCTTTCAGGTCGAACTCCCTTTTAAGCAAAGACTTGGTAGTCGCGATCTCAGCCTTGCTTTTACAAGCAATCAGCATATCATCTACTTATAACAATAGATAGATATACTCCCCTGGTGCATAACTCCTGTAATATACGCAGCTGTCGTAACTGCTACGCTTAAACCCGTTGCTCAGCATATACTCATCGAACCTCTTGTACCATTGCCTAGGTGACTGCTTAAAACTATAAAGAGATTTCTTTAACAAACATACCTTGTTACCTTGTTCAAATCCCGGTGGCTGCCTCATGTAGATCACTTCTTCAAGATTTCCATGTAAAAACACCGTCTTTACATCAAGCTGCTCTAGCTCATAATCTTTACACGCAGTCAATGCAAGTATAACCCGAATAGACGTGTGTCGAACTACCGGCAAAAATACTTCATTGTAATCAATACCTGCTCTTTGTGTGAATCCACGAGCCACTAACCTTGCCTTGTGCCTAGGCTTTTGAACACCTTCAATCCCTTCCTTTATTTTGAACAGACATTTGCAACTCACCAGCTTTTGCCTAGCTGGATGATCTAATAACACCCAGGTCTTATTCTTCCTCAGAGAATCCATCTCTTCTTTCATAGCAGCTTTTCACTTAGAACTGTCTTCACAAGCAACTGCTTCCTGGTATGTCAATGGTTCATGAGTATCTTCTTCCTCTGCTGCAGCAAACGCGTAAGCAACCATATTACTCTCATCCCGAAACCTTGCCGGTTTTGTTCTTGTCCTTGGCTTTCTATCTCGTAATTGATGAGACGGCTTTTATACATGGTCTCATCGTTCTTTTTGGACTTAAAATGCATTAAATATCATCAAAATACCCAAATATATGCTTGTGTTTGTTGCTTGTGTATTTTAGGTACGGGTATTGAGAAAATGACAAAAGATCACAAGAATCACGCAAAAACGAACACGGGAAACGAAGCCGCACGATGAACCAAGCCCTAGTGAAGAATTTTCCAAAGAAAACCCTTGAAGATTTGAAGAATATTGAATATTGGTCCTCCAAGTTTGAAGAATTGACACTTTATGCCCTTGTATCTTCATAATTACAAGTTTGGTCCCTAAAGTTTGTCAAAATTACAAAAAGGACCCTTAACTTTGAAGAATTGGCAAATTTAGTCCCTCATCAAATCTAAATTGTCAAATATGGTCCTCCAAGAAGTCAACCAACAAGTCAAAGCCTTGAAGTTTGAAGACATGGCAAATTCAGTCCTTGGAAAATGGAAATATTGCATAAATGGTCCTTGTTTCAAGTTTACAAAAACATTGTGCCAAAAGTGACAATTGCTGAAAGTTAAATACAAAGGATATGGGATTTGTGAGCTGAAAATTCAAAATGAAGATGTAAAGAAAGACTGGGGACTATTATTGCCCAGACATAAAACCTTTCCCCACCAATAGTTTGCTGCCACCTCACTTTTGCTGCCTTGTCACCCTCCCACATCAGCATCCACTTTCCCTCAGATATTAATTAATTAAACGATTTAAACTCGTTTAATATATTAAAAATTGGTGGGAAACAAGTACTATTCATGAGTAACCCCATTAATCCCTTTGTTCTTAACCAAATAAGCCCAGATTTTTAATCTTCAAATCAAAGGGTTTATCTAAATTAATTACCCAGAAGGTTAATTTAACCTTAGAGAATGACATCCCATGTGATAACTGAGACCCAGCTCACCCCACACTTGCTACCTGCCAAAACCATCTCACGGGTCACCACTACCATCCAAAAATCTTTGACCCTTTGAACGCTTAGGATGCATTGGCGTGTTCCCTAAGCACAAACCAACACTCAAGATCATCTCAAGGACACAAGTACGCTCAGAATTGCTCACATGACACCAAGAACAAAGGCATCTTCCTGGAATATCCAAAATTCCTCCAAGGGCTTTTCTGGAAATTCAATTAGTTAGGGTTTACGTTTTTTAAGTTTTCTAGGACCTTCTATGGCATTGTATAAAAGGAGGTGCTTGTACCCCTTTCTAGTTGTTCCAGTTTTTATGTAAAAAAACGTTTTTATGAATGAAACTTTGTTTTAACCTACATATGACTGAGAACCAAGATTTACTTTTCCAGCATTAATGTTTCCAAGTTATTTTCTTTATTGAGTTCATTTATCTTGAAGTTTGTTTGTTTTTAGAAAATTGTCAAATCCTTGCAAGTTTTTCTGAAAAGTGAGATCCTTGCTAAGATTTGGTTTCAAGTCTGTTTAATCTGAATTAATCAAGTGGTATCAAGTGCTTTTAAACATTGGTAAAGTTGTGGAAAGATTTCAAGAAAGAAAGAAAAGTAAACAAGTTTATAGCATTTGTGTGTTTTCCTCTTTTGATTTTCTTAAACAGGTTTGATAAGTGAGTTGACCATTGTCTGCATACATCCGAATGTATATGGAGGTGGTTATGCAACCACTAGAACCCTGGATGTAGGGTTCTAAGGTAATCTTCTTGTTCCCTTTTCAAATTTCAGAAATATTGCAGTTGTATGATCTTTGTGGTTTAAGTGTTATTTGTTTGGTAAAGCTGTCTGATTTAAGTTCATTTGAGTGTGTATGCATGTTTTAAGTGCTTAATTCCAGTTTGGTTTAGTTGTGTGTTGATTTGATTTGAAAAAAGTTGATTTAGGATTTTTAAGGGGTGTTTGGGACAAGAGATTAGCAGGATTTGTGTTAAGATTTCATGCTTAAAACCTGTCTAGAAACATCACTTATGTTATATTGGAGTGTTATAAGGTCTTTGGTTTCAGTTTGAGTGGTTTTGAAACACTTTTGCATACTTAAAAAGGGTAAAACATAGCCAAAATCAGAATCTGCTTGTGAATGACTGTTTTTGAGATATTGTGCTATCAAACTTTGTAGGTTGCTAGATTTTAGGGTATTTGAGCATTGTGTGTTACTTGTATGCATGCTTGTGAGCTTATTTCCAAGATATAAGGCCATAAAATTCAGATTTGTGCATGAAATATCAGCAATTGTTCATCAGACCTGTGTGATGCTTAATCAGTAACTTTAGGGCTTAATTTGTGCTTATTCTTGTTAAGTGGCTGCTTGTTTTTTGTGCTTATCAGACTCCTTATACTCCAAAGAGTATAAGGGTGCCTTATTGTCCAAAAAAGCTATCAAGATAAGCTTTCCTAAGCTTATTGAAAATCAAAGCAAAATTTTACACTGTCAGTGGGAACTCCTTTCCCACTGCTAGTGCCTTTGTTACCACTGCTGAGCAAAAGGACAAAAGTCCATCACATGTCACTATCTGTTTTCTTATTTTTTTTGTCTTTAGTGACCAAAAAGTGGAATTAGACCTTGAAACCAGTGCCATTATTTTTCTTATTTAATTTAGGATTTTTCTGATTAATAAAATTTTTATTTACTGTTCATTTAGTAATTTTTAGGTTATTTAGCTATTTTTAATTAATTTTAAGGTTTCTGTTTTTGTCTTTTAGTGCCATAAAGTAATATTTTTAAGTTTAATCAATTTTTCTGAACTTAGAATAATATTTTAAGGTTTTTGGTTTAAAATTTAATTACTGTTCATCTTTTTATAAATTTTTAGAATTAATTTAAGTTAATTAGGGTTTTAATTAATCTAGTTTTGTCATTTAGTGAGAAATTTAATATTTTTTTAAGATTTTTCATTTTTCTACTGTTCATTAGAGTTAAATAGGATTTTTAAATTGGTAGATTATTTTTAACATTATTTAATTATTTTTTATAATTATTTTAATTTTAAAATAGTTTTTAGTAATTTAAAAATGGAAAAATAGTATTTAAAAATCATAAAAAATACTTTTTAGTTGTTAAATAATATAAGTAAGTTATTTGTTCAATAAAATCATATTTTGGACATTTTGATTAATTATATTTAATTTTAGGGCTTTAATTAGCATTTAAAATTGAATATTTAATTAATAAAAGGTTTTAAAATATTTTTATTGGATTTTATTCCTTATTTATATTATCTTAGACTTGTTTTAGCTTATAATTAATTTTTGGGTTGAAAAATTTTATTTTTGTCATTTTCTACGGTTTTACGTTTACGCCTTTTTCGTTCGTCGTAGTTTAATTAGTTTTCGTAACCGTCAATTCTTTCCTTTCTCATTTCTTTTTCAATTATCATAATCACAAACATCATAAATCAACTCTTAACACAACGCACTTGCCTCCTTGAGAACGAACTCACTTAGGGTCATTCACGCACGGTTTTCCTAAATCGTCGTGCACTTGCCCTATTTTATTGCTCTCTTTTCCTAAAGGGTTGCAAAACTCCAACATCATTTTGGCGCCGCTGCCGGGGAGGCGTGTTGTGTTTTGGTTGAACCATTGTTGTTTTCTATATTAGCCATAAATAGTATTTGTATTAATAGCACTCTATTAATACGTATTATCGTTTTTCGATTTTTGTGTGAATATTATTACTATATTGTATACGTAGAACAATAAAATCACAAGTACTCCAAATACGTGAGCAATCACAACCTTGATTCGGGATTTCATCACTCGATCATTGTATTCGAATCTCAAACCAAAGAAAAAAGGCAAAAATAGATAAATACTTTCGTGAAGCTTGATTTTGATAATACAAACTATAAGGTGGGTATAAGGCGGTTGTATTTCACGACCTAAAGGAAAAAGGCTCTTAAGTGCTTCGCGCCGCCTCGTTTCCTCCGCTTGCTTGTGCGTATTAGATTTTGAGAGTGAATCGAGGGTTTTGCCGCCCAAAGTATTACTAAGTATCATATATATTTTCTTGGTTTCATTTGATTAAACCCTCTTGAACGATTTGGTGTTCCACCATCGTTCTAAAGTCATCGAAGACGTTCACTTCACGTGTTCGTTTTCATTCCTTGAGGCTTCGTTAATCAAGAGATTTGATTAGTGAGGAGATTTGTAGATTTTGGTCTACTTAATACATTCCAAAAAATCCAAAAAAAGTTAAAAACAATCAAAAACCACAAAAAAATTGAAAAAGTAAAAATACCAAAAAGAATCTTCTTTGCTCGCCTTCTCGTTGTACGTGACGTTTATGCAAACTCGCTCTAAAGCAAGACGTGCTCGTAAACGAAGAAACAAATCACTCACTCCCACTAGTGAGGACTCTCCTATTGACGAACCCATTGTAGTGAAAGAAGCACCCATGGCTAATCGAACTATGATGGAGTTGCTTCAAGCACCCACCGAGGGTTATGGAGAAGCGATTTTGATTCCCGCTATCCTTGCGGAGAATTTTGAGGTTAAGACGGGTTTGTTGTCCATGATTCAAAACAACAAGTTTCGAGGGGACGAAAAGGACAACCCGCATAACCACATTCGCCAATTTAATCGTCTCACCGCCACGTGTAAGTTTAAGGACGTCTCAAACGACTCGATTAAGATGATGCTTTTTCCGTATTCCTTAGCGGGGTCCGCAAAAATTTGGTTAGAGAAAGAGCCACCCAATTCCATATTGACGTGGAAGGATCTCGTTTCAAAATTCGTGAACCAATTTTTTCCGCCCTCTAAGACTACGCACTTGAAAAACGAGATTTCAAAGTTTTCGCAAGAGTTTAATGAGAGTTTTTCTACGGCTTGGAATAGATTTAAGGAAATGTTGCACGAATGTCCTCATCATGGTTTTTCCGACTTGCATCAAATAGACACGTTTTACAATGGCTTGAACGATCATGAGCGTGATTATCTTAATGCCGCCGCGGGTGGTAATTTCTTGTGTAAGACGGTCGAGGAAGCATTGGTAATTATTGAGAATATGTCTAAGGTGTATAGTCCTCGTAGCACGTCGAGTGTTCGTAAGGCTTCGTCTTCATCTTCACCTAGTTTGTCACACACCGTTGATGCTTGCCAAGTCGAGGCTAATTTGGAGAACAAAATTTTTGATATAGTGAAAGGCTTGTTAGTTGAGTTTAAAGTTGGTGAACAACCCGCTCCCGCTACGATTAAAGCGGTTGAGGTTTCTTGTATGTATTGTGGTGGAGCTCACGATTATTCCGAGTGCATTACCAACGGTGGTAACACTTCGAGTGCCTTCGCGGCCGCGGGAACTTATAACCAAAACGGTCAAGTTCCTCGCACTAATCAATTGACTCCACCGGGTTTTTCACCAAATCAAAATGCTAACAATTATCGAAACAATCAAGTTGGTTACCAAAACAATCAAAGGAACAATTATAAGGGTAATAACAACTATGGGAATCAAGGGAGTAGTAGTAATAGCCAATTGCAAAATCAAAATCAAAACCGCAATTTTCAAAATGCAAGTCAAGCTCTTCAAAATAACAAAGAACTTCCATTGGAATTTTTGAATTACACTACTTCAAATGATAAGATTATGGAAAACATTCAAGAGCAAATGGTTAATCAAGCTAAGGAAACGGCTAAGAATGCAAAGGAGTTAGCTACTTTCATTAAGGAAAATCTAGCCATGAGGAATGAATTGAAAAATGATTTTGCTAACCAAATTCGAGGTCAAAACAACAAGATAGAGCAAAGTCATGCTAGGCTTGAACAAAGAATTGACCAAAAAGCCGCTAGCCAAGATGTGAAGTTTAATAATTTTGATGCTAAGCTTAATGCAATTTTAGAATGTGTAATGGTGAACAAAGCCTCTACTTCGGGTGGTTTGCCTAGTAACACCGTTTCAAACCCGAAGGGAGAGATGAAAGTGATTACCACACGTAGTGGTAAGGCACTTAAAGAACCGACTCCTCAACCAATTACTCCAACGGTGGAGGAAATTGAGGAAGAACCCGAGGTGGTGGTCGAAAAGGAGCATATTTCAAGCCCACAAAGTACCGCTCATGCCACACCTACGGTTGACCCATCACCCATATTGGAACCCGAGATTCCAAAGGCTATGCCTATGCCCCAACCCACACCACCCTTGCCTTACCCATCGAGACTTAGGAAGGAGAAACGACAAGAGCGCGACAACTATCAATTTGAGCTTTTTATGAAAATGTTTCGTGACTTGCATTTTAATATAAGTTTTGCCGACGCCTTGGTCATGATGCCTCGATTTGCCGCTAACTTTAAGAGTATGTTGAACAACAAGGAAAAATTACACCAAATGTCTAGTTGTTCGTCGGTTTATCTTAATCGCATACCTCAAAAAGTCGGTGATCCCGGTAAATTTTTGATCCCTTGTGCAATTCAAGATATGGAAGAATGCTATGCCTTGGCTGATCTTGGTGCTAGCATTAACTTGATGCCACTTGCAATCTACAAGTCGCTCAATCTTCCTAATCTTACTCCTTCACGAATGTCTATTGAGTTGGCCGACCATTCCACGATTCTTGCATGTGGTTTGGCGGAAGACGTTTTTGTGAAAGTGGGGAAGTTCTACTATCCCGTAGACTTCATTGTTGTTGACATCCCCACGGATCCTCAAGTTCCTCTTATTTTAGGTCGTTCGTTTTTAGATACGTCTATGGCTTTGATTGATGTGCATGCTAGAAAGATCACCTTACGTTTCAACGACGAGGAACTTGTTATAAACGCAACTCAAAATTCTCAACTTTCTCATGTTTATTCCGTTGCTACCATAAACCTCGTTGACATGATCGACGTGGTTTGCGAGGAATTTTCACAAGAAGTTTTAGGGTTTGGTGATGAAGAAACTAGTGGCAATCCCACTATGTTAGATCCTATTCTTGATAATTCGACACCAACCTTCACTCCTTTCGAAGGTGGTGGTTTTACGTTGGAAGAATTCGATGTTCCACGTACTTGTGACGAAGACCTCGACAACTATGAGGACTTCTCGATTATCAAGGATTTTCTCAACGATTTCCCATTTCCTCCACCCGAGGAGGTTATGAGTATCGAGCCCAAATCTTCACTTGAGGAACCACCTATCCTCGAGTTGAAAGATTTACCTCCTCACCTCGAGTATGTCTATTTGGAGGAGGACGACAAGTTGCCGGTTATTATTGCGAAGGAACTTTCGGATGATGAAAAAACCGCACTTATCGATGTTCTTAAGGACCACAAAGGGGCGATTGCGTGGAAGTTATCCGACATTAAGGGAATCGATCCCAAATTTTGTACACACAAAATATTAATGGAGGAGGATTTCAAGCCAACAATCCAAAGTCAAAGGAGGGTGAACCCCAAAATTCACGACGTCATCAAAAAGGAGGTCCTTAAACTCCTTGACGCGGGAATGATTTACCCTATTTCCGATAGCCCTTGGGTGAGTCCTATTCATTGTGTCCCTAAAAAGGGAGGGATGACTGTTGTGCCAAACGATGCCAACGAGTTGATTCCCACTAGACTCGTGACCGGATGGAGAGTGTGCATTGACTATCGTAAGTTGAATGAAGCCACTCGAAAAGACCATTTTCCCTTGCCCTTCATGGACCAAATGTTGGAGCGTCTTGCGGGAAACGATTTCTATTGCTTTTTATATGGTTTTTCCGGTTACTTCCAAATTCCCATCGATCCTCGTGATCAAGAAAAAACTACGTTTACGTGCCCATATGGAACGTTTGCCTATCGTAGAATGCCATTCGGACTTTGTAATGCACCGGGAACTTTTCAACGATGCATGATGGCTATTTTTCATGACATGATCGAGAAGACGATGGAAGTCTTCATGGATGACTTTTCCGTGTTTGGTGATTCCTTTACTTCGTGTTTGTCGAACCTTGAGAGAATGTTAAAACGTTGTGAGGAAACCAACCTTGTGCTCAATTGGGAAAAGTGTCATTTTATGGTTAAGAGTGGAATCGTCTTAGGGCACAAGGTCTCGAAAGCGGGGATTGAGGTAGATCAAGCTAAGGTAGACGTCATCGCCAAATTACCTCATCCCAAAACCGTCAAGGGAGTTAGGAGTTTCCTAGGCCACGCGGGTTTTTATCGACGATTCATCAAGGATTTCTCGAAGATTTCTCGACCCATTACACATCTTCTTGAAAAAGAAGCACGTTTTGTCTTTGACGAAGATTGTGTACGAGCCTTTGAGATCCTTAAGAGGAAACTTACCGAAGCTCCCATTCTTGTTGCTCCAAATTGGAACCTCCCCTTTGAACTTATGTGTGATGCAAGTGATTACGCTATTGGGGCCGTTTTGGGGCAACGTCATGATAAGCATTTCTTGCCTATTCACTATGCTAGCAAGACGATGACCGAGGCTCAACTTAAATACACTACAACGGAAAAGGAGTTCCTTGCCGTGGTGTATGCATTTGAGAAATTCCGACCTTATCTCGTCTTGACGAAATGCATAGTGTATACGGACCATTCGGCTATTAAGTATCTCATGGCTAAACAAGATGCTAAGCCGAGATTACTTCGTTGGATTCTCCTCCTTCAAGAATTTGATCACAAAATCGTTGACAAAAAAGGAGCCGAGAATCTAGCGGCCGACCATCTCTCTCGTTTGGAAGATCCTCACCAAAGTGTTTACGAGCCTAAGGAAATCACCGAAACATTTCCGCTTGAAACACTTGGTGTAGTGAATTCCAAACTTGATTCTTCTACCCCATGGTTTGCGGATTTTGCAAATTACCATGCGGGTAACTTCATCATTAAGGGTATGACAACTCAAGAAAAACGAAAATTCTTTCGTGATGTCAAGTTCTATTTTTGGAACGACCCTTACTTGTTTCGAACTTGTGCGGATCAAATCATCCGCCGTTGTGTATTTGGCACCGAAGCTTCTAACATCCTTAGAGCTTGCCATGAGGGACCCACGGGTGGTCACCACGGTGCTAATCTCACGGCTAAAAAGGTGTTTGATGCCGGCTTCTTTTGGCCTACTATTTACCGAGATGCACAAGATCTTGTGAAGTCTTGTGATTCATGCCAACGACAAGGAAAAGCCTCACAAAAAGATGAAATGCCACAAAATATCATTCAAGTATGTGAGATCTTTGACGTTTGGGGCATAGACTTTATGGGGCCGTTCCCATCATCTCGTGGTAATAAGTATATTCTTGTTGCGGTTGACTACCTTTCTAAGTGGGTGGAGGCGAAGGCCTTGCCCACCAATGATGCTCGTGTGGTAGTCAAGTTCTTGAAAAGTTTGTTTGCTCGGTTTGGAACCCCTCGTGCGATCATAAGCGATCGTGGAACCCATTTTTGTAATGACCAATTTGAAAGGGTTCTAAGGAAATATGGGGTTACACATCGTCTTTCTACGGCTTATCACCCACAAACGAGTGGGCAAGTCGAGGTTTCAAACCGAGCATTGAAGAGGATCTTGGAGAGATCTGTGGGAGAAAACCGACAATCTTGGTCGGATAAGTTAGACGATGCTTTATGGGCCTTTAGGACTGCTCATAAGACACCCATTGGGTGCACTCCCTATAAGCTTGTGTATGGAAAGAATTGTCATTTGCCTATCGAGTTAGAACACAAGGCTTATTGGGCCCTAAAGCATTGTAATGATGACATGGAGACCGCGGGAAAACACCGGAAAATGCAATTAAATGAATTGGATGAATTAAGGGACATTGCTTATGAAAATTCATTGATTTACAAAGAGAAAACTAAAAAGTTGCATGATTCAAAAATTAAAAACCGGGTTTTTAACATTGGGGATCAAGTTTTACTTTTTAATTCAAGATTGAAAATATTTTCCGGTAAATTGAAATCCCGTTGGTCCGGTCCATTCACCGTGACTCAAGTGTTTCCTTATGGGACCATCGAGCTAGCTCAAGATGATGGTCCTAACTTCAAGGTGAATGGACATAGGTTGAAGCACTACTTTGGTGGGGAAGTTCCATCCTTGAACTACCTCGACCAAGTCACCTTCCCCAATGATAATTAATATTGAGGGGATCGAGTCGAGCTCATGACTCGGTAATAAAAAATGAGGTGCCTCGTGGGGGAGTCCCATGCTTATCCTATGTACATATTATCGCTTTCTTAGTCTAATGTAGCTTACGTGTGGGGATTCGTGCCCTTCCAACCTTTGTTCTATGGTTGTTTGTGATATGTGGTTTTTAGATCATGATCTTCACGATTGGAGCCTCTCGTGTTCGTTTTATGGGAGCACTCGATCGTTTGCTTTGGAGACATTTCTCAATATCCATGATATATCCTTTATTGTTCTAACCTTAAGTTTTTAGCACACTTCATAAACGGCTATTAATTTAATGGTTACACCCTTTCCATGCTAGATTAGGCATTCGACTACGTCTCTAGTATGGGGGTGTTTGCACCCCTAGACTCGAAACATTGAGGACAATGTTTAACTTTAGTATGGGGGGGGTGAATAGATACTTGCCTTGCCAAACCTTCACGCTTTCCAAAGTTTATCGTTTTGTTTATCGTTTTCTTGCAAAATAAGGCTAAAAATGGCCAAATTTTAAAATTTTTCTCATGTTTTATAAGTGTTTGAAGACACGAATGTAGATTTTCCGATGGCGAGAATAAGAGTAATTTTTGACTCGACCGTGCGTGTTGAGCACTTAGCTTTGATTCCTTAACTACACATTAGGCTAAGTCTCTTAAATGAGGACGAGAAATGATAGAGTTAATTATAAGTTACTATGCTAAACGTAGAGTACTCGTATTCTTTCAAAAACTCATGTGTTCTCGTTGTTTGCTTATTCTCCCTTCGCATGTAAATATTTTTTTTTTGCTTAATAAATATTGACTTAGCGGTTTAGTTAGGATTGTTGGGTTTCTAGTCTTTTCTAGTAGCTTCCGTGTAATTAAATTGGGAAGACATTAAGGTATCGCCAGCGTCACGGTTTTGAAGTATTGGCACCCGAATAATCGAAAGCTTCACCTAATAATAAGATTTCAAGTGCTCACCTAAATCAAGCAAACAATTTGAAGCCCCACAAGGCCTAAAATCTATGCAAAATTGAAAGTGAATCAAGCCTTAATCTTCGAAGCTTTAAAGATCCAAAATTCGCCTTAGCGTGAGGATATACGTCTTTGGCTAATAAAACCACCGATGAGGCGGATAATAAAAGGCAAGGCAAGACCGAAGTCATAATAAAAGCTTCATGGCGAAGTTGAATAAAAGATGGAGGTAAACCAAAGATAATAAGGCCCTTCCGTTAGGGGGCGTATAAAAGTCTTGGTAATAAGTCTCATGTTCAAAACCGTTATAAAACCGTGTTTATCGATTCTTCTTGTCAACTTAATTTTTTAACATCGTTGTCTATTAGGAGGGGTTATTGATTTGATGGTCTTAGTTACACCGTTAGGACTCTATTTTTAAACCTAAATCTCTATTATCGCATAAGTCAAACAATGTCTCCTCGTGAACATTCAAGACATCATAAAATATAAGAGATACAACTTAGGAATAATGGGAGAATAAGTACGTGATTAGGGCATATGAGCAGTGTTAGCATTACTAACTTATAATGACAATGATCTCGTTACACGCTTAGCATGGAATTGAAGTGAAAATCGAGGACGATGAAATTATTTCTAACGAAGCATTCACGTGTTCTTATTCTATGAACCTAAACGTCCCATTTTGCGATGAAAATCATACATTATGTCTATAACGCAAGTAGTAGTAATAGTAGTAGTATAGCTAGTTTATCATTTCAATAAAGTAAATAAAATGAATTTTGGAGATGCTACGATACTTTATTCTAGCATTGCGTGAGGGCACGGCAATGGTTTAGTATGGGGGAGTGATGAGACGGCTTTTATACATGGTCTCATCGTTCTTTTTGGACTTAAAATGCATTAAATATCATCAAAATACCCAAATATATGCTTGTGTTTGTTGCTTGTGTATTTTAGGTACGGGTATTGAGAAAATGACAAAAGATCACAAGAATCACGCAAAAACGAACACGGGAAACGAAGCCGCACGATGAACCAAGCCCTAGTGAAGAATTTTCCAAAGAAAACCCTTGAAGATTTGAAGAATATTGAAGATTGGTCCTCCAAGTTTGAAGAATTGACACTTTATACCCTTGTATCTTCATAATTACAAGTTTGGTCCCTAAAGTTTGTCAAAATTACAAAAAGGACCCTTAACTTTGAAGAATTGGCAAATTTAGTCCCTCATCAAATCTAAATTGTCAAATATGGTCCTCCAAGAAGTCAACCAACAAGTCAAAGCCTTGAAGTTTGAAGACATGGCAAATTCAGTCCTTGGAAAATGGAAATATTGCATAAATGGTCCTTGTTTCAAGTTTACAAAAACATTGTGCCAAAAGTGACAATTGCTGAAAGTTAAATACAAAGGATATGGGATTTGTGAGCTGAAATTCAAAATGAAGATGTAAAGAAAGACTGGGGACTATTATTGCCCAGACATAAAACCTTTCCCCACCAATAGTTTGCTGCCACCTCACTTTTGCTGCCTTGTCACCCTCCCACATCAGCATCCACTTTCCCTCAGATATTAATTAATTAAACGATTTAAACTCGTTTAATATATTAAAAATTGGTGGGAAACAAGTACTATTCATGAGTAACCCCATTAATCCCTTTGTTCTTAACCAAATAAGCCCAGATTTTTAATCTTCAAATCAAAGGGTTTATCTAAATTAATTACCCAGAAGGTTAATTTAACCTTAGAGAATGACATCCCATGTGATAACTGAGACCCAGCTCACCCCACACTTGCTACCTGCCAAAACCATCTCACGGGTCACCACTACCATCCAAAAATCTTTGACCCTTTGAACGCTTAGGATGCATTGGCGTGTTCCCTAAGCACAAACCAACACTCAAGATCATCTCAAGGACACAAGTACGCTCAGAATTGCTCACATGACACCAAGAACAAAGGCATCTTCCTGGAATATCCAAAATTCCTCCAAGGGCTTTTCTGGAAATTCAATTAGTTAGGGTTTACGTTTTTTAAGTTTTCTAGGACCTTCTATGGCATTGTATAAAAGGAGGTGCTTGTACCCCTTTCTAGTTGTTCCAGTTTTTATGTAAAAAAACGTTTTTATGAATGAAACTTTGTTTTAACCTACATATGACTGAGAACCAAGATTTACTTTTCCAGCATTAATGTTTCCAAGTTATTTTCTTTATTGAGTTCATTTATCTTGAAGTTTGTTTGTTTTTAGAAAATTGTCAAATCCTTGCAAGTTTTTCTGAAAAGTGAGATCCTTGCTAAGATTTGGTTTCAAGTCTGTTTAATCTGAATTAATCAAGTGGTATCAAGTGCTTTTAAACATTGGTAAAGTTGTGGAAAGATTTCAAGAAAGAAAGAAAAGTAAACAAGTTTATAGCATTTGTGTGTTTTCCTCTTTTGATTTTCTTAAACAGGTTTGATAAGTGAGTTGACCATTGTCTGCATACATCCGAATGTATATGGAGGTGGTTATGCAACCACTAGAACCCTGGATGTAGGGTTCTAAGGTAATCTTCTTGTTCCCTTTTCAAATTTCAGAAATATTGCAGTTGTATGATCTTTGTGGTTTAAGTGTTATTTGTTTGGTAAAGCTGTCTGATTTAAGTTCATTTGAGTGTGTATGCATGTTTTAAGTGCTTAATTCCAGTTTGGTTTAGTTGTGTGTTGATTTGATTTGAAAAAAGTTGATTTAGGATTTTTAAGGGGTGTTTGGGACAAGAGATTAGCAGGATTTGTGTTAAGATTTCATGCTTAAAACCTGTCTAGAAACATCACTTATGTTATATTGGAGTGTTATAAGGTCTTTGGTTTCAGTTTGAGTGGTTTTGAAACACTTTTGCATACTTAAAAAGGGTAAAACATAGCCAAAATCAGAATCTGCTTGTGAATGACTGTTTTTGAGATATTGTGCTATCAAACTTTGTAGGTTGCTAGATTTTAGGGTATTTGAGCATTGTGTGTTACTTGTATGCATGCTTGTGAGCTTATTTCCAAGATATAAGGCCATAAAATTCAGATTTGTGCATGAAATATCAGCAATTGTTCATCAGACCTGTGTGATGCTTAATCAGTAACTTTAGGGCTTAATTTGTGCTTATTCTTGTTAAGTGGCTGCTTGTTTTTTGTGCTTATCAGACTCCTTATACTCCAAAGAGTATAAGGGTGCCTTATTGTCCAAAAAAGCTATCAAGATAAGCTTTCCTAAGCTTATTGAAAATCAAAGCAAAATTTTACACTGTCAGTGGGAACTCCTTTCCCACTGCTAGTGCCTTTGTTACCACTGCTGAGCAAAAGGACAAAAGTCCATCACATGTCACTATCTGTTTTCTTATTTTTTTTTGTCTTTAGTGACCAAAAAGTGGAATTAGACCTTGAAACCAGTGCCATTATTTTTCTTATTTAATTTAGGATTTTTCTGATTAATAAAATTTTTATTTACTGTTCATTTAGTAATTTTTAGGTTATTTAGCTATTTTTAATTAATTTTAAGGTTTCTGTTTTTGTCTTTTAGTGCCATAAAGTAATATTTTTAAGTTTAATCAATTTTTCTGAACTTAGAATAATATTTTAAGGTTTTTGGTTTAAAATTTAATTACTGTTCATCTTTTTATAAATTTTTAGAATTAATTTAAGTTAATTAGGGTTTTAATTAATCTAGTTTTGTCATTTAGTGAGAAATTTAATATTTTTTTAAGATTTTTCATTTTTCTACTGTTCATTAGAGTTAAATAGGATTTTTAAATTGGTAGATTATTTTTAACATTATTTAATTATTTTTTATAATTATTTTAATTTTAAAATAGTTTTTAGTAATTTAAAAATGGAAAAATAGTATTTAAAAATCATAAAAAATACTTTTTAGTTGTTAAATAATATAAGTAAGTTATTTGTTCAATAAAATCATATTTTGGACATTTTGATTAATTATATTTAATTTTAGGGCTTTAATTAGCATTTAAAATTGAATATTTAATTAATAAAAGGTTTTAAAATATTTTTATTGGATTTTATTCCTTATTTATATTATTTTAGACTTGTTTTAGCTTATAATTAATTTTTGGGTTGAAAAATTTTATTTTTGTCATTTTCTACGGTTTTACGTTTACGCCTTTTTCGTTCGTCGTAGTTTAATTAGTTTTCGTAACCGTCAATTCTTTCCTTTCTCATTTCTTTTTCAATTATCATAATCACAAACATCATAAATCAACTCTTAACACAACGCACTTGCCTCCTTGAGAACGAACTCACTTAGGGTCATTCACGCACGGTTTTCCTAAATCGTCGTGCACTTGCCCTATTTTATTGCTCTCTTTTCCTAAAGGGTTGCAAAACTCCAACATCAATAATCTATGATATCCGGTGGATGATCAATTTCTTGAACCCCTGCACCTTCATCATAGCCATCTTCCTGATCCGTCTGGTCTTCCTGATCTGTCTGATCTTCCTGACCTGTTTGATCTTCCTGACCTGTCTGGTCTTCCTTAGGCGTATGATTATTTAACCTCTGCAGTTCCACCTCAACCTGTAATTCCTCAACAAACTTATCTTTACCTGCACCAGTATCCTTCAACGTGTCTTTGCACATGACACTTTCATTGAAGACCACGTTCCTACTTGTGACTATTTTAGGTGATTCATTATCAAGCCTATATAGTCTGTACCCCTTCACACCTTCAGGATACCCCAAAAGAACGCATTTTACCGCTCTCGGCTCGAGCTTATATTGTTTAACGTATGAATACGCGACACAGCCGAAAACCCTCAACATCCCATAATTACTAGGATGTCCTGACCACATCTCTATAGGTGTCTTCTTCTCAATCGCTGTCGATGGTGACCTATTTATAAGATATGCAGCCGTACATGTCACTTCCGCCCAGAAGGTCTTGGGCAATCCAGACTGTATTAATAAACAGCGTACCTTGTCCATGAGAGTTCTATTCATCCGTTCTGCTAACCTATTCTGCCGCGGCGTCCCGACAACTGTCAAATGTCTAGCAATCCCACTCTCAATGCATAGCTGATTAAACTCCCGGTTACAGAACTCAAGACCATTATCCGTCATAAGCTTCTTAACCGTCCTCCCAGTCTGATTTTCTACTAACTACTTCCACTCTTTGAACTTCCCAAATGCTTCGTGTTTGAGCCTAAGAACATAAACCCATATCCTCCTGGAATAATCATCAACTATAGATAAGAAATACCTCTTACCTCCTAATGATTCCACCTGAGACGGACCCCATAAGTTTGAATGAACATAGTCTATCACTCCTTGAGTAGTGTGCCTTCCTACACCGAAACGGACTCGATGTGACTTTCCCAGAACATAATTCTTACAAAAATCGAGCTTACCTAGACTCTTCTTGCCAAACAAACCCTGCTTTTCCAGCACCTGTAGTCTCGCCTCACTGATATGTCCCAGTCTTTTATGCCAAACCGGCACAAGACTGTCTTTTTCTTCAACACTAGCATTAAGCTCACCGCCCACCGCATAGCCATCCAAAGAGTACACACAGTTCTCCCTTCGGGTTCCATATATAATAACCCTAGAACCATTAATCACCTTGACTTTTCCCGACTGCAATTTTACGGTATATCCCTCTTTTTCAAGAGTTCCCAGCGATATCAAGTTTCTTTTTAGTTCAGGAATGTACCTGACATTGTGTAACACAAAACTTGACCCATTTTTCAGTTGTACCTTTACCTTGCCAATACCCCTGATCTTGCACTCCCTGTTGTCGCCCAACAGTACGCTGCCCCCATCGCATTCCAGATAATCAAAAAATACATCTAACCTGGGTGACATGTGATATGAACCTCCTGAATCCATGATCCAATAGTCTTTCTGCACTCATCACCATCATCACCTCAGAATCGTCTTATATCGAACCACTGGAGCTTGGTTGATTATCTTTCTTGACGTAACCTTTTGACTTCTTGCGATTATTCTTCGGACAATCTCTTCTCAAGTGCTCCTCAGATTGGCAAATAAAGCATTTGAGTCTTCCACCTCGAGACTTCGATCTTGACTTTCCCCTTGACTGATGTGAATTCCTACGATCAGTTCTTCCTCTCACGTATAACCCTTCACCATCATCCCCCTTCGCCTTGGACCTCTCTTTGATTTCCTTTGAATTTAGTGTGGCCATCACGTCCTCCAAAGTCAAATCTTCCCGTCCATAAAGCAAGGTATCCACAAAGTGTTCGTATGATGCTAGTAAAGACGTGAGTAACAATAAAGCAAGATCTTCATCCTCGAATTTTACCTCAATATTTGCTAAATCAAGAACGATTTTGTTGAAATCATCTATATGCTCGGAAATCTTTCGTCCAGTTGGCGTGTAGAATGTATACAACTTCTTCTTCAGGTACAACTTGTTGGCCAATGACTTTGTCATGTACAAGGACTCGAGCTTTGACCAAACCCCCGCTGCAGTCGTCTCCCCGGTAACCTCTCTCAGGACCTTGTTACCTAAACACAAAATCATGGCACTGTGAGCTTTCTTGTCAAGCTTAGATTTCTCTTCAGATTCCATATTCGCGGGTAAAACCTCCAGAGCTGCTTCACATCTGTTCTGGATTAACAAAGCACGCATCTTGATTCTCTATAATCCGAAATCGCCAGTTCCATCAAATTTCTCGATGTCAAACTTGGCTCTCGTCATTCTTTACTCCCTTTGTTGATTTGCTAAACCTTGTGAAAAACCTCACAATCACAAACCGACAAAGTCCCTTCGGTAACTCGCTAAACCTTGTGATACGTTAAACCTCACAATCACGAATTACGAAGTCCCCTTTATTAGTTTGCTAAACCTTGTGTAATACCCACAATCACAAACTAACAAAGTCCCCTTGTGTAATACACTACAAAATAAACCCTTTTGTTTTAAAAATAAAAATTACAATCCAAAAACCTGGCCCAATTAAAAAACCAGATTGATTATAGGTTTATAAAAAACTTAGGCCCAAAGAATACTGACCCAATCCAACCCTTGTAGTGTAAACCTGTGTTTGACTTTCAAACAACCACAACACCTTCTTCTTCTTCGTCTGTTTTCTTTCCTACGACACAAAAAAACAGATTCTTGATCTTCAAAAAACCAAAGACCAAGAAACCCTTTTCTTTTTATCGATCTCTGCTGCTCAACCTTGATGTACACGAACCCTAACACCAAGGACCCTTTTCACGGTCGATCCTAGAAACCAGAAGATCTTCGACACCAAAGCTCTGATACCACTTTTAGGGTTTAATCCCTACAATCCTGGTTATCTAAATGTGCGGAATACTCGATCGAAGAACACACACCAGCAGAATCGACAGAAAAGAAATCGACGCCCCACACAAGGTAATATCCCTAATCGATTACGATTAGTTTATTGAAAGAATGACGTAATTGGTTTGTTCCCCCTCACCTCCTTTTATAGAGATGAGGGGGAAACGACTATTACAAGTCCTACGGGTTGGGTTGGGCTTAGACATTGCCGACCGACCTTTATTCTTAGCTATTAGGAAACTAGGCTATTCGACACTCTCCCTAGATACGACTTAGGCGAATATAATGACTAAACATAACAATTCTGTTTTTTCTACTTCCTGATGTGTCCTGGAATTCTTTTACTCGTTATCTAATTGTTAGAATGTTTGAGATGATTTTTCTAAGATTACTATACATCATGTACATCTATTCATTACGTTATTATTTTCCATACAGGCTCCAGATGCAAATCCGTACGTTATACCAAAGTTATAAGTTTTAGATAATTCAGTTTTCTTAAGTAGTGGATGAATTCCATAAAATGTAAAATGGATGCGTTTGATCCATCCGTTCAACTTGACCACGCATGACAACTTAATATCGAGAGGTATAGTGATCCGTAAAATTGGTTTGGTACCCTAATATCGAATAGCTCTTTATCTCCTCTCCCTCAGGTCGAGTGGCTTTGCTCTTTAAAAAGATTAGGATATGCCTACCTTAAGTTAGAAAGAGCCGGGTGATCCCCTCTATCAATCTGCTAGCCTCTCATGTGCGGGTTCCCATGCCTTGAAGAGTTTAGAGAGGGATAACCTGCTAATGCCCCTAACCTATCAGTGATGTGTATAAGAAACATGTGACGTACAAAAGTGCTTGAATGACCTGTAGTAGATGAAATCTGTTTGCATCGGATAATCCAAGAACCTTATTCATTCATGCTCAAATCAAATAACTCTCATTGTCTTTCTGTTTGAATTCTCTAGGATATTCTGAAGATTGGCTACTGAAAGGATACAAACATGATGAATTGGGTAAAAATACTCGGTCGTGTAATGTTAGAGGTAGTCGACAACAATCCTGATTATGCCTCTCACACTTGAGAATTACTAGGAGAAAGAAAAGAGACACAGATACAAAACACCTTGTATGTGTTTTTAGCTGCTTAGAATGAAGAGGTATCATTGCCTTTTATAGGCAAGCTTGATATGCATTGACATCATCCATGACATAATGCTAATCAACATGTAAGATTCCCTCCCACTTGAAGCAATGATATAATGTATATGCATTTCCTTTAACAATCTCCCACTTGAGGATTAGATTGAAGCTCAATCAATCTTCACACCGTTATCCTTCCTTGCACTTACATGTTGCTTACATTTCTGGTACGCCGCATGAGGATTCGGCACCATATAAACTTGTCACCATTGATTGCTTTCGTCAGATAGTCTGCAACATTATCATCAGTATGAATTTTCTGCATATCCATGGTTCCTTCCTCCACTTTCTCACAAACGAAGTGACTGAAATCGTATATGCTTTGTCTTTGAATGAAATGTTGGATTCCTTGCAAGATACAAGGCGCTCTGGTTGTCACAAAATAAAGTAATTATCTCTTGTTTGTGCCCGAGCTCCCCCAACAACATCTTCAACCATACTGCTTCTTTGCTGGCTTGAGCAGTTGCTTCTGTTGTGGACATTGTTGATACAAAAGTTGGATGATCCTTTCTAGACCCGAATTAGGCTTAATTCGGGTAGGCTGGGCTCCGGCTCTTACACCAAGTGAATAACTTGCTGAGATCCTGCACACTAAAGCAACACGCGTTAGACTTACTGTGGGAACGTATCCCACGATTAGACTCCAGCGTGAGAGTAAGTAATCGGTTAGGGTTAAGAATCAGATGTGAGGTGAGAGTATGGAGAATGTAATACCTTTGTGGAACCCTTGGGGGTTCCTTATATAAGTAGTGAAACCCTAATGGGCTCACTATTTACTTCAGCCCCAAGCATAAGATAACCACCATAATTAGCTTGATTGTTATCTTCTAATTATGGTTAGTGTATATCCTATATTTGAAGGTAAATCCTAATCCCAATAACATTGTGATTCTGTCTAACCCCGTCCCGGCTGTACCGGGCCGTGGGCCGCACACACTTTATACGGCCACTGTTCCCTGTAAGCTTAACTGATTAATCCAACCCATTGCATGATGGGTCGGATGCGGGTAGTACCCGTGGGCCGGGTTCATGACCCGGTTGGAGACTATATGTCATCATGTCCCCACAGTCTAGTTGTTACAGCCGTAGGCGGAATATTTAGGCTAACAAGATGCCCCTCGAACGTATCAAGAAAGAACATCTTAAAATGTTGAATTTGAAAACCATGTTTCGGCCGCACGTGGCAACCCTGTTAGGAATTCATTCCTATGGTATCCCAGCCGCACGTGACGACCGAGACACATTAAATGAAACATTGAATATGGTCTTACGTATGACCGCATATCCTGACACAATTCACTGTTCATCTGTCATTTTGACTGATAGAGTACAAACAGTCAGTACCTCGAGTGACGTAATCTTCTAAGTCAGAAGTGACCCGTGGGTCCCGCTTGACCGTTTACTTGCCACTTACCTCCCTAACCCCACGATTTAGGTTAGTGGAAGACACGTGTCATGAATCCAATGAACCATTACCAACGAGGCAACCCCTATAAATAGGTTGCTCCCACGGCTGTGTGTGACACACAGTCTTTTGCTAGTTTTTCGCCATTAACGCTTTCTTCCTTACCACCACCTTCTTTCGCACGGATCTTCCCCCACACAAGTTAGAATACCACGCCTTTCATCATTCTTTAATAATTAGGGCTCATAGGAACAACCCTACCATCGGATCCGTGTTGAATGTAATGACGGAAGAAAAACTAAGGGAGTTTTGCTCTGACTTCTTCATTCCTAGCAACCTTCATCCCTCTCTCCCTGGTGTCGGGGACCTTATAACTGAGGCCCCCCAGGGAAATATTGGACTATACACTCGTCTTTTTTATGCGGCCAATTACCGCATCCCTTTTACCAGATTCCTTGCAGATCTACTAGGTTACTATGATGTACATATCACCCAGTTACACTGTATAGGCGCATGTAAGATTAGCCAGTTCGAAATCCTATGTCGTGCACGAAGCATCCCCCCAACCGTAGAGTTATTTAGGCTGTTTTATACCCCCAACTTAGTGAATGGTTGGCTTTCCTTTAAGAAACGATCCCCAACCAGCCCCACGTGTCACAATAAAGCCATGGACTCGCTGAAAAACTGGTACGGCCACTACTTCTTTATTAACGCAGTAGTATGGCCGACTGAGTTTGTATATAAGCATAGATTACTCCCTGACTTTCCTCCCCGGGCCGGTACATACAACGCCCAGCACGCTTAAAAAATAGATAGGAATAGGACATGGTTTCATAGGAATCTACCCGAGTCATTCATTTGCCTGATAGGGATTAGTCGTAACTACTTTGGCCCATCGAACAGATACCCTGTATTTTGGAGAGGTCGTGGCGAAGGTAGGTATAGCATACGTATCCACAAAGATACATAAATTCGTTGTCCGTAACTAACGTACTCCTTTGCTTTGCAGAAATGAATTTCTTTGGAGTCCTACGCCAGGGAGATCCTAAGGCTATACCGGAGGGAGCGCGCCCTAGACGAGAAAACGAGCTACCCTTCTCGAGCATACTAGAAATGTGACAGTCGCCCTCGCAGTGGTACCTGGCCCTCAATCTGATGAGGAGGATACAAATCTCTTGAAGACCCCCATAGATTTTGAAAACAAAGACGGGGACGCCATGATGTTGGAGAATGAAGCTGGGCCATCCTCACCGCCGAAGACTACCACCCATGTTCATGAGGAGGAGCAGGGTGATAATATGGATACAACTACCTCCAGCCTCCGCCAAATGATGGGTGATGATGATGAGGAGGCACAACAAGTAGATGAACAAGAGGAGGAAGAATCTCAACCCATTCCAAAGCGCACCCGTAGAAAGAATAAGAGGGTAAGGAAGACTACCGAGGTCGTGATAGGAGAGCACAATGCCCCCGCAAAGAAACTGCACGAAGACCACCCCCTCTATTAATCTGGGGAAAGCACAAATCAAGCTTCGAGAACGGTGCAGGACGCCCACATAGTTCAGAACATGACACCCCCATTTGTAGAGCCAGTCACCCAGGTTCCTACCACCACGTCAGAGCTGGAGAAAACCAACATGTACGTCATCCGCACATGCCTGTCATTATTTCTCTTATCCAAGTAAAAGGTATGTCCATTGGTAATAATACTAATGTGCATGACAATGTTTCTTGCAGGGATGACCAGGCTGGTGCCGCACCTGTCCAAGGGACGAGGAAAGGGAAGGAGCCTGTTCTGCATGCCGCAGCGACCAAATCTGGCCCGGCCTTTGAGGAAGGTACTCCCACGGCTTCACAAGCAATTCTGGTGTCCGGATCCCCCACACACTTTAACCCTGAGTGGAAGACAACCACCACTTCTAGGATGAAGGACGCGGAAGAATGTCGGGACTACCTGAACCATTGTATTCCACCCGGCCTAGTAAAGGACATAAACTCATTAAGTCATCCAGACTTAGTAGATGACTACAATTGGGCCTTGGTGCATCAGGTGGCTATGGGTACCTCCATGCGGGTAAGATTTGAGGCCGCACTGGATCACGTTGAATCTTTAAAGAGGAAGAACGGCCAGAGGGAGAAAATGATTGAAGAAAATGAATCCCAGATTGCAGACCTCCAGTCTCAACTCGCCACCGCTGAGGCCACCATCAAAGAACAAGCCGCGCATGCAAATGCCCACGACAAACGTGTTGCCGAGCTTGAAGCCCAACTTGAGGCTTCAACAGCTAAGGTACGTATCCGTATAGTATCACACCCACACCCACATCATGCATCATTCTAACCTTAGTGTATCACATGCAGGTGGCCGCGGCAGAAGCTTTGGTGAATACCTCCACTGACCAAGTATCCACCCTCTTGAAGGAGCTTGAAGATGCACAGGCATTGGTCCAAGGCGAGGAGATGCTGAAAGAACAACTGGCCAAAGAAAGGACCGCGCTAGTTGATGGAGGCTTCTGCGCAAAAGGATGTAGAGTTGGACGCCCTTAACACAGACTGTGATGAGGTGCTGTACCCCCAACTACTAGCAGCCATTGCTGGCCGCAGGTGGATGGTGGGTCATGGGGCGCGCCTAGCTGTTATGAAAGTATTGGAGGCCCTTCAATTTGTGCGGCAATTTGCAAATCTTTTATCAGATGGCATCGACCATGGTCGTCATAAGGGTATGGTCATGGCCACAGGGTTGATAAGCAAGAGGCAAAATTTTACTAAGCATGCCTACTTCAACCCTGGGGCCGCAGAGAAGATGACTGCATCCATGGCTGCTATGCGGGATCTGGAGTACCCATTCTTGGCTGAGCTTGAGTCTACGAAGGATGAGTCCAACAAAGAGATCATGGAAAAACTAAGTCTAGGCGCATTCTCGCAAGGTGAGGGACACTCCCGGACTCATTTCACACCCTCCCCCCAGCCAACTCACTCTTCCTATTTACGAGGATGTCACCAGGATCGTGGTTGGTGAGTAGACATTAAGTGAGGCGTTGGAGGCGAACGCGGCTCGATCTCTGGACAAGAAAGACCATGGTGAAGCATTATCTCGATTAGCTGAAGAGCAGAGGGAGATAGGGAAGTTTCTCCCCCCCCCCCCCCCCCCCGATGTAGGGCATTCCTTTATTGATGCAATTTCTGAACAATTTGGTTTGTAACAAATATTCGTCCGTGGATGTCCACGACACTTTTTTTTTGTAACACTATCTGAACACTTAGAATATCATGTTTATGGGTCCGTGGTAATCACGACAATTTTGATTGTTGGAAACTTGCTTATATTCTTTAGATTTTGTATATCTGTGTTGCATGACATGTCACGGCTTACCAAGAATAAAACAAGTCTATATTCTACTAGACGTGCAACGTGTGTCTTTACCATGTCCGGCACTATGTAAGTACGACATGCGGAAACTTATTACAACGTCTTGTAAATAAGGTGTCTAGTAAGGATACATGATCCGTGTCACTAGGGTTGCATCCCTCTTATGCGACAAGTTGAATTATTAGGTTCAATTAATCCTCTTACCCCGCCTGGGAGCGAATAGTGCATGTACGGTTTGAATGAATGCATATGAATAAGAAATGGCATATTATAATAATAATAAATAAATCTAAGACATAAGACAATAATTTGCACAAGAACAGGCCGTGGAGCTAGCTAGGCACCACGACATTTTATTAGAACGTTTACGATTTTTTGACATAATTAAATAATCCTAAGACAAAGGGAACCTAAAAACATGAAAACAAAAAATACATGGATCTTCATTGAAGTTGACCACAGCGAAGTGTCCATGCGGAGGCCGTAGCCCTTTCAGAGGTAGCATCTTTTAAGGTTGCAAATATTTCATGTACGATCCAAGTCAAGGCCATCCATATCACGCAACTTATACGCGCCTAGTCCCAAAGCTTCCATGACCTCATACGGTCCTTCCCACTTTGGGCCCAGCTTCCCTGTGTTCTCCGTGCGACTTTCCTCGTTATCACGATAAACAAAATCCCCCGGTCGGAAGGAAACACCCTTGACTTTGGAATCGTGATAAGCTTTCATTCGTGCCTTGGACTTGGCCTCATTGATGGCTGCTATCTCTCGTTTCTCCTCTAACAAGTCTAGATTGACCCGGAGTTGCTCATCGTTCATGACGACGTTAACCTCCGCAGTGCGGATTGTTGGCATCCCAATCTCTGTTGGGATAACGGCCTCGGTTCCATAGGCCAGCGCGAATGAAGTGTCCCCATTGGCTATTTTGATCATTGTCCTATGTGCCCATAGGACATGCGGCAGTTCATCTACCCACTTAGCACTTCGTTCATCCAGGCGTGCTTTGATACCTTCACCTAGGCTTCTGTTTGCCCGCTCCACAAGACCATTAGTCTGTGGGTGCTTAATTGATGCGAAACGCTGTGTGATGTTCAACGCCGCACACCAATCCTTGAATAGATTATCCGCGAACTGTTTTCCATTATCCAAAATAATCTCGCCTGGCAAACCAAACGGTACACAATATTTTCCCAAACAAACTTTTTTACCTGCTTGCTCGTAATAGATTTCACCGCCTTAGCTTCTATCCAGCGTGTAAAATAGTCCATTGCGACGATCAAGAACTTAACACCTCCTGCCGCCACAGGAAAAGGCCCTGCGATATCGATCCCCCACTTATAGAATAGCCATGGGGATGTGATAGGTGTTAGTTCCTGCTGCGGATGTAGCGGTACTGGTCTGTGCACTTGGCAATCACTATATTTGCGAATCATGTCTCGTGCATCCCGATGCATGGTCGGCCAATAATACCCTGTGCGTAAAGCTCGTGCCACTACAGATCTGGGGCATGCGTGCATACCGCATGACCCTTCATGTATCTCACTAATCATATAGCTATCTTGGCGTGGCCCGGCGCATCGCAACCACGACTGTAGGAAAGAACGCTTGTATAGAATACCTTCTCGGAGTTCGAAATGCTGCGACTTCCTTTTGATACGTCGTGCCGCCTTTTCATCACCTGGAAGGGTTTCGTTAGTTAAATAGTTGATGATCGGGGTCATCCATGTAGGTCCTTCTTCTTCAACTATAGTTGTGATTTCCCCTCCTGAAATGGATTTTTCCTTGAGTATTTCCACCAACACTTGTTTGGATAAGTGGGCGAAGCTCGTGGACGCAATCTTGCTAAGAGCATCCGCCTTCTTGTTTTCACCCCCTGGTACCTGTTTGATAGAAAACTTCCCAAAAGTGGCTATGAGTGATTTGAC
Organism: Glebionis coronaria; assembly: GCA_025667525.1. Lineage (NCBI taxonomy): Eukaryota > Viridiplantae > Streptophyta > Magnoliopsida > Asterales > Asteraceae > Glebionis > Glebionis coronaria. Next base: position 542,013,047 of record CM046882.1, read on the forward strand.
TTTCTCTAAGTATTAGATCATGTTATCCTACTTGGCTATGTATCCTCCTAGGATGTGATTCGCGACAAGCCGTGAGTCCACTTAGGCCTCAAGGTTGCGGACTCCCATCCTAGTGGCGATTTTTAAACCCGCAATCAATGCTTCATATTCTGCCTCATTATTCGTGGCTGTGAACTCAAAACATAAGTCGTAGGTAAACTCCATTCCTTCCGGATTCGTGAGAATGAGGCCGGCTCCTGATCCGTCCGTGCACGAAGACCCATCAGTAAACAAAACCCATGGTTTCGCTGGAATTTCCTCTTTTTGTACCATTGGTCCGTCCTCCTCTGGTTTCTCAATTAGGAAGTCTGCCAAAATTTGGCCCTTGACCGTTGTCCTTGGTCTATGGGAGATGTTATGCTCTCCTAATAGAACGCTCCACTTCTGTAGCTTCCCGGCCACATCTGGCTTAGAGATGATTTGTTTTATTGGTTGATCAATGATAACCACAATTGGGTGCGCCTGGAAGTACCGACGCAACCTTTTCAAGGCGTACACCAATGACAAAACCAACTTCTCCATGGACGAATAATTCGGCTCCAGTCCTTGCAATGCTCTGCTTATAAAGTAGACCGGAGTCTAGACTGAGTCTCGATCGGTCATAAGGATTGCACTTATTTCTCCGTACATAGCGGATAGGTACATGATGAGCTCCTCCTTAGGACGGGGTGCAACTAGCATAGGAAGAGCCGCGAGGTGTTGTTTAAGCTGCTCAAAGGCTTCCTCTGCCTCCTTTGTCTAGCCGAAATCTCCTTTCTTCATGCAATTCTTGAGTGTTTTGAATAGAGGTAGTGATTTCTACGCGGACTTCGACAAGAACCTGTTCAGCCTGGCCAGCTTTCCATTTAGTGATTGTACCTCCTTGAGTGTCCGAGGGGATGGTAACTGTATCATGTTGATTCTCCTCAACGTGTCGAACGTCTCCTGGATATCACGGAGAAGTGCTTCCTTCGTATGACTCTTGATGACCAGATCTTCAACATAGACCTCGAGGTTGCGGCCTATCTGGGAGTCGAAGGCTTTATCAACAAGTCGCTGATATGTCGCTCAGGCGTTCTTTAGTCCGAACGGCATTTTGTGTAACAATACACGCTCTGACTAGTGTGAAACGCCGTCTTCTCCTCATCTTCCTCCGCCATCTGAATTTGATAGTATCCTTTGTATGCATCTAAAAAAACACTTGAAATGGTATCCGCATAAGGATTCTACCTTCCAATCAATTTCTGGTAGCGGATAGCAGTCTTACGGATAAGCTTTGTTCAAGTCCGTGAAGTCCAAACACATCCGCCAACTCCCGTCATGCTTCTTGACCATGACTGGGTTAGATAACCACTCGTGATAGTATACCTCACGCATAATTCCTACGTCTACTAATTTCCGTACCTCATCCAGTATGACCTGGTTGCGTTCTGGTGCTTGACCACGCTTCTTTTGTTTAACAGGAGGATATCCCTGGCGGATTTGAAGTTTATGTTCTGCTATCGACCGCGGCACACCTGTCATGTGCTTGGGCTCCCATGCGAATATATCAAGGTTCGCTTTTAGGAGAGAGCACATGGCCCTCTTCCCGTTTTCTGATAGCGTTCCCCCTATGGCCACCTCTTGCTCCGGGTAGTCGGGGTAGATTACCACCTTCCAATTAGGGGGTGGTGATCCTTCTTTGATGGGAACAGGCTGGACTGGTGCTGTCACTGCATGACATTCAGATGCCGGCACGATCGAGTTATAAACTGTAGCAATTCCCCCTTTGACTGGGAATTTGATCATACCATGAGTCGTGGATGGGACAGCCCGTATGGCTAAGATTCCTGGTCTTCCGATAATACCATTATACGGGGAATGTGAACGTATCACCATAAAGTTCATCCACGTCGTGGTGGAATGTTCTTTATCCCCAATGGTCACCAGTATACGCAACTGTCCTATTGGCCAGATAGTATTTCCACTGAAGCCAATGAGCGGCTACGTGGCCGGCACTAACTTGCTCTTTATCTCTGGCCGTAGCTGTACGAAACAGTGTTCGTAGAGAACTTCTGCCAACGATCCTCCGTCCACATACATACGATGAACGTTGTGTGTTCCAATACTTACCTCAATCGTGAGAGGTGCATCGGCCACATTGCTTGTCGTAATAGGAGGGAATGAGATCTCTCTGCCGCGCGAAAAATTTTGACTAACTTTCTGCTTGGTGCGGCGTTGTCAAGATTGGATCATATATATGGTCGAAGGCTTGTCCTATTGGGGGTCCTTCTTATCGTACTTCTTGTTATCCTTCCCATCCTTCTAATCCTTGACCAAATGTTTGAGTTTGCCTGATTTGATCAGTGACTCAATGTGCTTCTTGAGCTGGATGCATTCCTCCGTGTCATGGCCCTTGTCATTGTGGAATTCGCAGAAGCGATTTCCTTGACGGCGGTCCACTGGAGTTGTCATTGGGGGAGGCCTTGGGAAGTTCGCCCCTTCCTTCAACAAGATATCCTGGTAAGTCATCTTTAGAGGGGTGAATTTTTCATCTGACCGCCCTCCTTTATTCTGACTCTTGTAATCTGAGCTCCTTCCATTGCCTTGGGTGCTTTGGCCCCTGATTGCCTCTTGGGCTGGTCGTTCGATCGATAGTTATGGTTTCCCTTTGTAGGATATGTCGCGGCTACCGCGGTTTCTCCTTCTACAAAGTTTCTGACCCTTTCCATGAGGTCGTCATACCTCTCCGGTCGCTTGTCGTTGAGGCACCTAATTAATTCCTTGTCAGTTATGGCATGCATGTAATCAGGAATTTTTAGGAGCTCTGGCATCGTTTTTGTGCGCGTGCACTCGTCATTGAAACGTTCCGTGAAGTCCTCCATGGACTCTCCGGGCCGCTGCTTGACGGTTTATAATGAGACCAGGTCCCTAATATACTTCTTTCGCTGAGTATAATTGTTTTTGAATGCAGTGCGCAGCTCGGCGAAACTGTCAATGCTTCGGGAAGGGAGCCTTTCAAACCAATCGCGGGCATTGCCAATCAAGGTCGAGTTGAACATCTGGCACCATATAGGCATCGGCCATCGTTCAATTTTCGCATGTGTATCAAATATCTTTAGGTGATCATCAGGATCACCAGACCCATCATAGGTTTTAACACACGCCGACATACAACGCTTCTTATCCTCAGAGTAGTTCCGTATGCGGAGAGTGAAGGCATCTTCTCTGTCATCGCACCATGGACGGGAGAGATCCTCCTCCTCGTTCTGATAGTAGGGATCATCATAGTATCCCTCATCGTCAGATGGTGGTGTGGGAGTGTACCTAGGTCGGCGACGCTTGGGGGGATAGTCATCCGAATCCGACCCCGAAGGGCCGGGAGGAGGGGGCGGTGCCACACTTCTCGGATGAGGACCAATTTTGTGAGAACAACTAGGAGCTTTCTTCCCACTATTCATCATATCACACACGCTGGTGCGGCGATTGTTCCTGGTTGATTCCAACACCGGACGTTCGGCAGAGCCGTCGGACCTATCTCCTTCCTCACGAGATTGTAGTAATTCCTGCATAACGCGATCCCCTATGCGCTCGAACACATTCCGAGGTTGAGGGTTTTCCTCAAGGGGGTTCGTTTCTAGGGGGCGCCCTCCTCTTCTTTTGAGTTTGAGGAGAGGTGTCAGGCGCGGTTCTGCCAAAGTTGAGCCTAGATTGGAGGTTCCTTCCTAGGTTCAACCTTGACGCGATACCCGGGACGATCCTGTCAAAGTTCTGTGTAAGAACACGGGCGAGGTCTTTGTCAGTAAGTGGTTCTACTTTTAATTCCGTCTCGATTGATGGCATGTGCGGCTCCTCGTTAGGGGCGTTAGGCGCACTTCCCGGATCAGGATTGTCCATGGTAATGGTTGGTGGTAGGGTATTACTGGACGTACCTGCCCCCCCCCCAAAGGCTGAAAACGTTTCAGTTATTCGGCCCACCTGTTTGGTTATCAGGGGACTGGGTGGAGATGAGTATCCTATCCCCCGTGGACTTTTGATTCGCATGATTCGTGTTCTTGGGATTCCCTTGTGGATGTCCCTTCGTCATTAAAAGAGATCGTCTATTGAGATTCTAGCTTAGTGTTTGGGTCCCACCGATGGCACCAACTTGTTGATACAAAAGTTGGATGATCCTTGCTAGATCTGAATTAGGCTTAATTCGGGTAGGCTGGGCTCCGGCTCTTGCACCAAGTGAATAACTTGCTGAGATACTGCACACTAAAGCAACACGCGCTAGACTTATCGTGGGAACGTATCCCACGATTAGACTCCAGTGTGAGAGTAATTAATCGGTTAGGGTTAAGAATCGGATGTGAGGTGAGAGTATGGAGAATGTAATACCTTTGTGGAACCCTTGGGGGTTCCTTATATAGGCAGTGAAACCCTAATGGGCTCACTGTTTACTTCGGCCCCAAGCATAAGATAACCACCATAATTAGTTTGATTGTTATCTTCTAATTATGGTTAGTGTATATCCTATACTTGAAGGTGAATCCCAATCCCAATAAGATTGTGATTCTGTCTAACCCTGTCCCGGCTGTACCGGGTTGTGGGCCGCACACACTTTATGTGGCCACTATTCATTCAAGCCCTGTAAGCTTAACTGATTAATCCAACCCATTCATGGTGGGTCGGATGCGGGTAGTACCCGTGGGCCGTGTTCATGACCCGGTTGGGGACTATACGTCATCAAACATTACCACAACTGACTGCAGTTTTGAAGCCCATCTTACTGTTCCACCACAAACCGTGAACACATACCTAATGGTCGATTGCTCCCATCAACATCATCGACATAATCTGAATTAACATATCCTTTGACAATAAGATCCGACTCCCCAAAACATAATGCAACATCTGAGGTTCCTTTGAGATATCTAAGATCCTCTTCACAGCCTCCCAATGCTCTCTACCAGGTTCTGCCATGTACTGACTCACTACTCCCACTGCATGTGCAATGTCTGGTCTTGTACATATCATCCCGAACATTAAACTTCCCACTGTTGATGCATACGGTACTCGATACATTTCAATCCTCTCTTCTTCACTTCTAGAATTCATCTTGGAGGATAACTTGACATTAGTAGGAAACGGGGTTGATATTGGCTTACAATCTTGCATGTTGAACCTTTGCAAGATTTTCTTCACATAGCTTTTATGTGAAAGCCAAACTTTCCTACTAACTCTATCTCGGTGAATCTGCATCCCTAGAATCTTGTTTACGGGTCCCAAGTCTTTCGTCTCGAATTCCTTAGCCAATTGAACCTTCAGTATGTCACCAACATATAACAGCAAAATGATCAAATCATCATTTCCAAACCTCTTGAAATATGCACAAGCGTCTGCATAGAGTCAGTTATATTCAAGGCTCCTGATGAAAGAATCAATCTCTTGTACCAACACCGTGGCGCTTAGACCATACAAAGATTTGTTTAACCTGCAAACCAAGTTCTCTTTTCCTTTTTGTTTAAAACCTTCTGGTTGGAGCATATAAATTTCTTCTTCAAGATTTCCATGAAGAAATGCAGTTTTCACATCTAGCTGCTCAAGATGTAAATCATGTGTAGCCCACATTGCCAGAACCACCCGAACAGTTGTCATTCGAACCACATGGGAAAATATGTCGTTGAAGTCAATTCCCTCCTTCTAAGCATATCCTTAAACCACCAGTCTTGCATGATACCTTTCCACCTGATCATCACCGTTTCTCTTTATCTTATACACCCATTTGTTTCCAATGGGTTTTCTACCTTTCGGTGGTGGCACAAGTTCCCAGATTTTGTTCTTATGAAGAGCTTCAATTTCTTATTGCATTGCTTCCTTCCAGAATGATGCATCGGGATTATCTAGTGCTTCTTGAAGAGTCGATGGCTTTCCTTCCTCCGTAAGAAGACAATATGCAACATTGCTCTCCCTACAATAATCTGAGTGCCACACCGGACGTTTTCTTTCTCGATTAAGAGTACGAGTCGCTGGATTCTGAGACTCGGTTGTCTCTTCTTCCTCATGCTCTAGTACAGCTTCAGAAGAATCACTTGACTGAAATTGCTTTTCCATATGTGTTGATGTAGTTTCTCTTGTAGTGCTATCACCTTCTACATTATCTTGAGTTTTGTCTTCTTTAAAGACAACTTCCCTGCTGACGTCTACTTTGTGGCAGTGGGGTCCCACAAGTGATACCCCTTTACTCTGTCAGCATACCTCAAGAACAAAAACTTTCTGGATTTTGGATCCAGCTTTGTAGTTTCTTGAGAATTGTACATCACGTACATAGGACTTCCAAATATATGAAGGTCTGAATACTTGACCGGCTTTCCCGCCTATATATCCATCGGTGTATTCAAATCAATTACAGTTGAAGGCGAACGATTTATCACATAGCATGAAGTATTAACTACTTCCGCCCAGAAAGATTTTCCTAAGCTTGTAGTTGCCAACATCGACCTTGCTCTTTCTAACAAGGTTCTGTTCATCCGCTCTTCCACTCCATTCTACTGAGGAGTGTATGTCGTTGTGAACTGCCTGATTCCTTCTTGCCTGTAAAAAGTATCAAATTCATCACCAGTGTATTCACCTCTATTATCGGTCCTCAAACACTTGATCTTCTTTCCAGAATCAAGTTCAACCCGCACTTTGTAAACTTTGAAAACTTCAAACACATCAGACTTCTTCTTGATTGGGTACACCTAACATCTCCTGGAGTAGTCATCAATAAAGATACAAAATACTTTGTTCCTCCCAGGGATTGAACCGGTGCTTGCCACACATCAGAATGAACCAATTCCCAAACTATACCACTTCTAGAATTTGATGTTTTGAACCTTAAACGATGTTGCTTGTTGATAACACAATGCTCATAGAAAGGTAAAGAAACCTTTGTGAGGCCAGAAAGTAGATTTCTTTCAACAAGAATATTCATTCCTTGTTCAGACATATGTCCAAGCTTCTGATGCCATGTTATTGCAACTCTATGACTTGGACTATGTGAAGCAACTGATGCTTCTCCTTCCTCTATTATTTCTCCCTTCAGCTGGTATAAGTTTCCAGCCACCTTTTCTCCTATCATAAGTACTAGCGCACCTTTTATGACTTTCATGATCTTGTTTTGTATTTCCACCTTACAACCAAGATCATCCAATTGTCCAAGGGACAATAAGTTCTTTTTCAAGCCCTCTACATGTCGCACATCCCGAATAGTACGAACTGTACCATCATGCATCTTCACCATGATACTTCCAATTCCAATTATCTTTAGTTCATGATCATTGCAACTGTACACAGATCCACCTCCAGAGATTGGTTTATAATGATGAAACCATTCTCTTCTTACGGTAATATGAAAAGTAGCTCCCGTTTCAAACAGCCATACATCTGTAAATCTCTTTCTGCCTTCATTTACAACTGCTGCTTCACAACATAGGGTGTTACCATCTTCTGAAGTGCCAACGACATTTCCTTGAGGATTAGAGGTACTAAAACCCCGAAAATATTTCTTGAAGTGACTCGGCTTCCCGTAGTTGAAGCACTTAAAATCATTCTTCTTCCTCCCTGTTTTAGGTTTACCATGACTCCCACTAGAGCCATGTTTTGTTGACCTACCTCTAGTCACGACCAAAGCCTCCACATGTCTTGAGCTGGTTTGTTTTTCCTCCCTGTTGTTGCGCCTATTTTCTTCTTCCAGAACAGCGGCTACAACATCATCGAAGACTAGATAGTCCGAAAGTACATTAATGGTAAAGGTGATTATAAGTTGGTCATACGAGTCAGGTGAACTTTGAAGTAGAATTTCAGCACGTTCATGTGGCTCTATTTTACAACTTAGAGAAGTGAGTTGAGAAAATAGAGTATTCAAACTATTCACGTGCTCCGTCACTGAAGTAGATTCAGACATACGTAGAGCATATAACTTCCTCTTAAGGAAAATCTTATTGTGGAGTGACTTTGCCTCGTAAAGTCGACCGAGATGCTCCCAAATCTTCTTTTCACGTTTCTTCTCCTCTATGCTCGACAAATCTCCATCTGCTAATAACATCTCCGTCCATCTCGTCCCATTTACTGTCATCCGTGACCTCAGCTGGCCTTTCATCAATGGCCGCTAAAAATTTATCCTTTTGAAGGATAGCCTTCATCTTTAATTTCCACAACGAGAAATTATTCGCATTGAATTTTTCGATTTTAAATTTCGCTGCCATTGCTATAATCACAATCTTCTTTTCAACAAAACTATTATTTGATAATAGTAACAAACACCTTCTGAGCGAGTATAAGTTTATTTATCTTTTGATGTAGAGGGTCCACTTACTAGTGGCAACCATAAATCATACGATAAATAATTATACAAGCACCCAACCTTAGCTCTTGATACCACTTGTTGAAAAAAGTGACACCAGACTTAAGCAAACCCGCAACTAAATACGAAATGCAATATAAAAGATGACACACGGATATAACGTTCCAAAGGGTAAAAACCACGGGCAAGGAAGGATACTTCGCTATGTAAGAAAATTAGGAGTTACACATTCTCTATTATAGAAACTAGAAGGGGCTTGAATAGTTTATCTTTGAATTATCTCCTAATTAAAATTCCTTTTAATTAGGTGAGTACCAAAACTATCTTTTACTTGAAAGCTAGTTGCATAATGATTAGGTTCAATTCTAATGCATTAACAATGACAAGTAGTAAGTGTAATGATAATGAAAGTAAGGAAAGAGTAAGGAAAGAAACAACCTAATAGGAAGACACCAAGATTTATAGTGGTTCAACAACGAAGCTCTATCCTCGTTCCTACTCCACTCCTCGAGTACACCTACTCGAGATTTCCATTATATCCACAAGCTCCCTTCCTGGCGGAGAAAACCTTACAACGTCGCTTACATTATTTTCCGACACTAAGCTAAATCTTGAGACCTAATCTTAGCTAGGACCAATCTACACACGTCGCCTACCTCACCATTTTATGACACAAGGCTAGATGTCGAGTTCTAATCCAAAAGCTAGAACCAATCTTCATACGTCGCCTACTTTACCATTTTCTGACACAAGGCTAGATGTCGAGTTCTAATCCAAAGCTAGAACCAATCTTCACGACTCTTTACTTTGAAGCTAAGTGAGAACTTACACAACTCACACACAAATCACTTTGTAGTTTAGTGGGAACTAACACACTACACATTACAACTCAACTAAACATATCAAAGTACACACATGTAACTTGGATGTACACAAGACAAATCCAAGCATACACATATGTAATGGATTTACACAACACTAATCCAAGTATTCACAAATAGCTTAGATAAACACAACTAGTCCAAGTATTCATAAATACATTGGATCTACAAGACACAAATAAACAAATGATGAACATGAATAGATCTTTAGGAGAGGATGATCTTCATCAAGGCTTCATCTTTAATCACAACACAAGTGTGTGAGTGATCTTCTCTTTGGACAAGGTAAAGAAGGGGATCAAGAGGATAATCATAAGTAAACATACTTAACACATTAAGTGATCATTTATAAATAATTAGGATTAAGAAAAGAGAAAGAGGCCTGAAAGAAATGTCCAAAAAGGGTTGTTGAAATGCATATTTGATCCACTATTTATAGGAGACAAAAACCAACGGTTATCTGCACGCGGTTCCTTATTGGTCTAGGCGGTTCCTTATCACTAAAGAACCGCATAGGTACTTACGGAACCGCGGATGTGGACTCCACTCCTTTTTGTCTTTTAATGGGGTAGAAATATCTGAGGTAGTTTGAAACCTTCAAAGGATATTCTTATGGCATTTGGAATATGCCACATTCAAATTTACATTTTCCATTTTAATAAAACATTTTTTAAAAAAGAAAGTTTATTAAAAAATCTTTTGTCACATTTAACAAAAGTGAGTTTTAAGGCTAATCACTTTTATGATCACTAAGCATGATTAAGATATGTTAGTGTAATGATTATTACCTTGATGATAGTGTTTGTTAGATAATTCGTTTTACGATTATGTTTGACTATAAATGGCTTTATAAGTTGTTGTGATCAAAACTAAGAAAGATTAGTTAACACTAACAATGTTTTTAGGCATTGCTTTGCATTAATCTCCCCCTTTTTGATTACGAGAAACTATAAACTCATTTACGTGAAATACAAAATTATTCGAATTATTAACGAGTTTAGCACTATCATTTCTCCCCCTTTGTCGAAGCAAAATGGTTAGCACAAGTCTTTGAAGAAGAGAATCGACTTTGCTAGTAGCTCCCCCTTGGTGCTTACCCCCCCTTGCTTGGGGCACCAAGTGAAAGAGCTAAGGTAACATGCTACACAAAGGTTAGAAGAGAGAAAAGAAACACCAATGTATATGTGTGCACTACCTACTAAATAACTTGAGAGGGAGGAAGAAAATAAATCTCAAATTAGAAGTAAGTATTTGCTAAGTATGTCTAAGGAGTGTGTGTTGACAACATCAAAGTTCAATTGGTGGGATATAGGAAAAAAAGAAACATCCAAAACCAATTGAAATGATTAAAATGTCAACGGGTTAAAAATTTAGAATTTATGGAATCACCCATAGGCAATTTTAAATTTTAACCATGATCAACTCTTTAACAAATGTGTGAAAAAGAATTAGCGGGAAAAAGATAACACACAAAACAATCATATTACACAAATATGGAGGTCGAGTGAGAAGGAATTCAAGGAAATTTAGCTTGTCATACACATGGGTAAGTTTAATTTGTTGAAATCGACCACAAGCACACGAGGATCCATGATGCAAAACAAAGCCGTGAGATGGGGCAGGACCATCAAGATGAGAATTTGGTGGAGAGGGAGATTATAGATAATAAATATTTTCACAATGTCTAGTGAGGTTTGGGAAAGAAGATAGGTCATTTAGTTGTGGAGAGTTGAAAGGTTTTGGTGGTGGTGGAAGAATTTCTTTTTATCCGATAATTGGATTTATAGAGTAAGTCTCATTCCAATATTTGATCGGAGAGAAAGAATAATTATTAGAGGGTTTGGGAGAAGAGGAATCAAGAAGATTCTTGTTTTTCTTGATCCAAACGGGTCGAACTGAGATTTTTTGTTTTCTGGAAATCTTAGAAGAAGAAGCTTTAGGTTGAGAAGATTGTGACAAAGATATGTCAAGGTTAGGAGTGGAAGAGTTAGACATTGTGAGAGATGAAGAAAAGAACTCCCCAAAGAGAAGAATTTAAAGAAAGTAGACAAGGCAAAGATCTGAAATGAAAACAAAAGGTTTTAAAGAATGTTTACCAAAATGGGTAAACAAAGAATCTTTACAAAAACAGTGGTCAAAGAAGAAAGACCAAAACGAGCCAAAAACAGGCTTGTTGTCCGCGGTTCCTTAAAGGGACTGGCGGTTCCTTATTGATAGGGAACCGCGCGACTGATATGGAGCCGCACACAGTAGACGTGAAACCATGATTTTTCAAAGTTTTGAAGAAAAATAAGACTCTTTCAAAAAAAAAATCAAATCTTGGATTTTTACCTCTTTTAGCACTAGAATATGCTAGGGTTGCATAAAAGCAACACACTCACAAAGAGTGTCTTGACAAAGGGTGACAAAATAATTAGATAATATTTTGAACCAATTTTTAGTCAAGTTTTAGAGGTTGTGATAGATATAGGTTCAATTTTAAATAAATTAAAGTTGATTAATGTGAGCACATAGGTTGAAACACACAAAAACTAAATCCATAGAACATCTTCATGAAAAGCTCATGAAAGAAAGGAAATACAAGAAAAGAAATAACAACTAACTAATACAAAGTTAGCTAAAATAGTTCTTGATGAGATAATCTTCCTTGGCTTGACTTTTTTTAAAAGCATTTATTTTTTAAAATCATCATTCATCTCCTAAGAGGAGGAGGATTAGAAAATAGGTTCAACAAGAAGCTTTGAAACTTGATGTGAGCCCCAATCATCTCCAACCTAAGGATATCAATGAGGTGGAAGTTGTTTAAGCAACAAGGACAATTGGTTCCATTGTGCATGAAAAATTCAAACAAATGTGGATCACCCAAGAAGCGGGAAATAGGAACACCCAAAAGTGGAGTGTTTGTTGGAGGAGGAGGTGGTGGATGCATAGTGTCCAAAGGTGATATGGGTGAATTTGGTGGAGTGAAAGGAGAGGTAATAAAAGGCTCAACAACATCATTCACAAAGGGAATACTTTGAAGAGGTTGAGGTTGAGTATTCACATCCAAGGGAGGACTAGGAGTGAATGGTGAGGATAACTCATTCATTCTTGATTGGAATGAGGAAGAAGTAGAACCATGTGAATGGTTGGTACCATGAGCTGAGTTGGTATTGCATGGAGCAAGAGGTGGTGAAGTTGATGAAGAAATGAGAATAGGAGAAGTATCATTCTTGGGTGTATGGAAAGATGAAGAACCAATTCTGGGTAACTTAATCTTGATCTTAAGATTTCTTTTGGAAGAGGATATTTTGGTAGAGTTTGATGTTCTAGTGGATACCATGGTTGTGTTTAGAGGTTTAGAAAAAAGTTTAAGGGATGAAGAACAAAATCAACATGAAAGGGTTTAAGAAGAGGAAGGGATGATCCAAACTAGTAATGGGTTAAAATCATTTTAGGTGAATAATGAAATTAGGTAGCATAGTTTAGGAAAGTGCAGGTTTTTGCAAAAATTTCACCAATGTTTACACAGATTAAGGGAAAACAGTGTAAAGCAAAGATTCTCTCGAAACAGTAGCTGGCGGTTCCTTATATAGAGGCGCGGTTCTTTATCACTAAGGAACCGCGGGGAGATAAAGAACCGCCACCAGAGGGTTCCAAAAATTGCACTTCCATAAACTTTTGTTAGCCCAGATTTCACACAAAGGTTTATCAAGCCAAAGTGAAGTATTAATCAAAACACTTAGGATTAACACATAATGTACAAGTTATGTAAATTGAAAGATCGATCACATAAAAACTTAGGATTAAAATAGTAAATAATCCAAACACATAGTATTAGTTATTACACATAATATCCTAATAATAAAGAGAGAAAAAGGAAATAGTTCAACAACATAAAACATGTTCAAAAACATGTTAACCATAAATATCCAAAGCTTCACTTCTTTTTTGCCAAGTCCCTTGATCAATTTACTCAATCCCTTGAAGGAACTCCTTGACTCCACTCGATGATCATACAACTCACCTTGAGTTTTAAGATTAGCACGATAGACATCCTTAAGTCCGAAGTTATCTGGAAGTCTACTAGTGGCATGGTGAGGAGGAGGGATAATTTTGTCTAACCCGTCTATGAAGGTGTTCATGGATGGATGGGAGTCACTCGAATAGCCAACATGAGCACTAGTGCCTACGCCACCACCATCACTTGGTGACATAGCAATGTCCTCATCATCGGACTCTTGTGGCTCGTACTTTCTCGAACCTTGATCACTTCTAGTCTTTCATGGTTGTACCTCTTGAATAGGTAGCATAACCCGATTAACTGGATGAAAGCGAGAAAGATTAAGGTCAGGAAAGTCTTCACCATCCTTTTTAAGAAGGCGAGTAAGGAGCATGGCATAGGGAAGATTTGTTTTGGGTTTGGAAAGAGCATAATGATCCGTCGAGCGATAAAATATGCAAGATTGTACTTGGTGTTGGTAGAGATGCAAAATAACATATCCGCCATACGCGCCAATATGATCCCGGTTTCCACCAAGACAAAACACATTTTCCCTAAGGATGTCGGTCCATCGGACCATACAATCATTAAGGTCGCTTAAGAGAACCTCAAAACGTTTCACAAAACGATTGTTTGAGTGGAGTCTTCTTACAACGTTTCCACTACGCTCTTTATAGATGACGTCAAGGATGAAGTCAAGGTCAATCTCTTTGTTTTCATTTGGAGGACAATCGAAGGGATTAAGGAGAGCATCAAGCTTCCATTTATCCGTAAAGCGACAAGTACCTACAAATGGAACACGAAGAGCTTCACCAAATTCTTCGAGAGAGTATAGTATAAGTCGACCATCAATGATGAACTTAACAAATATTCTATCATTATCAAACATGAGAGAATATGTGCTAAAGAACTCCAAGAGAAATTCATGATATATATCTTCCTCGATGTACAACAAGCAATCAAACTCGATTTGTTCGAACATCGGCTTAGTATATATATAGCCCTTAATATCATCTTAGAAGACTCTACCCTCGTGAAAGCAACGTTTTTGAAGTGAATGATAGGTATTGGCAAGTTGTGGGGAAGGACAAAGATCTACTAGGTTTGGCATATATTGTTTAGTGTATTGGTGATCTTGTTGATATTCCGAAGGCATGATTAGTACCTAAATACAAAAATACAAAAATATTTTCCGAATCACTCATATGTTAAATATAAACCAAAAGTCAAAAAGATGAGAATATGTTTCATCAATTTCTTGACAAACAAAGGATTAATCCTTGTCATTCTCATGTTCAAAATGTACCCAATTCATCATTGACTATAACATATTAACCATGTAAAATCAACAATGAACTTGAACATTGGTTTTTCAAAACACAGTTTTTAGGTAAGCATTAACAATGCAATTACCAACTTGTTCATGGGTTCATATCAATTCCATAAATTAACCAAAATTATTTAGTCAAATTCTAATTGTTCTACAAGTGGGTTTTAGTAAAATCTTAATGAATATGAACCTAAGGAATCATAGTAAAATAACTATGTCAACTCACATTCCTGGTAAGGTTCTAATCCAATTTTAATTTTAAAAATCCCCAATTATGAAAGTATGAACCCTAGAACAAATTATATGAAATTGAATGAAATAACTTACAACTAATTGATCTTGGATGAAGGATGAGTGAAACCCACAAATTGGAATCAATTAATCTTGAGTGATTGAAGGTTTTGAAGGTGCAACAATGGTGGAAAGAGGAAAACCCGTCGGCTCGAGTGGAGAAGAGAGAGAGGGTTTGTTTGAAAAAGTGATTTTTAATAAAATATGGTGATTTAGTCACAAGTTCTGGCCGCGGTTCCTTATCGATAGAGAACCGCGCATTTGAACCGCAACAGATAAGGAACCGCCTACAGTGGCGTGTTTTTGACAAAGAAAATCAAAGAATTTTTCAAAACCAAATTTTTCTAAAATACTTAAAATATATCTTAAGCCTTTAGGAAATCATTGGAACACTTCAACACTAAGTAATAATGCCTGAATGAAGGATTAAGAGTTGAATCGAGATCGAAACAGACCGAAACAGACAAACGACTACTCGTAGCGAAGAAGCAAAGAGGAGAGAAGTCAAGGGGAGTGAATCAAGACCAAGTACAATGCTCAAGAGACAAATGAAAATCTTCAAGTCGAGGAGACGAAGAGCTTGTATCATATATAGTGGTTTAAGACGTGCCTTTCTGGCGAAAGTCTAAACGGCTTTGGTAATGAACTATACCAAGCAATTCTGGTACATAGAATAAGATCAATTTCAAGAATAGTCTTACTCTACTTCAGAATGTGAGAAAAGTATAAATTCACTTTCTCTCCTACATGATCGGACAATTATTATTGCTAGGATTTACAATAACGATATCCTTGGAATATTTCAATTCCAAATATGTAAAATCCAACTACAACTTATGAAGTAGTTTGGTATCTCAAGGGATTAATCAATCATCCTAGAGATGAGCTCAATTGCACAAGTTACACATGATATAGGGCCTACTAACCGTGAGGGTGCAAACCAAGGAAATCATGCTTGATACTTTAAGCTACTATTAACTCACTCTACATCCCCATAGTGAGTCAAGTATCCAAGCATTGAAGGTTTGAGAGGGTAAAAGAAAAGAATCACAAAACACAAACAAATGTCAAGGCAAGGATGCCAAGAACAAGCACATAGTCAATTAATGATCAAAATAATGATCAATAGGGCGTGTGGAAGAACGAAAACGTACCTTAGCCACAAAGTGCATTCCAAGCTTTCAAGGAATCAATGTATAGCCCAACCATGACTAAAGTGACTACTAAGTCTTTAAGGACTAGGTATCACTCCTATCTATCTTGATATCATCATTCAATGATGTTGGAAATCAAAGAAGATGAGTCTTCTACAAGTGTAAGTGACTCACTCCACAATCAATTGAATGATTGATCTTTATGAGTACCTACACATAACAAGATGCAAACTAGTAGATACATTTCAAGAGTAAATCTAAAATGCATAAATACTACTAGTCTGAATGAGATGCTATATTACCAATTAAAAGGACTATTTTCAATAAAAAGTAGTTTTGACCAAAGAGAAACTTTAGTACAACTTAACCTTCTAATTTGAGGAGACAATGTATCGATCTAAGTTTTAAAGTACAATATACTTCAAAGATCTTGTGTGACCATCGCTCTAATACCAATTGTAGAAACTAGAAGGGGGTTGAATAGTTTCTCTTCGATTTATCTCCTAATTAAAATTACTTTCAATTAGGTGAGTACTAAAACTATCTTTTACTTGAAAGCTAGTTGCATAATGATTAGGTTCAATTATAATGCATTAACAATGACAAGTAGTAAGTGTAATAATAATGAAAGTAAGTAAAGAGTAAGGAAAGAAACAACCTAATAGGAAGACACCAAGATTTATAGTGGTTTGGCAACGAAGCTCTATCCTCGTTCCTACTCCACTCCTCGAGTACACCTACTCGAGATTTCCACTATATCCACAAGCTCCCTTCTTGGCGGAGAAAACCTTACAATGTCGCTTACATAATTTTCCGACACTAAGCTAAATGTTGAGACCTAATCTTAGCTAGGACCAATCTACACACGTTGCCTACTTCACCATTTTATGACACAAAGCTAGATGTCGAGTTCTAATCCAAAAGCTAGAACCAATATTCATACGTCACCTACTTTACCATTTTCTGACAAAAGGCTAAATGTCGAGTTCTAATCCAAAGTTAGAACCAATCTTCACGACTCTTCACTTTGAAGCTAAGTGAGAACTTACGCAACTCACACACAAATCACTTTGTAGTTTAGTGAGAACTAACACTCTACACATTACAAATCAACTAAACATATCCAAGTATACACATGTAACTTGGATGTACACAAGACAAATCCAAGCACACACATATTTAATGGATTTACACAACACTAATCTAAGTATTCACAAATAGCTTAGATAAACACAACTAGTCCAAGTATTCACAAATACATTGGATCTACACAAGACACAAATAAACAAATGATGAACATGACTAGATCTTTAGGAGAGGATGATTTTCATCAAGGCTTCATATTTAATCACAACACAAGAGTGTGAGTGATCTTCTCTTTGGACAAGGTAAAGAAGGGGATCAAGAGGACAATCATAAGTAAACATACTTAACACATTAAGTGATCATTTACAAATGATTAGGATTAAGAAAAGAGAAAGAGGGCTGAAAGAAATGTCCAAAAAGGATTGTTGAAAATGCATATTTGATCCACTATTTATAGGAGACAAAAACCAACGACTATCTGCACGCGGTTCCTTATTGGTCTGGGTGGTTCCTTATCACTAAAGAACCGCACAGGTACTTAAGGAACTACGGATGTAGACTCCACTCCTTTTTGTCTTTTAGTGAGGTAGGAATATCTGAGGTAGTTTGAAACCTTCAAAGGATATTCTTATGGCATTTGGAATATGCCATATTCAAATTTACATTTTCCATGTTAATAAAAAATTTCTTAAAAAGAAAGTTTATTAAAAATCTTTTGTCATATCTGACAAAAGTAAGTTTTAAGTCTAATCACTTTTATGATCACTAAGCATGATTAATATATGTTAGTGTAATGATTATTACCTTGATGATAGTGTTTGTTAGATAATTCGTTTTACGATTGTGTTTGACTATGAATGTATTTATAATTTGTTGTGATCAAAACTAAGAAATATTAGTTAACACTAACAATGTTTTTAGGCATTACTTTGCATTAACATCTAGTTACAAGGCTTCTATTGTGACTAGGAAAGATTAAACCAACTCTCCATGCCTCTCACACTTGAGAATTACTAGGAGAAAGAAAAGAGACACATATACAAAACACCTTGTTTGTGTTTTCTGCTGTGAATGGGATGCTTAGAATGAAGAGGCCTCATTGCCTTCTATAGGCAAGCTTGATGTGCATTGACATCATCCATGACATAATGCTAATCAACTTGTAAGATTCCCTCCCACTTGAAGCAATGATACAATGTATCTGCATTTCCTTTAACAGCTTCGACCTACATCACCAAAACTCTTATTCATATGTCTTCTTGGTGTATGCTTTAATTTGTTTATTTCGACGTCGATCTAGTGTAGACTCCTAATTAGCACATTAGTTTGGTATTGCGTTTTATAAGTAATATGAATTAAGCTGCAACTAATTGAGTGTTTGCATATGCTTAAACTTACATAAATACATGTCACTATTTCGTGCTATAATCTCTGTTGTTTTGAGTAAATTTACTCTAATTTCGTACTATATTCTCATGTAAAAGATGTATTTGTCGGAAAAAATGTAGTCAAAGGGTAATTGATGGTGTCATATGAAAGATACTAATGTGATTATGAATAAAGTTGATGCAAAGTTAATTTCGAATCCGTGAGGCATTAATGACATTAATTTTGATACATTGACGTGAACGTTTTTGCTCCATCCTTTTTTCTTTATAAATCGGGTGTTCTTTTAGTAAATACACACCAAGAAACATAGCATATTTCATTCTCTCCATTCGTTTAACATTCATCTTGATTTCCTTGTGAGTATCTGGTCATAATAGTAGGAAGACACGTACTTTCCACCTTGATAACACATCTGTGCTTATGGATTTATTCGTCGTTGTTGTATCCATGTAAATAGACGTTTACGATTCTCAGGCAACTTGAAGAGGACACACAATCTGTCTTAAGGATTTATGGTATCGTAGTTTACAATTGATGTTTTTTATAAGTTTTTATCTGTCTCTTATAGCATGTATTTGATAACAATCATATGATAAATTTTGAGTTTACAAAAGACGTATACTATACCAGTTGGGGTTTTATCTTAATTTTTTAATAGTATCTTTTATCTGTTAATTAACAAATACTATAGCTTATTTTAAATTTATTTTTCTTTATAATTACGGTTTATAATCTTGTATATATTATGTTTGACGCACATGGTAAAGAGATCATACATAGTTTTTGAATAAATATACTAAGCTTTATATATCAAGTTTTACCGCTGCATATTTTCTTTGCTATTTAAATATCAGTTTTTAATCAATTTTCCTATTAAAAGTCAGCTCTTGGTACCAGCTAATGATTGTCAAACATCCATTCAGTATTTTACTTGGTGCAAATTAGGGGGAAATCCTTTAGACTTCGACAAATCATCACTAAAAGTCATAGTCCTTTCACATTTTTTCTACAGAAGTATCCTTAATTCCTTACTATTCGGTTTATGCAGCTTTTTTATTTTTAAACCAGTGCCTATTTTGTTGTGCAATTGGCAACATATGCTATTATGGATGCCCGTGTTTCAACTCGTAATTAAACATTCAATTGCTTCCAATATCTATTTCATTGATCTAAGTACATAAACAACAACCTGCTAACGCATTTGTACATATATCACGTATCTAGGAGAATAGATGCTTAAAGTTTCAAGTAAAGTTCTTTTCGCCATATTGCATTGTTGGCCTTAAAGAAGCAGGAAAAGAACACACCTCTGAAAATTCTCCTCTGCCACATCACTTGCAATGCTTACGTCTACATTCAGGTCAAAAAGCTAAAAAGAATGTTTCTTAGCGACATCAACAACAAAATTAGCATTGTCGACCTATTAAGTTTCATTGCTAACATGTCAAATAGGTAATTAACTAAAAGAGGAGTGGTCAATCAAGTTCTCCTTATTAACTACATTTGTTTTACTCAAAATGATTAAATCATTTTATTAGCAATATTTTTTCATATATACGTTTAATATATTTATTGGTGATACATGTAAAAAAATAGAGTAATATGTTAGAAAACGGGTCTAATTGAGTAGCTTTGATATTAAAACAAAAACTTCTTTTTACCTATTACGTATGTTGACCCACTCATTTTGCTATATATGCTCAAGATTTATATATGAATGAAAGTTTGATAAATATTTGACATGAGTGTTAGTGGCTTTCATCGAAGTTAAAGAAGCAAAAAACTAAGAGCCAAAAGAAGAAAAGTAGTTGGCAAAGTAAAAATTGAACTTACACCTTTTCGGTTATCTTCGGATACATGTTCAGTAGTTCAGCAGATCACTTACAGTTGAGTCAAACTGAGTTGTGGCATCATAACTCTGTTGAGCATGACAGAGGAATTGCAAAGCCAATTTTAAATCAGGACATTAACATGCCAATTATTCTAAAAACTGGCCCCGAGCATCAACTTTGACACTTCTAACTCGAAGATATTATTTTCGATCTGACCTAACATCATATCACGATCGGCTGAACTAAAAGCATCGGCTGAACTAAAAGCTACTACAATCATTTCCCTTTATATAAAACTAAAGTCCAACAATATGATTTGAAACAAAGCAGTTCTCAAGACCCTATCATACAACAATTTATTTAAAATGTACCTTCTAGAAATATGAAGGTGGTCATCTGATCTGGTATAATCATCGTTAGTGCATTGCAGCCTCTTCCCCCATCTTTGTAGTTTAGTGTTTTAGGCCCACGCTTCATGGCGGTATATTGTATATGGATGTAAACCACGAAACATTATGAATATTTATCAAGTGCACACGTCGTTGCGAGTATTAATAGTAAACATGATATAGTGGATTCAATTTAGGCTAAAAAGTGATCAAGAAGTGTTGCATTAACTCAACTGTGAAGTACTTTAGAAAGAAGTGCTAAAATGTTTATAAGTACTTGATGCTTCACTTTTGAGTGACATCAATAATAATGAGGTAAAGCCGCCAAAAAATCATTTTGTGTACATGTATGAGTACTAATTAACTACAAACTGATGATCTTGTGTTGTTGAATCTAGATGGGAGAATATGGTGTTATTCTACACCGAGTTTGGGGTAATGGTTATGTGGTTATCATAAGCAATTACCCTTCCAAGTTGGCTGCTTCCGCTATTTATGATGCTCGGTGGACTCTGAAGAAGACACGTGCATTGACAGATATGCAAAAACATCAAAACGGGTATTCTGAAGATCAAACTTAAGAAGCTTGTTTATGAACATAGATTCTTCTAAGAGTTTGGTGAACTTAGATGGGTGTGCCAGTGAAAGAAGATTGAAGGCGGTATGCAAGAAGCATGAGGATTCTGAGCGCATTTGTGTGCCATCAACATGATCAGATGGTATGTCCTTTAGAGTTATTGTAATATACATAGTAATTCATTTACGTAAAAAGTAGAATACATGTACGGGGTTGTAAGATGAAGGAGCATCAGAAGCCACTCAGTCTCATAGACTTCCTTGGTTGGTGGTGTTGCAAAAAGCTTCTAAATCGATGTACACACTTTTATCAAGGTAGTCAGCTATAACCGCCACGGGTCTTGCTCAAGTGGATAAGTAAATTTTGTTGGTGGTGAAGCAATCTGAAAGCTATCGGAGGTTCACCTGCCTCTAACACAACAAAGTAAATTTTGTTTGTTCTACACAGCCCCAAAGTTACCTATCAGTCAGTAACTCATGCACGTCATAGTGAACCAAACCGAGGAGCAAACTGATGTATTCTAAAAAGGACCTTCCCTTTTTGAAGAATATATTCTACTACCCTTATTAAACTAAGTTTTGTTTGATTTAGGTGCAATATTCAAAAACTATCTAAAAAGATTTCTAAAGCACTAATATAGTACAGGGTAAGCATCAATCAATATTGTGTCCAGGTTTGGTCGCCAAAAAGTTGAACACAATGGATTTGGTCATAATAACCAAATCCATTGGTTAAATGATAATTTGTTTATCAAATACACATTGGTGGATGCACTCAAATCACCCAACAGGTTTGTTCATCATCACGTACAACACCAACTTAAATAACTTTGTAGTGAGGTGATTTAGTAGGATCCGCCATTCTCATAGATAATCAATTGGTTTATTATTAGTATTATGTTATAAAATCATGGTACCTAAACAGAAGACCAGGAGTCATAGGTAATTACATTTGAGTTACTTGTATCTCTGTCTAAAGATAGAAAATGAATTAACAATTATTTCGTCAATTAACAAAAGAAATTCCAAAACATAACAATAAGAAAGATATAGAAGAAAATGACCATCATATGAAGGTGAGTAGCGGCAACTCAACCATCCCTCTATGTTGACTTCCATATTGTAGTGGCCCCGTATGCCTCTACCCTTGCATAACGCTATACCACTTCTACCAGCTGAAATGGAACCACAAGGCCAGCTTCTACATCTGATTGTCGAGGTGGTAACCACATTAACTTGCAAATTGCAACTCCCTTCACGGAAACTCTATACTACGCATTAATGCCTACACAAAAGAAGAAATTGCGTTGATACGAGATCACGCTTGCTTTTAGTGATTAATACCTGATAGAAATCACCTTTTGCTATAAGAAAATAATCTTTAAGGGCCTTCAAAGGACAATTCAAATCAGCTCTAACATTTAATCGACCGAAATGGAACAACATAACTTGATTAAGCATGCAGTTGCCAAAGTTGACTCGCTGCAATAGCTCTAGTTAAACCAATCGCCTCCTCAAACAATATTTTGTGGACCTCGGATGATTCCCGTAATAACATAATCATAATAATGTATTCCTCAGTCTCTAACTAAGGTAGTAATTCATATCCTACAAACTTATTAAATAGCATATGCTACAAACTAATAGAATATAACCTTGGAAATCTTGCTTCAAATCAATAATGAAATAAATAATGGAGTAGAAATTAAAGTATGTCTTAAGTAGATCCAAGCTGGTATAGTTCCCAAAATATGAAAAATTGTCCGTTGACCCGCTATCCTTCTACAAACATTTGTCAGTAATATAACATGAACAAAACGATATGCAAAATAAATATGCAAGATTTACAAATCTTTCTGAATCAGGATAAGTGTTCAAGAACTTCTACGTGACCACTTTTTAATGCAACATGGACAGGGTTTGAGCCATTTGAATTCATTAGAGAATAATCCATATTAAATTCAGCAAGTAAACAGGGGGCACGGTGGTTCGGTGGTGGTCGGATGCTAAGGCTGGGGACAGAGATCGAGTCGAGTTTTTATGTGGTGGTGTGGGTATAAGATTAAGGAATTGACTTTCTATGTTTAAAACGTAAGATTTGGTTTTCTGCTTGGAGTAAAATTTCATTTTTAACCCTAAACTTGTTTGTCATTCAATTCCTTTTTTTGGATTATTTAGTTCTATTTTTTACACCAATACCTTTTTTCGCAATTAATGTGTAAAATGATTTTTCTTGTTTTTTTTGGGGTCAAATTAAGAAATAATTTATTTTTTAATTAAAAAGTTAAGAGAAAAGGGAATAAATAAAAGGATTATTTCTTTTTAGAGAAAGAATCTTTTAAAAAAGTTCCTACTTTAAGTTTTGATTTACAAAAAAAAGATTTATTGTGGAAACTAATAAAAAAAGGAAACAAAACAACAAGAGTTATTAATAATAATGTGATTCTATAGTCTATGCGCAGAAAGTCATAGTCTCGATCTTGCCAAACCTCTATCTTATCTTATTCATTATATGTGACAACCCATAAATTTGAACTCATTATTAATCCAAAGAATATGATAATTATCGCTACAATTTTTTTATTTTTTTAATAAAACACTGTAAATCATAAACAAGAAGATATCTAAAAACTAACAAATGATATTATCACTAATAATACATACGACGTACTATATGGTTATTTTAGTAATATAGAAATTTGTATGTTACGTGTTTAATTTCTGCACAGTGGAAAATAATTACTGTGTTATCTGAAAACCGTGATTTACTCTAACTAGAGGCCATCCAACTAAAAGCTTATGTGTTTTATATATTTTAGGTTAAATGAATTATTTTAAGTTTATAGGTCATATAAACGTCAATAATATTTTATTTTAAAAGTTAACGTAAATTATCGAAATTACCGTTAATTATCAATAGAAAGTTATATCAACGTTTTCAACTCATGATTTCTTCAAAGTGATATATGAAGAACTATAAAAAGTATATATTTGATATAGTTGTCACTTTTAATTTATTTTTAAGGTTGTGAATTATTTATCGAGGTAATCGTATTTTATTTATTATTTAATTATAAAATATCGTTTTATTGTCAAAATGATCACGAAAATGTCTAAATTAATTTTATCAACTAAAAACTAAAAAAATTAATTTATAAACTTCATAATTAATCCTATGAACTTAATTAAATTATTAAATGACTAGAAATTAACTAATAATTAATTTTAAAAGCCCATAAACCCAAATTAAACCCAACTAAATGTACCTAAGCCCATGTTAGCCCATAATTATCACTACTTAATACAAATTTCGTGGGTTTTGAGTATGAAAAATGCTTAGGCCGTTTTATTTAGCTAAAAGATAGGAAACACAAATTAGGATAATTAGGAAATAATTATTTATTACTAGTATAACTTTTCTACAAAATTATTGACTTTCCTGAAGCTAAAAATCCTTGTTTCCTGGAGATAAAAATCAGCCCATACCCACACATAACCTACCAACGTTTATTTTTCCCTACAAACTCTCAAAAGTCGATTTCCTGCCTATCTACACACTGTTCTATCCTTTTTCTTCAATGGCAGCCATTAACCAAGATTTTCAAGCTTTAAATATGATAAGAATATAGGATACAAGTCTTCTATAAATAGCTAATGCTAGTTCTAGTCTCAACATTCCAAAAATTATCCAAAAATCATTTGTTGATCTTTGTTTCTACCATGTTTCCTGTCGTCCCTCAACACCACCATAAACCACCATTGCCGCCACTATTACCACTCCTAATAACTAATAAAAATCAGTCCTATGACCCTTGTAAATAGCCCCTATAGCCTAAACCATCACGACCTCTAATTTGAAACCCTAGGTTTCGGATTCTTGCTCTTGTTTCTTGAATTGCAGCCGATACATCACACCATCATAAACCACCCTAGAAGTCAGTGTTGGAACGTCTAATAACCCTTAAACATTGATATGAGCTTAAACTCATATCCTTTTATCAACAAATAACCCTAAAACATGAAGCAAAATACCAATTTATCTTGCAAAAATAGTGTTATGTGGTATGTTTGTGTTTGTGTACACTTGTGTAGGTAAAAGGATACATTTTCAAGCAAACAAAGAAAAATCAAGCTCAAATGGATGAAAAAGACAAAGAAGGATCAAAAGTGACAAGACTTTGAAGTATAAGGACCTATCTTGACAAGTTGTCAAAGTTGAAGGACTAAAAGTGCAAATATTGTGAAAGTCAAGATTCAAGTCAAACTTGGTCAACTCTCAAGTCAACTCAGTCAAAGGACCATTTTATTCAAGAATGAAAGTTGAAGGACCAAATATGTCAAAAGAATGAAGCTCCTAGCTCAAAACAACAATCTGCCAAGTATAAGGACTAATTCTGCCAACATTTGAAAGTTATTCAAGGTTTAATCCATGTGAAACCATTTCAGCCAATGAGAAGAGAGAAAACAAATCACACGGATCACCAACTCAGCCTTAATTAATTCCCACTCAGCCGCTTTGCAATTAATACCCAATCACAACAGTTGGATCCGTGTGATCAATTTTTAGCCAATCACATGCTGACACGTGGCATCTTCTTCATCAAAAATATTCACCAGGATCACGTTTGAGCTACAATCCATTTCATGAAAAGATTTCAACACCAAAATTGATCATTTTGAAGAGACGAACACAATGGTACAAGTCAATTAACATGAAGATCAATAATAAAGAAAAGCCCAAATCATTGTTCATACCTGCAAATGCAATTATGCAGAATTGTCCACGTGGAGAGCTGGGACTGGTCCTGACACGTCACCAACCCCAACAAACTCCTCCTTCATGCCTATAAATAGATGGATAGGACTTCATTTGTAACTGGTAGCTTAATTTTGTAAAAACACATAGTTTCTTAATTCCTTTCCCTTTCCTCCATTTTTACCCTAACTACTCAAGAGTCTGACAAACTCTTGAGTTAGTTAGTTAGTTACTTACCTTTTAACAACTTTGTAACCGTTTTCCATTAATAAAATTCAAATTTCCCATTTCCCGCCAAAACTGTTCTTCATATTCCTGCTCATTTCCTGTTGCTATTGGTTACTTGTGTTGCTGTTTTGTGTTTGTTATGATCATAGATTGATCATAACTTACTTTGAAGAAGTTTGCTAGCTGTTTGAGAAGATTCCAGTTCATTCCATTGATTTTTGAAGATTTCAAGCAGTTTGATGATGACTGTTGATTGTTAGCTGTTCTTGTTGATTGATTGTTGTCCTAGTGATAAGGTGGTGGTTATCACTAGGCTAAGAGAGCTCAGCGCTCCTCTTCTTCTTAGTGGTTTACTACAATAGGTTTTAAAGCTCTCATTTTTGTTCCACTGAATTTGTCAAATGCATGCTTTCTTTTCATAGTGTAATCTTGATGGCTGCATGATAAAAGTTGTTTAGAGTTGCTTATTGTTTGATTGTTGATTACTTGTAGCTTAATCCTGTTTACTTGTTCTTAGATTTGGAATAAGCTTAGTTTTAGCTTATTTTTCAGTAGAAATTTGGTAATTGCATCTTATATGATCATTGCTGTTCTTAGTGCTTACTTTTAGTCTTAAATCATCTCATTTGGAGTATCAAATTTGGTAGTCAAAAGTATTTGATACAGCTTAATTCAGTTCTTAAAAAGTCTTTGTAAAAGTTTGTAATATCAGTAAAAGGAGTGTTTGGGATTAGCTTAAAAAGAGTTTTCAAGAATAGAGTTTTGGCTTGTTAAAGTTCATTTGCAGTTAAAAGGTGATTATAAGGTGTTTTAAGTCATTTACCAGTCAAAAAGAAAGTCAAACAGGCAAATGGCATCTAAAATGTTTGGGTCATTCTTATGTAGTTTTGACATTTAGAACTTGTCATTTTCATTTGATCAGTATTTATTCATTACTAGATGAAATTGTACCAAATTTGTTCTGATTTGTAGCTTATATCATATAGATTCAGATTCCAAGAGCATTTAATACAGTTTTCAATAATCAGTTAGGAATAAGCAAAATTCAGATAAGCATACTTAAGTCAAGTTTCTGTAAATGAAAGCTGAAAATTTGTATCTCCTTATCCTCTTCATTAACATGGCCATTTTTCTTCACAAATCCACTTAAAACATTGAGTTACTTGATTTTTGAAAGTTTCAGCTTTTTGAAAAATAAGCTGGTCAACGCTTGGTCAACATAAGCCCATTTTCAGCTTAATTCAGATTCCCAGCTTATTTCTTGATGAAAAATGTTCTAGTTTGATTTCCCGTTCATTAATTGAGTTGCTTAATCAGTTTCAATCAAAAAATCAAGTTGTGATTGTCTACTTTTTGCTACAGCTTATTTTTGGCTTATTGATAAGTGCTCATTTGCTTATTTCACAACTTTAGCCAATTTCCTTTTACACACGTAGCTTATTTTGGATTTAAATCATTTTGCAACTTGTCTCATTGAATTTGGTTGAGTAATAAGCTCAAACGAGCTTATTTTCATGCTTAACCCGTTTTGGCTTAAAAAGTTCTTGAAATTGCAATTAGGTCCTTGATGTTTTAAACAGATTCTAAACTTGGCTAAATTTCCAAATTTTTAGGGTTTGCATTTGTTAAGCCCTTGTAGTTTTGGAAGTTGTTATTTTCAGTTAGAAAGTTGTTAAGTTTGTTACATTTTGGCTAGTTGGTTATAAATTTTGCATATTTGATCCTTGTAGTTAACTGTTTTACACTTTTAGTCCCTAGACTTGTTAGAATTTACATTTCAAGCATTTATCTTTCCTAGAATTTACATTTAGAGTCCTTTAAGTTTCATATTTTACATTTTGAATTTTACTTGAATAAAAACTTGGTATTTGCTAAATGTTTTACATATAAGTAGGTAATATTTTTCCGTTTTGCAAGCATTTGTTGAATTAGCAAATAGAATATCCAAACAAGTGTAACAACCAAAAACAGTTAAAAACCCGATATTGGTTGGACTTTCCATTAGCAAGAACTGAGAAAAAACGAACTGCATTATACACAATTTCAAATGGCGCCGTTGCCGGTTCTTTGACTACACGAGAGACTATCGATTGACGGTTTTCATTGGCTTTTGGGATTCGTTCACTTTGTGAACGTTATTTTTACGTATCATAAATCAAAAACAAATAAAAAAATCAAAAATATAAAAATATATAAAAACTAAAAATTAACAAAACAATTCTTTTCCTAAAGAATTGACCAAAAAAAATAAAAAAATCCAAAAAGCAATCTTTTTCCTAAGAGATTGCACCCAAAAATATATATTATTGGATTCTCTCGGTTTTTATGTACATATAGTATTTTCCCTTAAAAAACTCATAAATACAAAAATATTTTCCATATATTATTATAAGTAAATACGTATACGTATAAGAACAACCAATCTACATATTCTCCATAAGTATTGCCGAGGCAATACACCGTGTTGAGGGGCGTTCCGGTCCTTGACACGTGTATCGATCAAACAAAATAAAGCAAGAATAGATAAATACTCTCAATAAGCAACAATTCGAAGAATACGAACATTTAAGTGAATAGAAAGGCGATGTGCTATAAAATGCCATCTAAGGGTCAATAGGTACTTAAGTGCTTCGCGCCAGCTAACCCCCCGTTCACTTGTAAGTATTCTAAGAAGGAAGGCTTAATTGAGGGTCTTGCACCCAAGTAGTACATACGTATATTGATATTTTCTTGTGGATATTTAATATTGAAACTCGAATAGGATAATCCATTTCTCTTCAAAGTCACACGAGAGCTTCTCTCTCATTCCTCGTATTGAGTTGCATGCTCACTCGCGGGCGTGCACAAATACCGATTGGTGTACAACCTCTTCCTCCGAAAAGGAAGAAAAAGAGAAAGAGTAAGACCACCATCGTCCATCAAGCCGATCACGAGAATCGTGCTTTGACTCCACCACAAGAAGCCATGGCTATTGATAATCGCACTTTGTATGAACGTATGCAATCCAACATTCATGGATATTCTAGTGCCATTAAGATTCCCGACTTTCCCGCAAACACATTTGAGCTACATACATCTATGATTAATATGGTTTCACAATCACCTTTCTTTGGTAACAAGAATGAGGATCCTCATGCTCACCTTAAGAGATTCCTTTCTCTTTGCAATACCATTAAGCATAATGGAGTTCCACATGAGGTGATTAGGTTGATGTTAGTGTCATTTTCCTTAGAGGGGATTGCTAAGCATTGGTTAGACACCCAACCACCCGATAGTATCACCACATGGGATGGTTTCACCACTAAGTTTTTGAACAAGTTCTTTCCTCCACATAAGACTATGGCTTTGAGGACTTTAATTATGGGCTTTCAACAAAAACCTAGTCAATCCTTTAGTGATGCTTGGGAAGAGTATAGTGAGTTGTTGAGGCGATGCCCTAATCATGGATTGGATCAAGTTCACCAAATCAACCTCTTTTATGATGGCCTTAAATCTCACCACCAAGATTCACTCAATGCTTCCGCGGGAGGGAATATTCTTCTTAAGACCTACCAAGAGGCTTTGGACATCATTGAGACTAAGGCAATGGTTCAAACAAACAATCCATTCTCCTTGTGACAACCAACTCCTCAAGTTTCAAGAAGAGATTTTTCAAAGGATGGATAGTCATAATGAGAAGAATTTGCAAGTACAACTAGAAATGCTTCAAGCTTTTAAGAACATGTCATTGAACAATTCCTCAAATAATGTGAATGCCATCACCATTTCTTGTGTTACTTGTGGAGGTCTCCATTCTTATGAACAATGTGATAAGGTGCAAGGGTATCAAGGGGAATGCTATGCTTACCAAGAGGAACATCGTGAACACTTCAAGCCTAATATCAATCCAAATAACCTTTCTTACAAATCCCAAAATTACCTTACTCCACCCGGCTTCCCACCCCAACCACCCACCCAAATTCAACAAAATCCTCCTCAAATTTTACCAAGGAATCAAGGGCAAAGACCACCTTACCAAGGAAATAACTACAAGGCACCCAACAATGTTCAAAATCAAGGAAATACCTTTTATCCACCACAACAAGGATTTAATCAACCAGTTCCATTTATCCCCAATCAAGCATATGCTCCAATACCAAATCAAGCTTACCCTCAAGTTCAAAATCAAGGATATGGGATGCAAGAGACTCAAGAGTATGTTGACAAGAAAATGCGTGAAATGGAGAAGAGAATGAATGACCAAATCAATAGGGTTTTAGTGGCAGTAAATCAAAGACCACAAGGGGCTTTACCTTCTAACACACAAACAAACCCTAGGGCTAATGTCAATGCTATTACAACAAGGAGTGGAACAACAACAAAGGATCCTTCACCTCCTAAACCTAATATTGTTCAACCTACTTGTGCTCCTACTTGTGACAAGCCTTCTACTTCTACTTTGCCTCCCCAAAATGCTCCTATTCACTCAAACACACCTTCTCAATCACCTCATACTTCTCCTTTATCTTCCACACTTCCCAATGAAGAAGCTAACAAAGACAAATCTTCCACCACAACACCTATTCCACCTACACCAACACCTACTCTTCCATATCCTTCAAGGTTGAAAAAGGACAAGTTAAAGAACAAGGATGACATCCAAGTCTCCAATTTCTTAAGGATGTTTAAGCAACTCAACATCAATATATCCTTTGCGGAAGCTCTTGCTTATATGCCAAAGTTTGCTAAGATGTTCAAGGATTTGCTCTCAAACAAAGAAAAATTGGTTGATTTGCCTAACACATCCCTTAATGAAAATTGTTCCGCGGTGTTACTTAAAACCTTACCAACAAAACTTGGAGATCTGGGGCGCTTCTTGATACCTTGTAATTTTCCCGGTGTTGAAAATTGCATGGCTTTGGCGGATCTAGGGGCGAGCATAAACCTCATGCCTTTATCGGTTTGGAAACAACTATCTCTTCCCGAGCTCACTCCCACTAGGATGACTCTTGAACTAGCCAACCGAACCATAGCTCACCCCGTAGGTATAGCGGAAGATGTGTTTGTAGGTGTGGATAAGTTTACCTTTCCGGTCGACTTTGTAGTGGTTGATTATGACATGGATCCTAGAGTGCCTTTGATTGTTGGTAGACCGTTTTTGAGAACGGGTCGTACCTTGATAGATGTGGCGGAAGGAGAATTAATTATGAGAGTAGAAGATGAGAGAGTGGTGTTTAAGTTAGGGAAAGTTTGTGATAGGAAAGAGGTTAAGGAGTCTAGACCTTGTGAGACTATTAACATTGTGGATGTGCTAGATGAAGTGTGTAATGAACACTTTCATGATGCTTGTAAGAGTGCTAGTGATGAGATACCCCATGTTGAAACCATGGCCTCAATTGCTCCCTCTTTAACACCTTTTGGAGAGAGTGATTTCCTCTTGGAGGAATTTGAGTCCAACTTTCTTAGTGATGATGATTCTCCCATTAATTGGGAAGAAGATATTCTTACAATCCAAAAGTTGCTCAATGAGGACCCTATTCCTTCTCCTATTCCACAAGAGATTACTATTGAGGAACCTTCCATAGTACAACCCTCCATAGAGAGTCCACCTCCCATTGAACTTAAGGACCTTCCATCCCACTTAGAATATGCTTTCTTAGAGGGCAAAGACCAATTACTGGTGATCATTGCTAAAGAGTTGAAAGAGGATGAGAAAGAGCAACTTATTGAAGTTCTTAAGAAACATAAGAAAGCTTTAGCATGGAAAATATCCGACATAAGGGGAATTGATCCACATTTTTGTACACACAAAATCCTTATGGAGGATGACTATAAACCCGCCATTCAAAACCAAAGGAGAGTTAACCCAAAAATCCATGAGGTTATTAAGAAGGAAGTGATTAAACTCTTAGATGCGGGTATGATTTACCCCATTTCCGACTCTCCATGGGTTAGCCCGGTTCATTGTGTTCCAAAGAAGGGTGGAATCACCGTGGTGCCTAATGAGAACAATGAGCTTATTCCCACGAGACTTGTGACCGGTTGGAGAGTTTGCATTGATTATAGAAAACTCAATGAGGCAACTAGGAAAGACCATTTCCCGCTTCCCTTTATGGATCAAATGCTTGAACGCCTAGCGGAAAATGAGTACTATTGTTTTCTTGATGGCTTTTCGGGTTATTTCCAAATACCCATTGACCCTAAGGATCAAGAAAAGACCACATTCACTTGTCCCTACGGTACATTTGCTTACTAGAGGATGCCTTTTGGCTTATGTAATGCACCGGGGACGTTTCAAAGGTGCATGATGGCGATTTTCCATGACATGATAGAGCAAACCATGGAGGTTTTTATGGATGACTTTTCCGTATTTGGAAATTCATTTAGCTCATGTCTCACCAATATTGAGAGAATGCTTAAGCGTTGTGAGGAAACACGTTTGGTGCTTAATTGGGAGAAATGTCACTTTATGGTGAAAGAGGGGATTGTTTTAGGACACAAGATATCCAATAAGGGATTAGAAGTTGATCGAGCTAAAATTGATGTGATTGCTAAGCTTCCCCCACCCACCTCGGTTAAAGGTGTGAGGAGTTTCTTAGGTCATGCGGGATTTTATAGGCGCTTTATACAAGATTTTTCTAAGATAGCTAGACCGATGACTCACCTCTTGGAGAAAGAGGCTCCTTTCATTTTTAACCAAGATTGTTTAGACTCTTTTGAGACTCTTAAGGAAAAATTGACTAAGGCTCCCGTTTTGGTTTCTCCAAATTGGGAATTACCTTTTGAGCTTATGTGTGACGCTAGTGATTATACGGTGGGGGCCGTCTTAGGACAAAGAGTTAATAAGCATTTTCAACCTATACACTATGCGAGTAAAACCATGACCGGTGCACAACTTCATTACACTACCACGGAAAAAGAGTTGCTTGCTATAGTATATGCTTTTGAGAAGTTTCGACCATATCTTGTGCTTTCCAAAACCATAGTGTATACGGATCATTCCGCTCTCAAGTATCTTATGACAAAACAAGATGCTAAGCCTAGGCTTTTGAGATGGGTTTTGTTGCTTCAAGAGTTTAAGATAGAGATTCGTGATAAGAAAGGGGCCGAGAATTTAGCGGCGGATCATTTGAGTAGACTTGAGCATCCTTTTCAAGGTGATTTCCCACACCAAGAAATCAATGAATCCTTTCCATTAGAGGAGCTCATGTCTATCTCTTCCCAAGAGGATGCCACACCTTGGTTTGCGGATATCGCAAACTATCTTGTGGGCAATGTGCTTATTGAGGGTCTTACTTATCAGCAAAAGAAAAAGTTTCTTAAGGAAGTTAAGTATTACTTTTGGGATGATCCATATCTTTTTAGGCAATGTGCGGACCAAATCATTAGACGGAGTGTAGATGGGCCCGAGGCATTTAAGATCTTAGAGGCGTGTCATAAAGGACCTACGGGTGGACATTTTGGGCCTAACTACACCGCCAAGAAAGTCTTTGATTCGGGTTACTATTGGCCTTCCATTTACAAAGATGCCCATGAAATGGTGAAATTTTGTGATGTGTGTCAAAGACAAGGAAAAATTACACCACGTGATGAGATGCCACAAAATTTTATCCAAGAGTGTGAGATATTTGATGTATGGGGCATTGATTTCATGGGACCTTTTCCATCCTCTAAGGGAAACAAGTATATACTTGTGGCGGTGGATTATGTGTCCAAATGGGTGGAGGCTAAAGCCTTACCTACCAATGATGCTAGAGTGGTTGTAAAGTTTTTGAAACAATTGTTTGCTAGATTTGGTGTACCTCGGGCCATCATAAGTGATCGTGGTACGCATTTTTGTAATGATCAATTCACGAGAGTTATGAAGAAATATGGAGTGAATCATAGACTTTCTACCGCGTATCACCCTCAAACAAATGGTCAAACCAAGGTCACAAATCGTGGTTTAAAGAGAATTTTAAAGAGAACGGTGGGAGAGCATCGAGCTTCTTGGTCGGACAAGCTTGATGATGCTTTGTGGGCGTTTAGGACGGCTTTTAAAACACCAATTGGTTGTACACCTTATAGGCTTGTCTATGGAAAAGCGTGCCACCTCCCATTTGAGTTAGAACATAAGGCATCTTGGGCTCTCAAGTGGGCTAACTTTGATTTAAACCAAGCCGGTTCACATAGGAAAGATCAACTCAATGAGATGGATGAGTTGAGAGCCAATGCCTATGAGAATTCTTTGCTTTACAAGGAAAAGACTAAGCAATTGCATGATGCTAAGATCAAGAATCGTGAGTTCAAAGTTGGAGAGCCGGTTCTCCTCTGTAACTCAAGATTGAAACTTTTTGCGGGCAAGCTTAAGTCGAGATGGTCCGGTCCATTCACTATTGCTCAAGTGTTTCCATATGGAACTCTTGAGTTGTCCCAACCCGATGGTCCAAATTTTAAAGTGAATGGTCACCATGTTAAAAATTACTTTGGGGAGGACATTTCCGTTGAAATGGTCCAAGAGGTCCCCATTTTCCCCATGAATTAATTCATTGAGGGACGAGTCGAGCTAGAGACTCATTAACTCAAGCATCGTATAACTAGGTTTAGAGTGTTGTAGGTTAGAAATAAAGGTATAGACTTGGAGATAAGTGTAGGGGAGACCTTCTTTTGTCTTCATGATTGTTTGTAGGGTTGCTCACTCATCTCATGCTTTGGAGCTTATGGAGGAGGCCCTTGTATCCGGTACACTTCGTTACTATAGTGATTTTTCATTGACACCTTGTGCTTAAACATGATTTCACTAATAGTTGTCCTTTCCTTAACTTGGGTTAAGCAAAGTCTATTCATTGTCATAAGTGTAGGGGAAGTTTTTATACTTCCATGCTCTTAAACATTGAGGACAATGTTTAGCTTAAGTGTAGGGGGGTCTTCTATCGAAGTGACCTTACCTAGAACTTGTCATTGTCTTGCATGATAACATGGAAAATTGAATTTTCAACATTTTTCAAATTTTTGATCTACTTTGGCCAACAAAAATATGCATTCATAATTTTTGCATCAATCATTTTTCATTTGCATATCACATTTGCATTGTATATATTTCTTCTTTTGTTTTTCATAAAAATATATAAAAAGGAAAAAATATAATAAAACATGGTTTTAACAAGTTTAGACTTCTTTGACATATTAGGCCCGCTATGGATATTTTGACTCAACCCGAGTTTGCTTATCTTAGCACTCTCTAGCTAGTATCCTTAACCATGTAGTCCTTCATTGGTCTATTAGGCTAAGCATCCACCAATCTCATTATTTGAGATTTTAAATTTGTGGAGAATGGGAAATGATAGAGTTGAAGCAAGTGTAAAAGGGCTAGATAGACTTCATGGCAATTACTTGTGGCTAAACCCTTCTCTTCTTTGCCTCTATTTCTTCGCATGTATATAATTGTTAATAAATAATCAAGTACGGTTTTAATTTGTTTGTAATCTCTTATGCATTTTTGACTAATCATTCATGGTTGGTATGAGTACGTCTTAAGATTCTAAGTTAGCACGTTTTATGTGTACTAGACTTATGTCATGCTCCATATTTAGCGGGTGTTTTTCCTTTTCTTCTTTTCAAATTTTTTTGTGAGGAATAAAGAAAAATAAGAGCGGCTTATGAAAAAAAATGAGTGGCTAGAAAAAAAAAGAAAAAGAAAAAAAATAATGCAAGACTCCCAAGAGGGGCAGTGTGGTGTTAATTATAGTGACTATTGAGTTCCAATATTACCTTGACGGGTTGCGGGGATTCAATAGATTGCTCCAATCCAGTATTGCCTTGACGGGTTGCGGGGTTGAAGATCCAAAGTCTCAAAAAGATGGCGGATGTAAATTATTGCGTGAGTTTATTTTCCTTTCCTTAGCGAGTGTGTAGCTACTTATGAAAGCATGACATGAGGATTTTACACATAAGGCGAATGACTTATTACTCTTAAAACGGACTTATATTAATTGTGAGCGGTTTTTCAAGTAATGGATGAGAGGATTACTTAGGATTAAAACCGTGCTTCCTTATTTTTGGATTTTACACTTCTTATACTTCCCACTTGAATAATGACAAATTTGCCCACAAGCAATTTGCTCAAATAATAACCGGTTCCACATTTAATTGTCATGAATAAGTTGATGCACTTTTTACTTGTGAATGCAATGATCCCATTTTTAAGCTTGGTATGGGAAAAGTGAAACTTGAGGGTGATAAATGTCCATGGTACCCAAGCCCTAATCTAAGCCATTGAATTCTTTATGAGTTATTTCCATCATAACCATTTCAAGAAAAATAAAAAAGATATAGATAGAATTGTATTTTGTTCATTGCATTATTAAAAAAAATCAAATTCATGCATCATTTAGTTTAGAGTAGTGTAGATGCATCTCATATGGCCAAGGTGGGTTAATTATGAGGGAAATGTAAATTTGAGCTTTAATATATAATATTGCATGAGGACATGACAATGTTCAAGTGTAGGGGAATTTGATATGAGCTTAAACTCATATCCTTTTATCAACAAATAACCCTAAAACATGAAGCAAAATACCAATTTATCTTGCAAAAATAGTGTTATGTGGTATGTTTGTGTTTGTGTACACTTGTGTAGGTAAAAGGATACATTTTCAAGAAAACAAAGAAAAATCAAGCTCAAATGGATGAAAAAGACAAAGAAGGATCAAAAGTGACAAGACTTTGAAGTATAAGGACCTATCTTGACAAGTTGTCAAAGTTGAAGGACTAAAAGTGCAAATATTGTGAAAGTCAAGATTCAAGTCAAACTTGGTCAACTCTCAAGTCAACTCAGTCAAAGGACCATTTTATTCAAGAATGAAAGTTGAAGGACCAAATATGTCAAAAGAATGAAGCTCCTAGCTCAAAACAACAATTTGCCAAGTATAAGGACTAATTCTGCCAACATTTGAAAGTTATTCAAGGATTAATCCATGTGAAACCATTTCAGCCAATGAGAAGAGAGAAAACAAATCACACAGATCACCAACTCAGCCTTAATTAATTCCCACTCAGCCGCTTTGCAATTAATACCCAATCACAATTGGATCCGTGTGATCAATTTTTAGCCAATCACATGCTGACACGTGGCATCTTCTTCATCAAAAATATTCACCAGGATCGCGTTTGAGCTACAATCCATTTCATGAAAAGATTTCAACACCAAAATTGATCATTTTGAAGAGACGAACACAATGGTACAAGTCAATTAACATGAAGATCAATAATAAAGAAAAGCCCAAATCATTGTTCATACCTGCAAATGCAATTATGCAGAATTGTCCACGTGGAGAGCTGGGACTGGTCCTGACACGTCACCAACCCCAACAAACTCCTCCTTCATGCCTATAAATAGATGGATAGGACTTCATTTGTAACTGGTAGCTTAATTTTGTAAAAACACATAGTTTCTTAATTCCTTTCCCTTTCCTCCATTTTTACCCTAACTACTCAAGAGTCTGACAAACTCTTGAGTTAGTTAGTTAGTTACTTACCTTTTAACAACTTTGTAACCGTTTTCCATTAATAAAATTCAAATTTCCCATTTCCCGCCAAAACTGTTCTTCATATTCCTGCTCATTTCCTGCTGCTATTGGTTACTTGTGTTGCTGTTTTGTGTTTGTTATGATCATAGATTGATCATAACTTACTTTGAAGAAGTTTGCTAGCTGTTTGAGAAGATTCCAGTTCATTCCATTGATTTTTGAAGATTTCAAGCAGTTTGATGATGACTGTTGATTGTTAGCTGTTCTTGTTGATTGATTGTTGTCCTAGTGATAAGGTGGTGGTTATCACTAGGCTAAGAGAGCTCAGCGCTCCTCTTCTTCTCAGTGGTTTACTACAATAGGTTTTAAAGCTCTCATTTTTGTTCCACTGAATTTGTCAAATGCATGCTTTCTTTTCATAGTGTAATCTTGATGGCTGCATGATAAAAGTTGTTTAGAGTTGCTTATTGTTTGATTGTTGATTACTTGTAGCTTAATCATGTTTACTTGTTCTTAGATTTGGAATAAGCTTAGTTTTAGCTTATTTTTCAGTAGAAATTTGGTAATTGCATCTTATATTATCATTGCTGTTCTTAGTGCTTACTTTTAGTCTTAAATCATCTCATTTGGAGTATCAAATTTGGTAGTCAAAATTATTTGATACAGCTTAATTCAGTTCTTAAAAAGTCTTTGTAAAAGTTTGTAATATCAGTAAAAGGAGTGTTTGGGATTAGCTTAAAAAGAGTTTTCAAGAATAGAGTTTTGGCTTGTTAAAGTTCATTTGCAGTTAAAAGGTGATTATAAGGTGTTTTAAGTCATTTACCAGTCAAAAAGAAAGTCAAACAGGCAAATGGCATCTAAAATGTTTGGGTCATTCTTATGCAGTTTTGACATTTAGAACTTGTCATTTTCATTTGATCAGTATTCATTCATTACTAGATGAAATTGTACCAAATTTGTTCTGATTTGTAGCTTATATCATATAGATTCAGATTCCAAGAGCATTTAATACAGTTTTCAATAATCAGTTAGGAATAAGCAAAATTCAGATAAGCATACTTAAGTCAAGTTTCTGTAAATGAAAGCTGAAAATTTGTATCTCCTTATCCTCTTCATTAACATGGCCATTTTTCTTCACAAATCCACTTAAAACATTGAGTTACTTGATTTTTGAAAGTTTCAGCTTTTTGAAAAATAAGTTGGTCAACGCTTGGTCAACATAAGCCTATTTTCAGCTTAATTCAGATTCCCAGCTTATTTCTTGATGAAAAATGTTCTAGTTTGATTTCCCGTTCATTAATTGAGTTGCTTAATCAGTTTCAATCAAAAAATCAAGTTGTGATTGTCTAGTTTTTGCTACAGCTTATTTTTGGCTTATTGATAAGTGCTCATTTGCTTATTTCACAACTTTAGCCAATTTCCTTTTACACACGTAGCTTATTTTGGATTTAAATCATTTTGCAACTTGTCTCATTGAATTTGGTTGAGTAATAAGCTCAAACGAGCTTATTTTCATGCTTAACCCGTTTTTGGCTTAAAAAGTTCTTGAAATTGCAATTAGGTCCTTGATGTTTTAAACAGATTCTAAACTTGGCTAAATTTCCAAGTTTTTAGGGTTTGCATTTGTTAAGCCCTTGTAGTTTTGGAAGTTGTTATTTTCAGTTAGAAAGTTGTTAAGTTTGTTACATTTTGGCTAGTTGGTTATAAATTTTGCATATTTGATCCTTGTAGTTAACTGTTTTACACTTTTAGTCCCTAGACTTGTTAGAATTTACATTTCAAGCATTTATCTTTCCTAGAATTTACATTTTCAGTCCTTTAAGTTTCATATTTTACATTTTGAATTTTACTTGAATAAAAACTTGGTATTTGCTAAATGTTTTACATATAAGTAGGTAATATTTTTCCGTTTTGCAAGCATTTTTTGAATTAGCAAATAGAATATCCAAACAAGTGTAACAACCAAAAACAGTTAAAAACCCGATATTGGTTGGACTTTCCATTAGCAAGAACTGAGAAAAAACGAACTGCATTATACACAATTTCAGACATCTGTCCTAAAAACCCTTGAAAACATCCTCGAAGTTCGTGTCTTGAAGTTCCATAGAAACGAAACCCGAGCTAAATCGAATTAGGGTTTTCTACAAAACCCTAGTTTCGTAAATATTGGTTTTGAATTTATCTTGGTACGTGTACTCTCCAGAAGCAAGAACCCTTATTTCCAGTCCCCTAGGGGATCATGAGGTTTAGTTTTCAGTACCAAAAGGGTTCGTTTCCTAGCTTTGGAGTTATAGTGAAACCGAGACGAAATTAGGGCATCCTAGGACGTAAACTTGATCAAACCACCAATTACTTAGTAAGATCTGATTTAATTAGTACAAGTAACTCTTATTACATGTTAAACCCTGACCTAGTAATGCCAAAAGTTGAAAAATAACAAGTAGTTGGCTAAATGGTTAAAAACGAGCCCTAACGGGACGTACGGGTAAAAACCGTGCCATAATTTTGCTTAACTTGATTATGAACTGAATTTTCATGTTTCTTACTGTTAAATGATGTTACTAATTAGCTCATGTTAGTTAAACTCAATAGGTAATGTTATTTGATCAAGTGGTAAAAGTAGCCGAAACTCTCGTTGCTAAACTATCTTAAAAGTGCCTTAACTTTTGCTAAAAACCGACCATCCAATATTTCTCACGAAATTTTGACTCTAAATATTCATATTTCATTTGTCATAAACTTTATAATGCTCTTTGAACCAATTAAAAAGACCTAAAAATGAATTAGTTATCACACTTTTAATTTTATGATTTTATGTGAAATTTATGAAATTGTATGCATGTAAAATGGTAAACTTTAGAACACTTAGAATGTCAATAATATGAATTTATTAATAAAATGGTAAGATCATAATATAAATCAATCTCTGCAAAAATAATCATGGTAGAAGGATTAAAAACGAGTTTATAATTCATAAACGATAACTACGCGTAAAAATGACGTTTTTAAGAAAATCTAATTATATTTTATAACCCATGAAATTTTTTAATGAAATTTCATGCTAAACTTATAAAATTTATATTTCCTATTAATTTATTAAATTATTACATGCTTTTATAATACTTAAGATGATTAAGAAATAAATACGAAAGCGGAAACCGTAAACTTGAATTTTTACTTATAAAAAACTATGTAAAAGTTAATCGTTAATTTGTTATCAAAATTTAATTAAATTTAAATTTCTTTTACTTGAATCCATATCAACCTATCAATTATTTTATATAAACATGAAAATCAAAATGATAATAATTGATGAAACCCTAGTTTAAAAAGATAAAACCCGACTTTAAATAATTTAATAGCCGAAAATGTTTTATAAAACCTTACTCGTTATTATTCCAACCTAAAGCACCAACTAAGGAAGGGTTTATGCATGTACATTATATTTATATTACACATGGTTTAAGTGAACATTATTCTTATTAGGTTACTGGTAGATATCTACTTTGTTTCTACAACTACTTTTCGTCAACAAGGTGAGTTCTCTAGCCCCTATCTTAAATTATTTTATCAAACTGTGAGTTTTCCAGCCTTTTCTCAAATTGTTTTATCAAACTGTGAGTTACTAGCCCCTCTATCTTTTAAACTGTCCTATCCTATTTTGGGGTGAGAACATTGCTTGATTTATAACGCGTGAACACAAGTGAACTATTCTTTACTAGTTGATCTCCCCAAATGATAACTGCCCACGAATCATGAACCGTTAGTCACCTAGCTGGGTTACAGCGAAATGAGCGCGAATGTTATGGATAGATCTATCGGAGTTGACACTCCTATTTACTTTGAATGGGTGTGTTCAAGTAAATACAATTTCATTTGAAGACGACGGGTGACTAGGGTTAGTCACCTGCATGGGCACACACACACGGAGTCAGTTAGACTCGTTAACTCATCGGTGTCATGAGCTTAAATAGTAGTAAAGATAAACTGTGTGACTTTGTATGTGTTATATTGTCACAGGTGGATACGAATCTTGTGGTTCACTGAAATGATTTTTATTGTTTTCTTTAACTCAAACCTAGGAACTCACCAACTTTTTGTTGACACTTTAGCAATGTTTTTCTCAGGTATGCTACTATATGGAGTCTGCATTGTTGTTTTGGCATGTAGAGGTCGTTCTCTCGTATCAAGTCCTCTTCACGCCATGAAGTCGCAACCCAAATCCAGTCTTCCGCTGCAGTGAAATTTGGGGGTGTGACAGAATGGTATCAGAGCTCTTGATTATAGAGAACTAGGTTGCATTAGTAACTCTAGACTATAATCGGCTCTAAACTGCATGATAAAATAACATACCAACCATCTAGTGTTAAATAGTTACTATAAGATAAAAAATTTACATGTTATTTTCTTTAACAAGGGTACTAAGTGTTGCTATAAAAAGTAAACATCGTTGTGAGACTATGCATGGTTACCCATGGGTGTGGATGACGTAACCTAGTGGGTTGCAATCTAGTATTATAATAGTACGCAACATGTCATGCTCTATTTAGTTAACTGTTAATTAATGGTAAGATATAGCAAAATATGATACACATAAAATAGGTGACGAAAAGGAGGATGATATATGTTGTATCTAGAATATACATAGCCTGATCACCTAT
The DNA here is from genome assembly GCA_025667525.1 of Glebionis coronaria. Taxonomy (NCBI): domain Eukaryota; kingdom Viridiplantae; phylum Streptophyta; class Magnoliopsida; order Asterales; family Asteraceae; genus Glebionis; species Glebionis coronaria. The sequence goes on from CM046882.1 coordinate 542,055,414, forward strand.
GTATAATTCAGATGGGACAAGAGTGTACTCGTAGTAGTTATCACAAATACCAAAATGAATAAGAAGCACTCAAAATAAAAGTAATCATTTATACACTAAACGTATGGGAGAAATCATAAATTCTAAAAGGTCTAGAATGCCACTAACCACTTTCGTCTTCTTCTTGACAAATATCTGAACGTACGTGCCGCTTTGATTTCGGGACGAAATCCTCTAAGGTGGGGTGAATGTGACAACCCGTAAATTTGAACTCATTATTAATCCAAAGAATACGATAATTATCGCTACATTTTTTTTTCAATAAAACACTGTAAATCATAAATAAGGAGATATCTAAAAACTAACAAATGATATTATCACTAATAATACATATGACGTACTATATGATTATTTTAGTAATACAGAAATTTGTATGTTACGTATTTAATTTCTGCACATTGGAAAATAATTACTGTGTTATCTGAAAACCATGATTTACTCTAACTGGAGGCCATCCAACTAAAAGCTTATGTGTTTTATATATTTTGGGTTAAATGAATTATTTTAAGTTTATAGGTCATATAAACGTCAATAATATTTTATTTTAAAAGTTAACGTAAATTATCGAAATCACCGTTAATTATCAATAGAAAGTTATATCAACGTTCAACTCATGATTTCTTCAAAGTAATATATGACGAACTATAAAAAGTATATATTTGATATAGTTGTCACTTTTAATTTATTTTTAAGGTTTTGAATTATTTATCGAGGTAATCGTATTTTATTTATTATTTAATTATAAAATATCGTTTTATTGTCAAAATGATCACGAAAATGTCTAAATTAATTTTATCAACTAAAAACTAATAAAATTAATTTATAAACTTCATAATTAATCCTTTGAACTTAATTAAATTATTAAATGACTAGAAATTAACCAATAATTAATTTTAAAAGCCCATAAACCCAAATTAAACCCAAATAAATGTACCTAAACCCATGTTAACCCATAATTATCACTACTTAATACAAATTTCGTGGGTTTGAGTATGAAAAATGCTTAGGCCGTTTTATTTAGCTAAAAGATAGGAAACACAAATTAGGATAATTAGGAAATAATTATTTATTACTAGTATAAATTTTCTACAAAATTATTGACTTTCCTAAAGCTAAATATCCTTGTTTCCTGGAGATAAAAATCAGCCCATACCTACACATACCCTACCAACGTTTGTTTTTCCCTACAAACTCTCAAAAGTCAATTTCCTGCCTATCTACACACTGTTCTATCCTTTTTCTTCAATGGCAGCCATTAACCAAGATTTTCAAGCTTCAAAGATGATAGGAATATAGGATACAAGTCTTTTATAAATAGCTAATGCTAGTTCTAGTCTCAACATTCCAAAAATTATCCAAAAATCATTTGTTGATCTTTGTTTCTACCATGTTTCCTGTCGTCCCTCAACACCACCATAAACCACCATTGCCGCCACTATTACCACTCCTAATAACTAATAAAAATCAGTCCTATGACCCTTGTAAACAGCCCCTATAGCCTAAACCATCACGACCTCTAATTTGAAACCCTAGGTTTTGGATTCTTGCTCTTGTTTCTTGAATTGCAGCCGATACATCACACCATCATAAACCACCCTAGAAGTCGGTGTTGGAACGTCTAATAACCCTTAAACATCCGTCCTAAAAACCCTTCAAAACATCCCCGAAGTTCGTTTCTTGAAGTTCCATAGAAACGAAACCCGAGCTAAATCGAATTAGGGTTTTCTACAAAACCCTAGTTTCGTAAATATTGGTTTTGAATTTATCTTGGTCCGTGTACTCTCCAGAAGCAAGAACCCTTATTTCTAGTCCCCTAGGTGATCACGAGGTTTAGTTTTCAGTACCAAAAGGGTTCGTGTCCTAGCTTTGGAGTTATAGTGAAACCGAGACGAAATTAGGGCATCCTAGGACGTAAACTTGATCAAACCACCAATCACTTCGTAAGATCTGATTTAATTAGTACAAGTAACTCTTATTACATGTTAAACCCTGACCTATTAATGCCTAAAGTTGAAAAATAACAAGTATTTGGCTAAATGGTTAAAAACGAGCCCTAACGGGACGTACGGGTAAAAACCGTGCCATAATTTTGCTTAGCTTGATTATGAACTGAATTTTCATGTTTCTTACTGTTAAATGATATTACTAATTAGTTCATGTTAGTTAAACTCAATAGGTAATGTTATTTGATCAAGTGGTAAAAGTAGCCGAAACTCTCGTTGCTAAACTAGCTTAAAAGCGCCTAAACTTTTGCTAAAAACCGACCATCCAATGTTTCTCACGAAATTTTGACTCTAAATATTCATATTTCATTTGTCATAAACTTTCTAATGCTCTTTGAACCAATTAAAAAGACCTAAAAATGAATTAGTTATCACACTTTTAATTTTATGATTTTATGTGAAATTTATGAAATTGTATGCATGTAAAATGGTAAACTTTAGAACACTTAGAATTTCACTAATATGAATTTATTAATAAAATGGTAGGATCATAATATGATCAACCTCTGCAAAAATAATCATGGTAGAAGGATTAAAATCGAGTTTATAATTAATAAACGATAACTACGCGTAAAAATGACGTTTTTAAGAAAATCTAATTATATTTTATAACCCATGAAATTGTTTAATGAAATTTCATGCTAAACTTATAAAATTTATATTTCCTATTAATTTATTAAATTGTTACATGCTTTTATAATACTTAAGATGATTAAGAAATAAATACGAAAGCTGAAACCGTAAACTTGAATTTTTACTTATTAAAAACTATGTAAAAGTTAATCGTTATCTTGTTATCAAAATTTAATTAAATTTAAATTTCTTTTACTTGAATCCATATCAACTTATCAATTATTTTATATAAACATGAAAATCTAAAATGATAATAATTGATGAAACCCTAGTTTAAAAAGATAAAACCCGACTTTAAATAATTTAATAGCCGAAAATGTTTTATAAAACCTTACTCGTTATTATTCCAACCTAAAGCACCAACTAAGGAAGGGTTTATACATGTACATTATATTTATATTACACATGGTTTAAGTGAACATTATTCTTACTAGGTTACCGGTAGATATCTACTTTGTTTCTACAACTACTTTCCGTCAACTAGGTGAGTTCTCTAGCCCCTATCTTAAATTATTTTATCAAACTGTGAGTTTTCTAGCCTTTTCTTAAATTGTTTTATCAAACTGTGAGTTACTAGCCCCTCTATCTTTTAAACTGTCCTATCCTATTTTGGGGTGAGAACATTGCTTGATTTATAACGCGTGAACACAAGTGAACTATTCTTTACTAGTTGATCTCCCCAAATGATAACTGCCCACGAATCATGAACCGTTAGTCACCTAGCTGGGTTACAACGAAGTGAGCGCGAATGTTATGGATAAATCTATCGGAGTTGACACTCCTATTTACTTTGAATGGGTACGTTCAAGTAAATACAATTTCATTTGAATACGAAGGGTGACTGGGGTTAGTCACCTGCATGGGCACACACACACGAAGTCAGTTAGACTCGTTAACGCATCGGTGTCATGAGCTTAAATAGTAGTAAAGATAAACTGTGTGACTTTGTATGTGTTATATTGTCATAGGTGGATACGAATCTTGTGGTTCACTAAAATGATTTTCATTGTTTTCTTTAACTCAAACCTAGGAACTCACCAACTTTGTGTTGACACTTTAGCAATGTTTTTCTCAGGTATGCTACTATATGGAGTATGATTGTTGTTTTGGCATGTAGAGGTCGTTCTCTCGCATCAAGTCCTCTTCACGCCATTAAGTCGCAACCCAAATCCAGTCTTCCGCTGCAATGAAATTTGGGGGTGTGACATTATAAAGTATTTAGGATCTTTTAAACAAATTTTTGAAATACTGAATTTTCAGAATTTTGTACTTGTTATGCAAAGCAAGTTGTATATCATACGCTTTCATAACAACTTTTTTTAACAACCTATTAATATAACATTTTTAATCAAATTGAAATATCTTTTTATCTATTTATTATTTTTCTAATATAAACTTCACATATTTCTAAACTTTTATGTTATTTAATTCAATATCCATTTCAATAAAGAATTAACTTTTAGTTTTTTTCTTCATTTATAGCAGGTTTATTTTGATTTGATTTTTTACCACCATAAATTAATGCGATTACGAAATTTTCACTAAAAAAATGCATTTTATCACACGTTTTAGTACACACTTTCAAATTGCGTAGAAAATATTTTGAGTTTATTAACATATATGAATGTGTAAAAAATATGTACATAAATTAGTGTAGACAAATTTCAAAAAACCACACTTATATATGTATCAAATAAAACTTCACACTTTTTAGTATGGACAACTAGCTAACTTCTCCACACTTTCAGATGTGGATCTCATTTTGGGACACTAAATATCTCCACACACATCATGTGTGGAGATATTTGGTGTCACAAAATGAGATCCACACTTAAAAGTGTGAAAGTGCTAGTTAGTTTTTCACACTAAAAGGTGTTGACTTTTATTTGCTATATATATATATATATATATATGTGTGTGTGGTTTTTCAAAAATTGTCCACACTTATTTGTGTAGCAAATTTTTTAGACATTTATAAATGTCAAAAAATTTAAAATATTTTACACACTTATTGATGATGTATGTGAAGAAATGCTATATTTTTGTAATGTTTGATAGATAAGACAATAACATTTGTTTATTTCAAAAATCTCTTCCAAATAATCGCTGCCGCTTTATGTTGACAACATTCTAATATTACTAAATCCTTGACCACATTTTTTTGAGATCCTATGATTACTGTTAAGTTTATTAGCATGTTACTACTAAAGTTGATGCAAATTGAACCATGAAAAGAATATTACAATTTTGTTTTATGAAACAAAACGTTTTCCCTTTTAGTCGAAATATTAATGTATATATGATTATCAATAAAATATAATATTTATCGGGTGATAAACGTTCTCGTGGACTTTATTTTTCTCTATTGTATGTAAAGCCAAACCGTCATACTTTATTTGACATGTACCATGCTAGTATAGATTATCTAAAAATTACTATGAAGTACTCAAATAAATGCTATGTTTTGAATGGTATGATTTGAACATGTGAGTTATTTCTTTGTGATTCTAGCATTTCTTTAACGTAAAACAGTGCATTGTGAAGCATAAACGTCATATATGTGTATAAATTGTATTCATAATCGTTTCTTTTGTAAAACAAAATTAAAATCGGTAACTTTTTTTAAAAATGTTTCTTTAATAGAAAACATTCCCTTAATTTATTCTATTCTGTTTTTTATGCTTTTTTCTAAAAAGATCTAAAAGAAAATTTCGTTGGTAAAAGTTTTTAAAAAAATTGATGGAGAAAAATAAGATATAAAATTATAAGTGTCAAATTTGTAAACAAAATATTTTAAAAAAAAGAGGTTATAAATAAAACTTTAGTGGTTTAATTTTAAATAAATTAGATTTTGTTAAGTGAAAATTATAATTTTTCAAATTTTTTCAATAAGTTTAAAAAATTAGCAAATACCCATTACATTTTATAATTTAGTAATATCACAATCAAAAAATATTAAACATAAAATTGTCTTTTTATATATCTCTATAATAAACCAAAAATTTAAGTTAAATTTGATTTATTAATAACTCGTGCATGCACGGGACTTATAGTTAGTGTATTTGAGAAGCATTATATGGAACAATTTAGCATGCTTGAAATGTTGTTGGGTAAAACGATTTACTTGTTTTTTAGGTGGGCCTAGTCCTTGGGGATGTGGTAATACATCTAGGATATTATTCCATCGAAAGTACTTCCCTTTGGATGCAGGAATTGCGATATGGACTAAATATCCTATTCAAGCCAAGTAACTTACGCCGAAGACTCGTGATAAATGATGATTAAGATGAGATTCTGCATTTTTGAACCAAGAAACACTCGGTTTCTATTTCGGTTGTAGGTGTAACCAACCCCCTATTAAAGATATGGCAGAAACAAATAATTTTTCTCTTTCTATTAATGTAACATGTTAGTAATTTTTTAAGTTGAATATTTCTTTGAATCAGGTTGATTTTTCTCTTCCTTTTATCAGTATATGAGTGAATTAACAAGTGAAGGTACACATTTTTTTTAATAAAGTCAAGGTACACTTAGCATTCCCAACAAGTCGAGGTACACATCATTTATCTATATGTATATGTTAGAGAATAAATATTATCCAAGACCGACTTGTGGGTTAGATCTATTAGGATTTGCTAATATGTTTACTCTTTATATTTATGGTGAAATTATGGACCTTCTTTCTTTTCAGAACCCTTTTTGGAAAGTACAATGCAAGACACAAGTTATTTCTCTTCTTTTCCTTAGGAGCTTTATTCTTATTGTTGGTTGGTTGATTTCGTGTGTCTAAGCCCCTTTTCTTTCTCACTTTAGCACTCTTTTCCTTGTTGAGATCAAGTTGTTTTTTGGTGTTACTGGACCATTCATGATTTTTGGTAGTTCCTTCATCAATGAGGGTATCAGATGGATTTTGGTTGTCACTTGGCGCCTATATATCATCCCTCATCCATTTCATTCTATCATCCATCGATTCCATTCCAAAATCATTGCGCCATTCGGTTTCACAATAATCATTAAAGTTATTTTCATTGGTATACACATATCCTTATCTCCCATTCGGTAATTTTGCCTTCAACTCCTTCATCACTGAGGGGATCAGATGGATTTTTTTTTGTCATTTGGCGCTTCTATATCATCCCCAGCCCATTTCATTCCCTCATCCATCGATTCCATTCTAAATCGCCGCACCGTTCGGTTTCACCATAATCATTTAAGTTGTTTTCATTGTTATACACGGATCCTTTTATCTCTCATTCCATCATTTTGCCTTTCCATTCCAACATCATTGCCTAATTCCGTATTTTTTTTAATTTGTATCCCCATATTCTTTAGGATCATCTTTAGAGTCTTCCCCGTTGTGGGGTTTAGGTGGATGTTAAAAACAAGATTATATGCCTTTATACACATTCTTGCATAATTTCTTCTTCTGTTCCACATATTTATGTGTGGTTCATATTTCTTGCATAGTTTTTTTCCCCTCATTCCTTTGGCCGACTTTATGACTAAAAGTAGCCGCGAAGCCCCTTTTTGAGGTCTTCAATTAAAAGTTGCTTGTAGCCCAGTTCCGGCTCATGAAACTTTAAATTCGAAAAATTAGATAGACCTACCTAAGTAAATAAGATTCTTTGATGACTAAATGACATGTAGTTCTCATATGGCGTTAACATTATATCCTCAGCAATCAAGATACCTCTGATTGCATCAAACTTATTCCTTACTATGTTCTTGTTTCTTTGGCTTGTTTTTCTCTAGTCTCTTTATGCTTGACATCCAATACTTATTAAGAGGGGTGTCTCTATCCAAGTTAAAATATGAGTCCATCCCAAAATAGCCTTTCGTATCTTTAGAATTCTTTCAAAGAAAAACATATCAAAGAGCCAGTATGGTCCATAAGGATCATATTTTATGTATAAGCATGTAATCAACCTAGAATGAGAAGTAGTACCCCATTCAACGTCGTTCAAGTTACTAGGACTTAGATCCTCTATAAATTGTAACAAGTAGGCGGGATAATCAAGTTGATTTTCACAATCAGGAAGAGTGGTACTACCAATTAGGTATAGTAAATACGTCTGTATAGGATAATTGATCGTCTCCTCAGTTGCATCTTTTAGAACTACCACAAAAGTTGTTCTTAGCTATTTTTAGGCACTCTCATTTCCCCATTTTCATCTTTGTAAGGAAAGCCAAGATAGTTTTCGTAAAGTAACTCTATATCTTTATCCTCACATTAGTGTCCTGCTATCAATAGGTATTTCCAGATCTCGTCAAATTGTCTCTTTTCGAGATGCGTTTTCACATCTCTTCAAATTAAGACTATCAAAAAGGGATTTGTTTTTTTAAACGTAATTTATAAAAATGTATTGAATTCTACAAATGGGGAAAGGAGCATGTAACTATGATCTTCGCAATCCATGGAAATTGGATCCCATGGTCCAAGCAAAATTAGAAGGATCATTTTTTGAATCAATTTCTGAAGAAAAAAAATAGTAGATTATAGATAGTGTCACATTTTTCAAAGATTCGTATACAGTTGTTATGACTAGAAAAAAATACATTCGGCCTAAATGGAGATGTTGGTTACTTGATGTGTTTAGGTTGTTTGGAATACCTGTGGATGATATGCCACTAATATGTGAGGATATAAATATTGAGTTCCTTTGAGAAAAATATCTTTGCCTTCCTTACAAAGATGGAAAGACGGCAATGAGATTTCCTAAGCATGGCTGAGAACAACTTTTGTGGTAGTTCCAAAAGATGCAACTGAGGAGACGATCAACTATCATGGACGACCGTGTTTACTATACCTTATTGGTAGTACCATTCTTCGGGCGTATTTCACAATCAAGAAGAATAGTACTACTAATTAGGTATAGTAAATAACTAAATACGCTCGTACATGATAGCTAATCGTCTCCTCGCTTGCATATTTTAGAACTACCTCAAAAGTTGCTCTTAGCCATTTTAGGTACTCTCATTGCCCTCTTTTCATCTTTCTTAGGAATACCAATATATTTTTCGCAAAGGAACTCGGTATCTTTATCCTCACATACTAGTGGCCCGCCAACCACATGTATACCAAACAACTCAAACATATCTTGTGACACAAAGTATAATTCAACATCGTCATTTAGGTCGAATTTAATTCTCTTAAGCCATAGAAATTGTATATGGATCTTTGAAAAATGGGACATTGTTTCTAACCAACTAATTTTTTTCAGAAATTGATTCAAAAAATGCTCCTTCCAATTTTGTTTGGACCATGGGATCTAGTTTCCATGGATTGTGAATACCAAAGTTACATGTCCCTTTCCTCATTCGTAGAATTAGATACATTCCTTTAAATTTCCTTTCCAAAACATAAATCTCTTTTTGTTAAAAACTTAAGTTGACGAGATCTGGAAACACAGCTTGAAAAGAGATGACTTGACGGAATCTGGAAATACCTATGGACGGTAGGCCACTAATATGTGAGGATAAAGATATTGAGTTACTTTGCGAAGATATCTTGGGATTCCTTAAAAATATGAAAATAGGGCAACTCGAGTGCCTAAAAATGGAAGAGAACAAATTTTAAGGTAGTTCCAAAAGATGCAACTAAAGAGACGATTAACTATCATGTACGGGCTTATTAACTATACGTAATTGGTAGTACCATTCTTCATAAGGGACTATAATCGGGAAAAACTGAAAAATGTATGGAAAATCCGTGAAAACCACACCAAATCCATGGAAATTCAAATTTCAATAGGTTAAGATTATTTTGAACCTGTTTTGGTTGGCTTTAGCATGCGTTTTCGGGTTTGGATACGTTTTGATGTTATTTGAATGATTCAAGTTATTCGATGAAGTAGTTGTGTCTTCACCAAACTAGTAACCTCGCGATGACACACCACAACATGATATTAGAGATATGAGTGAGCTCCAACAACATGTAGCATTATTCGATCAAGACAGCTATTACATTGCTTATCCCTAGGAAACTTACAAAGCTGGATAGTATAAGCTAATCAATAAGTATTTGATATTGCATGTAACCAACTCGTGCTTAACTATACCAAAACATAGCTTAGAATAAATATTGTCAATCAATTATTTATTTAGTCGAACTTACTATTAAGGTCCCTTTACAAAATCGACCAAAACAACCCAAAGAGACTATACAACCGGGCAAAACTGAAAAATGTCTGGAAAATACGGGTAAACCACACCAGATCCGTGGAAATTTAAATTCCAATAGGGATTGATCGTTTTGACCTTGTTTTAGTTGCCTTTATCATGTGTTTTTTGGGTTTGATACGTTTTCACGATATTTGAATGATTCAAATTATTCGGTAAAGTAGTTGTGGCTTCACCTGATAAGTAACCTCACAATAACACACCCTAATATTGATTATTTTGGTATACTATCCACCTATGATTTATTTACCTGAACTTACTAATAAGATCCTGGTACAAAACCGACTAAAAAACCCCAAGAGACTATAACCGGGCAAAACCGGACAATGTGTGAAGAATCCGGGAAAACCATACCAAATCTATGGAAATATGATTTCCAATAGGGTATGATCGTTTTGACCCTGTTTTGGTTGGCTTTAGCATGTGTTTTTCGGGTGTGGATTCATTTTGACGATACATGATTGTTTCAAGTTAGTTGGTGAAGTAATTTTGGCTTCACCGAAAAAGTAACCTCGCTATGATACACCACAACATGATATAAGAGATATGAGTGAGACCCAACAATATATATCATTATTCAATGAATAAATTTATGACATAGCTTATCCTCATGAAACCTCCAAACCATAGAAAGGGTACGTAAATATTATATATTTGATTGGAGGTTTATCTGTCAATCAATTATTTATTTAACCAAACTTACTAATAAGATCCTTGTACAAAACCGACCAAAACAACCCAAAGAGACTATAACCGGGCAAAACCGGACAATGTCTAAAAAATCAGAAATCACACCAAATCCATGGAAATTCAAATTCCAATAAGGTATGATCATTTTGACCTTGTTTTGGTGGGCTTTAGCATGTGCTTTTCAGGTTTGGATACGATTTCATGATATTTGAATGATTCAAATTGTTCCATGAAAAAGGTTGTAGCTTCACTAGGCAAGTAACCTCACAATGAAACACCATAGCATGATATTAGTGATATATGTGAGCTCCAACAACATGTAGCATTATTTGATCAAGACATCTATGACATTGCTTATCCCTATGAAACCTACAAAGGTTAATATTATACCAAACTAATCAATAAGTATTTAACATTACATGTAACCAACTCCTGCTTAACTATACCAAAACTTAGAAAGGTTAGAGTCAATTTTCTATTTTTGATTAGTGGGTTTTTGTCAATCTATTATTTATTTACCTGGACTTACTGATAAGATCCTGGTACAAAACCGACCAAAAGAACCCAAAAAGACTATAACCGGGCAAAACCAGACAATTTTTGTAAAATCCAGGGAAACCACATAAAATGCATGGAAATTACAATTCCAATAGGGTATGATCATTTTTACCCTGTTTTAGTTGGCTTTAGCATGTGTTTTTCGGGTTTGGATACGTTTTCATGATATTTGAATGATTCAAATTATTCGGTAAAGTAGTTGTGGCGTCACAAGACAAGTAACCTCGCAATGACACACCCTAACATGATATTAGAGATATATGATAGCTCCAAAAACATGTAGCATTGTTCGATCAAGACAACTATGACACTGCATATCCCTAGGAAACCTACAACATTCAAATATCCCTAGGAAACGTACAAAGGTACATAGTATATACCAAACTAATCAATAAGTATTTGACATTGCATGTAACCAACTCGTGCTTAACTTTGCCAAAACTTAGAAAGGTTAGAGCCAATTATGTATTTTTTTTATTAATGGGTTATTTGTCAATCTATTGTTTATTTAACTGATGAGACTGCAATTATACATAGTTTCATCGTCCAAATCGGGCTTGAAACTCTTAAAATATCATTAAAATAACCCAAAATATGCTTGTGTTTGTTCATTGTGTATTTTAGGTACATATATCGTGAAATCAACAAAAGATTACAAGAATCAAGCAAAAACGAACATGGGAAACGAAGCCGCACAAAGAACCGGACCCGAGTATTGATTTTCCAAAAATACCCTTGAAGTTTGAAGATTTGTCAAGATTGTTCCCTCAATTTTGAAGACTTGTCACAAATAACCCTCCACTATTCATTTGTACAAGATTTATCCTTGGAGATTGAAGACATGTCAAAAAGAAGTCCTTGGAATATGGTCAAATTACAAGAAAGATCCTTGAAACAAGTTTATACAAGTTTTTGTGGCCAAAATGAAAGAAAGTAAACTTTCATATAAAGGGAAATGCAAGTTGAGGCTGTTGAAACTTGAAGTGACAAGAATATGGGACATGAAGGACCATTTGGGGTAGACACATAAAGTACAACCCACCACTCCAGCTGCCATGTCATCCACTTACTCCCACCATCCACTAAAAATCGTCCACCTCACCACTATGGCCACCTCACCCCAGTCAAACTAAGTCAAAATCACATACACCTGTTTATTAACTAAAAACACGTGGGAAACATTTTTCAAAATACTAATCCAGATTAAATTCCCTATTCATCATCACTTTAAACACATAAACCCTAATTGGGTTTTGCTAATCCCTTCATAATCAAACCTAAAACACTCCAGATCCTTAATTTAACACCCACTAAACCAAACCCACTTCATAAACCACTCACCCGGTGACCCAAATGGCCCCCACACGTGTCCCCTAATCCTCCATTTTGGGCAAAATCAGAATATTGCCAGTCCATCAATGGCTAACACACTAAACTTGTTGGCTAAGGAGTAAATAAACGTCTATGATCATTCCACCCAGTTGGCACATCAACATCACTTCACAAGACGGATTTGATAAGATTTCAAGGATCAAGACCAAGGGACTTTTTTGGGATTTCAGTGATTAGGGTTTTGTATTCTAGATCCTTCCATGTTTATGTATAAATAGAGGATGTATGTGTCCCTATTTCAATGTTCCAGATTTTTTTTTCAAAACTTTGTAAACCCTCTTTGTTGAATAGTTAAAGTAACATTTGGCCTTGCATATTTTGTTAAACTTCTGAGTTCCAGTAGTGTAGCCTTGTTATTAAACTCGTCTCTTTTAAATTTATTCACTTATTATTTCAGTATTTACCAAAATAGTTTTTTCAAAATCTTGTTTCTTTTTTGTTAAAGAAATTTTGGGACCCAAGCTTTATAAGCTACTTGTTTATGCTTGGATTGACACACAAGCATAAACAAGTTTATAAGGATTGTTTGATTTTAGTTTGTTTAAAAAGGTTTCAAGTGGGATAAAAAAATCAATTTTCTTAAATTTTTATTAACCTCTTACTGTAGCAAAGCTACAAGCTTTCAGCTTGTAGACTTTTGGTTACAAGTAGTGTGTTCCTTGGTTTGATTTGTTTTGTGCAGGTTACAAGTTCCATTACAAAGGCCTCATTCCATTTTCTTTGCTTTTGAAGATATTGGGATTCTTTCTTTACAGCAATATTAAGCCTCAAGCTCACCATAAGCCAAATTTCATTTACTTAGCTAAAAAGGAGATGGCAATCAGCCATGGAGGGGTTTGGATGTGAATCCCTCAAGGTAAAGCTTGAACCCTTATTTTTTGCCATTTTTGTGATTTTGGTTAATGTGTGAAGTTTAGTGTTTGCTGAGCTTTGTTGTCTTTTATGGTTTAGATAGCTCAATCTTTTTAGGTCTTACATGTTCCAGTAGGATTAGACAAGTTTAGTGTTAATTTTAATGAGTTTGCTTTGTTAAAGTTAAAATCTGTTGGTTATAGGGGTGTTTGGATTTGTAGGTTAGGCTTAGAGTTTGACAGCTTTTTGGCTTAAAATCAGGTTGAACATACTCTAATAGTTAAATATATGTTGTATTGATAGTTTGCTTCGGGTAATATAGGATAATATAGAGTTTGCATATCAAAGAGTTTGGTAAAAATTAGCTTAGATAATCAGTTAGCTAGAACTAGTCAGTTTTAGTGATTTTTGCTAAGAAATCTTGGAATCTGTTAGTTTAAGGGATAACCTAGGATTGCTAGTTGTTGCAGTGTAGTTTTGTAGTATTTTGTGAGAGTTGTGGTGATTTGAAATTCGTCTAATTGCACACTAGTTCAGCAGATTGTGCCCAGACTTTAGGTTTGCATCAGTAACTGATTATGTGCTTATGTTGGGTTTACTTCTTGAAGGATCTTTGAAGCCTTGATCACAATACAAAGAGTGTGCGGAAACCAATCTTTATATATAAGAAGAACAATAGAAATAACCAAACATCCAAGCCTCAATATATTAATACGATCACTCTTAATAGTGATAGGGTTTTACAACCTTGAAGCTATAACAAACAATGAGATAAATGTGTAGAGAATGTGTGTGTGTAGAAGTGTGTTTATCTCTACACCCTAGGACCTCCTTTTATAGTGCAAGGGTTCCTAGGTGGTTACAATATAATTAATACTTACCTAAGTATTATACATTAATATCCTTTAATAGTTTCCTAAACAAACTTGTAACCTTCTCATCATAATCAATATATTTAATACTTTCCATATAAATAGGAAGACTAAATATTTGATCTTATCTTTTACAATCTTCCTTGATCATATCTTCTATAATATTCTTTCAACTTTATAATACGACCAGGAGGAACAAAGTACTCCAGTAGGAACTGCTATATGACCAGGAGTAACGTCTAAATACTTTATTCCTAACAATCCTCCCCTAAACTTGAATTTAACCTGGTTGAGTTCAAGTTTCCAAGTAGATGTGCCACCAATAAGCATGAAGATTGGAATATGAACCACAACAGCAACAATCTCACTTGATAACACTAGATGAAACACAAAAGTAGTTGCTGATACACTAACTGCTGAACTACTTTAAAGCTTGAAAACATCTGCACATGTTGAATCTTGACAGCAACAGGAGCAGATTTGATAAGCCTTTACCAAGTAGCTACTCACTCTTGGGCTAGCCAGCCTTTTGGTGGAATCATGACATCACCCTGAGAGACTAGTACCCAGTCCAACTCTTGGAACGTGAATCATCGGTGAGTTGGATTACCCTGATGATTTTAGGCAAACCATCATAGCCTTCAACGGATTTGATTAAAGTCTTTACCAGAAGTCGTACCCTTTCGGACTAGCCAACTCTTAGCAATAAAGCATCGGTGAGCTGAAAACCCTATAGCTTTGAGCAAGCTATTACAGCTATCAACGGATTTGAGAATATCTTTACCAAGAGACGTACCCCCTTGGACTAGCCACTTTTCAGTCTAGGACCAAGGCAAGTGAAAACCATCCAATTTTAGGTAAACTGGCAACCATCAACGGATTTGAGAATCACACCAGAGCCGTACCCTCAAGGTGAATCAACTCTTTCTTGTCTGTGAAACATGGTGAGTTGAGCACCATTTGTTGTGTGGGGGCAGCCAACACCTAAGTACCAAACAGAAATAGCCCAAAAAGTGAAATATATACAAAGGTATTTTGATTCGAAAGTTTCTATTTTTTTAAATTTTTTTTTAAGTTTTTATTTTTATTTTTATAACCACTCAAAGATTATGAGTCAACCAGCAGGAACGTAGAATACATCAGGAAGAACAATGGTCCCCCAAAAGCAGGATGAGTGCAACCACGAGGAACCATTGGTCGACTAGGAGCAACTTAGTTCTACTAGGAGGAACCATATCCACCAGCATCAATGTCAATCTGCAAAATTGATTAGACAGAAAAACACAAGAATATACACAGTTATACATACAACAAGCCTCCCCTTAAGCTAAAACCTCCCCTCAAATAGAGCTAAGTATCCACCATCAAGGAAGTCCCCCTTTTTTCATTCTAAGACTTTTCTTTTCCTACAAAAAGTTAGTTCACACAAACATAGAAAAATACAAAACATATCAATTGACAATCACACTTGCTGAAATAAACACAAACCAAGCAAAGATTAATGCTTATGGAAGTCCCAAGCTAAGACAGACTTAAATCTTCCAAAAACATCAACATAGTCATATCTTGTTAAGGTTTTTTATGTACTATTTGATTTGGAGACATGTTGTAAATCATCTTGTTTAGGTCTCCAAACCCACCGAGCTAAGGCCTTAACAATATTAAGCTTTGTTTTTGACCGTGTAGACTCAACCCTTGTACCCTTAACATTATTAAAACAGCTTGGTTGTGGAATTATGTTATTTTTAGGATTGGGGTGAGAAAATCTACCAAAGTTCTTGTGATTCACCTGTCTTGAGTTATTCCACACTGGTTTAACCTGTTGTTGATCATTAATCTTTCTTTTGTGTTTACAAGTATAGTGCAAGTGATCAAAACTACCACACACATAACAAGCCTTATTTTTGAACTCAAATTTATCACCTAATTTCTGAGTCATCATGCCATTCCAACCTCTTTGATTACCTCTAGGACTCTTATTGTTTTTCCTAAGGTTATCTGCTTTCCTTTTACTTTCATTCTTAGCCCAAACAGATTGAGGGTAGAACTTAGGTGATTTAGCATTTAAGGTAGACGTGCATGAGGCATATTTACTAGTCACGGGTTCAATTATAACAGGTTCAGGCATAGACTCAAGTGTTTCAACACTAGAGTCGGACTCACAAGAGTCAATGTCACTAGTCTTACGTTCTAAAGACTTGTCACTAGAGTTACAAGAGACAAAGTCATTAGACACAGAATTAGTTTCGATTGAGCCAGTGGACCTTGTACCATATGTCATTTGTGATTCATCAAAGTCAAAGTGGTCTGAGGTAGGCGTGTATGTCCCTGTGAGAGGTGGAGGAACAACATGCATCTCTGCAGCTGGTTTATACCTATTGAAAACAGGCCTACCCTCCAGATCTTCAGGGTTAGTATCAAACACACTAGACAAAGAGGAGTCAAAAACATCATTTGGCCCTAGATAGTTTTCAAATCCTAAGCCCATTTTGGTTCTACCAGACATAGAGCTATCTACTAATATGACTAAGTTTTTAGATGAATTTTTCCATTTATCAAACCTAGCCAAAGCATTATCTAGTTTAGTCTGTAGCTCCTGCTTCTCTTTATTTACCTTAGTATTAAGCTTTTCAGAATATGTCAATAGATTAGTTGTATTTTCTAAGTCAATACTTAATACCCTTATCTTATCTTCATAGTCTAATTGAGTATTTTGAAACCACTTTTTCTGTTGTTCCAAAGTTATTAGAGCTCTTTTGTATGACTGAACTTCTAAGAAATATTTATCATTTTGAGCATCTAAATCAGAACATTGTTTTTGAAGATCATCATATTTTTGTTCACAATTTTCAGAACAACTAATTACTACATCATAGTTGTTATAAGCATGAATTTTATTTTTTAATTTAGCATTATATTCTCTAACTTCAGATTCTGTCATAAGAATTACCTCATTGTCTGGAATTGAAGTTCTGCACGCCATGTCTTCTTCAGCAACACGAATGTAGAAATCTTGTTCTTCTCAATCAAAGCTTCTCAACGAGGCTCTGATACCACTTGTTGGGTTTACTTCTTGAAGGATCTTTGAAGCCTTGATCACAATACAAAGAGTGTGCAGAAACCAATCTTTATATATAAGAAGAACAATAGAAATAACCAAACATCCAAGCCTCAATATATTAATACGATCACTCTTAATAGTGATAGGGTTTTACAACCTTGAAGCTATAACAAACAATGAGATAAATGTGTAGAGAATGTGTGTGTGTAGAAGTGTGTTTATCTCTACACCCTAGGACCTCCTTTTATAGTGCAAGGGGTCCTAGGTGGTTACAATATAATTAATACTTACCTAAGTATTATACATTAATATCCTTTAATAGTTTCCTAAACAAACTTGTAACCTTCTCATTATAATCAATATATTTAATACTTTCCATATGAATAGGAAGACTAAATATTTGATCTTATCTTTTACAATCTTCCTTGATCATATCTTCTATAATCTTCTTTCAACTTTATAATACGACCAGGAGGAACAAAGTACTCCAGTAGTAACTGCTATATGACCAGGAGTAACGTCTAAATACTTTATTCCTAACAGCTTATCTAAGTGATTTTGTGTATTGGTATGTGTGTTTTTATTGTTTATCTTGACTCCCTACACTCAACTAAGTGTAGGGGTGCCTTTGGTTTCCAAATACAACAAGAAACAAGCATCAGAATCTCCATAATCGTGTTACTGTATCAAGCAGTGGGAACCAACGTACCCACTGACAAGAGGGTGTCTATCTACTGTTGGGTTTTAATAGTTCAAGTCTGGTACCACTTTTTATCTTAATTTGTAGGATAAAAACATTTTTCTTAGATTTGGTTAGTATTTCTGGGGTGCTAGGTCATTGTTTATCAAGTTTTATAAAAAGAAAAAGAAAAAAAAGTTTTAAAAAAATTTAGGCGTGGCCAGGACTCGAACCAGCGTCACCACGACCACAACACATACACCTTACCGCTACCCTAGGGACTTTGACTGGTAAGGTTGTGCAAACTCTTATACTTAAGGGGTTTTGTTTTTAGCTTATATAATTATAATCCGAACCTAATAAGCTGCTTAAAAGCTTATTTAGGTATAGATTCTAGCTTTTCACATTTTTATTGTGTTTTCGCCATAGTTAAAACAATATTATTGATAGATCTTTTATAATACATTCAAATTTACATTTAATTACACAGCTGTAGAAGGCAAGCGAGCAACAAGCTGCGCCGCAAGCCCTTTCTGAATAGCGAAACTAATTATATGAAAAACCACATCTGTGGATTTAGGTGTCATAACGTTGTTATTCATAACGCGCTGAATTCTCTTCAGAAGCTCTACCGCTTCAGATTAAAACCATAGTTTAAGATTTTTTTGAATATTTTTACGTTTATTAATTAATTTTTTTATCATTATTTTCATTTTAAATTTTGAAAAATAGTTTTAAAATAGAAAAAAGTGTTTTAAAAACTTAGAAAAATAATTTTAATTTTTAATTAGTTTATTTTAGGTTTACATCCAAAAAAGTTTTCATTTTCACTTTTTTGCATTTTATTAATTTTTGAGTTTTTTATTAAAATTTAAAATTTAATATAAAATAATTTAAAAGTTCTTGGAAATTTTTGTTTTCATTTTTGTTTTATTCATATTTTTCTTAGCTTAAAATAAAGCTTTGGTGATTTTTAGAGTACTTTTATTTTTTGTCGCGTTTTACGATTTCGCATGTTTTACGTCGTAGAGTAGTTTTTAGCGTAAATCGTCTTTATTTTCTTTTATCTTCTCATCCAAAAATGACACTAATCCAAACTTGATTTTATATTTATTGGCACACTCATACACACCTCCGCCGAGAACGAACTTGGACTTTTCGTTTTTACGGTTTTCCTAAACCGTATCGATTAATACTTGCCCGCTTCATACGCGTTTTTCCTAAAACGTGTACGATTTTACATACATCATTAACCGAACTTACTAATAGGATCCTTGTATAAAACCGACCAAAACAGCCTAAAGAGACTATAATCGGGCAAAACCGGAAAATGTATGGAAAATCCATGGAAAATAAAATTCCAATTGGTTAAGATCGTTTTGACCCTATTTTGGTTGGTTTATCATGCGTTTTTCGGGTTTCGATACGTTTTATGCAATATTTGAATGATCAAGTTATTTGGTGAAGTAGTTGTGTCTTCACCCACAACATTGCTTATCCCTAGAAAACCTACAAAGGTGGATAGTATATACCAAGCTAATAAATAATTATTTGATATTGAATGTAACCAACTCTTACTTAACAAACAAGTAACCATGTGATGACACACCACAACATGATATAAGAGATATGGGTGAGCTCTAACAACATGTAGTATTATTCGTTCAAGACAGCTATTACATTGCTTATCCCTAGGAACCCTACAAAGGTGGATAGTATATACTAAGCTAATCAACAATTATTTGATATTTGCATATAACCAACTCTTGCTTAAATATGCCAAAACTTTGAAAGGGTAGAGTAAATATTGTATCTTTTATTGGTTGGTTATTTGTCAACCAATTATTTATTTAACCAGACTTACTATCAAGTTCCCTGTAAAAAATCGACCCAAACAATCAGAGAGACTATAACCGAGAAAAACCGGAAAATGTTTGGAAAATCCGGGGAAACCACACCAAATCCGTGGAATTCAAATTCCAAAAGGGTATGATCGTTTTGACCCTATTTTTGTTGGCTTTAGCACGTGTTTTCGGGTTTAGATATGTTTTTACGATATTGGAATGATTCAAATTATTCAGTGAAGTAGTTGTGGCTTCCCCAGACAAGTAACCTCGCAGTGACACACCGTAACATGATATTAGAGATATATGTGAGCTCCAACAATATGTCTCATTAATCTATCAAATACATATATGACGTTTTTTATCCCTAAGAAACCTACCAAGGTGGATAGTATACCAAAACTAATCAATAAGTATTTGACATTGCATGTAACCAACTCGTGCTTAACTATACTAAAAATTAGAAAGGTTAGAGTCAATTTTGTATCATTGATTAGTGGGTTATTTGTCAATCTATTATTTATTTACTCGAACTTACTAATAAGATCCGGCTACAAAACTGACCAAAACAACCCAAAGAGACTATAGCCAGGCAAAACCAGACAATGTCTAGAAAGTGCGGGGAAACGACACCAAATCCATGAAAACTCAAATCCCAATAGGATATAATCGTCTTGACCCTGTTTTAGTTGGCTTTAGCATGTGTTTTTCGAGTTTGGATACGTTATCACGATATTTTAATGATTCAAGTTATTATGTGAAATAGTTGTGGCTTCACAAGACAAGTAACCTCGCAATGACACACCCTAACATGATATTAGAGATATATGTGAGCTCAAAAAACATGTAGCATTATTCAATCAAGATATTTATGACATTGCTTATCCTAGGAAACCTACAAAGGTGTATAGGATACCAAACTAATCAATAAGTATTTGACATTGCATGTAACCAACTCGTGCTTAACTATACCAAAACTTACAAAAGGTTAGAGTAAATTTTGTACCATTGATTAGTGGGTTATTTTTCAATCTATTATCAATTTAACCAGACTTACTTATAAGATCCATGTATAAAACAGAACAACGCAACCCAAAGAGACTATATCCTGGCAAAACCGAGCAATGTCTGGAAATCCATGGAAATTCAAATTCCAATAGGTTATGATCATTTTGACACTGTTTTGGTTGGCTTTAGCATGGGTTTTCTGGGTTTGGATATGTTTTGATGATATTTGAATGATTCAAGTTATTCGGTAAAGTAGTTGTGTCTTCACTAGACAAGTAACCTCGCGATTACACACCACAACATGATATTAGAACTGAGTGAGCTCCAACAACATGTAACATTGTTGGATCAAGAAATTTATATTACATTTCTTATACCTAGTAAACCTACAAAGGTGCATAGAATACCAGACTAATCAATAAGTATTTGACATTTCATATAACCAAATTCTTATAAAGGTTAGGGGAATTGTTGGGAATAAATTAAGGCCAGATCACTTGAGCGCTGACAAGAACAAAACAAGCGTTGACAAGAACAATACAAGCGCTGACAGCTCAAGCGTTGACAAGTTAAAGTCAGCGTTGACACATTGAAGACAAGCACTGATGGAAGATATATTCTACACGTTTATTATATTCTAGAATACTTCCAGCAAGGATAGGAATGACAATGTATTTTCTATATTTATCTTTACCTAGAATAGCTGATACGTAGATTATTGTACAAGGCTTCTTATGTCTATAAAAGAAGACCTTTAGGTTAATGTTTGATATAAGTTTTCATTCGTAAACTACTTTCATTGTAAGCAAGTTTGATATTGATAATCAAAGTGAAAGTTTGTTTATATCATTGTGTGTTCTTGTTTAAGTGTTAAATTCCGCATAACACTTAGATTCATAAACATATACAAAGGTTTCTCTACGTGTATTACTTGATCTAATCTCGTATACACAAAGCTAATCGATCTAAGTTTGGGATCAACAAGTGGTATCAGAGCTTGTTGAGGAACTTTTGATCTTAAAGAACACTAGAACCCTAAAAATCACCAAAACCCTAATTTTCTCAGAAACCCTAACAACATCATGTCTGAAGCAATAACCTCCTCTTCCTCAGCGTTACCAAACATCAAGATTCCTATGCTTGATGCAACCAACTTTGACTTGTAGAAGTTCAACTTTGAACAATATCTGGGGATCTACGACTACACACTCTGGGAGATTATTGAATATGGAAACACATTCGATAAGGCTCAAAAGATCCTTAATGCCATTGCTCAAAGAACAGCTGTTGTTGGATGTCCTGGAGAAGATAAGAAAGAAAAACCTGGAGATGGTAGAGCTGTGTCTGCTGATGACATTGCAAAGAAAAGGGTTGACATGAAAGCCCTAAATATTTTGAAAGTATCTTTGGGACAAGAAAACCAGCATAAATATAGAGGCTATGAATCTGCTAAGGATCTTTGGGAAGCTCTTGAAGTTGCATATGGTGGCAATGCAGACACTAAGGAGGAAAAGAAAAAGCAACTTCTGCATGATTATGTTGTCTTCAAAGCTCAACCCAATGAGGAACTGAGTAGTGTGAGAAGCAGATTGCTTGACATTACAAGCAAGTTGTCCTTCATGGGGACACAAGTTGGTGAGGTTGACATCAATGCTACCTTTCTTAAAAGTCTTGGTGAGGCATGGAAGATTGAGGCAAGATCTATTCTTGCCAACAATACTTACAAGAGCTCCTCGTTGGATGACATCTACAACAAACTAAGGCTGTTGGAAGATGAAACTCTTTTAGAACATGGAAGCAAATCTACCAACAGCAACATGGCCTTCTTCTCTCATAGTGAAGGTCAATTCAATCAGAAGGACTCTTACATGCATCCAGTTACTGGATCATCATATGTCAGCGCTGGAACAAGTCCTGTCAACGTCTCCTATTCAGACGCTGACACATTCAAGAATGACTCCCCAAGAGTTAAACCTGCTGGTTTGGATTTGGATACTGTTTGTGCTTACATTGCTTCTCTGCCCAATGGTTCAGTGATTACATATGAGGACCTTGAGAAGATAAGTGATGAGCACTTGGAAGAGATGGACATCAAGTGGAACATGGCTCTTGCTAGTATAAGAGCAAACAGGTGGAACAGAAGGTTTAAGAAGAAAATGACCTTCAATGCTAAAGACACAGCTGGATTTGACAAATCCAAAGTTGAATGCTACAACTGCCATCGTATGGGGCACTTCATGAGGGAATGCAGATCTCCTAGAAGATCTGATGCTGGTAAACCCCCAAGTCAGGTTGTTAAAGCTCAGGATTCCAAAGCTATGGTTGCAGTTCAAGGAATTGATGGCATAGGATGGGATTGGAGCTATCTGGCTAAGAATGTTGAAGAGGATAAAGCTTTAGTTGCTGATATTGAAGAAGAAGAGCATGTTGAATATGCTCTCATGGCACACTCCTCCTCTTCATCTGATAATGAGGTATATGATGACGCTTTTTGTAGCAAAGGTTGTAGGTTAAATACTGAAAGACTTAACAAAGAGGTGTTAAAATTAAAAGATGATATGAGTACTGAAAGATGTAAATTGTCTAATTACCAACTAGCTCTTACTAAAACTGAGAAAACCGTTTCTGAATACAAGAAAATGGAATTTGATTTAAAAGATAAAATTAATATCTTAAAACATGAGTTGGAGACTAGTATGGATATTAGAAACATCATGGAAAGGGTTAATGGTGAATTACAGGCTAATTTAGATGAGGCCATTAAGAATAAAGATAATGTTGGCCTCAAAATTCAAAGATTTGATAGAGCCACCCAAACCCTAGGAGACTGTGTAGCTAAACAAAGGGATCCTAAGGACATGACTGGGATTGGGATGAATGATTACTCTTTGGTTCCACCACCAGCTGGTGACTTCTATGGTGTCCAACAAAGGGACTTATCTTGGATTGGTTTGCCAGAGCTCCAAGAGGAGGAATTTATTCCTCCACCAAGAGTTGTCACTCCAGTTGAAGAGTATCAACAAAAGTTGACTGACCTGAATGAGTGGAAGAAGTCTAACCCTACTTTATTTGTCAAGTGTGGCTTGCTATGTGAAAGTCCTAACGAGTCACCACCCATTAAGATTACTAAACCAATCACTGGTAAAGCTGTTGACCTAGGCTCAAACACTGTTAGAAGACCTACTATTAAATATGCAGAGATGTATAGGAATACTAGGTCTCCCAAGAGCCAAGTTAGCAATCATGGAGCAGGCTTCTTCTCTTCTAGACCTAAGGTTGTGTCTAGAAAAGCTTGTTACACATGTGGTAGCTTTTCACACTTGGCATACAAGTGTGTCAACGCTCCCAAAGCCAGCGCTGACAGGAACAATTTCAGCGCTGACAGGAACAAAGTCAACGTTGTTAGGAAGTCAAACGTTGTCAGACCCAAACCTTGTGTGCAGCAAAGTCCACAAGTGATTAGACCTGCCCCATTCTTTACTAGAAGGTCTAACACTCATGGACAAAGACCTTTTCAAAAGACAAACACCTGGTCAAATAGGCAATGGGTTTCTGTAGCAAACCCTAGGTTCAACACTGACAAGGGTAATTTCAGCGTTGACAAGACAAATTCTAACGCTGACAGAAATGTGACCAGACCTAAATATTTGCAACCACAAGGTAAGAAGTCTAAAGCTTCTTCAAGCTTAACTTGGAGACCCAAGAAAGATCAAAACCCTAATGATAATGGGATTTCAATGACTTGCAACAGATTTAATTACATTTCAAAGGTCATTACAAAACCTATTGGGGTTAACTGGGTATTTCATCCTAAGAAGGATGAGAATGGGGTTGTTATGAGAACTAAGTATGTTCTTATTGAACAACCAGATGAATCCAAGTCTTTTGAGACTTGGGTTCCCAAAGAAAACTAATTTGTTTTCTTTATGTGCAGGGCATTCAACGACAGGTCAATGATTATGGATATTGGGATAGTGGATGCTCAAGGCACATGACAGGGAAGGAAGACTATCTGACGAACTTCACTCCTATTAAAGATGGTGATAAGATTTACTTTGGAGGAGGATATGGTACTATCACAGGCAAAGGAACCCTTCTCACCAAGAATCTGCGTTTTGAGAACGTCTTCCTGGTAAAAGAACTTGATTACAACCTGTTTAGTGTATCACAAGTTTGTGATAACAAAAATAAAGTTCTTTTTACTGATACTGAGTGTTTGGTGTTAAGCAAGGATTTTAAGATCCCTGATGAGAAATATATTGAGTATAGAACACCTAGGCATAAGGACATATATAATGTTAATTTGAATGGGATTAAAATGAACAATAATATGTCTTGTTTTTATGCTAAGGCCTCAGTAGATGAGAGTAATTTGTGGCACAGGAGACTAGGGCACATAAATTTTAAAAATATAAATAGGCTTGTGAGGCTTGGTTTAGTTGATGGTTTGCCTGAGAAGGCCTTCCACAATGACCACTCTTGTGTTGCATGTCTTAAAGGCAAGCAGCACAAGGTCTCATTCAAGTCCAAACAGGTGCATACTAGTTCCAGACCTCTTCATATGCTTCACATGGACCTCTTTGGTCCAACAAATATAGAAAGTTTGAATGGTAAGTCATATTGCTTTGTTATCACAGATGACTTTTCTAGGTTTACTTGGACATTCTTTCTAGCCATGAAGAGTGACACAACTGATATTCTAATTGATTTTATCACTCAGATTGAGAAAAGGTCTGGCAATGAGGTTAAAATGCTTAGGAGTGATAATGGTGGAGAATTTAGGAATAAGAAGCTAGATGATTTCTGTGCCAGGAAAGGAATTACTAGGCAATTTAGCATTGCTAGAACCCCACAACAAAATGGGGTTGCTGAGAGGAAAAATAGAACCCTAATTGAAGCAGCCAGAACAATGTTGGCTGATGCTCACTTTCCTATAGCCTTTTGGGCTAAGGCTGTTAATACAGCTTGCTATGTGCAAAATAGAGCATTGGTTAACAAAATTCAGAACAAAACACCTTATGAGTTACTTTGGGGTAGAAAACCTAATATTGGTTTTCTCAGACCTTTTGGTTGTCATGTAGTAGTATTGGATACTAGTGATGCCTTAGGGAAATTTAGTGCAAAAGGTGATGAGGGCTACTTCATGGGGTATTCAGTCCAGAGCAAGGGTTATAGGGTTTATCTTAAAGAGGACAAACGTATAGTTGAAAGAGTACATGTTAGGTTTTTTGAGAATAAACCTAGTGATCCTGAAAGTGGTCCAAATTGGTTGTTTGATTTGGAACCCTTATCTAGAACTTTAAATTATATGCATGTCACTAATCCAGACATTGTGAAGGTAACTTCAAATGTTGTGGAGGAACAAGTTGTTGATGTTTCAGGTACACAGGTTAATGAGAGGGTTGGATCACAAGCAGAAAAGGCATCTCCTATATTAGAATATGTCACAATTCCCATTTGGACAGATGCTTTTGCTGCTGCTGGACAAGATAATGGTGATTTCCAAGTACCACCAGATACAAACATGCATGGTCCTTCAGGCGCTGACAAAGGCAAATCTAGCGCTGACAAGACCAATTCAGACGTTGATGGCTCAGACGTTGACAACAACAATTCAAGCGTTGTCAGCCCAAGCGCTGACAAACAAGATTCAGGCGTTGACAACAATTTTTCCCATCTTTTCTCTTCAAATTTTGAACAAGGTGAACCTTCCAATTTATATGAAGAGGTGCATCCTCATGTTGATGTAAGAGAGTCTGATGAAGAAGATATTGGCAACATGGAGCATGAGGTTGAGGACACCAGACTTTTTGAAGGAGGAGTTCTCACTTCCACAATGAAGAATCACCCCCATCCCAGATCATTGGTGATATTATGACTCCAGTTCAGACTAGAAGATCTCATCAAGGTCTTGGTGGGTTTATTGCCAATATACACAAGAAGGTTGATACCCCTCTTGTGCAAGCATGTTTTTTTGCCTGTTTTCTGTCACAAGAGGAACCCAAGAAAATATTTGATGCTCTCAAAGAACCAAGTTGGGTGGAAGCAATGCAGGATGAGCTTCACCAATTTGCAATTCAGGATGTTTGGGAGCTGGTTGATTGTCCCAGATATGTCAGACCTATAGGGACAAGATAGGTTCTCAGGAACAAAAGAGATGAAAGAGGCATTGTGGTCAGAAACAAGGCAAGGTTAGTGGCTCAAGGTTATACACAAGAGGAGGGGATAGACTATAAGGAGGTCTTTGCACCAGTTGCAAGGATTGAAGCTATTAGGATTTTTCTAGCCTATGCATCCTGCATGGGCTTCACAGTCTATCAAATGGATGTCAAGAGTGCCTTTCTCTATGGCACCATTGTTGAGGAAGTCTATGTAATGCAACCTCCTGGTTTGAGGATCCAGAGCATCCAGATAAAGTGTATAGAGTCAAAAAGGCTATGTATGGCCTTCATCAAGCCCCAAGAGCATGGTATGGTACTTTGTCCACTTATTTAGTGGACAATGGATTCAAGAGGGGCACCATAGATCAGACACTGTTTACAAAGAAGAAAGGCAAGGATGTGTTGCTTGTGCAGGTCTATGTTGATGATATCATTTTTGGGTCTACTGATCCAAAGATGAGTGAGGATTTCTCCAAGCTTATGACAGACAAATTCAAGATGAGTGCTATGGGGGAGATGAACTTCTTTCTTGGTTTACAAGTTCAGCAGAAAGAAGATGGTATCTTCATCTCCCAGGATAAATATGTTGCTGAGATCTTGAAGAAATTTGGCTTTTCTCCACATGAAAAGAGGGCTACTACTCCTATGGATAGAGAACACCCTTGGGGAAAGATTGGAGATGGAAAAGATGTTGATGTCAGGCACTATAGATCCATGATTGGATCCTTGATGTATCTTACTGCCTCCAGACCTGACATCATGTTTGCTGTGTGTGCTTGTGCACGCCATCAAGTGACTCCCAAAGAATGTCACCTTTATGCTGTGAAGAGGATCTTTAAGTACCTAAGATGCTATCCTAGTCTTGGTTTGTGGTACCCAAAGGATTCACCATTGGAGCTGATTGCATATTCAGATAGTGATTATGGAGGTGATAAATTTGATAGGAAATCCACAACTGGTGGATGTCAGTTTCTTGGGAGCAGGTTGATATCTTGGCAATGCAAGAAACAAACAGTGGTGGCTAATTCTACAACTGAAGCTGAGTATGTTGCTGCAGCTGCATGTTGTGGCCAAGTGTTGTGGATTCAGAACCAGCTGTTGGACTATGGGTATAATTTCATGCATACTAAAATATTTGTTGACAATAATAGTACTTTATGCATCATTAAGAATCCTGTACATCATTCTAAAACTAAACACATAGAAATTAGACACCATTTTATAAGAGATTGCTTTGAAAAAGGTTTAATACAACCAGATAGGGTTGACACTGAGGAAAATGTGTCAGATTTATTAACTAAACCTTTTGATGCTGGGAGATTTAAATACTTGGTGACAAGTATTGGAATGGTCAATCTCACATAATATGTGTTTTGGAGTCTTTTTGTAAAAGTATGTACAGGATGATGCATTATTATTATTGGTCTTATTGATGATTTAGATTTTCCACTATATTTTTCTAACACTGACAAAGGTTGCTTGAACACTGATAAGTGTTTTTGTAACGTTGTCAGCAATATAATTGTCTAACGCTGACAAAGCTTCCCTCAACGCTGTCATGTCTTATCGGGGCGTTGTCAGCAACAATGTTAGTTTTGTGGTTTTCAATCTAAATGTGCAGATGGTGTTAGCAGTATACCATTGGATACAGAGTTGCTTATGGATCAATGGAGAAGCATTTGGACAAGTTTTTATTTATGGATGATGGTTGGAATGTTTCATTCCTATCTTGACATAAATTTTTATGTTCATGCATGATTTTAGCAAACCTTTTGTATCATAGTTTAAGGGGAGGTTTTAGGAACCTTTAGGATTTTTGGGTATCCATATGATACTCTTATCATAATTCTAGATTGTGTCCACAGGTGAGTATGAGTTAGTTTTACTAAATCATGAGGCACTGTAGCATGCAAAGTTGATATACTGTGCATGCTGCCAAGACAGTTTTGGCCTAGAATTGGTTGTGGTCTGTTGGGAGACTTGGGAATAATTTTGTTATGGGAATTACCTGGGAGTAACAAAGAATTTTACAAGATAACTTGGTTGTTAAGAGTTTTGGTTAGCAAGGGACACTAGAGGATTGTTATGTCTATCTTGCTTATGCAAGTGTGCATAACTGGACAGTGCTTGCCGCCCTATAATAATTATCAGCTTTTTGGTTATCTTCTCTAGGATAAATTACTTTGTTAAGGTCATTTTTCATTTTTAAACATTTTTATTTTTGGACACTGACAAGTATTTTTCCAAGCGTTGTTGTGACCAAATTGGATGCTGACATGGCTATAGGCAAACGTTGACAAGATTATAGCCGTTGGGCGTTGATAGGTTATTTTTGACCGTTGACACTCAATGGGACCTACCCAGTTGTTACTTTTTGACATATTTTTAGGCCGTAATTTTAGGAGTTGTTACTTTCATTTAATGCATGAGATAACTTATAACTTTTTCAATATTTTCATGATTGATTTTTGAAAATACTTGCCTATTTTTGGGCCTATCACATGCATCTTCTTCTCCTATAAATTTGGCACCTATTTTAAACAGGGTATCTATAATTCTTGTCTAACACATTTTTCTCTTATCAACTTCATCTTCTTCACTTAAAATTAACAGCTTTCATCAATGGCACTAAAGTTTAAACCAACAGAATTGGAATTGGGGTTCAGATCTCAACACAACATTATTGCATATCTTGACGCTGATGATACTCTGTTTCCCCAATACACACAAATGGTGGCGTATTTGAACACATCCCCTTTAAGGTATGCTCTTTCTCATGCACCGCTCATTCCAGTCACACATATTAAACAGTTTTGGAACAATGTTAGTTCCTCAACAGTTAATAGAGTGACCACATTGACTTCTATTGTTCATGGGAGACCTTGGGTGGTTACTGAGGCTTTGGTACGCCAAGCCTTGCATCTTGATGATGCTGATGGTATAGCCACCTTTCCCATAAATGAAATAGAACAAGGGCTTAGGGCTTTGGGATATCCTTTTCCTTATGAAGGTACTCTAAATAAGTATCATAAGCAGGAATTTCCCCCAGCCTGAAAGTACCTCATACATGTCCTCCTTCAATGTTTGAGTCCCAAATGTACTGCACACAATGAGATCAATAGATCCATTGCCAGCGCTATTGTGTGCATTGCAACAGGGCAAAAATTTAATTATTCTAAAATGATTTTTGAGGGCATGTGTAAAAACAAGGGGAACAAAATGACTTTAGCTTATCCCCGTTTTCTGCAAATGGTTTTTGATGTCCAAGGTTACTGCTCAAGGGATCACAATGATTTTTATAAGATCCCTGAGCAAAAGAAAGCTATTTTTATGAAGATGAACTCACCACCCCATCGTGACCTACCTTTAACCCAACCTATGCTTGCTGTTATTGCAGCAGCACAACCCCAACCAGACCCCCAACCACAAATTAACCCTCCACCACAACTTGAACCAATCCCTAAACCTTTACCTTCACCTGAACATATGCAAATTGACTCAGAATCCTTCAACGCTGACACACTCAATGTTGGCGTTGATGTGCCTATTTCCAACGCTGACACACAACCTTCACAAACCCAAACACCCCTTAACCAACCCACATCCACTCCATCTTCTACACCATCTTCCACACCCCCTGAATATAGGTTGATGAAACACCAAAGGACTACTGGAGTGTTCTCCTCTGGTGGTCCTAGCCATGTAGCAGAGAGAACCACCACCACAAGTGTGGCTGGTGACCTGGATGAGGCTGGGACTATTGGTTCTGGCTTAGATGTTGGCCAAGGCAGTCCCACCATCATTAAGTCCTCATCCATGCCCAATGAATCTGACTTGGGAGGTCAAATCCCCATTTTAGAAGAGGGCAGACTGGAACCAATGACTCTTATGGAATTGACGGCAGTCTGCATAAGCTTGCAAAAGCAAAATGCAGACTTAGTACAAGTTGTCAGCTCACAAGGCCTTGAACTCAAGCAATTGAGGGAGAGGATTGTTGTTTTGGAAAGTGATCGTGCTAGGAGGGATATGGAGGAATCTTCCAAAAGGGAGGAAGATCCAATAAATCTAAGTGATAAGGGCAGCCAGGATGGTCAATCAATGGATGTTGCTGAGGCCCTTACAACTTTGAAGAAACAAACAGGTTTTGATACGTCCTTAGTCTCTCCTACCAACTTAAATTTATCATTTACAGATATGTTGAGAGAGGTTACAAAAGGCGCTGAGGGAGGATATTTGGACGTTGACAAGGAAAATTTGGATGCTGAAAGAAGTATTTTGGGCGCTGATAGGACAAAGTTGGGCGTTGACAGACCTGCACATGAAGGTGATGTATCCCAGTCATCATCTATCATCAAGGAGGTTTCTACTCAGGTATCACCATCTACCTTACCAACCATTGCACCATCAGATAAGGGTAAGGGTATAATGGTAGAAGAGATTGTTCCAAAGGATGCAGCTCAAGTTGAGTTTGATAGAAGATTAGCTGCACAAATCATGGAACAGGATAAAAAGGAGTCACCATTTGTTGTGACTTCAGAAGAAGGAAGTGATGGAGCTAGCTCAGACTCAAGTGTGATGATTATAGAACCAGAAAGGCTTGAGTATGATGATGAGTTTGCTAAGGAGAAGCTGAGAGAGTTGAAGTTGCAGGTTGACTTTGACATGCCAGAGGTGGTTCAAATGTATCATGCTTGGGAAGACAGATGTATGGAGAATCCAGACTTGACCATTTCAGATCAAATATGGGGTTTGGAGATTCTTCTTAGAGTTCAGAAAGATTGCCAGGTAATTTTGAAACACAAGGCAAGCAATATTCTCTCAAAATTGAGAAGGGATAGAAGGGAGCTATACTTTATGTTGCTCAGATGTCATGGAGTTGGATGGACTTATCAAAAGTTGAAGGCATTGACATTTGATGAATTGGAAAGCAAGGCTTATCCTATTTGGGTGAGAGTGCAGGAAGCAAACACTCTCAGACTTCTTTCAGATGAAAGAAAGGAAGAACTTGCAGAAGAAATGGAACTCAAGAAAGCTATGATTGTTCCCAGGCCAATGAAGAAGGGAATTTCATTTGAGTTTCCCAAAGATATGGATCCACTATATCCAAGTGAAGCAGTCATAAGAAAGAGCCTCAAGCTCTCACCATTAGAAGCTTCAGATATGGTGCAAGTGTTACCATTAGATTCCAGAAATCCAATTGTGAGCTATGAAGAAGATGAATGTGGATTTTGGAAGATTGGAAGATTTGGCAAGGAGGTACACACTTTTACCACTCTCATATCTTTGTTTGCAAGTTGTGATAGAGAAGACTTGGTGGACCTTTGGAGGTTGCTGGAGACCAAGTATGAGGCTGAAGCACCAACTTCAGCTAATGGAATAAAACTTTGGACCACATTCAAAAGAATGTGTGGACCAATAGATGAGGATCCTGCAATTTGGAAGGATCTTGAAGATGACCTCAGTGGTCTTCAATGGAGGTTATATTCAGCTGCTGGTGTATACCATTTGAGTTCTACAAAGTTTGCTGAGTATCTACTTGTGGATGGTCAGTATTTCATATCCAAAGCTATTTTGGAGAAGATGAAGGACACTCAGCTGGAGATAGATTATTCAAGTGACGTGGCAAAAGATTTGATTAGATTTATTCATTACCAATATGAGAAGGTTTGTAAGATTCCTCCTAGTCCTTAATGCTTCTTCGGAAACTTGATCATAAGAGTGGATATCAAG
Source organism: Glebionis coronaria (assembly GCA_025667525.1). NCBI lineage: Eukaryota > Viridiplantae > Streptophyta > Magnoliopsida > Asterales > Asteraceae > Glebionis > Glebionis coronaria. Next base: position 542,088,115 of record CM046882.1, read on the forward strand.
TTTAGGGGAGGATTGTTGGGAATAAATTAAGGCCAGATCACTTGAGCGCTGACAAGAACAAAACAACTGTTGACAAGAACAATACAAGCGCTGACAGCTCAAGCGTTGACAAGTTAAAGTCAAGCGTTGACACATTGAAGACAAGCACTGATGGAAGATATATTCTACACGTTTATTATATTCTAGAATACTTCTAGTAAGGATAGGAACGACAATGTATTTTCTATATTTATCTTTACCTAGAATAGCTGATACGTAGATTATTGTACAAGGCTTCTTATGTCTATAAAAGAAGACCTTTAGGTTAATGTTTGATATAAGTTTTCATTCGTAAACTACTTTCATTGTAAGCAAGTTTGATATTGATAATCAAAGTGAAAGTTTGTTTATATCATTGTGTGTTCTTGTTTAAGTGTTAAATTCCGCATAACACTTAGATTCATAAACATATACAAAGGTTTCTCTACGTGTATTACTTGATCTAATCTCGTATACACAAAGCTAATCGATCTAAGTTTGGGATCAACAGGAATTTTGCATCTTTGATTAGAGGGTTATTTGTTAATCTATTATTTATTTAACCGAACTTACTGATAAGATCCCTATACAAAACTGACAAAAAAATCCAAATACACTATAACCGGGGAAAACCAGACAAGGTCTTAAACATCCGTGGAAACCACACCAAATCCGTGAAATTTCAAATTCCAGTAGGTTAAGATCGTTTTGAACATGTCTTGGTTGGATTTAGCATGCGTTTTTGGGGTTTGGAATTGTTTTGACGATAGTTGAAGGATTCAAGTTATTCGGGGAAGTAGTTATGGCTTCACGAGACAAGTACCCTAGCGATGACACACACCATGATATTAGAGATATGAGTGAGCTCCAACAACATATAACATTATTTGATCAAGACAACTATTAAATTGCTTATCCCTTGGGAATCTATATAGGTGGATAGTATACCAAGCTAATCAATAAGTATTTCATATTACAGGTAAGCAACTCCTGCTTAACTATACAGAAACTTAGAAAGGTTAGAGTAAATATTTTATCTTTGATTGGAGGGTTATTTGTCAATCTATTATTTATTGAACCGAACTTACTAATAAGATCTCTGTACAAAATCAACCAAAACAATCTAGATAGTCTATAACCGGGCAAAACCGGACGATTTCATGAAAATTCGGGGAAACCACACCAATTCCATGGAAACTCAAATTCCAATAAGTTATGATCGCCTTGGCCCTGGTTTGGTTGTGTTTAGCATGTGATTTTCGGGCTTAGATACGTTTTGATAATATTTGAATGATTCGAGTTATCCGGTGAGTTAGTTGTGTCTTCATCGGACAAGTAACCTCGCGATGACACACCACAACATGATATTAGAGTGATCAGTGAGCTCCAACAACATGTAGCATTATTCGAACAAGACAACTATTACATTGCTTATCCCTATGAAACCTACAAAGGTGGATAGTATATACAAAACTAATCAATAAGTATATGATATTGCATGTAACCAACTCTTGCTTAACTTTATCGAAACTTAAAAGGGTGAGAGTAAATATTGTATCTTTGATTCGAGGGTTATTTATCAATCTAGTAGTTATTTCACGGAACTTACTATTAATATCCCAGTACAAAACTGACCAAAATAACCCAAAGAGACTATAACAGGGCAAAACCAGACGATTTCCTGAAAATTCGAGGAAACCACACCAATTCCATGGAAATTTATATTCCAATAGGGTATGATCGTTTTGACCCTGTTTTGGTTTGCTTTAGCATGTGTTTTTCGGGTTTGGATACATTTTCACTATATTTGAATGATTCAAATTATTCGGTGAAGTAGTTATGGCTTCACCAGACAAGTAACCTCGCAATGACACACCCTAGCATGACATAAGAGTTATATGTGAGCTTTAAGAATATGTAGCATTATTCGTCAAGATAGCTATGACAGTGCTTATCCCCAATAAACTTACAAAGGTGGATAGTATACCAAACTAATCAATAAGTATTTGATATTGCATGTAACCAACCTGTGCTTAACTATACCAAAACTTTGAAAGGTTAGAGTCAATTTTGTATCTTTGATTAATAGGTTATTTGTCAACCAGTTATTTATTTACCCGAACTTACTGATAAGACCCCGCTATAAAACCAAAAAAATAACCCAAAGAGACTTTAACTGGGCAATACCGGACATTGTCTAGAAATATGGGGAAACCACACCAAATACGTGAAAATCCAAATTCCAATAAGGTATGATCGTTTTTGACCCTGTTTTAGGTTGGCTTTGGCATGTGTTTCTCGGATTTAGATACGTTTTCATGATATTTGAATGATTCAAATTATTCAGTGAAGTAGTTGTGGCTTTGCTAGACAAGTAACCTCGCAATTACAGACTGTAACATGATATTAGATATATATGTGAGCTCTAACAATTTATTCGATCAACACCAATGTTGCAACCTTTCTGATTTATGTAAAAGCGATTAATGACGGTCAACTATGATCAACGACGGTCAAGGGAGGTCAAACTTGCCAGAAACCTGCAAATCTTGCCAACAATGACTAAAAGCTCACTGTAAACTTGTGTTTATCATTTATAGCAACTATTTATATGTATGATAAGTTGGATTTTAAGAATAATATTGCCGAAAATACCAACAACTTGTTAAAAATACCCAAAACTTACCGGAAATACCCAAGATTTGCTAATAATGTCGATCCGATTAATCACTGATTAATCCCGCCTAGAACGATTACAAGTTACAAGGTGGTCGACCAGTCGACTAGCTATTCATGATTTTTGCAAGCTTCGTCAAGACAGTTATGAGATTGTTTATCCCCAAGAAACCTACAAAGGAGAACGGTATACCAAACTAAATAATAAGTATTTGACGTTGCATGTAACCAACTCGTGCTTAACTATACAAAAACTTAGAAAGGTTAGAGAAAATTTTGTATCTTTTATTAGTGGGTTATTTGTCAATCTATTATTTATTTAACCGAACTTACAGACAAGATCCTTGTACAAAACTGACCAAAATAACCCAAAGAGACTATATTCGGGCAAAACCGAACAATGTCTGGAAAATCCATTGAAACCACACCAAATGCGTGGAAATTATAATTCCAATATGTTATGATCATTTTGAAACTGTTTTGGTTATCTTTAGCATGGTTTTTTCGGGTTTAGATATGTTTTGACGATATTTGAATTATTCAAGTTATTCGGTGAAGTAGTTGTGTCTTCACTAGACAAGTAACCTCGCGATGACACACCACAACATGATATTGGAGATATGAGTGAGATCCAACAACATGTAGCATTATTCGATCAAGATATCTATTACATTGCTTATCCTTAGGAAACCTACAAAGGTGCATAACATACCAAACTAATGAATAAGTATTTGACATTGCATGTAACCAACTCGTGCTTAACTAAACCAAAACTTATAATGGTTAGACTAATTCTTGTATCTTTGATTAGTGGGTTATTTGTCAATTTATTATTTATTTAACCAAACTTACTAATAAGATACCTGTACAAAACCGAACAAAAAAATCCAAAGAGACTATATCCAGGCAAAACCGAACAATGTCTAAAAATCCGTTCAAACAAGAACAAATCCATGGAAATTCAAATTTCAATAGGTTATGATCGTTTTGACACTATTTTGGTTGGCTTTAGCATGGGTTTTTCGGGTTTGGATATGTTTTGACGATTTGAATGATTCAACATATTCGGTGAAGTAGTTGTGTCTTCACCAAAAAAGTAACCACGCGATTACACACCACAACATGATATTACAGATATGAGTGAGATCCAACAACATGTTGCTTTATTGGAACAACACATCTATTACATTATGTATCCCTAGGAAACCTACAAAGGTGCATAGTATACCAAACTTATCAATAAGTATTTGAAGTTACATGTAACCAACTCGTGATTAACGTACTATACCAAAACTTATAAAGGTTAGTGTTAATTTTGAATCTTTAATTAGTGGGTTATTTGTCAATCTATTATTTATTTAACCGAACTTACTGATAAGATCTCTATGCAAAATCGACCAAAACAACCCAAAGAGACTATAACCCGGCAAAACCGGACAAGGTCTTGAAAATACGTGGAAACCACATCAAATCCGTGGAAATTCAAATTCCAATACGTTAAGATCATTTTGACCATGTTTTGATTGGCTTTAGCATACGTTTTTCGGGTTTGGATATGTTTTGACAATATTTGAATGATTCAAGTTATTCGGGGAAGTAGTTATGTCTTCACCAGACAAGTAACCTCACGATGACACACCACAACATGATATTAGATATATGAGTGAGCACCAACAACATGTAACATTATTCGATCGAGACAACTATTACATTGCTTATCCCTAGGAAACCTAAAAAGGTGGAGAGTATACCAAGCTAATTAATAAGTAGTTTATATTGCATGTAAGCAACTCGTGCCCGAAACTTTGAAAGGTTAGACTAAATATCGTATCTTAGATTGGAGGGTTATTTGTCAATCTCTTATTTATTTAACCGAACTTACTGATAAGATATATGTACAAAACCGACCAAAACAACCCAGAGAGACTATAACCGGAAAAATCGAACAATATCTAGAAAATCCATAGAAACCACACAAAATCTGTGAAAATTCAAATTCCAATAAGTTATGATCGTATTGACCCTCGTTTGGTTGCGTTTAGCATGTGTTTTTCGGGTTTTGGATTTTGACAATATTGGAATGATTTAAGTTATTCGGTGAGTTAGTTGTGTCTTCACCAAACAAGTAACCTCGCGATGACACAACACAACATGATATTAGAGTTACAAAAGTGGATAGTATATACCAAACTAATCAATAAGTATATGATATTACATGTAACTAACTCGTGCTAAACTTTACTGAAACTTAAAAAGGTTCGTCTAAATATTGTATCTCTGATTGGAGGGTTATTTGTCAATCTATTATTTATTTAACCAAACTTACTATTAATATCCCATTAGAAACTGACCAAAACAACCCAAAGAGACTATAATCGGGCAAAACTGGACAATATCATACAAATTCGGGGAAACCACACCAAATTCATGGAAATTCACATTCCAATAGGGTATGATTATTTTGACCCTGTTTTGGTTGGCTTTAGCATGTGTTTTTCGGGTTTGGATACGTTTTCACGATATTTCAATAATTCAAATTATTCTCTGAAGTAGTTGTGGCTTCACCAGACAACTAACCTTGCAATGACACACCCAAACATGATATTAGATATATATGTGAGCTCCAACAACATGTAGCATTATTCAATCAAGATATATATGACATTGCTTATCCCTATGAAACCAACAAAGGCGGATAGGATACCAAACGAATCAATAAGTATTTGACATTGCATGTAACCAACTCATGCTCAACTATTCCAAACTTAAAAAGGTTAGAGTCAATTTTGAATCTTTGATTAGAGGGTTATTTGTCAATCTATTATTTATTTAACCAAACTTACTGATAAGATCCCTATACAAAACCAACCAAAACAACTCAAAGAGACTATAACCTGGCAAAATCGGACAACGTCTAGAAAATCCGTGAAAACCACACCAAATCCATGGTAATTCAAATTCCAACAGGCTATGATCGTTTTGACTCTGTTTTGGTTGGCTTTAGCATGTTTTTTTTCGAGTTTGAATATGTTTTGCCGATATTTAAATGATTTAAGTTATTTAGTGAAATACTTGTGTCTTCACTAGAAAACTAACCTCGCGATGACACACCACGACATGATATTAGAGATATGAGTGAACTCCAACATTATGTATCATTATTCGATCAAGACATCTATTACATTGCTTATCCCTATGAAACCTACAAAGGTGCATAATATACCAAACTAATCAATAAGTATTTGAAATTACATGTAACCAACTCGTGCTTAACTATACCAAAACATAGAAAGGTTAGAGTCAATTTTGTATCTTTATTAGTGGGCTATTTATCAATCTATTATTTATTTAACCGAAGTTACTAATAAGATCCATGTACAAACCGACCAAAACAACACAAAGAGACTATAATTGGGCAAAACCGGACAATGTCTAGAAAATCCATGGGAAATTACACCAAATACGTGGAAATTCAAATTCCAATAGGTTAAGATCATTTTTAACCTGTTTTGGTTAGCTTTAGCATGCGTTTTTCGGGTTTAGATATGTTTTGAGGATATTTGAATGATTCAAGTTATTCGGTGAAGTAGTTGTGTTTTCACCAGATAACTAACCTCGCGATGACACCACACACCACAACATGATACTAGAGGTATGAGTGAGCTCAAACAACATGTAGCATTATTCGATCAAGATAGATATTACATTGCTTATCCCTAGGAAACCTAAAAAGGTGGATGGTATACGATGCTAATCAATACGTTTTTGATATTGCATGTAACCAACTCGTGTTTAACTATACCGAAACTTAGAAAGGTTAGTGTAAATATTTATCTTTAATTAGAGAGTTATTTGTCAATCTATTATGTATTTATACGAATATATTCATAAGATCCTTGTACAAAACTGACCAAAACAACCCAGATAGACTATAATCAGGAAAAACCGAACAATGTCTAGAAAATCCATAGAAACAACACCAAATATGTGGAAATTCAAATTTGCATAGGTTTTTATCGTTTTGATCTTGTTTTGGTTGGATTTAGCATGAGTTTTTGGGTTTGGATACGTTTTGACAATATTTAAATGATTCAAGTTATTTGGTGAAGTAGATGTGTCTTCACCAGACAAGTAACTTCGCGATGACACAACACAACATGATATTAGAGATATGAGTGAGCTCCAACAACATGTATCATTGACAGTTATTACATTGCTTATCCCAAGGAAACCTAAAAAGATGGATAGTATACCAAGCTAATCAATAATTATTTGATATTGCGTGTAACCAATTTTTGCTAAACTATACCAAAACATAGAAAGATTAGAGTAAATATTTTCTTTGATTGGAGGGTTATTAGTCAATCTATTATTTATTTAACCGATCTTACTAATAAGATTCCTATACAAAACTGACCAAAACAATCCAAAGGGACTATAACCGAGCAAAACCGAACAATGTCTGGAAAATCCATGGAAACCACACCAAATTCGAGTAAATTAAAATTCGAATAGGTTATGATCGTTTTGTCACTCTTTTGGTTGGCTTTAGCATGTGTTTTTCGGTTTTGGATATGTTTTGATGATATTTGAGTGAAAAATCCTAGGAAACCACACCAAATTCGTGGAAATTTAGTTTCCAATAAGGTATGATCATTTAGACCCTATTTTGGTTGCCTTTAGCATGTGTTTTACGGATTTACATACGTTTTGACGATATATGATCAGGGCCGGAGGTGATAGGGTGGCTGGTGGGTGTTGGGCCTCCCCCAACCAGCCCATGGAGTTCATATTATTAAGCCTAAAAGCCCACGTATTTTATCATCTTTGTTGGTCAGCACCCCCTATAGTCAATGATACGGTTTATTCTCCAAAAAAATAGCAAAGTCAAAAAAATAAAAACCAACCGTCAATGATCAAATCTCAATAGCTAAACCAAGCAATCAACCTTTCAAATCATCTAGATCAGGTATTTGTTGTTCTTTATTATTTGGTTTTTAATGATCTTTTGTCTTATCATCATTCGTATAATTGTATAAAAGCTATTAACTTTTTTTGCACATTAATAGGAATTGAATACTATTAATTGCTTGATGTTATAATGCTATTTGCTTGTTGCTTATTGATTTGGTAAATCTTAATTTCTTATATGTTATGTTCTAGTTTAATAGTGTAATAGTTTTATTCAATTGTCATAATCATCAGTTTGATCAATTTTGATTATTAGCTTCAGGGTTGGTTATTTTTGTTACAGAATATCTATTTAGATTTGCCAACATTTTACTATTTAGATTTCTGAATTTTGAAGGTTAAGCTTTTGTTAATTTCTGAAGGTTAAGCTTTTGTTAATTTCCATTTGCCAACATTTTACTATTTAGATTTCTGAATTTTGATTATTAGCTTGTTGGTTATTTTTGTTACAGAATATCTATTCTACTGATTTTAGGATGTCTCGCCAGTCGTCACTCATGAGCAAAAAGAGAACAATCGACTCTTTTTACAAGCCAATTAAAGATGTTGTTGATGAGCCCGAAACACAAGGTGAAGCTCAAACTCAAAATCAGACTAATGGTGATGATGTTATGGAAGAGTCAGCTAGAGCTCGAGTAGAATCACAAACACATGCTACCTTGAATCCAGATGAGGTCAGATTACAATCTCTGATTCGTGATCCAGGAGTGCGACCTCCATTGTCGAGTTATTCAGCTAACGAACAAGATGAGATTAGAAGAACTTACATTAGGCTCGGTCCTTATCAATTCGTTAAAGCTCATTATCCCCTTAGTAATTGTGGTTCTCATAAGCGTAGCTTCCAAGCAGCATGGTTTAAAAGATTCTGGTGGTTGGAGTACTCGGATAAGAAAGATGCTGCATTTTGTTTCCCGTGTTTTCTTTTTGGTAGGAAGCCTATAGGGAAAGCAGGATCAGAAACGTTTACGGCTAAAGGGTTCAATAATTGGAGAAAGGTTAATAGTGGTAAAGATTGTCCTTTCGTGAGCCATGAAGGTAAGACTCCTGCCTCGGCTCATAATTTTTCTGTGAGATGCTATGAAGATTTGAAAAACAAAGTATGTCACATAGAGAATGTCATAGATAAGCAAACTGAACAAGAAATAATGGACAACAGATTACGAGTTAAAGTAACGATTGACTCTACTAAGTGGCTTACATTACAGACATGTCCTTTAAGAGGCGATGATGAAAGACCCACTTCATTAAATCGAGGAAATTATCTTGAACTCGTAAAGCTTATTGCTTCATATAACCCGGATGTAGCTAGAGTTGTGTTGGAAAATGCCCCTCAAAATGCCAAGTACACTTCACCAGATATTCAGAAAGAACTATTGCAGATGTTTGCTATGAAGGTGCAAGAAGTCATTCGAGACGAGATTGGAATGGCAAAGTTTTGTTTGTTAGTCGACGAATCTCAAGATGAATCTAAGAAAGAGCAAATGGCTATTGTTGTGAGATTTGTAGATCGAAATGGCTACATTAAAGAGAGGTTTTTAGACTTGGTTCATGTCAAAGATACAAATGCGCTGACTTTAAAAAATGAGATATTATCTTCTTTATCTCATCTTAAACTTGATGTTCAAGATATTCGAGGTCAGGGCTATGACGGAGCTAGTAATATGCGCGGAGAATGGAATGGGCTAAAAGCATTGATCTTGAACGAATGTCCTTTTGCTTATTATGTGCATTGCTTCGCTCATCAATTGCAACTAGCACTTGTTGCGGCATCGAAAGATGTTTCTGAAGTGCATACATTTTTTAAACATCTGAACTCCATTGTTAATGTCATAGGTTCTTCAACTAAGCGTAATGATCAGTTACAAGATGCTCAATTGGCTGAAATTTCACATCTAGCTGAAATAGGAGAACTTGAAGGTGGAAGAGGAGCAAATCAAATGCAAAACATACAAAGGGCTGGAGATACAAGATGGAGTTCACACTTCAAATCCATTTGTAGTTTGATGAGATTATTTGGTCCAACTCGTGTGGTCTTGAATGAAATTTGTATTGGACGGTCTACTGGTGCTCAAAAAGGTGATGCTAAATACGCTCTTACACTTTTGTTATCATTTGATTTTATTCTCGTTTTGCATCTTATGAAGAAAATAATGGAGATTACAGATAAGCTTTGCAAATTTCTACAAAATAAGTCTCAAGATATTGTTAATGCACTGACTTTGGTCTCCACAACAAAGACATTAATTCAAAAACTAAGGGATGATGGGTGGGAATCACTTTTAGATCAGGTTGTTTCTTTTTGTGATAAATATAACGTCCTTGTCCCTGATATGAGCACGACTTATAAAGATATAATTCAGTCTCGTAAGAAGAAAGACGATGTAACAGTAGAGCATCATTATCGGGTTGATGTGTTTATTGTTGCTATTGATAGTCAGTTACACGAGCTGAATAATAGATTTAGTGAGTCTGCCTCGGAGCTTCTTCGTCTTAGTGTTACTCTGGATCCTAAGAAGTCTTTCAATGCTGATGACATATGTAAATTGGTTACGAAGTACTATCCTTTGGATTTTACCGAACAAGAGAGAATTGAGTTTAGACTTGAGTTGCAACATTTTGAGCTAGATAGTGATCCTGAACTGAAGAATGTTAGTTCACTTTCGGCGTTGTGTATAGGATTGCAAAAAACTGAGAAGTCAGAAATATATCCTCTTATTGATAGGTTAATCCGTCTTATATTAACTCTCCCTGTTTCAACTGCAACATCTGAAAGAGCTTTTTCAAAGATGAAACTTGTAAAAACAAGACTTCGTACTACCATGAGCGATGACTTTCTTAAGAGCAGCATGATTCTTAGCATTGAAAGGGAGATTGTTAATACACTTTGTAATGAGAAAATAATAGATGATTTTTACTCCAAATCACAACGACGCGTCCAGATGATGAAGAAGCGAAAGGTACTTTTTTGTTACTCTTAACATGATTATTTTTACTTAACATAAAGTTTATGTTGTTATTGTTGATTTTTTGTGTCGCTTGCAGATTAGTTCATGACAAAGGAAAGCTGAAGTCCTCAAAGTCATTGGATGTTTTATTTGATTATGCTATTTTATAATAGAAGTGAACCGGATCATGTTAATTGTTTTGGGTCTTTCATTTTGTTTCTTGTACACAGTTACCTTTTTTTTATGATATCAGTACCTTTATTATATTATCTATTTGGTTTTTCATCTATTATATGCATTGATGTGGTTTCTGAAATCATGTTGCGAGTGTAAATTTTTTTTAGGCCTCCCCTAACTTGAAATCCTGGCTCCGGCCCTGTATATGATTGTTTCAAGTTAGTTGGTGAAGTAGCTTTGGTTTCACCATAAAAGTAACCTCGCTATGACGCACCACAACATAAGATTAGAGATATGAGTGGGCTACAACAACATGTAGCATTATTCAATCAAGACATCTATGAGATAGCTTATCCCTAGGAAACCTACAAAGATGGATAATATATCAGGCTAATCAAAAAGTATTTGACATTACATGTAACCAACTAGTGCATAAGTAAGCCAAAACATCAAAAGGTTAGAGTAAATATTGCATCTTTGATTGTAGGTTTATTTGTCAATCTATTATTTACTTAATCGAATTTACTAACAATATCCCTGTACAAAACCGACCAAAATAACCCAAGGAGACTATAACCGGGTAAAACCGGACAATGTTCAAAAATCCGTGGAAATTTAAATTCAAATAGGTTATGATCGTTTTGACCATGTTTTGGTTGGATTTAACATGTATTTTTCGGATTTGGATACGTTTTGACGATATTTGTTTGATTCAAGTTAATTAGTGATCATGGAAAGTGATTAACCTCAAAACTCACATTTATACAAATGTGACAAAACATTTTGAATAAACTTTCTTGTTAAGAAATTGTTTTATTAATGAAAAATAGAAATTTGAATTTGGCATATTCCAAATGGTCAAAGAATATTGTCTTGAGGCAAGGTTGCAAAATCGCTTGGCGCTAGCTAGGTGTTTGGGTACCGCCAAGCGATTAATCAGTTTGGCGGGAATTGATCGAGAAGTAATCGGATTGGATTTTTATGTACAAAAATTATAAAATTTTGAAAGTATATGCCCGATTAGGCCGATTTTTCCTGATATGGCCGATTTATATTTGAAACCAGGTTGGCCGCTTTATCCCTTTTTAAGATTTGGCCAATTTATCCCTGATATATCCCCGATTTATCCGATTGTGACCAAACCGATTAATAAGGTCGATTAGTGAAAATCGTGGCGGTTAATCCCCACCAAGAAATTTATCCCTGAGTAATCAGTCGCCAAGGCCGATTTTTACAACACTGTCTTGAGGTATAAACTTCACCAGATGGGATTTCCCCATTAGAAGACAAAAAAGAGCGGAGTCTAGAGCCTGCGACTCATTATAGGTGCATGCAGCTCAATAGGGATATTGAGCCACCAGCCTTTTTATTGAATCGGGGCCAGACTAGCCGTTGAACTTGTCTCCTATAAATAGTGGATCATTTCTCCATTTTCCAATGAACCTTTTTGAACATATTTCTGCTTCTTATCTTCTTTCTATGATTCCAATCATTAGTAAATGATCACTTAATGTGTTAAGTATGTTTACTTATGATTATCCTCTTGATCCCCTTCTTTACTCGTCTAAAGAGAAGATCACTCACACATTTGTGATGTGATAAAAGATGAAGCCCTGATGCAGATCATCCTTTTTTAGATCTAGTCATGTTCATTATATTGTTTATATGTGTCTTGTGTAGATCCAAGGTATTTGTGTATACTTGGATTAGTCTTGAGTAGATCCAAGGTATTTGTGTATACTTGTGTCTTGTGTAGATCCAAGGTATATGTGTATACTTGGATGTGTCTTGTGATGTAGTGTGTCTTGTGTGTAAGTTGTCACTAAACTACAAAAAGATGTAATTGTGTGTATGAGTCTTGTGAGTTCTCACTTAACTAGAAAGTGACGTGTGTGAATATTGGTTCTAGCTTTGGATTAGGACTCGACATCTAGCCTTGTGTCAAAAAAGAAGATGGGCGACGAACATCGGTTCTAGCTTTGGATGAGGACTCGACATCTAGCCTTGTGTCGGAAAGGAAGATGGGTGACGAAGATTGGTTCTAGCTTAGGATTAGAACTCGACATTTAGCTTAGTGTCATAAAACATTGTAAGCAACGTTGTAAGGTTTTCTACGCCAAGAAGGGAGCTTGTGGATATGGTGGAAATCTCGAGTAAGGTGTACTCGAGGAGTGGAGTAGGAATGAAGAGAGAGCTTCGTTGCCGAACCACTATAAATCTTGGTATCCTTCATTAGGTTGTCCATTTCCTTACTCTTTACTTATTTATCTTTACATTCATGCATTGCACTATCATAATCACTAGATATATCAAATATTTTAAACTCTTGAAAATTGGCTTAACTATTATGAAACAAGTTTTCAAGTAATAATCATTTCTAATGACGAACATAATTTTTATTGAGACTCAATATGGAAACTATTCACCCCCCCCCCCCCCCCCCTTTCTAGTTTCTACAGAAAGGTTAGATTAGATTTTATATCTTTGAATAGTGGGTTATTTGTCAATCTATTAGTTGTTTACTTGAACTTGCTGATAAGATCCCGGTACAAAACCGACCAAAACAACCCAAAGATACTATAACCGGGCAAAACCGCACAATGTCTGGAAAATCCGGGGAAACCACACCAAATCCATGGAAACACATTTTCTAATAGGGTATACTCGTTTTGACCATGTTTTGGTTGGCTTTAGCATGTGTTTTTCGGGTTTGGATACGTTATCACGATATTTAATGATTCAAATTATTTAGTGAAGTAGTTATGGCTTCACAAGACAAGTAACCTTGCAATGACACACCCTAACATGATATATGAGATATATGTGAGCTCCGACAACATGTAGCATTATTCAACCAAGACAGTTATAACATTGCTTATCCCTAGGAAACTTACAAAGGTGTATAGGATACCAAACTAACCAATAAGTATTTGACATTGCATGTAACCAACCCGTGCTTAACTATACAAAAACTTTGAAAGGTTAGAGTAAATTTTGTATATTTGATTAGTGGGTTATTTGTCAATCTATTATTTATTTAACTGAACTTACTGATAAGATCCTTGTACAAAACCGACCAAAACAACCCAAAGAGACTATATTCGGGCAAAACCGAACAATGTCTGGAAAATCCGTGGAAACCACACCAAATTCATGGAAATTCTAGTTCCAATATTTTATGATCGTTTTGACACTGTTTTGGTTGTCTTTAGCATGGGTTTTTCGGGTTTGGATATGTTTTGACGATATTTGAATGATTCAAGTTATTCGGTGAAGTAGTTGTGTCTTCACCAGACAAGTAACCTCGCGATGACACACCACAACATGATATTAGAGATATGAGTGAGATCCAACAACATTTAGCATTATTCGATCAAGACATCTATTACATTGCTTATCCCTAGGAAATCTACAAAGGTTCATAATATACCAAACTACTCAATAAGCATTTGACATTGCATGTAACCAACTCGTGCTTAACTATACCAAAACTTATAAAGGTTAGTGTCAATCTATTCTTTATTTAACCGAACTTAATGATAATATCCCTGTACAAAATAGACCAAAACAACCCAAAGAGGCTATAATTGGGCAAAACCGAACAATGTCTAGAAAATCCGTAGAAAACACACCGAATCCGTGGAAATTCAAATTCCAATAGGTTAAGATCGTTTTTACTTAGCTGAAAAAACTAGCATATATCCCCCTCACTTGATAGGATAAACTCGCGGATGAATATATTAAACTCCAAAAGACTTATTGCGGTTTAAAATAACGACACGTCTTAGATTCACTTCTGTAAAAATTAAAATGATTTTCTAAGATATAAATAATATGTAATAGTGATAAGTTAAAGTTTATACATTGCATAATTTAATTCTTATAAACATCATATAAGTTTATCAGTGTTTTAGTCCATTTTCATAAAAATAATTATAAGTCCAAAAACAAGCCTAAACAAGCCCAAAATGAAGCCCACTATGTATATTCGGGTATTTATTAATTAAGTTCATATTTTAAGTGATAATTCCAATAAGTTAGTCCAATAAGGCCCGACAGACTAAACATATGTTAGTGCGCCTAACAATGCCAAAGTTGTCAGTAGTAGGCTTTTGAGCCCAATTCAGTCTTAAGAATACTTTAACTTAGAATTTTTCAGGTTTAGGGGTCGGGTTATCCTTTATAATCAGAAACTTAGCCAATTTATAATTTCTGACAAGTGGGTCCTACTACCTTGGTTTTTTTAACCCAAAATCCGATTTACAAGTATAAAGTTTCTCGAGCTTAATAAAAAATATACCATTTTTATATCACGAAAGTTGCAATATCTTCTAATCTGTTAAGGGTCTCGTTTTAGTATTTACATTCTCGGGTTCATATAAGAGTTTATTTTGCAGATTTAAGAATCCTGATACCAAGATTTTCCCAAAACATAGTCAAATAGTCCAAGCTTTATACTAGTGTCATGGTTGTTTTTGGAGAGTCAGTTTCGGGGTTATCGTTATGGCAGCCATAAACATACCGTAATGAACTGGAAAACCATCTAAGTATATTAGGTTCTACGTATGTTTAGTTACAACTTTTAGTTTGCATAATTGGGAGTCACTATAAAACTTTAAATAATTATTAGATGTGCAAGACACTATGTATGTTTTGTACTAGTTTCATCATTTTAGCCGTATCTGCCTCATTTGGTATGCTGAGATGTTCCACCTGAAAAAATGATCACAAAACATTGACATCCCATATGTCTAACCTACTTATTATTCTCATTTTACACGTTTTGTAACTAATAAAAATTCTTATGGTTTAAATCCACCCTATAGATTGTTTAGCTCTATTTCAAGTTGTAAAAACACTCATACAATGTGATTAACTCAAGCAAACTAGTGCATATATAAATTTATAGAAACGAATAAAATACCTATCATCAAATAATATATACAAAAAAATCAACAAGTAAAAAAAACTTACGAAAGTGAAAACAACAACACCAGATCAAGCAACCTCCAAATCCAGCTTTTTATCCAAACTCATAGCTCCTATCGCATGAATTTTTTTACCCAATGACAACCCTCAAATCAACCTCTAAAATGATTGGACCTATATATTATTATGATGTTAAACAATTAAACAAACAATTAAACGTTTGTCGATTCATTCACGCTTTGTTGTCTTGTTTTTTTTTTCATTTATTAACGAAACCTTCTTAGCTTTTCTTATTTATTGCATCCATTTGTTACTTTTTATAAAAGTCAACCAATAAACTCTACTCGACGTTAAACGAATCTTTAAGCTAATACGTATAATATTAATTGCATGTTAATAAAAGTGTAATTTACTAAGCTAACTATTATCTAATATCCTTAGATAAAATGTATCAAATCACTAAAATATTCATTGAATCAAATATCATTTTAAGCTATTATTTTATAGAATCCAAAACAAAATTACAAAATATAATCTTATAATAAAAAACTACATTTTTAGCAAATATCTATTCTAAAAATGGAAATTCGTATATTATTAGTAAATAATGAATGATTGCAATTCTACTACTAGTAATAAATAATAGCCACATGTATGATGGATGTGTTTGACTAAATGTCACTTTGTACTAAGTTTTATGTAGATTTTTAGATTCCCATTTTAGTCGCAAAATATTTATTACTCTTTACTCTTACCCCCATTTATACGCCTTCTTTTCCTCTCCGGTCACTTTTTCCGGCATCTTATTTCTTCTCCGGTGAGACCCTTTTTTATTATTTTCTATATAAATATTTTATTATAATATCTTTTTTGATAAATATTTGCTAGTAGTAGTCAAGTGTTAAGATATAGTGATGAGTTTAGCACGTTGACTTTGTGTTCTCATACAAAGATTTTGTTACAAATAATTGGTTAATGTTTTTATACAAAACCATGATTAAGGTTTTATTGTTTTTATGTTTGATGGCATGACAGATATTTAAAAACTGAATCTAGTAAGTAGAGCTTGAACACACTGAGTGTTGGAATGAGTATTTATCGAGTTTAAACATCGAAAACTAGCTCGAGGTTGAACGGGCTCGGTTCGAGCACTATTACTAATGTCTATGTTGGGGTGTTTAGGATTGCTTTTTGAAACTGCTTATGGTTTTTAGTGAAATAGCATAGTAGTGTTTAGATTTGCTAAGTGTGGGTGTTTGAGTGATTGGATATTGTGTTTAGATAAGCAGTTTGGTTTTGTCCGTAATAACAAAATGTGACAAGACTATCTGAAAAAGTAAGTTATAACTTCTGGCCATATAACTAGTTCTTTTGAGATGCTTGTGTATGTAAAATTGCTAAATGTGGCCGAACTCGAAATCGCTAGTAAACTGATAAACATACATCACACTTTTTTATGCCCTTGTGTATTATCTTTACTATATGTCTAATTTTTGAATTGAATTGCAGATGAGTTCTAAAAGAGGAGGTGGACAGTCTAACCGAGGTAAAAACACCGCCGAGAGCTCAAACTTTGATGCTGATCAGTTGAACCACACAGTCCAAGAGATGAACCTAAATTCCGCTGATGATGGATGGGAAGTTATCTCCAAAAAAAACAAGAACAAAGCAGCAAACACCGCCCCTACGAAACAATATGCTTCTCAGACTCCTAAACAGAACCCACGAGGTGAGCGTGGAAATCCACAAGTCCGACCTCCAAACAATGTTTGGGCAAACCAATCAGGTGGCAGAGGTGGTGGTGGTGGTGGTGGTAGCAACTACAATCCCACCCCAAACGCCGTCTCTCAGCCATTACAAAGTGGATGGAACTGGAACGCGAGGCCAAACAACAATGCGGGTCTAAGGGCAAATACGTCAATTCCTCAACATTCTCCTGTGGAGGAAGAAGTCGAAGACCACAACGAGACTGAAGAACTTGATGAATCAGACGATGAGCTTCTGAGTGACGAGTATGATTCGGATGAAGGCTCTAAAAGCCACGAGGAACGAAAGAAGAATAGATGGCATTCTGAATTTTTTGAGACTTTGGATAGTCTGTCGCATGACCAGATCAATGAGTCAACACGGCAATGGCATTGCCCGGCTTGTCAGAATGGTCCTGGTGCTATCGACTGGTATAGGAGTCTACAGGCCCTTATCGCACATGCCAAAACAATAGGGTCGAAAAGAGTCAAGATTCATAGAGATCTTGCTGAACTTATTGAGGAAGAATTGCGTATTAGAGGGCAAATGGTTGTGGCAGCTGGTGAATCTTTTGGTCAATGGAAGGGCTTGAACCAAGTTGGGAAAGACCGGGAGATTGTTTGGCCTCCGATGGTTGTTATTATGAACACGCAACTTGAACTGGATGATAATAATAAGGTATTATCACTTGTATTAAATATCTATACAATGTTTCATGGGTTTTTATAGGGGTTTGGAATTAGGTCTTGAAACTAATTATTGGGAGTTGTAGTCGCAATAATCTGTTATTACTATCTAGAAAAAAAATCTGCCTCTGATTATGAAATAATGAATGTCCACCGAATAGTCCTTTTTGGTTATGTACTTCTGTTAGTATTAACTTATGAATTAATCAACATTTGTCTAAAAGAGTTCATTAGACTATTACATCTACAAACATAAAAAGCACAACTAAACGTTATATCAAACTACCGATTATCTAATTCTGATTCTGCAAAATTTACACCATTATTGATAAAACCCACACCCAAACACCCAGTTAGAATCATAATCATGTAGATGAATATTTGGCTTGTTATACGAACTAAGTTACTGGCATAAAAATTCTACTTTCAGTGGCTTGGCATGGGAAACCAGGAACTTCTTAATTACTTCGGGTCATTTCAAGCATTGAGAGCCCGTCATTCTTATGGGCCAAGAGGACACAGGGGCATGAGTGTGCTGATATTCGAGTCGTCCGCTGTAGGATACACAGAGGCTGAGCGATTAAGCAAACACTTTGAACAGCAAGGCACGGACCGGGATGCATGGGTGAATCGACCTAATCTGTTTTATCCCGGTGGGAAAAGACTGTTGTATGGTTACATGGCAATGAAAAGAGATATGGATTACTTTAATCAGCATTGTCAAGGTCCGTATCTTTTTATTTATTGTTCTATCAATTCATTCAGTTGTCTTGAGTTTTTGAAAGACTTTTTTATGTCTTTTAGGGAACAAGTCAAAGTTGAAATATGAGTTGGTTTCTTACCAAGACAAGGTAGTTAACCACTTGAAGCAAATGAATGAGGAGAACCAACAGCTGAATTGGTATAAGAACAAAGTTGTTAAAGAACAGATGCATTCAAAAGCACTCGAAGAGTCATTTGGGTTAGTGTCTCAGAAACTGAGGAAAACAGAAGAAGAAAACCGCATTGTCAGGGAGAGAACTCAGCGTTATCACGACCAGAACCAGGAGGAGGTAATCTTTTTGAAAAAAATATTGCTCTAACCTGTCTGCAATCTTTGAGAACATGAATGTGAAAACCAATATATATCAGCATTATTAAATCTTTATCATTACTAAGAATTTGGGAACTTTATGGTATACCAATTCTACATTTGTCTAATTATTTTCATTTTCTGTCCTGTGTTCTACATGTAGATGGATTACCAAGAACAGTTCTTCAAAGACCAGCTGAAAATAATCCAAAATTCGAGAAATGCAAGAGAAAGCCAATTTGATGAGTTGCAGAAGGAAGAACGTAAAAGGGTTAGTCAATCTAATTCCACGATGGATTCTCAAAAAAGGTATTGACACATGACTGAACTTTAAAAATGTCATTATTAATTCATTACGAGTATTATTGTAACTTTTCTTTTGCTATATAACTTCTTTGATTGTTACATGAGTTAAATATGCAAGTTATCATGAGTATAGAATATCTGCAGTAATGCGACTCTTGTACATACAGGGAGGAGAAGCTTAAAGAGATGAAAGAATTTGAGGAAGAAAGGGAGAAGTTGATCAAAGTGCACGAAGAGAAGATGGCAGAAATGAAGAGTAGGCATTGGAAGGAAGAGATCGAGTTAGAGGAAGGGTTTAATGCCGAGTTGACTCAATTGATGGAGAAGTATACTCCAAGATCTTGATATACAGCTATACAAGGCTGATGAACTACAGAGAGCATAGAGTTGATTGATGAAATTATTCGCATGCAGAAAAGTTTTTCGGTATTTCCCTTTATCCTTATAAAACCTTGTCATACATCTAGACTTAAGTTACTGTTTAGACTTCAGAAAGACTTGAATTGGTGCAAGTATCTTGAGTGGCGCATGCTGTTTGTTGCTCTTAATGCACTTAATCTGAAATTTGATGGCAACATTTTAGCATGCCATGCTCACTATCATGTTGTTTCTTTAATGGGTTCGACTCCTCTTTACGGTATCATGGTGGTATTGAAATGAGCATAGGCATAGCTGTCAAATTATTAGTCGACTCTTGCGAGTCGAGTCAGTTTACCCCTAAACCGTGACTGAGACCTTGACTCTTAATTGGCTTTGATGCTTACGAGTCATTCACCGACTCTTAAGTCGAGTTGACTCGTGACTCTTAATAATCACAAAATTAGGCGAACTTTCAGTTTCATTTCGAAAAATGAAGAAGATAGAATAATAAACAACTAAATTACTTCTTAAATAAGCAATAACACATGTCATGTTACTGATTATCAACTCTCACCCGTACTCTGTTACTCTTGAGTACAGAAATATATTTTATGGATCCCATTGACTGCAGTCCTAAAGAAACAATATATACAATGAGAGGCTTTGAATTGATTAAAGAAATGATATGATTGTTAATGGAGTATTTAAGAGCTAAATTTTTACGAAAATATCACTCTGCGAACTTACCCACGTCTAACTCTAAATTCTAACTTTTTTGAATTATGAGTGTCTTCTTCTATATTATCAGTTTTTACAAGTCAAAAGTCACGAGACAAGTCACGCCTTAACAACTATGAGTGTAGATGATCAAACTTCATTTCATGCTTTCTTAGGTAATCAGAATGCTTACTCTTCTTGCTTTTATTTATAACAATGTATTTTTATAACAGAACACATACAGTGTCATAATTAGTTCTCTGTGTATTAGAGTTAACTGAAATTACTTGTTAATATCTACTTGTACTCGATATAAATGAGCTTTTGGTTTATCTAGTGGATAGTTTGCAGTAAATGTGCTAGAGGACATGAATTAGGACACGTTAGTTGTACCACTCTAAATTAAAGTGCATTATATTCCTTAATTTCTCGACTATGCACATTAGGATTTACATTGTGCATACTATGACTTCCTGATTTGTATTCATATTTTGCCAAAATGGAAGATATGAAAACGCCTAACACAATCTCACACCGATTCTTGGTTTTTCTTGCACATTTTCCTTGTTTAAAAAATACTATGTGTGTAATCAGTTTATCAATAGCATCCCATTCTACCATGGTTTCTTGGGTATATTTATCTTCTATTCTAAATATGTGATGTGAACGTAGGGAAATCAGCAGTTATCATATACTTCACATTCAGAATATATTCAGTATAATAATGGCATACATAGTTAACAAGCATTGCATCATGTGAACATTCATATCAAGAGATCAGCAATTATCATACATCACATTAAGAATACATGGACATACAATAGTCGCGTGTTGATATTAAAATTTAACCAAAAATACATTGTTTTAGAAAATAATACGAGTATAAATTTGTGAACATGTTAAACTTTTTAAAAGCCATAAACACATAAGAAAAAAAACAAGCCGATTCACAAATTCTAATTACTGTCAGCAATTCAAGCAACATAGCAAAATGAAAACCAAGCAAATTAACCAGCAACCAGGCAACATAACAAAGTGCATCATTTTAAATCCTTCCAATCGTTAATCATACCAATGATATATCAACCCCATACCATATTCAACTTTTGGGGGGTGAGATGGTTTTCAAAACATGAAAGTAAAGATAGAACATAGGTCTGTAATAAAGTCTATTAGCAATTAGATGATATGTGATAGATCAACTCTAACCTCTCCTACTTCACAGTCTTGGCGTGCCTTGCACTTCATATATTGGGGGTGTACTTGGTCATCAACTTATTTAACTCTTTACTAAAATCCGCCTCCATCGCGAGCACCTCCCTCCAGTGCCTAGCCTTCATCTCCGCCATCTGCTCTTCATGCTCTTTCATGAACTTCTCCCTTTCTTTCTCAAATTCCTTCATCTCTTCAAGCTTCTCGTCCCTGTATGTAGAAATCAACACTAATCAGCATCCTGTTTTTAACCATACTGCAAACTATTGATGAAAACAGCGAAAATAAATGATTGTTCTTTATTAAAGGCAAGTCATGTGCCAATACCTCTTCTCAGGATCCATTTCAGAATAAACCTGGTCAACACGTATGCGTGCTTCCTGTAGCATCTTATCAAAACGGCCTTCCTTTTCTGTCCTCGAATCTTGGATAGTCTTAAGATGGTCTTTGAAGAACTGTTCTTGGTAGTCCATCTGATATAAAACACAAGATCAATACTGGAAATTAGACAAGTCCCTAATGAGTAGTATATACAAATCTTTATGGAAGATTGTACAGTTTAGACAAAAAAAATGAAACATGCTAATCCACATTAGTTTTCGCATTCATGTTATAAAATTTGCTGCCAGATCATAGACAAATTTATAAAATTGACCTCTTCCTTGGTCTGATCATAGACAGAGTTTATAAGAATTACCTCTTCCTTGTTCTGATCGTGTAGTAGCTTAGTCCTCTCCCTGACCTGGCGATTCTCTTCTTCAGTTTTCCTCAGCTTCTGAGACACCAACCCAAACGACTCTTCCAAGGCTTTTGAATGCATCTGTTCTTTGGCAACCTTGTTCTTGTACCAATTCAGCTGTTGATTGTCCTCATTCATTTGCTTCAATTGATTAACAACTTTTTCTTGGTAAGAGACCATCTCAAATTTCAACCTTGTTTTCCCTAAATGAACATAAAATCAAGTCAAACTAATTTCGGAAGCTCAGACAGCTAAAAGAACTTGATGAAAATAGAAAACATTGAAGCAGACCAAAAGCATGCTGATTGAAGATATCCATGTCTCTTTTGGTTGCCAAGTAGCCATACAGTTGTCTTTTGCCACCTGGGTAGAACAGCTGTGGGCGATGCTCCCACGCATCTCGGTGAGTGCCTTGATCCTCAAAGTGCTTGCTTAAACGCTCGGCCTCAGTGTATCCTACAGCTGAGGTCTCGAAGGTCAGTAAACTCATGCCCCTGTGGCCTCTAGGACCATAGGCATGGCGGGCCCTCACAGCTTGATAAGAGCCAAAGTAATCCATAAGCTCTTGATTTCCCATTCCCGTCCACTGAAAGTAGAAACTTTATTCAGTAAATTCATTTATGAAACAAGCCACAATTCTTATATTTAGTAGATCTATATGAAACAAACCATGCATTTATTTACATGCTATCGACTCTAATGGGGTGTTTCGATGTTTCGCAGAAAATGATTACGTATAGATGAATAACCATAATTAGATACTTTTGGTTGTGCATTTGTCTTCGAAACTGTGATAATTAATCAACTGATTGACTGAAATACAAATTCTGATCATTTAGTGCCCGAGCAATCAAAAGCTCGAGCTCGGCTCATTATATGTTTCAAGTCATGTTATTGGGCTTGAGCTCGATAAAAGCTCGGCTCGATCGAGTCGAGCTCGAGTTGCTTGATAAAAGCTTGGCTCGTTTGCACCCCTAATTTAGTAAATGTAATACATCTTACGACCATAAAAAAAACTTGTGACAACAGGAGACGCTTCCTGATAATTGGGGTGATATTGTCGAGAATTTGTTTAAAAGAAGCGCTAACTCGGTAATTTCCCCTTTAATAATAAGCTTCTTTTTTATAGCTCCTATGGAAGTGTCTATCTAGCATCTAACAATGAAAACAGACCATTGTAACTGCAAAGCGCAATAATCAGTTTTAAACAACAAATCCAAGCATAAAAGACTAGTGACATACATACCTTGTCATTTTCATCCTGTTCAAGCTTTGTGTTCATTATCACAACACTGGGAGGCCACACGATCTCCTTGTCTTTCACGACCTCGTTCAAACCCTTCCACTTGCCATAAGATTCACCAGCTGGCACAACTGTCGCCCCTCTGATTTTCAACTCTTCCTCAAGAAGTTCAGCGAGATCCCTATGGATCTTCACTCTTTTGGACCCTTTAGTTCTGGCATGGGTCACAACGGCTGGCAGACTCTTGTACCAGTCAATTGCACCGGGACCGTTCTTACAAGCAGGGCAATGCCACTGTCTGTCTGGTTCGTTGATTTGTTCAACCGTGAGTTTATCCAGAGTAATGAAGAACTCACAGTGCCACTTGTTCTTCTTCCTTTCCTCGTGGCTTTTTGGCCTCTCGTCAGAATCATACTCATCGCTCAGAACGTCATCATCAGATCCATCATCATCATCACTTTCATCAACAACATCTTCCTCCACAGCAGGAGGTTGAGGATCTATGATATCTGCCCTCCGAGCTGGACGGTTGTTCAGCCTTGAGTTCCAGTTCCGTCCACTCTGCAGTGGTGGAGGAATTGCATTTGGGGTGGGATTGTAGTTAACAGCACCACCTCTGACACCAGCTGGGTTAGCCCACACATTAATTGGAGGCCTGGCTGGTCCACCACCTCGTCCGGCAGGTTGAATCCATGGATTCGGTTTAGGAGCCTGGATGGAAGCAGCAGCAGCAGCGTTTCCACCTTTGTTTTTGTTCTTTTTTGAAAAAACCGTCCAACCACCTTGATCATCTGAATCCAGGTTCACATCCTGGACCGCCTGGTTCAACTGATCCACATCAAAGTGGGAAACCCCCGCTACGCCTTTACCCTTGTCAGTACTCATCTGCGAGCCAATTCACAAACCACACTGTAAATAAAATCTCTCCGAAATTCTGTATGTCAGACTTCTTAAAGGAAGCAACCACTCACAAGGAAAAACAAAATGTAATGCATCTGATGTCGTATAAGTATCTTAACACAGTAAATACAGATAACACAAATATTTGCAGACTGCAGTAAAGTACAGATTAATGATCAGATCATCAATAAATATTCTTATGCATAAAGATAGTATCAATCAGGTTAACAAAATGTTTGTTGTTGAGCACCTCTTCATCCAACTTAATACCATAAACACAAATGGAAAAAAATCAAAAGTAGCCAAACACTACAATAGTCACCATTTTGTGGCATATCAATGATCAGATAAGATACCGTGATCATACTAATATGTAGCAAAGTTCATAAGTTATATCAAACTACATACCCAATTTAGTCCTTTGCTAAATAACTCGAATCCTAATAAAAATTTTAGTTGAAAAAAACCAAAAGTTGCAGGATATTCAGATTAGTAATCAGATCATTCTCATTGTCATTCTTTTTTTAGCATGATCATTCTCATTATCATATTGAAAGACATAGAAGGCCACAATTACTAATCATGTTTATTACACAAACGCACTATGTTTACAAAACTATCATCAGAATTCTGTATAGGCAAACAAAAGAATCATTCACAAGCATAAACAAAGTGTACGACAGATTCAGAAAATATTCTTAAACTACCATTCCTCTATTTCGAACATCTCAGAGGCTCAAACTTAACAAAAAACTAATTACGACATAAATTGACACAAACTGCAGTCAAATAAACAGTCGGATAATCTTATTCAAACACTGTATTCGGTTATAACTTATAACAATAATTTGGTTTAGCTTTAGGAAACTCTTATTTCGAATACCTTGTCATCCAAGTTAAAACCCTTGACCAATGACAATAAGAAAGAAGCCAAACGCTGGTATAATTTGTCTATTGTTAAACCACAACTTGAAACGCCAAGACAATGTCAATGCTAGTAGATATATCATTAAGTTGTAAATAAAAAAATAACAAGGTTTTTACGAATTGACATTGTTAATAATTACTGTACCAGTTTGTTGCAGAACACTATACTATACAGTAATTAAGGGGTCATTAATCTACATAAACATTATACAGTAATATTTACCATTTGTTGCAGAACAATGATCAGATAAGATATATCATATAGCAAGGTTTACAAGTAACGTTGATTATTTACTCAGTTTACTTCCTCCGTTAGTTAATCTACTCAAATCCTAATGCAAATATTAAATTGCAAACAAAAACCCAAAATTTGCCGAACAGTAATCAGATTCAAAAATCATGTTTATTACAAAAATCACCATGTTAACAAAATAACCATAAGAATTATGTATAATGTCAAACGATAACAATCATTCACAAGCAAAAACTAAGTGTAGTTTATTTTTTAAACGACAAATTCGAAAATTATCTTCTTAAGCTAGGATTCCTCTGGTTTCGAACATATCAACTTTAACAAAGAACTGATTATGACAGATATTATCACAAACTGCAGTAAAACACAGCTTAACAGTTATACCATCATCTGATTCAGATACATTATTTACAATCAGGTTAACAATTCGAGTACCTCTTCATTCAACATTCCAACTCAAAACCTAGCACAAGCGACAAAAAAAAAGAAGCCACATACTGGTGCCGCTTACTGAATCACAACCACTACTTAAAACGCATACTGTAGTTTGTCCATCACATGAGAAATATCAACGCAACTTACACTAACATATATATTAACCATCAGATTATCATCTTATTCAGAGACACGCTGTAATCTATGAAGGTTCCATAAAACGTTTATTTCGAGTTCCTCTTGAACGAATTCAACGCAAATGAGAAGTCAACATAAGCCAAACACTAATCTACTCTGCCGATATATAATAGATGTATAATTTGGCTACAAATCAGTGATCGGCTAAGTTATAACAAGGTTTACACGTGCTACCAAACTATCGCAGCATACAAAAGATAAACAGCAAATATTAGCACAAAATATACTAAAACACAGATTAGCAGTTAGATAAATCATTGTGTGTTTAGCGTGGACCGCTTTGTAGTGTGTAGCACTTAGCGAAACACTAATTTTTTAACGCTGCTAAAAAGGCGTGAAAATTCTAACGCCACTGCCACTTTACCTCATTTCACATGTTATATCAACAACTACAAGTATATTACCGCTAACTAATTGTTACGGCTTAATTAATCTGCTTGCTAACTGCTACTTCTAAGTTTATTAACCTTTTGTTTCTCGTACATCTTTTTCCGATCTCAAAGGCTAACAACAAACTAGTCGAAAATTTCCAAAAAACAAGACGATGTTATTAACAGTTTAACACTACATAAATCACATATTAGCATTCAGATGATCATTTTATACAGATACACACCTTTTTAAAAAAGTCAACAATAGTCAACGTTAATTATTTTTTAATTATATAAAAAAAAATTAACAAACATATAATAAAAAAATTATAGATTAAATATTTCGTTATCACGTTTATTAAATTTTTACAACTTTTTATTTAATAAAAAATGCCACGTCAGCAAAACTTAAAACCTAATTTTAACGGTTAAACTAACTTATGAAATTCAGATACAATATATCAATTTATAACAACTTTAATTTTTATAAAAAAACTGCCACGTCAGCAAAACTAATAATAACAAAATTTATAAAAACCGCCACGTCAGCAAAACTTATTACACACACATTTTTACGATCATCTTCACACATTTTAACGGTTAAACTAACGATAAGTATCGTTTAACCCAAGCAAAAAACAGTTAAAAAACCGACGGTAAAAACATCGAGAAGCACACGCGCCGCCGTGAGACAATTTTTATAGAAAAAACTGCCACGTCAGCAAAACTTATAGAACACATTTTTATAAAAAAACTGCCACGTCAGCAAAACTTATAGAACACATTTTTATTAAAAAAACTGCCACGTCAGCAAACTATTATACAAACAAATTTTTACGATCATCTTCAACGATAAATATCGTTTAACCGAAGCAAGAAACAGTTAAAAAAACGACGGTAAAAACATAGAGAAGGACCACGCGCCGCCGTGTAACTGTTTTATTAAAAAACTGCCACGTCAGCAAGTCACGATCATTTTCGCACTTTTTAACCGTTAAACTAACGGTAAATATCGATTAACCGGAGTAAAAAAAAACTACCTGTGAGAAAATGAAACGGTGAAAAATGTGGTTTAAGTGGCGAGTGGAGTGCACGCGCCGTTAAGAGAGTGGGAAAGTGAACGCGTGGAGAGGGGGAAAAGTGCAGGGGGTGTAGTATGTGTGTGTGATTCTCTATTTTCTTTTCTGTTGTATTTATTTTGTATTTTGATTTGGTTATATGTACGGATTCTGTTTGTTGTTTGCAAACTAGTCCCTTAAGTACAGGATGAGTTTTAGTTTTTGTTACAAAGTTAGTTAGGAGAGTAGAGAGGAGGGCTGAGCAAAGTGACCCGAAAACCGACCCGATCTGGTAAGCCGGACGAAACGAGGATGAACTGAACCGAACGAAACTTATCCAGTTTGGTTTTCGGTTTTGGACATTTATATTTTGGTTTGGGTAGTTTGGCTCGGGTCAAAACTAACTTTATATGGTTCGAACTACTTAAACTAAACTGAACCAACCTTGTTCGGCTTAGTTTCGGTTTATATTGCGTATATTTGGTTTGGTTCTCGGTTGAGAAATATCACTTGTTTGGTTTCAGTTCAAAAATATGCTCACCCCCTAGTATAGAGGTTAGGCTCAAATTTATAGAGCGCGAACTTGATTGAATGTTATTTTGATCGCGAACTTGGTTGAATGTCTTTGAGTAGCTACTTGGTCTATCCTTTTAAGCATTTTTGTTCATCGGTTCGGCTCAATTTTACCTACAACCGAAGATTATGTTTTGTTGGATCGACGTACCGGAGTAGACCGAACCGACGCAGACATGAACCGATTATTTCGGTCTGTTTATCGGTCTGGTGTCGTGGGCACATTAGCTTTCGATTTTGATTTGGTTTTCGAGTCATAAGTATAAAGTATTTGAAAAGAAATTTTAGTTTTTTCAGTAGCTGACATAATTTATTCTGGAAAGAAAAAAAAATCTTACACTAACCACTTTGCATATATACGTTTCTCGTATAACAAGAAGTTTATGGTTATTATGAAAGGAAATTAATTTGTACACTTATGAAATTAATTGTGACACTCAATATTATGCATTACAAAGTTGTACTGTATTTTATAATATGTTTTATCTGCTTGTATTGTGAGTGTCTCAATTACCTTTATAAGTGTGTAAATCATCTCTATGATCACTAAGTGCATATTTGAGTCAAAATCTCGTCACTTACAAGCTATGTGAATATTTTTATGGAAGATGCAGTTAGGGAGTTAATTGTAACATATGAAATTCGAGGCTAGAATTTGACAAACAAAGGAAACAACTTTTGTAAATTGGGTGGCTTTTTCATATGACATGTCTAAGAGCATCAGGTATCATGGCATGGCTAAGGTAAACACCTCTTCACTGCGCCACATCAGCGCCACGTCATACCAACTAATCTCTCTCCTCTTCTCCAAAAACACCCCCTTTATCACAACTAGTCTCTCGCCTCTTCACTTGGGTCCCACCACTCACCATTTTATTTAATTTTTCAATTTTCACAAAAAATAAAAATTCATTTCATAAAATTAAAAATTACAAAATACTAAAAAATAAAATACAAATACGAGAAATAAAATTACGCTACGAATATAAAAATACGGAAAAAAAAAGACAATACGAAAAAAAAAGACAATACGAGAAATAAAATTACGCTACGAATATAAAATTAGTCAGTTCCCGGATCCGAATCCGATAACAGACCACAAGGAAACTCCCAACGCAATGTTTCTTCTTCATCTTCTTCGGCCATAATTTGCGCCTCCCGCTCCCTTCTTTCCCTTTCTTCTTCTTCCTGAGTTTGTCTCAACACTTTTTGATCTAGGTATTCTTGATACACCTCAATGTCAGTCATTCTGCCATCTGTGAGGTTTGGAATTGGAAAGGGTAGATCGGGCGACTCATTTCTTATTCGGTGTTGTTGCGACGAAGGACCGATATGTGTTGTTTGATATCGGGACGAAGAACCAAAGTTATTCAACCATTTAGTATTTTCTTCAATTCTGGCCTCAAATTTTGTCGCCTTTCTTGCGCAAGATCTCCGGAGGCTGAAATCCAATTCAGCTTGCTTACTAAGATATGTGTCGATAAACTGACGCTCATGTTGGGAGAGATCACGGCATTTCTTACATGCTGAGCTCAATTCCCTATTCTCTTCGGACGCAGCATCGAAATCATCACCTAACTTCGTAAGCTGCTCGTAACGGCGTTGTTGTTGAAGTATTTGTCTGTTAACTATAGCCTTAATCTCGGCTTCGGTATGTGGGAATGAACATGCCATTTTTGATTTTTGAATGTGTGTGTGAAAAAACAGAGTTGTGTGTTGAGTTGTGTGTGAAAAAACTGTGTGTGAAAATGTGGTATTTATAAAGAAAAAATATTGATTTTAAAAAAAAAAAAATTTTTTTTTTACTAGCCGTTAGAAAAAAACGGTAATAAAAAAGTGGGCCCCACGGCTAGGTAACCAACGAGCAATGTCACTTTGTGACATTTGACATCCGGCGAGGGGGGGGGGGGGGGGCGGTGTAACGGCGAACGGCGGCGAGGGCCGGCGAGCTTGCCAGCTAGGCACGGCGAGGGTGCCTCGCCACCACACCGTTCGCTCTAAGAGCAAAAGGTGTCACGGCGGAAGGTGTTCATCGGTTTGACGTGACGCTTTGGCCGGTGCTCGCCGTGACACCGACTCTCCCTCGCCGCTCTCCCTTCGTCAGTCTTCAACGAGAGGAAAAAGAAAAAAAAAACGGGCACCATATGTTTTCCACCCGTTGCAACGGTAACTTTTAAAAAAAAAAAAAGTTAAAATTTATTTATTCCTTTATATACACACACTACATTCTAAACAAATTTACACCTACAATCACAAAAATATGTCAAACTTCCCAAATGATTATTCTCACCTCTCCTACTCGCAACTTCTTAACCAAAGCACGGATCCGAATCAATCGTCGTCCTCTTCTCCGGCGACGCAGTTCGGCCCAAGGCTCCGGTCAAGTCCTAGCCCTCCCACCTTTTTTCCGTATTTATTTTAAGTATTTTTATTTTTATTTGAAGTATTTGTAATTTTTAATTTTATGAAATGAATTTTTATTTTGTGTGAAAAATGAAAAAAGAAATAAAATGGTGAGTGGTGGGACCCAAGTGAAGAGGAGAGACTAGTTGTGAGTGAGAGAGTGTTTAGTTGGTTTTTTATTTTAGTTAGTTAAGATGATGTGACGCTGAGGTGACACAAATGAAGAGAGAATGTTTAGTTGGGATACCTTTTGCTCTAAGAAATTTTCATGTGACATGCCAAGAAATTACCTAGCGCATTCACAAATTAGGATCCGAACAAAATTTGTGTTCGTTACCTAACTTAATTTTAAGGCTGGAAATAATAGTCATCATAAGACCACTTGGTATGTTCGCGTTATACATAGCGTTGAAGGCTTTGACGTCAAAAAAAGCCATGGTGTATAGACGTCGTACTTTTCGGCTTAACTATTCTCGCGTTATAAATTTTTTTAATTAGTAAAATAGGATGACATACTAGTTTTTAGTGGGTGTTTAGATGTGCTTATTAAAAACAAACTATTCATTTTAAAAACTCTATTTTAAAAAATCATCATTTTGAAAACTTCATTTTAAAAAATAGTGTCTGGATTTGATATTCTAGTTTAAAATCGCAATAATCAAATAATCACTTTTTTGAGTGTTTGACAAATTTGGTTATTTGATAATAAACTCCATTTTGAAAGCTTACTTTTCCAAAAACTCCATTTTAAAAATGAAATAAATAGCTCTCCATTAACTTTTTCAAAACTCAATTTTGAAGTTTTTAAACGCAAATAATCACTTATCTACATTTATTACCCAAACACCTTTTTTTAACTTATCTCCATTTTAGAACTGAGATTTAGAGATAATCTCCTCCTAACCGCACATCCAAACACCCCTTTAGTCTTGTGATACCCCTTTTTTCATGGTTTATCACACTTCACAAAAAATAATGTCATATTCGTTATCGTGTCATAACCTACGTAGTAACACTTTTTGACTATGACACCACTTTTGACTATAACACCACACTACCGTATCCTATGATCTAAAACTTGACAACCTATTTTTATCTAGCAACAATATTCGTTGCCTAAAATTGCAACACCTTCATCTTTACGTTCCCTAAAAGAAATTACAATATCCATTTTAAGTATTTTATTAATGAGTGTTTACCCTACGAGTAACACGACAACGACTATTTTTATGTACGAGTAACCATCGATCTGAAATACAGTCAAGCCATCGCTGACTGTTAAGTGCAAATCAGGCTTTAGTGCATCGTACCTGATCTCGCGTCGTTGTCTCTCGCACCAAACCTAACAGCTCGATTGTTAAGTATTTTTTTTTTCTTTTTTTTTAAAATATAGACGTTGGAGTAAATACTTCTTTTTTTTTTATAATTAATCCTTTAGAAAATTTATAAAATTTACTTCTTTTCATCAAATTTTATACTCACTTTTAACATTTCATAACTCACTTCTCCTTATTTTTAATTTTTACTCATTAAAATGGATCTATACGATATTAACACCCTCGAAGAATACGAAAAGTATTTTGAAGATGATCACGAACGACATATGCGAAGATTTACGGAGTATGTGTACTCAAGAAGCCAGTGGTACGGGGTCATCTCCAAAAAAACGAAGAATGATATACCACATGAAAAAGAAGACGCGGGCAACAATTACTAGATGACTGTTTTGACAATAGCGAAATTCCTTCAAAATACCGGGAAGAAAAATCGCAACGAAACTATGGTACAAGTCTTATACTTTTTAAGAGATATTTTTGTTGATCCTCAACCAAATATTATTCAAACTTAGATCGAACGATGTGAAATACATGAGAGAAAAACAGAAGAAATACGAGACCGAAGAATACACAACGAGTTTCGAGCCGATCTTATAGAGCATTTAGCGATTCGTAATGAATAAATTGTAATCTTTATTTTCATGTAATAATTTTTTATCAAAATAACTTTTTTTTATTAATATAATATTTTTATAATTTTATGAAGTTTTATTTAAGTTATATTGAATTTAAAAAAAATGGCAATCACGTTTTGTGTCTCACCTATTGTGCAAAAAGTGTGATGCCATAGAAATTCGGATGTCAAAAATCACTTTATCTTATAGGGATAATAGGTTCTAAATGTAACATTGTTGTCCATTTTTACTATGTTATGCAATCACTTATTAATCTTACCAAAAAACGCACCCACCATTACTAATCCCTACTATTCTAACACTATTATCCTTTCCGTTTGATTTTGATGACGTGGCACCGTTACTATATGTTTGACCCGTTAACTTTTGTTTGACCCCGTTAACTTTTGTTAACTTTTGTTTAACTTATATGGGAGGGGAACTCTCTCTCTCTCTCTCTCTCTCAACCTACCCATTTTCATAACCTAAACCTAGCCTCCATATTAAACACACATACTATTCTTCTCTTTTCATAATCTGGCAGCCGCTACAGGAAAATATTTCTGCCACCCACCGCCGTCTACTGCTGCCTCTCAAATACCACCATCTATCTCACCACATCACCGCCACAAATATATTTTTTAAACGTAACCAACCACCACGTCCTTATCCGTCAGTCACCGCCGCTCACTGCCACCCTCACCATCGAAACCGCAGCCACCGTTCACTACCACTACACCCACCAGAATCCACGTCGTCATCCCACCACACCACCAGATCCATTCACAGTGTTCTTTTCTCTCAAACAACAAACCCAACAATCCCTAGATGTTATTCCAGTTTTTCGGTGACTGAAAACTTAATCTTGTTGATATTACAGTCCATTTACAATGATCTGAGCTTGATATCTTCAATTTTTCAGATCTTCGATTTTTTATCTCAACTTCATAATCAAGTTCCCAAATCAATGTTCTTCAAATTCAAATCATAACCAAGGTGGTGGAGAGACAGATTCGAAACGAGGTCGAAGCTTCTTCACCTCTTTGCTGAGGTGGTGAAGAGACTATTAATTATCGGAGATAGTCGGAGTGGGCGGCGATGAGGTGGTGATGGGCGATGAGGTGGTGATGGGCGGCGATGAGGTGGTGATAGTCGGAGTGGGCGGACATGTTTGATGCTTAGTTTAACCATGTGCTTTCTAATCTTGTTATAGATGGATCGATTATAGTTTCAATTTCTACTGTGTTGACGTGATGAGGATCGGTCTTTGTGAGGGAAGATGAGTGGGGGAAGATCAATGGCGGATATAAGGTGATTGAACTGATATGGAGATGGAAAAAGGGAGATGTAGGATCGGTCTTTGTGAAGGAAGATGAGTGGGGGAAGTCAAAGACATGTTATATCTTCTTAACTGTTGAAAAGAGATGGAAAAAGGAAGATGTAGGATCGTTCTTTGTTGAAAAAACAAGTAG
Source organism: Glebionis coronaria (assembly GCA_025667525.1). Taxonomy (NCBI): domain Eukaryota; kingdom Viridiplantae; phylum Streptophyta; class Magnoliopsida; order Asterales; family Asteraceae; genus Glebionis; species Glebionis coronaria. Next base: position 542,122,453 of record CM046882.1, read on the forward strand.
GGTATAAAACAATTGATATTTATCTTCTTAACTGTGCTAGTATCTATTTAACAAAAGTTAAACAAAAGTAAGTTATCCCCTCCCATATAAGTTAAACAAAAGTTAACAAAAGTTAACGGGGTCAAACAAAAGTTAACGGGTCAAACATATAGTAACAGTGCCACGTCATCAAAATCAAACGGAAAGAATAATAGTGTTAGAATAGTAGGGATTAGTAATGGTGGGTGCGTTTTTTGGTAAGATTAATAAGTGATTGCATAACATAGTAAAAATAGACAACAATGTTACATTTAGAACCTATTATCCCTATCTTATATATCATTTTTTTCATTTTAACACAGTTTAAGGCCCAATCATATTGTTTTAATTATAGCTTTTTGGTGTAATAGAATTTGATTATTCCATAATTGACGTATTTTTTTAGAAGCAAATGGTGTACTATACCTCACAAAATATGATGTTAAAGGATTTTTTGTGTTAAACTTACGTGATAGTAGGGGTGTAATCGAGTTGAGTTGAGTTCAAGTTTAATAAGGTTTGAGTTTGGCTTAATACTAAAATTATAGATTTGAGTTCTGTTTGATAGCTTGTCAAGCTTTATCAATCTAGGCTTGAACTTAGCTTGATAAAGTTTGATAAAAACTTAAGCTTAGCTTAAAAAGGTTGAATGTATATAAATTTAATTTTTTTATAATAAAGCTATCAATAAACATATGTATAAATAAAAAAAAAATCACTACTTATAATAAATTTGATTTATTTAACATTAATAAAACCAATAATAAAATCATCGTATAATCTTGGTTTCAAAATGTGTTTTGCGCTCCAATACGATTAAAGTTCCAAAGGTTATTGCATGATGTGAATGTGAGCGCAATTCAGACACGTTGCTTTTAGTATTAAGAATAGTACAAAAATTATTTGTACAAATATTTTATTCCACCAAGTACCAAGTAAATGCAATAATTAAATTTACAAAAATAAAGAATCATTTAAAATACAAAGAACTAAAATATAAATGTAATCAGAGTTAAAAGTCGTTCATAATATATTGTTTATTTATGAAATTAGTCCTTAAAATTAGGTTAATACTCAAATTAACAATTAGTTGTTTATATAAATTAATCATAAAAACATATTTCTGGTAGAGCTTGAAAAAAATTGATAAAAACTCGAGCCGAGCTGTCAAAAGCTTAAGCTTGAGCTTGATATAATTTCGAGCTTGATATAATTTCGAGCTATTTTTTAGGCTTGAGCTTGATAAAAACTTGGCTTGATCGAGCTAAACTCGAGCTCGAGTTGTTTGATAAAAACTTAGTTTGACTACAGCGCTATGTGATACTCGCTTTTTCTTTTAGCACTAAATTTAAGCCCCAATTATACACAGTGCTCTTAACATGTTTATGAATTTTCTTAATTACGCAAACTTGTGAAATGTATTATGCATTAATATTCTACCGGTATTATACTCATTAAGAAATAGGAAGATGATAGGCAGTATATCGTTTTCGTGTCAATAAACCATATTGTCTTTCGTGTGCAGATATAATTTAATAGGAAAGCTAAAAATGGATAAAAACCATAAGTTATTATTACATGAACATGATTCTTTTGACTGCAAAGAATACACTTTAAAAGTTTTCCATATATATCATTTGTTGAGTAGCTGGAGTCTTTCTTATTTTGTGCTTAAAATAAATGTGATCCAACAATAACTTGACACATATCTAGCCTAAAGTAAAGTATAGAGTAGTAGCATTGTGTGAAAAGATTGCACAAATGTATGATTTTGAATCATTAGAAATTTAAAAAAAAAAAAAGATCCATTTGACCTTTCATGGCACACTACTTGGTCAATATAGCAGATTTGTTGTATTAATTTGAGTCGATTTATTTTGTATTTTTTTTACTTATAAACTAGGAGACTAATTTAAGTCGTTCACCATCTAAAATTAAATTTTATAAAAAAAATGCATAGAGAGATATTTTTTCAAAAATGTTCAAAAATTGAAAAAACACCAACGAATGGACTAACGTTATAAATTTAACCAAAAAAAATTATTAACGGTAATATTTTAGTAGTGACAAAACAATGAAATATTAGTAGTGATAACGTCAGTGATATTCATTGCTTTATCACTAGTGATATTTCGTTGTTTTATCAGTAGTAAAATATAAACAATGATAAATATTAGTTAATAAAATCTATAATTTTAGTCATTCCGTCCGATTTTTAAAACTTTTGAATATCTTGACATAAATGGTCTCTCTGTGTTTTTTAAATCTTTTGAACATTTTGACATAAATAGTCTCTTGGTATTTTTTTAAATCTTAAGTTAATATCTATCATTATATCAAAATAAATGAATAATAAGAATTTGTTCTTTAGCTTGTGAATAAAAAAAATATGCAAATGAATTTTTATTGTTGGAAACTCACTTTATGTGACGACATTTACGAATTCTCATTAGTTATCATAGCCACACACGCTTAGACTAGATTAGGAACGTTGTATAGTTTAAGCAGCGTGTGTGACTATATATACCCCTCCTTAGCTTCCAAGGAGGGGTGTTGCTTGTGTCATTTTCTCATTTAATATATTTTTCTTTCTTTCACACAACCTCTCTTCTCTCTCTCTTTCAACAATGGCTACCACCACCATATTCCACCATGTTAGACCACCGGATCATATATAGCAAATCCACAATTGGATAACATATATAATAGGTGGTGTAAATGATGATGAAGTGGGCAGATTCACAAGTTCCTGAAAATATGGAATAAGGACAGTACTTTTGGATAAGTTTTTTTGAGATGGTAACATTCAGATCGGAATATTGCGATCGCAAAAACCATTGGTTTCTACATTGCGATCGAATATTCCGATGGAACACTATCGGTGCATTCCGATGGAACGCATTCCGACGGATGCATTCCGACGGGGTGTAGAAGAGAAGACATTCCGATGGATTTTTTTTGAACACATTGCGATGGAAAAACATATGTAAACATTGCGATGGAAAACAAAAACATTCCGATGGGATTTTTTTGACATTCCGATGGACTGTTTATAAAACCAGTGGACCATATTTGTGACCAAACCAATATCAACACATCCAACCTTTTAACTCCTCAAACTCCAAATCTAATCCTATTCCCGTCGACACCTATTCCCCCATCAAATCTAGACTCCATTGACTCGAAACAATTAATATACGATCTCAGATTCATTTTTGTGTCTTAACGTGCTAACCGAGACAGTTAAGATCCACAAAATAGACATGCACCATCGATCTAATATATGGTATCAACCATCTTTGATATTCGAATAATAAGAGCAGATTTTAACAAACATGTTAAACCCAATCTTTGTTTTGATTTTTAACAAATTCAACATGCAATCCGAATCACATCTATCAAGGCTCACACCTTCTTTAATTTACGAATATTAAGAACGAATCCTAACAACTATGTTATATTCGAACTTGGTTTCGTTTTTAATTGAATCAACACCTCTTACTCTTACACGAGAACAATTATTGTTCTTGAAGCCAAGATCTTACCTTGATTCGTCCTTCTAAGTCTCGATTTAAGAAGATTATGACTGTGAAGGTGGGATAAGATGATGATTTATATTTGGCTTTGGTTGAGATTCGATATGAGGGAAGAAGGTATGGATGAGTATGGATGGAGGATGAGTATGGATGGAGGATTTCAATGGTGATATGATGAAGATTAGCAGAGATGGTGGGTAAGGAGATGAAGTGAAATGATGGGGGACGGATTTCACGAGGTTGGGATGAGAGAGGAGTTTGGTTTGGGGGCGGATGTATCTATGTGTTGTGATTAGGTTTATCTATGCGTTTGTATAGGGTTTGACCCCATATAAACCAAACTGGTGAACCGGGTTTGTGATTTGGGCTGTGTGAATTGGGCCATGAACACACGGGATGATACTATTTCATTTGGACAAAAAATGTGATGGGCCGAGACATCTATTTTTTGGCTAAAAATTTGTTACATCAAATTCTTGTTTTATCATTTTATTTTCTTTGAAAATATTTTGATTAACGGTATTGAAAGTGACTAAAAAACGAGACAAAATGTGACGAGACAAGATGACGAGACAAATGTGACAAAAATTATTTTGACGAGACCAAGAAAAAATTTGGCGATTTTTTTGTGGCTACGGATTTATTTGATCGGGTATTAATTACGTGACGTTGAAGACGGATTTTTCGAAGGCGTGTATTTATTTTATCTTTAAAGATAACTTGCTCGTGCTTAATCTTAGAATGACGACTTGGTTATCTAGTTTCCGGGTTCGGGGTGGATGGTTGATGACTCGGATAACTATCACTTAAAGGGGTTACATTGTTGTACTCAGTGTCACGTGCTTAGTCGACGTGGATAATTTCAAGAGGTGTTGTGCTTATAGACTTCTTCAGTGATGCATTGAGTACTTAGAGATTTCTCCACCGTTCTTCATTCAACAATTGTGCAAGCTTAAGTCACAAGATCGAAGGATTTTTATTCAGCTTCACGTTTGATGTATCTGGTTCATTCAATCAGTGGTCACTTCAAATTGCTTTCACGTGGGTTGGTAAAGGTGGCCATGGAGAGTTTATGAGAAGAGATTTTCGATCAACAGCTGATTCTCACAAAATATATAATTCAGCTTATTTATTATTCTCACGAGATTTCAGGTTCATGTGCGTATAATTTATTGATGGTTCCGAGTTTCGAAACCATCAAGGGGGAAGAAGAAGACACAATGAACGCACAACGAGTACACGTGATGAACTTCCTACCTTCTTTTGATTTGAAGACATTCCGGGATGACATTTGTCATAGCCGCAGAGAAAATCAGTGTTTTAACTCGTGGCGTTATCAATCTCTAAAAGGTACACTACTGATTCGAGGTTTAATTGTTTGATTGTTGCAATTAAACATCATCATTATCCTATATGCATTCCCGGGACTTAATTGACTCTGGTGCATCTCCGGAAGAAGATATGTGCATTTCCGGGACTTAATTGACTCTGGTGTTACGATGTCAACTTCATGAATGGGATAAAGTGTCCACTTTAGTATTTGAGCTTCATAATTGGGATTGATTTACTTTCTTCAACTATTTGGAGGAAGAAGTGTCTTGATTCTTTCTGGTATGCATAACTTGAACTCTCAGGGGGAAGAAAAATTCAGAAGAATTATTCAAGCATGAGAAGAGAAGTTGTTGATCTACTTGGTGTGCCCCAAACTTTCAATCCCTCTTAGCAACGTTATCATGATATATGATGGGATTTGCTTGTTAGATTCCGTTGTGCGCTTAATCATTCTAAGCTTTATTGAAAGCTTTGAAGTTGCTTACGAGGATTGTCGGTTTAGGGGGAAGCTATTTAAAAGCTTCCACATCAAGTTTATGTGGCATGAATTAGGGGGAAGTTAATTCAGAAGCTTCTCCTTAACCAGAAGTGTATGGGTTACTTAGCTCGTGCCGTTACAATATTTCTTCTACAAGTTACTTTAAAGATGAGTCGTTTTGAAGACGAAGGCCTCATAAGACATCATCAACATTGGACGCTTCATGGAAGCTCTTGTTCTTTATCATTATGTACTTGTTAGGAAGAATATTGTAAGGAATTCTACACGTCGTCCCATGGGGGAAGATTGTTGGAAACTCACTTTATGTGACGACATTTAAGAATTCCCATTAGTTATCATAGTCACACACGCTTAGACTAGACTAGGAATGTTGTATAGTTTAAGCAGCGTGTGTGACTATATATACCCCTCCTTAGCTTCCAAGGAGGGGTGTTGCTTGTGTCATTTTCTCATTTAATATATTTTTCTTTCTTTCACACAACCTCTCTTCTCTCTCTCTTTAAACAATGGCTACCACCACCATATTCCACCATGTTAGACCACCGGATCATATATAGCAAATCCACATTTCTCTTTCATTTTGTCCAGCTAGATCGTGTGACTCATATTGATAATATGTTTACTCAATGCTATAAATTATGTTTATATGTCATAAAATAGTACGTTTTATATTTGAATTAGGGTTATGGGTCTCAGTATCGTCTAAAACAATGTATGGGGGAGTTTGAGAAATTGGTTCATGTTTTATCAAAGATAAACAAAAGGAGCTCCAGCTTTGTAAGGAGTGAGGATCGAACCTATTGATATTTTTTGATCTTGTTAGCCTAGCTTGTAAACTTAGACTACACAAGATAAATCCTATATAGACTTAGTAGAAACTTTGAATGGCCACGAAGGAATATGCGGAAACTACTCTTTGATGTTATGAAGATTAAACAGTTTGTATATGACAAAGTGTAGAAACTAAAGGGGGGGGGGGGTTGAATAGTTTCTTATTGATTTATCTCCTAATTAAAATTCCTTTCAATTAGGTGAGTGCCAAAACTATCTTTTACTTGAAAGCTAGTTGTATAATGATTAGGCTTAATTCTAATGCATTAACAATAAGTAATAAGTGTAATGATGTTGAATGTAAGTAGTGAGTAAGGAAAGAAACAACCTATTAGGAAGACACCAAGATTTATAGTGGTTCGGCAACGAGGCTCTATCCTCGTTCCTACTCCACTCCTCGAGTACACCTTACTCAAGATTTCTACTATATCCACAAGCTTCCTTCTTGGCGGAGGAAACCTTACAACATCGCTTACATTATTTTCCGACACTAAGCTAAATGTCGAGACCTAATCTTAGCTAGGACCAATCTACACAACGTCGCCCCACTTCACCATTTTACGACACAAGGATAGATTTCGAGTTCTAATCCGAAGCTAGAACCAATCCTCACAACGTTGCCTACTTCACCATTTTCCGACACAAGGCTAGATGTCGAGTTCTAATCCAAAGCTAGAACCAATCTTCACGACTCTTCACTTTGAATCTAAGTGAGAAATTCACACAACACAACTACATATCACTTTATAGTTTAGTGAGAACTCACAAGACACAACCAATTCACTTTATAGTTTAATGAGAACTAACACAACTTATTACAACTCAACTAAACATATCCAAGTACACACATGTAACTTGGATCTACACAACACAAATCCAAGCACACACATATGCAAAGGATTTACACAACTCTAATCTAAGTATTCACACATAGCTTGGATGAACACAACTAGTCCAAGTATTCACAAATACATTGGATCTACACAAGACACAAATAACCAAATGATGAACATGACTAGATCTTTAGGAGAAGGTGATCTTCATCAATGCTTCATCTTTAATCACATCACAAGTGTGTGAGTGATCTTCTCTTTGGACAAGGTAAAGAAGGAGATCAAGAGGATAATCATAAGTAAACATATTTAATACATTAAGTGATCATTTACAAATGACTAGGATTAGATAGGAGAAAGAAGGTTGAAATAGATGTCTAAAAAGGGTTAAAGAAAATGCAGATTTGATCCACTATTTATAGAAGACAAATGCCAATGACTATATGGGGGTGGTTCCTTAACTACCCAGGCGGTTCCTTATCGATAGGGAACCGCGTAGGCACTTAAGGAACCGCGGAGAGTAGACTCTGCTCCTTTTTGTCTTTTAGTGAATTTGAAATATCTGATGCTGTTTAAACCTTCAAAGGATATTCTTATGGCATTTGAAATATGCCATATTCAAATTTACATTTTCATTTTAATAAAATATTTTCTTAAAAATAAAGCTTATTAAAAATCCTTTGTTACATTTGACAAAAGTGAGTTTTAAGGCTAATCACTTTTATGATCACTAAACATGATTAAGATATGTTAGTGTAATGATTATTACCTTGATGATAGTGTTTGGTAGATAATTTATTTTATGATTGTGTTTGACAATAAATGTCTTTGTAATTTGTCGTGATCAAAACTAAGAAAGATTAATCAATATTAAAAATGTTTTTAGGCATTGCTTTGCATTAACAATCTCCCCTTTTTTTTATTACGACAACCTATAAACTCATTTACGTAAAATATAAGTTTATTCAAATTATTAACGAGTTTATCACTATCATGTCTCCCCCTTTGTCGAAACAAAAAGGTTAGCACAAGTCTTTGAAGAAGAAAAGAACCGGACTTTGCTAGTAGCTCCCCTTTGGTGCTTACTCCCCCTTGCTTGGGGCACCAAGTAAATGAGCTAAGGTGACATGCTACACAAAGGTTAGAAGAAAGAAAAAAACACCAATGTATGTATGTGCACTACCTACTAACTAACTTGAGAGGGAAAAGGAAAACAAATCTCAAATTAGAAGCAAGAATTTGCTAAGTATGTCCAAAGAGTGTGTATTGACAACATCATAGTTTAATTGGTGGAATAAAAGAAGAAAAGAAATATCCAAACCAATCAAAGATGATTAAAATGTCAAGGGGTTAAAATTTAGAATTTATGGAATCACCCATAATTAATTGTAAGTTTTAACTATGATCAACTCTTTAACAAATGTGTGAAAAAGAATTAGCGGGAAAGATAACACACATAACATTCATATTACACAAATATGAAATAAAATACAAGAGAAATATTCATACACACAATATGAATATTTAAAGCAAAAAAAAATATGGAAAATAAACCACAAAGCATAAATTACCCTAATAGTGATAATCTTCCAAGATTTCTTAAGTTTTATTGACTCAAACAACTAAAGTACAAAATGTGTCTTAGTTGGAAAAGAAAGACGACGAAGCATCATTCGAAGTTTTGTTCACAGGAACGAAAACTTTGAGAGGAGGTCGAGTGAGGAGGAATTCAAGGAAATTTAGCTTGTCATAGATATGAGCAAGTTCAATTTGTTGAAAACGACAACAAGCACACGAGGAACCATGATGCAAAACAAAGTCGTTAGATGGGGGAGGTCCATCAAAATTAAAGTTTGGTGGAGAGGGAGATAATGGGTAAGAGATGTTTTCACAATGCCTAGTGAGATTAGGGAAAGAAGATAGGTCATTGAGTTGAGGAGAGTTGAAAGATTTAGGTGGTGGTGGAAGAATTTCCTTTTCTCCGGTAATTGGATTTATAGAGTACTTCGCATTCAAATATTTAATCGTAGAGAAAGAAGAATTCTTGGAGGATTTTGGAGAAGAAGAATCATGAGGATTCTTGTTCTTTTTTATCCAAACGGGTCGAACCGAGATTTTTGGTTTCTTTGAAAGCTTAGAAGAAGAAGCTTTAGGTTGAGAAGATTGTGACAAAGAAGTGTCAAAGTTAGGAATGAAAGAGTTAGGCATTATGAGGGATGAAGAGAAGAACTCCCAAAAGAGAAGAATTTAAAGAAAATAGGCAAGGCAAAGATTTGAAATGAAAATAAAAGGTTTTAGGGAATGTTTAGCCAAACTGGGTAAACAAAGAATCTTAACCAAGAGAGTGGTCAAAGAAGAAAGACCAAAAATAAGCTAAAAGTAGCTTTACTGTACGCGATTCCTTATGGGAGCCCGCGGTTCCATATCAATATGGAGCCGCCTAAGGGCTAAGGATCCGCGTCCAGTGGACCATAGACCATGATTTTCAAAAGTTTTGGAGAAAAATAAGACTATTTCAAAATTTTGCAAATCTTGGATTTTTACCTCTTTTAGCACTAGATTATGATAGGGTTGCAAAAAGACAACACATTCACAAAGAATGTCTTGAAAAAGGGTGACAAAATATTTAGATAACATTTTGATCCAATTTTAAGTCAAGTTTTTTGTGATTGTGATAGATTTAGGTTCAATTTTAAATAAATTGAAGTTGATTAATTTGACCACATAGGTTAAAACACATAAAACTAAATCCATAGATCATCCACATGAGAAAATCATGAAGGAAAAGAAAAGAAATACAAGAAATAAAATAACAACTAACTAATACAAAGTTAGCTAAAACTAGGTCTTGAATGCATAGTCCTCTTTGGCTTGACCTTCTTTAGAAGTAATTGATTTAAAAAAAATCATTCATCTCCTAAGAGGAGGAGGATTAGCAAATAGGTTCAAGAAGAAGCTTTGCAACTTGATGTGAGCCCCAATCATCTCCAACCTTAGGATATCAATGAGGTGAAAGTTGTTCAAGCAACAAGGACAATTGGTTCTATTGTGCATGAAAAAGTCAAACAAGTGTGGATCACCCAAGAAACGGGAAATGGGAACACCCAAGAGTGGAGTGTTAGAGGGAGGAGGATGTGGAGAAGGCATGATATCCAAGGGTGATATGGGTGAGATGGGTGAATTTGGTGGAGTGAAAGGAAGAGGCTCAAAAACAAAAGGGAATTCTTAGATGAGGTTGAGGTTGAGCATTCACATTTAAAGGAGGACTAGAAGTGAATGGTGAGAAAAACTCATTCATTTTTTATTGGAATGAAGAGGAGGTAGAACTATGTGAATGGTTAGTACCATGAGTCGATTTTGTCTCCCATGAAGCAAGTGGTGGTGAAAGAGATGAAGAGAAGAAAATAGGTGAGACTTCACTTTTTGGTTTGTGAGAAGATGGAGAGCCAAGTTTAGGAAACTTGAATCTCATCTTAAGGTTTCTTTTGGATGAGGAAGTTTTGGAGGAATTGGATGTTCTAGTGGATACCATGGTTGTGTGTTAAGGTTTAGAGAAGAGTTGAAGAACACAATCAACAAGAAAGTGTTTAAGAAGAGAAAGGGATGATCCAAACTAGTAATGGGTTAAAAGTGTTTTAAGTGAACAATGAAATTAGGTAGCCTAGTTTAGGAAAGTGCAAGTTTTTGCAAAAGTTTTATCAGTGTTTACACAGATTAAGGGAGAATAGTGTAAAGCAAAGATTCTTCTCGGAATATTCAGAGGCGGTTCCTTATAGAGAGGCGCGGTTCTTTATCGCTAAGGAACCGCGGCCTCGATAAGGATCCACCCCCAGTGGGTTTGAAAAAGGGCACTTCCAGTAACTAGAGCTAACCCAGATTTAATATATATGTTTATCAATCCACAATGGACTATAAATCAAGGTCTAGGAAGCTAACTAACACACAAGATGCACAGAGCCATGCAAATCGAAATATCGATAGCATGGATAATTAGGATTAAAATACTAGAAAATCCAAACACAAAGTATTAGTTAATGAACACATAATATCCTAAAAATAAAAAGGAGAACAAGAATAACTAGTTCAACAATTCAAACATGTTTACAAACATTTTAACCATTCACGAGTGGGATATATCATTCATCTATGAGCATTTCCTCTTTGCCTTGATTCACTTCTAATTCGATCTTGAAGATGAAGATTGAGACAATATTGATAGTCTGAATCAATGTCTAGAGAAGACAATTGAGAGATAGATGATGACAAGTCATAACAAGGATTGAGAGAGTTGTCTTGAGAGACATTTTCATCTCAATTTGAATCATGCGTGGGAACAGAAGAGACATTCCCTTCAATAGGAAGCATGACTCGATCCACGGAGTGAAATGATGAAGCATTTAGAGGTGGAAAGTCAAGAAGAATTCTCTTAAGAAGCCGTGAGAGAGTCATGGCATATGGAAGAGTAGAACGAGATCCACTGAGAACAAATCTTATTCTTCTAGCTATGAAAAATGTAAGGTTGTATGGAGTGGTGGTAGCAACACAAAACAACATATGTGAAAGACAAGCGAGCACATGGTTGCGATTACCATCCAAGCACATTGCATTTTCCCTAATGATTTCGGCCCAAGGGGTCATAAAATCACTAAGATCGCTAGTTAGTAATTCCCAAGGAGTGAGAGCACGAAATTCTCCTTCAAAATTACCAAGAATAGGATGTTCACGAGGTTTAGCAATGGCACAAGAGATGGACGAAGTCGAAGGTATCTCGATCACATAATGCACATCAATAGGGGCCGATTCTAAGTGGTTTAAACCCCAAGCATCGGTGAACCTACATTGACCTTCGTATGGAACTCTGAGAATCTTACCAAATTCCTCAAGAGTGTACACAAAGGTTTTCCCCTTGATGGAAAATCTTATAGATAGACCATTATTGATGCACATTAATGTGTACGAGTTAAAGAATTCCATGAGCAAAGAAGGAAAGATTGGCTTATCTATATCAAGCAAACAATCAAAGCCAATGGTATTGAACATGAATCGAATGAAGTCAAGTCCAAGAAAGTTAGAAGGAACAATACGTCCTTCATGGAAACAGCGAGATTCAAGACTATGATAAGTGTTTTGAGTAGAGCAAGTTTGATTCAACAAAGAAAGATTAGGCATGTATTCTCTAGTACGTTGGTGGTCATTTTTGATATCCTGAAGTCATGACAGTACCTAATAACATACAAACATATTTCCCCAATTACTCATATGTTACATATACACCATAAATAAAATGAAATAAGAATGTATTTCATCAATCTCTTGACAAACCAAGGTTTAATCCTTATCATTCTCATATTCACAATGTGCCTAGTTCATCATTAATAATGGCACATTGATCATGTAAGATCAATAATGAACTTGAACATTGGTTTTTTAAAAACAAGGTTTTTAGGTAAGCATTCAACAATGCCATTACCAACTTGTTCATGGGTTCATATCAATTCCATCAATTAACCAAAATAATTTAGTCAAAATTCGAATTTGTTCTACAAGTGGGTTTTAGTAAAATCTCAATGAATATGAACCTAAGGAATCATAGTAACAATACTACGTCAACTCTTATTCCTAGTAAGGTTCTAATTCAATGTCAATTTTAAAAATCCCTAATTATGAATGTATGAACCCTAGAACAAATTAGATAAGATTGAAAGAGATGACTTACAGATAAATGATCTTGGATGAAGGATGAGTGAAACCCACAACTTGGAATCAATTAATCTTGAGTGATTGAAGGTTTTTGAAGAAACAACAATGGTGGAAAACCAAGAACACGTCGCTGTGTGTGTGGAGGAGAGAGAAGGTTTTGTTTGAAAAGGGATATTTTAATAAAACTGGCGCTTTAGCGAAGTTTTTGTCCGCGGTTCCTTATCGATAAGGAACCGCGCATTTGAACCCCGCATGATAAGGAACCGCCTACAGTGGCCGGTTTTTATCAAAGAAAAACAAAGAATTTTTGGAAACCAAAATTTTTAAAGTACTTAAAAATATATCTTAAACCTTTTAGGATATCATTGTATCACCACAACACTAGGTAATAATGCTTTATTGAAGGATTATGAGTTGAATCGAGATAGGAAAAGACCGAAACGGACAAACGACTACTCGTAGCAAATAAGCAAAAGGGAGAGGAGTCAAGGGGAGAGGAGTCAAGGGAAGTGAATCAAGACCAAGAACATTGCTCAAGAGATCAATGACATTCTTCAAATCGAGGAGACGAAGAGCTTGTGTCATATATAGTGGTTTAAGACATGCCTTTCTGGCGAAAGTCTAAACAGCTTTGGTAATGAATTGTACCAAGCAATTTTGATGCATAGAATAAGATCATTTTCAAGAGTAGTCTTATCTTATTTCAAAATATGAGCAAAGTATAGATTCACTTTCTCTCCCACATGATCGGATAATTATTGCTAGGATTAACAATAACAATATCCTTGGAATATTTCAATTTCAGATGTGTAAAATCCACCTACAACTTAATGAAGTAGTTTGGTATCTCAAGGGATTCACCAATCATCCTAGAGATGAGCTTAATTGCATAAGTTACACATGATATTCGGCCTACTAACTGTAAGAATGCAAACCATAAAAATCATGTTTGATACTTTAAGCTTATACTAACTCACCCTACATCTCCATAGCGAGTCAAGTATGCAAGCAATGAAGGTTTGAGAGGGAAAAGGGAAAGAATCACAAACCACAAATAAATGTCAAGGCAAGGATGCCAAGAACAAACATATAGTCAATTAATGATCAAAAGAATGATCAGTAGGGCGTGTGGAAGAACGAAAGCGTACCTTGGCCACAAATTACATTCCAAGCTTTCAAGGAACCAATGCAAAGCCCAACTATGACTAAGAATAACTACTAAGTCTTCAAGGACTAGTATCACTCTTATCCATATTGATATCATCATTCAATGATGTTGGAAATCAAAGAATATGAGTTTTCTACAAGTGTAAGTAACTCAATCCACAATCAATGGAATGATTCATCTTCATGAGTACCTACACATAACAAGACACAAACTAGTAGATACATTTCAAGAGGAAATCTAAATTGCATCAATACTACTAATCTAAATGAGATGCAATATTATCAATTTAAAAGACTTATTTTCAACAAAAAATAGTTTTGACCAAAGAAAAACTTTAGTACAACTTAACCTTCTAATTTGAGGAGACAATGGATCGATCCAAGTTTTAAAGTACAATATACTTCAAAGATCTTGTGTCACCATCGCTCTGATACCAATTGTAGAAACTAGAAGGGGGGTTGAATAGTTTCTTATTGATTTATCTCCTATTTAAATTTCCTTTCAGTTAGTTGAGTGTCAAAACTATCTTTTACTTGAAATCTAGTTGCATAATGATTAGGTTCAATTCTAATGCATTAACAATAAGTAATAAGTGTTATGATGTTGAATGTAAGTAGTGAGTAAGGAAAGAAACAACCTATTAGGAAGACACCAAGATTTTTAGTGGTTCGGCAACGAGGCTCTATCCTCGTTCCTACTCCACTCCTCGAATACACCTTACTCGAGATTTCCACTATATCCAGAAGCTCCCTTCTTGGCGGAAAAAACCTTACAACGTCGCTTACATTATTTTCCGACACTAAGCTAAATGTCGAGACCTAATCTTAGCTAGGACCAATCTACACAACGTCGCCCACTTCACCATTTTACGACACAAGGCTAGATGTCGAGTTCTAATCCAAAGCTAGAACCAATCTTCACAACGTTGCCTACTTCATCATTTTCCGACACAAGGCTAGATGTCGAGTTCTAATCCAAAGCTAGAACCAATCTTCACGACTCTTCACTTTGAAGCTAAGTGAGAACTTCACACAACACAACTACATATCACTTTATAGTTTAGTGAGAACTCACAAGACACAACCACATCACTTTATAGTTTAGTGAGAACTAACACAACTTATTACAACTCAACTAAACATATCCAAGTACACACATGTAGCTTGGATCTACACAACACAAATCCAAGCACACACATATGCAAAGGATTTACACAACTCTAATCCAACTATTCACACATAGCTTGGATGAATACAACTAGTCCAAGTATTCACAAATACATTGGATCTACACAAGACACAAATAACCAAATGATGAACATGACTTGATCTTTTGGAGAAGGTGATCTTCATCAATGCTTCATCTTTAATCACATCACAAGTGTGTGAGTGATATTCTCTTTGGATAATGTAAAGAAGGAGATCAAGAGGATAATTAATACTATATTTTACTAGGTTAAAAAGTTCGTTGTTCTCGGTCTAATCGAATTGATTACAAGTTGAAAGTGCGACTCCGTCGTTCTTGGTGGAAAAATAAAGAGAGGTGGTTATCTATTTTAAACTAATAGTAAAATGAAAGTGTCGTTGAGTAAAAATAAAAGCTTTAAAGATTAAACTAAAAATGACGAGTTAAAAATAAATGATTAAAAACTTAAAGTGAATCTTAAAACTTAAAACTTTGTAAAAATAAACTAAGACAAAACTCGTTTAAAATAATGCTAAGTAAAAATGCGGGAAAAGTTAAATTTGAAAACTAAGATAAAACAAGAAGTAAAATCTAAAATCGAGGTCAGATCACACTTGGATCGTACCCTCGATCGTGGCCCAGATCGCAACGAGCGATCGCAGCCAAGTAGCTTAAGATTGGATCGTAACCACGATCACAACAAGTGGATCGCATTGACGATCGTACTCTACGATCATACTACCAGATCGTACCCACGATCGCATCCAATGATCGTGGCTTGGATCGTGACAGCCAATCGCACCCTGGATCGCAGTCTTCGATCGTACCCTGGATCACAACGAGTGGATCGCAGTATAGATCGTAGATTGTGATCGCAGTGGACGATCGTACTTGGTGATCGAAGTAAAGGATCGCAAGTAGAAACCCTAGGGGTTTATGCGATCACACTTACTTGATCGGAACTAATAAAACCCTTAAACATGATACAATGGAAATCAAAAACATAATAAGCAAACCAAATAAGCACTTACTCAAATAAGCAAATACCAAAACTTAACCAATACTAAACAAGCATAAATTTAACAACTTGTAAAACACTAAATAAGAAAACTTTATAAAACAAACTTTAAAACGACGAAATTTTTAAGTAAACTTGAAAGTAAATAAGCTAAATAAATAAGCCAATAAGCATGATAAGCTCAAAGCTCAAATCGTATAAAAACTTAAATATGAATAAAAAGATAAACTTTTTAATCGCACAAACATCAAAATCAAACAAGATGCATTAAAATTTCGAATCAAGAACAAATCAAAATCAAGATAGGTAGAAGAAGATTCAAGATGAAAAGCTTAAACTTGAACTTGTAGATTAATGATTCCAAAATACAAGATTAAACTAAAGCTTAAACATGAAAGAAAGAAAAGATGAAATTCTAGTGAGAGAAAGTTAGCACTTTCTCTCTCTAAAAACTATAAAGGAAAAATGAAGGCTAACTAATAACTAACTAACACCCTCCTAATGACACATTAGGAGGGTATATATAGGAGGTGGGGAGGTGCATATGTTGCTTCCTTTTTCTTTCTTCTCGTCTCGACTCGATTTAAATTCTTTGTCTTTCTCGACGTCGTCTCGGGATTTGTCGATATAAATTGAACTCATCTTATAATTTTCTTCTATAATTAGACTTGGTTCTTCGACTTCATTAAACTTCCGTCTTTAGACTTTTTCTTTGATAAATCTTCAGAATAGGCCTTGGACTTCCGTTCTTTTTGCAATCTTGATCTTTTGACTTCGTCTTTTCTCGTTTTCTTCGATAAAAGCCTGTGATAGCCCGTGTTTTCTTCCTTTTTCATATTTTTATCCTAAAACACAATAAAAACACAAACCATACATAATTCCGACTTTTACGACATAAAATACACGTTTTGGTCTTGTTATTATTGGAAATAAGTGGTGAAAGGATAAGTGTTTTCACACTTATTAAATCCCCTACACTTGACCATTGCAATGCCCTCATGCAATGCATTAGTTTCAAAGCACAGATTAAATTTCTCATCATAATTAACCCACCTTGGCCTTTATTAGATTCTAAACACTAAGGAAACTAAAAGACAGAAATATATACAAAACAAGTAAAGAAATCAAAGACTTACATCGGGTTTTTGGCTGTCATGAATGTTTATCCCCCTCAAGTTTCACGTTCCCCATACCAAGCTTAAAAACGAGATCATTGTTATTATAAGTTAGCAAACTAACATGAACTCATGTGGCCCAATTATTTACTTAGACTCCCTTATTCCTAGGTGTATCTCTTATATTTTATAATTGTCTTGAATGATCACGAGGATGCATTGTTTGACTTATTTCGATAGTTTATTTAGGCCGAAAATAAAGTGGGACGATTTAATCAATAGTTAGCTAAAGGACAAAATCTTTTAAAACTGCTTCTCGGGACCTCTTAAAGTTCATATCTTGGCATAAATCGCTTCACGATTTGAGACCTTTCTCGGACCGATATTTGGCAGAGACTTCATACTTCGAATCTTTGAGAGACGTTCTTGAAATTATGGTCTTCTCTTCATAATAGGAATTTCTTCACTTGAAGTTTTTGAGAGATTCTTCATACTTGGACCACGACTTCTTCATCTTTCTCCAATCTTTATTTTGGACTTTGATATACAACGATCCGCCTCCTTTTAGGACTTGGATATATTTATCCTCATACCTTGCTAGGGTCTTTTCGGATAGACTTCTCCATGATCTTTTGGGGAGTATTTGCTTTTCGTCGTGTGTCTCGATCCTTCATATTATTTTTGATAAATGATTCTTCACATCACTTGGGATCTTTAGCAACAAAATGTAGCCCTCATGCCTTGTTAGGGCCTTTTCGGACTCGCCAATCTTTGCATCCCGCTTCAATAAGTTATGCCTTGGCTATGAACTCTAATTAATACCGAGCAACTTTTAAACGATCTTGTACTAGAAGCTAAGTAACTTTTCAAATCGTACAACCTTATTTATTGTAATTAAATTTATTAGCAAGCGATGGGAGAAAAAGATTATAATCAAATCACATAAATTCATGAAAGACTACCAAACTTGTAATTGACTTTATCATCTCTCGTTCTCCACAATTTAAAATCTCAAGGAATAAGACACGTGGATGCTTAGCCAATTAAATCAAAGTTTTGGGTTTTCAAGTCATCTATAGGATCTTGCAAATCCTTAGACTCTTTCAAGTTTAGAAGTCGCATTTTAAAGTTCCCTTGATAAACGACTTTCTAGGATCAATTTTAGGAACTTGCGACAAGTTCTTGTTCTTAACCCGTGAGAGTTAAGACTTTCGCGTTTTAAAGTTCCCTATATAAAAGCCTAGCAAAACTTGATTTAAACACGTTAAGGATACTAGTTAGAGTAAACTTAGATAAGTAAACTCGGGTTGAGTCAAAAGATTAAATTAAAACCACTTTATTAAAAATTTATTCTATCAAAGAAAGTAAATAACGATAACAAAGGAAAATACTACTAGACTACTAGGCCAAAATAGATTAAAAATTTTGAAAAATGTCGAAAAATCAAATTTTCTAGTTAAAATGAGGACAAATTCAAAAAAAGCCCACTTACTTCGATAGAAGTCCCCCTACACTTGATATAAATATTGTCCTTAATGTTTAAGCATGTGGGAGTAAACTCCCCTACACTTAGGACATTGTGCACGTTGTTTAAATCTTTCTAAGGAAAGGACAACTATAGTGATTTCAATGTGAACATATAAGATGTGAAGTATTTAATCACAAGAGTTTAGGATAGAACCGGGAAGACGGGTACACGGAATCACGGGTCGTCAAAAGTCATCAAGAATGGATCTTTAAAAGCTCGAATCCCTGCACATGATAAGAAAGAAGACAACAAACACCTACGGGGCTCCCCCTACACTTATTATGAAAACGGTAAAGGATAGATCAACGGGTTGCCTCCCGAGAAGCGCTTGTTTTTGTTAACCGAGTCACGAGCCTGACTCGACCCAAAACTAATTCAAGGGAAACGTGGTGAGGGATGGAATCATCTCATGAGAGATGTCCTCACCAAAGTACAACTTCACACGCTGGCCATTCACTTTAAAATTAGGCCCATTTGGTTGAGAAAGCTCAATTGTGTCGTAAGGAAAGACTTTGGCGACGGTGAATGGACCAGACCAACGGCTCTTCAACTTGCCCGAGAAGATCTTCAACCGAGAGTTAAAGAGTAAAACTTGATCACCAACGTGAAACTCTCAGTTCTTAATCCTTGAATCATGAATGATCTTGGTCTTCTCCTTGTAGATCAATGAATTCTCATAAGCTTCATTCCTCAGTTCATTTAGCTCGTTGAGTTGAATCTTCCGAAGATCACCGGCTTTGTTGATATCAAAATTGGCCCACTTTAAGGCCCAGTACGCCTTATGCTCCAATTCATTAGGGAGTTGGAATGCCTTCCCGTACACAAGACGATATGGAGTGCAACCAATGGGTGTCTTATATGCGGTACATAAATCCCACAAAGCATCATCTAACTTATCGACCCACGAGGCACGATGCTCTCCCACAGTACTCTCTAATATTCTCTTCAATCCACGGTTAGATATCTCGGCTTGACCATTTGTTTGGGGATGATAAGCGGTGGAAAGACGGTGATTGACACCGTACTTAGCCATGACTCGAGCAAATTGATCATTGCAAAAATGAGTCCCGCGGTCACTGATGATAGCACGAGGAACACCGAATCGAGCAAAAAGTTGTTTCAAAAAGTTCACAACCACCCTCTCATCGTTCGTAGGGAGAGCCTTTGCTTCAACCCATTTAGATACGTAGTCAACGACTACGAGGATGTACTTGTTCCATTTAGATGATGGAAATGGCCCCATAAAGTCGATGCCCCATACATCAAAGATTTCACATTCTTGTATGAAATTTTAAGGCATCTCATCTTTATGTGTGATCTTGCCTTGTCGTTGGCAAGCGTCACAATGTTTAACCATTTCGTGTGCATCACGATAAATGGTGGGCCAATAAAATCCAGAGTCGAAAACTTTCTTCGCGGTGTAATTGGGACCAAAGTGACCACCGGTGGGTCCTTTATGGCAAGCTTCAAGGATTAATAAAGCTGTCGGCCCATCAACACACCGACGAATGACAAGATCCGCACATTGTTTGAAAAGGTAAGGGTCGTCCCAAAAATAGTGCTTAATGTCTTTAAAGAACTTTTTCTTTTGTTGGGACGTTAACCCTTCCATGAGAATTCCACCCGCCAAATAGTTTGCAATGTCCGCAAACCATGGGGTTTCATCAATATTGGAGTTAATAGACATCAAGGCCTCAAGGGGAAAAGAGTCATTAATCTATTGATTTGGGAGCTCCCCTTGTTAAGGATCCTCGAGTCTACTAAGATGATCCGCGGCTAGGTTTTCCGCTCCCTTTTTATCACGAATTTCAATTTTAAATTCTTGTAGGAGCAAAACCCAACGAAGAAGTCTTGGCTTGGAATCTTGTTTAGTTAACAAGTACTTCAAAGCAGAATGGTCGGTATAGAAAATGGTGGTGGAAAGGACAAGATAGGGGCGAAACTTCTCAAAAGCAGACACTACAACTAAAAGCTCTTTTTCGGTAGTGGTATAATGTAATTGAGCCTCCGTCATTGTCTTGCTAGCATAATGGATTGGTTGGAAGTGTTTGTTCACTCTTTGTCCCAAAACCGCTCCAATGGCAAAGTCGCTAGCATCACACATCAATTCAAAAGGTAACTCCCAATTAGGGGTAACCAAGACCAGTGCCATAGTTAATTTATCCTTAAGATTGAAAGAGTCATACACTCTTTAGAAAAGATAAAAGGAGTATCTTTTTCCAAGAGGTGGGTCATCGGGCGAGCAATTTTAGAAAAATCTTGAATGAATCGACGATAGAAGCCCGCATGACCAAGGAAACTTCTCACACCCTTCACGGTTGAAGGTGGAGGTAATTTAGCAATAACATCGACTTTAGCACGGTCGACTTCAAGACCGGCTTTGGAGATTTTATGTCCAAGAACAATGCCTTCTTTTACCATGAAATGGCATTTTTCCCAATTAAGAACGAGACGAGTGTCTTCACACCGTTTGAGCATACGTTCTAAATTGGCAAGGCAAGTAGAGAAAGAATCACCATAGACCGAGAAATCATCCATGAAGACTTTCATAGTTTCTTCAACCATGTCATGGAATATAGCCATCATACACCTTTGGAAATTCCTAGGAGCATTGCATAAGCCGAAAGGCATTCTATTGTAAGCAAATGTTCCATAAGGACAAGTGAATGTGGTTTTCTCTTGGTCTTTAGGATCGATGGGAATTTGAAAAACCCGGAGAAACCGTCTAAGAAGCAATAATAATCATTACCCGCTAGACGCTCGAGAATTTGATCCATGAAAGGAAGAGGAAAATGATCCTTACGAGTGGCATCATTGAGCTTGTGATAGTCTATGAAAACTCGCCAACCCGTGACAAGTCGAGTAGGAATCAACTCGTTGTTTTCATTGGGAACAGCGGTTATTCCGCCGTTCTTAGGCACACAATGGACGGGACTAACCCATGGCGAATCCGAAATAGGGTAAATCATTCTGGCATCTAGAAGTTTGATAACCTCTTTCTTGATGACGTCATAAATTTTAGGATTAACCTTTCTTTGGCTTTGGATTGCGGGTTTAAAGTCATCTTCCATGAGAATTTTATGAGTACAAAAGTTCGGATCAATTCCGCGGATGTCGGAAATTTTCCAAGCAATTGCTTTCTTATGATTCTTCAGCACGTCGATAAGTCGAGATTTTTCTTCTTCTTTCAAGTCCTTTGCGATTATGACGGGTAAATTCTTATTGTCTTCAAGGAAAACGTATTTGAGATGAGACGGTAAATCCTTAAGCTCTAAATCTGGAGGATTTTTGATGGAAGGCATAGTCAAATTCGGATCATCGATAGAGATTTCCTTAGGAGACGGTGGAGAAATATGGTCCTCATTGAGAAGTTTCTCAATGGTACGAATGTCTTCATCCCAATCAGAGGGAGAATCGTCATATTTTAAGTCCACATCTCCCAAAGTTGCTTCAATTTCTTTCAAAAGGAAATCACTTTCTCCAAATGGAGTTAGTGATGGAACAATAGAGGCAACGGTCTCAACAATGGGTAGAGAAAAAGAACCACTTTTACAGGCGTCTTTGAAATGCTCTTCACAAGCCTCATCAAGAACGTCAATGAAATTAACGCTCTCGTGTTCATAAGGTTGCTTAGAAAGTTTACCCATGTTGAAGACGATTTTATCGTCACCAACTCTCATGATTAATTCGCTTGCGGCTACATCAATGAGAGTGCGACCGGTCCTCAAGAATGGACGTCCAATGATTAATGGAACACGGGGGGTCCATCTCGTAGTCAAGGACAACAAAATCCGTCGGAAAGGTGAATTTGTCAACACTGACGAAGACATCTTCGGCTATCCCCACCGGATAAGCAACCGTACGGTTAGCTAATTCCAAGGTCATTCGTGTGGGTACTAGCTCGGGTAGAGATAATTGTTTCCAAACACTTAATGGCATTAAGTTTATACTAGCACCCAGATCGGCTAGGGCCATACAATTCTCTACCCCGGGGAAGTTGCAAGGAATGAGGAAACGACCAGGATCACCAAGTTTGGTTGGTAATTTCCATAAGAGCACTGCGGAGCAATTCTCGTTAAGTTGGGTCTGAGCGTTATCAAGAAGTTTCTCCTTATCACTGAGAAGATATTTAAACATTTTAGCTTATTTTGGCATGTGAGCGAGAGCCTCGGCAAAGGAGATGTTGAAATTCAGTTGTTTAAACATTTTAAGAAAGTTAGAAACCTAAATACCATCCTTGTTCTTCAACTTCTCTTTCCTCAACCTTGAGGGATAAGGTATATTGGGTTGAGATGAAGGCTTTGGTATGGAATTCTCACTCACATCCTTGGGTGGTGGAGGGGTGGAAGTAGAAGGTGGAGGAATTGGAGAAGGGAACTCGTTTTCCTTTGTCACAATCACCGGTGTAGGTGTAGGAATCTCGGGTTCCTTTAAACCTTTGCCACTTTGGGTGGTGATTGCTTTCATCTCCCCTCTTGGATTAGCAACGGTGTTACTCGGAAGAAAACCCGAACTAGAGGCTTGATTACTTTGGAAAAAACTAGCCATCATATCCCTTAAGTCATTCGTTTGACTAGTCAAAGAGTTTTGCATATCGGCTCGAAGATCATTCCCTTGTTTTGCCATATCTCCTTTCAAGTTGATGATTTGTCGCTGAAGATTCTGCACCAGCGCGTCATTAGTCCTCATGTAAGTTTCAACCTCGTGATTAAATGCGGTGGGTTGGGTGGGTGGAAGAGCATGGTAGGCAGGTGGTTGATAAGCGGGTTGTTGGTAAACTTGGTTAGTTCCTTGAGGTGGATATGGGTTTCTTTGGGTTTGATATTGATTGGGAGCTCGAGGTTGGTTTTGATTGTTACGATTGAGGTTGCTTTGGTTTTGAGGAGGAAAACCGGGTGGTGAAAGGAAGTTGTTTGAACGATAACTGAGCAAATTGCGGTCACCTTGAGGACGTGCTTGATAGCCTCCCGTAGAAAAGTTACTGTTAGCGGCATACACATTTTCCGGATTGTCATGAGTCGAATGACAATCGGTGTATGAATGAGATCCCCCGCATATTTCACATGACTGAGTCATAGCATTAACTTGCGCATTGTTGTTTTTGGCATTGTTGGTGGTGTTGGGAATAAATTATAGCCAGTCTACTTGAGCGATGACAAGAGTAAAACAAACGTTGACAGGAGTAAAACAAACGCTGAAAGATCAAGCGTTGACAAGAAGAAGTCAAGCGTTGACACATTGAAGACAATCACTGATGGAAGGATATGATCTACACGTTTACTATGTTCTAGATTACTTCTAGTAAAGATAGGAACAACAATGTATTTTCTATATTTATCTTTACCTAGAATAGTTGATACGTAGATTATTGTACAAGGCTTCTTATGTCTATAAAAGAAGACCTTTAGGTTATTGTTCAAAATAAGTTTTTCATACGTTAAACACTTTCATTGTAAGCAAGTTTGATATCATTAATCAAAGTGAAAGTTTGTTTACATCTTGTGTGTTCTTGTTTAAGTGTTAATTCCGCATAACACTTAGATTGTCATATACATATACAAAGGTTTCTCTAAGTGTATTACTTGATCTAATCTCGTATACATAAAGCTAAATCGATCTTAGTTTGGGATCAACAAGTGGTATCAGAGCTTGTTGAGGAACTTTTGATCTTAAAGAACACAAGAACCCTAAAATCACCAAAACCCTAATTTTCTCAAAACCCTAAAAACATCATGTCAAACTCAGAAGTAACCTCCTCCTCCTCACCTTTGCCAAACATCAAGATTCCCATGCTTGATGCAACCAACTTTGAATTGTGGAAATTCAACTTTGAGCAATATCAAGGGATCTATGACTACACACTCTGGGAGATGATTGAATATGGAAACACATTCAATAAAGCTTAAAAGATTGCTAATGCCATTGCTGTAAGAACAGCTGTTGCTGGATGTTCAGAAGCAGATAAGAAAGAAAAGCCTGATGATGGTAGAGCTGTGTCTGCTGAAGACATAGCAAAGAAAAGGGTTGATATGAAAACCCTAAACATTCTGAAAGTCTCTTTGGGACAAGAGAACCAGCATAAATACAGAGGTTATGAATCTGCTAAAGACCTTTGGGCAGCTCTTGAAGTTGCATATGGTGGTAATGATGATACTAAGGAAGAGAAGAAGAAGCAACTCATGCATGATTATGTTGTTTTCAAGGCTCAACCTAATGAGAAGCTTAGCAGTGTAAGAAGCAGATTGCTTGACATTACAAGCAAATTGTCCTTCATGGGGACACAACTTGGTGATGTTGACATTAATGCCACTTTTCTTAAAAGTCTTGGTGAAGCGTGGAAGATTGAGGCAAGATCTATACTTGCCAACAACACTCACAAAAGTTCTACTTTTGATGATATCTACAACAAACTGAGGCTGTTGGAAGATGAAACTCTTTTGGAGCATGGAAGCAAGTCTACCAACAGTAATATGGCCTTCTTCTCACATAGTGAAGGTCAATTTAATCAGAAGGAATCTTACATGCATCCAGTTACTGGATCATCATGTGTCAACGCTTGAACATGTCCTATCAACGCCTCCTATTCAGACGCTGACACATACAAAAGTGACTCACCAAGAGTTAAACCTGCTGGTTTGGATCTAGATATTGTATGTGCTTATATTTCTTCTTTGCCCAATGGTTTAGTGATTACATATGAGGACCTTGAGCAGATAAGTGATGAGCACTTGGAGGAGATGGATATTAAGTGGAACATGGCTCTTGCTAGTATAAGAGCAAACAGGTGGAATAGAAGGTTTAAGAAGAAGATGACCTTCAATGCAAAGGACACTGCTGGATTTGATAAATCCAAGGTTGAATGCTACAATTGTCATCGTATGGGGCACTTCATGAGGGAATGAAGATCTCCTAGAAGATCTGATGCTGGCAAACCTTCAAGTCAAATTGTTAAGGCTCAGGATCCTAAAGGCCATGGTTGCAGTGCAAGAAATTGATGGTATGGGATGGGATTGGAGCTATTTGGCTAAAGATGTGGAAGAGGATAAAGCTTTGGTTGCTGAGATAGAAGAAGAAGCATGTTCAATATGCTCTCATGGCACACTCCTCCTCTTCATCAGATAATGAGGTATACGATGATGCTTTTTGTAGTAAAGGTTGTAGGTTAAATACTGAGAAACTTAACAAAGAGGTGTTAAGATTATTAGATGATATGAGTACTGAGAGATGCAAACTGTCTAACTATCAATTAGCTCTCACTCAGACTGAGAAGACAGTTTCTGAATACAAGAAAATGGAATTTGATTTAAAAGATAAAATAAATATCTTAAAACATGAGTTGAATGCTAGTAATGATATTAGGAGCATCATGGAAAGGGTTAATGGTGAGTTACAGGCTAAGTTAGATGAGGCCATTAAAAATAAAGATAATGTTGGCCTTAAATTCAGAGATTTGATAGGGCCACACAAACCCTAGGAGAATGTGTTAATAAACAAAGGGATTATAAGGACATGACTGGGATTAGGATGAAAGACTACTCTGTGGTTCCACCACCAGTTGGTGACTTCTATGGTGTCCAACAAAAGGATCTATCTTGGACTGGTTTACCAGAACTCCAAGAGGAGGAATTCATTCCTCCACCAAGAGTCATTACCCCAGTTAAAGAGTATCAACAGAAGTTGACTGACTTGAATGAATGGAAGAAAGCCAACCCTACCTTATTTGTTAAAGGAGGCTTATTATGTGAAAGTCCTAATGAGTCAACCCCTATTAAGGTAACAAACCCAATCACTGGTAAGGCTGTTGACCTTGGCTCAAAAACTGTTAGAAAACCTAGTGTCAAGTATGCAGAAATGTATAGGAATACTAGGTCACCTAAAAGCCAAGTTAGTAATGATGGAACAGGCTTCTTCTCTTCTAGACCTAGGGTTGTGTCTAGAAAAGCCTGTTACACTTGTGGTAGCTTTTCACATTTAGCATATAAGTATGTCAACGCTTCCAAAGTCAACGCTGTTAGAAAGTCAAACGTTGTCAGACCCAAACCTTGTGTGCAGCAAAGTCCACAAGTTGTTAGACCCGCCCCATTCTTTACTAGAGGGTCTAACACTCATGGACAAAGACCATTTCAAAAGACAAATACTTGGTCTAATAGGCAATGGGTTTATGTAGCAAACCCTAGGTTCAACGCTAACAAGAGTAATTTCATCGTTGACAAGACCAAATCCAACGCTGACAGAAACGTGACCAGACCTAAATATTTGCAACCACAGGGTAAGGGGTCTAAAGCTTCTTCAAGCTTGACATGGATACCTAAGAAAGATCAAAACCCTAATGATAATGGGATTTCAATGACCTGCAACAGATTTAATTACATTTCAAAGGTCATTACAAAACCTATTGAGGTTAACTGGGTATTTTATCCAAAGGGGGATGAACAAGGGGTTGTTATGAGAACTAAGTCTGTTCTTGTTGAACAACCAGATGAATCCAAGTCTGCTAAGGCTTGGGTTCCCAAAGAAAACTAACTTGTTTTCTTTATGTGCAGGGCATTCAAAAACAAGTCAATGATTATGGATATTGGGACAGTGGATGCTCAAGGCACATGATAGGGAAGGAAGATTACTTAACTAACTTCACTCCCATTAAGGATGGTGATAAGGTTTACTTTGGAGGCGGATATGGCACTATCACAGGCAAAGGAACACTTCTCACCAAGAACTTGCGTTTTGAAAACGTATTTTTGGTAAAGGAACTTGATTACAATCTTTTTAGTGTATCACAAGTTTGTGATAACAAAAATAAAGTTCTGTTTACTGATACTAAATGCTTGATGTTAGGCAAGGATTATAAGATCCCAAATGAGAAATATATTGACTATAGAATACCTAGACATAAAGACATATATAATGTGAATCTGAATGGGATTAGGATGAATAACAATATGTCATGTTTTTATGCTAAAGCTTCAGTAGATGAAAGTAATCTATGGCACAGGAGACTAGGGAACATAAACTTTAAGAATATAAACAGGCTTGTGAGACTTGGCTTGGTTGATGGTTTGCCTGAAAAGGCTTTCCATAATGACCACTCTTGTGTTGCATGTCTTAAAGGCAAGCAGCACAAGGTCTCATTCAAGTCTAAATAGGTGCACTCTAGTACTAGACCACTTCACTTGCTTCATATGGACCTATTTGGTCCTACCAATATAGAAAGTTTGAATGGTAAATCATACTGCTTTGTCATCACAGATGACTTTTCTAG
This sequence comes from Glebionis coronaria, assembly GCA_025667525.1. NCBI lineage: Eukaryota > Viridiplantae > Streptophyta > Magnoliopsida > Asterales > Asteraceae > Glebionis > Glebionis coronaria. The sequence continues at coordinate 542,150,475 of CM046882.1, forward strand.
GTTTACTTGGACTTTCTTTCTAGCTAAGAAGAGTGATACTGTTGACATTTTAATTGATTTCATTACTCAGATTGAGAAGAAAATAGGTAATGAAGTTAAAATGCTTAGAAGTGACAATGGTGGTGAGTTTAGGAATAAGCTTTTGGATGATTTTTGTGCCAAGAAAGGGATTACTAGGCAGTTTAGTGTTGCCAGAACCCCACAGCAAAATGGGGTTGCTGAGAGGAAAAATAGAACCCTAATTGAAGCAGCCAGGACTATGTTGGCTGATGCTCATTTCCCCATAGCTTTTTGGGCTGAGGCTGTTAATACAGCTTGCTATGTTCAAAATAGAGTATTGGTCAACAAGATACAGAACAAAACACCTTATGAGTTACTTTGGGGAAGAAAACCCAATATTGGTTTTCGTAGACCTTTTGGTTGTCATGTAGTTGTACTTGATACTAGTGATGCCTTAGGTAAATTTAGTGCAAAAGGTGATGAAGGATATTTCATGGGGTATTCAGTGCAGAGCAAGGGTTATAGGGTTTATCTTAAAAAGGAAAAACGTATACTTGAAAGAGTACATGTTAGGTTTTTGGAGAGTAAACCTAGTGATCCTGAAAGTGGTCCAAATTGGTTGTTTGACTTGGAACCTCTATCTAGAACTTTAAATTATATGCCTGTCACTAATCCAGACATTGTGAAGGTAACTTCAAATGTTATGGAAGAACAAGTTGTTGATGTTTCAGGTACACAGGTTAATGAAGAGGTTGGATCACAAGCAGAAAAGTCATCTCCTATACTGGAGTATGTCACAATTCCCATATGGACAGATGCTTTTGCTGCTGCTGCTGCTGGAAAGGATAATGGTGGTCCCCAAGTACCACCAGATAACAACATGCATGGTCCTTCAGGCGCTGACAAATGCAAATCTAACGCTGACATGACAAATTCAGACGTTGATGGCTCAAACGTTGACAACAACATTTCAAGCGTTGTTAGCCCAAACGCTGACAACCAAGGTTCAGGCGTTGACAACACTTTTGCGCATCTTTTCTCTTCTACTTTTGAACAGGGTGAACCTTCTAATTTATATGACGAGGTTCATCCTCATATTGATGAAAGAGAGTCTGAAGAAGAAGATATTAGCAACTTGGAGGATGAGATTGAGGACAACAGACTTTTTGAATGAGGAGTTCTCACTTCTACTATGAAGAATCACCCTACTTCTCAAATCATTGGTGATATTATGACTCCTGTTCAGACTAGAAGATCTCATCAAGGTCTTGGTGGATTTATTGCCAATATTCACAAGAAGGTTGATACCCCTCTTGTGCAAGCATGTTTGTTTGCCTGTTTTCTGTCACAACAAGAACCCAAGAAGATATTTGATGCTCTCAAAGAACCAAGTTGGGTGGAAGCAATGCAGGATGAGCTTCACCAATTTGCAATTCAGGATGTTTGGGAGCTGGTTGATTGTCCCAGATATGTCAGACCTATAGGGACAAGATGGGTTCTAAGAAACAAGAGAGATGAAAGAGGTATTGTGGTCAGAAACAAGGCAAGATTAGTGGCTCAGGGATATACATAAGAGGAAGGGATAGACTATGAGGAGGTCTTTGCACTAGTTGCAAGGATTGAAGCTATAAGGATCTTTCTAGCCTATGCATCCTGCATGGGCTTCACTGTCTATCATATGGATGTCAAGAGTGCCTTTCTCTATGGAATAATTGTTGAGGAGGTATATGTGATGCAGCCTCCTGGTTTTGAGGATCCAGAGAATCCAGACAAGGTGTATAGAGTCAAGATAGCTATGTATGGACTTCATCAAGCCCCAAGAGCATGGTATAGTACTTTGTCTACTTATTTGGTGGACAATGGATTCAAAAGGGGCACCATAGATCAAACACTGTTTACAAAGAAGAAAGGTAAGGATGTTCTACTTGTTCAGGTCTATGTTGATGATATCATCTTTGGATCCACAAATCCAAAGATGAGTGAGGATTTCTCCAAGCTTATGACAGACAAATTCAAGATGAGTGCAATGGGGGAGATGAACTTCTTTCTAGGGTTACAAGTTCAGCAGAAAGAAGATGGTATCTTCATCTCCCAGGATAAATATGTGGCAGAGATCTTGAAGAAGTTTGGCTTTTCTCCAAATGAAAAGAGGGCTACTACTCCTATGGATAGAGAACACCCTTGGGGAAAGATTAGAGATGGAAAGGATGTGGATGTCAGGCACTATAGATCAATGATTGGATCATTGATGTATCTCACAGCCTCCAGACCTGACATCATGTTTGCTGTGTGTGCTTGTGCACGCCATCAAGTGACTCCCAAAGAATGTCACCTTTATGCTGTCAAGAGAATCTTTAGGTACCTAAGATGCTATCCTAGTCTTGGCTTGTGGTATCCAAAAGATTCACCTTTGGAGCTTATTGCATATTCAGACAGTGACTATGGAGGTGATAAGTTTGATAGAAAATCCACAACTGGTGGATGTCAGTTTCTTGGGAGCAGGTTGATATCTTGGCAATGCAAGAAACAAACAGTGGTGGCTAATTCTACAACTGAGGTAGAGTATGTGGCTGCAGCTGCTTGTTGTGGACAAGTTTTGTGGATTCAGAACCAGCTGTTGGACTATGGGTATAATTTCATGCATACCAAGATACTTGTTGACAATAACAGCACCTTATGCATTATTAAGAATCCTGTACATCATTCTAAAACTAAACACATAGAAATTAGACACCATTTTATAAGAGATTGTTTTGAAAAAGGTTTAATACAACCAGATAGGGTTGACACAGAAGAGAATGTGTCAGATTTACTAACTAAACCTTTTGATGCTGGAAGGTTTCAATACTTGGTAACAAGTATTGGAATGATCAATCTCACATAATATGTGTTTTGGAGTCTTTTTGCAAAAGTATGTACAGGATAATGCATTGTTATTGGTCTATTTGAGGATTTAGATTTTCCACTATATTTTTTTAACACTGACAAAGGTTACTTTAACGCTAATAAGTGTTATTGTGACGCTGTCAGCAATATATTTGTCTAACGCTGACAAATGTTTCTTTAACGCTGACAAGTGTTATCGGGGCGTTGTCAGCAACAATGTTAGTTTTGTGGTTTTCAATCTAAATGTGCAGGTGGTGTTAGCATTATACCATTGGATACAGAGTTTCTTATGGATAATTGGAGAAGCATTTGGACATGTTTTTATTTATGGATGATGGTTGGAATTGTCAATTCCAATCTTGACATAAATTTTTTATGTTCATGCATATTTTTGGCAACATATGTATCACAGTTTAAGGGGAGGTTTTAAGAACCTTTATGACTTTTGGGTATCCTTATGATACTCTTATCACAATTCTAGATTGTGTCCACAGGTGAGTATGAGTTAGTTTTACTAAATCATGAGGCACTGTAGCATGCAAAGTTGATATACTATGCATGCTGCCAAGACATTTTTGGCCTAGAATTGGTTGTGGTATGTTGGGAGACTTGGGAATGATTTTATCATGGGTTTTACCTAGGAGTAACAAGGGATTTTATAAGGTAACTTAGTTGCTAAGAGTTTTGGTTAGCAAGGGACACTAGAGGATTGTTATGTCTATCTTGCATAAGCAAGTGTACATAACTGGACAGTGCTTGCCGTCCTATAATAATTATCAACTTTTTGGTTATCTTCTCTAGGATAAATTACTTTGTTAAGGTCACTTTTCATTTTTATAAATTTTTATTTTTGGACGCTGACAAGTATTTTACCAAGCGTTGTTGTGACCAATTTAAACGCTGACATGGCTTTGGCAAACGTTGACAAGATTATAGCCGTTGGGTGTTGATGGGTTATTTTTTACCGTTGACACTCAATGGGACCTACCCAGTTGTTACTTTTTGACATATTTTTGGGCCGTAATTTTGGGAGCAGATAACTCTCATTTAATGCATGAGATAAACTTATTCTTTTTCAATATTTTCATGATTGTATTTTGAAAATAGTTGCCTAATTTTTGACCAATCACATGCATACTTACTCTCCTATATATTTGGCTCCTATTTTACACAGGGTACCTTTCATTCTTGTCTAACACAATTTTCTCCTATAACTTCATCTTTATCAATCATTCAAACAGCTTTCAACAATGGCACCAAAATTTAGACCAACTGATTTGGAATTGGGGTTCAGAAGTCAACACAACATGGTAGCATATCTTGAAGCTGATGATACTCTGTTTCCCCAATATACACAAATGGTGGCGTATCTGAATGCATCCCCAATTAGGTATGCTCTTTCTCATGCTCCACTCATTCCTGTCACACATATTAAACAGTTTTGGAACACTGTTAATTCCTCAATAGTTAATAGAGTGACTACATTATCTGCTATTGTTCATGGGTGCACATGGGTGGTTACTGAAGCTTTGGTACGCCAAGCTTTGGATCTTGATGATGCTGATGGTATAACCACCCTCCCCATCAGTGAAATAGAACAAGGACTAAGGGCTTTGGGTTATCCTTTTCCTGCTGAAGGAAATTTAAATAAATATCATAAACAGGAGTTTCCCCCAGCCTGGAAGTACCTAATACATGTCCTCTTACAATGTTTGAGTCCAAGTGTACTGCACACAATGAGATCAATAGATCTATTGCAAGTGCTATTGTGTGTATTGCTACTAGGCAAAAGTTTAATTATTCAAAAATTATTTTTGAGGGAATGTGTAAAAATAAAGGGAACAAAATGACTTTAGCTTATCCCAGATTTTTACAAATGATTTTTGAGGTGCAAAATTACTGCACAAGGGATCATGATGATTTTTATGAGATCCCTGTGCAAAAGAAAGCAATTTTTATGAATATGAACTCACCCCCACATCGTGACCTACCCCTCACCCCTGCTATGATTGTTGTCATTGAAGCAGCACAACCCCAACGAGACCCCCAACCCCAAATTGACCCAATACCTGAACCTTTACCTTCACCATAACATATGCAAATTGACCAAGAACCCTTCGACGCTGACACATTAAATGTTGGCATTGATGTGCCTATTTCAAACGTTGACACTAATCCTTCACAGACCCAAACACCCCTTAACCAACCCACATCCACCCAATCCACATCCTCTTCTCCCCCAACACAATATAGGTTGCAAAAACGCCAAAGGACTACTGGAGTGTTCTCCTCTAGTGGTCCTAGCCATGTAGCAGAGAGAACCACCACCACAAGTATGGTTGGTGTTATGGATGAGGCTGGTACTATTGGTTCTGGCTTAGAAGTTGGCCAAGACAGTCCTACCATAATTAAGACCTCATCCATGCCCAATGAATCTAACTTGGGAGGTCAAATGCCCATTTTAGAAGAGGGAAGATTGGAACCAATGACTTTGATGGAATTGACGGCAGTATGCATTAGCTTGCAAAAGCAAAATGCAGACTTGGTACAAGTTGTCAGCACACAAGGCCTTGAACTCAAGCAATTGAGGGAGAGGATTGTTATCTTGGAGAATGCTAGCACAAGAAGATGGATGGAGGAATCTTCCAAAGGAGAGGATGAACAAATAAATGTGAGTGATAAGGGCTCTCATGATGGTCAATCTTTGGATGTTGCTGAGGCCCTAACAAGTTTGAAGAAACAGACAGGTTTTGATACGTCTCTAGTCTCTCCTACAAACTTAAATTTGTCATTTACAGCCATGTTGGAGGAAATTACAAGAGGCGCTGAGACAGGTACTTTGGGCGTTGACAAGACAGTTTTGAACGCTGACATGAGTAACTTGGGCACTGACAAAGCAAAGGTGGGCGTTGACAGACCTGCAAGTGAGGTTGATGTATTCCAGTCATCATCCATCATCAAAGAGGTTTCTTCACAGGTATTACCATCTACCTTACCAACAGTTGATCCATTAGATAAGGGTAAGGGTATTATGGTAGAAGAAGTTGTTCCAAAGAATGCAGCACAAATTGAGTTTGATAGACGGTTGGCTGCACAAATTGTAGAACAAGAAAGAAAGAAGGTGGGTGAATCACCTTTTGTTGTCACTTCAGAAGAGCAAGAAGGAAGTGATGAAGCTAGTTCAGACTCAAGTGTTATGATCATAGAACAGCCAGAAAGACTTGAGTATGGTGATGAGCTAGCAAAAGAGAAGTTGAATGAGCTAAAATTGCAGGTTGATTTTGATATGCCAGAGGTTGTTCAGATGTACCATGCTTGGGAAGATAGGTGTATAGAGAATCCACATTTGACCATTTCAGATCAGATATGGGGTTTGGAGATTCTTCTCAGAGTAAAAAAGGATTGCAAGGTCATTCTGAAACACAAAGCAAGCAATGTTCTCTCAAATTTGAAAAGGGATAGAAGGGAGTTGTACTACATGCTACTCAGATGTCATGGAACAGGATGGACTCATAAGAAATTGATTGGTTTGACATTTAAAGAGTTGGAGTGCAGAGCTTATCCCATTTGGGTTAGAGTGTAGGAAGAAAACACTCTAAGACTTCTTTTTGATGAAAGAAAAGAAGAACTTGTAGAGGAAATGGAGCTTAAGAAGGCAATGTTTTTTCCCAAACCAGTGAAAAAGGGAGTTCATCTTGAGTTTCCCAAAGATATGGATCCATTACATCCAAGTGAAGCTGTTATAAGAAAGAGCCTCAAGCTCTCACCATTAGAAGCTTCAGATATGGTACAAGTGTTACCACTTGATTCCAGAAACCCTATTGTAAGTTATGAAGAATATGAATGTGGGTTTTGGAAGATTGGCAGGTATGGAAAGGAGGTTCACACTTTTACCACTCTTATATCTTTGTTTGCAAGTTGTGATAGAGAAGACTTGGTAGACCTATGGAGGTTGTTAGAGGCCAAGTATGAGACTGAAGCTCCCACTTCAGTCAATGCAATAAAACTATGGTCAACATTCAAGAGAATGTGTGGACCAAGAGATGAAGATCCTGCTATTTGGAAGGATCTTGAAGATGACCTCAGTGGTCTTCAATGGAGATTGTATTCAGCTGCTGGTGTTTATTATTTGAGTTCTACAAAGTTTGCTGAGTATCTACTTGTAGATGGCCATTATTTCATGTCCAAGGAAGTCTTGGAGAAGATGAAGAACACATAGCTGGAAATTGATTATTCAAGTGACGTGGCCAAAGATTTGATCAGATTTATTTATTACCAATATGAGAAGGTTTGTAAGATTCCTCCTAGTCCTTAATGTTTATTCAGAAACTTGATTACTAGAGTAGATATCAAGTTTAGGGGAGGATTGTTGGGAATAAATTATAGCCAGTCTACTTGAGCGCTGACAAGAGTAAAACAAGCGTTGACAGGAGTAAAATAAACGCTGACAGATCAAGCGTTGACAAGAAGAAGTCAAGCGTTGACACATTGAAGACAAGCACTGATGGAAGGATATGATCTACACGTTTATTATGTTCTAGATTACTTCTAGTAAAGATAGGAACAACAATGTATTTTCTATATTTATCTTTACCTAGAATAGTTGATACGTAGATTATTGTACAAGGCTTCTTATGTCTATAAAAGAAGACCTTTAGGTTATTGTTCAAAATAAGTTTTTCATACGTTAAACACTTTCATTGTAAGCAAGTTTGATATCATTAATCAAAGTGAAAGTTTGTTTACATCTTGTGTGTTCTTGTTTAAGTGTTAATTCCGCATAACACTTAGATTGTCATATACATATACAAAGGTTTATCTAAGTGTATTACTTGATCTAATCTCGTATACATAAAGCTAAATCGATCTAAGTTTGGGATCAACAGGTGGTTTGTAGAGCAAGTGCTTCCACAATTGAAGTAAGCTTATCAATTCTCTTGTCGGCATCACTAGTACTAGCAGTAGCCACATTATCCCGAACAATCTTAGTTTGCACTCTAGACTTATTCTCAATAATATCCCACGCGGCATTATAAGACTTAACTTAAATATTACCCCCCGAGGCACTATTTAGTGAATCTTGGTCATTCATGCTTAAACCATTGTAAAAGGTATTAATTTGACGTACTTTTGTGAAACCATGTTGTGGACACTTTCTTAAAAGTTCCTTAAAACCGTCCTAAGATTCACTAAATGTCTCACCATACTTTTGTTCAAAGTTAATGATTTCATTTCGCAAAGCGGTAGTACGTGAGGATGGGAAAAAGTAGTTGATGAATTTGGTCTCTAAATCCGACCACGTAAGAATACTTTGTGGCGGTTCCTTATCAAGCCAATGGCGGGCTTGTCCCTCTAAGGAGAAAGGAAAAAGTTGCAAGCGAATCACCTCTTGTGAAACCCCATTATACTTGACCGTATTAGTGATTTGAAGGAACCTTTTGATATGGTCATGAGGATCATCAAGTGTACGTCCCAAGAATGGTTGAGCAGAGACCATTTGAATGAAGCCTGATTTGAGCTCAAAGTTGTTGGTTCCAATATCGGGTATGACAATAGCATCGGTGTTGCCCTCTACTTGCGATTGCAAAAGCTCGATCATTGGTCGATTGTCCACGACGACAATAGGTGGAGTTTCGACTTCGGCTTGTATTGCTTTCTTCTTACGAGCACGGGTATGCATACACACCTACAAAAGGAAAAGAAAGATAGACAAGAAATATTTTTGGTATTTTAGGTTTTTCTACTTTTTTGAATTTTTGAAAATTTTTAGTTTTTATGGATTTTTGAAAATTTTGACACGAAAAATAACGTTCAAAAGTGAACGGATCCCAAAATCCAACGCGTCTCTCACTAAAAACCGTTAATCTTAACGAAAAGAGCCGGCAACGGCGCCATTTAATACTAGATTTTACTAGGTTAAAAAGTTCGTTGTTCTCGGTCTAATCGAATTGATTACAAGTTGAAAGTGCGACTCAGTCGTTCTTGGTGGAAAAATAAAGAGAGGTGGTTATCTCTTTTAAACTAATAGTAAAACGAAAGTGTCGTTGAGTAAAAATAAAAGCTTTAAAAATTAAACTAAAAATGACGAGTTAAAAATAAATGATTAAAAACTTAAAACTTTGTAAAATTAAACTAAGACAAAACTCGTTTAAAATAATGCTAAGTAAAAATGCGGCAAAAGATAAATTTGAAAACTAAGATAAAACAAGAAATAAAATCTAAAACTGAGGTCAGATCACACTTGGATCGTACCCTCGATCGTGGCCCAGATCGCAACGAGCGATCGCAACCAAGTAGCTTAAGATTGGATTGTAACCACGATCGCAACAAGTGGATCGCAGTGACGATCGTACTCTTCGATCGTACTACCAGATCGTACCCACGATCGCAACCAATGATCGTGGGTTGGATCGTGACAGCCAATCGCACCCTGGATCGCAGTCTTCGAACGTACCCTGGATCGCAACGAGTGGATCGCAGTATAGATCGTAGATTGTGATCGTAGTGGACGATCGTACTTGGTGATCGAAGTAAAGGATCGCAAGTAAAAACCCTAGGGGTTTATGCGATCACACTTACTTGATTGGAACTGATAAAACCCTTAAACATGATACGATGGAAATCAAAAACTGAATAAGCAAACCAAATAAGCAGTTACTCAAATAAGTAAATACCAAAACTTAACCAATACTAAACAAGCACAAATTTAACAACTTGTAAAACACTAAATAAGAAAACTTTATTAAACAAACTTTAAAAAGATGAAATTTTTAAGTAAACTTGAAAGTAAATAAGCTAAATACAAAATAAGCCAATAAGCATGATAAGTTCAAAGCTCAAATCGTATAAAAACTTAAATATGAATAAAAAGATAAACTTTTTAATCACACAAACATCAAAATTAAACAAGATGCATTAAAATTTTGAATCAAGAACAAATCAAAATCAAGAAAGGTAGAAGAAGATTAAAGATGAAAAGCTTAAACTTGAACTTGTAGATTAATGATTCCAAAATACAAGATTAAACTAAAGCTTAAACATGAAAGAAAGAAAAGACGAAATTCTAGTTAGAGAAAGTTAGCACTTTCTCTCTCTCAAAACTACAGAGGAAAAATGAAGGCTAACTAATAACTAACTAACACCCTCCTTATGACACATTAGGAGGGTATATATAGGAGGTGGGGAGGTGCATGTGTTGCTTTCTTTTTCTTTCTTCTCATCTCGACTCGATTTAAATTCTTTGTCTTTCTCGACGTCGTCTCGGGATTTGTCGATATAAATTGAACTCATCTTATAGTTTTCTTCTATAATTAGACTTGGTTCTTCGACTTCATTAAACTTCCGTCTTTAGACTTTTTCTTCGATAAATCTTCAGAATAGGCCTTGGACTTCCGTTCTTTTTGCACTCTTGATCTTTTGACTTCGTCTTTTCTCGTTTTCTTTGATAAAAGCCCATGATAGCTCGTGTTTTCTTCCTTTTTCATATTTTTATCCTGAAACACAATAAAAACACAAACCACGTATAATTCCGACTTTTACGACATAAAATACATGTTTTGGTCTTGTTATTATTGGAAATAAGTGGTAAAAGGATAAGTGTTTTCACACTTATTAATAATCATAAGTAAACATACTTAATACATTAAGTGATCATTTACAAATGACTAGGATTAGATAGGAGAAAGAAGGCTGGAAGAGATGTCCAAAAAGGATTAATGAAAATACAGATTTGATCCACTATTTATAGAAGAAAAATGCCAACGGCTATCTGGGGGCGGTTCCTTATCGATAGGGAACCGCGTAGGCACTAAAGGAACCGCGGAGAGCAGACTCCGCTCCTTTTTGTCTTTTAGTGAATTTGAAATATCTGAGGCTGTTTAAACCTTCAAAGGATATTATTATGGCATTTGGAATATGCCATATTCAAATTTACATTTTCATTCTAATAAAACATTTTCTTAAAAATAAAGTTTATTAAAAATCTTTTGTTACATTTGACAAAAGTGAGTTTTAAGGCTAATCACTTTTATGATCACTAAACATGATTAAGATATGTTAGTGTAATGATTATTACCTTGATGATAGTGTTTGTTAGATAATTTGTTTTATGATTGTGTTTGACAATAAACGTCTTTGTAAGTTGTCGTGATCAAAACTAAGAAAGATTAATTAATATTAAAAATATTTTTAGGCATTGCTTTGCATTAACACAAAGGTTTCATCAAAAAGCTTTAATATTAATAATACGAGTACTCTTTGTAAAAGTACTAGGGTTATGGAACCTTAAGGCTAATAATGAATACGTGAGAGAATGAATAATCTCAAGCTACACCTAGGACCTCCTTTCATAGTACAAGGAGTTCTTTACATGATAAGCATAAAGTAAACTAAGAAGATATACACATAATATCTTTTTATGATAATTACCATACCTTTAGCCTTTATCTTGAACATGAATATCTTTTGTCAATATAACATGCGTCTTTTGTCTTTACCTCTTTACAAGTACTTATTAACACAACCAGCATTAAGAAGCTGTATGTCCAAGTTCATCCGATCACTACCAGCTCTAATAATATCACTACTAGTATTAACAATCTTAATACTGGTGATGCAATATAAAACCAATACTGATTTTATTTCCAACAATCCTCTTCTAAACTTGTGATTCTTTTGTAAACTTCACAAGTTTCTTCAAGAATAAAATCTCCTAATCAAATCCTCCCCTTAGTTGATGAAAAGGTCTTCAACAACTCACCCCCTTAGTTGATGGGAAGGTCTTCAATAAAATCCTCCCCTTAATTGATTAAGAGGTCGTAAAAAAACAAGAGCATGATTTAAAACCATCAATTTCATAAGTAAAAACTGTCCTCACCATGTTTTATGAGAAGTAACCCTTAAAAATGAGATCATAGGACTTGGATAAGAAATTAGAGATGATAGGCATCCCCTAATCTATATTAGCAAGAGTAAATGCAGCCTTTCCAATATGATAGTATGCTTAGTACTACCATTACTCCTCTGAAATCTCAAAGATTTCAGGTCTTTGTTGCACTAATCATGTATGAGCAAAACACAACAAATTCACCTTCAAAACACTTCCAGCTTGTGTCCATAATAAATTTTCCTCTAATAGCATTCAACAACCAAGAAACTTTTTTTTTTTGTTTTTTTACACACACTATAGTAGGAACTCACACTCAAGGAGAGACAAAATAACTTCAAAATCTAAGAAAGTCGTCAAAGTACCCAATGCACACTTATAAACATGAGGTGACACTGAATCATGTACAGTTCCTTGTTCAGAAATCGCCATTAAAGCAAGGTCTTCCCTGTGTGCTCAACAGAACACTAGTAAACACTTTACACGTGCAGGTTGCTATAACCTCTCGTCTATGAAAACCATTATCAGTACTAAGTATTTCCTATGATTAGATAGACTATATGATAAAAGCCTTCATGACAGGATTTTCAGCATAAGTTTTTTTCTAAGCCAGATGTCCAAAGACTAACACACCATAAATGGAATGGCAATGAATAAGCCAGTTAGTAAGAACCAACTTGCTATAAATCAACCAACAAATAATCATCATACTCCTCTTCTTCACTACAAATGTTAGTCAATCCAAAGAAAATACTTGCCAAAAGATAGTTCCCCATTTTAAAGAAAGATTTGACCAACATAAATAACCTTTTTGCACTAACAATATTAATTTGAACACAAACAAAATTATTTTGACAAAACTACCAGTATTGACTAATAACAATACTAGACTCCTACAAAACTTTACATAGCAAACCTTTTGATATGAACTTATATATTAATCATTTCAACACTTGCGTTCAAGTACCAAAATCTTTTAACGTCAAACCCTTTAGTAAAAAGATTTGTAAAATTCTTCTCAGTTTCAATATTAAGCCCCTGAATCCATCTTTTCTCATGACAATCTCTTATAAAATGGTGCCTAATCTCAATATGTTTAGTTTTTCTCAATGTTTTAAAACCCGGTTTTTTAGTTGACTCGGTCTAGTGACCGGTTCACGGGTCAACCGGTTGAACCGTCGGATCAACCCCGTTTTTTATATATGTATATTTTTTATATTTTTAATGTGTAGTATTTATTTTTTATTCACTAGCCTTAGTTTTTAGTTTTATATTTATAATATTATTGAAAATATGCAAAAATAATTAATTTATACTTACGATTTGTAATAAATTATAACAAAACAATATTAGTGAACATTTTAAGTTAGTTTGACTTTATTTAAAATAACACTAGTAATCATTACTTCAGTATATATCTTTAAAACTTAAAAATATTTAAAAAAAAGTTTTTGATATATTTTTTTACAAAAAAATCGTGACCCGGCCGGGTTAATCAAACCGGGTCAACCCAAGTCAATGAAAAACCTGCGGTTCAATCCGGTTCTCAAATAAGCAAAAATCCGGTCACATCCGGCCCGATCTCCAAGCCGGTTCACGGTTCAACTGGCCGGGTCAACCCGGTTTTTAAAACATTGGTTTTCCTATGTTCAACTAAATTTTTAATAATGCAAATAGTACTGGCATTATCAACATATATAATAGTGTTCATGAAATTATATCCATAATCGAGCATCTGATTCTGAATCCACAGTACTTATCTACAACAATGAGCAACAACAACATACTCAGCTTCATTAGAGAAAATAGCTACCACTATCTGTTTCTTGCACTGCCATGAAATTAGTTTGCACCCCAAAAACTGACATCCACATGTTGTAGACCTCCTGTCTAAGCTGGCACCAGCATAATCATGGTCTGTGTATGCCACTAAGTCAAAAGGAGAATCTTTTGGATACCACAGGCCAAGTTTGGGGCGATTCTTCAAATATCTAAAAAAAATCTTGACTGCTTGAAAGTGAGAAAGTTTTGGACTAACTTGAAACCTTGCACATGCACATACAACAAACATGACATCAGAACTAGATGATGTAAGATACATCAAACACCCAATCATAGACCTATAAGAGTGCTCATCATATTCTTCACCATCTTCATCCTTAGGTAAAGTTTTATTAGCATCAGTTGGAGTATTGCTTGGCTTAACATCTATCATATTAAACTTCTTCAATATTGCAGCCACATACTTGTCCTGACTAATGAAAATTCCTTCTTCACTTTGTTTTACTTGTAGTCCAAGGAAGAATGTAAGCTCTCCCATAGAACTCATTTGAAACCTTTCTTTCACCAGCTTCTCAAACCTTTCACACATTTCAGCTTTTGTAGAACCAAAAATGATATCATCAATTAAACTTGAACTAGAATAATATCATGATTAAGCCTTTTAATGAACAAGGTTTTATCAATATTTCCCCTTTGAAAACCATTGTCCATTAAATACTTTGCTAGTGTTTCATACCATGCCTTTGGTGCTTGATGAAGACCATAAAATGTCGTTTTGACTTTGTAAACTTTGTCAATATACTTCAAATCCTCAAAACCAGGAGGTTGACAGACATAAACATCCTCATCTATGGTGTCATAGAGAAAAGCACTATTGATATCCATCTGATACACCATAAATCCCATATAAGTAGCACAGGCTAAGAATAATTTTATGGCCTCAATTCTGACCATTGGAGAGAAAAATTCATCATAATCAAGTCCTTCCTTCTGTGTAAACCCCTAAGCAACCAATCTTGCCTTGTTTCTTACCACAATTCCTATTTCATCAGATTTATTTTTTGAAACACATCTAGTATCAATTGCCCTCATTCTTTAGGTAAATCAAAAAGTTCCCATACATCTTGTAGTTTGAAATGTAGAATCTCTTCTTGCATAGCTTCAATCCAAGAGACATATTTAAGAGCTTTTCTAAAACTTTTAGGGCACTTTTGGTAGAGAGAATTTCAAAGAATAGAATTGAAGTTAAGAATAGAATTTTAGAGAATAGAATTCAGTAGAGAATTTTGTTTGATTCTACTGTTTGGTAACAACGGAGACTTTAGCCTGAGAAATGCGCAAGTTTATATTTGTTTTGATTTTATAAAAATATTTTGATTACGGCTGTCAAAAAAACCAACCTGAAGCGAACCCGATTAATACAAGGTTTTAAAAATGTTTGTTAACTCGAGTTCGAATCAACTCGACTGACCCATAATTTTTTTTAAATGACTTTGCGAAAAATATAAACTAGTCCAACTTCATTATATATGCCCGGATCCATTAGTAAAATTAATTATATTTGTCCTTGTTAGATAAATAAGTAAAGAAAACAAATTCTATTCCATTTCAGAGGGGAAATAACACCACATAAACTTGCACTAGGGAGAATAGGGTGAGAAAATTAACTCTCCTCCTTTTTTTTTCTTGGATTACCAAATAAGAGAAATGTTGGGCATTTCCATTTCTCTATCTTCTTTTCTTTCTACCAAACATACCCCTTAGGTTCCTCTCGAGATAGAAAGCAAGCAAAAAGACAAGTATTGACATATATGTGCTCATTTTCTTCACAAATGGCACTAATAAACCCTTGCTATAACATCCAGTAGATTTTGCTAATGTAATATCAATGTATATGAATTTGCCTATTTGATAAATAAATAAAGAGGAGAATTTGCAAGAATTTTTTGCATTTTGCTAGGATATATGACTGAATTGTGAAATATATAGATTTTCACTATCTCAATTGCCACTCCAACATATGCTTATATGTTATAAACAATATGTATATATCAAGTCTAAGTTTTAAAAGTAACCATATGTATATAATGTGAATAAGAACATCCCAAGTGTATCAAAAATGCCTTAAATTATCAAAGAGCCTTAGAAACCCTAGAGTTTCCTTTATAAACCAATGTTTCAAGCAATATAAATACATAATATCTATGTATAAATATCAAATACAATATACTAATTATAATCTATCATATAAAGGAAAGATAATTGATCATAAAACACTAATATTAACTAATCTAAAGCTAATTACAAGTAAAAAACCTAGTAACCTAGATTAACACCTAAAATCTATTTTACATTAAATAGAATCTAATCTTTTGCAACTATTATAAAACTTAACTAAGTATCATATAAAGATCATACATTTATCTCAATCTAAGTTACAAATTAATAAAGCACAATGTACAAGTTATTAAAGCATAGAACTATAAGCTAATTTGATTGTACCTAAGATATGATTACTTCATACAAACCCTTAAACTAAGTGTGTAGAATCATTAAAACTCATAAACATACTATATAATACCTATAATAAGTTTACATTATGATACAAACACTAATTACCCAAGATAAAAAGTCATTAAGCTTAATTACCTAGAAACCCTTATATTAAGCATTTTACATAGAATCAATACCTAGTCTTTTAGGACAAGTCCACAACAACTTATATCATTATATTAAGGTTATAAAATTATCTTAAGACAATTTAAAAGTACCCTAAAGCACAAGGTATAATATTTTAATGCATGACTTGTAAATTGGGTTAAAATAGGTATTTTCCCTCTTTAGACATGTTTACTTAGAATAAGCTATCAAACCAAGTGTGGAACCACTTTAGATACTTAAAACACAATTCATAAGACCTAAATTGAGTTTAAATCAGCATCTAAGGGAATTATAACGAGTTTTACTAAGATTTAACCCTAGATCATTAGAAACCCTAATCTACATAAGTTTTCTTCCCAAATTTACTTTAAACCTTTATTAAACTTCAACCCAAGGACCCAAAACTTATAAACACAGTCACTAATCACATTCATAAATCCTTATGTATCAAAATTACAAAGAATAAAGTTACAAGCCCTAGTTTTTAGACCCAGTTTAGTTTTTGCCTCCAAAACCTTGTTTAAACTT
Organism: Glebionis coronaria; assembly: GCA_025667525.1. NCBI lineage: Eukaryota > Viridiplantae > Streptophyta > Magnoliopsida > Asterales > Asteraceae > Glebionis > Glebionis coronaria. The sequence goes on from CM046882.1 coordinate 542,167,216, forward strand.
CTTCCCTCCTAAATTCAAACCTAAATTCAGATATTTAGGATGTCCATAGATATTTTGGAGTGTCTACAAAGAGGTGCATCACCTACTTGAAGGCTACACATCACCATTTCTATCCATAGTATGTCGTGACCCATTTTAAGTCACAAGTGCAAGATATTTTGATCCTAGACTCTATAAACTTGCATAGTCCTTCCCTAGATTTATTTAGTCACTAATATATCTATGTTACACGTTTAAGGCTAGAACATGGAGCCTAAGGGTTGAAATGGGTATAAATAGGGGTGAACTACATAGCTTAGAACTTGCACCCTGTTTCCTTTGTATCTCCAAACCTATTCTTAAATCCACTTCATAAAAAGTTCTAGGACTCTTATAAGACCATAAATCAGGTTTAGAAATAAGTCATTTAAGCTCTTGAATCATTGATAGTAAGTAGTGTTCATAGGAAGCCATAAGGAGCCATTTTGGAGCTACCTAGGTAATCTCTATGTTAACTAAGCTTTGATCTTGTTATAATGTTTTCTTAGACTTGTTATAAAGTTTATAGGATTTTAGAAAAATAATCTAAAATAAATTAGAACATATGCTCATTTAAAATAGAAGTTATAAGCTAAAGATGTCTTAAAACCTTAGTTTTGTAATTTACATGAAATAATGACTTAAAATCCATTTCAAAAGATATAATTAAGGAGAAAAGTTGTTTTATGATTATAAATGTATTCACAAAATTTGTTTTAAATTCCTATATCATTTGGTACATTTTTGAGATTGTTATGTGATTTTTAACAAGTATAGACTAAAACTGTCATTTTTGAAACTATAAACATTTTGGGCCAAAAATATCATTTTGTGGAAATTTAAAACTATAAGAATAAATATTGGGAAGTTTGATACCCTAAGGTTAATATTTTAGGGTTTAAAATGTAAATATTAAAACTATATACTTTAGGGGTTAAAAGTGTAACTATTCCAAACTATAACTAAAAGGACTATTTTTGTCAACTTTGAAACTACAGAACATAAAATGTGATAATATATTATGTGTCATGTTAGTAGGGAACTTTGTACAAAGATGTTCCATCTCGATATTACGTTCTGACTGAGTGGTTGGGTTTACGATTTAAAGTGTCCTCCCTCCTCAAACGTTTATAGAATGGATTCTGAGTATAATGACCCGAAAATGATACTATAAATCTAAAATATATAAATCAAAGAAATGATATACAAATTACTATATAAAGAAATTGAACTCAGAGGATACGACTCGATATATATACATATTTGTGTGCCAACTCAGATTCTGTAAGAAGTTGTGATTGATAATAACCGAGTTATTCAAGACTATATAAGCTAAGGTGAGTTCGTAGCCTCACTTTTGAAAGTTTACAAATGATTTGAAAACCCGTGAGGGGATATATGCTAAAACTAGAATACAAGTGTTTTTGTATGCTGCCTGATATGATTATTGACACTACATTTACTTATTGCCATTAAGTCCCTTTTTAATCGTGGACCGCTAATCGCTTCTAGAAAATGAGCGCTAATATTGTGAATAGTACTATTGAGGACTAACATCCTCTATCTGGTCAAGTCGCACTTGCTGGAATGCTAATGGTTCCTACCTAGGCTAAACATATATGCTTTATTTTGCAAACTCAGTATAGTCTGGCAAACTGCCTACATAAGGGAAATTTGTTGGTTTTTCTGATAATGTCCAATTACGGGGTCATGAGCTAGTCCAATAAGAATTGATGAACTTGAAATTTGGTGTATAACACTGTAGCCCTGGAGTCATGCTTGTATTTAAATATTATTTAAACCTATGAATTCACTCAACAATTGTGTTGATTTGTAAGCATATATTTTAGGAAAATGAAGACTTACGGGCTGCGGATGGTGGTGTCTTGAAAATTTATCATTCAAATAAATAAAACTAGATCTTTGGGAAACCTGTGATGTAAAATGTATGTACAGTTGTTTTGTCAACTCTGAATAATAAATGAATGATGGCATAAGTTTTTAATAAAATGTCTTTTGAGCATTTTCTATAATTGTGACTATGATACCTTGAAAATAATACCCCATATTAGCTTCCGCTGCTATATGGTAAAAACGAGGGTGTTACAGATTGGCATCAGAGCCTACGATTATAGAGAATAAAGATTTTTCTGAAACTATAATTGAGATTTTTAAATTTCAATACCATCAGCCATCATCAGCGCCAGTGTAAGATTTTTATCCCTTTAGTAGCATATCTTATGTTATTATATTATATAAACTACATGTATGTCTACTTCCACCTATATTATCATCTCTGATGATGATGAAAGAGAAGTTCTAATGTTCACACCATCTTCCACAGATGTGCGTGTTCCGTCCCTATCATTTTATGATGACCCTAAAGTGCAAGAATATTTTACACGCCGGAATGAAATGATAAATACTACACCTTCACCTACGTCTCATTTTCTTATTCCCGAGGATCTTTACTCGTCTCCCAACCGAAGTCGTGAAGAATCCTATCAAGCTAAGTAAGTTTCTAGAGCACAGATTATGGAGAAACACGATAAGCAATTATCCGCAGTTATAAGTCATCTCGACGAAATATCCTTAGAAGCCTTTAGATGGATGGAGAGGAATATTAAGAATTTCATGAAAGGAAGGATAGAGACCCACGAGCATCTTAGCCAGTTAGAATATAAGTTGGTCATTACTTGACGCCATAATATTGAACTAAGCAAGAGAATGCACCAGTATGAGGTGGATATGGTGAAGTTGGATCATGAGAACTCTAAACTGAAAGAAGGACTAATGAGGACTATACTTAATTTATAAACACTCATTGATGATCTTAAAACAACCCAACAATTAGATTCAGGATATAACTTGGATAGGATTGAGGAGATCAAGATAAGAAGTTAAGCTTAGGAATTTATTTCTAGTTTTTAATATATGTATAGTTTTCTTTATGTAATAGTGATGCTTGTTGTGTAAATATGAACGACAAGTTGTTATTAAATAAAGAAGTGTGCTTTTGTTCCCAAAAACCCTTGTCACTTTATTTTCACCGTTATCGTCGTTCTTATTATGAATCCTCATATATGAATTCGTCGAAAGAATTAGAAATTACCGTTATCCCATGATATGTTAAATTGATTCCATACTCGAACGTATGAAAATCTAAAAACAATATCATTCTTATCTAGTGTTATTTTTTTGTGAATGTTGGTAGAATGACTCATACGAGATCAACAACATCTGCAACTGTGAATATGACACCTGAAGAAACAAGGCAATTGGTTGCTGAGAGTGTGACTGCAACTTTGCAAGCACAAGCCGCCAATATAGCTAGTTCAAGTAATGTAAATGCTGCTCAAAGAGAAGTTCATGTGGCAAAGAATATTACTTACAAAGATTTCATGAACTGTCAGCCTTTTAACGAAAAGGATCTGAAAGAGCTGTTGGACTTATTCGCTGGTTCGAGACAACTGAATCAAAATTTGTTCGCAGTGACTATTCTGAAGATTGTAAAGTGAAGTTTGCTACGGGTACGCTGATAGAGGAAGCTTTGTCTTGGTGGAAGCTTTGTCTTGGTGGAATGCTTATGCTCAACTCATCGGGATAGAACAAGCTTATCAAACTCCCTGGAATGAATTTAAGAATCTGCTAGTTAAGAAGTATTGTCCTAGCAATGAGATTAGAAAGATGGAGGAAGAATTCTATAATCTGGATGTGAAAGAGAATAATCTTAAAGCTTATATCTGAAGATTTAAAGAATTGGCATTATTATGTCCTAATATGGTGCCTAATAATGAAAAATTGATGTAAGCTTTTATCGGAGGATTGCCCAGAAGTATTGAAGGAAATGCTACCGCCTCTAAACCCCAAACTTTAGAGGAAGTTATCACCATTACTCAAAGATTAATGGATCAAGTGATAAGGTATACTCCTGTACAAGTGGAAATTAATAATAAAAGGAAGTTTGATGATAGAAGGAGCTTTCCTACTAATCGTAATTTCCAGAAGAATAACTTTCGCAATTATAATCAATGCAATGATCGTCAACAATAGAACAAAAGAACTGATATTTCTAAAGTTTATGATGTAACATCAAGAAATGGTTATAACGGAAAATTTCCCCTATGTTAGAGATGTTCTCTAATCACACAGGATATTGCACTATCAAGTATCATAACTGTGGAAAGATAGGACATCAGACAAGAAACTGCAGAGGTAAAGGAGTAGCTACTAGAAGTAATCAAAATCCTGTAACTAAGGTTTGCCATAACTGCGGAGAGAAGGGGAATGTTACGAGTGACATCCGTAAAGAGATAAATAGTTGAGGAGAAGCCTATTTGCTAAACCATACTCAACAAGATCAGAACAAGGTTACGGGTATGTTTCATCTAAATCAACGTCTGGCTAAAGTATTTTTTGACTCAGTAGCTGATAGAAGTTTCATATCTGTTAAACTTGTTGCTAAATTAGATGTTCCGACTGTTTCCATGAATACTAAGTATGATATAGAAATAGCCAGTGGAAAAATAGTTAGCACTAATACCGTAACTCGAGGACATATCATTCCTTTATTACGCCAATCCTTTGAAATCGACCTTATACCCATTAAGCTCGGTAGTTTTGACGTAGTCATTGGGATGGACTGGTTATCTAAATACCATGCTAAAATCCTATGTGATGAGAAATTCGTTCATATTCCTATTGACGGAGAAGTTTTGATTGTCCATGGTGATCGAAGTAGAACTCGACTAAATCTCATATCGTGCTTAAAGATTAATAAGTACGTATCTCGAGGTGGTCAAGTTTTCTTAGTTCAAGTGGTGGAAAAGAAGCAAGACGAGAAGCGATTAGAAGATATTTCGGTAGTTAGAGAATTTCCTGAAGTATTTCTCGAGGAATTACGAGGTTTTCCACATCCGCGTCAAGTTGAATTCCAAATCGATTTGATACCAGGAGCAACACTAGTTGCTAAATCACCTTATCGATTAGTACCTTCGGAAATGCAAGAGTTGTTAAGTCAAATTCAAGATTTAATTGATCGAGGTTTTATTCGACCAAGTATATCGCCGTGGGGAGCTCGAGTCATATTTTTCAAAAAGAAAGATGGATCTTTTAGGATGTGTATCGATTATTGTGAGTTAAACAAACTTACTATAAAGAATCGTTACCCATTAACCAGAATTGATGACTCATTTGATCAGCTTCAAGGATCGAACGTGTATTCGAAGATTGATTTACGTTTAGGTTATCATCAACTGAGAGTTAAGGAAGACGATATTCCTAAAACTGCTTTCAAGACGCGATACAAATATTATGAATTTCAAGTGATGCCTTTTGATTTAACCAATGCACCAGTTGTTTTCATGGACCTCATGAACAGAGTGTGTAAGCCTTACTTGGATAAATTTGTAATCGTGTTTATCGATGATACTTATCTACTATTGTAATAGAGAAGAACATGCCAAGTACCTTGGTATAATTCTTGAATTACTTAAGAAGGAGGAGTTTTATGATAAGTTTTTGAAGTGCGAATTTTGGATCAATGTTGTGCAATTCCTAGGGCATGTCATTGATAGCCAAGGTATTCATGTGGATCCTGCAAAGATTGAAGCGGTGAAGAATTGGAGTAGACCTGTTACGCCAACGTAAATAAGACAATTATTAGGATTAGCTGAATATTACCAAAGGTTTTTCAAAAATTGCTAAAGTTTTGACCGAATTGTCTAAGAAGAACAAACCGTTTGTCTAGGGAAATGATCAAGAGATAGATTTTCAATTATGGAAACAAAATTTGTGTGAAACACCTATCCTAGAATTACCAGAAGGTAACGATGACTTTATCGTTTATTGTGATGCATCTATTCAAGGAATGGGAGTAATGCTTATGCAAAGGAATAAAGTTATTGCTTATGCATAAAGGCAACTTAACCTAATGCGAAGAATTATACTACCCATGATCTAGAATTAGGAGCGGTGATATTTGCTCTTAAAATCTGGAGACATTACCTCTATGGTACGAAGTGTGTAGTATTTACTGATCATAAGAGTCTTCAATATATTCTTCATCAGAAGGAATTGAATATGAGACAAAGACGTTGGTTAGTGTTACTTGCTGATTATGATTGTGAAATTCGTTATCATCTAGGTAAAGCCAATGTAGTAGCTGATGCTTTGAGTCGAAAGGAGCGTGTTAAGGCATTACGAGTTAGATCATTAATGATAACTCTTTTCCCGAAATTACCTGCCCAAATTCTCGAAGCCCAAGAAGAAGCACTTAAGGAAGAGAATGTAGAAGCAGAGAAGTTGAGAGGAATGAATAAAGAATTTGAAGTTTGTCAAGATGGAATTCGTTGTATTAAGAATCGTAGTTGGTTACCGGCCTATGGTAATTTACGAGATTTAATTATGCACGAGTCTCATAAATCGAAATATTATATAAATCCTAGTTCCGACAAGATGTATCAAGATTTTAAGAAACTCTATTGGTGGCCTAACATGAAGGTAATCGTAGCATAATACGTTAGTAAGTGTTTAACGTGTGCAAGAGTTAAAGCAAAGTATCAAAAACCATCTGGATTGCTGATACAACCAGAGATTCCAATATGGAAATGGGAAAGAATTACGATTGATTTTTTAACTAAGTTACCTAAGACATCAAATGGACATGACACCATCTAGGTTGTTATCGATTGTCTTACTAAATCTGCGCGATTTCTTCCTATTAAAGAGATCGATAGTATGGAAACTCTTACGGGATTATACATCAAGGAAATAATCTCTCAACACGGAGTGCCTATATCTATCATCTCATATCGTGATAGTCGCATTACATCTGTATTTTGAAAGTCGACGCAAAATAAATTAGGAACTCAATTAGACATGAGTACGGCATATCATCCTCAAACAGATTGGACAAAGTGAAAGAACGATCCAGACTCTCGAAGATATACTTAGAGCTTGTGTAATAGATTTTGGAGAAGGATGAGTTAAACATCTACGTCTAGTAGAATTCTCTTATAACAATAGTTATCATGCTAGTATTAAAGCAGTGCCCTTTAAAGTAGTTTATGGAAGAAAGTGTCGATCGCCTGTTTGCTGGGTTGAAGTTGGAGATGTCCAACTAACAGGACCAGAAACAATACATGAAACTACTGAAAAGATTTTCCAAATCTGACAACAATTACTACCTGCACAATATAGACAAAGGAGTTACGCTAATACTAGACGTAAACCTTTGTAATTTTCAGTTGGAGATCGCGTTATGTTAAAAGTATCACCTCGTCAAGGAGTTATTCGATTCATAAAGAAAAAGAAACTAAATCTAAGGTATATTGAACCATTCAAAATAACCAAAAGAATTGGCCCTGTGGCATATAAACTAGAGCTACCTGAAGAGCTTAGTAATGTTCACAATACTTTTCATGTTTCAAATATGAAGAAATGCTTATCCGATGAGTCTCTCATCATACCGATGAAAGAACTTCTACTCGATGATAAGTTAAATTTTGTGGAAGAACCTGTGGAAATCATGGATAAAGAGATCAAACGATTGAAGCATACCCGTATCCCAATAGCTAAAGTATGATGGAACTCGAAAAGAGGATCTGAGTATACATGGGAACGTGAAGATTAAATTCGAGCTAAATATCCGCATCTATTTTCTACCTTTAACCCTAGTTCTAGCTAAATCTCGGGACGAGATTTAAAATAAGGGAAGAGACTTTTACATCTAGTAGATTTTGCTAATTTAATATCAATGTATATGCATTTTCCTATTTGATAAATAAATAAAGAGGAAAATTTGCAAGAAATTTTTGCATTTTACTATGATTTTTGACTGGATTGTGAATTATATGGATTCTCACTATCTCAATTGCCACTCCAACATATGCCTATATGCTGTGAACAATATGTATATATCAAGTTTGAGTTCTAAAAGTAACCATATGTATATAATGTGAATAAGAACATCCCAAGTGTAATAAAAATGTCTTAAATTACCAAAGAGCCTTAGAAACCCTAGAATTTCCTTTATAAACCCATGTTTTAAGCAACATAACTACATAATATATATGTATAAATATCAAACACAATATAATAATTATAATATATCATATAAAGGAAATATAATTGATCATAAAACACTAATATTAACTAATTTAAAGCTAATTACAAGTAAAAGACCTAGTAACCTAGATTAACATCTAAAATCTATTTACACTGAATTAGAATCTAATATTTTGCAACTAATTATAAAACTCAACTAAGTATCATATAAAGATCATACATTTATCTAAAGCCAAGTTACAAATTAATAAAGCACAATGTACAAGTTATTAAAGCATAGAACTATAAGCAAATTTTATTGTACCTAGGATATGATTACCCTATACAAACCCTTAAACTAAGTGTGTAGAATCATTAGAAGTCATAAACATACTATATAAGACCTAGAATAAGTATATATTATGATATAAAAACTAATTACCCAAGATAGAAAGTCATTAAGCTTAATTACCTAGATACCCTTATATTAAGCATTTTACATAGAGTCAATACCTAATATTTTAGAACAAGTCCACAAACACTTATATCATTACATTAAGGTTATAAAACTATATTAAGACAATGTAAAAGTACCCTAAAGCACAAGGTATAAGATTTTAATGCATGACTTGTAAATTAGGTCAAAATAGGTATTTTCACTCTTTAGACATGATTACTTAGAATAATATATCAAACCAAGTGTGGAACCACTTTAGATACTTAAAACACAATTTATAAGACCTAAATTGAGTTTACATCATTATCTAAGTGAAGCACAATGAGTTTTACAAAGATTTAACCCTAGATCATTAGAACCCCTAATCTACATAAGTTTCTTCCCAAATTCACATCAAACCTTTATTAAACTTCAAAACAACGACCCAAACCTTATAAATACAATGTGTAAACCCTAATACATCACTAATCACATTCATAAATCCTTAATTGTCAAAATTACAAAGAATAAAGTTACAAGCACTAGTTTTTAGACCCGAATTAGTTTTTCCCTCCAAAAACATGTTTAAACTTCTTCCCTACCAAATTCAAACCTAAATTACGATATTTAGGATGACCATAGATATTTTTGAGTGTCTACAAGGAGGTGCATCACCTACTTGAAGGCTACACATCACCATTTCTATCCATAGTATGTCGTGACCCATTTTAAGCCACAAGTGCAAGATACTTTTATCCTAGACTCTATAAACTTGAATAGACCTTCCCTAGCTTCTTCTAGTCACTAATATATCTATTTTAAACGTTTAAGGATAGAACTTGGAGCCTAAGGGTTGAAATGGGTATGAATAGGGGCGAACTACATAGCTTAGAACTTACACCCTGTTTCCTTTGTATCTCCATACCCATTCTTAAATCCACTTATACAAAAGTCTAGGACTCTTAGAAGACCAAAAACTAGGTCTAGAAATAAGCCATTGAAGCTTTTGAAGCTTTGATAACAAGTAGTGTTCATAGGAAGCCATTTTTAGCTACCTAGGTAATCTCTATGTTAACTAAGCTTTGATCTTGTTATAATATTTTATTAGACTTGATAAAATGTTTATAGGATGTTAAAAACTAATCTAAAAGAAATTAGAACATACGATCATTTAAAATGCAAGTTATAAGCTAAAGATGTCTTAAAACTCTAGTTTTGTAATTTACATAAAATAAAGACTTAAAATCCATTTCAAAATTTATAATTTTGTAGAAAAGATTTTATTATGATTATAAATGTATTCACAAGCTTTGTTTTAAATTCTTAGATCATTTGGTACCTTTTTGAGATTTTTATGTGATTTTTAACAAGTATAGAGACTAAAACTATCATTTTTGAAACTATAAACATTTTGGGCCAAAAATATCATTTTGTGAAAGTTAAAACTATAAGAATAAATATTGGAAAGTTTGAGACCCTAAGGTTAATATTTGAGGGTTTAATATAATTTAGGGGTTAATAGTGTAATTATACCAAACTATAGCTAAAAGGACCTTTTTGTCAACTTTAAAACTAAAGAACATAAAATGTAATAATATACTATGTGTCATGTTATTAGGGAACTTTGTACAAAGATGTTCCATCTCGATATTACGTTCTGACTGAGTGGTTGTGTTTACGATTTAAATGTGCCCTCGCTCGTCAAACGTTTATAGAATGGCTTCTGAGTATAACGGCCCGAAAAATAATACTATAAATCTAAAATATATAAATCAAAGATACGACTTGATATATATATATATATACATATTTGTGTGCCAACTCATATACTGTGAGAAGTTGTTGTTAGAAGTAATTAAAGTGATGGTCATATAATATATCGTTGTGAAGCTCGTGAATAATGTTATTTAATGATGTCGAGAGTTTTTAGTTATTATTGTTTTATGTAACGGGATTTAGTCCCGAACACACAAATGAGGAAGGTCTCCTAAGCATTTGTTAGTTAGTATAAAAGGCTTCCTAATCCTCATTTGTGTGTGTGTTTTCCATTTTGATTAGTTTTAGAGAGAGAAAGATGTTTGTTTCTCTCACTAGGAAAATCACCATCTTTGTTTTTCTTTTTCCTTCCTTAATCTAATCTTTCTTTTTTAGTTTAATCCTTGCTTAATCTTCATCTATTTCATCATCTCTTTTAGTTCTTCATCATCTTTACACTTGTTCTATTATCTAGTTCGTCATCTCTTCATTTTGATACATAAAGTTCAAGACTTTACGGATTTGGTTCGTGTGTAAACATCCTACAAGTGGTATCATTCGCCAAGGGATTCGTGGGTTAGCGTTTTGGTGGTTTTTATTGGCTCAAAATCCTTCAAAATTGCGGAAAAGTGTGCCATTTCTCGTCCTTGTCCGATATCCTATTTTTTAGATAAAAAGTACAAAATTTCGCAATTGTGTCTCTATTGCGAAATTGAATTCTTCCTGATCATTGCGAATTCTTGCTTATTGCGGAATACATCATTTCGCAATTATGGTTATTGCGGAATCCTTGGAATTGCGGAATTAGTCCCATTGCGAAATTATTGTTATTGCGGATTCCTGGGAATTGCGGAATTAGTCGCATTGCGAAATTATTGTTATTGCGGATTCCTGGGAAGTGCAGAATTAGACCCCATTGCGAATTTATTGGTTATTGCGGAATTAGACCCCATTGCGGAATTATTGGAATTGCGGATTGTTTAGCATTGCGGATTTATTAGAATTGCGGATTGTTTAGTATTGCGGAATTCTGTGTATTGCGGATTTAGGTGGATTGCGAAATCTTGATTTGTGTAATTGCGAATTCTTGATTTCTTACATTTGCGGATTTTTGTGACAATTTAGCAATTGAAAATTGCGAAATCATTGATATAGTTGCGGATTTATATCCATTTCAAGGATTGCGAATTTGTTTCAACTCTAAGTATTGCGAAATCATTGCACTTTATTGAGGAATCTTCACATTACGATTTCTTTGGAATTTTTTCAAGTTTTGTGAAAATTGTGATTTTGAAAATTCGTGTGCAATTTTCATTGAAGTTTTTTTTGGTTTCTTGAGCTTACTTCTTTAGGGGATTTAACTAATTCACCTTTCACTTCGCTTTCTACGAATTGAGATCCTGAATTACACACGACTTCTACAATGACGTCTCAACAAGATATTTATGTTGCGGGTACTGAGAATCGTCCACCCATGCTTACCAAGGAGAACTACACTACATGGGCTAGTCATCTCATTCGTTATGCAAAATGTAAACATTTGGGAAAGTTGATTGTCAACTCGATTCAAAAGGGTCCGTATGTTAGAAGAACAAATATTGTGCCTGGGGACCCTACGAATGCTAACGCAGTGGCTGACTCTAGTCATGAGCAAACGGATGAAGAATTAACTGAAGCTGAATCCAAACAACTCGACGTTGATGATCAAGCAATTCAAGTCATTCTTATAGGACTTCCTGAAGATGTTTATGCTGCTGTCGATAGTTGTGAAACCGCACACGAGATGTGGCTTAGGATTCAGAAAATGATGAAGGGCAGTGAAATCGGTTTACAAGAAAAGGAAACTAAGTTGCTTCGTGAGTGGGAGAAATTTACGTCTACTGAAGGGGAAAAAATTGAACCTTATTATCATCGGTTTTCAACCCTCATGAATCATCTTAGAAGAAATAAACATGAACCTACACAAATTGCTGCAAACATCAAATTTCTTGATAATCTTCCTTTTGAATGGTCACGATATGTCACTCTTGTCAATCAAACCAAGGATCTTCATGTCGTGGACTACACTCAAATATATGACTATTTGAAGATGAATCAAGATGAAGCTAACGAAGTTAGGGCAGAAAGACGTGCCAAGACATAAGATCCATTGGCTTTTATGGCAAACTCTCCATCATCTATGTCATATCCCATGGTACCCTACCATCAACCCTCATCAAGTAACTTCATGCCACAACAAAAACAACAACTCAATGCTTATGGATATCAACCTCCTGCTGCTATGAATTACTTACAGCAACCCATTGCCTGTTTTGATGACATCACCGATCCTACTCATGCTATTAATACTGGTCTTGCCCTACTTGCAAACGCATTCAAATTCACCATTAACCCCACCAACAACAATCAGAGAATCTCCTCGAACACTAGAAATAGGCAGATTGCTCAACCGTTCATGAATGCGAATCAAGATCGCCAATTGGTAGTTGCTGGAAACACGGGGACTCAGTTTCAACAATATGGTCAGAATACTGGGCAGACTGTTGGCAATGCAGGAAATCAGTATGGTCAAAACCGTGGTCAAAATCCGGGTGTTCCGAATACGGGTAATCAGAATGGGTTAATAGTTGTGCCAGCAGTTGGTAACCAGATGGGAAACATTGTGGCTGCAAGGGCTGAGAATACTGGTACGGGAAATGGAAACAACAATCGTCAGGTTCAGTGCTACAACTACAGGGGATTTGGTCATTATGCTAGAGATTGCACAGCCAAAAAGAAGAGGGATGTTGCTTATCTTCATACTCAGCTTCTCATAGCAAAAAAAGAAGAGGCAGGGATTCCACTTCAAGCTGAGGAATTTGATCTTATGGCTTCTGCTGTAGAATATGACGAGGACGAAGAGGTGAATGCCAACTACATCTTGATGGCAAACTTACAACAAGCATCTACCTCAGGAATGCATGTCGACAGAGCTCCCGTTTATGATTCAGACGGTCCCTCTGAGGTACATCCACGTTTTGATGATAATGATATATATAATATGTCTAATCAGGAGGAAGAGTATACTGAGATGCTTGAGCCCTACATTGAGACACACGAGGATCAAACGAATAATAGTAATATTATTTCAAATGAGCCTAGTGTGGACCTTAGTGTGGATCAAGTTGCTCAGCCTACAACCCTTCCTGATGAGACACATGCGTATTATAAATCTCTATTTGATAAGCTTACTAAGGATGTAGATCATGCTATGGTGGTTAATAATAAGTTTAGAGAAACTAATGCCAAATTGACCACTGAGCTTGCGGGATATAAGGAACGTGAGAAAAGTTTTGAGATTCATCATGCTAAAATCAAGGAACTTGAACAAGCTCATGCTACATCGATTTATCAAGAAAAATGCACAACTAAGAAATTAAATGCCTTACACTTAAGTAGTGCTAAAAAGATAAGCGAATTGAATGATGAAATCACTTCTCTTAATAAACAGCTTTCAACTGAAAAATCTATTATTTTGGATTTAAAAGAAGAACGAAAAAAGCTGAAACGTGATTTCAAAATTCGAGAAGATGGGCTTCTTGAGGATTTTTGCAAAGCTCAGGATAGGATTAGAGAATTAGACAACCTTTTGGTTAAACGTGGCCAAACTATGCAGACGATAAATATGCTCGCACCAAAAGTGAATGAGATAAATTACACTCGATACAAATTGGCTTTAGGTTGTCCTCTTCCCCCTAATCCCGGATACCTTAAGCAAGTTCAGGCCACTAATGAAACTTTATATAATGGTAGTGTGCTATTGTTTGATGAGCATGACCCTCCTAGTGTGCATGATTCCGAGGAAACTACTGAACTTGCTGAAGAGACTCGTTTAAGAATGAAAAAGCTTGATAAAGAAGTGACACTTGTTTATTATCCAAAAATTAATCCTCTAACTGTTTTTGTTCGGTCTAAAACGAGTACTGAAATGCTTTTGCTTCCAAATGAGGAATTGACTGATGACCCTCCTAAACCGAGTATCACACGTCGATTTCTAAACGAGCTTAAAGATAACTTTGTCATTCTTAAACGTGTTGTTAATTCCAAAATCACCGGAGGAAATTTTACATCACCTGTTCAGATTGAGGTCCAGAAAATTCTTCAAAACGATATTAATCCGATTATTAATCAAGTTGATGCTCGGTTAGGAAATTTGGAAAACGCTTTTCAAAAAGAATTTGCCAACTTTGTTGAAGACTTTAAATCTTTGGCAAAGGAAGCTGATGAATCTCTTGATAAAATCAAAGTTTTGGAAAACGATCTTGAACGCCTCTCTAAAGCAAGTGATAGTGTTGATAGTACCCCAGTTGAGTTAGGTACCTCTGTTTTGGATAATGAAAACCTTCAAACTGAGCTTGATCTTAAGAAAGAGAAAATGGAATCTTATGTCATTAAAAAAGATAAAGAATTCACCGATCTTTGGAATAAATTTGTCAAAAAATGTGATGAATGCAAGTATGACAAGATTTCGTATGAAAAAGCTTACAATGAAATGAAACAAACAATCGCACGGTTGCAGACTCAGTTAGGAGGGGTTTCGGAAACGAATTTGGCCTCTTCAGGGTTAGAGAGCGCTAGTGATGGTAATGTTCAGAAGCTTAAGGCTAAGATTACAGATTTAGAATCTGTTGTTCTTTCATATAAGCGGGCTGTTGAACAAAGTAAGTATGTCTATCAGAAACTGATTGATAAAATCTGTGAGAACTGTAAGTTAAAGGCCTTGTTAAAAGATAAGACTTCTGAACCTAGTTCGATTGTGGATACGATGATCCAGAAACCAGCAACCTCGGGACCCACTTGTATAGCTGTGACACCTTTTCCCAAGGTTGCTGGAACGAAAACTGCTGTGATTGCCCCAGGAATGTTTCGGGTTAGTTCTCCCTCTGTGCCTAGCAAACAACGTAAAGAAAGCGTTAGGACAAAACCGACCACTATAACTCAACCACAAGTTATTGATTTAAAAAGTGCTAATTCTAATAGACGCGTGTCTTCTTCTACAGGAATAAACAACTACACTAAGAGCAGAAGGCCACAGCCTACGAGCAATACAAGGAATGATAGGGTCCCTTTTGCCTCTAGAAGTAGTCGCCCCAAGATCAATAATGTGGAAGTAGAAGAGCACCCTAGGAATTTACCGCTTTTTAATCATAATCAGAAACCTAATTTATCTGAATGTAATGACTTTAAGCTTGCTATTCGGAATGAAAAATCTGAAGTTATTTGTGCTAAATGTAATAAATGTTTCTTTACCTTTAGTCATGATGCTTGTGGTTTGACTATGAATGGTTTGAATTATGGTGGTTACACTCGAATTGACAAGTTGTCAGTCAGTGAACAACAACGCACTCCTAAGGCTAAGGTGTATGTTCCAAATAATACGCATGTGGGGTCCACAGAAAGTCTTGCTAAGCCTAGTAGCCCTAGATTCACCTCTAAATGGTTGCCTACTGGTAGAAATTTTGACTGTAGTGGCAAAATTATCGACACTAGTAGATCTCATACTGACAGTGAAACGTCGGTATGTGATACGGCTTAATTATAATCTAACCCTTCAGGAACCTATTTCATCGGTTGCCAAAATATTTTCTTCTCTTATCATTGGCAGGCTGTTGAAATTTGTCTCTGGTGCGTGGACTCGGGCTGTTCCAAACATATGAGTGGGAATCGAAGCCTTCTCAAAAACTTTGTATGGCGCTTCATGGGAACTGTTCGATTTGGGATGATCATGTTGCGGCAATTCTAGGCTATGGTGATCTTCATTGGGGAAATATAATCATCACCAGAGTCTCTTTTGTTGATGGCTTGGGACATAATTTGTTCTCGGTTGGGCAATTTTGTGATTCAGACTTGGAGGTCGCTTTCAGAAGTCATATATGTTTTGTAAGAGATCGTGAAGGAATTGATTTGTTGAAAGGAAATCGTACCACCAACCTTTACACCATTGATCTTTTTCAAATGTCTGCTGCTTCTCCAATTTGTCTCATGGCCCGAGCCACATCTACAAAGTCATGGTTATGGCATCAAAGGTTATCTCATCTCAATTTCGATGCCATCACCCAACTTGCGAAAGATGATCTCGTTACCGGTCTTCCAAAGTTTAAATATACAAAAGACCATCTTTGTCCTTCTTGTGAGCAAGGTAAAAGTAAGAAGAAGCCTCACAAATCCAAACCTGTTCCCAACTCAACGAATAGGTTACACCTCTTACATATGGATTTGTGTGGCTCAATGAGAATCAAAAGCATTAATGGAAAGCGGTATGTCCTTGTCATTGTGGATGACTATTCTCGTTACACATGGGTTCATTTTCTTGCTTCGAAAGATGAAGCCCCTGATGTAATTATTAATTTCCTGAAGAAAACATCAGTACTACTGCAAACCCTTGTCATTATTGTGAGAACGGATAACGGCACAGAATTCACCAATCAGAAATTGAAAGCTTATTTTGACGAAGTTGGGATTTCTCATCAAACTTCGGCTGTAAGAACTCCAGAGCAAAATGGAGTTTTGGAACGGAGGAATCGTACGT
The DNA here is from genome assembly GCA_025667525.1 of Glebionis coronaria. Lineage (NCBI taxonomy): Eukaryota > Viridiplantae > Streptophyta > Magnoliopsida > Asterales > Asteraceae > Glebionis > Glebionis coronaria. The sequence goes on from CM046882.1 coordinate 542,184,039, forward strand.
TATTTGAAGCTGCTCGAACAATGCTTCTATCCTCCAGTGCACCGTTATTTCTTTGGGCTGACGCTATAGCAACTGCATGTTATACTCAAAACCGCTCCATAATTCACACCCGTTTCAACAAAACACCTTATGAGATCATTAATGGAAGAAAACCGGATATCTCATTCCTACATGTCTTTGGCGCATTATGTTATCCCAAGAATGATCGTGAAGATATCGGTAAACTTGAACCTAAAGGTGATATTGGATTTTTCATTGGTTATTCTTCAACTACTTGTGCTTACAGGGTTTATAATCGAAGGACAAGAAAGGTAATGGAGACTATGAACGTTACCTTTGATGAACTCTCGGGTATGGCCTCTCAGCATAGAAGTTCACATCCCGAGCTTCAAGGTCAGACTTCTGGACACGTAAGTTCAGGACTCGCGCTTCAATTTGCACCGTCAGCAATCTCATTGTTACAACCTTCGGAACGTGACTTGGAAGTATTATTTGGACCAATTTATGATGAATATGTGGAGGGTCCTTCTTCATTTGGTGTTCCTCAAATGCCCTGGTTGCACCTGTTGCGGTAGTTCCAGAACCACCAGCTGCATCTACATCAACGACATCCGTTTTTGCACCATCTACGTCAACCTCAACCATATTGACTCCAAACATTCCAACCACGTCTCCGACTGCTGACGCAACTCAACAACATTCTCAGCAAATTCCAAATCATGTTCATCTTTAGAATGAAATAGTTGCTGAAAATGCAAACAATGCGATGCTCAATGAACACGAGTTTGTTAATCCATTTACGGCTTCCACAAGTTCTACTCAGCCTTCAACATCATATGTGGATCCGTCGAGCTCGCATCAAGTTTCTCATACACTTCCACATGAACACAAATGGACTAAGAATCATCCTTTGGTTCAAGTGATTGGCGATCTCACACGACCAGTCTCAACACGAAATCAGCTGCGTACCGACAGTGATATGTGCATCTATGCATTATCTGTCAGCACAATGGAACCAACAAGTGTGAAAGAAGCAATGACCGATGCATCATGGATTGAGTCTATGCAAGAAGAACTCAATCAGTTCATCCGGCTTGATGTATGGGAGTTAGTACCCCAACCGGACAATATCGACCCCTTACTCTGAAATGGTTATTCAAAAACAAGATGGATGAAGAGCAAACGGTCATTAGGAACAAGACTCGGTTAGTTGTGAGAGGTTATAAACAGAAGGAGGGAATTGACTTCGCAGAATCCTTTGCCCCGGTTGCTCGGATGGAAGCTATTAGGATTTTCTTGGCATACGCCGCACACAAATCATTCATTGTGTATCAAATGGACGTGAAGACGGCTTTCTTGCATGGGCCGTTAAAAGAAGATGTGTATGTATGTCAACCTGAAGGTTTCATCAACACCGAACATCCAAGCCATGTCTACAAGTTGAAAAAGGCAATTTATGGTTTGAAACAAGCACCGAGGGCATGGTACGACGAATTATCATCATTTCTTCTCCAAAATCACTTCAGCAAAGGCACTATTGATCCAACGTTGTTTATCAAGCACTACGGCAACGACATCTTGGTGGCTCAGGTCTATGTAGATGATATTATATTTGGTTCTACTAACCCAATATTCCATATTATTTGCCGACCTTATGAAAAGTCGATTCGAGATGTCCATGAGGGGGGAAATGACGTTTTTTCTTGGTCTCCAAGTTCACCAATCCCCCCGTGGTATTTTTATAAATCAGTCCAAGTATGTGCTTGAGATTCTAACAAAATTTGGTATGGATAACTGTGATCCTATTGGTACTCCAATGGACACTAAACACAAGCTTGATTTGGATAAGAAAGGGACATTTGTAGGTGCTACAAAATACCGAAGTATGATCGGGTCCCTTATGTACTTAACCTCAAGCAGACCGGACATTGTGCATGCTACTTGTTTATGTGCTCGGTACCAGGCTAAGCCAACCGAGAAGCACCTCAAGGAGGTTAAAAGGATCTTTCGTTATCTCCGGGGAACCATTAACATGGGTCTCTGGTATACGAAGGATTCTGGTTTTAATCTCACTGGTTTTTCAAATGCCGACCATGCAGGGTGTCATGATACATTCAAGAGCACTTCCGGTGGGGCACAATTCCTAGGCGAGAAGCTAGTGAGCTGGTCATCAAGGAAACAAGACGGTACGGCGTTGTCAACCGCGGAAGTAGAATATGTGTCTCTATCCGTGTGTAGTGCTCAAGTCCTTTGGATGAGAACACAACTCACAGATTATGGCTTTTTCTTTAACAAAGTCCCTATTTATTGTGATTCACAATCAGCCATAGCCATATCCTGCAACCCGGTTCAACACTCCAAGACCAAGCACATAGCTGTCCGATTCCATTTCATAAAGGAGCATGTGGAAAAAGGAACGATCGAACTGTTTTTTGTCAAGACGGACTACCAACTAGCCGACATCTTCACCAAAGCTCTTTCTCAAGACAGATTTGAATTCTTGGTTCGTCGACTTGGTATGCGTAGTTTCACACCTGATGAACTTGAACGTCTTGCACATTCGCAGTAATCTTGTATATATTTATCAGAAAATCAAAATACAAAAATATAAAACCTATAAAAAAAAATGAGAAAATCTTTCAAAAATACCAAAAATATTCTTCTCCGACATGTCTCTCAGCATCGATAATATGGACGTACTTAGAAATGTTGTTCAATAACGACACGGGTACGTACATAAAGTTCGAATGAGAGTTCAAATGTTTTCAAAACATGTCTTTTCTACTTTCTTCTCATAATGGCTTATAGTCACATGTCAGACTATAACCCGGTCCCTAAATAAAGGAAAGTCTTTGACTTATCCTCAACAACGAGAAATTCATTTTCTCGGTCATGAGCTTATATCAAAACATTCAAAGTTTTAAGCTCATGAACACAATTTTTTTCGGGTTTTTGAGCACAATTTTTCAAAGTATTTCAAAACTGTGTGCTCATATACTCCCCTAATTTTAAATAGAATTTCTTTTCGAGGGGGAGTACAAACTTTCATGCAACATTATTCTCTCCATGTTTCATCACTAGCTTCACAAAAATTTCAATGTCATGCAATTTTTGATGGGGAGAATAGTGATTAAAATGTGTTATCTTGGATAAGATCTTTGATATAAAAAACCTTCAAGGTGTAAACTCTGATTTCTTCAACACCTTGATTGCTTTTTCAACAGGTTTTTCTGGTTTCGATATCTATACCCTTCAACACATTAATTCACGACGGTATTGGTGTCAAAAGGTGGTTAGGTATTCGTCCTATGATCCAACCAGAACCGGAGAGATCTTCCCAGGGAAAATCCATTAGAAAATAGAAGTCCTTAGGAAAGAAGGAGTAGTTGAGTGTACGGGAATAATGCCGACTAATGACTTAAGCTAGCACTGGAACAATCACAACAAGGTTCTAGTTATGACGTCTTGGTAAGCATTGAAGGGGTTGAAGAATGAAAAAGAAATGTAAGGATAAAGGGTGTAAAGAAAGAAGCCCTCCATACAACTTAGGCAGAAATCGGGTCAATACATCTACTATCAGAATCACGTTGATGATTTCTGGTATTGAAGACAAAGCATCATGGACCCAGTGATGCAATGCACAACCCCTCCCAGCCTACTCAAGCTTCTCTCAAAAGAAGTTTGTTTTATTGTCACGGAGTTCAACTCATTTCTATCGACTTTCTCACTCCGAGGTTGCAGATATTGAATAAGTGGCAGTCTGCTCCAGCCTCCGATCACCAAATAAACGTGCACTTATAGAGTCTAGAGCCAACGAGATTCATCAAAAATCTCATTAGGACACTTATTCCATAGATCAATTGTTGTTCATCATTAGAACACAAGCGATGATTTACAGAGTCCTACGCTCTATCCTTGTGGTATTGCTAGAACATTCAGAGTGATACTCTTTAGTATTCACAGTGATGAATGGAAATCCTTCCAGTGTTAACATCAAACAGCACTGCGGTAGGTCATATGTAAGATTCACTTGAATTAAACATATGTTAACTGGAAAGCAACAGTGGTTTGACTCTTAATTGATTCAAACTCGTTCCAGGTCTCGACGCAATATCTTTATGATCTTGCCAGAACATTCAGAGTAATACTTTTCAGTATTTACAGTGACGAATGGAAATCCTTCCAGTGTCATCATCAAACAGCACTGCGGTAGGTAACTTGTGCGATTCTATATGAATCAAACTTGTGTCAACTGGAAAGCAACTATGGTTTGATTCTTAATTGATTCAAACTTGTTCCAGGAAATTGAATTAACGACTCAATCAGCAGAATGGAACTGCATGATTCACTCTTTACTATGAATTATCTTTCGATATATTCAAGTATTGAGAACGGCTACCACAGCCGGAAACCCTGTCAAGGAAGTTCTTTGAACTTACCTAATCACAGGTACATTATTCTTACTGTATAACGGGAAACCGGAGGAATGCAAACGGTGGCGTCGTAATTCAAGATCACATGCTCATTTAAATAAAGAAAGCTCAAGAACATCTGAAGACAAAGACTTACGCTACTCTGATGATCAAGGGAGATTGTTAACAAGCTTTCATGTCAACTCAAAACATGAATATGTGGGTAAAGACACAAGAACACAAGCTGGAAAAGTTACAAGATCAAGTCAAGGCAAAGATCAAAGATCCAAGATCACAAGTCATGAAAGGAACTATGAAGAAACTCTCAAGACATCGGGCTTCAAAGTCTGCAACAACAAAGAAGTGAAGTCACATATTACATGACCACCCCTTAGGGGGAGATTGTTAGAAGTAATTAAAGTGATGGTCATATAATATATCGTTGCGAAGCTCGTGAAAAATGTTATTTAATGATGTCGAGAGTTTTTAGTTATTATTGTTTTATGTAACGGGATTTAGTCCCGAACACACAAATGAGGAAGGTCTCCTAAGCATTTGTTAGTTAGTATAAAAGGCTTCCTAATCCTCATTTGTGTGTGTGTTTTCCATTTTGATTAGTTTTAGAGAGAGAAAGATGTTTGTTTCTCTCTCTAGGAAAATCACCATCTTTGTTTTTCTTTTTCCTTCCTTAATCTAATCTTTCTTTTTTAGTTTAATCCTTGCTTAATCTTCATCTATTTCATCATATCTTTTAGTTCTTCATCATCTTTACACTTGTTCTATTATCTAGTTCGTCATCTCTTCATTTTGATACATAAAGTTCAAGACTTTACGTATTTGGTTCGTGTGTAAACATCCTACAGTTGTGATTTATAAAAACAGATTAATTCAAGACTCTATAAGCTAAGGTGAGTTCATAGCCTCACTTTTGAAAGTTTACAATGATTTGAAAACTCATGAGGGGGATATACGCTAAAATTGGAATACAAGTGTTTGTGTATGTTGCCTGATATGATTATTGACCCTACGTTTACTTATTGCCATTAAGTATTTTTTTTAATCGTGGACCGCTAATCATTTTAGAAAATGAGCGCTAATATTGTGAATAGTACTATTGCGGACTGACATCCTCTATCTGGGAAAGTCGCACTTGTTGGAATGCTAATGGTTCCTACCTAGGCTAAACAGATATGCTTTATTTTGCAAAATCAGGATAGTCCGACAAACTACCTGCATAATGGCAATTTGTTGGTTTTTCTGATAATGTCCAGTCGCGGGGTCATGAGCTAGTGTAAAAAGAATTGATGAATTTGAAATTTGGGTGTATAACACTGTAGCCCCGGAGTCATGCTTGTATTCAAATATTGTTTAAACCTATGAATTCACTCAACCATTGCGTTGATTTATAAGCATATATTTCAGGAGAATGAAGATTGGCGGGCTGCGGATGGTGGTGTCTTTAAAAGTTATCATTCAAATAAATAAAACTAGATCTTTGGGAAACTTGTGATGTACAGTGTATGTACAGTTGTCTTGTTAACTCTGAATAATAAATGAATGATGACGTATGTTTTTAATAAAATGTCTTTTGATCATTTTCTATTATTGTGACTATAATAACTTGAAAGTGATACCCTAGATTAGCTTTTGTTGGTATATGGTAAAAATGGGGGTGTTACACTTGCTGATTTGTAGTATTGACCCTGGTCATTCTCCTAGTTTGCACAGGAGATTAAAAATCACCAATAACATTTTCCAGCTGATGACCTATTGTAAGTCTTGTACCTGGTGTTCTAGGCACTATATAAGAACTAGGCAAGTTGCCAATATCAGCATCTTTCCAGTCATCTGAAGTACTATCATGAAAATCATCATCATCTTGATTTGGATCTAGTTGATACATCAGTTTTCCACTACCAACATTAGGAATTGTACTACCAACATTAACCTTTAGTATAACAATATTAGCTTCATTAATGTTGTTTGTAGCTTTACCGTTGGAACTCATTACCTCCTCAAATTTGTCTTGAGTGTCTGTATCATTTGTATCAGCTGAGACATTCTTCTTTTTAGCACATGCATCTTTTGAAAGCCTAAAATCACCATCTATAAGTGGTAATATGATGACCTCATCCTCTGAACATGTAACATTGTTAGTGTTTGTACCTGCAACAATTGGTACATAATTCATGGTGTCTGATAGAGTGTTAATATAAAACATCCAATCAGGCCCATAACCTGCATTGACAAGCTTGTTCTCTAAGAACCTAATATGCAGAATTTCCTCAACATGTTTAGTTCTAAGATTGTAAACCATGTATGCTTTACTATTTAGAGAATACCCAACTAAAAGACCTTCATCAGACTTGCCATCAAACTTTCCCAAATGGTCCAAGGTATCGAGAGTAGTCACATGACACCCAAATGGTCTTAAGTAATGCAGTGTATGAGCTCTTCCTTAAAAAAGATCACAGGGAGTCTTGTTATGAGGTTTACTAATTAAGACTCTATTTTGCACATAACAGGATTTACTGATAGCTTTTGCCCAAAAATGAGTAGGCAATTTTAAGTCAGCCAACATAGTCCTTGCAGCTTCTATGAGAGTTCTATTTCTTCTCTCACCAACTCCATTATGTTGTGAAGTTCTTGCAATATGGAATTCTAACCTGGTCCATTTGGCTTCACAAAAATCATTCATCTCTTTGTTCTTGAACTCTGTTCCATTATCACATCTAATAGCTTTGACAGAATTCTTAGTGCGGTTTTCAATTTTAGCAATAAGTATTTTGAGAATGTGAGGTGTCTCATACTTAGACTCAAGAAACAACACCTAAGTAAATCTACTGAAATCATCAATAAACACTAAACAATACTTCTTATTGTTTAGGCTGTACATAAAAGTGGTTCCAGATAAATCCATATGAATAATTTCAAGAGGTTTAGAAGTAGAGTCTATTATTTTGGACTTACAAGAAGCTTTGTGCTGCTTTTCTAATAGACATGCAACAAAGGTTTCATCATTAAGAAAGTGTTTGGAAGGCAAACCTCTAGCCATGTTTTGACCAAGTTTATTGATATTTTTGAAGTTTGCATGACCAAGCCTCCTATACCAAAGCATTGCCTCATCAGATGTACCTTGTGCAACCAGAGCAGTTAACCCTTCTTTAGGAATCATGTTATTCATATCAACATAATACATGTTTTTCTTTCTTGGGACTCTAAAGAGTATCTGATTATTGGTAGGAGTAGAAATAGGATGTAGTATAAAAGACGATTACGATTTAGGAATACCGTAAAGGAATTTAAAACCATAGGGTTCGTTGTAAGTCGAGGATAAGGCATGGCCAATTAAAAACGTTTTCAAATTAGTTACAAGTCTGGGAAAAGAAGTATTTAAAAGTAAAGACGAACCTATACTACGACGACTAAATACTAAGACGAACTACACTTTCACGTAAATCGAGACAAAAATAATCAAAATAATAAAAAAAATTAAAATTTTCAAAACTAATTTATTTTAACTAAATAATATCAAAATTGAAAATAAAAATTGCTGAAAGTCTTATTGGGCCTCAAAACAGCCCACATCCAAAAAGATATTGGGCTTAATAGGCTTTTTAGCCCACTAAGAAATTAAAAAAAACAGAAAACTAAATGACTATTCAAAACAAGTTTGTCAACTAGCCCAAAAGCTGAAAAAGCACCAAAAGCCCTCAAATAAGCAATAAACACTTGTTATTGGGCCTAATAAGTCCAATAAGCAAAATACTTAAGTTTATAAGCTGAATTTTGGTAGAACTAACTATTTTTACAAAACTAAGACACAACAAAAAGAATTTTTAGATAATCTGGCCTAATAAGCTCAAACCAAACACTTTTATATATTTAGAAAACGATAAAATAGTCGTTTTGACTATTTTGTATGTTTTGTGATCTGAAAATTGGCAAGGATGGTTGTTTTAAGTTTATTAAGACAGTAAAAGCAAGAAAACTTCAATAAGCTAAGTTAAATAAGCTGAAAAAAGTGAATAAGCACAAATGAAAAATGTAACAAAGTTCGAATCTTATAAAATCTTAAATGAAAAATGTTCCAAAGCTAGAAGTAGGTAAAGGATGCAAGAAAAGTAAGATTGAATACACAACAAAAGTCATTGCTAGTTAAGATAAGCTAAACAAATTGAAATAAGCTAAAAAGACGGCTTATTGTACAAACTGACAAAAGATGTTAAATAAAAAGGTCCATTGAGTCTTTCAGATCTGTCACTTCTCACCGTCGTCGCTCTCCATCCGGTCATCGTTGCTCCACCTTCGTCTCCATCGCCTCATCCCTTCCACACTACTGATGGCTTACTGCTGCACTGGTTTTGGATTAGATTTGTTTGGCTTTGATTCAGCTCTTTTTGGAATGTTAGGTTTTATCATCTTTGTATGTTTTGTGTACTTTTGCTCCAAGCTACATCTTCATATGGGCGTGTTCGCAAAAGCTCATATTGGTGATTCCCCCTCACCCGTGTATTGTGTTGCTATCCTCGTGTCACAACCTTTACGGTGTATGTCTTGGTTTGTTTTAAACTGCTACCTTGTGTATTTTGTTTGGCAAATCAGTTTCGATTTTGCCTTTTATGTTTGATGTAATTTGTTGTGTACAACTTTCCTCTGTTTTTGAGGTGTGAAATGAAATTTATGTTAAAAAAATTATGAACTTTTTATTTATAAGAAAAAATTATTATAAAAAAACACAGACTTACATCTCTCATACCGGTGACTATTATGGCGAATATTGATTGAACCACCGACCGTTATCAGGTATGAGAATCGAAATAAAACCTTTATATTTGTAATACGTTAATTAACCAGGCTATCATAAGATAAGATTTGAAGCTTTTGTTGAATGTTTAGAGCCCTAATTAGTAATCGTCCTTGTTAGGGTTTTTACTTTGTTTGTTTTCTGTTAGTTGTAAATATTTTTCACTAGCTCAACCTAAAGCCGATTCCATTTATCGTTACCAACTTTCAACTTTTGTTCCATTAACAACTTTTTAGGGAGTCCCATCTCTGTTGTTAATCAGAATTTCGTACATGCAGGTTATTGCAAGAGAATATCATGGGCGAGCTGGAGGACATGCTTCTTCAAGCTGCGGAGAGACCTCCAAAGAGCTAGTCTTCATTTGTAGAAGAGGAGGATCGACTTCGAGAGAAATTGCATCAAAAAAGCTAGTCATCGCTTGTAGTCGTCGGTTGAGAGGCGATAATCCTAACCGTAGACCCATCATCCAAAGATATTGAGCTTGCGTCATCCTAGTGAAGTCTTGTGATTTAGATCTTTGAGCATTTCATGATCGATTACGAGAAATCTCTTTTCTAATCTTTGATCCTTCAAGGCTTCACTTTGTGTGAATGTGTTAAGTGTTACCTACTTGCGTATTTGTGTGTTTGGTGTTGTAAACCACAATTATATGGTGTACAAGGCGTTGTTGTGCCTTTGTAAAGAACAAGACATCTTTGCTTAGGTGTCTTTAAAGATTATAAGCTTAAATGTGAAGGTTTCTCCACCAGTGTAAAGGAGATTCATTTACTAGAGAAGTAGAACTCTTGAGTGGATACTCGAGGTGTGAAAGTAAGTGCAAGATAAGTGAGATCTTGTTAGGTCGAACCACTATAAATCATTGTGCATTGTGGTTTGTTTCTTTATTACTTCACATCTATTACTTTGTCACACTTCATCTATATCTATTAACAATCATGAAAAAGTTTCAAAGTAATTAAAACTAATCGGTAAAAACTATTCAACCCCCTTCTAGTTTTCTACAAATGATGATGATGATGATGATAAGGACGAGGATGATGACAACGACGAGGAAGACGATGACGATGACGATAACGATGATGATGACTATGACGACGATGATATGTTCATTCCACCATCTTGAGTTAAACATAATATTTGTGAGTTCATTCCGTCTTTAGCAAGGGTGTGATTATTTCTAGTATTTGTCGAATGTTAAATCGTCAAGCGACAAAATTAAATATCTCATAAACGGTAAATCGTCAAGCGACAAAAAATACATCATTGCAACCCTAATTAAATCATTTTTGTATAGATGGCGCATGTATAAACTTTCGACGAACTTTTTTTTAGAAAATCATATATGACTTCCCAAATTCATATATAATTTTCCAAAATCATATATGATATTTAAAAATCATATATGATTTCAGAAAATCATATATGATTTCATAAAATTATATATGATTCGTGATACAAATTATATATAGCTTTCTTAGACAAAAAAATTCGCCGAAAGTATATAGATGTGCGATTTGATAGAAAGATGATTTAATTCTCTTCATGATGACATGTTTCGTTTCGTGTCACAATTAACGGTTCGTGAGATATTTAATTTTTCAATAAAAAACAATCAAAGCGGGTTTTTTTGTGAAATAAAAAAAATAAATGACTAAAATTAATTATTTGAGTCTATACTACAAAGAAAGTATACATTGAACTTTTATCATCAAACAACACAATATATACTACATATAATGCATTTAAGTCTTCTAATAATAAAATATTTAAAAATTCAAGTTACATCTACTAAAATGCATTGTGGAATAACCAAAACAAGCCTAAAAACTAAAATAGCAAACTTTAACACCTAATTAATACAAACATAATTTAATACTTATATTAAAACTAATTAATACATAGTAATAATTAATACAAAATTAAAAATAAAATAATTAATACTACTTAATATATAATTAAAACATTTTATTATTTAAAAGTATAAGTATATATTCACATTTTACAACAACTAAAAACATATATCTACAAAAATGTACATATGTTGTCTATCTAAAATGATAATGTATATAGTTTTAAAAATTGAAATGTGCCAACGGGTTCAACCAAAAACCGGAGTCACCATGGGTTCGGCTAGCCAATTACATAAAGTTACCCAAAACTCAAATTGTCGTTTTCAAGATGTCGTTGTAAGAAAAACGTAAAATTAAAATCAAGTTCGTTGAAAGTTATGTTACATGATACCCGCCATCGTAACACGCGAATACCTGCTAGTATATCTTAAAATCACATTTTGCATTTAATTATAAATCTTTCAAAACAAATAAAAAAAATATGTTTTCAATAAAGAATCTCAAACACCTCCTCCGATGTGACTTGCAAAAACTAGGAGGGTTGGATATAGCATATAATATATCCGTAAGTACAAAAGTAGTATGTAAATTTATGAACTTTTTATTTATGGGCCCGCTCGGTTTTATAGATGGGTTTTACTTTAAGAATACGTTTATAAAGTGAAGAGTTTAGATTTAGGTGTGATGTAAGACTGAGGGGAGTGGTGTAAAACACACTCACTTCCACGTTATCGCCACATCAGCTTTTAACAAACTTACTCCAACTCACTTACGAGGGTAATGACACTCACTGAAACTCACTCACACTCACCTTTCAAATCTATTTTTTATTATTTAAACACACATCACTCACAAAAAATACCCAAAAATAAAACACACAGGACCCACACATATATAAAACTGGCGCTAGGTGAGTTTGTCCCATGATTTTGATCAAAACTAACAAGTCGCGCGTGAGTGAGTTCTTAGGAAATGGCAAATCACGCGCGACTTGTTAAACTGACTCGTGGGTTTATTATCACTCCCTTCGACCTAAGAGAGAGAAATATAAAATTAAAAATTTTAAAATATTTTATCATTCATATATTCTTTATTAAATTATAAAATTAACTTATTTTTTATTAAAACATATAATAAAAATATGTATGTGTGGTTAAAAACTTGAAATAGAAACATGGCCCACTTTGTGACACATACTCACATAATCCCGGCTTTCTTTCATCTTTTATGTATTGTCAAAAACTTTAATTAGGGTTTAAGAGTTTTTTTAGAGCTATTAGTTTTTTTGTTAAAAAAATAATTTAATGGATTTGTTTGACATAACATTTTTTTGAAGCTGATATATTTTTATTTTAAACAAGTAGCTCTTAAATAAAAAGCTGATTCATATAGCTTTTTAGATTTTTAAGAGCTATTAAAGCTATAAATTACTAATATAACCTCAAACCATATTATAATTTATTTAAATATATCATTTTAAGTCATTTTACATTTTAATTTTACAGTCAACAAATAATATAACAAACACTTTTATTAAAACTAACAATTTTTTAATAAACAACTTACAACTTACCCTTAACGACTTACAAACTTCCAACTTCCAACTAATTTTGCATAACACCAAACAACCAAATCCTAGTTTAACTATTATCCCAAGCTACAAAGCCCCATAACCAAACGGGCCCTATAAGAAAAAATTATTATAAATAAAAAAACACAGACTCACATCTCTCTCGTACCCGGTGACTATTCCGGCGAATATTGATTGAACCACCGACCGACCGTTATCAGGTATGAGAATCTAAATAAAAACCTTTATATTTGTAATCTGTTAATTAACTAACCCATCATCATAAGATTAGATTTGAAGCTTTTTGTTGAATGTTTAGAGCCCTAATTAGTAATCGTCCTTGTTAGGGTTTTTACTTTGTTTGATTTCTTATTGTCAATATAATTTACATATTAGGAGAAGCCAAACGGACAACAAGCTGCGCCCCTAGCCCTTTTTTTATAGCAAAAACGTTTGTGGATTTAAGAGTCAAAACATTACTATTGTATTCTAATAAGTAGCTCCTAATAAGTAGCTCCCAATAAGTAGCTACTAATAAGTAGCTCCACCGCGCCTCAGGTGCAAGGAAACCAAATGTATTTTTCACTAGCTCAACCCAAAAGCCAATTCCATTTACTTTTGTTCAATTAACAGCTTTTTTAGGGAGTCTCGTTCTCTGTTGTTAATCGGACTTTGGTACATGTAGGTTATTATTGCAAGAGAATATCATGGGCGAGCTGGAGGACATGCTTCTTCAAGCTGCGGGGAGACCTGCAAGAGATGATGACTCACTACCACCATCTAGGAAACGACGTAATGGTTCATATTCTGATGACGCAAGTGATTCAAGAGATGACGACTCGGATGATGATGATGACCGAGGAGGGTTTGCTAGCAGCAAGCCCTCTGCTTCTCAAGTTCCTTTAAAGAAAAGATTGGATCCGCTAGAACGAGATGATGATGATGATGATGATGAACATAGCCGCAGCAGTGAAGATGATGAGGACGATGATGATGGTGGTAGGTATGGTCGTGATGGTGACAGTGATGGCGATTCTGTTGGAAGTGATCTTTACAAAGGTGACGCGGATAAGAGAAGGCTTTCAAAAATGTCGGAGCTTCAGAGAGAGATGATACTGACTGACCGTGCAACCGAGAGAACTGATAAGGTTTTGACAAACAATATTAAGAAGCAGAAAGAGAAGTCCAATCAGTCGAGAAAAGATAGCTCCCCACCTCACACGGCGGCAAATCGGACAATGCGTTCTTCTGCTAGGTCGGCTGACAGGACAAAACTAGCAAAAGATGAAAAACTGAATGAATTACGTGCCAAGAAAAGGTTAAGGCAACAAGATCCCGAATCTAAATGGACACGTAGAGATCAAGACTTTGCGGATAAAAGAAAGCGTATCAGTACTTTAGACTCCTCAAGCCGTAGTGGTGAAGAAGACGAAGACGACGATAACGTGTCTCGTGGTGATACCGAAATATCATCCACAAATTTAACGTACGAGGATGTTAAAGGAATCACTATTAGAAGGTCCAAACTGGCAAAATGGTTTATGGAGCCTTTCTTTGAGGATCTGATTGTAGGTTGTTTTGTGAGGGTCGGTATTGGAAAGTCAAAAACCGGGCCAATTTATAGACTTTGCATAGTCAGAAATGTGGATGCAGCTGACCCTGACAGACAATACAAGTTAGAGAACAGGATGACACATAAGTATCTGAATGTTGTTTGGGGAAATGAAAGTTCCGCTGCCAGGTGGCAGATGGCTATGATTTCTGACTCGCCACCCATCGAAGAAGAGTTTAGACAATTAAAACGAGAGGTGGAACGTCATAATGGAAGGATGCCTAGTAAACAAGAGGTGCTGGAAAAACGTCAGGCCATAGAAAATACCAACTCGTATGTATACTCTGCAGATACTGTGAAGCAAATGTTACAAGAGAAAAAGTCAACAATCAGGAGACCTATGAATGTTGCAGCTGAGAAAGATCGGCTGAGAAGAGACTTGGAAGTGGCTGAAATGAAGCATAATGACGCAGAAGTTGAGAAGATCAAAGCAAAGCTTGAAGAACTTGAAGCGTCTCGCCAGCCTCAACAGAAAGATGCGAAAGCAATAAAACTTGCAGAAATGAATAGAAAGAATCGGGTTGAAAATTTCAAGAATGCATCGGAAGTGAAGCCTTTGGCTGCAGGTCTGAAGGCTGGTGAAGCAGGTTATGATCCATTTTCAAGGAGATGGACTCGGTCCAGGAATTACTATGTTTCAAAGCCTGGTGAAGCTGCAGCCGAAGCAAATGGAGGAGACACCCAAGCTGCTGCAGTGGTGGGTCCTGATGGTGTTGGCATCGTGGCTACTGCAGCCGCACTGGAAGCTGCTGCTGATGCAGGGAAGTTGGTGGATACTAGTGCTCCGGTGGATCAAGGAACAGAGTCAAACGTGTTGCATGATTTTGAAATTCCTATTTCATTGACCGCCCTTCAGAAGTTTGGTGGGCCCCATGGTGTCCAGGCAGGGTTCATGGCTCGTAAACAGAGGATAGAAGCAACAGTTGGGTGCCAGGTTCCGGAGAATGATGGGAGGAGGCATGCATTAACTCTCTCAGTAAGTGACTACAAGAGACGTAGAGGTCTTCTTTAAATTACCAGAAGAGGGTTGGTTGATGACAACGGCTGCTGTTATAATTAGGTATGCAAGTAGCATTTTTAGCCAAACATTTGTGACTTCTTGTATTCGTAGCTAAAGGGTGGATTTGAACTTAAATTATGCTATATGTGTGTTATTGTTCTTTTTGTAGTTTGACTCTAGTATTTTGTTCCTGATTGTGATTCTACATGAATTACTGATTTACCTTATTGCTCAATTGTACTTAAACTTTGAACACTTTGTGCTGTTACATTAAATGTTTACAGAGAGAGTTGTTCAGTTGTAAGATTCTACATGTTAAACAAATTCCTAACCTGTATGAATTAAGCTGGATGATCATCTTTTTATTTTTTATTTTTTTATCTTTCGAGTGGGTTGACTTGCTGATTCTGCTCCCGTTTAAATTGCTTTTGAGCTAGCATTCCCAGTTAGCTAATCAGGTAGAGCCGGCAATTAACGATCAAGGTTGGTTTGGAATACTTTTTTATCAAGGTTGGGTTGATTAAAATTGCTTTGTCTCTTTGTAATTGGAATGAATGAGAGAATTAGAAAGCTAAGATTCAGCAACAAATACAAATTTACCAGCAGAGAACATATTTGGAATTCAAACTTCTAGAATTGGAACCAAAGAAAAAGTGATTTTAAACCCAAACGGATTTCCAAAATAAAAATAAAACCAAGCCGAGAAAAAGTGATTTTGAACCCAAAACTAGCATAAACCGTTCCATAGAAAATCGATTTTAAACGCAAGTACAAACTCACGAGCCTTTAACTTGGACGGTGACGAAGAATGGCAATGAGAGACTAGGACCGTTAAACAACTTTGAAAAACGGCAGAGATGTACATGTAATGCGGAGGAAGGACTCTTTTTTGTTTGGTGGCGAGGTTGAGGGCCTGAGTTGGAATAATGGTGCTTAGCTTTCAGATAACCTTCTTTGCAACATACAGAAAGCGACTGAAAATGTAAGCAACAAAATACTAATGTAAAAACATGCAAATTGAAGTGATGTAACTGTGTCCGCGACGATAACTTGTGGTGATTCTAACATGCCATCGGAAGTGTGCGCATTAACTCAGATCCCAATGATGCATTCAGCATTTTGAGTGAATTATATATCTAGTCTTGGTGCGTTTTCTTACATCAAACTAAATGTTCTACCAAGTCTACAATACATGCTCATCTAAAATCCTAGATTTTGGAGTGTCTAGTTTTTATGGAGACGACCTGTGCAGAGGTTTAATGGGTTTAATGATGATCATCGGGGAGTATTAGTTAATAAATACCGTAGTAATATAATTCTGAAGCTCTTTACTTTCATGATTACTTATATTTTCTTATAAGAAAAAATAACTAGGAAGTACTTCCGAAGACATATTTCAGTTGCTAGAATATTTATAGCAGAAATATTCGTATTGTTTTCTGAATATCAACTATCCAGATGCACACGCGTCATTGGGTCTGAGACGTTTGCGCGTTAGCTTTGCCTCCTGTTATTTTGAACCAACGAACCCTACAGGTCTACTGCTTCAGCCAGAACTGATCCATTTGTTCAATCTCAAAAGTCGTAATGAAAAACATTATATAAAACTCAGAAGATATAACTAGAAAACCCATATAGAAATATAAATAAGAGCTCCATTTAATAAACAACAATGTTTAGAGTAACGGGAGCGGTTAGGCCCTACAAGTGGTGCCAAAGGCGCTGCATAGAATTTTGATGCTTTGGCACCATATTTACTGGGGTCTTTGAGACCCAAAATGTGGTGCCAAACTAATTATTTATTAAACAAAATAACTTAAATAAAAATTTCATTAAATTAAAAAAACAGTACATTTCAATAAAAAAAGTACATTAATTTAAAAACATAATAAGGCATAACGAAAAATACATGAAAATAAATAAACTAGTGGTGCCTAAGACCTACTTAACCAATTACACCGAGATACATTTGAACTGAGCTGCATACTCCACGAGCATGTCCAATTTACAGTACACTATCAAAATTAAGGCGTATAGAAACAGATTCACTTTGGGTTTCAAAAATGCAGACATCAACAAAACTGAAATCTGGCGTATTAGGATGCTTAAAAAGCGTACTCTTAGTGATGGTCATCGCTTTGATACCTTCTTCCTTGTGGTAAATCCATTACAGACATTAAGAAATCCTGTCCCTGCAGATGCATATGTCCTAAGTTTCTCCAAAATTTTCCTCTCGCTGATGCGAAGCACCAAAGAATGGTACAACTTTTTATCTGTAACTGCACATGTTTTTAATGCATCAGCATCATCCTCCATGGACCTCGAGCCATAACAACTTTCCCTAATTTCTGCAACGGACAACAAGGCACTTCGCACACTTTCTGTGAGCAAAAGTTTCTTGTTTACTTCAGTAATCTCACTCAATATGATCGTGTTTTTCTTAGATAAAGTGACCACTCTTGATATATTAAACTCGTTGAAATCTGTTTCGGGTAACGAGATTATAAATAGCAATTTAAGCAGCTCTAGTTCTGGTTCCCCATCATATGATATTTCAAAGTAGTCGATTTGCTGGCTTGGAAACTCAGATTGATATAGTCTTCTCCACAGTGAAAGACGACTTCTACTGTGCCGAGCCGAAAATATAGATGAACTCCATTCAAGTACCAACTCCAGGTCTATATTCACAATATCATATGGGTTATCTGGCTCTGTAAATCCATATCTGTGAAGCAATGCAGCATTACCCATTGACCCATATGTGTTGAAGACCTGAAAATGATCGAACAGTCATCAGGTTGACAGGTTGTGACAGCTATTGAACACTCAACATACGCAAAAGTAGAACATATAGGTGGTAAAATAAGCGAGCTGGATTTAGAACATATTTCTAGTTACCAATTTAAAAGAATGATAAATATGCTAACCTCAGCTCCAGCTTTAACATCCCTCACCATAATCATTTCTAAAATCTCAGTGGTTGACGAAGATTCATCGTCAACACTTAAATCACTTCTGGGTGAGGCGACATTTGATTCATCTTGAGACAAGAGATCTCTCTCCAAATCGTTGTCAATCTGACTTTCCAGGCTTTCATCATTATCATCGTCAGAATCAGAATGAGATGACACAGATGTGAAGTGTACATCCTCGGCATCTGTCTTGTGATTGAATCTGGGCAAATTGTAAATGACGAGGAGCATGAATCAGAAAGTTACATAGACTACATACGATTACCAAGACAAATATATTCCGTAAAAGTCTGGCACAAACAATTATTTACGATTTTCCCGACCACATGGAATGTAATCGTAATATAACTAATAAAAAGGAAGAATTCACACTGGTCGCGTAGTCCGTTAACATGGATACACTGGTGAATGCTAAGATGTCTTGTTCCCACATCTCGTCTGTGCTATCACGCTTTTTAACTGATAAACTAGAAGACGGTCACCCTTAGTCTAGTTTGTTGGGTGTTCAGCCATCCACAAATGGGACGTCACAAAAATTTGCTAGTTGGTTGCAATATACTTCTAAAACAGATAAACTGGCCCTCTAACTACTGTAATAGTCTAAATTCTTTTGAATGCATTGTCCATACAAAGCTATTTCCTAAAACACCATGTTATCAATGTTGTCAAAACGGAATAAGGTCCTATTGAATATTTTTCTTCTTTAAGTCTTCCAACATGACTTGAAAGTATAGGTTAGAGTGCACCAAGTAACCTGGGTTTGCCTAGTAATATTTGTAAGGAATCCGCAACAAATTAGGTACTAAATTGCACCACCTTACTACCTGCCTTGGGAGAGAAGTAAGGAATCCGCAACAAATTAGGTATTAAACAAGTAGGCATAATACAAGATAGGTAATAAATTATAGTTTTATGTAGAAGAATGAGGTTTTTCCTATTCAAGTTACTCGGAGAGGGCAAGTCTTTGACTCAGATGTATGTGGCATAACCCGGGCATCCTTGTGAACGTTTCCGACCCTTTCCCTAGCCACCCCAAGATGTTGTGGCGTTCAAGCCTGAGACCTCTGGTGACAACATCAGAACATTTGACCACTAGGCCACCTTGGTGGTGGTTTACTAAATTATCCTTCTATGCTGATACGATAAAAATGTTAGCACGCAACCACATTTTTACTTGAAGATACAACAGAATACTGTAAATGTAATAGCTAAGTTAGCATTATACTATTGGCTTATTGCAAGGATCATATATGGACTCCCCACATTTAGCTAAGTTAGCATATATAATATTGGCTTATTGCACAGTTCATGTATGGACTCTACGACGGGGAGGGGGGGTTAAGTTCTTGCATTATAATCCTTTAGTTTCTATAAAGGTGCATGAAGTAAAGATAAACATATAATGGCAAACGAGACAATTATTTGTTGAGGGCATGTAGATATCGTTTTAACATGTGCAAGGAGAAATAAATAAAGATGTTTATTGCGCCGAAAGATGAAACTTCACATATAGATTTTATTTATTCACAGTAAGGAGAGGATATAGCTTACAGGTCTGCCAAAGGAACCATCCCAAATCCATAATAATCATCTATCTGAAAAGAGCGTGAAGAGATCAAGCTTTTTGCAGCAAAGTACTGCTCAATGCCAAAATCATCAGGATTAAGGGGTATAGGAGCAGACTCCACAAAAGAGACAATACATGTTTTCCAGTCCTCGTATACAAGAGCTTTGTCTTCTTTAACTGTCTGTCTACACATATACCAAATTGATCAAAGCAAATTAGCAAGCGTCCCACACAAACTTAACAGCAATTAGTCACGCAAATGGATGAAAAATAATAATGCAAAATCTGCTTTTAATCCTGTACTCGCATAGTATTCTATTGCAATATATAAATTCATTGATATTGTGAATATGCAGTATCAGTGTAATTGAAGGAGTGGCTAACATTCAATAGCAAACATTTTGACAATTACAGGTTCGTGAGATATGTCCTGCCTGTCATGATAGACACGATTTATCTATTATGCAACTTTCTATCTCTATACACGAAAGCCTTGTGCTTGCTTGAATCCATTACGTATAGCCTTGCTTATGGATTGATTTACTATTTCTGCTATTCCAGGACTGGATAAAGACATAAGCCTAAGGCAAAAAAAGGTAGTTACACAATGTTTGATGACAAGACAAGATCCGTGCAGGTAGAAACTTCCTCAACTTGTAACAAAAATGTGGTAAACAATAACCAACGTTTTATTAAAGATCATGCTTTCCAAAATGCTTCAAGTACTTAACTTGTTACCAGATCAATGGACACATTAAATATAAGCCCCTGTATTTAATGACTTGTAAATTAAATTTATAAGGAAATAGCTGCACTGCAACTATGATATGATTCGAACAATATGTATTTTCACAAGCAAGAGACTTAAGGGGTGTTTGGTTAAGCTTAGGAGTTGGGCTTAGGCTTATGTTATATAAGCCGCTTATGAGTTATATATCAAAAGCTTATAAACCCATGTTTAGTGTTTGGTTTAGCTTATGTTTAATAAGCTTAGAAGCTCAAGTGTTTGGTTTAACTTATGTTGTTAAATGACTAAAAAGGACATGGTTTAATAAGCTTATACTTGACACAATGCATACGGAAAAGGTAACCCTGTCCCATTTACATTGCATCAAGGAAATACTGTGCATTTGCAACAGTCTACTGGTTTTTTCAATATGTATTTTATATTCTTATAAAAAGGCTTAGAACCACAGATTTTATGAGTTGCACTTGACAGATTGACGACTTTCAGAATCAACAACGTATTTATTAAATTCAATATTTACTTTTAGGTGAAATTTAACTTTGTACCAATTACCATATAATTACAAAAAAAGTTTTCATGTTGGATTTTAATCGCATTCATACTGAATGTGTTGGTATAAACATTTGATTTTAAATATAGCAAATATTAATACTAAACTGATTAAGTGGGTGTTTGGGATTGCGTTTGTAACTAGATTATCTACTTATTTCATTTTGAAAAATGGAGATAAGCTAAGAGCACAGGGTACGGGGAAGGAAAAGTCGCGCCGAGGGGAAAACGCCACACGAAAATGCCACAAACCATACCCCAGCACGCGTTTTCGAGTCTGGCGCCTAGGGAACAACGCGCGTTTTCGTGTTTCGCGTAACTTTTTTTTTTTTTTAAGAAAAGTGGGCCCAACTTTTTCCCCATGGCTCAAGCCAACCAAGGAGCCTCAAATTTTGGTGTTGTGGAGGTTTTTAATAACTAATAAGCAATCCCAAACACCCCCTAAGAAAAGTAAAAAAATGTAGGAAATAGATTACCTGATGATAATAATGGAAGTGGTGTATAAGGTTAAAATGACGGTAAAATGGTAAATTAGATTGAGATATGTTATACTATAAGCCCAAACCTTGATAAAAAAAAAAGCCACCAAACCCTTAGGGGGTGTTTGTTTTAGCTTATATAGTAGGCTTATAAGCTTATTAGCTTATATAAGCTTATAAGCCCAAGCTAAGTGTTTGGTTAAGCTTATATAAGTGGGTTTATAAGCTTATATATGGGTGTTTTCATGAGCCATAAAAGTATGGCTTTTTTGTCATGGTTTGGGCTTATATAACACACAACAATTTAATTTACCAATTTACCCAAATGCTTATATTTTTATCACTTCACTACATAGCCTTGTATAACCTCATTTTCCACGGCCTCCCATACTCCTCCATTTCTCCAATGTATCATCTTCTAACACCATGTATTTTTTGATTCCTTTTCCTCCATCATATCAATACAACAATTTTTTTATATATTTGTTTTAATTGGAAAAAAATTTAAAACATGTCCCTTTAAGTCATTTATACTTTTATTAAAAAAAAAAACATGTATACTTTCATTAAAAAAAAAAAAATCTCATTTATAGTTTTATTACATGTACACTTTTATTAAAAAAAATTAAAATTATATGTATACTTTTATTAAAAGAAATAAATTTCTCATTATCCATGGCCTCCTAAATTCCCGATCACTAGTTTTAAAATTACATGTATATTTTTATTTAAAAAATTAAAATAAAAGTTAATATACTAATTCAAACACTAGGGGTCCCTTTGGTAAGAGCTTTTTTAAAGCTTTTTTAGAGCTGTTAGCTTTTTCTTTTTTGTTAAAAAAAATCTAATAGCTCTGTTTGGCATAACATTTTTATAGAGCTGTTAGCTTTTATTTTAAACAAATAGCTCTTAAATAAAAAGTTGATTCATACCGCTTTTTAATTTGTTAAGAGCTGTTATATAACCTCCAACCATATTATAATTTATTTAAATATATCCTTTTAAGTCATAATATACCAAACACTTTTATTAAAATTAACAGCTTTTTAGTTTGTAAACTAAAAAGGTTACGGCTAACGGCTAGTTTTGCCAAACATAGCCTAGGACTTATAAATTATTAAAACATGTCCCTTTTGGTCATTTAACAACATAAGCTAAACCAAACACTTGAGCTTATAAGCTTATTAAACATAAGCTAAACCAAACACTAAACATGAGGTTGAAGGCAGAGGAAAGTGAGAGTAAGCACGTAACCTTATGAAGCTCAGTACCAAGCAAAAGGCGATCAACTTGATCAACAGACCAAAGCAAAGGAAGATCGAAATTGGCACGGGGCATAAGTTGCAAATAAGGGAACCATTTAGAAGACTCTCGTAAGCTTTTTTGATACATGATAGCAACTGCAAGAGCCAAATAACCCTCCATTTCAAAGTCCTCAATAAACCCACAAATATCCACTGATGACTTAACAGTAAGACAGCTTTGTTTAGGGATGGTGGCTATAACGTCGCCTGTTGTTAAGTCTGATAAAGTGGTTACTGACAGTTGGTTGTTGTTGTTTATGAATTGGAGGGTGTTTGTGTAATGTATTGAGTTTTGTTTCATCCATCTTCTGAATGCTCGAATTTCACGCCTGCTCATTGCCCTGCCTCCCCTCCCCCTGCCCCTTTGTTATGTTATGTTGTTTATACTAGGGTTTATTAATTATCACCACTAATGGGCTTCAAAATCATATATATTTCAACCGAATCCAAAAACACAAAAACCACCTAAAATAAATTTAGTTTCTAGTTTTTTTTAATTTTAATTAGATTTATGTTCATTTGGATAGCAAACTTATCTAAGATATGGAGCGATTCATCCTCACCTTCAATCTTTCTACTATCCAATAGCTAAGATTAAATCATCATTGTACACTGCATGGGTATTTTCGTCAATTTACCTAGTCACTATATAATGCTTTTTTCATTGAGTTTTACTACATCCACAAACGAAGCACAAACAAATATCCACAAAGAAGAGGTGTCATGTTTTGATTTGTGGCTTTTTGAATCATTTATCTCTCTTTTATTTGATTAACCCAATCAAAACATGACACCTACTCTTTGTAGATATTTGTTTGTGGTTCCTTTCTGGATGTAGCAAAACTCTTTTTCGTTTTCTCATCTCACAAAATCACACAGTAGTTTATCGTTTCTCTCTCTCTCTATCTCTCTCTTTCTCTTTCTAATCTCATATCTATTTCTCTCTTAATAACAAAAGTCAATCGTCAAAATTCGATTCATCACGAACCGATCATGACGTATATATCGATCCATCCTTCGACATCCATAGTCACGAATCGATCCATCATGATATTCTTACTTAGCTTATTTTATGTAAATAAGCTTATTAAATTATCATCATCAAATTTATAAGCTTTTAATTAGCTTATTTTGAATAAATTATCTGAATTTGTTGTTCTTAATTATATGATAGCTTATTAGTTGATTTATGTGAATAATTAGATTATTGTGAATAAGCTCATTCATGTGAATAACTTGCTTCAAGTGAATAAGCTTATGAATTAGAGGATATGAGAGCTATGTGAATAAGTGTATGAATTAGAAGAGAATTATGTGAATAAGCTTAGAAATTAGAGGAGGGTTATAAATAAGCTAGCTTATTAGCTTATTTTGGTGAATTATCAGGTTATATAAGTATGAGAGGTATGAATAAGCTTATGTTAGTGTGAATTATTAGGCATTTTAATTAAGTTGTTGATTTAAGCTGTAAGTTTGATGTATCATATATGATACCTCATTTATCATATATGATAGTTATATAATAAGTGATATATGATAGATTTATCATATATGATATATGAATTATCATATATGATGTATATAACAAATAAAAAAAATTAGACTTTATAACTAATTTTGCACAAAATCTCTTTAATATCTTTAAGTTTGATGTATCATATATGCTATCTCATGTGTCATATATGATAGTTATATAATTATGATATATGATAGATTTATCATATATGATATATGAAGTATCATATATGATGTATCTAATAAATCACAGAAAAATCAGATTTTGTAACTAATTTTGCACAAAATCTCTTTAAACTCTTCAAATCTGCCTTATATCATATATGATTCAGTTGCTGATAACATGGTGGCTAATATGTTCTCTTATTCCTTTATAATTGCATATTGTGCTAACAAAAAAAACGAAGGGATGCTGCAATTGTCCGAGTTGAAGCAAAAACAAGAGGGCATGCACGCGTATGTGTGGAGGTGCCTAGGTGACAGGCTCGCCGGTGCTCGCCGTCACACCCATCCCCCTTCGTCGTTGGTTCGTTGTCGCGCCAGCGAAGTCGTAAAGAAAGAGAGAGACGATACTTTTTTTATTTTTCTTTCTTGTTCTTTTTATGGGTTTCACACCTAGTGTGTGTGTTCATCTCGAAGAAGAAGAAGGAAGCTGGGTGTTTATCATTTTTTTTAATTTTTTTATTTACAGTAATATTTTATTTACAAATTTTACTCTTAATGTTTGGGTGTTTAACATTTTTTTGGTTTAAACTTTCGTAATTTTTAAAACGTGTTTAATTAGGATTGTATTTTTATTTTTGTAATGTATTTTTATTTAAGTATTTGTAATTTTATTTAAATGAAATGAATTTAAATTTGTGCTAAAATGAAAATTAAAAAAATAAAAGATAGTGGTGGGGATAACGTGACGTTAATATGGCAGCTGCAGGGACAAAATAAATACCTTTCGGTAGGGAGTAAATTGCCACATATGATATCCGAGGGAATTTTTTTTTTACAAACAAAAATATACCTTTTGGAATGAACAAGTATCCGCGTGATATGGTGACGGGGTACTTTGTGATTGATTAGACAAAGGTAAAAAATGATTCCAGTCAGCCTTGTTCGTTTGTTTGAATAGGTTCCGCCGGTTTTCTTTAGTTGTTGATTAAACTCGTTGACCTGGTCCGATTTTAAAATCACATTTACCACCAACTTGTAAGTTATATAAATTTTTTTTTGGTTTTAATAGTTATACGATATGTATAATAAGATGTATTATTCAACTTAGGGGTATTTTTAAAATATTATTAATTAGAGTTTTTAATACATTAATTAATGTGTATGTGTAACATATATCACACTATCTTATAAAGCATTTTATGCACTCTCTCTTCATTAAATTTTTAAGTAATACAAATTTTAAAACATATTATACAAGTCAATTAAGCATGTCTTAGAAATCATCATATGCACCTTCTCATCGTTAAATTTTGAAGTAATATAAATACTAATGCATATTGTACAAGTCAATTAAGTATTACCGTCACTTTTATAGAATTAATTTTATTTAATACATGTTATAAAGCATATGTTACAAGTACACATTAATCATACTATATTATAAAAGATATTAGACACTCTCTCTTCATTTAATACCAAAAAATTAAGTAATACAAAAAATACAACATAATATACAACATATTAATGCAGCTAAGAAAATCATATTTAAGTAATACAAGATTTTAATGCATATGTACAACTTTATATCTCTAATATTTACAAAGCATTTAACCATACTTAATTAATAATACAATTAAACACCCCATCACCACTATTTACAAGCCAAACAACGCATTGTACAAATCTTCTCCATCATATTTAAATCCCTTTTTCCTTGCAATCATATGTACAAACCACTTTTAGGTTGATCTTCTCATTCAAATGTTCAAAAGAAGTTTTGTCGATTTTCGCACTTAATTGAGTTCAGAAAATAAAGTTACGCATATTACATATACGCCACAAGTAATAATATCCATACCATCAAAATTACCTTTTTTAGACATGTTTTTATGAGAAATCTATCGTCATTCATAAACTATTTATAAGCTATTGCTATGAAAAACGAATAACCGAATAACATTTACTCAAAAAAATTTAGTCACAGGGTACCCGCCGCCGCATCGCGCGGGTACCCCTGCTAGTTTTATAACATGTATTAATTAAAATTAGTTTAAAAAAGTGATGGTAATGATTTTTTTTTAATTATTGTATGCTAAAATAGTTATACATTTGGTTTTGAAATTGTATTACTTAAATTATATTTGAGTTGGTGCATTAAAAGAATACTAGCAGGGTACCCGCGCGATGCGGCGACGGGTACCCTGTGACTAAATTCTTCGGTGTTATAATTCGTATTTTTTATTATAATTTCTGATTCAATAGTTTTCATCTAAAAACATGTTCTAAAACGTAATTTCAATCGAGGGATAATATTACATTTAACATTATATGTAATATATATATATATACATATGAAAGTTCAAGTAAAGTTACATAAATGATTAAAAAAATTAAATGTAATAAACCATTTTTAAATTACACTTTTCATTTGATGCATGCATGAAATTTGTTGTAATGTTATAATTTTTTTGAGAAATATATGTATATTATAGTTTGCATTAATATAGTATAGATGCTTTTAATATTTGTAAAATATGCATATAATATTGTATATTTATGTAATGGGGTGTTTTATTAAGAGTATTAAATACACTTTTATATTTAATTCTACCATGTTTTACATTTGGCTTGTAAAGTTGTATTCCTTAAACAATGTTTTGTTTTGTGCATTAAAATGAGGTACAACATGTAGATGTAGTAGTACCTCTTAATTTTTTGTATTTAATAGGAGAGAAGGTGCAATTTGCTTTATAAAGAAGTTAGATACATCATTTTGTTTTAGTTATATTACTTAAACTTTGTGAAGAGAATATCTAAAATGATTTATATGTAGTATAGATGCTTAATTAAGTTGTAAAATATGTTTTAGAATTTGTATTATTTAAAAATTTAAGGTCTTTTTCAATTACATGGAAGAAATTACTGCATTAAAAATTAAGATCATATATAGCTTGGGCTTACCGCTTGGGCTATGTGTAGCCCGATTAACAATCGTTTTTCAAACCTGACCCTCTAACTTAATGCGATCCGAAATCTTTTATCGACAACTAATGAAAGAACTCCGTATATTTGACAAAAGCCAATGATGATGGTATTACTAGTAAAAATTGTAAATCTAAATTGTTCTCTAATTAACCAAGAAAAAAAAATTGTGTGATAATTTTGGGACATATTTTATAAGTTTTACTTTTCTTTTTGTGACAGTTTTTATAAGTTTTACTTGCACCGACTCGGTCCTTAAAGATCAAATTAATAGTGATTAAATTAAATCCAGTTAGAAAAGTTGACAAAAGTGACATAGATAAATTTACAATAATTAGAAAGAAAAGTTTAACGTAAACACGTAATTTAGTATAAACTTAATGAATCAATTACAGCAATTTAGATTTTTTTATCTAAATAAAAAGCTTACTTTTCACATTTTTATTATAATTGAATATCACATTAATTATTAATCATTATGGAAAACGAAACATATTATCTTGATAAAAATTAAATTATTTTTTTAAAGATAGACTTATATATATATTTTTGACGAACTTTTTTTTGGATTGAATTCAAATCACGCCTGAAAAAAATTATATATGACTAGTACCACACAAATCAATATGATTATATAATTTTTCAATTCCAAAAAATAAAAAAATAAAAAAAGTCGATGAAAAGTATATATGTGAGCTCCTCTACAAAATTAGAAAGATAATTTAATTTTTGGGTCAACAACGTATTTTTTTTATCGTTTGATGATTTACTGTTTGCAAAATAATAAATTTTTAGAAAAGAAATGAAAAATAGGTATTTTTTATTTTTGATGAAAAAATAGATAGCTAGAATTGGTTCTTTCGATTTATGGTAAATCGTAGGTAAACTCAACTTTATAAAGATTCAAAGTTTGAATATTATTTAGTATTATATATTATTAACTTATATAAACGAGAATTAATTGTGGGATGAAAAAAATAAACAAAGAAAAAGGTAGTGGAATTGTAAAACCAGCATTAAAAACCTATGAACAATACACATAAACAGTAACGTACGAAAACACGGTAAAATTTAAACTTTCTATTTATAATATATTGATACATGTGTCACGACAATAATTAACGAACAATCATGAATATTATAAATGTGACACGATCACGAATACCAAAATCACGATTAATAAATCACAAACACGCACGTAAATTATTTAACACACGAAAAACTACGGGTTTACCCCATGTGGGCCCCTATGCTGCGGCTAGACAAGAGAGGGAGGCCAAGTGGGCATTTTGGCTCAAAACCAATTTTAATAAAACCTCTGGAGGAAACCTTTTTCTCATATTTTAGGTTTACAGAAAATTTTGTCTTCTTCCTCCTTGTTTCACCATAGCCGTCGGCCACCATCAAAGAAAAGGGCAAACCTAGACAATTTTTGTGTTTGCTTAATTATTCGTGATCACCTCTTCATTCTACACGCATTGGTATATTCAAAAACCTTTTCTTTTCATTTTTATTTTCTTATGATTTCATGTTTTAAAATTAATTAATCACATGAACATAAAAAGGAATAAATAGGATTAATTAATTTTGTCAGTGGTGCGTTTGGTTTGTGGTTCGGCCGAGACACCGAGACCCCCAAAGGGGTGCTCGGTTTGTTTTTAATCACCACCACCGAGATCATAAAGGTCTCGGCTTGGTTTGGTGTTGGGTCGGCGCAGCAAGGAAACCCCGACCATGGGTCGGGGTGTGTTTGTTTGTTCGGTTGGGTGTAACCGAGGCACCACCGAGACCCCCAAGGGGCTCGGTTGGTTTTGTTTGATCGGACCCGAGACCAAAGAAACCCCGACACTAGGTCGGGGTATGTTTACATGTTTAGTTGAGTAAGTAGTGTCCACCGAGACCCCTCCAAGGTCTCGATGGGACTTATTGGTAGCTTATTTAGTTCGACTTATTTAAAACACGGGCTCGGGATTCGGGTTTTTATAAAAAACTATTTTAATAAATCATGTCATATTAAAACTTTAGGTTAATTAATTAATTTAAATTAATTCATGTATAACCTAAGGTATTTATACTTAGTCATTTTAATTAAAACATGTATTTTAATTAAGATTATATAACGTATAGTTTAATTAAATTAACAAGTTATTTAATTAATGAACTATAAACATGACTTGTATTGTACTAATTTAACTTCACTTATTATTTATAATTCAGCTTAATTCTAATTATGGAAACTTACTAATTTTGAGAACTTTCTATTTTTTGAAACTTACTATTTATGGAAACCTGCTATTTTTAGAAAGTTACTTAGTATTACAATACGAGTATTATAATACACTAATACATGAATAATACACAACAGAACATCATAATAATTACAGTTAACACATTAAACAGTAAAACATGACATAATACGTATAACAAGCTAATAACACACGGAACCAGTAAAACACATGTAATGCAGACAACTCATACACGTCCATATTTCTTATGTAGTGTTATCCGTCAAGGCGGATTAGTCTTCATCGTTTCCGTTAGCTTCTACTGGACATAAGGTATGGATTTCCCGTCCTTCAGTAAAGACAATCTCTTCTTTCATTAGGATTTCCCGTATGCAGCCAACTGTATTCCCTAGTAGTTACAGATTAAATGCTTATGTTTATTAGTTACCTTAGCCATATACATGCATGACCAGTTTCACCTAGTTATGGAGGTACCATAACTATAACACTAGAGGCACTAGTGTTATGACTTCACCAAGGCGGAGTGATAGCTCGTGGGTCTTTTTTCAGTTATTTGGCCATGTTATTATTATATTATCATGTGGGGCGTATGGGTGCATCCTAGTTACATGTTTCAGACAGGATTTCATGGTGAATGTGGTGTGTGTCCTTCATCCTTCACAAGGAGCTGATCCCTCCTACCCACTTACAAGTTAATTAGAGGCAACCCCTCTAATTGCATGATGAGGTCTCCCCTCCAAGTATTCATGCACGTAGTTGACCTCATGACCTATATTGGCTATTATGGTACATTAACTAATACAGATTTTTATATGTAACATAAGCTATGTTTTCAGAACTAAAACCAATTAACATGTCAGTAACTAGGTTTTCCATGACTTATTCATTTCCGCTGCCATTCATGCTTTATATTCTTTATATGCTACTACACTCTATGTTTTCCATGCTTTATTGTATATTTGTGCACTGAGCGTTATGCTCAGCCGATGACTTTTCCATGTTCCCAAACGGCAGGTACCCAAGGACGCAAGTAGGAACTCCAGAGTATGTACATTCGGATTGCAAGCTATCTGACCTCTTTTACCTTATGCATTTATTCCTACTTTATCATACTTTATATCTTTTGGACATTATTTAGTCCTTTCCATTTACAGTACTTATATTGCTTGTTTGTGAGTTACTAGACTACCGATGTTTGATTCCGGTTTTTTTATCTATGGTCATGAATGTTTAGACATTTACCTTGCATGCTTTGATGATACGCCGTAATTTACTGTAGCACTCTATCCTATTAAATGGGGTGTTACAATTATGGTATCAGAGACAAGGTTTCGACCTGTAGCTCTATAAAAATGACATATGACTTACGGGTAGTCATCAGTGTCTTCCTAGAACTGACAGTTAGTTTTCATACATTCATTCATTTTCATTTTTATTTCATGCATTATATAATTATAGCAGGGTTATGACTAAGTAATGGTTGGTACATGACTGGTCCTATTTAGTCGCATGTGCTTTTATCGAAACTTTTAACTTTGGGACCGACCCATTGGCGTCCCCGTGCCATGTCTTTTGTTTTGAGTGAACTGACCGTAGGCGTTCACTCCCATTCATATAAAAGTTTTATAAACTGCATCATGCATTTCGTACATTGTTTCATGCATTATAAACTGCTTCTTTGATTTATACATTATTCATGCATTCTTATGTTACCTCATTTCAGATTTATAATTTATGTTGCATTTTGTTGTTTTAAACTGTCAGATGGTGAACAATCGCAATACTCCAGATTTGACAGCAGCTGTCAATGCAGCTCTGCAAGCCCTCCTTCCCCAACTTCGCAATGAAATCAGGGATGAACTTCAGGCGGAATTCCAGGCTTATGGTAATCACAACAACCCTCATCCTCCTCCATCGGTTACTCTTATGACTTGGTTGGAGAGATTCAACAAACAGCGACCCCGTTTGTTTGAGCAGACTAACAGCCCCAACGAGACTGAAGCTTGGATTTCTCACATCGAGAAGATTTTCGATGCAATGGGTTGTGATGGTGTTTTCAAGGCAATACTGGCTTGCTATAAGTTTGAAGGTGATGTGCTACAATGGTGGAAATCGGTCAAGCAGTCCAACGGTGGTGACAATTGGGTTGCACAGCTGACATGAGACCGGTTTAAGGAGCTTTTCCTTAATCAGTACTTTCCACATGCTGAACAAGAGAAGCTCAAGAGGGACTACCACAACATTCGGCAAATTGTTGGTGAAAACAACAATGAATTCATGCAAAGGTTTCTCGGGTTAGCAGGTTTTCTGGGTCCAGTCGAAGGAACTGCTGCGGAGCAGGCAGAGAAGTTTGCTGGGCACTTCGTACTTCAGTTGCCAACAACATGGTATGTGCTATTTTCACTACAGTGGCACAGGTGGCCGATGCAGCCCGTAAGCTCGAGATGCTTCAGGAACGAGAGGAGTTTGGTTATGACAGAGCAGTGAAGAGGTATCTTCAATCACCAATTGTAAACAATTCATTTCCGTCAGTATTATTCATTTCATATAAACCTCTGCTCAACAATATATATATTCCAGGCAGAAGACTGACGACCGTAAGCCTGCAGCCGCTCAGCAGCAAGCATCCAAGGGAAATGGTCAGACTAACGACCGTTCTGGTTCTGAGTGGCGTGGCAGTAACGATAGTTACCGTAACAACGCTAACAACTCGAACAACAGCAGGTCCCTACAGTAACCTTCTTTCATGTTCAACTATTTTATGTTATGGTATTTTGACACTCCAACAATTGTTAATTCAGGAACAATGGTAACGGCAGGGATCAGGACCGTAGGGGTTCACAGCCTAACCGTTCTACCTCATTTGGTAAATGTTACACCTTCTATGTAATCATGTTTATGTTCCACGATCATGTCTCATGCATGTAATCCTTAAACAGGCTCTCAGATAACTAGGATGCCTGCTGGAGGATTCACGCATCCTGTATGTCCTACTTGTTCACGCAGACACTCTGGTATTTGTCGCCGAGGTACTGGTGGTTGTTTCAAATGTGGCCAACAAGGCCATCAGCAGAAGGACTGTCGCCAGGGTGAGATAGAAGGCACCTCTAGACACGCCGACACCAAGCCACCTCTTACTTCTGGTCGCGTGTTCACTACTACTCGAGATCAGGCAAATAAGACTTCAAGTACCATCACCGGAAATCTTTTTATGAATAGTTTGGCAGCATGTGTTCTATTTGATACTGGAGCGACGCATTCAGTCGTGTCCACTACTTTTGTTGTACGTGTTAGGATTTCCCTGATGCCATTAGATAATGCCTTATGCATTTCCACGCCACTTAGGGACTCTGTACGAATCACTCAAGTGTATAAAGATCTTCCCCTAGAATTTGATGACAAGATCCGTAGAGTTGACGCACTTCCTTTCGACATGTGTGATTTTGACTTGATTTTGGGCATGGACTGGTTATCCAAACACCAGGCCACGATTGACTACCACACATATCGGGTTATCTTCGGTGATGTTAAATCCCCAGAGTACATACACCATGGTTTTCTGCCAGGGAGGTCAGTACAGATTATTTCATCTATAGAGGCGCGTGCATTGCTATCACACGGCTGTCAGGGCTTCATAGCCAATATTCATGACATTACTGCCGAGTCTCCGTCGATCCAAGATCAGGTTATTGTGTTAGAGTTTCCTGACGTATTTCCAGATGAACGTCCGGGCACACCACCTGTTCGTAAAGTCAAGTTTGGAATCGAGCTCATACCAGGTGCATAGCCAATTTCCAAAGCTCCTTACCGTATGGCTCCTATAGAGCTTAATGAACTAAAAGATCAGCTGCAGGAACTTCTGGAACGAGGTTTCATCCATCCCAGTGCATCACCATGGGGCGTACCGGTACTGTTCGTGAAGAAGAAAGACGGTAACATGCGTTTATGTATAGACTATCGTGAGCTGAACAAGATCACGATCAGGAAGCGTTATCCTTTGCCACGAATTGATGACCTATTCGATCAACTTCAGGGCGCCATGCATTTTTCCAAGATTGATGTGAGGTCCGGCTACCATCAGTTACGGGTTAAAGAGCAGGATATCTCCAAGAATGCTTTCCGTACACGTTATTGGGCACTACGAGTTCGTAGTCATGCCATTCGGACTCACTAATGCTCCAGCTGTCTTCATGGATTTAATGAATTGTGTCTTCCATGAGTTTCTGGACAAGTTCGTTATTGTGTTCATTGATGACATCCTGATATTCTCCAAATCCAAGGAGGAACATGAGAAAAACCTTCGCACAGTCTTACAGATTCTTCGTCAGAAGTAGCTGTACGCCAAGTTCTCTAAGTGTGAGTTCTGGTTAACCAAGGTGGCATTTATGGGCTATATTGTATCTGCAGAGGGGATCACCATGGATCCTACCAAGGTTGAAGCTATCACTAAATGGCCGAGACCTACATCTGCAACAGAAGTTAGAAGTTTTCTGGGTTTAGCTGGCTACTACCGTAGGTTTGTAGAGAACTTTTCACGGTTAGCCTTACCTTTGACTAAGCTGATGAGGAAAGGAGAGAAATTCATCTGGACGGAAGAGCGAGAGAAGAGCTTTGAAGATATTAAGCAGAATTTAGTGACTGCACCTATTCTTACTCTCCCATCTGGTTCAGGTGGATTTCAGATTTATAGTGACGCTTCAGGAAAAGGTTTAGGTTGCGTTCTCATGCAACATGGGAAGGTTATTGCATACGCATCACGACAGCTGAAACCTTATGAAGAAAACTATCGTACTCACGGTTTAGAGCTTGCAGCAGTTGTTTTCGCGTGGAAGATCTGGATACATTATTTGTATGGTGAATCATGTGACATATTCACCGACCACAAGAGTCTCAAGTACATATTCACTCAGAAGGAACTGAACATGAGACAGAGGAGATGGTTAGAGATATTGAAGGACTACGACACCAACATTCAGTACCATCCTGGTAAGGCGAATGTGGTGACAGATGCTCTAAGCAGAAGGTCGGGTATGATTGCTGGAATTTGGATTACAAAGGAGATCATTCGTGACCTAGAGATGACTGATATTGAGTTCTGTGTACGAGGATAACACGATTATTGGGCTGATCTTAGAGTGGAACCAGACTTACATTCTAGGATCAAGGAAGCTCAGAAGAACGATGGTGAGATTTGGTCTATCATTCATAACCTTGATCAGCAGACGGAGTTTTGTGTTGACAACGACGATATCTTATGGCAGGACACTAGACTAGTGGTTCCTGATGACTCTACTCTCAGGGAAGCTGTGTTGACTGAAGCTCACAGTTCTCCATTTACCATACATCCTGGTTCTACCAAAATGTACCACGACATCAAGCAACACTTTTGGTGGAGTGGTATGAAGCATGATGTTGCCACCTTCGTTTCTAAGTGTATGATCTGCCAACAAGTGAAGATCGAACATCAGTGAGCTAGTGGTTTACTACAACCATTAGATATTCCAACATGGAAGTGGGACAAAATCTCCATGGATTTTGTCACTGGTCTTCCGGTTACTCATAAGAAGAATGACGCAATCTGGGTCATTGTGGATAGGTTGACTAAATCTGCTCATTTTCTGCCGACTCGCAAGGAACATCCGGTCAGCAAATTAGCAGACACATTCCAGAGGGAGATCATGAGACTGCATGGTACTCCATCAGAAATCATCTCTGACAGAGATCCCCGTTTCACATCACGTTTCTGGCAAAGTCTCCATAAAGCTTGGGGTACCAGACTTAAGCTCAGCACTGCATTTCATCCTCAGACCGACGGAAAGTCGGAACGTAGCATTCAAACATTGGAGGACAAGCTGCGATCGTGTGCTCTAGAATGGTCAGGAAGCTGGGATGATTATATATTCCTGGTAGAATGCGCATACAACAACAGCTGGCACGCTAGCATCAAGTGTGCTCCCTTTGAGATGTTGTATGGCAGAAAGTGTCGTGCCTCAATCTGCTGGGATCAAGTGGGCGAACAACTACTTGAAGGTCTAGAGATGATCGAAGTGACCAATGAGAAGGTCGCTTTTGACAAGGCAAAGCTTCAGGAAGCTCGTGCTCTTCAGAAGAGCTATGCTGATAAACGTCGTAGAGATGTGTCTTTCAACGTAGGTGATCACGTTTTCCTCAAGGTATCACCGGCACGAGGAGTTAGATGTTCTGGAATCAGAGGGAAGCTCAGTCCTCGCTTCATCGGACCGTTCGACATCATAGAACGCGTTGGTGAAGTTTCATATCGTTTAGCGTTACCGCCTCAGCTATCACACGTTCACAACGTGTTCCATGTGTCCTTACTCAGAGGATACAACTATCATTCAGTTCATGTTGTCCAATATCCACTTGATTAGATTCGAGAGGATCTTTCATATGTCGAAGAACCCGAGAGAGTTCTTGAGCGACAAGATCGTGTCATGCGGAGGAAGACGATCCCTTTCGTCAAAATCCTCTGGAGGGATCATCTTGAGCGGGAAGCCACTTGGGAGACGGAGGAGTCTATACGGACTTATTACCCTCATTTCCAGTTCTAATTCGGGATTGTTCTTTTAGAGGGGAAGAGTTGTAAAACCCCCATTAAAAACCTATGAACAATACACGTAAACAGTAACATACGAAAACACGGTAAAATTTAAACTTTCCATTTATAATATTCATACACGTGTCACGACAATAATTAACGAACAATCATGAATATTATAAATGTGACACGATCACGAATACCAAAATCACGAATAATAAATCACGAACACGCACGTAAATTATTTAACACACGATAAACTACAGGTTTACCCCATGTGGGCCCCTACGCCGCGGCTAGACAAGAGAGGGAGGCCAAGTGAGCCTTTTGGCCCAAAACCAATTTTAATAAAACCTCTGGAGGAAACCTTTTTCTCATATTTTAGGTTTACAGAAAATTTTGTCTTCTTCCTCCTTGTTTCACCATAGCCGCCGGCCACCATCAAAGAAAAGGGCAAACCTGGATAATTTTTGTGTTTGTTTAATTATTCGTGATCACCTCTTCATTCTACACGCATTGGTATATTCAAAAACCTTTTCTTTCCATTTTTATTTTCTTATGATTTCATGTTTTAAAATTAATTAATCACATGAACATAAAAAGGAATAACTAGGATTAATTAATTTTGTCAATGGTGCGTTTGGTTTGTGGTTTATGGTTCGACCGAGACACCGAGACCCCCAAAGGGGTGCTCAGTTTGTTTTTAATCACCACCACCGAGACCATAAAGGTCTCGGCTTGGTTTGGTGTTGGGTCGACGCAACAAGGAAACCCCGACCATGGGTCGGGGTGTGTTTGTTTGTTCGGTTGGGTGTAACCGAGGCACCACCGAGACCCCCAAGGGGCTCGGTTGGTTTTGTTTGATCGGACCCGAGACTAAAGAAACTCCGACACTAGGTCGGGGTATGTTTACATGTTTAGTTGATTAAGTAGTGTCAACCGAGACCCCTCCAAGGTCTCGGTGGGACTTACTTGTAGCTTATTTGGTTCGGCTTATTTAAAACACAGGCTCGGGATTCGGTTTTTTATAAAAACTATTTTTATAAATCATGTCATATTAAAACTTTAGGTTAATTAATTTATTTAAATTAATTCATGTATAACCTAAGGTATTTATACTTAGTCATTTTAATTAAAACATGTATTTTAATTAAAATCATATAACGTATAGTTTAATTAAATTAACCAGTTATTTAATTAATGAACTATAAACATGACTTGTATTGTACTAATTTAACTTCATTTATTATTTATAATTCAGCTTAATTCTAATTATGAAAACTTACTATTTTTGGAAACTTTCTATTTTTGGAAACTTACTATTTATAGAATCATGCTATTTTTAGAAAGTTACTTAGTATTACAATACGAGTATTATAATACACTAATACATGAATAATACACAACAGAATATCAGAATAACTACAGTTAACACAGTAAATAGTAAAACATGACATAATACGTATAACAAGCTAATAACACACGGAACCAATAAAACACATGTAGTGCAGATAACTCATACACGTACATATTTCTTATGTAGTGTTATCCGTCAAGGCGGATTAGTTTTCAACGTTTCCGTTAGCTTCTACTGGACATAAGGTACGGATTTCCGTCCTTCAGTAAGGACAATCTCTTCTTTCATTAGAATTTCCCGTATGCAGCCAACTATATTCCCCAATAGTTACAGATTAAATGCTTATGTTTATTAGTTACCTTAGCCATATACATGCATGACCAGTTTCACCTACTTATGGAGGTACCATAACTATAACACTAGAGGCACTAGTGTTATGACTTCACCACGACGGAGTGATAGCTCGTGGCGTCCCTTTTTAGTTATTTGGCCATTTTATTATTATATTATCATGTGGGGCGTATGGGTGCATCCTAGTTACATGTTTTAGACAAGATTTCATGGTGAATGTGGTGTGTGCCTTGCATCCTTCACAAGGAGCTGATCCCTCCTACCCACTTACCAGTTAATTAGAGGCAACCCCTCTAATTGCATGATGAGGTCTCCCCTCTAGGTATTCATGCACGTCGTTGACCTCATGACCTATATTGGATATTATGGTACATTAACTAATATAGATTTTTATAAGTGACATAAGCTATGTTTTCAGAACTAAAACCAGTTAACATGACAGATAACTAGGTTTTTCAGAACTTATTCATTTCCGCTGCCATTCATGCTTTATATTCTTTATATGCTTCTACACTCTATGTTTTCCATGCTTTATTGTATATCCGTGCACTGAGCATTATGCTCAACCGTCTACTTTTCCATGTTCCCAAACGACAGGTACCCAAGGACGCAAGTAGAAACTCCAGAGTATGTGCATTCGGATTGGAAGCTATCCGGCCTCTTTTACCTTATGCATTTATTCCTACTTTATCATACTTTATATCTTTTGGATATTGTTTAGTCCTTTTCCATTTACAGTACTTATACTGCTTGTTTGTGAGTTACTAGACTACCGATGTTTGATTCTGGTATTTCTATTTATGGTCATGAATGTCTAGACATTTACCTTGCATGCTTTGATGATACGCCATAATTTACTGTAGCACTTGTTAGTGCAAACATTACGATGTTTTATCAATATAATCTCTTTGTGTTTTGTTGATGACAAACGTATAACTCGCAATACATTATTTAAAATGTTAAGGTACTCGTAATCACTCAAGAATACATTTGTATACTTCTCTCGACATCTCCAAAATCGCATTCGGCATGAATCACTCAAGGTATGAATAAACATGTCATTAACCTAACTAAGTGATCAAGGATTAATATTTTCTTAAAACTCACATTTAATCAAATGTGACAAAAGATTTTAATAAACTTTATTTTTAAAAAAATGTTTTAATAAAAAGAAAATGGAAATATGAATTTGGAATATTCCAAAGAATATTCCCTAAGGCATATTCTAAAGAATGTTCTTTAATTTGAATTTGGCATATTTCATATGCCAAAGGAATATCCTTTGAGGGTATAAACTACCCCAAATGGCATATCCCCACTAAAGTACAAAAACGCACGGACTCCAAGCCGGAGGTTCCTTAAAGGAACCCGCGGTTCCTTATTGATAAGGAACCGTGGGGGTACTTATGGAACCGCGGGTCTTTATAGCCGTTGCATTGTTGTCCTACAAATAGTGGATGATTTCCAGCTTTTCTTTCAACCCTTTTTGCACAGTTTCTTCAGAAACATCTTTAAACTCCTTGATTAGTTAGTTTAGATTAATCTTGTTTAAGATGTGATTCTCTCCTTCAATCCTCTCATCCTCTCAAGTACAAAGAGAAGAAAACTTTCATTACCATGAAGTGTTGGGTTCATAACATGATGAAGATCTCTCCTTCTAGATCAAATCATTGTTTTCCTACTATGTATATGTAGAAGATCCAAGTGTTGGGTTCACTTGGATGTGTTTGTAAGGGTAGAAGATCCAAGTAATAGGTATCCCTGGATTAGGTGTTAGTTGTGTAGATCCAAGTTTGTTAATAATTTTATATAATGTTAGAGTCATAGATCTAAGTGTTGTGTGCTTAGATCTATATGGTTTATGTGTTTAGGCCATAAAACACAAGGTTTGTTTTGTTGGGCCATAAAACATAACTAGTGTGAAGATTGGTGTGGATGGGTATAGATTAGTCCTACCTAAGATTAGGACTCGACATCTAGCCTTATGTCGGACAATGGTGAAGTGGGCGACGTGTGTAGATTGGTCCTACCTAAGATTAGGACTCGACTTTTAGCTTAGAGTCAGAAATTGGATAAGCAACGTTGTGTATGGTTTCTCCACCTTAAGGAGTTTGTTGACTAGTGAAGTAACTCTCGAGTAAGGTGTACTCGAGGAGTGGAGTAGGACGAAGAGGAGCTTCGTGACCGAACCACTATAAATCATCGTGTCGGTACTTTCATTTACATTTATGTCTTTACCTTTTTAGATGTATTTATAGTTGCATACTTGTTGTTGTGTGTTGTGTGCACCTCATAATCTAAACATCTAAGTTGCGAAAAAGTTAAGGCTTAGTACGTGTGTGCTTCATGTTTAGATTATGGTCAAGTGTACATCACTTAGTCTAAACATCCTAGTTTCGGAAAAATTTATGCTTAGTACGTGTGTGCTTAGTGTTTAGACTATTGCTTGATGCACTCTTGGTTTGATGTGATTGTGTGTTTACTTACTTGTAGTATTTATCTTTCAATCAAACACATCTCATACTTAGTCAAGCTTAATCAAGAATTTGATACAAAGGATTGTTAAAGTTTAAAATGTAACAAATGGCATCGTACACTGTAGGCGGTTCCTTAAAGGGACACGCGGTTCGTTAGTGATAAGGAACCGTGGGTATGTTTAGAGAACCGCGCACAATGGGTTTATGCAAAATGTTTTGAAAAGTAACTAGAAACTATTCAACCCACCTTCTAGTTTCTACAGCACTCTATCCTATTAAATGGGGTGCTAAAGGAATACGGAAAGAGTAAAAAGTAAAGGGACTAAAGGATAACAATAGTGATTGAGATTTGGGTATATGAACTAAAGGTGAGAGCACTAGGTATAGTAAGGGGCAACGTTCATTTTGACTCGTTGGCGCTCGTTACTACACCACCATCCCCAACGAGGCAACAACGTTATCACCTACGTTGGTTGGGTAACGTGCGTTGGGGGGGGGGGGGGGGGGAGGGGGTTGTGTAAAATTTATTTTTCATTTCCCCCCTACAGCATCTCTTTATATATTTCCCTTTTCACCCCCAGTTTAAAAAGGATCAAAATAGTACTTGGATCTTGTTTTTTCTGCGTTTTCTTTTTTTGCAGGTGAAGAAGACGAAGACGGCGAATGATGAAG
The DNA here is from genome assembly GCA_025667525.1 of Glebionis coronaria. Classification (NCBI taxonomy): domain Eukaryota; kingdom Viridiplantae; phylum Streptophyta; class Magnoliopsida; order Asterales; family Asteraceae; genus Glebionis; species Glebionis coronaria. Next base: position 542,225,230 of record CM046882.1, read on the forward strand.
ATGAGAAGGGTTGGTCATGAAAAAAAAAAGCCCAAGTTTTTTAAGCTTCAATGTTTGTAATATATTTTTTTTATAATTTTTGTAATATTTTTTTTGTATTTAATTTGTATTTTTAGTTTATGGATGAAATAAATATTTTGTTTAAAAAGTAGGATAAATGTTGAGGGGGGTTTTATGGAAAAAAGGGAAAAGTTGTGTTGGTTGATGTTATGATAAGAGGGGTTGGTGTTATTTGAGTGTTTTGCTGATGTGGCGCTGAGGTGTCACTGTAACATGAGGGTGTTCATGTTATTACACCTAATGCTCTAATAAAGAAAATTGAAAGAATCAAAATCAAACTAAAAATAATAAAAATTCGAATCGTAAAAACCCATAGAAACTACAAACTGATGGTTTGGTTTCTAATTCTTCAATGACCGAAAACTTTTGGTTTGATTTCGTTTTTCACCCAACAATCGAACTGTAAAAATCAAACCGAATCAAATCATTTATTATATAAGAATATATACATAATATATATAAATAAGTAGGTAACAAAAATGAATTTTAAATTTATATTCATTTTATGGGTGAATTGGAAGTAATATACTCCCTCCGTTCCAAAATTATCGTCCACTAACGAAAAACACACAATTTAAGAAAAGTACCAACTTTACAGCTTTCTCTCTCATACTTTTTGCAAAAAGACAGTTTTACTTGTAACCAATTAATTTAAAACTTTTTTAAAGTTTGTAATTATAATTTAAATAAAGGGTAATATAGTAATCTCGATCTAAACTTCTTACTTATTTTAGAAATTTTAGAAGTGGATAATTAATTTAAAACAACTCGAAAAGAAAATGTGGAATATAATTTTGGGACGAAAGTAGTAATTATTTTGTGTTTATATACGTGTTTATTATGTACATGGTTTATTTGACATCTACGAAAATGACTCGTATATTCATTTGTATGCGTGGATATCTATTCATATGTATTTAATTCTAAAAACCTTAGATATATATTATTACTCTTAAATTGACAAAAAAATAACGAAAAATATTTTTACCTCAGACATTTTTGTTAATACTTTTTGGTCGCATTCAAATATAAACGAGTTTTAAAACTTGAAATGTTTAAAAACCAAACCGGAAACGAATGAAAATCAAAAAATCGAACCATCTAAAACGTAACGATTCCGGTTTTTGAATTTATGAAAACCAAATTTCGATTTCAATTTTAACCAGAACCGACCCAGACTGAGTTGTGCACACCTCTATAAAATGTTACTGATATTTGTAATTGGCTAAGCCCAACAAGTTTAGAATCGGTTTGTAGTATTTATATCCCAAATTGATATCATAATAAACAACGGACAGATTCATAAACTCTCATGGATGCTGCTGCTGCTGATTCGAAGAAGAAAATTGGGAAGTCATCTTTTCTTTTTTAATTATTACATGTCTACATACATAGTCCTAATTGTTAACCTTGTTGTCTTTCGTTTTCAACTATTTTCCACAGGAATTGGCGGCGTGTCAAGTGAAGAAAATCACAACATCTATCCGTCGCCAGTTTTGCCAAAGCTTTTTCTAAACTTTAGGATTAAACAATCCACTCGATGCATGCTTGCTTTATCTATATGAGTGTTTGGGTTTCCATCACCCTTTTATTACTATCTTTAGTCTCCTAATCAAGATGTTTTCAAATGTTTGGATTCCCTTTTACTTTGTATCTTCTACATGCGCACGGTATGTTCACTTGTTTCCTGGAATCCTTTATGTCAACTTTCTACATTTACTTGTTTCCTGGACGAAGAGTGATATTTTTTATCTTTTATATAATAAAAGAATTAGATTTTTGGAGAGTTTAGGTGAAAAGTGGAGGTTGATGAGAAAAAATTACACCAATCAAATAGCTTGATTGTGCCACATAGGCAAAAAGATGCAACATGATTGGTTAATAAAAAGTCAAAATTAAACAAAATCTGGTCAAAATCAGTCTTAAAACGTGTAAATTTATAGTTTTCGACGAAAAATTTATGTGGCCAAAGTGTTAAAAGAAAGACTTTAAAAAGCGGACTCAATATGTTTAAGTTAAAAGGACCTAAGTAGTACAGTGTTCAATCATTTGACAAAATTTGTTCCTGAATACAGTCGCCTCCATTCCCACCCACAACTTCCCTACCCAAATCTTTCTTTTCGCCATATCCAATGATATATCCAATGATAATTATATAAAAGATATAAAAGATTAGTAATAAAATATCAATATCATTAGTAATCGAACATCATGATTCCTCAAAGCTTACATAATCAAAGGTATGTCTTTTTTTTAAAACATCATAATTTAGGGGTTTTTGTATTTTTAAGTAATTGAGTTAATGTATTGTTGATTCTATGAATAAGTCGCATTATAATGTGGTAATTTCGTTAATTAGGGGAACTGGGTGAATGCTACACAAAAGAAGTCGATAAATAAGCAAAACATATTTCTATACTTTTGACAAACTGATAAAATAAGGTTTTGCAAGTGATCTTTTCTTAGCCATATGATAATATTCTTGGATAGGTCGCATATCATAACATTTAGAATCATGTTAGAGGTTGACCTTTATACATGGTTTTGAAATTCAACTTCTTAGGTTATTATATTTGTGTTTTTGCAAAGAGTTTTTAGTTAGATCCTAACAAGTCTTTATCAATTGTTTTGTAGAATGTTATAAGAATATAGATTTTTGCAGGTTTTTGAGGCTCAAATATCTACTAACATGGATCTTTTGGAAGTAGAATTATTAGACAATTTGTCATGGGTTTGGAACTTAACTTGGAACTAGAAAATGGATTTTTTTGGTAATTTTCAAAGAAATTATCAACACAATTATAACCAAATGGTGAGGATCTGTGAATGTTAGTGCGATAGAGGTTGTACTAAAATAAGTTCCACATGATACAAGATTGTGCATGATACTACACGCAAAGTTGGCGAATCAGCTTAGCGTGGATTCACAAATTGGATTTGAAACTAAGAATTCACAAAACTTCAAATACTACAAGAAGAGACTTAGGTGGATTTAGATCTTTTAGGTAGAGTATCTGTAGTTCATATGTATAAACCCTAATTTTCATAGACTAAAGTTGCTAAATAATTTAAAATGTGATTAGTAGTTGTTTATGGTTAGGAATCTGATAATAAAATTGTGCCCAGCTAAATTTTAATGATTTTACCTTTTTGTTTATGATCACGTTTGCCTTTTCGTTATGAGTTTGTGAGGAATAAATCTTTACTGTGAATCGATGATTGTTTTATTGTTGGACTGATCTTGATATGTCATATAGGAGAATGGTCTATATAGAAGAATTTTTGGTATCCATATTGAAGTCATTCAGGGACTCTGTGAGAATTTTCGGTTGCGGTGATCGAAGAAAATAGTGTATTTGAGGTTCAATGGTAAGTTTGGAGTTTAAGCGTGGATGGATGTGGCTTCGAAGGATCTTTTGTTGGAGAATTTAATGATCATGTTGGCCCTGAAGTTACGAAAACTTTCAATGATCAGCTATTCGTCAGTATTAAAAGTATGTTACTAATTCTTTGTGCTAGCAATTCTTTTTCTTTCACATGGACATCTTACGCTTTATCGTTGTAACATGTAATTTGTCACATTTTTAGGTGTTTGAAAATAATGGTGACACATACTGATGAGGACTATGCATTCCCTTTTATTACAACATTTGCATACAGTAATAACATCTTGGTTGTAGTTTCAACCCTAACGAGGTACATTCTCCCAATCATTTCTAACTCATGTTAATGAGCTCTGTATAATGGCTATAATAAAAAGATCATTGTCATGTGTATCATTGGTATACTATTTGATTATAGCATGTTCTATTTTTCGATGTGAAAAATCGGGAGAATGAAGGGATAACGTGGCCTACATTTACTAATGCATTTAGCAAAACAGAATCATAAATTTGTTTTTGTATTCTAAGATATGAAAAAATAAACAGAATCACATGGACTATGAGCTTTTGTTGTGTGAAGTTGTAATGGATAGTTGGTTGTTTAATGTTTATAGGTTTCTTAAAAACTATTTATTGATAAATGACCAAATAGAAATTTCTCAAAAATTACTAAACCTTAAAATTTGGTAATGAGATCAGTCGGTTATGCTTCCTTATTGGTTTATTATCTCTAAATTTTATTCACATGATTACGGGATGTTATTTTTGTTGTTATTTGTTATATCAAGTGATTAGCATTTGTAATATTTCACTTACTGACAATTTTGTTGATATTTACCTCAATTTTTCTGCACCTTTAAGGGATGTTTAGCTTTGGGTCATGCGAAAGATTATACATTGTGCATTTGTGCTTATTAAAGGGTGTTTGGGTAAACTTGCAAATGATAATTTATTTTACTCATACATGTCCATTCAGCTGCTCAACATGTATTGGCCCATTAAAGTACAAACTAATCCATATATTAAAAATAAACATAATGCCTTTTATTACTAAGAAAACAATGGTTATGAAGTGTCTAACCTGTAAAAAAAAAGACGAAAGATTGCTTAAACAAATGGATTCAGGCATTGTTATTGACAAGTTATTTTATCCGTGCAGGATGAATTTCTATGTGCAGCAACATGGTCGCGAAGAAGACGGAAATACATGGAGTACATAGTACGTAACCAAGTTATTTTAAAGGCACGCTACACCATTGATGAATTTGGTCAGGATAAAAAACATGATGGCATCAATGTTGTCCTGGCAAACCTAATTTTGCAATGCAAGATAAAGAAACAGCTGTATATACTTTCTTAGCTTTTTTCAACTCATGAGATAACTAAAAGATGCAGTTAGTTGTTTCATTTTATACTCTTTAGTTCTGTAACTTCTAGATATGAATTTAATATAAGAGAACTATGAACACTTATTATTCTGATAACTTTAACCAATGTTAGACCTATTTAAATGAAATTTCTATAGATAAAGCTTTGTGTATGGTATTCTATACATTCTTGGATAGGTCCGCTCATAAGCTAATAAATTGAGATGGACACCTTTAAGGAAAAACTGTCTATGATGTTTGTTTTTTTTGACAAAATTCAGTCCACAAAGTAGTCAATAAATCAATATTCTCACTTTAGATTATTGTGTTATGTTGGCATTGCCAAGGAAGAGACCATCTCAAGATTGGAGAGGCAAATGTATAAATCAAGAACAATGCAAACACAGATAATAGAGGTATATTACAATTTTCATTCACATATGTATATCCATACAATCACAATGCTAATAAACAAAAAATATTATACAGATATCTGATGATGATGATGATGATGATGCTCAAGACACGTAATTTACGTCAACAAAAACAAGACAACACATACAACTGAGATCGAGACATAAGTATGTAATTGCCAAACATGCATATTATCATTTTAACTACAATATTGAATATTACACCCGTCTTATATTATAATTGTTAGTTAATGCAAAAACACAGTTATCATTGTCCAAACTCAAAACAAAACAACACTTGCCAAATTATCCCTAAATATAACCTTATTGTAAAAGCCCCGTGCGTGCACGAGTATTGAAACTAGTTTTACTTATAAGATGGGGCAACTTGAGGAACAAATGCCACTAGCCTAGTAATTAGGAACAGTACTCTAAACATGGAACCAGAGAAAGGAAAATGTATGTGATAGAAATCAATTTGAGATGGTTAATCTCCTTCTAATGCCTAACTAAACTATAAATATTCTTATTGCAATTTTCTTCTTCTTTTATTACATGAAATGAATTACAAAGCTATATATAGGAAATAGACTAACAGTTATATATGCTAAACTTAAGGAACAAACTAAACATGGAAGACAAAGTCAAGTTGACTAGTTGGTTATTATGCATGATACTAGAAAATGTAAACGTGCATATGCATGCAATATTCAAACGTGCATGAAAAACAGAAGAAGATGGTAGTGTGACTTTGTGACTTGGTCCTGATTTAATTGGTCACGTATCAGTATGCCTGTTGTTGTTTGGTTTTGGGTTTGGGTGTGACATGATGACGGTTGGTGTGTTAGTATCCCGTTTAAACGATGGTTGTAACAAGGGTTGTGGTAGTGGTGGCGAGTTGTTTCTAGAGGATGAAGATCTCGGTGGTATGTGTGAGTCCATGCTTTTGGCTATGGTATAGGCTAAGGTAGCCATAGCTTCTTCGAGGGTCCTTAATTTAAGGCAGGGTCTGTAAATTTTGGGACATACACAAGAGATGGTTATTGGGTGATCAAATTCATCATAGCGTGGCGGCCATGCTACACGACCATCACACTCTCCCTCCTGGAAGGAATCTTCCTTCGAGATCGATGTGTTGTTGGAAGAATGGCCAACAACAGCGGGCGGCGAGTCAGCAGACACTCTCTAGTGGACGACCATTACATTATTCCAAATCATAGCAGTCTAGCACGACTGTAAGCAACATGTAACCAATTACGACGTTGATAAAAAAACATCACAAACTATTATTTGATACAAAACCATTTGTTATTTTTTTCGATTGTTAAGCGTTTGATGATGGTCAAGTGTCACACGCTCTTTGCCATTCACGTCAACTAGCAAAACAAACAAAGTCACGACCAAGTATGTATCGATTGTCAACTCGTCCTTTGAAAAATGAAGAAGATAGAATAATAAACAACTAAATTACTACTTCTTAAATAAGCAATAAGTAATAACACATGTTACTCATTATCAACTCGCACCCGTACTCTCTCCTACTCTTGACTCTTGAGTACATAAATTATACTTTATAGATCCCAATGACTACAGGCCTAAAAGAACAATATATAAAATGTGAGGCTTTGAATTGATTAGAGAAAAATGATTTAACTGTTACTGATGTATTTAAGAGCATTTTACGACAATATCGCTCTAAATTTAACTTTTTCAAAATCATGAGTGTCTTCTTCTATATTATCACTTTTACGAGTCAAACTCACGAGACAAGTCACGCCCACGGACAAATTCACATAAGAGCCGGGTATGACATGAGCTACATCTATTTTAAAGTTACCAAATGTAAAAAATTTAAAAATTATTATTTTGTTGTTATGTGCAACACCTAAAATAGTTTGTGTTATCTTAGTTTCTTATGCCGTTTTAGTTGACCTGATTTTTTTTGCAACACCTCTTTTAAAATCCTGGGTCCGCCCATGATCACGCCAAATGATCAAACTTTATTTCATGCTTTCTTAGGCTAAGAGGAGTGGATTAAAACCCACAAGCCATCAACCGCGACTTTCATCCCCTCTTATACCCGCTCACGTGCGATGCATTCACTTCACCCAAATTTTTACCCCAAACTCATCTAGCGCCAGTTTATATATGTAGGCTCGGTGTGTTTTATTTTCTGGGTTAGGTTTATTTTTAGGTGTTTTTTTTAGTGGGATATGTTTAAATAAATAAATAAATAGATATGAAATGTGAGTTTGAGTGAATGTCATTAATCCCGTGAATAAGTTATAGAGAGTTTGTTAAAAGCTGATGTGGCGCTGACATGGAGATGAGTGGTTTACCCCACTCCCCATAGTGTTAGTTAATGAAAATGCTTAGATACTGTGTTAGCCGTGTAAAAAAACAAATATAATTTTATGTTTTTAAATTGTTAAAAAGGGAAATAGTTTACTTTTTAAAAAGATAGTTGTAGATTTAAGAAACTTGTTTTGGTATAATCGTCTAAAAAATAAAATAAGAAAGTGTATAGACAAAGCTATTTTCAACTTTTTTGTATAATCAGTTTCTTATCATATTTTTTTTTGTGTTTCCGTCTTTTACTTTTGTTTTTTCTTTATGCTTTTGTAATTTCTTTTACGTTTTTGTCATTTAAATATATTGTTCCTTTTTAAGTAAATTTAATTCAAATCATTACTAATATGATTTTTATGTGCGAGTCTATATTTATGTGACTTTGGGCCTTTTCTTCGTTGGTAGGTTCAAGTTGCAGATTTGTGTTATAGATGATAGGGAGTACATTGTAGGGCTGAACGACGGACTAAGACCGGAACGGATCGATCAAAATCGAATTAGACCGAGGGTTGAATTGGCCCAAAACTTCGGATAGAGAATAGATCGAAATGGTCCGGTCTGATCGGGTCAGTTTGGTCTTGTCCGGTCTTCGGTCCGGTCCGGTCCTAATTAGGCTAAATAAACGAACTTTTTGAAAGTTTATGGACATAAAATTAATATTCGTGTGATAGGATCGAACTCGGGATTACGGGATTGCACACAATACGTAAAAGGTTAATTTTATTTATTAAATATATTTTATATATATTTATTAGGTAAAAGCTATAAAATACCATCTTACTTATTGATTTGTGCCGACTTTAAACACAATTAATCTCGTGACTTTACCATTGTATTTTTATATTTGTTCCGACTATACCAATTTAAGCGTAAAATGACTATATTACCCTTGTCTTCTTCAACATAATTACATGTATTGCCACCTGCTTCCAACTCCTCCATTTTTTTTGGAACCCAAATCCATCATATCATCACAGAAAAGCAAGCAAATCCAAGGAATCCATGACCATCGAAATACATCCAAATCAACAACAACAGTCAAATATTTTGGAAACTAACAAAAACCATAAAGTCTAGAGATCTGATGTGATGATATAAAAAAACGAATAGTAAAATTACTAAACCTCCTCTGCTTCTTCCCTCCTTAATTGACCATTCATCTTGCGTAAAACCTTCTTTCCAAAGTTCCTCCTCAAGAAAACATCATCATCTTCATCACCAGCGGCTTCTGCGCCTCCTCTTAGTCTTGCTCTGTACACTTGAATCCTGGTCCTTCGGTTCTTGCAAATCTACGGATGTTTGTTAGTGCCCTTTTTTAATGGGCTCATGGCAATCCTCACAAACAACGATCAAAGGCTTTCCTCAATAATCATCTTCTTCTCTTATGCTTTCATCACTAATCACAACCTTTTTTTCAAAATCCTTAATAGGATATTCCAAACCATCATCTTTGTCGACTTTGTAACTAATCACAGTACTTTTAGTAAAGATAATAATTGAAATGATAAGAAAAAGATAGAAATTGAAATGATAAGAAAAAGATAATCCAAGCGCTCTAGTTTCATCACTAATCACAGTACTTCTAATAAAGATAATAATTGAAATGATAAGAAAAAGATAGAAACCAGATCTGGGTAACTATTAATGGAGGGTATTTTGGTCATTTAAAAGGGTAATATAGTCATTTTACGCTTAAATTGGTATAGTCGGAATAAATTTGAAAGTATAATGGTAAAGTCACGAGATTAATTAGTAAGTGTTTAAAGTCGTCACATATCAATAAGTACGATGGTATTTTATAACTTTTATCCTATTTATTAAATCAAACCAAACTTAACTAAACAATAGTTAATTAAATTAAGAGTTAAGTTAAATAACCGTTATGAAATTATAGTAGAAAAAGGAAAGCGGAAAAGTTCCGGAAACACCCCCTGGGGGTATAACCGACCGTCGGCCAAAGGGGGGGGGGGGGGGGGGCAAAGGAAACTTTGTGTTTCCTAATTTGTGTTTTACTTGGAGAACATGGTTTTGCCAAGCCTATATAAACACATAATCCCTTCATAATTTTTATCCCACTCTCTTCTTTTCTTCTCTTTGATCGCCGGCCAAACAAACACCCTTTATGGTTTTCTTTGGTTTTCGATTTTTCTTAAAATTCCACAAGTGTTGAAGTTCCGGTTTGCAAGTGCTAGACTCACGGTTAGCCCGTTGCATTACGTGTGTACAAGAGCGTAATATAGTTTTACTTTAAACTATATCTTGGTATAACTCTTCACAAACCCTAATTGGTGATTCCTCGGTGTTCTTGTGGATCTACGCTAGGATAAAGGTATGTAACCCTAATCGATTAATTATAATAGTGTTATTAATGATCTTGTTAAATCGCTTCCGCTATAACGTGCTTTGATCTTTATTATGATTATATAATTGTTATGAATGTCTTAAACCATCAGTGGCATCGAGAGCCGTTTTAACATGTTATAATTATCAAAATCTAAAGGTTTTTTAGCTAATGGTGATTTGAGTTAAAATTACATGTTGTTTTTTAGATTTTAACAAAAATTAAGATTTTGTTTTTTATTGTTTTTTAAAATCGGCTTGGCCGAATTTTTTTATATTTTTTTTGTAAACCCTAAAATTACATGGTATGAATATTTAGATGTTTGCATGAATTAATTGTTAGGTCATGTATGGTTACGATCCGTAGTGTTTTAATTGTTAAGAATATGTAGGAGATCCGTGATGAACGTGCATGTTTTTTCACTGATCATGGGATTTTATATGCTATTTGCTTTATTTGATTCAAAGTTTTAAAATTAGGGAAGACTTTTTATGTTTATAAAAACCCTAGATTTTATGTTCTTTGAATAAATTGTTATGCATGTGGCTATTTGATTTAGTTTTTTTTTGTACCTACTTTTTTCATACGTTTTTATATTAATTGTATGCTGTAAACAAGGGTAATTTTTTCCAAGAAAAATTAATATGGACTAAATCATATAAAAATTAATGAATTGTTTTGAGATCTAATTTTCATATGATTGCGTTGATTGGAATTACAATAATAAATTAACGGCCTACTCAATTTTGACAAACTATAAAGTGGGTATAACGCACCGCTGGCCATGTACCCGGTTAAAGAAGGAGGTGTTATGCTTCAGCGCTGACCAAATTCCCGGCTTGCCTGTGCGTCAAAGTTGGAATTACCTATGGTTATTATTAACATAATTCCTTAAGGTTGATTTAACCGCAAATTCACATCTGAAACACAATGAATAAAGCTATTGCTTTGTGCTTTAGCCATGTTCTAGGAACGTGAGGCGTTAATTGTTGTGGGTAAAATATTTAATTGGTTTAACCAATACCTCAACTTACAAATATATGGGAAATTTTAGTCTCACCAAAAGGTTTACTAAAAGTTTTTATTAAACCAATGCTATGGAGATGTATGCATGCTTCTCCATACATGATTTTGACACCAAAATCTATACCCTTAAATTTAAGTCTTATGCCATCTAATTGACGAACACTTGAAGTTATAATTATCGTTAAATGAGATTTTGGACGATGTTGTAATGGAGAGAAAACTTCATGACTGAATGAGATTGCACATGAAGGTTTTACGTTCTTTAGATTAGTCGACTTGATTGAGTTACTCAGTGAGATCTGGAAACTTAAGGAATATAGTAGGGATGAAACATGTTTACGATGCAAAGAGACTTTTGGCAACGTAAATCCCTAAAATATCTAGAAATTGCAAATTTGTTTGTCAATTATTGTTCGACAAGTTACCATGTTGAGTACATTTATCACTAGCAGATCAACTGATGTGATGAGTTTATGTCAATGTAGATTCTAGTTTCAAGGAAAATACTATGGTTTTATTACCGGGGTAATTTTATTTTCTTGAATGGTATTATAAAAAATACTAATGTTTGAACTTATTCTGTAGAAATGGCTCAACCCGAACACAATATGACTATGAGTTCTGTGTTTAAATGTTTCTTTGAACGTCCTGAACTTACTGGCCCTAACTTTAATGATTGGTATCGCTCACTAAGAATAGTTCTGAGAGCAGCGGGTATTATCGATATCTTGAATACTCCTTATCCGGAGGATCTTGCTGAAGGAGCATCTGATGCGCAAAGGCTTGAACACGCTGCTAACCTTAAGAAGCACTATGAGGTGGCTGCTTTAATGTTAGGAAGAATGGCTTCTCCACTTCAACAGAAGTATGAGCTATGTTCTCCTAAGCGAATGCTTGATGAGCTCAAGGCTATGTTCGAAAAGTCGCAAGCTGTGGAAATCTACGACTTGGTAGATGCTCTGCATAGTTGCAAGCAAGCTCCTGGAAAGTCTGTAAGTGCCCATTATTTAGAGATGAGGGGTTATATGGAACAACTCATTGCACTAGGACAACCCAATGATCATAATATGGCTATCAACTTGATCAATAGGTCCCTTAACAAGGACTTCAATGATTTTGTTCGAAACTATAATATGCATTGCACGGGGAAGACAGTTAATGATTTACATGCAATGCTCATTGACTACGAAAAGGGGTTAAAGGACAAGGCATCTACTTCTACTCCTCCTGTGCTTTATGTACAAAAGGGTGGAGTGAGTAAGGCAAAACCGCACAAGGACAACAAAAAATGCAAAGGCAAAGGCAAGGGTGATATGGGCAAACAAGTTGCGACTTATTCTAAACCTAAGCAAAACTTTGTCAAGAAGAATCAATCTCAGAAGGATGAGACTTGTTTCCATTGCAAGGAAAGTGGACACTGGAAGAGGAACTGCCCTCTTTATCTCGAGGAGTTGTGAGAAATAAAGAAGAAGGCTGAGCTTGGTGCTGCAGCATCTTTAGGTAACTTATATTTGATAGAGTTATTTAATCTTACATACAAATCAAAATCCAGGGTATATGATACGGGATGTGGTATTAATATTTGTAATACCATGCAGTTCGATAGATTCGTAATCCAACAAGTTCTCAAATCTGATAGATCAAATTTCTTATAATATCATGTTACGAGTAAATTTTAGTTTTTTTAAACCTCGGTAAGACTTATCTAATAAGTCTAAACCCGATCTGATAACCTGATTGACACCCTTAATATAGAGTACCTACACATGGTAGTTCCATATATATCTTGACAACTGTAAGTTGGACTTATTTGCTTGTTAATAAGTCAAACAGTTTTGTTGCTAAGCCCTTTGTTAAAAGCACATGGTATCATATGTTGTGGCTTGAGCCAATGCTATAGTGCCACAACCAAAATGTCAAACATCATACTTTCGCGCGCGTTATATTATGTAGCGCCATAATTGATAACTCAAAATGGTGGGCATAACGCGAGTCTACGGCGCGAGAGCTGTACCGTGGCTCGCGTTATGAGTTTTTATTTTTTTATTTTTTATTATTATTTTATTAAAAATGAGATCAGGATAACATCACAATTCTAATGTTAACCATAACCTCATTTTTCTGATGTTATAAAGATTATGTTGTTATGAAATGGGACGCTGACGTGATGTTGGAAATTTACTGTAATTGTGGGATATGGTCATACTTGTAAATGGGTTTGGAGGTACGGAGTGTACACTATTAAGTCCCTGACCTCCCTGGACTCAATATAGTGGTTTGGTGATGATTCCTATCAGAGGCTAGATTTGCGTGTGTCAGCGGCTAGAATTGCATGTGTCAGCGGCTAGACTTTTCCTTGTTAGCGGCTAGGCTTTGCCTTGTCAGCGGCTAGGGGATTTGAGTTGGAGAGGAAGCTTACCTATGGGGAACAATTTCTGCATGTGGGCAATGGCGCACAAGTAGCGGTTGAAGCTATAGGAACATTTAATGTAGTTTTACCTTCGGGTTTAGTACTGAGATTAAATAATTGTCATTTTGCACCTAATATTGTTAGGGATTTTATTTCCTTTTCATGTATGTTGGATCTTGGATTTATTCACACTATTGATAATAATAGAATTTTTGTTTTGAATGATGGTATATTCTGTTTTGATGCAATTTCTGTGAATGGTGTTTTTTGAAATTAACTTGCATTATAATAATTCCAAAAGAAAGATTAATTTTGTTTTTAGCATGAATAAGAAGAGAAGTTTAGACAAGAACTCTTCTTATCTTTGGTATTGTAGACTTGCTCATATTGGGAAGACCCGCATACAAAAGCTTCAACGTGATGGTCTTTTGGAAAATATCAATGATAAATCATTTGATAAATGTGAGTCTTGTATCTCTGGAAAGATGACCAAGAAACCTTTTAATAGCAATATTGAAAGGGCTACTGAACTACTTGGTTTAATACACACTGATGTGTATGGACCACTTAGACATGTGTCAAGGAAAGGTGCTAGCTACTTCTTAACATTTACGGGCGATTATAGTCGTTACGATTATGTTTATTTACTTAAACATAAACATGAGGTATTTGAAACATTCAAAGTGTTTAGAGCGGAAGTAGAATTGCAACTAGGAAAGAAGATTAAAGCTCTTTGTTCTGATCGAGGTGGTGAATATTTAAGTCAAGATTTTAAAGATTATTTAAGTGAGAATGGAATTATTCAGAAACGCACTTCTCCATATACTCCACAACAAAATGGTGTATCCGAAAGGAGAAATCGTACATTATTAGATATGGTGCGATCTATGTTTAATCTTACAACTTTACCTTTATCCTTTTGGGATTATGTTTTAGAATCTGCTGTTTGTATTCTGAATATGGTTCCCACAAAGAAGGTTGATAAGACACCATATGAACTATGGGATGACAAGAAGCCATATTTGTCTTATTTAAAGATTTGGGGTTGTGAGGCGTATGCGAAACGTGACTCTGGAGATAAACTTCAACAACGCTCTGTAAAATGTATCTTTGTAGGTTACCCTAAGGAAACTATGGGTTACTACTTTTATTATCCGGCTGAGAACAAAGTTGTTGTGGCTCGGTATGGAGACTTCCTTAAAAATAATCTTGTAAATCAAGAATTTAGTGGGAGAACTTATGATCTTGAAGAAATTCAAGAAGATACATTACCTTCTGAAAATACTAGCGAAGAAATTCCAATAGAGCCAGAAAATCTGGGAGCTCCATCGGAATTAATTCCTCCACGTAGCTCTAATAGAACCGTACGTGCGCCAAGCAAACTATGTCTTAACATAGAGGATGATGAGGAGGAGGTAGGGGATCTTGGTGAACCTGCTAACTATCGATCCACAATGCTTGATCCAGAAAAGTTAAAATGGATAGTTGCGATGAATGAGGAAATGAAATCCATGAAAGTCAATGATGTTTGGATTCTTGTTGATGCACCTAAAAATGCTAAAGTAGTGAAAATTAGGTGGATTTTCAAGAAGAAAACTGACATGGATGGCGAAGTACAATCCTATAAAGCACGTTTAGTAGCTAAAGGTTTTACTCAAACTTTTGGCGTAGACTACGAGGAGATATTTTCTCTTGTAGCAGACTTACGAGATATTACAATTCTCATAGCTATAGCAGCATACTATGACTATGAGATATGGAAAATGGATGTTAAAACTGCCTTCTTGAACGGTCGCTTAGATGAGGAAATCTATATGTAACAACCGGAAGGGTATGTTGATCCTAAATATCCAAAACGCGTGTGCAAACTTCAAAGATCTGTTTATGGTTTGAAGCAAGCGGTAGGTCAATGGAATAAACGATTTTATGAAGAAATAAAAAAGTTCGGATTTATTCAAAATCGGGATGAGCCATGTGTATATCGCAAAGCTAGTGGGAGTGATGTAGTGTTCCTAATTTTATATGTCGATGACATATTGATCATGAGAAGTAACATTCCAAGACTTAAGGAAGTTAAGGATTATATTGGTAAATGTTTTTCTATGAAGGATTTGGGAGATGCTGCATATATTCTGGAAATTAAAATCTATCGAGATAGGAAAAGACGGTTAATTGGTCTTAGACAAGATGCTTATATTGATAAGATATTGAAGAAGTATAGCATGCATAATTCCAAGAAAGGTTTTCAACCTATGGAAGTTAAGCATGAATTAAGTCATGTGTTAGATGCATCAACACCAGAAGAGGTGGCTTACATGCAGAAGGTGTCTTATGTTTCGGCTGTAGGATCTATTATGTATGTTGTAAGATGCACAAGGCCTAATGTGGCGTTTGCTCAAAACTTGGTCAGTAGATACCAACAGAATCCAGGGAAGCTTCACTGGACTGCTGTTAAACATATACTAAAGTATCAGAGGATTACGAAAGATATGTTTTTGGTATTTGGGGGTAAACCAGCGATAGAACTGAAAGTTACAGGTTTCTGTGATGCGTCCTAGCAATGTGATAAAGACGATACGAAGTCTCAAAAGGGTTACGTGTTTGTCATCAATGGAGGAGCAGTTGACTGGAAGAGCAAGAAGCAGACAACCATTGCTATGAATGCGACTCAATCTGAGTACATGGATGCTTCAGAAGCTGCAATGGAAGCTGTTTGGATTAGGAAGTTTATTGGAGATCTTGGAGTGATGCCTTCAATTAAAGAACCTATTGATATATATTGCGACAATTCTGCTGCAATAATATTCGCCAATGATCTTGGAGTCATGAAAGGCGCCAGACACTTTAAACGTAGATATCACTACGTACGAGAACAAGTGGAAGCTCGTGAAATAAAATTAATAAAAGTTCACACAGATGATAACGTAGCTGATCCTTTTACTACGGCTTTGCCTAGACCAAAGGTAGTTAAGCATGCCAAAGCAATTGGGCTGCAACTAGCTAGCGAATTCATGCAATAAATCTGTTGATTAGTATTTGGACAAAGGATGTTAGACATTATTGAATTGATGAAATAAACATAGAGTTTCGTTTATTTTCTGTTATTTGATTTTGTATCCTATTTTATGTGAGACCCCCAAAATCTGACATGGAACAACTAGGCAACGAGGGGTTAACACGTCATAGTACAAGAAACAATGAATTACAGTTGACACAAAGCTGACGTAATAAAAGCATATACATTACATCATAAAAGATCAGAGTTTTACTACAAAGGTCCCAGAGTTTTATAAGCGGAAAAATATATTATTTCATCTTGTTTTATAATATAAAGTTGCCCAAAAGATAGAATAAACTTTTGACAGTTTTTACTAAAACTAATATTTTAAAAGCATCACAGAAATCTCCAAGCTGCGATAATATCCTGCGAGCTCCCATCCAAGCAAAGCTAAGTAATAATACCTGAGATTAAACATGTAAAATTGTCAACATAAAGTTGAGTGATATTCATAGGTTTAGTAATAAGGATGTGGAACACAAGCATTCATTTGTAAACAAGAAATAGGGGAAAATGGTTATGTACAGTAACCATTATCCGAAATGTTATGATTATTATTGTTGTTTAGTTTCATGAACCGAAGCTTAACTACGTAAGTATTCAACCTAAATATTCAGGTATAAACAAATGTAATGCGTCATGGTAAAACAACCGCATCATTGGGACGGGGATAGTCAATCCCGATGGATCCACCCACAACATTCGCGCTTCGCGTAATGCACCAGGACAATAAACGGTTCATGATCGAAGAGATGAAACTCAAGGTTAACGTCTAAAAAGCAATAATAATATCGAAAATCTGAAAATCATACATGTTCTGGATAGCATACAAGTTCTTGATAGCATACAGTTTTTAAATGATTGTGTTCCACAATGTAAAATATCACCCCGTGTTTAGAAACCATGTATAAGTAAAAAGGGGCTATGAACTCACCTTAGCCACATGGTAAGTCAATCACGGTACTCAGCAACCGAGTAGAAACAATGGTAGTGAGACGATCACCGACGATATGGATGCCCGGGAAACACGAAAACCGCAACCTATAAAAATAAGGCGCGCATTAAGACTCGAACTCAAATATCGATATGTACCAAAATATAATATGACTCAAATATTTTCAAAGTATTCATGTTTCAAAAATCAGTGACACGAACCAAATGAATTCATACTAACCAATTTATTCCAACACTACACGTTAAAACACTTTTACACTTGAAATTGACCTGTTATACGACGCTAAGTTAACACAAGTCAAACTATTCTTTAACCTTATTCGGACCAGCAGCTAAGTCATTTATATAATGACTAAGCACTTGAGTAAGTCACCATGTCCGATGGTGAATACTCAAACTCACGCAACACAAGCATTGAACTAAGTGTCCAAAATAAAAATCAGCAAGTACACCCTGAATGTACACACCGATCTACCCTATCTAGACTTGTCCGATTTAGATGAAAATTGGTGTCAAGGTCACTTATAACCTGTATAAGACCTCACCAAAGTTTGAGCCAAAGTTCACACCTTAAAATCCATCAGCTCGATACTTTACTCGACTCCAAATTTGGAACAGATTTGTATACTTGCTTTGTAAAACCGTTTGGACCACTTTAAAAGTACTAATTCGACAATCCGCCTTTTGAAACCACTACTAGACTCATCAAACTAAGTTTGTAAACTTTGAAAACCAGTAGTTACATTTATCTAACCAAGCCTAAAGTCCCCGAGAGTCGACCCAAAATCAGCCACAATTTCGGATTGTGCAGATTTGCGTCTCCCGGTACACGAATACTAAAACTAGCATAACTTTTGGCTCGTAATGAGTTATAAGCTCTATCTTATACCAAAACGAGCGTCTTGGAAAAATCTACAACAATATCAAATAATCTTAGCCTTTCTCAGACCTTAAACCCACGAAACAATCTGTTATATGCTGCTGTCCCAAAATACCTTTTTAGAAAATAAATCAAATCAATTTTCCAAGCAAAACCACTCATTCCTATACCTATAGAATCATCATACTATCATACCCATCAACCATACACTCCTAAAAACACTTGTATGAAAAATCTAACAAAAATTAAAGATTAAAAATAAGACTTTTTATGATCAAAATAAGATAATCTTACCAAAAACAATACATGCAAGATAATTTAAACATAATCCTACCATAAATCACAAAGTTATAAAAACCTTGATGCATGTGAAAGATTTTTGTATAGATAGAATCATCACAAGATTTTAGGAATGGGTCTTGTTTTTGTTTTGATTGATTCATGGTAGAAATCAAGATTTTATGGGTGATTTGTGGTGATGGTGTGACAGAAAAGGCAAGGAGGAGGGGAGGGTGGTGAATTTTTTTTATAAATTGTATGTGTGTGTGAAAGTGGAAGTAAATGTTGGTTTATATATGGCTAGTTAAGTGGAGGGCTAATATTGCCAAGTATAAAACTTTAGGACTTAAAAATAATAAATAGTTTTAAAGGGTAGAAAATGGTTATTGGTAAATATTGTAAATATTTACGGGGCTCGGGTTTCGTAAAAATACTTTTCAAAAGTTACAATGCATCATAAAAATGATTACAGGATTTACCGACACGACTTAATACGTAATTAAAATGAAATCTTCGAAAGTATTAAGTACTGAAACAATCGATAAATAAACGTAAACTTTTGGGCATCCGTCGGTATCGTGATCTCTATGAATTCTCGTTGTTCATTGATTTGAATAAACCCGTTTGTAAAACGCACACGAATGATTTTAAATCAAAAACTTTGATTTAAATTAAATATGGAAAATTAAAATAAAATTTTTATAATTCCATACAAGGTATTTATCAATGATCAGAAAATACTTGAAAAATATAATTATTAAAATTATCATGATCTCAGGATTTACATATAACAATACAAGAAAACGTAATACGTTGGAAAATTCAAGAAACACGAATAAAAGAATAAAATAATGCTGGGAAAGTACGGGTTCTCACAGTCTTCCCCCATAAAGGAACTCTGGTCCCTAGAGTTCTCCCGAAAAAGGTTGAAGATGCAAAAGAGGAGGTACAAAGTGTAGAACAATTTCATTGCTTCCCAGGTAACGTCCGTACCACGACGAATCTTAACGGTTAGAATTTACTACGCTTTAGTTTCTTAGCTCCATTTCGGATAAATTTTTCGAACTCGGATTAGAATAATGACCTTTCAATACGGAGATACATCAAGAGATAGAATTGTTGGAAATACGTGCGATAAAGTAACAAGAATGAACACAAGAATCGCTTAAACAGACAAAGTGCGTTAAAATGAACCAAGATTGTTAATCAAGTAGGAGTCGCAATTTGTGCAACTGTAAAACATGACAATCTTAAAACGTAAGAATCTCTTTACAAGAATAATAGAAGGAAAACTGAATTACATATGATCATTCAAAATACAAGCTGTCAAAATCAGTTGTCTAGCATTTTGATTACTTTAAAACTCAGTTTAAATATTTTCTTTATTAAAAGAAAATTTTATGTGAGAACCCGTACTTTCCCATCATTATTTTATTCTTTTATTCGTGCTTCTTGAATTTTCCAACGTATTTTGTTTTCTTGTATTGTTATATGTAAATCCCGAGATTCTTAAATTTTAATAAATTATACTTTTAAGTATTTTCTGTTCATTGACAGTACTTTATATGGAATTATAAAATTTTTATTTTGTTTTTCCATATTAAAATCACCCGCGTGCGTTTTACAACGAGTTTATTCAAATCAATGTACAACGAGAATTCCTAGTGATCGCGATACCGACGGATGCCCAAAATTTTACATTTTATTATCGATTGTTTCGATAATTAATATTTTCGACGATTTCGTTTTAATTTCGTATTAAGTCGTGTCGGGAAATCATATAATCATTTTTATGATGCAGTGTAACTTTTGAAAAGTATTTTTATGAAACCCGAGCCCCGTAAATATTTTCAATATATACTAATAGCCATTTTCTACCCTTTAAAACTCTTAATCGTTTTTATGTCCACAAGTTTCAAACTTGGCAAGATTGGCCCCTCCACCCAACACCATATAAATTCATTTTTTTACACCAAAACACACACACAACACATTTACAATAAAAAAAATCTCCTCTCTTTTTCTCTTTATATCCGCCACCCTAAACCACCATAAACCCCTAAAAATTGTTGGGTCAAAAAGTTGATGTGGCAGAAACTCAAAAACGAAGAAAACATGAAGAAATTGTCCAAGCGTTGTCAAGAGTTAATCAAGCGTTGATAAGAGCAAATTAGGCGTTGATAGCTCAAGAGTTGTCATGTACAATGTAAGCATTGTTACATGCAATTCAAGCATTGACAAAACGTAGACAAAGAAGCTTATGGAAGCTTCTATTTAGATAAACATGCAAAAGATTTTCTGCATAAGTTTATTTAAATAGAAGATTTACTTGTTTATTCATCATTATCTCTTGTAAACCCTAATCCTTACACTATAAAAGGAACCAAGGGTCATAGGTTTTATTCATTCAATTCATTCATAATGTAAACCTAAACGTGTGTGTCGACTAGACGTGGGATTCAATGTATACACGTCTAGTGATTGTTCGTTATTAATATAATGAGCAATCCCTATTGTTTTAATTCATGTTATTGTGCCTAAACACCTTGTTAATGTGTTATGTTCTTATTCCGCTTTGATTGTATAATCATATGAACGTGATGCATTCCTAGTAGCTTAAAAGATCCGGAAACCAAGGTTTCCACAATTGGTATCAGAGCCTCGTGGCTCGTGATGCTAGGACCAACAAGGTGTTCGTATATCGTGAAGAAGAAGAAAAATTCGTATAGAGTTTTTCTGGACGTTTTTGTGTGCGCAGCAGTATTCAGAAGGTCATAATTTTTGATTGAACCATTGGATCGTCACAAAATTTTATATGTGTGTTCTACATACATAGATCTAAACATCCACCGGAGGGATTGTCAAGTTTTATCCCCAGGCAAAAGTTATTAAGCGTCAAAGTCAGCAATGAGTGAATGCAGTTTTCTGTGGACAGCCATGTTCAAAACACGTTTTCTCCTTCGTTAACCGTTGGATCTTCGTGATTTTTGGACTGTAGATTCTTGGCACTTGTGTCTAGAATCTCACTGAAGCGATCTTCGATTTGAGCTTTCATTGTCAAGTTATAGTCCGTCGAAGTTTGCTGCAGTAAAGGTATTAATGTTTTTGCTTTTCACATGAAATCATGAACTAGGGTTTTTCACAAACCCTAGATCGACTTTAAAGCAGAAAGTTATGAGTTTTGAGGGCTGTTATAATGCATAATTATACAAGGTTCGTTTTTAGGGTTTCGAAACCCTAGAATGATGCAATCACTGTCAAAGAAAAGGATGCATTTGATTGGTTGTTCAGTATGTGTTCACATGACAAACAAAGCAAAGGGCATATAGTCTTGTTATATACGTAGAAGAAAGGGACGTGATATATGAGATCAAAGAATACACCAGCATACACACGATCTATGAAGTGACGTTACATTTAAAGTGTGTTCACACGGTTCTTGGATTATGATTGGATGACATGTCTGTGTTCACATGGTATGAGAATTGTGATTGGATGGACGTATATTGGCGTGTTTTAAGGTTGTTATACACGTACAAATTGACTTTCCTAAAGATTAGGGAATCACATATTCAAACGTGGGGGTTACTGATTATTTGAAGATATTACTTTACCTATTTAAACGGTATTCCTTACTGTTTTTGTGGGATACAAATATGGAAATATAAAGTAGTTATCAAGAATAATGAAACGTGATTTATTTCCCTAAATGATGTCGAGACGCTGACAATAGAGGCGTAGACGCTGATAGGAAGGATTTTGACGCTGACAGAATAAGTCAACGCTGATAGAGTTGACAGTGTCGTCCGATATATGAACTTCAACGCTGATAGGTATTGTCTGATATCGGACAATACAACTGCCAAAGATGTTGGATAAAAGGTGATATTGGACAACACAAGGTTTGCTGCTGTTTGAGAAAATTAGACGTTTTAAGCACACAAAAAGGAGGATTATACACACGAAGGTACATGGAATCTCCGTTTTAATCTAGAATATCATGTTGATATTTATGGCTCGGATATTTTTCAAAGGAATTAATGATCTTAAAGCGAGTTAACAACTATTTGTGGGAATTTGATGGATATTTAAACTATGTAATCGGGATAGCCTTGTGAAGAGAGTTATCCATCAGGATCTTTTACATATGGTATGAAGATGTTATTCCATTAAATTCATCATGAAGAGGTGTTGGCTTAAGGGGAAGAATTCTTATGGTAAGTTTGATGATTGAAGAAGATTTTCGCGAGTTTGTGTTCTATCATATCTTAAAGTCATGCACTTCCAGCCACTGACTTTAAAGATAACTTGTTCGTGCTTTACATGGTTGGTGATGAAGACTTGTCATAACACTTGAAGGAGTTACATTATCGTGCTCAGTGTCTCGCAAAGGATGAGAATATTGACAAGAGATCGAGGTCTACTTATACTTAGCTCCATGAGTATAAGTTCTTAGTCACATGGATAGTACAAGACATGAAACACAAGGTTGGGTTATTCTACTTCTACATCAAAAATATTATATTAATTGTTCTTCAAGATCATTACACAGAGCCTACTTTTGGAGAATCTTCAACATTGCATTCATTGTTTACTTTCCTGTTGATGTGACAAAAAGGGGAAGAAATACATGCTACACTTGAGGGGAAGCAATTTGAAGATCATGTACAACTTACAAGAGATACACATAGAGTTTTGCCACTATCAACTAGGGGAAGATTGTTGGGTCAAAAAGTTGATGTGGCAGAAACTCAAAAACGAAGAAAACATGAAGAAATTGTCCAAGCGTTGTCAAGAGTTAATCAAGCGTTGATAAGAGCAAATTAGGCGTTGATAGCTCAAGAGTTGTCATGTACAATGTAAGCATTGTTACATGCAATTCAAGCATTGACAAAACATAGACAAAGAAGCTTATGGAAGCTTCTATTTAGATAAACATGCAAAAGATTTTCTGCATAAGTTTATTTAAATAGAAGATTTACTTGTTTATTCATCATTATCTCTTGTAAACCCTAATCCTTACACTATAAAAGGAACCAAGGGTCATAGGTTTTATTCATTCAATTCATTCACAATGTAAACCTAAACGTGTGTGTCGACTAGACGTGGGATTCAATGTATACACGTCTAGTGATTGTTCGTTATTAATATAATGAGCAATCCCTATTGTTTTAATTCATGTTATTGTGCCTAAACACCTTTTTAATGTGTTATGTTCTTATTCCGCTTTAATTGTATAATCATATGAACGTGATGCATTCCTAGTAGCTTAAAAGATCCGGAAACCAAGGTTTCCACAAAAATCATCAAGTTTTTCTTTGATTTAACAAAATCTAAATTTAGACCCTATCTTAGAATTGAATGGTGATTATGTTGATACAAAAATCTTCCACATGCATCAAGATTTTATATTCCTATGATTTTTATGGTGGGGATGAGTCTTGATCATCATGCATGTGATGATCATGGCTAGATCATCTTGTTTTCATTCTAAAAATGTTATTTTGATCTTTGATTTTTGTTAAAATTTTACATGCAAGTGTTTTTAGGAGTGTTTGGTAGATGAGTATGTTATTTGAGTCATTCTATTGGTATGGAAATAATTGGTTTTGGTTGAAAAATTAATTTGTCATGTTTTCCAAAAGTATATTTTGGGACAGCATGTCTTTAGCATATTTTTCGTGGGTTTAAGGTCTGAGAAAGGCTGAGAATATTTGATTTTATTGTGGAGTTTTCTGAGACGCTCGTTTTGATATAAGATAGAGCTTCTAATTCTTTATGAGTCAAACGTTCTGCAAGTTTTAGTATTCGTGTACCGGGAGACGCAAGTCGGCACAATCCGAAATTGTGGCTGATTTTGGGTCGACTCTCGGGGACTATAGGCTTGGTTAGATAAATGTAACTACTGATTTCAAAGTTTACAAACTTAGTTTTATGAGTCTCGTAGTGATTTCAAAAGACGGATTGTCGAATTAGTTTTTTTAAAGTGGTCCAAACGGTTTTATAAAACAAGTATACAAATCTGTCCCAAACTTTAGGGTCGAGTAAAGTGTCGAGCTGATGGATTTTAAAGTGTAAACCTTGGCTCAAATTTTGGCAGGGTCTTATACAGGTTATAAGTGACCTTGACACCAATTTTCATCTAAAACGAACAAGTCTAGATAGGATAGATCGGTGTGTACATTCGGGGTGTACTTGCTGATTTTAATTTTGGACACTTAGTTCAATGATTGTGTTGCGTGATTTTGAGTATTCACCATCGGATATGGAGACTTACTCAAGTGCTTAGTCATTATATAATTGACTTAGCCACTGGTCCGAGCGATGTATAAAGATAGTTTGACTTGCGTTGACTTGGCGTCTTATGACGGGTCGACTTCAAGTGTACAAGTGTTTAAATGAGTAATGTTTGATAAATGGATTCATTTGGTTCGTGTCAATGGTTTTGGAACATGAATACTTTGAAAACATTTGAGTCATATTATTTATGGTATATATATATCAATATTGAGTTCGAGTCTTAACACGCGTCTTATTTTGATAGGTTGCAGTTTTCGTATTTCCCTGGGCATCCATATCGTCGGTGATCGTCTCACTACCATTGTTTCTACTCATTTGCTGAGTACCGTGATCGGCTTACCTCATGGCTAAGGTGAGTTCATATCCTCTTTTTACTTATACATGGTTTCTAAACACGGGGTGAGATTTTACATGGTTGAACACAATCATTTAAAAATTGTATGCTATCCAGAACTTGTATGCTGTCCAGAACATGTATAATTTTCAGATTTTTGATATTATTTGATTTTTAGACGTTAGCCTTGAGTTTCATCTCTCCGATCATGAACCGTTAATTGTCCTGGTGCATTGAGCGAAGCGCGAATGTTGTGGGTGGATCCATCGGGATTGACTATCCCCGTCCCGATTACCTTGACGCACTAATATTTGTTTATACCTGAGTATTTAGGCTGAATACTTACGTAAGTTAAGCTTCGGTTCATGAAACTAAACATCAATAATAATCATAACGTTTCGGATAATGGTTACTGTACAGAACCATTTTCCCATATTTCTTGTTTACAAATGAATGCTTGTGTTCCACATCCTTATTACTAAACCTATGAATATCACTCAACTTTGTGTTGACGATTTTACATGTTTAATCTCAGGTATTATTACTTAGCTTTGCTTGGATGGGAGCCCGCAGGATATTGTCGCAGCTTGGAGATTTCTGTGATGCTTTTAAAAGACTGTTTTTAGTAAAAATTGTCAGGAGTTTATTCTATCTTTTGGGCAACTTTATGTTATAAATCGAGACGAAATAATAAAATTTTCCGCTTCTAAAACTCTAGGACCTATGTTTAAAAACTCTGACCTTTTATGATGTAACGTACATGTTTTTATTTCGTCAGCTTTGTATGAACTGTAATTTCATTGTTTCTTGTACTATGACATGTTACCCCCTCTTTGCCTAGTTGTTCCATGTCAGATTTTGGGGGTCTCACAGAGTGGTATCAGAGCGGTGGTTATAGGGAACTGAGTCGTTTTACAAAAACTTAGTCTATAACCGAAAGTTCAAATATTTCATGTTTTAAGTGTCAACCACAGAATCTGTCAATGTTATTCGATATCTGGGCAGGTAACTCTATAATCCTTATTATTTACTCTTAATTATCGATTGTAGTATTTCATCTCCTGATTACATGTTGAAATATTACATTACCCTAGTGATGCTAATTACTGTCTTTACAAGGCCTAGTGCTTCATGAAATATCATTGAATGTTACTTGATTACATATGCTCTTACTGTATTTCTGGAATTCTTGTTCTTGTGAACTGATCTGGTTACAATGATTTTATATCGTTATGACGTTACATACTTGTATTCAGAGCGCGTATGCTGCCGACTTTTCATACTCATTTTCTGAGTACTATAGCTATTTCATTTATGCGTGATACGACTGACTTCATATACTCGTTCGTTTTGAATCATCTGTTTTTCTCGACTCGCTGTTACATGTTGTGCATACTCTCGTGATACCATTGTTCGGGATTGAATAAGTGTTGTTCTCGATGAAACTTCTGATTTTCATTTTACTACCGTGCGTGTTGTTTTCATTGTTAAACCTCTTTAACATATCTATTTAGATATGTGGATTTTCTTTCCGACCATTCGTAATTGAACGCCTAGTCTATAGACCATTGTGTAGCTCAGTGTGTCTCCGGGAAAGACTAAAGGACATCGTGTGAGTCACACATCTCGAAGAATTCGTTGAATCAGTACTTGAATAATATCGTGGGTTTTCGTAATCTTGATTTACCGTTACGCCACCGTTCTACACGACACTTGTACATGGATTACATCTTATTTCATTGACCATTCTACGTTTCGACTTCGACTTACAACTTCCGTTGTACCTTGAACACATGATCGTCATTTATTATGTGACGATTGTTTGGAATACGATCCTACTTGTATCCTCCCTTTTTCATTAAACCTCCTCGCCTCAGGAGTGTGACTTGTTAATATTTTGTTTCTTTCTCGGTATGTCTTGTGATTTTGGAAAATCACGCCGTCAGGAGACCTTACCACATTGCATCTTGCATCCGAAGACACGGATGATATGCGTCGTTTTTTATCTTTCAGATTATCGTTGGCATTCTTGAACCATTTCTATACTGTGTTTTCTTTACATGATTAATTGTACAGTTTATTCTCTTTCGTCTTTATGGAATCCACAAGTCTTGTGTGTACATTAATTCTGAGTTATTATGAGAATTAGATATAATTCTAAACTGTGTTGAAAAATATACTTTGTATATAAACTTTACAGGAAATTTAACAGTATCGAGAAAATATTTTATAACCTTAGACATAAAAATATATTTTTACCTGCTGAGATGTTCGTTTAGGACATAATATTTTACCAGTAAATCTTAAAAATGAGTAAATTACGCTCATTTGGGATTGTAAAATTTAAGAAATTAATTCTACATTTTTTTAAAATATCATTTTGTTGATAGATTTAATGCAAATGCATTTTCGTCTATTTAGGATCCGTTTCAAGTCTCGAGTAAAACTAGAAAGTTGTTCAAAACGTCGTTTTACATCGAATTGCATTAGACTTCGAGTCTTAGAATATCATTTGGTGAATCAATTGGTTTGGTCAAACCCAAAAGGTCATAGTTGACTAAAAGTCAAAGCTGGTAGAAATTTTGAAATAGGTTTTTATTAGCGTTTTTAGTTCGTTTGAGCTCGTAAAACTTTAACTAGTGATATTTTCCAAACTAAAAACAATGATTGCGTTTGAACAAGTATAAAATAGTAACTTTGAGTCCGGTAATACATATACATAGATCTTGAACTTTTGAAATTCGGTAACTTCCTAATATAGAAACTTTTCGGAGTGATTGTACTATTTGTTAACTGATATCCTACTTTCTTGAAAGTATATTATTGTCAAACTAATCACGATGTGAACACATACGGATTCCTTATTCTTTTCTTTATTTATGACTTATTTGTCATTCTATATTTTTTTCTTTCTTTGCTTCTATCGTACCATTGATTTGGGCCGAGGTTTGAAGATCTTGCTTTCATATCGTTCGTATCATTTTGGCACGTGTCTCCTGACGATTCATGCCAAACCTCTAAAAACTTTATCACCTTATAACCATTTCATTGACTGTCTTGAACTACCATTTGTTACCCTCATGTAACCCACTCGCTATTTATAAGTTACCATATAAGCTCAATCTGGTATTGTTTGCGAAACATTTTACAAAAGTGCCACTTGGACTTTACAAAATACTTGAAGGTTATCTTATAAAATAAATTTATATTAATTTTACAATGTATTTTCACAAATTGTTCTAATACGGTCTTATAAAGAACCCTTGTAACTATACAAATTGTTGATTTAAACAGTTAGCCAGTAACTTTTAGGCGAAAAGTTTCATATGTTATTTTGATTCCTATTTTTACAAATGCTATTATATACATATTTTAAATCATATGATATGTAATATTGGTTTGACGAAGCTGAGCATCGCATTGCTAGTCCTAAATTATGCATGGCCTGATCACCTATGCCTAATTTAGAAGGAGCCATGCAAGGCCAAATAGTAGTCGCCCTAAATATTTGACCAACAATCAACTTTTTAATTATGTTCCTTAAAAAGTTAGATAAAATAAAAGTTTTGAAAACTTTTACATCTTATGCGAGTAGCAACAATTCACGACATACACATATGAACCCTTATCTTTTCTTAACCAAAGTACATGTCTCAAACACAGATTTCCTTACTCAGCGATCTTTGCTTTACTTGTTACCTCATCATCCTCATGATACAATTTTCGTCACCTTTTTGCCTAAATTGTTACCATTGATACCAGACTTGAAAGCTTCAACGTTATTATGCTTCTACATCGATCAACCTTCTTTATCTATTTTGGTAGACCTTCGAAACGCCTCTGGACGCATATAATGATTTACGATTGGACGTGAACGATAATTCCGTGTAATTGTCATGATATGTGTTAAGACACTATCGCCTTGAAAATCCATTCGTGTGAACAACGTATTGATTTCGCCTTTTAATACTAATGTTGTTCATTTACTGGAATTCCTCTCAAGTATCTTCTTATAAATTTTCTTTGATTCGAAAATTTGTTGTGTGACTTTTCTCTTTAGATCGTGTATCGATCACCGAGAACTTAATAAGCCGTTATTGGTGACGCCAACCGCACTCGTGAATTAATTTTGCTGAATCCTTTGTTTCTTATTATTTTTATCATCGACGCGTCTATTCTATCACGTTTGTTAAGAATTAATACGACTTTCGTTTTATTCCCTTGTGTTATTGCTCACATACAAATTGTTGACCTTTATATGATTCATATTCGTTGTTGTCTTGTCACCTTTTGAAAACCAGAAAATGTTACGTGTTTATCATTTGATACTTTAGACACTTTCTTGGATTTCTAAAAATTATTATTAATTTTTAAGAACGTTTTATACATTTTATCAAATGTTTAAATTACCAAAATTTCTATTTCAAGTTAAGTACCGGATCGATACACCCCCTTTGGTAAATTTATAACTAGTATTTAAAAAGGATATCAAGCTGTATCTTCTAAAGTATTTGATTATAACGTACTTTACTGTCAACCTAATTAAATTATTAAATTAAATTATAATTTCTAAACAATGTTTCTAAACAACTTGGAAAATCTGATTTTCTCTAATGGTAACGATAAACCTGAGTTTTTAACGATAATTTCATGTAGTCACCCAAAAGTTCTTAAGCCGATCAGGATAACTATTTTGAAATGTTGTACTTTTATTTTGAAAATCCTGATCGAAGGAAAAG
Source organism: Glebionis coronaria (assembly GCA_025667525.1). NCBI lineage: Eukaryota > Viridiplantae > Streptophyta > Magnoliopsida > Asterales > Asteraceae > Glebionis > Glebionis coronaria. Next base: position 542,255,123 of record CM046882.1, read on the forward strand.
ATATAGCAACATCATGCTCACTAAATACAGATAGTTTGATTTTCAATCACTACACCTTGTAAAATTTTCTTTTAATCAAGAAAATATATAAACTGAGTTTTAAAGTAATACCATAATCCTAGACAACTGATTGTGACAACTTGTACTTTAAATGATCATATGTTATTCATTTTTTCCCATTCTATTTCGCTTGTGGCAAGATTTTTACATTTTAAGATTGTGACGTTTTACAGTTGCACGACTTGCGACCCCTTGTTGATTTACAATATTGGTTCATTTTATCGCACTTTGCCTGTTTAAGCGATTCTTGTGTTCATTCTTGTTAGTTTATCGCACGTATTTCCAACAATTCTATCTCTTGATGTATCTCCATAATGAAAGATCGTTATTCTAATCCAAGACTGAAAAGTTATACGAAAAGGAGTTAAGAAACTGAAGCATAGTGAATTCTAACCGTTAAGATTCATCGTGGTACGTAAATTACCTGAGAAGCAATGAATTTTGTTCTACACTTTGTACCTCCTCTTGTTTGCATCTTCCACTGTTTTCAGGAGAGCTCTGGGGACCAGATTTCCTTTAGGGGGAAGACTGTGAGAACCCGTACTTTCCCAACATTATTTTATTCTTTTATTCGTGCTTCTTGAATTTTCCAACGTATTTTGTTTTCTTGTATTGTTATATGTAAATCCCGAGATTCTTAAATTTTAATAAATTATACTTTTAAGTATTTTCTGTTCATTGACAGTACTTTATATGGAATTATAAATTTTTTATTTTGTTTTTCCATATTTAAATTAAATCAATGTTTTTGATTTAAAATAACCCGCGTGCGTTTTACAACGAGTTTATTCAAATCAATGTACAACGAGAATTCCTAGTGATTGCGATACCGACGGATGCCCAAAATTTTACATTTTATTATCGATTGTTTCGATAATTAATATTTTCGACGATTTCGTTTTAATTTCGTATTAAGTCGTGTCGGGAAATCATATAATCATTTTTATGATGCATTGTAACTTTTGAAAAGTATTTTTACCAAACCCGAGCCCCGTAATAATTTCCAATATTTACTAATAGCCATTTTCTACCCTTTAAAACTATTAATTGTTTTTAACTCCACAAGTTTCAAACTTGGCAAGATTTCCCCCTCCACCCAACACCATATAAATTCATTTTTTAACACCAAAACACACACACAACACATTTACAATAAAAAATCTCCATCTCCTCTCTTTTTCTCTTTATATCCGCCACCCTAAACCACCATAAACCCCTCAAAATCATCAAGTTTTTCTTTGATTCAACAAAATCTAAATTTAGACCCTATCTTAGACTTGAATGGTGATTATGTTGATACAAAAATCTTCCACATGCATCAAGATTTTATGTTCCTATGATTTTTATGGTGGGGATAAGTCTTGATCATCATGCATGTGATGATCATGGCTAGATCATCTTGTTTTCATTCTAAAAAGGTTATTTTGATCTTTGATTTTTGTTAAAATTTTACATGCAAGTGTTTTTAGGAGTGTTTGGTAGATGGGTATGTTATTTGAGTCATTCTATTGGTATGAGAATGATTGGTTTTGGTTGAAAAATTGATTTGTCATGTTTTCTAAAAGTATATTTTGGGACAGCAGGTCTTTAGCAGATTTTTCGTGTGTTTAAGATGTGAGAAAGGCTGAGATTACTTGATTTTATTGTAGAGTTTTCCGAGACGTTCGTTTTGGTATAAGATAGAGCTTCTATTTCTTTACGAGTCAAAAGTTATGCTAGTTTTAGTATTCGTGTACCGGGAGACGCAAGTCGGCACAATCCGAAATTGTGGCTGATTTTGGGTCGACTCTCGGGGACTTTAGGCTTGGTTAGATAAATGTAACTACTGATTTTAAAAGTTTACAAACTTAGTTTGATGAGTCTAGTAGTGATTTGAAAAGACGGATTATCGAATTAGTATTTTTAAAGTAGTCCAAACGGTTTTATAAAACAAGTATACAAACCTGTCCCAAAATTTGGGGTCGAGTAAAGTGTCGAGCTGATGGATTTTAAAGTATAAACGTTGGCTCAAATTTTGGCAGGGTCTTATACAGGTTATAAGTGACCTTGACATCAATTTTCATCTAAAACGGACAAGTCTAGATAGGATAGATTGGTGTGTACATTCGGAGTGTATTTGCTGATTTTAATTTTGGACACTTAGTTCAATGCTTGTGTTGCGTGAGTTTGAGTATTCACCATCGGATATAGAGACTTACTCAAGTGCTTAGTCATTATATAAATGACTTAGCTACTGGTCCGAGCGATGTATAAAGATAGTTTGACTTACGTTGACTTGGCGTCTTATGACGGGTCGACTTCAAGTGTACAAGTGTTTAAACGAGTAACGTTGGATAAATGGATTCATTTGGTTCGTGTCAATGGTTTTGGAACATGAATACTTTGAAAACAGTTGAGTCATATTATATTTGGTATATATATATCAATATTAAGTTCGAGTCTTAACGCGCGCCTTATTTTGATAGGTTGCGGTTTTCGTGTTTCCCTGGGCATCCATATCGTCGGTGATCGTCTCACTACCATTGTTTCTACTCAGTTGATGAGTATCGTGATTGGCTTACCTCATGGCTAAGGTGAGTTCATAGCCCCTTTTTACTTATACATGGTTTCTAAACACGGGGTGAGATTTTACATGGTTGAACACAATCATTTAAAAACAGTATGCTATCCAGAACTTGTATGCTATCCAGAACATGTATGATTTTCAGATTTTCGATATTATTATTGCTTTTTAGACGTTAGCCTTGAGTTTCATCTCTCCGATCATGAACCATTAATTGTCCTGGTGCATTACGCGAAGCGCGAATGTTGTGGGTAGATCCATCGGGATTGACTATCCCCGTCCCGATTACCTTGATGCACTAATATTTGTTTATACCTGAGTATTTAGGCTGAATACTTACGTAAGTTAAGCTTCGGTTCATGAAACTAAAAAGCAATAATAATCATAACATTTCAGATAATGGTTACTGTACATAACTGTTTTCCCCTATTTCTTGTTTACAAATGAATGCTTGTGTTCCACATCCTTATTACTAAACCTATGAATATCACTCAACTTTGTGTTGACGATTTTACATGTTTAATCTCAAGTATTATTACTTAGCTTTGCTTTGATGGGAGCCCGCAGGATATTGTCGCAGCTTGGAGATTTCTGTGATGCTTTTAAAAGACTGTTTTTAGTAAAAACTGTTAGGAGTTTATTCTATCTTTTGGGCAACTTTATGTTATAAATCGAGACGAAATAATAAAATTTTCCGCTTCTAAAACTCTGGGACCCATGTTTAAAAACTCTGACCTTTTATGATGTAACGTACATGTTTTTATTTCGTCAGCTTTGTATGAACTGTAATTTTATTGTTTCTTGTACTATGACGTGTTACCCCCTCGTTGCCTAGTTGTTCCATGTCAGATTTTTGGGGTCTCACATTTTACAAGGTGTAGTGGTTTAAAATCAAACTATCTGTATTTAGTGAGCATGATGTTGCTATATCTTTTCCTTGATCAGGATTTTCAAAATAAAAGTACAACAGTTCAAAATAGTTATCCTGATCGGCTTAAGAACTTTTGGGTGACTACATGAAATTATCGTTAAAAACTCAGGTTTATTGTTACCATTAGAGAAAATCAGATTTTCCAAGTTATTTAGAAGCATTGTTTAGAAATTATAATTTAATTTAATAATTTCATTAGGTTGACAATAAAGTATGATATAATCAAATACTTTAAAAGATACAACTTGATATCCCCTGAAACACTAGATAAATTTCCCAAAGATGATATATATATCTGGTATTTAACTTGAAACAGTTATTTTGGTAATTTAAACATTTAATAAAATGTAATAAAGGTTCTTAAAAATTAATAATAATTTTTTTTTTTAGAAATTCAAGAAAGTGTTTAAGGTATCAAATGATAAACACGTAACATTTTATGGTTTTTCAAAAGGTGACAAGACATCAACGAATATGAATCATATAAAGGTTACAATCTGTATGCGAGCAATAACACAAGGGAATAGAACAAAATCGTATCAATTCCTAACCATCATGATTGAATAGACGCGTCGATAATAATAAAGATAATAAGAAACAAGGATTATAGTAAGTCATCACTTCTTGAGTGCAGTTGGTGACACCAATAACGGCTTATTAAATTCTCACTGGTCGATACACGATCGAATGAGAAAATCCACACAATGAATTTTCGAATCAAAGAAAATTCTTAAGAAGTCACTTGAGAGAAGTTCTAGTAAGATGAACAACATTCGCAATGAGAGGCAAAATCAACACATGGTTCACACGAACGAATTTTCAAGACGATAGTGTCTTAACACATATCCTGACAATTACACGGAATTATCGATCACGTCCAATCGTAATTCATTATATGCGTCCAGAGGCGTTTCGAAGGTCTACCGAATTAGATAAAGAAGGTTGATCGATGTAGAAGCATATCAACGTTGAAACTTTCAAGTCTGGTATTAGAGGAAAGAAATTAGACAAATGGTAACGAAAATTATATCATGAGGATGATGAGGTAACACGTAAAGCAATGATCGTTGAGTAAAGAAATATGTGCTGAATACATGTACTTTGTTCAAGAAATGATAAGGGTTCATATGTGTAAGTCGCGAACTGTTGCTACTCACATAAGATGTAAAAGTTTTCAAAACTTTTATTTTATCTAACTTTTTAAGGAACATAATTAAAAAGTTGATTGTTGGTCAAATATTTAAGGCGACTACTATTTGGCCTTGCATGGCTCCTTCTAAATTAAGCATAGGTGATCAGGCCATGCATAATTTGGGACTAGCAATGCGATGCTCATCTTCGTCAAATCAGTATTACATATCATATGGTTTAAAATATGTATATAATGTCATTTGTAAAAACATGAATCAAAATAACATATGAAACTTTTCGCCACTAAGTTACTGGCTAGATATTTAATTCAACAATTTATTTTGTTACAAGGGTTCTTCATAAGACCAAAGTAGAATAAATTGTGAAAATACATTGTAAAATTAATATAAGTTAATTCTATAAGATAAACCTTCAAGTAATTTGTAAAGTCCAAGTGGAACATTTTTGTAAAATGATTTGCAAACAATATCTGTTTGAGTGTATATGGAAACTTGTAAAATAGCGAGTGGGTTACATGAGGGTAATAAAGAGTAGTTCAAGACGATCAATAAATGGTTACAAGGTGATAAGGTTTCAAGAGGTTTAGCCGAAATCGTCAAGAGACACGTGCCAAAATGATAAAGAACGTTATGAAAGCAAGATTTTCAACCGCGACCCGGATCAGTGGTACGATAGAAGTAGAGAAAGAAAATAGAATGACAAATAAGTCATAAATAAAAGAAAGGAATAAGGAATCCGTATGTACACATCGTAATTTATTTGACAAGAATACACTTTTAGGAAAGTAGAACATCAGTTTGTCAAATCACTTGGTTCTTAAAAGTTCAAGATTTATGTATGACCGAGCTCAAGTTACTATTTGTAAACGTTTTCAAATGTAATCAATGTTTTTAGTTGTAAAATATCATTAGTTACAGTTTTACGAGTTCAAACGAACTAAAAAACGCCTAAAAACTATATTTCAAAATTTCTATCAGCTTTGACTTTTTAATCAACTTTGACTTTTGGGTTTGACCCGACCAATTGACTCGCTAAATAAGACTCGAAGTCTAATGCAATTCGGTGTAAAACGATGTTTTGAACAACTTTCTAGTTTTACTCGAGACTTGAAACGGATTAAAAATGGACGAAAATGCCCTTGCATTAAATCTGTCAATAAAATTATATTTTAGAACTACGCAAAAATAAGTTCTTAAATTTTACAATCAAATGAGCGTAACTTGCTCGATTTTAAAGTTTACTTGTAAAAATATTATGTCCTAAACGAACATCTCAACATGTAAAAATATTTTTTTATGTCTAAGGTTATAAAAAAATATTTTCTCGACACTGTTAAATTCCTTGTAAAGTTTCTGTACAAAGTATATTTTTTGACACATCTTGAAATTAAATCTAAATTTCATGATAACTCAAAATTAATGTACACACAAAATTAGTGGATTCCATAAAGACGAAAGAGAATAAACTGTAAAATTAATCATGTAAAGAAAACACAGTATAGAAATGGTTCAAGATACCAACGAAAATCTAAGAAATCAACAACGACGCATGACATCCGTTTCTTCGATTGCAAGATGCAGTGCAAGAAGGTCTCATGGTGGCGTGATTTTCCAAAATCACAAGACACGCCGAGAAAGAAATGGAGCATTGACAATTCGCACACCTAGAGCGAGGAGGTTTAATGAAAAAGGGAGGATACAAGTAGGATCGTATTCCAAACAATCGTCACATAATAAATGACGATCATGTGTTCAAGGTATAACGGATGTTGTAAGTCAAAGTCGAAACGTAGAATGGTCAATGAAATAAGATGTAATCCATGTACAAGTGTCGTGTAAAACGGTGACGTAAGGTAAATCAAGATTATGAAAACCCACAATATTATTCAGCACTGATACAACGAATGGTTCGAGATGTGTGACTCACATGGTGTCCTTTTTCGGAGACACATTGAGCTACACAATGGTCTATAAACTAGACATTTAATTACGAATGGTCGGAGAGAAAATCTGCATATCTAAATAGATATTTTAAAGGAAATAAACAATGAAAGCAACATGCACGGTAGTAAGAATGAAAATCAGGAGTTTTATCGAAAACAACACTTATTCAATTCCGAACAATGGTATCTCGAGAGTATGCACAACAGGTAACAGCGAGTCGAGAAAAACAGACGGCTCCAAACGAACGAGCATATGAAGTCAGTCATATCACGCATAAATGAAATAACAATAGTACTAAGAAAAATGAGTATGAAAAGTCAGCAGCATACGCGCTCTGAATACAAGTATGTAACGTCATAACAATATGAAATCATCGTAACAAGATCAGTTCACAAGAACAAGAATTCAAGATATACAGTAAGAGCATATGTAATCAAGTAATAACCAATAATAATTCATGAAGCACAAAGGCTTTGAAAAGACACAGTAATTATCGTCATTAAGGTGATGTAATATTTCAACATGAAATCAAGAGATGAAATACTACAATGAAAATCAAAAGTAATTAATAAGGATTAGAGAGTTACCCGCGTAGATATCGAACAACATTGGCAAATTCTGTGGTTGACACTTAAAACATGAAATATTTGAACTTTTGGTTATAGACCAAGTTTTTGAAAAATTACTTAGTTCCCTATAACCATCGCTCTGATACCAATCAGTGAGACCCCCAAAATCTGAAATGGAACAACTAGGCAACGAGGGGGTAACACGTCATAGTAAAAGAAACAATGAATTACAATTGACACAAAACTGACGTAATAAAAGCATATACATTACATCATAAAAGATCAAAGTTTTACTACAAAGGTCCCAGAGTTTTATAAGCGGAAAAATATATTATTTCATCTTGTTTTATAATATAAAGTTGCCCAAAAGATAGAATAAACTTCTGACAGTTTTTACTAAAATTAATATTTTAAAAGCATCACAAAAATCTCCAAGCTGCGATAATATCCTGCGGGCTCCCATCCAAGCAAAGCTAAGTAATAATACCTGAGATTAAACATGTAAAATCGTCAACATAAAGTTGAGTGATATTCAAGTTTAGTAATAAGGATGTGGAACACAAGCATTCATTTGTAAACAAGATATAGGGGAAATGGTTATGTACAGTAACCATTATCCGAAACGTTATGATTATTATTGTTGTTTAGTTTCATGAACCGAAGCTTAACTACTTAAGTATTCAGCCTAAATACTCAGGTATAAACGAATGTAATGCGTCATGGTTAAACAACCGCATCATTGGGACGGGGATAGTCAATCCCGATGGATCCACCCACAACATTCGCGCAATGCACCAGGACAATTAACGGTTCATGATAGAAGAGATGAAACTCAAGGCTAACGTCTAAAAAGCAATAATAATATCGAAAATCTGAAAATCATACATGTTCTGGATAGCATACAAGTTCTGGATAGCATACAGTTTTTAAATGATTGTGTTCCACCATGTAAAATCTCACCCCGTGTTTAGAAACCATGTATAAGTAAAAAGGGGCTATGAACTCACCTTAGCCACGTGGTAAGTCAATCACGGTACTCAGCAACCGAGTAAAAACAATGGTAGTGAGACGATCACCGACGCTATGGATACCCGGGAAACACGAAAACCGCAACCTATCAAAAATAAGGCGCGAGTAAAGACTCGAACTCAAATATCGATATGTACCAAAATATAATATGACTCAAATGTTTTCAAAGTATTCATGTTTTAAAAACCAGTGACACGAACCAAATGAATTCATACTAACCCATTTATTCCAACACTACACGTTAAAACACTTGTACACTTGAAATTGACCCGTTATACGACGCCAAGTTAACGCACGTCAAACTATTCTTTAACCTTATTCGGACCAGAAGCTAAGTCATTTATATAATGACTAAGCACTTGAGTAAGTCACCATGTCCGATGGTGAATACTCAAACTCACGCAACACAAGCATTGAACTAAGTGTCCAAAATAAAAATCAGCAAGTACACCCCGAATGTACACACAAATCTACCCTAACTAGACTTGTCCGATTTAGATGAAAATTGGTGTCAAGGTCACTTATAACCTGTATAAGACCTCACCAAAGTTTGAGCCAAAGTTCACACTTTAAAATCCATCAGCTCGATACTTTACTCGACTCCAAATTTGGGACAGATTTGTATACTTGCTTTGTAAAACCGTTTGGACCACTTTAAAAGTACTAATTTGACAATCCGTCTTTTGAAACCACTACTAGAATCATCAAACTAAGTTTGTAAACTTTAAAAACCAGTAGTTAAATTTATCTAACCAAGCCTAAACTCCTCGAGAGTCGACCCAAAATCAGCCACAATTTCGGATTTTGCCGATTTGCGTCTCCCGGTACACGAATACTAAAACTAGCATAACTTTTGACTCGTAATGAGTAATAAGCTCTATCTTATACCAAAACGAGCGTCTTGGAAAACTCTATAATAATATCAAATAATCTTAGCCTTTCTTAGACCTTAAACCCACGAAACAATCTGTTATATGCTGCTGTCCTAAAATACCTTTTTAGAAAACAAGTCAAATGAATTTTCCAAGCAAAACCATTCATTCCTATACCTATAGAATCATCTAATATCATACCCATCAACACTTGTATGAAAAATCTAACAAAAATCAAAGATTAAAATAAGACTTTTTATGATCAAAACAAGATAATCTTACCAAAAACAACACATGCAAGATAATTTAAACATAATCCAACAATAAATCACAAAGTTATAAAAACCTTGATGCATGATGAGATGGCATTTATACATGATCTCATCGTTTTTTTCGGGCTTTAAATGCATAAAAATGTCATAAAATACCATATATATGCTTGTGTTTGTTTACTTGTGTATTTTAGGTATGGATATCGTGAAAAAGACAAAAGATCACAAGTACAAGGAAAAACGGACACGAGAAACGAAGCCGTACAAAGAACCGGGCCCTAATCATGGAATTCTCAACAAATACCCTTGAAGACTTGAAGACAAACAAGATTGATCCTCATTTATTGAAGAAATGACACTTAATACCCTTGTATATTAATAATTACAAGTTTGGTCCCTTAAGTTTGTCAAAATTACTCAAAAGGTCCTTCAACTTTGAAGAAATGGCAAGATTAGTCCCTAAACAAATCAAAATTGCCAACAATGGTCCCTCATAAAGATTAAGATGCATTGAAGACCTTTGAAGATCAACATTGTCCAAAATCAGCCCTTGAAATATGAAAAAGTGTCAAAAACAACCCTTGATAACCTTTTTCCAAAAGTTGTGCCAAAACTGCCAAGTGAGGAAAGTTGAAAACAAAGGAAATACGTTTTGTTTACAAAAATAACTTGTTATACAACTTTTCCCAAAACACAAGGACCTAAACTGCCAACTCCAAACTTCAAATTCCTAAAATTGCGCCAAACACTTACTGTTTGGATTTTTACCAGGCAAGAACACGTTTTTACCCAGGATCAAAAATGAGAAAAACAAAGGGGAAATCAAAATTGACTCAACCCACGTGTGATTCACATCACCTCAATCACATCCCACACCTTAAACCTTAAATCCCACTACCAGAATAATTCCCCCATCACCACTCACAATACGACACTTGGCACTTGATCCTTACTTGGCCAAATCAAGGGCTGCAAATCATTACTTTGTCCCTAAGCACTCAACAAACGTCCAGGATTCTCCCAAAACAGCTGGCAACTCACCTAGAAGATTCTGCAAGGGCATTTAGGGAAATTCAGTTCTAGGGTTTGTGAATAGTGTTTAGCCAGGCATTTGCCTATAAAAGGAGACATCAACATGTGAGAGTCCCTTTGTTCCAGTTTTAGGCTATTAATCTTTGTAATTCCTTTTTAAGCTTAATAAAATTTGAATTTCTGAAATTTGAAATCTCTTTTTGATTTTGTTAAAAGTTTGGTGTTTGAGTAGCCGAATTCTGAGTTCCATTTGATTGTTTAGACCTTCCTTAACCTTGTGGTTAAGGCACATCTAGGTTTGAAAGGTTTTCAAGGTTCAAAAACCTTGAAGTCCTTGTTTCTGATTTTGGCTTATTTTTGTGTACTAACCCTTAGCCTTAAGCCTTGAGTTCTTTCAAGCTTGTTAACACCAAGCCTGAGAAGGATTCTAAGCCTTTGGTTGAGTTTGTTTGCTGCTTGTGTTGAAGATATCAAGTCCTTGAGGTTCTACTTTGAACCATCAACCAAGGCACTTTGCATCTCCTTGTTTGAAGTACCTTGGTCTTGTTCTAGTTGTTGAACAAGGTCCAAGGAGCATTGCTGGCCTTCCTAGGATGTTGTGGAAGGCAAGTATAATCTCTTGGTTAAGATTCCCTTAAAAATTTCATGTTTATGGCTGATTTGAATTTGGTGCTTTGATTTTGAGTATTGGTGTTTGTGCTGGTGATTTTTGAGTTTGATTGTGTTAGTTGTTATTGTTTAAGTGTTTTTGATCATTAAAATCAGTAGGTTATTAGTTAAAATCACAAGTTTCTTTGTTAAGTGGTAGATTAAGGAGTGTTGGGTCTACTGCTTGAGTTGGATTTGTGGCTTGTTAAGTGCTTGTGTGTTGTATGCAAGTATTGGTATCTGTTATTTGGGTGCATATGTTCATCTGTTTGCAGGTTTTGTGGGTTTGAACACATTGATTCATAGATTGGCTATAGAATCTTCATAACTTGGTAAAACTGGCTAGGATTTTGAGGACACCTAGATCTAAGCATAGGTTAAGGGTAACAAGTGCTAAATCATAGTTAATCACACCAGGGTAGAAGGATTTGAGGCTTGAAATTAGATCAAGTGTCAAGTATATCAGCAAACTGTTTCTGCATATTGTTCATTGTTCATCAGTAACTTCTAGTGCCTTGATCTTGCTATTTACTTCGATTCAGTGTTTGATTCTTGTTTCTTTGTGTTTATTGTTAGTTTATATAGCTTGTGTATGCATCTGGTTAAGTTTGGTTGGCTTATTTTGCTTAAATCTGCTTATTAAGTGTTTAACTGCTTATTTGCATATCTGGAGCATATCTGTGGACTGTTTGGCTTATTGTGGCTTATTGTGTGGATCATTTTGTGATTTTATTGTTGCTATTGACTCCTTGTGGTTCACTGATCACAAGGGTGCCTTTGTTTCCAATTGAATCAAACCAGAACTCTTAAATAAGCTTGGTCAATTAGTCAAAGCAGTGGGAACTCCTTTCCCCTACTGGTTGCCACTGATAGTGCAATTTTGGTGTCAGCTTATCAATAAGCTATAATAGCTTATTCCAACCAGCAACAACTTTGTTTTTGTAATAGGTGCTCATATTTTGACCCATTTGTTCATACTGGAGCATTTGGGTGGTTGACTTTTAGGTTTGACTAGAAAACCAACTCCTTTGACTTTTACATAAGTTCATTTGAGCTTATTCTGGCTTATTGGTTATGCTTATTGGAATTTTGTTGATTGATATTTCTTATTGAGTCCATTTGAAAGCTTTTGCAAGTTGAATCAGCTTCTAAGGTGCATTATTTCTTAAAAACGACTATTTTGTCGTTTTGTGGATTTTTGCTTTTCTATTTTCTGGCTTATTGAGTGTGCTTATTGGAAATTTCTTTTGAAAGATCTCTTAAGCATCCTAAAAGAGGGTTGTGTGTCAAATTAGAGCTTATGGCATTAGCTTATGGCTTAATGGGCTGAAAAGCCCAATAAGAATAAGCTTTGTGTTCAATAAGTTGTGATAAGCACATTTTCAGCTTTTGGGCCTTTAGACTTTTGTTCTTAGAATTGAATTTTAAGTCAGACAGGGCTTTTCCAAGTCTATTGGGCCAAGTTTGACTTTTTGGGCCCAAAAGCCCATTTGTGTTGACTGTTTTTGGATTTGACCCATTTGAGGGCCCATTAGGGGTATTTTGGTAATTTCACTTTCATTTTCTGATTATTTAGGTTAAAATAAACTAGTTTGCAAGTTTTTAGAATTTTTTATAATTTTTGGATTTTTAATATTATTTTAATATTATTTTATTATTATTTTTGAAATTTCACATTTTCCAACTTTTTACATTTTTCTTAGGTTCAATACATCAAAATAGGAATTTAGCAACTTTTAGAATAATTTTATCACTTTTAGATTAATTTTTATAATTATTTTAAGTTTTAATAGTTTTTAAATCATTTTAAATAGTTTTTATAGTTTTAAAATTTCTAAAAATAGTTTTTAATCTTTTTAGATCATTTAAGAGGTTTATCAATTGAAAAATCTTGATTTGGGCTTTTTGATAATTTATTTGATTTTTAGGGCTTTAATTAGCATTTAAAAATTGAATATTTAATTATTTAAAAGGTTTGAAAAAGTTTTGATCATTGGTAAACTCTTAGTTTATTATTTTTGATTTTTGGTGAATTTTTGGTAATTTTTAGAATTTATTTTTATTTTTGTGATTTTTAAGGTTCTACGTTTTAACTTTCTAATCACTGATTTTGTGTTAGTTTTTATTTTTACGTTTTCGTCAAATTCTTTTCTCATCCCCTTCTAAACCAATCATTAATCACAAACATTTAACAAGTTTTTCACACACATATACCTCCTTGGGAAACGAACTTTCACACCATTAAGGGTCATTAACACTTGATTTTTCCTAAAGTCATTTGTTTGATACTTACCGCTTATACGCCTTTTTCCTAAAAGGTCATATTTTGATACCAATCACTTTGGCACCGCTGCCGGGGAGGTGTGTCGTGATTAATTTGCATTGTTGTTTTTAATATTAACCAAATAGTATTTGTATTAGTAGAACTCTACTAATACGTATTATCGGTTTTCTCGGTTTTTCTTGTACAAATATTATTACTATATTGTATTAAGTATCACAATAAATTTACAATATCTCCAAAAGTGTGAAAACACAACCTTAATTGGGATTTGATCTCCTAATTATTGTATTCGAATCTCAAACAAAAAGAAAAAGGCAAAAATAGATAAATACTTTCGTGAAGCTCGATTTTGAAAAATACAAACTATAAGGTGGGTATAAGGCGGGTATTATAAAATATACCCTAAGGAAAAAGGCTCTTAAGTGCTTCGCGCCGCCTCGTTTCCCCGCTTGCTTGTGAGTATTTTGAGATTTAAGGCTAATCGAGGGTTTTGCCGCCCAAAGTATTATTACGTATAATATATTTGCTTGGTTTCTTTGTGATTAAACCCTCTTGAACAATTTGGTTTTCACCAAAGTTCTAAAGTCATTCGAAGACGTTCACTCCACGTGATCGTTTTCATTCCTTTGAGGCTTCTTTAATCAAGAGTTTGATTCGAGGAGAGATTTTGTAGATTGTTGTCTACGAAGATACACCAAAATCCAAAAAAATTAAATATCATCAAAAACACAAAAAAATTGAAAATTCACAAAACACCCAAAAAGAATCTTCTTTGCTCACCTCCCATTCTTCGTGAAGTTTATGATCACTCGTAATCAAGCAAAACGAGCTCGTAAACGACTTCAAAAGCAAGCCAATCAAGAGACGTTGATTGTTGAAGAACCTCCAATTGTTGAACCTATTGTAGAACAAGAAGTCGTCATGGCTAACCGTACTATGATGGAGTTGCTACAAGCACCCACCGAGGGTTTTGGAGAGGCTATTGTGATTCCCGCCATCCTTGCGGAGAATTTCGAAATTAAGACGGGTTTAATGTCGATGTTGCAAGCAAATAAGTTTAGAGGTCACGAGAAAGACAACCCGCACTACCATATTAGGAATTTTAACCGTCTCACCGCCACTAGCAAATTTAAGGATGTTCCACATGACGCCATTAAGATGATGTTGTTTCCATACTCGTTGGATGGACCCGCAAAAATTTGGCTTGAGAAAGAACCGCCAAATTCGATTTTGACATGGGCCGATCTCGTTTCTAAGTTTGTGAACAAGTTTTTTCCACCATCTAAAACAACACACTTAAAAAATGAGATTTCACGATTTGTGCAAAGAAATAATGAAAGTTTTTCAATGGCATGGGAACGATTTAAAGAAATGTTACATGAATGTCCACACCATGATTTTACGGAATTGCATCAAGTGGATACTTTTTATAATGGGCTTAATTATCATGAACGAGATTATTTGAATGCCGCCGCGGGTGGTAATTTTTTGTGCAAGACGACAAATGAGGCTTTACAAATCATTGAAAATAGATCTAAGGTTTATAACCCTCGTAACACACCGAGTGTTGCCAATATGGGTCCGTCATCTTCGTCACAATCGTCTCGTAGCATTAACGCCTTACATGATGAAGCTAATGAGGAAACGGTTTTTTGATAGATTTGCTAATCTAATGTCCCATTGGAAGGCTCAAGAAGCTTCCAATTCCGCTTCGGTTAAAGCGGTTGCTAAGAGTTGTTTATCTTGTGGAGGAGCTCATGATCTTTCCGAGTGCATTACCGCGGATGGTAACACTTCGAGTGCTTATGTAGCAACGGGAACTTACAACCAAAACGGCCAAGGTTCCCGCCAAAATCAAGCTCCACCAAACCAAAATGTTAACAATTATCGAAACAACAACCAAGGTAATTACCAAGGCAACACACGCAATTACAACAAGGGGAATTATCAAAGTGGGAATGGACAAATTTCTAATCAAAATCAAAACCGTGATTTTCAAAACACTACACAAGGTTTTCAAAATGCTCACACTAAAAATTTGCAAGGAGAATTTTTGGATTATGCAAAAGCAAATGATGCTAAATTTGATAATATGCAACGTGAGATGATTAGCTTAAGATCCGAGTTGAAAAACGAGCTTAAAAATGAACTTGCTAATGAACTTAAAACTCATGAAAACAAAATGGAAGGAAATGTCCAACGTCTTCAACAAAATCAACAAAATATGGAATTAGGACAACATGAGATTAAGTAAGAGTTATTAAAAGCGGATGCTAGGCAATCAAATTTTGAAGACCGAATGGCTAAGATGTTTGAAGCAATCATGTGTAAACCCTCTTCCTCGGGTGGTCTTCCTAGTGATACCATTGCAAACCCGAAAGGAGAAATGAAGGTTATTACTACACGAAGTGGTAAAACTTTCAAGGAACCAATCTCTCGTCCAAGTACTTCTAAGGAGAAGGAAATCGAGAAAGAACCCGAGGTGATGGTCGAAAAGGAGCACATTACAATCCCACGAAGTACCGCTCATACCACACCTACGGTTGAACCAATACCAATTGTGGAACCCGAGTTTCCAAGGCCGTTGCCTAATGACCAACCCACACCACCTTTACCCTACCCTTCGAGACGAAACAAAGAGAAAATGCAAGAACGTAACAAACAACAAATCGAGCTTTTTATAAAAATGTTTCAACAAGTGCATTTTGATGTGAGTTTAGCCGACGCGTTGTTATATATGCCTCGTTTCGCTTCCACTTTTAAAAGTATGATGAGCGATAAGGAAAAGCTTTCAAAGCTTGCTAATTGTTCTTCGGTTTATCTTAACCGCATACCGGAAAAAGTTGGTGACCCCGGAAAATTTCTCATTCCTTGTGACATACAAGAAATGAAAGAATGCCTCGCCTTGGCCGATCTTGGTGCGAGCATTAATTTGATGCCATTTTCCATTTGGAAATCGCTTTCGCTTCCGGCTCTCATTCCTTCGAACATGTCCATCGAGATGGCCGATCATTCTACGATCATGGCATGTGGAGTAGCCGAAGATGTTTTCGTAAAAGTGGGGAAGTTCTACTATCCCGTTGATTTTATAGTAGTTGACATCCCCGCGGATCCTCAAGTTCCTCTAATTTTAGGTCGTTCATTTTAGATACTTCGAGATCGCTTATCGATGTTCATGCAAGAACTATCACTTTGAGATTCAACGAAGAGGAACTTGTTATAAACGCTACTCAAAACTCGAAACCTTCTCATGTTTATGCAATCGCTACCATCAATCACATTGACATCGTTGATGTGGTTTGCAATGAGTTTTCACAAGAAGTGTTAGGTTTTTCCGATAGCTCGTCAAGTGGCAATCCCACTATTTTGGATCTAATTCTTGCTAATTCCACACCAAATCTCACTCCATTCCAAGGAGGCGATTTCACTTCAAATGAAATCGACAATGAAGATGAGGTGTTGATTAGTGATGATACTTCTATTCCACCATTTCTTTCGCAGATGGAAGTTATGAGTGTTGAACCAAGATCTTCAATCGAGGAACCACCTATCCTTGAATTGAAAGATCTTCCTTCTCACCTTGAATACGCATTCTTGGAAGGTGATGACAAGTTGTCGGTTATTATTGCAAAAGGTCTTGCTAATAATGAAAAAACCGAGCTCTTGAAAGTTCTTAAGGCTCATAAAGGGGCAATTGCGTGGAAAATATCCGACATTAAGGGTATTGACCCAAAATTTTGTACTCACAAGATTTTAATGGAGGAGGACTACAAACCTGCAATTCAAAGTCAAAGAAGGGTGAATCCCAAAATTCACGATGTCATTAAAAAGGAGGTCCTTAAACTCCTTGACGCGGGAATGATTTATCCTATATCCGATAGCCCATGGGTTAGCCCAATCCATTGTGTCCCTAAAAAGGGAGGAATGACCGTTGTGCCCAATGAAAACAACGAGTTAATTCCCACTCGTGTTGTGACCGGTTGGAGGGTGTGTATTGACTACCGAAAGTTAAATGACGCCACTCGTAAAGACCACTTTCCTTTGCCCTTCATGGATCAAATGTTGGAGCGACTTGCGGGAAATGAATTCTATTGATTTTTAGACGGTTTTTCCGGTTACTTTCAAATCCCTATCGACCCTCGTGATCAAGAGAAGACTACGTTTACGTGTCCTTATGGAACATTCGCTTATCGTAGGATGCCTTTCGGACTTTGTAATGCACCCGGTACGTTTCAACGGTGTATGATGGCGATTTTTCACGATATGATCGAGAAGTCGATGGAAGTGTTTATGGATGACTTCTCAGTGTTTGGTAATTCGTTCACGTCATGTTTATCTAATCTCGAACATATGTTAAAACGTTGTGAAGAAACCAATCTTGTGCTTAATTGGGAGAAATGTCATTTTATGTGTAAACAAGGAATCGTCTTAGGACATAAGGTGTCGAAGGCGGGGATTGAGGTCGATAAAGCTAAGGTAGACGTCATCGCCAAGTTACCTCATCCCAAAACCGTTAAGGGAGTTAGGAGTTTCCTAGGCCACGCGGGCTTTTATCGTCGTTTCATCAAGGACTTTTCGAAAATCTCTCGTCCTATGACACACCTTCTCGAGAAGGATGCTCCTTTTAACTTCAATGAGGATTGTGTTAAGGCTTTCGAAACTCTCAAAAGGAAACTTACCGAAGCTCCTATTCTTGTTGCTCCTAATTGGGAATTACCCTTTGAAATCATGTGCGATGCAAGTGATTATGCTATAGGGGCCGTCTTAGGGCAACGTTATGACAAGCATTTCCGTCCTATCCACTATGCTAGTAAGACGATGATCGAGGCTCAATTAAAGTACACCACAACGGAAAAGGAATTCCTTGCCGTGGTCTATGCTTTTGAGAAATTCCGACCTTATCTCGTCTTAATTAAAAGCATCAGGTATACCGACCATTCGGCTATCAAGTATCTCTTAGCTAAGCAAGATGCTAAGCCGAGATTGCTTCGTTGGATGCTCCTCCTCCAAGAATTTGATGTTACCGTGCTTGACAAAAAAGGAGCCGAGAATCTAGCGGCCGATCATCTCTCTCGTCTAGAAGATCCTCACAAAGATGTTTTCGAGAACAAGGAAATCACCGAAACATTTCCTCTTGAGACTCTCGGTGTAGGGAATTCTAAAGACACCACCCCATGGTTTGCCGACATTGCAAATTACCATGCGGGGAATTTCATAATCAAGGGTATGACGACACAACAAAAACGAAAATTCTTTCGCGACGTCAAGTTCTATTTTTGGGACGACCCTTATCTCTTTCGGATTTGTGCGGATCAACTTGTTCGACGTTGTGTGTATTGTGCCGAAGCTTCTAATATACTTAGAGCTTGTCACGAGGGACCCACGGGTGGTCACCACGGTGCTAATCTCACGGCTAAGAAAGTGTTCGATGCCGGTTTCTTTTGGCCTTCTATCTATCGTGATGCACACGCACTTGTAAAGTCGTGTGATTCGTGCCAACGTCAAGGAAAATCGTCTCAACGTGATGAAATGCCGCAAAACATAATTCAAGTATGTGAGATTTTTGACATATGGGGAATAGACTTTATGGGGCCGTTCCCATCGTCTCATGGCAACAAATATATCCTCGTCGCGGTAGACTACCTTTCTAAGTGGGTGGAAGCTAAGGCTTTGCCTACTAATGATGCTCGTGTGGTAGTGAAGTTTTTGAAGCAACTATTCTCTCGGTTCGGAACCCCTCGTGCTATTATAAGCGATCGTGGAACCCATTTTTGTAATGACCAATTCGAAAAGGTTCTAAAGAAATATGGAGTTACTCATCGTCTTTCTACGACTTATCACCCGCAAACGAGTGGGCAAGTCGAGGTTTCGAACCGAGCTTTGAAGAGGATTTTAGAAAGGTCAATTGAAGAAAACCGTGCTTCATGGTCCGACAAACTCGATGACGCTTTATGGGCCTTTAGGACCGCTTATAAGACACCTATCGGTTGCACTCCTTATAAGTTAGTCTATGGGAAGAATTGTCATTTGCCCATTGAGTTGGAGCATAAGGCATATTGGGCCCTTAAGCATGCTAATTTTGACTTGAAGACCGCGGGAGATCACCGGAAAATACAATTGAATGAATTGGATGAATTAAGGGATAATGCTTATGAAAATTCATTAATTTTTAAAGAAAAGACTAAAAAGTTTCATGATTCAAAAATTAAAAACCGGGTTTTTAACATTGGTGATCAAGTGTTGCTTTTTAACTCTCGTCTTAAGATATTTTCCGGGAAATTGAAATCTCGTTGGTCGGGTCCGTTCACCATTACACAAGTGTTCCCATATGGGACCATCGAGCTAGCTCAAGATGATGGTCCTAATTTCAAGGTGAATGGACATAGGCTTAAGCACTACTTTGGTGGGGAAATTCCTTCAATGGTTGCCCTCGACCAAGTCACCTTCCCCAATGATAATTAGCATTGAGGGGATCGAGTCGAGCTCATGACTCGGTAATCAAAAACGAGGTGCCTCGTGGGGGAGATCCCATGCTTATCTTTTATGCTCACTATTCACTAATAAGGGGACTTGTACCCTTTAAACTCGTTGTCTCATGGTTGTTTGTGATTGTGTTATCTAGATCATCATCATCATCTACGATTGAAGACTCTCGTGTTCATTTACGTGAGCCTCCATCGTTCGTTTGAAGAAGTTTTTCACGATTCCATGACATATCCTTTATTGTTCTAACAATTATCTTTTAGCATACTTAATAAACGGCTTTAGATATATTGTTGATCACCCTTTCCATGCTAGATCCTAAGCATTCGACTCTTCGTCTCTAGTATGGGGGTGCTCCACCTTTAGACTCGAAACATTAAGGACAATGTTTACTTTTAGTATGGGGGGTGAATAGGTACTTGCTTTGCTACGCCCTCACGCTTTCCAACTTTCAATGTGTTTGTTTTGCTAATAAGGTTAAAAATGGTCAAATTTTAAAAATTTTCTTAGTTTTCATAATTATTTTTAAGACACGAATGTATATTTTCTGATGGGTAGAATAAGAGTTAATTTTTGACTTGATGGGCATTTGGAGCCATTTACATTCCTTAACCCGCTCAATTCAAGTTTTGCTAGACTTTTATATAGGGAGCTTTAAAACGCGAAAGTCTTAATTCATTCGGGTTAAGAACAAGAACTTTTCGCAAGTTCCTATAATTGATTCTAGAAAGTCACTTATCAAGGGAACTATAAAACGCATTCTCTAAACTTGAAAAAGTCAAAGAAAGTGCAAGATCCTATAGGTGGCTTGAAAACCCAAAACTTTGATTTGATATAGTCTTAATGAAAGCTAATCCAAATTTGGCTTAAATTTGACTTGCATGGATAAGTATTCACGAGTCTCTTTAATTAGAGGTCTTTATATAGTGAAGAACGAGAAATGATAGAGTTAGACAAGTGATCATGCTAAACGTAGAACATGAAAATGTTCTTTCAAAAACTCATATGTTTTTAATTGTGGCTTTTTCTTCCCATAAGATCAATGCATTAGGAATAAATCATAATTGCAATAAGTAAGGTCGTACGATTGAAAGGTTACTTAGCCTCTAGCGCAAGA
Source organism: Glebionis coronaria (assembly GCA_025667525.1). Classification (NCBI taxonomy): domain Eukaryota; kingdom Viridiplantae; phylum Streptophyta; class Magnoliopsida; order Asterales; family Asteraceae; genus Glebionis; species Glebionis coronaria. Next base: position 542,276,078 of record CM046882.1, read on the forward strand.
TCGTTTAAAAGTTGCTCGGGGTTGAATAGAGTTCATAACCAAGGCATAACTTATTGAAGCGGGACGCGAAGATTGGCGATTATCCAAAAAGGTCCTAACAAGGTATGAGGAGCTCTATTTTGGCTAAAGATCCAAAGATGATGTGAAGTAACATTATTCCTAAATCAATATGAAGGATCGAGACACACGACGAAAAGCAATTACTCCCCTAAAGATCATGGAGAAAGTCTATCCAAAAAGACCCTAACAAGGTATGAGGATAAATATATCCAAGTCCGAAAAGGAGGCGGATCGTTGTATATCAAAATCCAAAGTAAAGATTGAAGAAAAATGATGAAGTCATGGTCCAGTATGAAGAATTGAAGAAAAATGATGAAGTCATGGTCCAATATGAAGAATCTCTCAAAAACGTCAAGTGAAGAAATATGAAGAGAAGACCATAATTTCAAGAACGTCTTCCCAAGATTTGAAGTATGAAGTACATGCCAAATATCGGTCCGAGAAAGGTCTCAAATCGTGAAACGAGTTATGCCAAGATATGAACTTAAGGAGATACACGAGAAGCCGTTTTAAAAGATTTTGTCCTTCGGCTAACTATTGATCAAATCGTGCTACTTTGCTTTCGGACTAATAACTACTCAAATAAGTCAATATGAATCACTTGTGATCCATGACAAATAGATAAAAAATGCTAGTAACCCATTTCCTTTTATAATAACTAGGATTGCCGGGGAGAAAAAGTATTACACAATTTGGACGTATGAGTAGTGTTAGCATTGTGACTTGTACCAACAATGATCTTGTTTTTGCACTTAGCATGGAATGTATGACAATCAAGGATGACGAAGTTTACTCTAAGAGACATTTACTTGTTTCTATTCTTTGACCCTAAAAGTTACTTTTTGTGATGAAAATCATACATTATGTCTTTACACATCATCGTAGTATGTTGCAAGTCTTTTTACTCTTCAATAAAGGTTAATAAAAATTGAACTTTGGTGATGCTTTGATACTTTATTCTAGCATTGCGTGAGGGCACGACAATGGCTTAGTATGGGGGAGTGATGAGATGGCATTTATACATGATCTCATCGTTCTTTTCGGGCTTTAAATGCATAAAAATGTCATAAAATACCATATATATGCTTGTGTTTGTTTACTTGTGTATTTTAGGTATGGATATCGTGAAAAAGACAAAAGATCACAAGTTACAAGGAAAAACGGACACGAGAAATGAAGCCGTACAAAGAACCGGGCCCTAATCATGGAATTCTCAACAAATACCCTTGAAGACTTGAAGACAAACAAGACTGATCCTCATTTATTGAAGAAATGACACTTAATACCCTTGTATATTAATAATTACAAGTTTGGTCCCTTAAGTTTGTCAAAATTACTCAAAAGGTCCTTCAACTTTGAAGAAATGGCAAGATTAGTCCCTCAACAAATCAAAATTGCCAACAATGGTCCCTCATAAAGATTAAGATGCATTGAAGACCTTTGAAGATCAACATTGTCCAAAATCAACCCTTGAAATATGAAAAAGTGTCAAAAACAACCCTTGATAACCTTTTTCCAAAAGTTGTGCCAAAACTGCCAAGTGAGGAAAGTTGAAAACAAAGGAAATACGTTTTGTTTACAAAAATAACTTGTTATACAACTTTTCCCAAAACACAAGGACCTAAACTGCCAACTCCAAACTTCAAATTCCTAAAATTGCGCCAAACACTTACTGTTTGGATTTTTACCAGGCAAGAACACGTTTTTACCCAGGATCAAAAATGAGAAAAACAAAGGGGAAATCAAATGTGACTCAACCCACGTGTGATTCACATCACCTCAATCACATCCCACACCTTAAACCTTAAATCCCACTACCAGAATAATTCCCCCATCACAACTCACAATACGACACTTGGCACTTGATCCTTACTTGGCCAAATCAAGGGCTGCAAATCATTACTTTGTCCCTAAGCACTCAACAAACGTCCAGGATTCTCCCAAAACAGCTGGCAACTCACCTAGAAGATTCTGCAAGGGCATTTAGGGAAATTCAGTTCTAGGGTTTGTGAATAGTGTTTAGCCAGGCATTTGCCTATAAAAGGAGACCTCAACATGTGAGAGTCCCTTTGTTCCAGTTTTAGGCTATTAATCTTTGTAATTCCTTTTTAAGCTTAATAAAATTTGAATTTCTGAAATTTGAAATCTCTTTTTGATTTTGTTAAAAGTTTGGTGTTTGAGTAGCCGAATTCTGAGTTCCATTTGATTGTTTAGACCTTCCTTAACCTTGTGGTTAAGGCACGTCTAGGTTTGAAAGGTTTTCAAGGTTCAAAAACCTTGAAGTCCTTGTTTCTGATTTTGGCTTATTTTTGTGTACTAACCCTTAGCCTTAAGCCTTGAGTTCTTTCAAGCTTGTTAACACCAAGCCTGAGAAGGATTCTAAGCCTTTGGTTGAGTTTGTTTGCTGCTTGTGTTGAAGATATCAAGTCCTTGAGGTTCTACTTTGAACCATCAACCAAGGCACTTTGCATCTCCTTGTTTGAAGTACCTTGGTCTTGTTCTAGTTGTTGAACAAGGTCCAAGGAGCATTGCTGGCCTTCCTAGGATGTTGTGGAAGGCAGGTATAATCTCTTGGTTAAGATTCCCCTAAAAATTTCATGTTTATGGCTGATTTGAATTTGGTGCTTTTATTTTGAGTATTGGTGTTTGTGCTGGTGATTTTTGAGTTTGATTGTGTTAGTTGCTATTGTTTAAGTGTTTTTGATCATTAAAATCAGTAGGTTATTAGTTAATGTTGGAAACTCACTTTATGTGACGACATTTAAGAATTCCCGTTAGTTATCATAGTCACGCACATTTAGTCTAGACTAGGCCCTTTGTAAAGTGCGTGACTATATATACCCCTCCTTAGCTTCCAAGGAGGGGTGTTGATTGTATTTTTGTTCATTTGAGGAACACACACATTTCACTCTCAACCTCTCTTTCTCTCTCTCTAAGCCAACAATGGCTTCCACCACCACTTACCACCACATTAGACCACCGGATCATATTTAGCTTTTCTACATTTGGCATCAGAGCCACGGTTCCATCCTTGGATCGTGTTTACATTTTCGATTTTGGTGGTCTAATCATTTTTTGTGTCTCGGTTTATATTAATTCTGTCCATTTTGTCAAAAAATTTTATGAGTCACGGTTTCATTATCTTTTTCACTGTCACATGTTTCTCGGTCCAAATTTATATCATTGGTCAAACATGGTCAAATTATCATGGTCAAGTTGCTGGTCAGTCTCATCAGTCACTTTATACTATTTGGTCATCTTTTGTATCTTGGAATATCACCTTAGTCCTCATCTAAGTACTGTTTTTTCTGGTAATTTTTATGAAGCTGATGGTGAAAAACCAAGATTTGCCAGAAAATCTGCCCAGAAATCAGTCCCGAATTTTCAGGAAAAAGGACCCCTTTTGGATTTATCTTCACGGTACAATCGCATGGATTGCGATGGAATGGTGTTTTTCACACATTCCGATGGGTTGGCCATACCCATTGCGATGGGACTCATTCCGATGAGTCACATTGCGATGGGTGGCTGACCTGTCGCAATGGCACAGCCAAGACGTCATGCTGCCCATATGTTATCAACATTGCGATGGATGTTTTGTATTGCGATGGGTCACGGTTTGTGATTGCGATGGAAAACAATCGTTTGACATTGCGATGCAACTGTTTAAAGATTGCGATACAAAGACTTGACAACTTAACTTGTTTAACACTTGACCCGAGACCAAAAACGTAACTTGACCAGGACTGAACCCATCTCAACCGAGTCAACTCGGTCATTACCGAGTTGACTCAGGCCACTCACTGAGTTTGACTCTAATGCCATCCTTATACCGCCTCAACTCCAAAACTAAACCTATCCCATCGACACTTAATCCCATCATCTAGACTCGCTTTAAAAACAGAAAAATTGATCTCAGATTTTAAAAGTTTCGTGTTGTTGCATGTACTGATCTATTAAAGATCTTATCACGAAAATAAGTCATCATCACAGATCCTTGTTTGGTTTTTAACCAATGTTAATATACGAAATTAAAATAAGATTTATAACAAGCTTGTTATAATCTTTATTTTTTTTCGATTAAATCAACAAAACCGACATGCATCTTAATTTTCGAATATAAAGAAGATTAATAACAAGTTTGTTATAATCTGTCTTTTATTCGATTTTATCAAAAACCGGACCTACCTGAGATCGTAATAGATCTTGAAGATTCATTTGGTTGACTGATTCGTGGGTTTTATTATCTACGGGTGTGATGAGGGAGTAGCAGTTTTGATTGTGGAGATGATCTGGTGATGGGGACGGAGAAAACGAGGGAGGTGGAAGATGATCTGGTGAAGGGAGCGGATTTAAGTTAGGTGAGAGAGATTAGGGGGCGGTGTGTTCTATGTGTTTAGGATTCACGTGAATTTAGGGTTGGGTAAGAGTTATTTAACTCACACTCATGGACCGGGTCAAGAAAGAATGGGCTGGGCCTATGAATTATCTTTGGACACTCGATTTTGGTTAAATCTAGACTAAATTAAATTGAGTTGGGCCGTGTATTGAAATGGGCCGTTTGGTTTAAACAAAATATATACAAATTTTTATTTCACAATTAACTATTTTTGAATAAAAGTTTGTGTATATTGTCGGGATTTAACTGTGACATCGGGTCGAGACAAAAAATGTCGAGAAATTGTTAAGGAGTATGGATGCTCAAACAAGCAAATTCCTTTTTTGAATTTGTAGTTTTTTTGTCGCATTTGTGGTTCTTTAGTTCTTTCTTGACACTGATTGGGTGACGAGAAATGTGACGCGACAAAATGCAGTGACAATTGTGACGAGAATTTATTTGAGACGAGACCAAGAAAAATGGGCGATTTTTTAGTGGCTTCAGATTTTGTTTGATCGGGTATTAATTACGTGACGTTGAAGACGGATTTTTCGAAGGCGTGTATTTATTTTATCTTTTACTAGATAACTTGCTCGTGCTTAATCCTAGAATGAAGACTTGGTTATCTGGTTTCCGGGTTCGGGGTGGATGGTTGATGACTCGGATAACTATCACTTAAAGGGGTTACATTGTTGTACTCAGTGTCACGCGCGTAGTCGACGTGGATAATTTCAAGAGGTGTTGTGCTTATAGACTTCTTCAGTGATGCATTGAGTACTTAGAGATTTCTCCACCGTTCTTCATTCAACAATAGTGCAAGCTTAAGTCACAAGATCGAAGGATTTTTATTCAGCTTCACGTTTGACGTATCTGGTTCATTCTTTCAGTGGTCACTTCAAATTGCTTTCATGTGGTATGGTAAAGGTGGCCATGGAGAGTTCATGAGAAGAGATTTTCGATCACCAGCTGATTCTCACAAAATATATAATTCATCTTATTTATTATTCTCACGAGATTTCAGGTTCACGTGCGTACAATTTATTGATGGTTCCGAGTTTCGAAACCATCAAGGGGGAAGAAGCAGACACATTGAACGCACAATGAGTACACGTGATGAACTTCATACCTTCTTTTGATTTGAAGATATTCCGGGATGACATTTGTCATAGCCGCAGAGAAAATCAGTGTTTTAACTCGTGTCGTTATCAATCAATCTCCAAACGGTACACTACTGATTCGAGGTTTAATTGTTTGATTGTTGCAATTAAACATCATCATTATCCTATATGCATTCCCGGGACTTAATTGACTCTGGTGCATCTCCGGAAGAAGACGTGTGCATTTCCGGGACTTAATTGACTCTGGTGTTACGATTTCAACTTCATGAATGGGATAAAGTGTCCACTTCAGTATTTGAGCTTCATAATTGGGATTGATTTACCTTCTTCAACTATGTGGGGGAAGAAGTGTCTTGATTCTTTCTGGTATGCATAACTTGAACTCTCAGGGGGAAGAAAAATTCAGAAGAATTATTCAAGCGTGAGAAGAAAAGTTGTTGATCTACTTGGGGGAAGCTATTTAAAAATGCTTCTACATCAAGTTTACGTGGCATGAATTAGGGGGAAGCTAATTCAGAAGCTTCTCCTTAACCAGAAGTGTATGGGTTACTTAGCTCGTGCCGTTACAGTATTTCTACTACAAGTCACTTTAAAGATGAGTCGTTTTGAAGACGAAGGCCTCAGAAGACTTCATCAGCATTGGATGCTTCATGAAAGCTCTTGTTCTTAATTATTTTGTACTTGATAGGTAGAATATTGTAAGGAATTCTACACGTCGTCCCATGGGGGAAGATTGTTGGAAACTCACTTTATGTGACGACATTTAAGAATTCCCGTTAGTTATCATAGTCACGCACATTTAGTCTAGACTAGGCCCTTTGTAAAGTGCGTGACTATATATACCCCTCCTTAGCTTCCAAGGAGGGGTGTTGATTGTATTTTTGTTCATTTGAGGAACACACACATTTCACTCTCAACCTCTCTTTCTCTCTCTCTAAGCCAACAATGGCTTCCACCACCACTTACCACCACATTAGACCACCGGATCATATTTAGCTTTTCTACAGTTAAAATCACAAGTTTCTTTGTTAAGTGGTAGATTAAGGAGTGTTTGGGTCTACTGCTTGAGTTGGATTTGTGGCTTGTTAAGTGCTTGTGTGTTGTATGCAAGTATTGGTATCTGTTATTTGGGTGCATATGTTCATCTGTTTGCAGGTTTTGTGGGTTTGAACACATTGATTCATAGATTGGCTATAGAATCTTCATAACTTGGTAAAATTGGCTAGGATTTTGAGGACACCTAGATCTAAGCATAGGTTAAGGGTAACAAGTGCTAAATCATAGTTAATCACACCAGGGTAGAAGGATTTGAGGCTTGAAATTGGATCAAGTGTCAAGTATATCAGCAAACTGTTTCTTCATATTGTTCATTGTTCATCAGTAACTTCTAGTGCCTTGATCTTGCTATTTACTTTGATTCAGTGTTTGATTCTTGCTGCTTTGTGTTTATTGTTAGTTTATATAGCTTGTGTATGCATCTGGTTAAGTTTGGTTGGCTTATTTTGCTTAAATTTGCTTATTAAGTGTTTAACTGCTTATTTGCATATCTGGAGCATATCTGTGGACTGTTTGGCTTATTGTGGCTTATTGTGTGGATCATTTTGTGATTTTATTGTTGCTATTGACTCCTTGTGGTTCACTGATCACAAGGGTGCCTTTGTTTCCAATTGAATCAAACCAGAACTCTCAAATAAGCTTGGTCAATTAGTCAAAGCAGTGGGAACTCCTTTCCCCTGCTGGTTGCCACTGATAGTGCAATTTTGGTGTCAGCTTATCAATAAGCTATAATAGCTTATTCCAACCAGCAACAACTTTGTTTTTGTAATAGGTGCTCATATTTTGACCCATTTGTTCATACTGGAGCATTTGGGTGGTTGACTTTTAGGTTTGACTAGAAAACCAACTCCTTTGACTTTTACATAAGTTCATTTGAGCTTATTCTGGCTTATTGGTTATGCTTATTGGATTTTTGTTGATTGATATTGCTTATTGAGTCCATTTGAAAGCTTTTGCAAGTTGAATCAGCTTCTGAGGTGCATTATTTCTCAAAAACGACTATTTTGTCGTTTTGTGGATTTTTGCTTTTCTATTTTCTGGCTTATTGAGTGTGCTTATTGGAAATTTCTTTTGACAGATCTCTTAAGCATCCTAAAAGAGGGTTGTGTGTCAAATTAGAGCTTATGGCATTAGCTTATGGCTTAATGGGCTGAAAAGCCCAATAAGAATAAGCTTTGTGTTCAATAAGCTGTGATAAGCATATTTTCAACTTTTGGGCCTTTAGACTTTTGTTCTTAGAATTGAATTTTAAGTCAGACAGGGCTTTTCCAAGTCTATTGGGCCAAGTTTGACTTTTTGGGCCCAAAAGCCCATTTGTGTTGACTGTTTTTGGATTTGACCCATTTGAGGGCCCATTAGGGATATTTTGGTAATTTCACTTTCATTTTCTGATTATTTAGGTTAAAATAAACTAGTTTGCAAGTTTTTAGAATTTTTTATAATTTTTGGATTTTTAATATTATTTTAATATTATTTTATTATTATTTTTGAAATTTCACATTTTCCAACTTTTTACATTTTTCTTAGGTTCAATACATCAAAATAGGAATTTAGCAACTTTTAGAATAATTTTATCACTTTTAGATTAATTTTTATAATTATTTTAAGTTTTAATAGTTTTTAAATCATTTTAAATAGTTTTTATAGTTTTAAAATTTCTAAAAATAGTTTTTAATCTTTTTAGGTCATTTAAGAGGTTTATCAATTGAAAAATCTTTATTTGGGCTTTTTGATAATTTATTTGATTTTTAGGGCTTTAATTAGCATTTAAAAATTGAATATTTAATTATTTAAAAGGTTTGAAAAAGTTTTGATCATTGGTAAACTCTTAGTTTATTATTTTTGATTTTTGGTGAATTTTTGGTAATTTTTAGAATTTATTTTTATTTTTGTGATTTTTAAGGTTCTACGTTTTAACTTTCTAATAGTGATTTTGTGTTAGTTTTTATTTTTACGTTTTCGTCAAATTCTTTTCTCATCCCCTTTTAAACCAATCATTAATCACAAACATTTAACAAGTTTTTCACACACATATACCTCCTTGGGAAACGAACTTTCACACCATTAAGGGTCATTAACACTTGATTTTTCCTAAAGTCATTTGTTTGATACTTACCGCTTATACGCCTTTTTCCTAAAAGGTCGTATTTTACCACAATCAATGCATGTGGAAGATTTTTGTATAGATAGAATCATCACAAGATTTTAGGAATGGGTCTTATTTTTGTTTTGATTGATTCATGGTAGAAATCAAGATTTTAGGGGTGTTTTGTGGTGATGGTGTGACGGAAAAGGCAAGGAGGAGGGGAGGGTGGTGAATATTTTTTATAAATTGTATGTGTGTGTGAAAGTGGAAGTAAATGTTGGTTTATATATGGCTAGTTAAGTGGAGGGCTAATATTGTCAAGTATAAAACTGTAGGACTTAAAAACAATAAATAGTTTTAAAGGGTAGAAAATGGTTATTGGTAAATATTGTAAATATTTACGGGGCTCGGATTTCGTAAAAATACTTTTCAAAAGTTACATTGCATCATAAAAATGATTATATGATTTCCCGACACGACTTAATACGTAATTAAAACGAAATCGTCGAAAGTATTAATTATCGAAACAATCGATAAATAAACGTAAACTTTTGGGCATCCGTCGGTATCGCGATCACTAGGAATTCTCGTTGTTCATTGATTTGAATAAACTCGTTTGTAAAACGCACACGGGTGATTTTAAATCAAAAACTTTAATTTAAATTAAATATGGAAAAATAAAATAAAAATTTTATAATTCCATACAAGGTATTTATCAGTGATCAGAAAATACTTGAAAAATATAATTTATTAAAATTATCATGATCTCAGGATTTACATATAACAATACAAGAAAACGTAATACGTTGGAAAATTCAAGAAACACGAATAAAAGAATAAAATAATGCTGGGAAAGTACGGGTTCTCACATTTTACATATTTTATATCCATGAATAATTGTTATGTTCTAAAACGTCCGTTGTCGATTAATAATATGGGAATATTATTAAATTAAGACAATTCAAAATAGTGACAGAGTATACTTGAAAATATATTGGTCAATTTTGGATGATATTTGATGGATCAAATATTGGACTTATCCCAATTATATAAATTTACTTTATGGATCTTCGTCTTAAGTAAATCATAAATAGTTATCCTTAGACCTGAGATACCAGGAAACTGAATAGAATGTAGTGCATTTCTATGAGATAACCTAATGCTAAACGTAACTGGTAACCATAAGGGTTATTTTCTGAAGTGTTGCAAAGTTCATAAGTTTCGCTTGTAGTCAAAATGGGATTTGTTTCCTTCAAATTATTTTGAAGTATAAATACAGTTGGGCCCCTCGTGGGAGTAGTAAGATGTTTGTGCGGCCGCACCCGAATTTGTTTTGGTAATCTTTCTATATCCGTAAACGAGAAACAGAATGGTTAATGAAGGAATGACTAAGATCCATATCCTATTAATGTTGTATTTGAAATAAAAGGATAATAATAAATGATGAATCATTTAAAAGGTTTTGCCAGGAGACCTTACTCGAGTTGTACTAGTAACATTGCTAGTGTAACTAGACGCTAGTCAATGTAATCACGATATTCAATTTTGTCCAAGTGGGAGCTGAAAGTTTATGGACATAAAATTAATATTCGTGTGATAGGATCGAACTCGGGATTACGGGATTGCACACAATACGTAAAGGGTTAATTTTATTTATTAAATATATTATATATATATTTATTAATTCAAACCAAACTTAACTAAACAATTGTTAATTAAATTAAGAGTTAATTAAATAACCGTTATGGAATTATAGTAGAAAAAGGAAAACGAAAAAGTTTCGGAAACACCCCTTGGGGGTATAACCGACCGTCGGCCGGGGGGGGGGGGGGGGGGGGGGCAAAGGAAACTTTGTGTTTCCTAATTTGTGTTTTACTTGGAGAACAAGGTTTTGCCAAGCCTATATAAACACATAATCCTTTCATAATTTTTATCCCACTCTCTCCTTTTCTTCTCTTCGATCGCCGGCCAAACAAACACCCTTTAGGGTTTTCTTTGGTTTTCGATTTTGCTTAATATTCCACTAGTGTTGAAGTTCCGGTTAGCAAGTGCTAGACTCACGGTTAGCCTGTTTCATTACGTGTGTACAAGAGCGTAATATAGTTTTACTTTAAACTATATCTTGGTATAATTCTTCACAAACCCTAATTGGTGATTCCTGGGTGTTCTAGTGGATCTACGCTAGGATAAAGGTATGTAACCCTAATCGATTAATTATAATTATGTTATTAATGATCTTGTTAAATCGCTTCTGCTATAACGTGCTTTGATCTTTATTATGATTATATAATTGTTATGAATGTCTTAAACCATCAGTGTCATCGAGAGCCGTTTTAACATGTTATAATTATGGAAATCTAAAGGTTTTTTAACTAATGGTAATTTGAGTTAAAATTACATGTTGTTTTTTAGATTTTAACAAAAATTAAGATTTTGTTTTTTATTGTTTTTTAAAAAATTGTTATTTTGTTGTTATGTGCAACACCTAAAATAGTTTGTGCTATCTTAATTTCTTATGCCGGTTTAGTTGACCTAATTTTTTTTGAGCAACACCTCTTTTAAAATCCTGGGTCCGCCCATGATCACGCCAGATGATCAAACTTTATTTCATGCTTTCTTAGGCTAAGAGGAGTGGATTAAAACCCACGAGCCATCAACGCGCGATTTTCATCCCCTCTTATACCCACTCACGTGCGACGTATTCACTTCACCCAAATTTGTACCCCAAACTCATCTAGCGCCAGTTTATATATGTAGGCTCGGTGTGTTTTATTTTCTAGGGTTAGGTTTATTTTTAGGTGTTTTTGTGAGTTGGATAAGTTTAAATAAATAAAAAAATAGGTATAAAATGTGAGTTTGAGTGAATGTCATTAATCTCATGAATAAGTTATAAAGAGTTTATTTTTTTTATAAAGAGTTTATTAAAAGCTGATGTAGCGCTGACATGAAGATGAGTGGTTTACCCCACTCCCCATAGTGTTAGTTAATAAAAATGCTTAGATAATGTGTTAGCCGTGTAAAAAAAATATAATTCTATGTTTTTAAATTGTTAAAAAGGGAAATAGTTTACTTTTTAGAAGATAGTTGTAGATTTAAGAAACTTGTTTAGGTATAATCGTTTTTAAAAAATAAAATAAAAAAGTGTATAGACAAAGCTATTTTCAACTTTTTTTGTATAATCAGTTTCTTATCATATTTTTAATTTTTTTTTTGTGTTTCCGTGTTTTACTTTTGTTTTTTCTTTATGTTTTTGTAATTTTTTTTACGTTTTTGTCATTTAAATATATTGTTCCTTTTTTAAGTAAATTTAATTTAAATCATTACTAATATGATTTTTATGTGTGAGTCTCTATTTATGTGACTTTGGGCCTTTTCTTCGTTGGTAGGTTCAAGTTGCAGATTTGTGTTATAGATGATAGGGAGTACATTGTAGGGCTGAACGACGGACCAAAACCGGAACGGATCGATCAAAATCGAATTGGATCGAGGGCTGAATTTGTCCAAAACTTCGGATCGAGAATAGATGGAAATGGTCCGGTCTGATCGGGTCGGTTTGGTCTTGTCCGGTCTTCGGTCCGGTCCGGTCCTAATTAGGCTAAATAAACGAACTTTTTGAAAGTTTATGGACATAAAATTAATATTCGTGTGATAGGATCGAACTCGGGATTACGGGATTGCACACAATACGTAAATGGTTAATTTTATTTATTAAATATATTATATATATATTTATTAGGGTAAAAGCTATAAAATACCATCTTACTTATTGATTTGTGCCGACTTTAAACACTTACTAATTAATCTCGTGACTTTACCATTGTACTTTTATATTTGTTCCGACTATACCAATTTAAGCGTAAAATGACTATATTACCCTTGTCTTCTTCAACATAATTACATGTATTGCCACCTGCTTCTAACTCCTCCATTTTTTTAAACCCAAATCCATCATATCATCACATAAAAGCAAGCAAATCCAAGGAATCCATGACCATCGAAATACATCCAAATCAACAACAACAACAGTCAAATATTTTGGAAACCAACAAAAACCATAAAGTCTAGAGATCTAATGTGATGATATAAAAAAACAAATAGTAAAATTACTAAACCTCCTCTGCTTCTTCCCTCCTTAATTGACCATTCATCTTGCGTAAAACCTTCTTTCCAAAGTTCCTCCTCAAGAAAACATCATCATCTTCATCACCAGCGGCTTCTGCGCCTCCTCTTAGTCTTGCTCTGTACACTTGAATCCTGGTCCTTTGGTTCTTGCAAATCTGCGGATGTTTGTTAGTGCCCTTTTTTAATGGGCTCATGGCAATCCTCACAAACAACGATCAAAGGGCTTTCCTCAATAATCATCTTCTTCTCTTCTGCTTCATCACTAATCACAACCTCTTTTTCAAAATCCTTAAATGGATATTCCAAACCATCATGTTTGTCGACTTTGTAACTAATCACAGTACTTTTAGTAAAGATAATAATTGAAATGATAAGAAAAAGATAGAAATTGAAATGATAAGAAAAAGATAATCCAAGCGCTCTAGTTTCATCATAATCACAGTACTTTTAATAAGATAATAATTGAAATGATAAGAAAAAGATAGAAATCAGATTTGGGTAACTATTAATGGAGGGTATTTTGGTCATTTAAAAGGGTAATATAGTCATTTTACGCTTAAATTGGTATAGTCGGAATAAATTTGAAAGTATAATGGTAAAGTCACGAGATTAATTAGTAAGTGTTTAAAGTCGGCACAAATCAATAAGTACGATGGTATTTTGTAGCTTCTACCCTATTTATTAAATCAAACCAAACTTAACTAAACAATGGTTAATTAAATTAAGAGTTAAGTTAAATAACCGTTATGGAATTATAGTAGAAAAAGGAAAGTAGAAAAGTTCTGGAAACACCCCTTGGGGGTATAACCGACCGTCGGCCAAAGCGGGGGGGGGGGGGGGGGGGGGGGGCAAAGGAAACTTTGTGTTTCCTAATTTGTGTTTTACTTGGAGAACAAGGTTTTGCCAATCCTATATAAACACATAATCCCTTCATAGTTTTTATCCCACTCTCTCCTTTTCTTCTCTTTGATCGCCGGCCAAACAAACACCCTTTAGGGTTTTCTTTGGTTTTAGATTTTTCTTAAAATTCCACAAGTGTTGAAGTTCCGGTTTGTAAGTGCTAGACTCACGGTTAGCCCGTTGCATTACGTGTGTACAAGAGCGTAATATAGTTTTGCTTTAAACTATATCTTGGTATAATTCTTCACAAACCCTAATTGGTGATTCGTTGGTGTTCTTGTGGATCTACGCTAGGATAAAGGTATGTAACCCTAATCGATTAATTATAATTGTGTTATTAATGATCTTGTTAAATCGCTTCCGCTATAACGTGCTTTGATCTTTATTATGATTATATAATTGTTATGAATGTCATAGACCATCACTTTTTGGTAAGGCCGATCGGACCGAGGATCGAAATGGTCCAAAATCACGGACCGAGGATCGAACCGAATTTGCTCGGTCTTGTCCGATGATCCAAATGCTCACCCTTAGTATCATCATTTGACAGAGAGATTTCAAAATTATTAAATAAGTCATCCGTGGAGCTGTTGATCGAGATGAGAGCATGATTTTTTATCAACGAACTTTACTTTTTTTATATATTACAAATATGAAAGATAAAATACTTATATAGACATTAAACTTATGAAATATATTTTTAAATTACAAACATTCTAAAAAATGACCCGTGCTAATCGGTTAAAAGTACAATATTACATACACGTCATCATTTTTACTAGTCATTTTAAATTATTTTTATTTTCTATATTCATCTCATTAATTTTTTTCACCCCACTAGTCAACTTTTATCTTTGTGATACCATATAAACACATTCAATATCCACAATTACACGCACTTAGATCATCTACTATGATAGTTTAAACATTTGTTTATAATATTATGATGAGGTCAATACTTTTGAAAATCAAAGTGGAAGCTTATTTCATGCTTACTTGGCATGAAGAGGTCTAATATCTTTGACCTCTTTATAATTTAATGCATTTAAGATATATGTGATGTTTATAAAGTTTAAGAAACTTATCTATAGTGGATATAGGTTTATACAATCAAAAGGTTTAAAAATTAATGATTTTAATGAATTATAAACCTCTGTGTAAAAATTTAACATAGTAGATGCACTTAAATCTAAGATACGCACACACAAGATCCAAATAAAAAACCATTTAAACAAAAGAATCAGTTATAAACTCGTAATCTGACACAAGCCAAAATCTTTCACCTCTTTTCATTTAAAAGTACAATATTTATTTCCTTAAATTTGACACACACAAAAACCTTCATATTTGGCTGGAGATATGAAATTGTGAAGCGAATTTGATCATTTATCCACCAAAAGAAGAATACGATTTCATTAAGATCCGGTTTGATGAATTCGATGTATGCTTTTCTAACCTAAAAATGTAACTAAAGAAGTAAAGATCTTCAATCTTGAAGTGGGTGGATATGTAGAAAACGGGAAAGAAACCATTATGCATAAAACATATAAGTAATTTGGTCGGGTTTTTTGTTGTGTGTCGACGGGTGCGGCTGGTGTGCCGAAATCTGCTGTTGCTACTCCAAAAAGAGACGAGGTTATGTGGAAATGTTGTTAAGTAGATCTTGTTCATTTTAAAAATGTTTGTTAAGTGGAAAGATTTAGAGGTGTATTTGCAAACGAGAAACAACAAGATAGGTGATGTATTGATCTCTCATTTTTATATTTAAGAAAATTATCACTTTTACAGCTTTCTCTTTTTTACTTTTTGTATAAAGACAGTTTTACCCTTAACAAATTAATTTAAAACTTTTTTTAACGTTTGTAATTATAATTCCAACTAAGGGTAATGTAGTAATCTCGATCTAAACTTCTTATATATTTTTAGAAGTAGACAATTAATTTAGGACAATCCGAAAAAAAGTGGACTATAATTTTAGTACGGAGGTAGTATTGTTTAAGTTTATATCCGGTTGATATTGTTCATTTTTTTAATATGGGTGTATCGTGTTCATTTTCATATTCCTTCGATTAATATTGATCTCTCATGTATGTGTGATAAAATTCTGGGCTCAAAACAAGAAATAAGAAGAAGATGGGTGATGTGGAAAAAATATGACATCGATGATCTCTTATGTATATGTGATAAAATTCTGGGCTAAAAAAAGTCAACGCCACATGGTAAAAAAAATAACATAAAATATAATATTTTCACTTTATTAATAATATATAAATGTTTTATCTTTTATAGTTGTAATATCGAAAAGAAAAAAAAAGTTCATTAGCAATTTATTCATTTAACCCTATTTAACCCATAAACAAAACAAAACCATATCAATCAAAGGAAAGGATATTCAGGTACCGACACAAGATATGAAAGATGTTAAGGATAAGGATGGATATTTAAAGAGAGCGTACATTGTTTACTATAATGTATCTGTTTCCTTTTCGCTCTAGATTAGCTCGTACATTGTTTCCTTTCGTACATTGGATATTTAAAGAAGGGTTTTACTAATAACAGCCCTTACGACTGTCGTTAAAAGATATGTTTTTATTACAATTCAATGTAAGAAATGAAATTAACCAATCAGATTCAAATGTTTGTTGTGCATCCTGATTTTTAGGAATTATATCTATGTTTTTCGGCATTAACATCCAATCAGAGTGATTCATATATAACTTCGTAATAAAATTCATTCGTTTAACGACAGCCCTTAGGGCAGTCATTAGCAAAACCCTTTAAAGAAAGTGTATAATGTATATGTTTCCTTTCGTCTATTGTTTCCTAACACGTGCCTCGTCTCATAATCTTTATCGTTTTCTGTTATTTTTGTTATCTAATTTTTATTACTTAATTTTTGCTAATTAATTCTTATTTTGTAATTCAATTAATTTAATGAAAGTGTACATTGTTTCCTATAATGTATCTGTTTCCTTTTCGCTCTAGATTAACTAAGACATGCTATTACATGAAGTCTGATGTTCAATCCCTAGTTAGGAACTTAGGATGGATAAGCCTCACATTCTTCTTATATATGAATGTAAATTTTAAAGCATTATTTGACCTCAGTTTGAAACATACTTAGCACACAAGGTATAGTTTGGTGTTGTAGGATAGTGTTATAAAATAAAAATCGGTGTCACATGTTGGGGTTTACTTCGTGCCAACAGCGTAAAGATAATCAACAGCCTAACTACGTACCAATGAATGGTTACCGGATATCACTTGAAGTCGTGTAATCACTTTTCAAATAAGATTATTCGACCCTATGCCTGGGTTAACACGAATACCTCATTGGGATAAAACCAAGTGTTTGTTCTTGTTTTAGGCACAAATCAAGAACCCTGCGCGTTTATGTGTTTATGTTTCTGTGTTTTTCGTCTGTCTCATCATGCAAGTATGATCACTTTATATAGTGATCCTATTCCTAAGAATGTAACTCATAGTCCAAGGAATAATGAGTATTAATCGGCCTATTAATCTTATTATTTCCCACATGATTACATAGTGGTTACATGACCAGAATAATGGTCATTAAATCAATCTTAAACCCCTTATGAAACAGTCAAAGAGGTTACAAAGATAACCCACCCACTGATGACCTAGCCGCTAACAAGGCAAATCCTAGCCGCTGACAAGGCAAAGCCTAGCCGCTGACATGGCAAAGTCTAGCCGCTGACACAAGCAATTCTAGCCGCTGACACAAGCAAATCTAGCCTCTGACAAGAATCATCAGGAAACAACTATATTGAGTCCAGGGAGGTCAGAGACTTAATGGGTGTACACTCTGTACCTCCAAACCCATTTACAAGTATGACCATATCCTACAATTACACTAAATTTCCAACAATCCTCCCCAATTTAGTACAATTCCTTTTGCATGAAAATCAACTTTAACAAAACCAGTGCATAAATGAAAATGTCCTGAGGATTGAATTTCCATTTTAGTACATCACTTCAAATATTCTAGAATCAGGGTGTCCTAAGAATTGAACCCTTCAACTACTTTGAATACCTGAAGATAAAGTACACACAAGTTTTCAAACATTATAAACGCTCCTGACACCATACAAGCCATGTGTCCATATCTAGTTAATAAATGTTGCAAGAGCCAAAGTCAATGCTCATTGAGGCGGCGAAACCTCAACATTTACATAGGTGGTTCCTCTTTAGTTCATGCTCCTGCTTAAGAACTTTTTTAAAGAAATTAACCATTAAGAAGTTTATAACTTCATCCTCCTTTCAGCAGGTACAAGCACATCCTTGGGATGATATGTAAAACATGCGCTTCAGTCCCCTAAATGTTCAGTTTTCTACATTGAACTCAACTCCCAAGTTTCCTTAGGAGGGAGTTGGGTGTCCTAGCATCCAGTGACTAGTTTTGACTTTAAACCCATCCCTTTAGCATACTTTATAACCAAGTCTCTAGCCAATCCCTTCATCAAGTGATCAGCTAAGTTTTGTTGAGACCTCACAAACTCTATCGAAATCACCCCATTCATGATTAGCTCACGAATCATGCTATGTCTAACACCTAAGTGTCTAGACTTACCATTTTACATTTGGCTATATGCCTTAGCCAATGTAGTTGCACTATCACAACGGATAGATATGGGTGCCATATGTTTGACCCACAATGGAACCTCAAGAAGCAAGTTTCTCAACCATTCAGCCTCTTTACCAGCAACTGCTAGAGCCACAAATTCAGATTCTATTGTTGAACCAGTAATGCAAGTTTGCTTCTTGGATGCCCAAGAAATTGCACCACCTCCAAGAAGGAATACCCAGCCACTTGTGGATGAATTATCCTCGGTATTGTTGATCTAACTTGCATCAGTATAACCTTCCAACACTGAAGGATATCTAGTATAAGAAAGATTATAGTCCATAGTTCCTTTCAAATACTTCAGTACCCTCTGAATAACTTGCCAATGCTGAGTACTAGGATTACTAGTGTACTTAATCAGTTTACCCACTACAAATGCTATGTCAGGCCTTGTACTAGTCATGGCATACATCAAGCAACCAATCACCCTAAAAAACTCAAGCTGGGAGACAGCCTGACCATTCTTAGGCATTAGTTTCTCACTTGTATCCATAGGTGTACTCACTGGAGTACAATCAAAGTATTGAATTTCTTCAGGACCTTCTCAATATAATGAGACTGAGAAATTACAATACCATAACTTTCATGTTTAATCCTTATGCCAACGATAACAGCAGCCTTCCTCATGTCTTTCATAGAGAACCTTGATGACAAAAACTCTTTGGTTAAATTAACCTGAACTTGGTCAGTACCAAATATTAACATGTCATCAACATATAGGCAAATGATGAATCCTTTACCAAATTCATCAAATTTGCTATATACACATTTGTCAGATTGGTTAAGTAAATAACCATTAGACAAAACCACTTCATCAAACTTTTGATGCCATTGCTTAGGTGCCTGCTTCAGTCCATATAAGGACTTAATCAGTTTACACACCTTACCTTCATGACCAGGCATGATGAAACCTTGATGTTGGTTCATATAAACCTCCTCATCCAAATCACCATTCAAGAATGTTGTCTTCACATCCATCTGATGAATAATCAGATTGTGAATACTTTCCAAGGAAATCAACATTATTATGGTACTTATGCGTGCTAGAGGAGCATAAGTATCAAAGTAGTCTATCCCTGAATTTTGTCTAAAGCCTTGAATGACTAACCTTGCCTTGAAATTTTTAATAGTTCCATCTACCTTTATCTTTCTTTTGAAGATCCATTTGCATCCAAGTGGATTACAACCTAGAGGTAGATCAACCAACACCCAAGTGTTGTTGCCCATGATGGGGTCCATCTCATCATTGATTGCTTCTTTTTAGAAAGCAACATCTTGGGACTTCATTGCTTCATCAAATGTTTTGGGATCATCCTCAACATTAAAGCAATAGGAGTATTGATAAGAGACCTCATCCCTTGTCCCTTCAACTAAGTATAGTTGAAACTTAGGCCCAAAATTCTTTGGAGTCCTTTGCCTTGTGCTTCTTCTAGGCTCAGGCTCAGGTTGTTGAACTACAACCTCATCAGTGACCCATTCAAGTTCCACTGAAGCACCAATGTCCTCAGCTCCAGTATGAGTCCTAGGGACTGATGAGAACCTAGTCTCATCAAAGTTAGCATTCCTTGATTCAATGATTGAGTTTATTGAAACTGAATCATTAGGTTCAATAACATAGAACCTATAAGACTTGGAATGCTCAATATATCCAAGAAAGATGAATTCAATGCCTCTTTCACCCAAGGTTTTCACCTTTGGATCAGGGTGTCTTACAACAGCCCTACAACCCCAAACTCTAAGGTAGTTCAAGTTTGGTTTCCTTTTAGTCTAGAGTTCATAAGGGGTAATCCTGTTCCTTTTATTACGAACCCTAATTAATAAATAGCAAGTTGTTAACATAGCTTTTCCCTAAAACCCTTGACTCGGTCCTGAGTAGGACAACATGGAATTAACTATATCTTTTAGTACTCTATTTTTCCTTTCTGATATACCATTTTGTTATGGGGTATAGGGGGCAGTTGTTCTATGGGTTATTCCAACAGACTAAAATTACAAAGCATCCATGTACTCACCTCCCCTATCAGTCCTAAATCTTTTGATTTGGACTCCTTGTTGTAATTCAACTTCAGTCTTAAATATTTTAAATTTATCTAATGCTTCATCTTTAGTATGCAATAAAAAGACATAACAAAACCTTGAAGCATCATCAATAAATGTTAACAAGTATTTCTTATTCCCCAATGAGGGAGTAGCATGCAAATCACATAGATCACTACGGATTAGCTCCAAGACTTTAGTTTTACGTTTTACATCCTGAAATCGTTTCTTAGTAATTTTATTCAGTATGCAAGTCTGACACTTTTTAGTGTCCATGTCAAAACTTGGGATTAACCCATCCTTAGACATATCTTGCATCGTTTTATAGTGGACATGGCCTAGCCTAGCATGCCATAGTGATGAATCATTCAGTTTAGTGGTAGTCATCAGGACAGAATCAACATTCATATTAGAATCAATATTAAGCCTGAACATTTGATTGCTCAAATAACCAAAACCAATAAACACACCATGTTTAGATAAAAAAAATATTAGATTCAGTTAGTTGTTTATAACCACAATTATTCAAAACAGTACTGGAAACCAAGTTCTTCCTAATTTTAGGAACATGCAAACATTAAACAAAGAAACAATCTTTTCAGAACTAAATTTAAGATCTACACAACCACGTCCATACACTAGGGTTGTTGACTCATTTCCCATTTGAAGAATAGATCCACCATTCAGTGACTCATAAGTCTTGAACCAACATCTATCTTTACACACATGAACTATTGCTCCAGAGTCAACCCACGACGCAACATCATCATCCTGCACAATATAAGCTTCAGATACATATGTAAGATAATAAATTTGGAGAGATTCATTAAACATATTTTGACCTTTTGTGCCTGATCCACTAACTTTGTTGCTAGTACCAACACCTTTGCAATCCCTTTTCAAGTATCCAAGTTTCCCACACTTCTAACAAGCCATTGACGACTTCTTATTAGGATTAGCTTTGGTGTTATCTTGATGCTTACATTTTCCCTTGTTGTCATTGTACCTGGTGGAGTTATTTTGCTCCACCATATTGATAACTGATGAACTAGCAACATTGTTGCTCTTTGGCTTGCCATTATCATGCACCCTGATGGATTCCTCAATGCGTAAATGACTGCCCAACTCAACAAGAGTTAACTCCTCCTTCTTATTTCAAGGTGTGCTTGAAATATTTCTAAGAAGGAGGCAGTTTATCAATGACACACGAGACCTGAATGGCCTCGTCCATGTTCATTTTGTGTTGTGTAAATCTACCAAGTATTCCAAGAAGTTCATTGTAATGTTTCATGATTGGTCTTGAATCAGTAATTTTGTAATTTGTGAAATCACTCACAAGGAACTTCTTACTTGAATCCCATAGTTCTTTACAAGATTCAAAATTTTGGTAAATATCAAACAAGGAATCAGACATACCATTGAGAATAATTACACGGCACACATAGTCGTCATTCTCCCGTTTGCTCCTTTTCCTTATCTCCTCCAAGGTAGCATCATCACCACCATCAAGAATGGGAGTGGTCAACACGTACGCTACGTTAATGGTAGAAAGAAGAAAGTGCATCTTGTTTTGCTATATCCTAAAATCAACCCCTTCAAACTTTTCCAGTTTGGAGAAGTTAGCCACCATATGCTTCATTGCAGCCGCCATTGATTATCACAAAAATAATCTTCTTTGATTATTGGGGTTTACTTCGTTCCAACAGGGTAAAGATAATCAACAGCCTAACTACGTACCAATGAATGGTTATCGGATATCACTTGAAGTCGTGTAATCACTTTCCAAAGAAGATTATTCGACCCTATTCCTGGGTTAACACGAATACCTTATTGGGATAAAACCAAGTGTTTTTTCTTGTTTTAGGCACAAATCAAGAACCCTGCGCGTTTATGTGTTTATGTTTTTGTGGTTTTCGTCTATCTCATCATGCAAGTATGATCACTTTATATAATGATCCCATTCCTAAGAATCTAACTCATACTCCAAGGAATAATGAGTATTAATCGGCCTATTAATCTCATTATTTCCCACATGATTACATAGTGGTTACATGACCAGAATAATGGTCATTAAGTAAATCTTAAACCCCTTATGAAACGGTCAAAGAGGTTACAAAGATAACTGATGTGTCGTGGATAGTATATGTGATAATTAATATACGTTAAAGGGTAAATTAGAAAATTACCTTTAGGAAAAAGTAATAGACTAAAATTACCAAAGACAGATTTAATTAAACACGTTGGTGAACCAAGTTCGTTGTACACGAAGATCGAGTGAATTTGAGACGTTTTGTTTCGATTTGGACAATTGATTCGAATTGATTTTTGGTTTTTAAACTAAAATTAATCCTACAAATTAAACTCCTAAAGTGCATGAATCGTTTCCAATTATTTCTAAAAACAATACAATTACTTAAAATTAACAATACTAGAAAATTTAAGCTATTTAAAAATCCTATTCAATAAAATCTTATTTAATTAAAATACTTTTACACTAAAAAATAACTATTTATGAAGCTATTTTATTTAAAATCTAAATTAAATAAAAATCTAATTATTATTTGAAAACTAATTTTTACTTACTAATTTAATTTCTAAAAATTAATAAAACAACTTAAAACTAATATTTTTATTTTAATTTTTTTAATTTTGTTTTTATATATTTATTATTTAAACTAAAACTTTATAAAAGTAATTTAAAATTAAAACTATTTAAATTTAAATGAAATTAAAATTAAGATTAAATATATGTTTAAAACTGACAGCTCTAATACGACTGACTATATTAATAAAATTGACTGTAATTAAACTTAAAAGAGCAGTTAGCTCAGATAGTTGGAGCGTTGGCTATGAATCGTGAGGTCACGAGTTCGATTCCCACGGGGTACATTTTTGTGGTATTTATTTTTTTGGAGTTACTATTAATTTTACACAGCCCAAACAACCAGATTTGAGGCTGCTGGCCAATTAAACTCAGAATATTCACAACAAAAACAAAGCTATAGCAAGTCTAACTACACCAAATCGAATAATTCAAAAACACAGATCAGGCAAGAAAAATGCAAAGCAAACGAGTTAAAGGGTTCAAATTCAGCAAGTAATAACAATAAGACAACTCAATATAAGCAGACTTATCAAGCCCAATAACAGTTGACAACAAATGACATGTTTATAGCTTCAATTCAGCAACTACTAACTAACAGATCCATATCCGAATTAAGCACAAATCAGCAAATAAAAATGATCACAACATCTCAGCAGACTAAGATCAGTTATATGAACATTCAACATTAGTTAAGCAGGTCTAAATTCCTAACAGCTTATACGAGCACACTCACAGTTCAATTTAAATGCTTAATGTCCTAATATATC
The DNA here is from genome assembly GCA_025667525.1 of Glebionis coronaria. NCBI lineage: Eukaryota > Viridiplantae > Streptophyta > Magnoliopsida > Asterales > Asteraceae > Glebionis > Glebionis coronaria. Next base: position 542,299,852 of record CM046882.1, read on the forward strand.
AGCTATCACAATAGTTAACCAAAGATCATGTCCAATATCAAAATACAGTTCAGATAAGCATATCTAAATTCCTAACAGCTTATATGTTGGGAATCTAAACTTGTTAGATTCCCTGATCATTGATTTAAACATAATTAGGCTGTTAGATAGTCCCTTGCCTGTGCCTAGGAGGCAGGCAAGTTTCGCAAGACTCACAGAGATCCAAGTCTCTGTGAGCAACCTCAGAGGAGTCCATGTCAGAGACATTGTCAGGGAAGTCGAATATTACCTAAAGACATACTCATTGGCTATGATGGATAACAGCCAAGATGTATCAGGGACTCTGAGGGGTTGAGAGTTAACAGGGGTGGCAATACCCTGATAACTCTCAGCACACTTTGGACATGCCATTTGTGTGTTCGAGACTATGAAGAATAAGGAAACTGTTTTTGACAACTGTTCCTTAAAGCATAATAGAAGACTACCAAGAATAGAAGGACATCATGTGACTGATGTGGGAACTTGTAAAAGCTTGTGTAGTCGCCATCAAGTACTGTTTAAGTCAAACTCGTAACACTATAAATAGGATGTGTATCCATGCATTAATGTTTAACACTTTGAGATATTAAGAACATTATTGCATATAACTTAGTGAATCAAACAGCTACGACTGTATTCATAAGTTAGGGTATATTGTTGTTCAAAGTGTGCACAACACATTGTCATCAAACTGTGTTATCCATAACACTTGTAATTCTTTATTATACAATAATAAGATTACGTTTGAAAAGTAATACCTTGTGTTGATTAAGTTAAGATTAGGGTTTCTTGCATTGATTAGGGACTTACAATTGGTATCAAAGCGGTGTTTGATATTAAAACCTTCAAGAAACATCGTTCTCAGTTTTATAATCAAGATCCACCATGCCGGAAACTTCTAACCCACCACAATCACCTTCCACAAACCCATCTTCACCAAGACTTAACCCTACTGCCAATGACGATGATCTACCCCAACTTCTTGACTCAAGAGGTGGATCACACGTTACAAGTGTACCAGTCTTTGATGAAGAAGATTTTGCCAGTTGGAAGAGTCAATTTCTTGTATATCTTGATGGGCTTGAACCTTTTCTTTTAGAAATTTTAGAAAATGGTCCATATATTCCCATGGCGCTTACATCCACTGAAGAAAACCCTCTTCCCAAACCTCTCAAACAATGGACTCCAGCTGATAGGAAATTGGCAAACCAAGATAAACGTCTCAAAAGCATCATAATTTCCTGCCTTCGCAAGCATATCATGAAGTCTGTCATTCAGTGTCCCACAGCTAAACAAATGTGGACAGACCTCATTCTTGGCCATGAAGGACCCTCTGAAACAAGAGAGACAAAGATTCAGGCACTCAGACTTCAGTTTAATGCCTTTAAGTCACTTGAAGGTGAAAAGGTTCAGCAAACCTATACTAGGCTGAATATTCTTCTAAATGACCTGGCTATGTATGATGTCTCTATTGGTCAAGCTGAGATCAATGCTACTTTTGTCAACAGCCTTCCAAGAAAGTGGTTGAGCATGAATCAGACTCAGAGAGCTAACAACTCAATCAAAAATGATACCCTTGCTCAGCTCTATGGTAAGTACAATTATGAAGAAGGGCTGATCGATACTATCTACAAATCAGAGACTGAAAGATTTGTAGTCCAAGGAGCATCTTCTAAAGCATTGATCTCTGCAACACATCCTCATGACAGCGATTCTGATATTGAAGAAGATACCCGTAGCAGCCAAGAGTTCTTGTCAGACCTCAATGCAGAGTTCCATGAAAGAGCGTTGCTAGCCAACCAAAGAAGATACTACAAAAGATCTGGAAGAGTAGGATCAGCTAGTAAACCAACTGACAGGTCAAAAGAAACGTGTTTTGCCTGTGGAAAGCTTGGACATTACCAAAAAGACTGTCCTTCTACCAAGACATCCTCACCCTCTTATCCATCATCTTCATCCAAACCCTACAAGTTCAAACAACATAACAACTCATCTCAATCCAATTCTTCAGACACTGAGAAGAAAGATTACAAAAATAAGTACAAGGCACTTAAAGCTGAGTTAGAACAAACGAACTTGAAGATTGAAGCTCTGTCCAAAAAGAAAGGTGGTGAGAAAAAGACAGAGAAAGGGTTGGTTGCTGAAACTTATGATTGGAATGATGAGCCACTGACTTCAGATGAAGAAGACACCACAAGAGTCAGGGCTTTTATGGCGATATCTGAGGATGAACCAGCTGTTGGAAAAGGTGATGCTAGATCAGGACAATGGGTTGACATCACAATGAAAAAGGTACACAGGCTTTTATCCATGTCTGATAGTGATGAACGTAAGCATGTCCTTGATTACACCATTGTTGATTTACACTTTGTTGAGGAACAAAGAAAGAACCTACTTGATAAGTTTCACTCTGTTAAATCTGAAATGATAAATGCTAAGGCTGAATGTGAAACTCTCAGGCGGGTTAATTTAGAGAAAATATCCCTACAAAATGAAGTAGCTAGATTAACCTTGAAAAACATTGCTTTAAATGATCAAGTCTCTGAATTAAACAAGATTATTGAAAAATGGTTGTGTGCTAGGTTTACTATTGATGAATTGCTTAGGGATGAAGTACCTGCTGACTTAAAAAGGGATATATCTGCTAAGAAAAATAAGCTGAGGATTCTCACCAAACCCAAAGACATTGTCTTTAAATCTACAGAGACTATTCATATGTCAGATACCTCTTTGACAAATGACACTGTCTCTGAAGATGTGGCTGAGCTACCACCCTTGCCTAAACTCTCTGGAGTTGAACCCAGCAGTTCTTCTAGATCTGATAAGGATGAACTTAGGACAGATATTGAGAATCCTCCAGCTAAAGTTTTTCATGTGCCTGCTAAACAAACTGGTAAACAAGTAGCTTTTAAGCCTGTTACTACTAAAGCTGTGAATAAGGTTGAACCTACCACTGAAGATCGCCTGTTGTCTCTTATGAAAGAAGTAGAACTCTTGAAACAACACATTAAGCCTTCCGCTGAATGCTCTACTTCTCATGAACCTAAGTCAGTCCTAGGTGAACCCAAAGGGGAAAGGTTAATCAAACCTTATTGCAATGTATGTAAAAATTCTCACCATTCGACCTTAGATCATGACAGACACATGGCAGCTAAAAGAGCTCAGACACCCTCTAGGGACAGACCACAGAGTTCCAAAAGGCAACAGGGAAATTACAAACCTTATCCTCCCTGTAAATTCTGTGGGTTCACAGACCATCACTCAAACGAGTGTGGTGACTTCCCTGGGTGTGATATCTGTGGGAGTTATAACCATGAAACAATGAACTGTCCATCCCAACGCCAAAAGTTTTTCAGGAACACAAGAGTTGCTAATAAGCAATTCAGGGAACCCACTGGAAAGTGGGTTCACCATAGGAACTAATCTGTTTCTATGTATCTGTGCAGAAATATCTCAAGGAATCGGTATGGTATCTAGATAGTGGCTGTTCTAGACACATGACAGGGATTCAACAATACCTGCACAGATACTCAAAGGAGCCAGGTCCTAAAGTGGTGTTTGGAGATAACTCTTCAGGTGACACAGAAGGGATATGGCTTAGTGAACTGCAATGGGATTACATTTACCAGGGTTGCATATGTGAATGGTCTTAAACACAATCTTATTAACATCAGCCAATTATGTGATTCTGACTATAAGGTTTTGTTTACTAAGACTCAGGGAACCATATTCAACAAAAACAATGATGTTGTGCTGGTTGCACCTAGAAGGAGAGATGTTTATGTCATCAACATGGCTGTGTGCTCTGAAGACAGCTCATACTGTTTTCTTGCCAAAGCCTCTGAAAGTGTCAATTGGCTGTGGCACAAAAGACTGTCTCATCTTAACTTCAAGAACATCAATAAGATAGCCACTCAAAACTTGGTTGCTGGTCTACCTTCAGTAATGTTTTCCAAAGACAAAACTTGTTCTGCATGTGTCAAAGGAAAGCATCACAGGTCTTCATTCAAGACTAGGCAATCATTCTCTATTGACAAGTGCTTACATCTCCTTCACATGGATTTATTTGGGCCTGTCAAACCTCAAACCATTAATCACAACAAATACACCTTGGTCATAGTTGATGAATTTTCAAGATACACATGGGTGTTCTTCCTCAGAAGGAAAAGTGATGCAGCTGAAACCATCATGTCCTTCATCAGACAGGTTGAAAATATGAATGATGTTAGAGTCAAAGCTCTAAGAAGTGATAATGGTACTGAATTCAAGAATCATCAACTTGAATCTTTTTGTGATGAAAAAGGGATTTCTTAGAACTTCTCTTCAGCTGGCACCCCTGAACAAAATGGTGTGGCTGAAAGAAGAAACATGACTTTGATTGAAGCAGCAAGAACTATGTTAAATGGTGCAGCCTTACCAAATCAATTTTGGGGAGAAGCTGTTCACACTGCCTGCTACACTCAAAACAGATCAATCATTGTCAAAAGACATGGTAAAACCTCCTATGAAGTCTTCAGAAAAAGATCTCCAGACGTCAGCTATTTTCATGTGTTTGGGTGCCCTGTGTTTATTTATAACTACAGGGATAAACTTGGAAAGTTTGATGAAAAAGCTGATGATGGTTTCTTTTTGGGATACTCTCCAACAGCCAAAGCCTTCAGAGTATTCAACATCAGAAGATAAGAAGTAGAAGAAACATTCCATGTTAGATTCAATGAAGATGATGAAGTCATACAGAGAACAGGAACAGAGGGTGATGAAATAGATTTTAATGAAAATATTTCTTTCCCAAGTGATGAGTTCACAGAACCTAGAACTACCAGTCATCATCACTCCAACACTCTCACTCCTTATGTCCCTGCCTTTGACCCTCTGTCTACTCACAACTTAGAAGTTCCTACCTCTCAGGAACTTGATGAAGAAGAACCTCAAATTTCTGATGGTCCTTCTTATGATATTGATGACTCACCAATTCTTCAACTCCCTGAAGATTCTCCTGCTGATAATGAAATAGCTTCCCTTAATATGGCTGAAGAAGACTCTGACACTGAAGTAGTCTTTGAAGAAAGCCCTCCTAGTCAGCAGGATGAGACTCAAATTATACCAGCTGTGCCCTCAAGTACCCCTGTCCTTGAATCCACAACTCCTCAAAATAAGTGGTCAAGAGATCAACACATTCTTCTTGTCAATATTATTGGAGAACCAAATGCAGGGGTCACAACCAGACAGCGAATCCAAGACTCAGAGTCAGCCTCAGCCAATGAATGTCTATTTGCTGAATTTCTTTCACAAATTGAACCTAAAAGAGTAGCTGAGGCTCTGGTAGAAGAAGGATGGGTAGCTGCTATGCAAGAAGAAATCAATCAGTTCAAAAGGAAGAAAGTATGGACACTAGTGCCAGCTCCACCTGGAAAGAATATCACAGGCACGAGATGGATCTATAGAAATAAGATGGATGAGATTGGGAACATCATCAGGAACAAGGCCAGACTGGTAGCACAGGGGTTCTCTCAGACTGAAGGAACTGATTATGATGAAACTTTTGCACCTGTTGCTAGACTGGAAGCCATCAGAATCTTCCTTGCTTATGTTGCCTATATGAACATCACTGTGTATCAGATGGATGTTAAGAGTGCTTTCCTCAATGGTGATTTGGCTGAGGAAGTGTATGTTGCACAACCTGAAGGATTTGAGAACAGCGAGTTTCCCAACCATGTGTACAGACTTCACAAGGCAATGTATGGTCTGAAACAAGCTCCAAGAGCATGGTGTGAAACTCTTTCAAATTTCTTAACTGAAAATAAATTTGTCAGGGGTTCTATTGATAAAACACTCTTTACCTTCAAGGACAAGAGTGATTTCATCATTGTGCAGATTTATGTGGATGATATCATCTTTGGATCTACAAATGTCAATCTTAGTAAACGTTTTGCTAAATTAATGACCAAGAAATATGAGATGAGTATGATGGGTGAATTAACTTACTTTTTGGCTTTCAAATTAAACAATGTCCTAAGGGAATTTCAATTTTTCAAGAAAAGTATGTTAAGGATTTACTTAAAAAATATGACTTAGCTGATTGTGCATCAGTGAAATGCCCCATGCTTCCACCCAACAACTTGGGCCCTGATGAGTCAGGGGTCTCTGTCAATGAGACTTTATATAGAGGCATGATTGGGTCACTCATGTATCTAACAGCTAGTCGTCCAGATATCCAATTCTCCACATGTCTCTGTGCAAGGTACCAAGCTAACCCAAAAGAATCCCATCTAGTGGCTGTTAAGAGAATTTCCAGGTATCTCAAAGGAACACCATCCCTAGGTCTATGGTATCCAAAGGAATCAGGCTTTGATCTCAAGGCCTATTCAGATTCAGATTATGTTGGATGCTGTATTGACAGGAAAAGCACTTCAGGCAGCTGTCAAATCCTAGGAGGAAAATTGGTTGGATGGAGTGCTAAGAAGCAAAACTCTGTGGCTATGTCTTCAGCTGAAGCAGAATATGTCGCTGCAGCCAGCTGTTGTGCTCAGGTACTCTGGATGAAAAGTCAATTGGCTGATTATGAAATCTTGTATGACAAAGTGCCAATCTTTTGTGACAACACCAGCGCCATTGCCATATCCAACAACCCTGTTCTTCACTCTCGTACCAAACACATTGATATCAGGTATCATTTTATCAGGGATCATATAATGAAGGGAGATATTGAGCTGCATTTTGTTCCCACAGAGCTGCAACTAGCTGATATCTTTACAAAGCCTTTGGCTGAACCTTCGTTCAACAGGCTAGTTGCTGAGCTAGGGATGCTCAGTATCTCAAAGCCTGTGGCTTGATATTAAATGTGTTCATTAAATGATTGATTCTATATTAAATGTTTTTCACATGAAACTAGGTAGTTACTTTCCAAGTAAATGCAAAAAATATTCTCAAATATTTAATCATTTATTTTTCGGATAACGAGGAGACAAACTTTTTGAAAGGTCAAGGGGACCCACTTGAGCAGTCATTTTCGCACCTTGCATTTAATACGGTTGAATAACTGTTCACTTAAGTTTGAATATATATTGTCTCCTTTCTCTTCTCACCCACCACCATTCTAAAATCTACTTCTCTCTCTAAGTTCTTATCTCTCTTAACCATCCGCCATTTTCTTTCACCTTCAACCTCAAATCCATGGCATTTTCAGTTCCCAAAGCTTCAAATGTTAACTTCGAGATCATCGAGAGCATCCTCGCCTCCAACAACGCCATTGGATGGATTAAGGCACCAAACAGCACCTATTCAGATCTGGTAAATTTCATGCAGAATTGTGACCTAAATGAAGCCTTCACCAAATCCCCATCCACCTTTTACCAAGAATACCTTAGGGAATTCTGGTATTCTGCTGAAGTGGTAGAAGACACCATCACATTTAGCCTTTCATGCAATGAACACCCTTTTGCCTTCTCCCTTAAAGACTTTTCAAGTGTGGCCGGATTGAAGCATGGAGATGAATGCCTGAAGGTAGTTGACAAAAAGGCTGTCAAGGAAGCCCTGGCCACACTCAACCCTTGCCATGATGTTAACCCTGCACTTACACCAGCTGAGGTCCTCGCCAAATCCCCTCTGAAGATTAAGTACTTCACTCCTATGTGGCATGTCCTCTTCACCCACATTGTTAAGTCCCTGGGAGGAATGCAGGGATCACAGGATCATATGTCTTTCAACCATCAGGCTATTGCTTATGGATTAATCTGGGGAGCTGATGTTGATGTTGGAAGCATTCTCTTCTCAAACCTGGTAGAACAGCTGAAGGGAAGGAACCAGGTCAGAGAAAAGAATATCTGTTACGTGCGCTTCCTGTCTCTGATCTTTGAAAGCCTGCTGGGAGATAACTACCATAACAAGGCCTTGACTGCTCTTAAGCCCTATCGCATCACAGGCGCCATCTACAAGGAACTAGGAGCTGAAGATGTCCCTGTCACCGCCCATATGCTGAATGTGGCCAACCAAGTACCAAACACTGAGAAGCCCTTGCTCCCTTCCTCTGAGAAGGTGAATACTTCTAGTGTTGCTGGCAAGTCTATGTCTTTGACCTCTGGGCAGCACACTACTAAGTCCAAGGCTTCATCTGACCAACAGCCTAAGAAGAAGAAAATCCCCTCTTCTTCCCACTCCAAAGCTGTTACTAAGGCCAAGGGAAAGAAGACTGACACCTCCTCTGGTCCAGACACTCTTGTGGATTCGGATTCTTTGGCTGACAAACAACAGGCGTCTAGTGTCTCAAAGTCAGCTGAGACGACAGGAAACCAGCCTGATCAAGCTGATATCTCACAGGTAATCAGTGTACATTTTTAGAGGTTCATAAGCAGCCACTCTCATTTGTCTGTAGGAGAGAGTGGTGAAGTTAGGGTAATCCTCGACCCATAGAAGTCTGTCTATACACTTAGAATCCTTTAAGACTTCTGTACACCCTGTCTTTGCACCAGGGAATGATTCATTTGTGTTTATAAAGCACCCCGATGACCCTGCACCCTCTAGACAGTATTCAGGCTAACAACAACCTGAATACACTAATGTCTCAACCTTGATCAGCTGTACTTCACACAGCCTCTTGGTTCCCTCCTTAAAAGAGTCCCAAAGGATTTATCCTTTCAGGGGGAGCTGAATCATCACCCTCAGCTTTCCTAGGGGCAGCGTAACAAGCGACCTACAACCACATATGTTTCACTCTTAAAAGAGTCCCAAAGGTTTTAACCTTTTGGGGGGGCTGAATAATCACACTCAGCTTTCCTAGGGGCATCGACTGGCGATCCATAAACAACATATGTTTCACAATCAAAAGAGTCCCAAAGGTTTTTACCTTTTGGGGGGGCTGAATAATCACACTCAGCTTTCCTAGGGGCAACGAATGGCGATCATTAACCTTATTTTTCACACTTAAAAGAATCCCAAGGATTTATCCTTTGGAGTGGCTGAGTAATCACCCTCAGCCTCTCTGGGACAGCGAAATGGCGACCATTCCCCTTATATTTTTCCCTGTTACTAATTACAACAAATTTGCAGGCTGAAATTGTACAGCCAGTCATCGAGTCTCAGGTACAACAAGAAAAGGAGGCTGATACAATGACTCAGGACAAACCAAATGATGAAGAGCCTGTGTTAAATGCTGATGAAGAAATGCTCTCATTAGAAGATTATGTCTCTGATATTGAGCCCATGCCTAAAGATGAATTCCCTGAAGGAATGTTTGATGAAGAGGATGAAGAAGATGAGGAAGACCAACTGTCTGTCTCTCCTCCTAAAGAAATAGCTGGTGACAAGACTTCTCCTCCCAAGGATGCTGTTGACACTCCCAACTCTGCTACATCCACGACAATAGTTTTCCAATCTCCAGCTTATGATCCAACAACAGAATTTCTCTTATTTGATCATCCTGCCCAGACCAATTTTGACTTATTACCAAGGGGGGATGACTATGCTCAGCAAAGCCTCAATATCAAAAATCTTCAGCCTTTTCATCATCAATCAGATATTGAGCGCTTATCAAGGAAGCTGGATGTGATTAAGTCTGAAATGCACAACTTCACTATGACATTTCCAGGCATCATCAAAAAGGCTGTGACTGAGGCTGTCACTGAGCCAATTCAGGATGGTGCAAGAAGAGGTGTAGCCAGGGACTCGGTCATCTTTCAACAAGAATAAAGGATGCCATTGACTCAGCAGTCCCTGCTATGTTCCATGAACATGAACTCACCATGCACAGGCACTTTAATGCTGTTCGCACCAGGCAATACAACCATGCTAACTTTATTGTCAGGCGTGTTCAGGCAAATACTAATGCAAATGCCAACCTCCTGCTGAAGATTGCCAGGGCTTCAAGAAAAAGACAACGTGCTATGGCTGCCTCTGTGGAGCAGATTGCAAGACGTTTTCAAGCACGTTCATCCAAACATCTGCGAAGTAAGGATAAACGTGAGGGGGAGAAGAATACAACACTCAGCCTTGCATCTGCTGAACAAGGCTCATCATCAGCTAACCCCACCATCACACCTGTTCCTCTCCAAGTCATCACACCTACTATAATACCTGATGATGAGGATAATACTCAGGGGGAGCAACAAACTCAAGATGGAGCTGACTCATTAAAGTCTCTGGTTTTGGTTAACACCAGCAAGCCTGAGGATGATGATGAGCCAGCTGCCAAGAAATTAAAATTCACTGTTAGCTCTCTCCCCAAAGCTATTCAAACTCAGGCTCAGACAGCGTTTATCAAAAGAGCTGATGTTTTGAAAAACATAAGTGTGGAGTCCTCTATCTCGAAGAAAGGAAAAGAGATGGTTTTGGTTGACACATATACCAAACTTAAGAAGATAGCTGCGATGCTAGAGACAGGAGGATCCACCACAGACCTTTCCCAATTCTCAACCTTTACACCTTCCGATGAGATTCCTTTGACACCTGAAGAAATAGAGCAACAGGCTGAAGAATTCAAAAGATTAAATGAACTCAAGACAGCCAAAGAATTAAATGAAGCTACTCTGAGGAAGATGACACCACCTGAAAGGGAAAAACAAAAACAAAGGTTGAGGGAAATGGAAGTAAAACGCGCTGAGGCTTTAAGGAAGGTCAAAGCTGACTATGATGCCTGCGTGAACAACAGATATGCCTCTGGCAAGATAACCAAGTTCAAATACACCATTCATAAATCCACAAACACCCCAAAGATGATCTTATGAAGGGAAAACCAACAGAGAAATATGGATGTGTTTGACAACTTCAGGTTAAAGACACTTGGGTTATCAGAATGGTTCGAACTTGAAGCCTTAGCTGCCAAGAAGTCTGGACAGGCTAATTTTCTTCTGCTTAAAACTCTGAAGGCCAAATTTAACTGGATCAAGGAAACAACAGCCAAACTTAAGATGGATCCCTCACCACAGCTTTTTGAACAAGAACCCCCAAAGACAGGCAACAAAAGGAGAAGGATTTCACAAATTGTTAACGAAACTTTTGTTACTGAAGATGTTCAAGTGGATGGTATGCACAGGGATTTGATCCTCCCAAATGGTATTGTTGGCCCTGTTGATGGTCAAACATACACAGAGCCTGAAAGAGGAATGGCATTCATGAACAAGGCTTGCCAGTATGCTTTTCAAAGGGAAGATGAGCTGTGTTTAGCTTCAACTATTCAGCTACTCTGTCACAAGAAGTGTCTCAAGATCAACACAGAGTATTCCAAGAAGTTTGCAAAGACTTTGCAGGATGAAATTGATAACAGATTAGACTTGGCTGAAGCTGAAGAAAGAATTAAAAATGATGACTATTGAAGATGTTCACAGCCCTTTTTACCTTCATCTTTTATTTTACTTATATAATGCACTTGTAATTTTCTTTAAGTTTTAATAAAATCATGAGGTATGTTTCTTTAGATCTGTTATGTGTAAGAAGAAGCTGTTAAACTCACTTACCTTAACTTAGTTAGATCTAGCATTATTTATGTTTAAATAGGGGGAGATTGTTGGGAATCTAAACTTGTTAGATTCCCTGATCATTGATTTAAACATAATTAGGCTGTTAGATAGTCCCTTGCCTGTGCCTAGGAGGCAGACAAGTTTCACAAGACTCACAGAGATCCAAGTCTCTGTGAGCAACCTCAGAGGAGTCCATGTCAGAGACATTGTCAGGGAAGTCGAAGATTACCTGAAGACATACTCATTGGCTGTGATGGATAACAGCCAAGATGTATCAGGGACTCTGAGGGGTTGAGAGTTAACAGGGGTGGCAATACCCTGATAACTCTCAGCACACTTTGGACATGCCATTTGTGTGTTCGAGACTATGAAGAATAAGGAAACTGTTTTTGACAACTGTTCCTTAAAGCATAATGGAAGACTACCAAGAATAGAAGGACATCATGTGACTGATGTGGGAACTTGTAAAAGCTTGTGTAGTCGCCATCAAGTACTGTTTAAGTCAAACTCGTAACACTATAAATAGGATGTGTATCCATGCATTAATGTTTAACACTTTGAGATATTAAGAACATTATTGCATATAACTTAGTGAATCAAACAGCTACGACTGTATTCATAAGTTAGGGTTTATTGTTGTTCAAAGTGTGCACAACACATTGTCATCAAACTGTGTTATCCATAACACTTGTAATTCTTTATTATACAATAATAAGATTACGTTTGAAAAGTAATACCTTGTGTTGATTAAGTTAAGATTATGGTTTCTTGCATTGATTAGGGACTTACATTATATGAGCACATACACCATACAAATTCGGATAAAAACATTGAAAGATCTACTTGTATGTTTAAACAGCAACCATATCTCTCAAATGAGACCCACATCAACATAAACTTGAATCAATACAATATAAACCAATCAAGCATAGTCTAATCAGCAAGAAATCAAAGCTAATACAACATCCAGCAAACTATCAAATTAAAATATAAACAATAAAAATAAAATAGAATTAGAACCTATTGAAGATATCCGTTGGGTAGAAGGCGAGCCCTGAGCTGCCTTGGAACTAAACAACACCACCATTCATCTTTCCGCATCACCTTCCATCTTACCATTACCATCAAACCTCCATCGGATAACCATAATTTTATAAACTTTCAGTGGGAAAATTATTCACCAATATTTATTTTCAATTAATTGAATAAAACTATTAATTAGTTTCATCAAATAACATTAACCATTATTATATCAAATCAGTTTCAAGTATGAAAATGCAATATTAAATTTAAACAGAAAGTAAACAATGGATAATACTCAAATCACTTTTTTATTAAATACCAAGAAACGCTTACAATACTTTTAAGAAAGAAATTACAAGATTAAACCTAAAACTAATTTAACATAATAACATTGAAAAATAAAATTGGATACTAAAAATACAATAAAGAGGGGGTTATTTATACTCGAACCCGAGGTGTTGGGGGTGAGTTTGTTGGAGACGAGAATCAATCCAAGCCTTCCATTCAACATCTTTTTCTTCTCTCTCTTTCTTGTTTTGATCCAAAGGTGGATATGAGTCCATAGTCACACGGATTGCCAACGTGGCAATCCGCTGTGCTTCTTGTGCTAGTTGAGGCTGATTTGTCTCTCTCTTATTGGTGAAGTGGGGGTGATGCGCTGTTACAGCCAATCACAAGCTGTCACGTCTCTTGCTTCTCCTACTTCAACATCCGAAAAACTTGGGGATTTAATTCCCCGAGCGTGTGAATCAATCGTGTGAATTAAAACCCCCAAAGTTACTTGTGATTTAGGTTAACTAGGGTTAGGATGAACAGTTTGGGTCTGGTTTATTTTGGGTGTGAAGGAGAAATACATAGATTGTAACGAAAATAAAATAATGTATGTGGTGGAAAAGTGAGTAAATGGGATAAACGTTTCGTTTGGTGTGTGTAATAAATGAATAAACTTTTGACCATCGTTTTATTTACTTTCATCAGTCCACAAATCCTTAATGGGCTTGAAAGCCCAAGACTTACTTTACACATCTCATTTGTAAATTAATTTGGGCTCTGAGAAAGTAAAAATTCCATCCGTCCATATTATTGAAGTTATTGGGCCATTTTGGGCTTTTAAGTATCAAGTGACAAAGTTAATTCCAATATTTTTTGGGCCCATTTATCCAAATGTGGGACCCACTTGGCCCAAAATCCTTCATAAATATCAAATCCGCTAAAATCGAGCTCGATATTGGCTTAATTGAACTTTTCTTCAAACTTCGTGTCATTTTCGCTGGTTTTCGTGAACTTGGTACCTACACACATCAAACAACAAAACAAGCATATACAAGGATAATTTCATGCAATTTATGCAATTATTCATTGTTTATTGATACAAATGATATGAGTAATTACACTCATATCAAACTCCCCTTGCTAAGCAATTGTCGTGTCCTCACGCAATGATAAAATAAAACACTAACTACACCTTTATTCAACTTTTCGACTTTTTATTTTGCAAAGACATAATGTATTGCTTTCATTATTTAAAAAATAACTTTTAGGATCATAAAACTTAAATAGATTCATCGTCCCCGACTTTTCACTTTTCCATGCCAAGTGTAAAAACAAGATCATTGTCAATCATAAGCCCCAAAATTAAACAACTCATACAAGTAATTTGTGTTAAACTCAATCTCCTATTATTCCTAATTGTATCTCTAGATTTTATCTGTCAAAGGCTCATTTGACTTTATTTGATATTTATTAGTCCAAAAATGAAGGCAAGAACGGTGTAAGCTCAACACTCAAAACCTAACCTCGACTTCAAAAACCGTTGTCACTAAAGAAAACCCACATCAAGGATAACTTAACACGATTTGAGGGATAAATCCCCGGACCCGAAATTTGGCTAATAGGACTACTTAAAAGCAATAATAAAAGCTCCAAAGTCAATTATGACCTTATTAATGGAGTTAGCAACAATTACATCATAACACCTTGTGGCTCTTTAAGATGCAATTGTGCTCCTTATTTAAAATCCACACCCGAAGGCTCCTTGGACAAAAATAAGGGAATTGACATTCACCATCCCACCTTATGGCTCATGATGATGAAGTAATTTTTATTCAACACGTCCCCTTGCCATACACCCTAAGACTCTAATGACAAGGTTAGTGCTACATGACTCCCACCCGAAGGCTCCTAGAGAACATTTTTTTATTTATTCTTCTTATTAATATGATATGTATAGTAAGCCAAATTTCCGCAATCCCATGATCAAAAGTCCATGACGCTGGCACCCTTAATGTGTTCTCACTTTAATTACAAGGGAAGAAAAAGAAGGAGTTACGAGTTAAGATATCAAGCCTAAACCGCTAAAAACTTCATTTATTAAGCAATTATTATTCAAGCGTGAAAAATAAATACGAGGAGATTAAATCAAACACAAAAATACTTGCACAAAGAAGAGTTAATTTTAGAAACTTATGATTGAACTCTATCATCTCTTGTTCTCCATATTGTAAAATTCCAAAAATGTGAAATCAATGGATACTTAGCCTATTAAATCAAAGTTTTGGGTTTTCAAGTCATCTATAGGATCTTGCATCTTCTTATACTTTTTCAAGTTTTAGAATTTGCGTTTTAAAGTTCCCTTGATAAACGACTTTCTAGGATCAATTATAGGAACTTGCGAAAAGTTCTTGTTCTTAACCCGTATGAGTTAAGACTTTCGCATTTTAGAGCTCCCTATATAAAAGCCTAGCAAAACTTAATTTAAACACGTTAAGGAAAAGCTAAGGTAAAAACCGAGTCGAGTCAAAAACTATTTTTATTTTCTCCAACGTAAAGCTTACATTCGTGTCAAAACACTTTATTTTCTTTATTAAAACTTTAAAATAACACTAAAAATTTAAAAAGTTTATGAAAAATGAGAAAAACAATTATGTTTAGACACGACAAAAGCAATTGCAAGCGATTATATTGATTGACTCCCCCATGCTAAAACCAAACATTGTCCTCAATGTTTCTTAGCTCAAGAGTAACACCCCCTTGCTAAAACACGAAGAGTCTAATGCAAAATCCTAACATGGAAAGAGCACGCAAATCTATAAGCCGTTTATTAATTATGCCTCAAGATAAAACGTTAGTCGATAAAAATCAAAGGATAGAGAGTGTGCCCCTTTTTGGCAATCAAAGAATGGAAGATCAAGTGGACCGGCAAAAACCGAACACGAGAGTCTTCAATGATTATGGTCATACCTAAGATTCACAACACAACAAAACACGAGCACGAGCTTGAAAGATCAAGCCTTATTAGTTGTTAGAAAATAGAAAGAAGATAGAATGTATGGGACTCCCCCACAAGGCACCTCGTTTTTGTTCACCGAGTCATGAGCTAGACTCGATCCCCACATTCATTGGTCCTTAGGGAAAGTTTGAAGATCCGGAACAACCTCCGTAGGTATGTTCCCTCCAAAGTAGTGTTTTACACGATGACCATTCACCTTAAAGTTAGGCCCGTCTTTTTGAGCTAGCTCAACGGTGCCATAAGGGAAAACTTGTGCAATGGTGAATGGTCCGGACCAACGGGATTTAAGCTTGCCCGAGAAAATCTTAAGTCTAGAGTTTAATAAGAGGACTTGATCGCCAACATTGAAAATGCGGTTTTTGATCTTAGAGTCATGAATCCTCTTAGTCTTCTCTTTATAGATCAAAGAATTTTCATAAGCTTGATCCCTTAATTCACTTAGTTCATTCAATTGAACCTTGCGATGATCACCCGCGGTCCTCAAATCAAAGTTACAATACTTAAGAGCCCAATACGCCTTATGTTCGAGTTCAATTGGCAAGTGGCATGCTTTTCCGTAGACCAACCTAAATGGTGTACAACCAATTGGTGTCTTGTAAGCCGTAAGGAAAGCCCACAATGCATCATCCAATTTATCCGACCATGAAGTGCGATTTTCTCCAATAGAACGCTCCAAAATCCTTTTAAGAGCTCGGTTTGAAACCTCCACTTGACCACTCGTTTGAGGGTGATAAGCCGTCGAAAGTCGATGAGTGACACCATATTTCTTTATAAATTTTTCAAATTGTTCATTACAAAAATGGGTCCCACGATCACTTATAATAGCCCGTGGAGTTCCAAACCTAGCGAAGAGTTGTTTCAAAATTTTTACCACAACTCGAGCATCATTCGTGGGCAAAGCCTTAGCTTCAACCCATTTAGACAAATAGTCCACAACTACGAGAATGTACTTATTTCCTTTCGAAGATGGAAATGGCCTTATAAAATCGATCCCCCACATGTCAAAGATTTCACAAACTTGGATAATGTTTCGGGGCATTTCATCCCTTTGTGAGTTCTTTCCTTGACGTTGACAAGCATCACAAGTCTTGATCAAGTCTTGGGCATCACGATATATGGAAGGCCAAAAGAATCCGACATCAAAGACTTTCTTCGCGGTGGCGTTGGCACCATGATGTCCCCCGGTGGGTCCCTCATGACAAGATTTAAGGATATCTTGAGATTCTTTGCCAAACACGCACCTACGAATCACTTGATCCGCGCACACACGAAACAAATAGGGGTCGTCCCAAAAGTAATAGGATATATCCTTGAAAAACTTTCATTTTTGTTGGGACGACATACCCTTGATCACAAACTTCCCCGCATGGTAATTTGCAATATCCGCAAACCATGGGGTATTATCATCACCACGAAAAGCAATCATACCAAGCGTCTCGAGAGGAAATGTTTCATTGATTTCCTTGTTCTCTCGATCGCTTTGGTGAGGATTCTCAAGTCGAGATAAATGATCGGCCGCGAGATTCTCGGCTCCTTTTTTGTCTAGAATTTTGACATTAAAATCTTGAAGGAGGAGAATCCACCGGAGCAACCTCGGCTTAGCATCTTGTTTATTAAGAAGATATTTGATAGCCGAGTGGTCCGTATACACTATGGTTTGAGACAAAACGAGATATGCTCTAAATTTTTCAAAAGCATACACAACGGCAAGTAACTCCTTTTCCGTTGTAGTGTACTTTGTTTGAGCATCCATCATAGTCTTACTTGCATAGTGTATAGGTAAGAAATGTTTTGACTTACGTGGCCCCAAAACCGCACCTACCGCGTAATCACTAGCATCACACATAATTTCAAAAGGTAGGTCCCAATTCGGAGCAACTAAAATCGGAGATTCGGTTAATTTCTTTTTAAGCATCTCAAAGGCTTGAATACACTCATCCGAAAAGATGAAAGGAGTCTCTTTTTCCAAAAGATGGGTCATAGGCCGAGCTATCTTAGAGAAGTCTTGTATAAAACGTCTATAGAAGTCGGCATGGCCGAGAAAACTCCTAACTCCCTTAACGGTGGTGGTTGGAGGTAATTTGGCAATCACGTCGATTTTAGCCCAATCAACCTCAATACCGGCCTTAGAGATCTTATGTCCTAACACAATTCCCTCTTTGCACATGAAGTGACCTTTTTCATAATTAAGCACAAGATTCGTTTCCTCACAACGTTGCAACATTCTTTCAAGGTTAGAGAGACATGAAGTGAAAGATTCCCCAAAAACCGAGAAGTCATCCATGAAGACTTCCATGGTTTTCTCGATCATATCATGGAAAATGGCCATCATACACCTTTGGAATGTCCCCGGAGCATTGCATAGTCCAAAAGGCATTCGACGATAAGCAAATGTTCCATAGGGACAAGTGAATGTGGTCTTTTCTTGATCACGAGGGTCAATGGGGATTTGGAAATAGCCGGAAAATCCATCCAAAAATCAATAGAATTCATTCCCCGCTAGTCTCTCTAACATTTGGTCCATGAAAGGTAATGGAAAATGATCCTTTCTAGTGGCATCATTAAGTTTCCTATAGTCAATACAAACACGCTAACCGGTCACAAGTCTAGTAGGAATCAATTCATTATCCTCATTAGTAACAACCGTCATTCCTCCTTTCTTTGGAACACAATGCACGGGGCTAACCCATGGACTATCCGAGATAGGGTAGATCATTCCGGCGTCTAGAAGTTTAATGACTTCCTTTTTGATTACCTCTTGAATCTTTGGATTGACCCTTCTTTGATTTTGGATAGCGAGTTTATAATCATCCTCCATTAGAATTTTATGAGTACAAAATTTTGGATCTATACCCTTAATGTCGGAGATTTTCCATGCAATGGCCCGTTTATGTTTCTTAAGCACTTTAATAAGTTCATCCTTTTCATTTTCTGTTAGCCTCAAAATATTGAGTCAAACAAGAATGCTCGGTCATATGTTTAATATGTATCATATTTTAGAACGTTGTAATAGGTAGTATATTAGTCGTGTTATTACGGGCTTAACTTTAGGCTAAGGTTCATTAATAAGTAACCAAAGCCCAAAAGGAAAGCCCAGCCCATGATCATATAGCCCATTAAGCTACATGTAAGCAAAGGCTATATAAACCCCTCCTAGCATGTTAGGAAGGGTGTTGGCTCATTTCATTTTTTCTCTCAATCTAATATCACCTAGTTTCTCCAACCATTTCTCTCTACTTTCTCTCACTACTTTCTCTCTCTAAATTTCATCTCATATCTACCTTTCTTTCTTTATAAATTTGTGCTATTATATCATCATATATAGGGACAACAATTGGTATCAATCGCCATGGGGTAGTTTTGTGATTGGTTGTGGTGTTTTTATTTGATTCGCATGTTTTTAATCTTTATTTCACTTCTCGAATTCATTTTTTTGTGTTTTCCATGTTCTATATCTTGATCTAAATCTCCTACATAGTTGTGGTAGCGATTTGGTTGCTTTGGTTTGGGTAAAATCACGTTTTTCTTGGTAAAAATCTCATTTTTTGGCCTACAATTTCGGAAAAGTACCCTTATTGCGGCCGAATACCTTGCCTTCCATCGCAATACGCTAGGGTTTTTCATTGCGATCGACATTGCGATTCAGATTGCGATTGGCTGTGATTGCGATTGAAGATTGCGATTGGATATTCAAATTGAGATTGCGATTGGGTGTTATTGCGATTGAAGATTGCGATTGGATATTACGACATAGATTGCGATTGGATATTCCGATTGAGATTGCGATCCATTATTACGATTGAGATAGATTGCGACAGGGGTTTTTGCGACAGGGTCATTGCGATAGGATAGTGCGACAAACATTGCGATGGAAACACATTGCG
This sequence comes from Glebionis coronaria, assembly GCA_025667525.1. Lineage (NCBI taxonomy): Eukaryota > Viridiplantae > Streptophyta > Magnoliopsida > Asterales > Asteraceae > Glebionis > Glebionis coronaria. The sequence continues at coordinate 542,319,516 of CM046882.1, forward strand.
ATGGGACAACATTGCGATGGGATATTGAGATCTGTTAAGCCAAATTTTGTTCGAGTATTTTTTAGACTTAGCCACCATCTAGACTAGTTTCGGAATATCGTTTACACGAAGATTAAAAAAAAGAAAAAAAAAGAGTTAAATTTTGTCCGTCAAGTAAATTCAAATTTTTTTCATACTAGTTTTAAGACATTTCTAGCTCGTTTTCAAAATTAGGCAATCACAAAATCTTTTGGTCTACCGTTTCGTCGGACTGGGGAATTTATTGTCGGACTGAAGAAAAATTGCAATTTTCGGAATTTTAACCACAACAACAATCACAACAAATCTACTTAAGATCCATATTCACTTCATCATTTCAGAGAATATTGAGATGGATTCTACCGCCGAATATCGTGTGACGAACAACAACATAATGGTGGCAGGTAACAAAGAAAGACCACCAATGCTTGTGTCGGGTCGATATGATCAATGGCAATCCCGTTTTATACGTTACCTTGACACAAAACCCAACGGTGATGATTTAAGGCAATGCATTTTGGATGGACCCTATAAACTCTCAAGGATTCAAGTTCCTGCAATACCAGCCACAGACACAAGTGAAGCACAACCCGCATATGAACGTGATGAAAAGAGGACCGACCTCACCCCAGAGAACCGTGCGTGGTTTGATGCAGAGAAGGGATCAGTCTACTTAATTCTCAGTGGCATTGGAGATGATATTTACTCTACGGTTGACGCATGCCCTACTGCTCAAGAAATATGGACGGCTATTAAAAGATTGCAACAAGGTGGATCACTTAACAAACAAGATGTGAAAACTAAGATGTTTTGGAACTTTGGCAAGTTTACATCAAAGGATGGGGAATCAATTGATTCTTATTACTCCCGATTCTACAAGATGATGAATGATATGACCCGTAACAACTTGCAAGTTTCCACCATGCAAATCAATGTCCAATTTCTACAGCAACTTCAACCAGAGTGGACACGGTTTGTCACCTTGGTGAAACAACAACAAAAGTTAGACGAAGTTTCATATCACAAGCTTTTTGACATTTTGAAACAATTTCAAAATGAGGCAAATGAACTTCAAGCTGAACGAGTTGCAAAGATTTCCAATCCACTTGCTTTGGTGTCTACCACTCAACATTACCCAGATTATCACTATCGTACTTCAAAGACCTACTCTACTCAATCATCATCACCACGATCATCCATTGTCTCCAAGTCACATGCTCCAACACGATCCCGAGGCAAATAAGTTGCAAGAGCACCATCACCCACACCTGAGCAATCATCCGAAGAAGACAGTGATGAAGAAGTAGCTCAAAAGGATAGGGAATTCAAGCAACAAATGGCTTTCATTATGAAGCAATACAAGAAAACCTACAGACCCACCAACAACAACCTTCGTACATCTTCAAACCCGAGGAACACCCATGCACAGAGTCCTCCAAGGTATGACACACGAAGACGTGCTGAGAGTCCTCCAAAGTATGATCGACAACCTAAGTATGATAATAAGAGGGTGGCTACTGTTGTTGGAAATAGGGAAACTGTTGGTACTCAAGTTGTGCAACAAAGTGGGATTCAGTGTTATAACTGCAGAGGTTTTGGGCATTTGGCTAGGGAATGCAGGCAGCCAAAGAGGGTTAAAGATTATGGTTATCATAAGGAAAAGATGTTGTTGTGCAAGAAAATGGAAGCTAGAATCAAGCTATCAGCTAAGGAAGGAGAAATGCTTGACGACACAGATGATGAACTCTCCGACCAAGAACTCGAGGCACATTATTCATACACGGCAAAGATTCATGAGGTCCTTAACGTCACTGAAGATGGCAATGGTCCTATCTTTGATACCGAGCCAATTGATAAGGTACAACATGATGATGAATATAATATGTTTGGTGATACACATGAGCATAGTGATCTACCAACAACAATTACTGACACGTGTATGATGGAAACGGTTGATAGCAATACCACACCCGATTCATCAGACATGTGCAATAATGAGTTTGAGGATGATCAACATGCAAATGAGTATGATGACAAGGAGCGTGTCGCGCTTGCTAATTTAATTGCTAGTTTACAAAAAGATGTCAATGAAAATAGAAAGAGTCAAAAGCAATTAAAGAAGGCAAACGCAATGCTCACTCAAAACTTTGAAGAATGCAAAGCCGCTCTTATAAAATCTAGTGAGACTATTGATAGTTATAGGGCTGAGCTTCTTCAAAAGACCAACGAGCTTGAGGGGTACAAAAGTCGTGTCATCAACGTTAAAAAGGACGATTTTGAAAATAAATACAATGAATCTCTTGCTTTGTTAACTAAAGAAAAACGTCAATTTAATGTTTTATTAAGTGATGAACGTCAAAAAACGTACCTTGCCACAACAAAAGTTAATGAACTTGAACATAGGATTTCTATGAACACCACCGATTCTGCTAAAATTCTTGACGAAAAGAAACAAGAGGTTGAAACAATAAAACAAGACTTCAAAAATAGACAAAGCAAAGATACTGAAAAAGTAAAGGATCTCGAAGAACAAGTCGATTTTTTGAAAAAACTTGTTTATAATACACATGACTCTATTCAAACTGTAAGAATGATAGCACCTCGGTCGTTTTTCAAGGGTCAACCTAGCTTTGCCACCCCCAAGTACCTCGAACAAGCTCAAGCTGCGAACCCCCATTTATATCTTGACGAGTCCGAATGGACCGATCATGATTGCTCTGTAGCTAACCTCGATAGTGAAGAGACGTCCCTTTGGGATGAGGAGAGTAGATCACCGGTCAATAAAGATTTTGTGAAACCATATAACTATGCTTATCTAAACAGTCTTTATGGTCTTTTCACTCCACAAAAACAGAAGTCTCGTGAGAAATTCTTTTTAGAATGCAAACAAAGAAGAATTCAATGGAAAAAGGCTTTTGCCGCTAAGTGGAAAACTAATGTTTTTAAATATATTAACTATTTGCCTCTAGATGCTTCTAAAAGCAAAAGTAGAAAAATACTTGGTTTTCTTAAACACCACGTTGATAATGTTCAATCAATTGTTGAAAGCGATTGGGAAAAACGTCAAAAGGATAAGTGGAAAACCAAGATTCCTCACGACATAACTGTGCTTGTGAAAGAACTTTTAATACCAAATACGAAGATAATAAAAGAACATGTTCTTGAGTTTGAAAACTTGATTCGGTCTGAAATGTTTGATGATTTGAAATATGTTGAGTCTCTTGAAAAAGAAATTGATGAACTCCAAAATGACAAATTAGATTTTTCAAACGAATATGATCTACTCTTAGAAGAATGTCTCTCCAAAGGTATTTTGTGTGTTACTCTTCAATCTTGTGTTGATATCGATGAATATTCTGATGTTGCATGCAAATATCTTGATAAAATCAAAGAATGTGAGCGTCTTGAACTTGAGCTTTCGAAACATAAAGAAAATGTTGATAAAAAGGCTTTTGAGTTACTTCAACACAAAACTGATTTCTTTCAAAAACATTGTCATTCTCTTGAACTTGCTTTGCAAAAAGACGTTGGTAGTTTTCCACATGATAATAAATTGCAAGAAAAACTTTCCCAAACGTTTCGAGAAATGAATGAACAGAATTTGGAAATTAAAGGGTTGAAAGCTCAGTTACAAGATAGGGACAGAGCGATAGCAGAGTTGTAGAAACTCGTTGCTAAAATGGGTGAGAAAATTGTGGAACCTAGTGTTAAGAAACCTGTTGTAAGACAACCCAATGCGCAAAAAGTGACTAGACCCTCTGTCTTGGGAAAACCATCTGTTTTCTCTAATTCTGCATTTGCAAAACCTGCGTTTGCCCCCAAGACGGATGGGAAGGATAGGTTACCACAAAACACTCCTAAAACACATATTCGATCACAAAGCATTAAGAACACAAATGTGGTTAAACCAGGGATGTATAGATTGGCCACTACAGCTACACACAACAAAGAAAGTCAATCACCTCAGACTTCTAGAAACACTAATAGACGTGTGTCTTTTACTACAGGAGTAGTCCCCACTGATAGTGTTAGCCGGCCCCAGCTTAAGAGCACTCGCATGAATGAAAAGGTTTGACAACACAAAAGTCAAGGGAAGATGAAGACAGTAGAAGACCACTCGAGGATTTTGAATGTTTCCAAGAATAAAACGTCTGTAATCGCGTGTAATGACGATTTGAATGATTCGACTTTGAATGCTTTGAATGTTAAGTTTGTTTGTGTGAAATGTGGAAAGTGTGCTAATGCTAATCATGCTATGTGTGTTTCGAATAATGTCAAAGGCGTAGATACTAGAACTAAGAAGCAAACTGCGATGCCTATTAGTGCTAGAAAACCAAACGCAAAGTGAACCATTCTGGTGCAACCCCCCCAAGAAAAGTATTGCATCTGACTCCACCACTAAGAACCCTAGAAGCAGAATTAGGGAATTATATGAGTCTGCTAGCAAGCCTTGGAAATGGTGGTTTGCTAATCAATGTCCTCCAGGATATAAATGGATGCCCAAGGTTAGAACAGAAAATGTGACTATGTGCGTTAGTGTTACTCTAAGTGATGAAACTAGGGAAACTAATGAATCGGAAATCACAACTAACATGGAATCCAATTTAGCAAATGCTCCATCATGTTCTAATTCTTCTGTAGGTGATCGAAATAATTCTCTTCATATTGGACTCCAGATGCACGAAGCACATGACGGGGAACCTCAAGCTTCTAATTAACTTCGTGGAGAAGTTCCTGGGTACGGTCCGATTAGAAAATGATCAATTTGCACCGATCCTAGGATATGGAGACTTGGTTCAGGGGAATATCACTATCAAAAGGGTTTACTACGTCGAAGGGCTCAATCACAATCTTTTCTCGGTTGGTCAATTCTGTGATGCGGATTTGGAGGTTGCTTTTAGAAAGAAGACATGTTTTGTTCGTGATTATGCTGGGAATGACTTACTTACCGGAACACGGGGTACTGATCTCTACACTATTTCACTACAAGACTCCACATCTTCAACTCCAATCTGTTTCATGGCTAAAGCTTCAACGACTCAAGCTTGGTTATGGCATCAACGATTATCTCATCTTAACTTTGATACCATCAACTTGCTTTCCAAGAAAGATATTGTGCGAGGCCTTCCTAACTTGAAATTCATCAAAGATCATCTTTGTTCTTCTTGTGAGCTTTGTAAAGCTAAATGGAGTAGTTTCAAGACAAAGACTACACCAAGCTCTAAAGGACGGTTAGATATTCTTCATATAGATTTGTGTGGTCCAATGCGTGTTCAAAGTATCAATGGGAAGAAATACGTTATGGTAATTGTTGATGAATATTCAAGGTACACATGGACTCACTTCTTGAGGTCCAAGGATGACACACCCGATGTTCTCATCAGCTTCCTTAAAGTGATACAACGTGGTCTTCAAGCTCAAGTTAAAGTGGTTCGTACTGACAGAGGTACAGAATTTTTGAATTTAAAACTGAGAAACTATTTTGAAGCCGAGGGAATTGAACATGAAACATCTATTGCTCGAACACCCGAACAAAACGGCGTTGTTGAAAGACGAAACCGTACTTTAGTTGAGGCTGCTCGAACTTTATTATCCGCTTCAAAACTTCCACTATACTTTTGGGCCGAAGCCGTGTCAACCGCATGCTACACACAAAACCGCTCCTTAATTATCCCAAGACACGAAAAGACACCATATCACATAATTAATGATCGCAAACCTTCACTCAAACACCTTCATGTTTTTGGATGTACGTGTTACATTATTCGAGATGGTGAAAATCTGGACAAGATGAAAGAGAAAGGTGATGCATGCATTTTAGTGGGATATGCAACTCAGTCTAAGGGATACAGAGTATACAAAAAGAGAACAAAATTGATAGTCGAGACTGTTCATATCAGATTTGATGAATTACAAGAAATGGCACTTGAACAAAACAGTTTAAGTCCCGATCCACAACGACAAACGACTTCCATTCACAACCACACGGAACTCGGAACTCAAGACCATAGCAATGAACCGTAAAGTTCAAAGCTGGTTCCTGAACATGTTCCTAGAGCAGATATGACAGTGGACACGACACTTGAAGAGTTGGAAATGTTATATGGACCAATGTATGATGAATATTTCACGGGGGAGAAACAAGTTGTATCGAAGTCTTCCGCTGTCACTCATGATAAGAATGATGATATCGATCATCATCAACAAAAGGATACAACTTCATCTACTTCAACATGGGTTGTTGCAGATTTACCTCCTCAGAATATCACTTCAACAATCAATCCTACAACATCCACAACTACTGTCATTGCTCCAGAGAACACTAATCAAGCAGACGGTGCATTATCTGACGATGACGATTTTCACAACCCGTTCGGTACACCGATACACGAATCTGGAGAGTCTTCTACTCGCCATGTTGATCCGCCAAATATGCATACGTTTTATCAACGACATCCTTCAACACATCATTGGACCCGAGATCATCCTTTGGTTCACGTAATTGGAAACCCTTCACAGCCCGTTCGTACAAGACGACAACTAGCCACCGATGGTGATGTTTGTATGTTCGCACTCGCCGTGAGTACAGCTGAACCGAAAAACATCAAAGAAGCCATGGATGATCATGCTTGGATTGAATCGATGACGGATGAACTTCAACAATTTGAAAGACACTTGTTGACAGACCATACGATGTGATTCCTTTAAATCTTCGTTGGATCTGGAAAAACAAGATGGATGAAGAAAACACGATCATCAAGAACAAAGCTAGGCTAGTGGCTAAGGGGTATGGCCAGAAAGAGGGAATTGATTTTGACGAATCATTTGCACCAGTAGCTCGTATGGAAGCGGTCAGGATATTTCTTGCTTATGCTGCACATAAGGGATTCACTGTCTATCAAATGGACGTAAAGACGGTGTTTCTTAACGGTCCTTTGAAGGAAGAAGTCTATGTCACGCAGCCGGAAGGATTCGTCAATCCTCACTATCCTAACAAGGTGTATCGTCTCCACAAGGCACTATATGGACTCAAGCAAGCTCCAAGGGCGTGGTACGACGAGCTCTCAAAATTTCTGGTATCCAAAGGTTTCTCAAAAGGTTCCATTGATCTAACTTTGTTCACTTATAAATATGGGGATGACATTTTGCTTGTGCAAATTTATGTTGATGACATTATTTTCGGGTTTACAAACCTAAAACTTTCAAAATGGTTTGAAAAAGTAATGCACAGCAAATTTGAAATGTCAATGATGGGCGAACTAAAATTCTTTCTAGGAATTCAAGTTCACCAATCCCCAAGTGGTATCTTTATAAACCAAGCTAAGTATTGTCAAGAGATAATCAAAAAGCATGGTATGACCTCATGTGACCCCGTTGGGACACCTTTATCAACCACATCGCTAGATGCTGACTTGGAGGGAAATGCCATCGATCAAACGAGATATCGTTCCATGATTGGTTCCCTCATGTACTTGACAGCAAGAAGACCTGATAATGCTATTATGCACGATATCAAGCACGACCCACTGAAAAGCACCTCAAGGAGGTTAAACGGATCTTTCGATACCTCAAGAATACCATTCATTTGGGACTCTGGTATCCGAGGGAAACCGCTGATCATGCAGGGTGTCTTGATACACGAAAAAGTACTTCTGGTAGTGCACAGTTTCTAGGTCAAGATAAGCTTGTGGGATGGTCTTCCAAGAAGCAGGATTGCACGTCACTTTCATCAGCCGAAGCGGAGTATGTGTCTCTATCTGCGTGTTGTGCTCAAGTTCTTTGGATGAGAACACAACTCACGGATTATGGCTTCCACTTTGATAAAGTACCTATGTACTGTGACTCAAAGTCGGCCATAGCCATCTCCTGCAATCCGGTACAACATTTCCGCACGAAGCACATCGATGTCAGATACCACTTCATAAAGGAACAAGTTGAAAGAGGTATCGTTGAATTATACTTTGTTGGAACGGATTACCAATTAGCCGACTTGTTTACGAAAGCTCTGTCGAGAGATAGGTTTGAGTACCTCGTTAGGCAAATTGGTATGAGATGTTTGACTCCAGCAGACCTGGAGATTCTGGCAAAGGTGCCTGCTTGATTTATCTATCAAACATCAACTTGTAAATATCTTTGAAAAAGCAAAATACAAAAATATAAAACACATAAAAGCAAAACACAAAATTAAAAATCTTTCAAAATCCAAAAATATTCTTCTCGACATGTCTTTCAGTATCGATAATATGGACGTGCCTAGAAATGTTGCTCAATAACGACACGGGTGTGTACATAAAGCTCGAATGAAAGTTGTAAATATTTTTCAAAACATGTCATTTCTTCTTTTAATAAAGGAAATTGTCTATTTTGGACAATATTTCCAAACAACGGGTAGAGCAATCTATCACGGGTTGAGCTAGTCACAAAACATTCAATGTTTTGAGCTCAACACAATGGATTGTAATCACTTTCAACTTACAACCCGGAACTATATTCACGGGGGAGTGTACGATTTCGTGCTCTTACCCTTAGCAAAAGAAGTTAAATCTTCTTACACTTGAGTGGATTCGTCAAGACATTCAAATTCTATGAACTCAAGTTTATGCTTTAGAAAAACCTTTCGACAAAAAGAATTGATTTTTCAAAAAGCGTTGAACACAATTTTTTCAAGAATTTTTCAATGATATTCAAAATCTTTCAAAAATTGTGTGTTCAACAACTCCCATCCTCAAAATTTTAAATGTGGATCATATCCTCGTAATGACAATTCCATTGGATCCATTTTTGAGGGGGAGCATTTCAACTTCATGCATAAATTGACACATCTTTCTCCCAAAGATTTTCAAGACTATTTTCCAAAATATATTTTAATCAAATTTGGTATCTCTAATATCAAAAGATTTTATATATTAGAGATAGGGGAGAAAATGTGATTAAAATGTGATATAATATAAGACTCAAGCACTTTAACTCTTACCTACATGTGCGAAACACTTTCGATTATCGATGCACATGTGAACGGGGAGCATTTCTGAAACGACAAAACTAGCAAGGTGTTAAATGTTTTTCAAACACTTTGTTAGAATTTAAAGTGGTTTTCATGGTTACGATCAAATACCCACAACATCTTTAATTCACGACGTTATTGGTGTCAAAAGGGTGGTTAGGTTTAAGTCCTATTATCCAACCAGAACCGGAGGGATCTTCCCAGGGATAATCTAATAGATTATTAGAAGTCCTTAGGAAAGATGGAGTAGAATGTGAACGTAGCTGACTGCCGACTAAGTACTGATGCTAGCACTGGAACAATCACAACAAGGTGCTAGTAATGATGTCTTGGTAAGCATTGAAGGGGTTGAAGAATGAAAAAGAAATGTAAGGATAAAGGGTCTAAAGAAAGAAGCCCTCCATACAACTTAGGCAGAAACCGGGTCAACACATCATGAAGACAACTCATCATGGACCCAGTGATGTATGCACAACCCTTTCCCTAGCTACTCAGGCTTCTCTCAAAAGAAGTTTCTTTTATTGTCACGGAGAACATGATGACTTCTATTGACTTTCTCACTTCGAGATAGTTGATATTGAATAGGTGGCATCTGCTCCAGCCTCCGACCACTAAAAGTGCACAAATCGAGTCTAGAGCCAAGAGATCAATCAAATCTCGTTAGGACACACGGATGAAGATCAAGAGAGTCCTACGCTATATCCTTGTGATATTGCTAGAACACTCAGAGTGATACTACCTAGTATCCACAATGATGAGTGGAAATCCTTCCAGTGTTAACATCAAACACCACTGTGGTAGGTCATATGCAAGATTCTTTATGAATTGAACATGTGCAAATCTGAAAAGCAACAGTGGTTTGATTCTGAATTGATTCAAACTCATTTCAGGTTTCTACGCAATATCTTTATGGTCTTGCCAGAACATTCAGAGTGATATTCATTAATATTCACAGTGACGAATGGAAATCCTTCTAGCGTCAACATCAAACAGCGCTACGGTAGGTGACTTGTGAGATTCTTATGAATCAAACTTGTGTCAACTGGAAAGCAGCAATGGTAAGATTCTTTACGAATCAAAATTTTTCCAGGAATTTAAATTGACGACTTTAATCAAGCGGATATCTATCTAATTGATTCACTCTTTATGTTCGCAGTCTTGCTTTGAGACGGTCGAGTAATGAGAACGGCTAGTACAGCCGCGAAACCCTGTCAAGGAGATTCTTAATTGAATCTACCTATCACAGGTACGGTATTTAATATCGTATAACGGTCTTCACCGACCGGAGGTAAAACGCTACCGACTTAGGACGAATGTCAAAGCCATTCAGTCCGTGTCTATGTTTTGTCTCGAGAAGGTGGTGTCACGGTGTACACAGCAAAGTCAATGATTCAGAAACCACATACTCATGCCTAAAGACATATTCAACAATTAATAGTGTGAGCATGTGGATGAAGACACAAGATCGCAAGATGGCAAAGACAAGTCAAGGATGATTTGAAGATCTCAAGCTTAAAGACAAAGTCTAAAGACAACGACAAAGGCTCAAAGATCACAGCATGAAGGAACAAGACTACGATTACACGTTCAAGACTCAGTTATGGCGAGATTAGTAATCTCTACAAATCTCCTAAATGACCAAGGTTTATGACCTCTCATTGGGGGAGATTGTTAGCCTCAAAATATTGAGTCAAACAAGAATGCTCGGTCATATGTTTAATATGTATCGTATTTTAGAACGTTGTAATAGGTAGTATATTAGTCGTGTTATTACGGGCTTAACTTTAAGCTAAGGTTCATTAATAAGTAACCAAAGCCCAAAAGGAAAGCCCGGCCCATGATCATATAGCCCATTAAGCTACATGTAAGCAAAGGCTATATAAACCCTTCCTAGCATGTTAGGAAGGGTGTTGGCTCATTTCATTTTTTCTCTCAATCTAATATCACCTAGTTTCTCCAACCATTTCTCTCTACTTTCTCTCACTACTTTCTCTCTCTAAATTTCATCTCATATCTACCTTTCTTTCTTCATAAATTCGTGCTATTATGTCATCATATATAGGGACAACATTTTCCTTTAATCCCTTAGCAATAATCACCGGTAACTTATCTTTTCCTTCAAGAAAAGCATAATCCAAATGAGTGGGAAGTTCCTTAAGTTCTAGGTCGGGTGCTTCTTCAATAGATGTTTTCACTTTAGTCTCATTAGCACTCATAACTTTTAATTCCATAGGTGGTGATTCAAAAGGATCCATATTCAACAATTTTTCAATCAACACTATATCTCCCTCGGGATCAAAATTCTCACTATCAAACTCACTAGGATCGAATGGTTTGCTAAGGTAATCATCAATTTCCTTATCGATTTTTGATAGACCATTATTCTCAAGCTCTTCAAGAACGAAGTCCCCTCCCTCAAATGGAGTGAGTGGAGGTTTAGCCAAAGAGATAATCGGATTCGATGAAGTGGGATTGCCACTTTTAGAAGTATCCGAAAAACCAAGCATATCTTGTGAAACTTCTTCACTAGCAACATCAATCACATCGATTTGATTGATTGATTCCTCGTCGTCCTCGGAAGAAGGCTTCGAGATATTACCAACATAAAGAGTGATACTTTCATCATCAAAACATAAAGTCAATTTCCCCTCTCTCATGTCAACTATAGAACTAGCCGTATTTAAGAACGGTCTTCCCAAAATAAGAGGCACACGAGAATTTTCCGGATAATTACAAATTACAAAATCCGTTGGGAAGATGAGCTTTCCTACTTTGACTAACACGTCTTCGGCTATACCTTTTGGAAAGGCGGTCGATCGATCCGCTAGCTCGATAGTCATCTTAGTAGGTGTAAGCTCGGGAAGTGATTACCTTTTCCACACGGAAAGAGGCATCAAATTAATGCTAGCGCCAAGATCGGCTAATGCTAAGCATTCTTCCATATTAGGGAAATCACATGGTATCAAAAATTGACTGGGGTCTCCAAGCTTTTTGGGAAACTTTTTAGAGAGAACCGCGGAACAACTTTCATTTAAGGATGTCGATACTTCAACCAGTTTCTCCTTATCGTTCATCAACCTTTTGATTGTTGAAGCAAACTTAGGCATGCTAAGCAATGCATCCGCGAAACTAAGATTAATATACATTTTCTTAAATACCTCAAGAAACGTAGATACTTGAGCATTGGTCTTTTCGCGGAGCTTCTCTTTGTTAAGTCTCGAAGGGTAGGGTAGTGTTGGTTTAGTCTTCGGAAGCTCGGGTTCTGGAATAGGCAATTGGTCAACCTTTGGTGGAATATGAATTTCCTTCTCTTTAACCACCTCGGGTCCTTGCTCCACTTCCCTCACCGGAGAGGTACTCACATGTGGAAGCAAAGGTCCGTCTAAAGCTTTCCCACTACGTGTGGTTATAGCTTTCATCTCACCCTTCGGGTTTGGAATGGTGTTGCTAGGTAAGCCACCCGAAGAAGAGGGGGGTTTGCTCATAAAAGATTCAAACATCGAAAGAAATTTGTTTTGACCTTGTTCCATACTTTGTTGCATATGATTTTGACTTTGCTCTAATATTTGCTCAAATCTTTGTTCAATTCTTTGTTGGTTAAGCTCAATCTTATTATTTTGCCCTTTAATTGTATTTTGAAACTCATTTTTCAAAGTTGCCATTTGTCCTTGAATGTTGTTTTGAAAAGCTTTTAGATTTGCCTCATTCGTTTTAATGTAGCTTGACAAATCATTTTGATTATTGCTTTTAAAACCTTGATTGTTTTGATTAGCATTAAATCCATTTCCTTGATTGTAATTCCCTTGGTTACCACGGTTAAAATTATTCCCATTGTTCCCATTGTTGTACCTATTTTGAACCGGTGGAGCAACATGATTTTGACGAGGAACTTGACCGTTGGAGCCATAAGTTCCCGTCGCGGCAAAAGCACTAGCTTGATCAAACCCCGTGGTTGAACAAGCATAATTAGGATGTGCTCCACCACATGATATACAAAAATTCTCAACCATATTAATCGATCCATGAGGATTCTTCCTAATCTCATTCAAAATCGTGTCAATCTTAGAGTCCAATCTAGCAATCTCGGGATTAAATGAATTCACATTGGAAACAACCGGTGTGTTTCGTGAATATTGTGCTCTAGACTTATTCTCAATTATACCCCACGCGTCTCTCGGAGTTTTTCTTAAATGATTACCACCCACGGCGGCATTTAAAGAATCTTGTTCAACTATATTAAGTTCATTATAAAAAGTATTGATTTGGTGCAATTCCGAGAAACCGTGGTGTGGACATTGTCTTAACAAATCTTTAAACCTTTCCCAAGCAACCCCAAACGATTCATGCACTTTTTGTTCAAATCTAGTGATCTCGTTCTTAAAGTGTGTTGTTTTGGATGGTGGAAAGTAATAATTCATGAACTTAGACACTAAATCATCCCATGTCAAAATCGAACCCGGTGGTTCTTTCTCATACCAAATCTTAGCATTACCCTCGAGCGAGTACGGAAAAAGCATGAGCTTAATCGTGTCATTCGGCACATCTCTAAACTTGAGAGTCGAGGTAATTCGAAGAAAATTATGAATGTGAGAGTGCGGGCTATCGGTCTCATTGCCACGAAATTGGTCGGCACGAATGAGCGATAAAAGACCCGTCTTAATCTCAAAATGATCCGCCAAAATATCCGGCACAACGATTGCTTCCCCATACCCTTCGGTGGGTGCGCGGAGCAATTCCTCCATTGTTCGGTTATCGGCAATCTCTACAACAATAGGTGGAAGCTCGGGTTCCACTATTCGTTGTTGACGATTTCTATTTCTACGAGGAATATTTTCAAGCCTATTGTAATCAATCGAAAGTCTAGAAGAACGTAATTGCATAAACCAAAATGACGAGAATTTTAGAGGATTGAAGAAAAGAAATTAGACAAGAAGAAAATTATTTTTGGTATTTTATTTGGTATTGCTCAATAAAAAATGATCGATAAAAAAACAAGGAATAAGGATAACTACTATGAAAGTAAATTACCCTCGGTCGACTTTGAAACGATAGGTGAAAACCTAAACGTCTCGAGGTTCAATAAGTAAACAACAAAAATAAGATATAATACTACTTGAGTTGGCAAACCAATAATCGGTCGTCCCTCTCAATATACGCACAAGCAAGCGGGGAAACGAGGTGGCATAAAACACTTAAAAACCCTTTTCCTTAGACGGCCTTTTATAGCTCGTCGCCTTATACCCACCTTATAGTTTGTATAAATCGAGTTCAAACTTCTTATTAGTATTTATCTAGTTTGCCTTTTTTTTCGTTTTGGATTCGAATACAATAGCTAGGTGATAAAATCCCAACTAAGGTCTTATTTGGAAGTATGTAAATTTATTGTTTTACGTAATACAATATAATAATCACAAAAAACACGAAAAACGATACATACTATAATAATAGAAAAATAACAAAACTTTCCGAGGACGGAAAGGGTCTTCAAATCAACGATCAACAAATCTCCACGAAACGAATCGTACACAAGATCCCCGACAGCTGGCCAAAAATTTTGATGTGTCGTGGATAGTATATGTGATAATTAAGATACGTTATAGGGTAAATTAGAAAATTACCTTTAGAAAAAAGTAATAGACTAAAATTACCAAAGACGGATTTAATTAAACACGTTGGTGAACCAAGTTCGTTGTACACGAAGATCGAGTGAATCTGAGACGTTTTGTTTTGATTTGGACAATTGATTCGAATTGGTTTCGGTTTAAACTAAAATTAATCCTACAAATTAAACTCCTAAAGTGCATGAATCATTTTCCATTATTTCTAAAAACAATACAATTACTTAAAATTAACACTACTAGAAAATTTAAGCTATTTAAAAATTCTATTCAATAAAATCTTATTTAATTAAAATACTTTTACACTAAAAAAAATAACTATTTATTAAGCCATTTTATTTAAAATCTAAATTAAATAAAAATCTAATTATTATTTAAAAACTAATTTTTACTTACTAATTTAATTTCTAAAAATTAATAAAACAACTTAAAACTAATATTTTTATTTTTATTTTTATTTTATGTATATATTATTTAAACTGAAACTTTATAAAAGTAATTTAAAATTAAAACTATTTAAATTTAAATGAAATTAAAATTAAGATTAAATATATGTTTAAAACTGACAGCTCTAATACGACTGACTATATTAATAAAATTGACTGTAATTAAACTTAAAAGAGCAATTAGCTTAGATGGTTGGAGCGTTGGCTATGAACCGTGAGGTCACGAGTTTGATTCCCAAGGGGGACATTTTTGTGGTATTTATTTTTTTGGAGTTACTATTAATTTTACACAGCCCAAACACCCAGATTTGAGGCTGCTGGCCAATTAAACTCAGAATATTCACAACAAAAACAAAGCTATAGCAAGTTTAACTACACCAAACTAAATAATTCAAAAACGCAGATCAGGCAAGAAAAATGCAAAGCAAACGAGTTAAAGGGTTCAAATTCAGCAAGTAATAACAATAAGACAACTCAATATAAGCAGACTTATCAAGCCCAATAACAGTAGACAACAAATGACATGTTTATAGCTTCAATTCAGCAACTGCTAACTAACAGATCCATATCCGAATTAAGCACAAATCAGCAAATAAAAATGATCACAACATCTCAACAGACTAAGATCAGTTATATGAACATTCAACATCAGTTAAGCAGGTCTAAATTCCTAACAGCTTATACGAGCACACTCACAGTTCAATTTAAATGCTTAATGTCCTAATATATCAGCTATCACAATAGTTAACCAAAGATCATGTCCAATATCAAAATACAGTACAGATAAGCAGATCTAAATTCCTAACAGCTTATATGAGCACATACACCATACAAATTCATATAAAACCATTGAAAGATCTACTTGTATGTTTAAACAACAACCATATCTCTCAAATGAGACCCACAACAACATAAACTTGAATCAATACAATATAAACCAATCAAGCATAGTCTAATCAGCAAGAAATCAAAGCTAATACAACATCCAGCAAACTATCAAATTAAAATATAAACAATAAAATTAAAAGAGAATTAGAACCTATTGAAGATATCTGTTGGGTAGAAGGCGAGCGCTGAGCTGCCTTGGAACTAAACAACACCACCATTCATCTTTCCGCATCACCTTCCATCTTACCATTACCATCAAACCTCCATCGGATAACCATAATTTTATAAACTTTCAGTGGGAAAGTTTATTCACCAATATTTATTTTCAATTAATTGAATAAAACTATTAATTAGTTTCATCAAATAACATTAACCATTATTATATCAAATCAGTTTCAAGTATAAAAATGCAATAGTAAATTTAAACAGAAAGTAAACAATGGATAATACTCAAATCACTTTTTTATTAAATACCAAGAAACGCTTACAATACTTTTAAGAAAGAAATTACAAGATTAAACCTAAAACTAATTTAACATAATAACATTGAAAAATAAAATTGGATACTGAAAATACAATAAAGAGGGGGTATTTATACTCGAACCCGAGGTGTTGGGGGTGAGTTTGTTGGAGACGAGAATCAATCCAAGCCTTCCATTCAACATCTTTTTCTTCTCTCTCTTTCTTGTTTTGATCCAAAGGTGGATATGAGTCCATAGTCACACGGATTGCCAACGTGGCAATCCGTTGTGTTTCTTGTGCTAGTTGAGGCTGATTTGTCTCTCTCTTATTGGTGAAGTGGGGGTGATGCGCTGTTACAGCCAATCACAGGCTGCCACGTCTCTTGCTTCTCCATCTTCAACATCCGAAAAACTTGGGGATTTAATTCCCCAAGCGTGTGAATCAATCGTGTGAATTAAAACCCCCAAAAGTTACTTGTGATTTAGGTTAACTAGGGTTAGGATGAACAGTTTGGGTCTGGTTTATTTTGGGGGTGAAGGAGAAAGACATAGATTGTAACGAAAATAAAATAATGTGTGTGGTGGAAAAGTGAGTAAATGGGATAAACGTTTCATTTGGTGTGTGTAACAAATGAATAAACTTTTGACCATCGTTTTATTTACTTTCATCAGTCCATAAATCCTTAATGGGCTTGAAAGCCCAAGACTTACTTTACACATCTCATTTGTAAATTAATTTAGGCTCTGAGAAAGTAAAAATTCCATCCGTCCATATTATTGAAGTTATTGGGCCATTTTGGGCTTTTAAGTATCAAGTGACAAAGTTAATTCCAATATTGGGCTTTTGGGCCCATTTATCCAAATGTGGGACCCACTTGGCCCAAAATCCTTCATAAATATCAAACCCGCTAAAATCAAGCTCGATATTGGCTTAATTGAACTTTTCTTCAAACTTCGTGTCGGTTTCGCCGGTTTTCGTGAACTTGGTACCTACACACATCAAACAACAAAACAAGCATATACAAGGATAATTTCATGCAATTTATGCAATTATTCATTGTTTATTGATACAAATGATATGAGTAATTACACTCATATCAATAACCCACCCACTGATGACCTAGCCGCTAACAAGGCAAAGCCTAGCCGCTGACAAGGCAAAGTCTAGCCGTTGACACAGGCAATTCTAGCCGCTGACACAGGCAAATCTAGCCTCTGACAGGAATCATCACCAAACCATTATATTGAGTCCAGGGAGGTCAGGGACTTAATAGTGTACACTCCATACCTCCAAACCTATTTACAAGTATGACCATATCCCACAATTATAGTAAATTTCCAACATCACGTCAGCGTCCCATTTCATAACAACATAATCTTTATAACATCAGAAAAGTGAGGTTATGGTTAACATTAGAATTGTGATGTTATCCTGATCTCATTTTTAATAAAATAATAATAAAAAAATAAAAAATAAAAACTCATAACGCGAGCCATGGTATAGCTCTCGCGCCGTAGACTCGCGTTATGCCCATCATTTTGAGTTATCAATTATGGCGCTATATAATATAACGCGAGCAAAAGTATGATGTTTGACATTTTAGTTGTGGCACAATAGCATTGGCTCAAGCCACAACATAGATACCATGTTCTTTTAACAAAGGGCTTCGCAACAAAACTGTTTGACTTATTAACAAGCAAATAAGTCCAACTTACAGTTGTCAAGATATATATGAAACTACCATGTGTAGGTACTCTATATTAAGGGTGTCAATCGGGTTATCAGATCGGGTTTAGACTTATTAGATAAGTCTTACCGAGGTTTAACAAAACTAAAATTTACTCGTAACATGATATTATAAGAAATCTAATCTATCAGATTTGAGAACTTGTTGGATTACAAATCTATCGAACTGAGTTATCGGATCATCAAAGGTTACTTGTTAAAAAGAAAAAAGAATAAAGCTAATAAGAAAATCTAGTGCTATGAAACTCTTAAGATGTAATAAAAAGTGTTTTATATGTTTATGATTGCGCTCTGTTTATAATTATGCCATAATTTAAACAAATTTTCTTGAACAAGTATATGATTGTGTTGTCACACTGTATCTTTTGCATCTGTAGCGGAGCCAGGAAATCTAATCGAAGGGGGCAACAAGCAATAAAAATGACTTGATAACGGGTGAATTCTTTTTTGTAAAATACAAAATTGGTTCGGGTCGGGTTTAACTAAACGACTTTTTTCTATGTAAAATTAAATAAGACATACAAAATGAGACTTGATTGGTCATACAAATTTAGGTTCTCATAAGTCAAGATATAAGCCGCCAAGTCTTTATCAAAGTAATTAAACTTCGATAAATTTCTTTCTTACAAATAAAACATATAAACTTAGATTTAATTTCATTTGGATATCATACGTTTCTTTGGATATGAGGGGACTAATCCCCACCATCTATCTTATTTTAATCTAATTGATAATATTAAACATAAAATATATTTTCACTTTTTTTTCTTCAAACATTAATATCTCTTAAACCACTAATCGTTATGCGAAAAAAACATACCGTTACGAAGAGCATATAATTATCTTTCTATAGATATTCTATATGATACGCTTTCGACAATTTTTTTTCTCATTTTTTTCACGTTTTCGAAAATTATCATATATGATACTAATATCATATATGATGTAACACCAGTATCATATATGATATGACATATCATATATGATAGAAACCAATATCATATATGATTTAACGCTGTTATCATATATGATGAAACAGTATTATCATATATGATATTTCACGTAAATTTTAATAAGAAGAAAAAAAGCGAATTTTTTTTCTTCGAAAGTATATCATATTGCAGATTGGTAGAAAGATAATTAAACGCTCGTCCCGATGATATAATTATTTTCGTTTTAACATTTAACGGTTTAGAAGATATTTAAATTAAGAAAAGGAAAAATGAAATCAATGGTAGAGATGAGTCACCTCATATCTAAGGAAAAATATGATATCCAAAATAACTCTTCTCATAAACGGGGAAAATTCAATGAAGTCCCAATATTATCAAAGGCTTGATGGACTCATCAAAGCTATCCAATCTATTTTCATCCTATGGCCCAAATTAAAAAATAAAATAAACACCCTCCTCCCCAATCTCTTCAACCGTATCTTTTTCTTCACCGGTTTACAATATAACATAACTCTACATTTTACTTCCACTTTAATTTCTTTCGTACCAATTTAACTGTATTGCATAATTACTCTATGTAGAAATGTTAAAATGGATTCGGTGGTCTAACATGGTGGAAATAGGTGGTGGTAGCCATTGTTGGTTTAGAGAGAGAGAAGAGTGGTTGAATGTGAAATGTAAATGTATTCAAAGTGAATAAAATGACAAGCAACACCCCTCCTTGGAAGCTAAGGAGGGGTATATATAGTCACACACACAACCTAAACTTTACAACGATCCTAGTCTAGTCTAAATGCGTGTGACTATGATATCTAATGGGAATTCTTAAATGTCGTCACATAAAGTGAGTTTCCAACAATCTTCCCCCATGGGACGACGTGTAGAATTCCTTACAATATTTTTCCTAACAAGTACATAATGATTAAGAACAAGAGCTTTCATGAAGCGTCCAATGCTGATGAAGTCTTCTGAGGCCTTCGTCTTCAAAACGACTCATCTTTAAAGTAACTTGTTGAAGAAATACTATAACGGCATGAGCTAAGTAACCCATACACTTCTGGTTAAGGAGAAGCTTCTGAATTAGCTTCCCCCTAATTCATGCCACATAAACTTGATGTAGAAGCTTTTTAAATAGCTTCCCCCTAAATCGACAATCCTCGTAAGCAACTTCAAAGCTTTCAATAAAGCTTAGAATGATTAAGCGCACAGCGGAATCTAACAAGCAAATCCCATCATATAACATGATAACGTTGCTAAGAGGGATTGAAAGTTAGGGGCACACCAAGTAGATCAACAACTTTTCTTCTCACGCTTGAATAATTCTTCTGAATTTTTCTTCCCCCTGAGAGTTCAAGTTATGCATACCAGAAAGAATCAAGACATTTCTTCCCCCACATAGTTGAAGAAAGTAAATCAATCCCAATTATGAAGCTCAAATACTGAAGTGGACACTTTATCCCATTCATGAAGTTGACATCGTAACACCAGAGTCAATTAAGTCTCGGAAATGCACATATCTTCTTCCGGAGATGCACCAGAGTCAATTAAGTCCCGGGAATGCATATAGGATAATGATGATGAATAATTGCAACAATCAAACAATTAAACCTCGAATCAGTAGTGTACCATTTGGAGATTGATAACGACACGAGTTAAAACACTGATTTTCTCTGCGGCTATGACAAATGTCATCCCAGAATATCTTCAAATCAAAAGAAGGTATGAAGTTCATCACGTGTACTCGTTGTGCGTTCAATGTGTCTTCTTCTTCCCCCTTGATGGTTTCGAAACTCGGAACCATCAATAAATTGTACGCACATGAACCTGAAATCTCGTGAGAATAATAAATAAGCTGAATTATATATTTTGTGAGAATCAGCTGTTGATCGAAAATCTCTTCTCATAAACTCTCCATGGCCACCTTTACCATCCCACGTGAAAGCAATTTGAAGTGACCACTGAAAGAATGAACTGGATACATCAAACGTGAAACTGAATAAGAATCCTTCGATCTTGTGACTTAAGCTTGCACTATTGTTGAATGAAGAACGGTGGAGAAATCTCTAAGTACTCAATGCATCACTGAAGAAGTCTATAAGCACAACACATCTTGAAATTATCCACGTCGACTACGCGCGTGACACTGAGTACAACAATGTAACCCCTTTAAGTGATAGTTATCCGAGTCATCAACCATCCACCCCGAACCCGGAAACCAGATAACCAAGTCTTCATTCTATGATTAAGCACGAACTAGTTATCTATTAAAAGATAAAATAAATACACGCCTTCGAAAAATCCGTCTTCAACGTCACGTAATTAATACCCGATCAAACAAAATCTGTAGCCACTAAAAAATCGCCCATTTTTTCTTGGTCTCGTCAAAATAAATTTTGTCACATTTTCTCGTCTTTTTGTCACGTCACTTGTTTCTCGTCACATTTTAAAACCATTAATCAAAATAACATCATTTAAAAAAAATGATAAGTAATATTTTGAAAAACAATTTTATTATAACATTTTGTCACAAGTGTATTAACCTTAAGTCTCGGTCCAAAAGAATACCAAAAAGAATGTGGCCCAAAAAAAAAATTTCGAGCCCAACATTTCTTGGGAATTACCCGGTCCAATATTGTGAGGTTATAACACACCAACTCCTAAATCCACATCATATATCTCAAGCCGTTTTCTCCTATTCTTTCAAAACTTCACCAAACTTCACACACCTAATCCACTTACATAGAACAATCCGCCCCACCTCCTCACCTCCATCGTAACCTCCGTCTCCCCCCAAAATCATCTCATCTTCAATCTTCATCAAAAAGATACTGAGTTAATCAAACGAATCTTAGTACTCATCGCAAACATACCGCCCCCTTCTATTCCATCTCATCCAAAACACACAAAACTCCCATCTCATCAGTCCTTCATATCCCAATTAAACCATACAAAACCCACATCCTAGTATAACACAGATCAAATCGCACTGTCAATGATGTCCGAAACACGATTACACAACAAGATCTCGACGAGGTCTCGGGTAAGTTAATTTCGATGGTTACATGCTGGTTTTTTTTTTTGAGAATCGAAACAAGAAAAAGATTTAACATAATTGTTACAATCTCTTTCTTTACTTCGAATATAAAACAGAAAAAATCTATGATGATGTACATCTCGTCCATCAAAAAAACGAATTAAAGAAAGATTTTAACAAATTTGTTAAAAAATCTTCTTTGCTTTCGTAGATTAATGACAGATTTGTATTGCATGTTGGGTATGATTAAGAAATCGAAACGAAATATTGATTATAACAATTTTGTTATAAATCTTTATTTTATTTCGTATATAAAACTTGGTGCAAAACCAAACATGGGTCTATGATGAATCTGAGATCAAAATGTTTTCTGATTTAGTTCGAGTCTTAGATGAAATGGGATTAGGAGACGATGGGTATTAGGTTTAGATATGGTGTTGAGGAGGTAAAAGGTTGGCAGTTGAATTGGTACGTGCATTAGTCACCTGAGTCAACTCAGTGAGTTAACTGGGTCAACTCGGTAATTACCGAGTTGACTCGGTTGTGATGGATTTTTGGTTACATTTTTGGTTCACAAGATTTTAAAACACATGGTCCATCGGAATGTAAAAAAAACAATCCCATCGGAATAATTTTGTTTTTGAGGCAAAATAATGTTCAAGTCACCATCGGAATGATTGTGAAATATTGTCTCATCGGAATGTTTTTGTGAGTCTATCATCGGAATCAAACAAACACCCCCATCGGAATAACCAATCTGAATGTTCAATCTGAAAGACCATCAGAAACCCAATCGGAACGGAAAAGGGTTTTGACCCTTTTTCATGGTTTTTTCAAAAAGAAGGATCTGTTATTTTATTTGTACTATTTTCCGATTTTTCAGCATCATATGAATCTGACAAATTTTCTGGGAAAATACATCATCAAAAAGAACAATGAAAACCAGAAAATGATACCATATAAAAAATCCAGAAACAGTAAACATTTGACCAATGAAAATATCAGAAATGGACTGTGAGACCAAGTGAATTTTTAGACAGCTGTGGACCAAGAAAATGACTTTTTAGATAGATTGGACAATAATAATAAGAAGACGTGACAAAATTTGAGACAGTTTGGACAAAAAGGTTATAGAACGAGACACAAAAAATAATCAGACCACCAAATCGAATATACGAATACGATCCAAGGATGAAACCGAGGCTCTGATGCCAAATGTAGAATGTTAAAATGGATCCGGTGGTCTAACATGGTGGAAATAGGTGGTGGTAGCCATTGTTGGTTTAGAGAGAGAGAAGAGTGGTTGAATGTGAAATGTAAATGTATTCAAAGTGAATAAAATGACAAGCAACACCCCTCCTTGGAAGCTAAGGAGGGGTATATATAGTCACACACACAACCTAAACTTTACAACGATCCTAGTCTAGTCTAAATGCGTGTGACTATGATATCTAATGGGAATTCTTAAATGTCGTCACATAAAGTGAGTTTCCAACACTCTAAGATCTTAAAAAGATTGAAAGTTGCCCGTCTGGTTGAGGAGTTTATTGCTACAGTGAAGGAGAAGGTATTCTTAGCTATACTGTTACTACTATATACTGATACCATATTTTCTAGTTGTCTATGATGCCATATCTTATAGTTGTCGGTCATTTGATATGGTAATGGTGAGTTTGTTCCTACTTGTATTAAATGGGTAAAAAGAGCCCACACAGGCCAGTTTATGAAGCTTCTTATTTTTATGATATGATCGATGCAGAAGGTTCAAAAGGGTTGATTATGAATGAGGTATGTCATCTTGTGGTTATACATATCACCAACATCTTTTGTATTACAGTTATAACTTTTGTAACAGATTCATGGTGACTCATGTACGAGTCACCGTGACTCTTGTATGAGTCACCGTGACTCATACATGAGTCACGGTGACTCATACATGAGTCAGTGACGAGTTCGCCGAAAAAGTGGGTTTCTTGTGAAAGTCGCCGGAAAATGATGGATTTGTTGTAGAAGTCAATGGAGAACTGGGTTTGTTATGAAACTCGCCGGAAATTGGTGGATTCTTGTGGATCTTGTCAAAAAATGGTGGATTTGTTGTGAAAGTCGTCGGAGAACCGGGTTTGTTGTGGAACTCGCCGGAAAATGGTGGGTTTGTTGTGGTGGTCGCGGGAAGAATGTGGGTTTGTTGTGGTGGTCGCTGGAAAAAGGTGGGAGATGAGGTTTTGTGGTGGTCGACAGTTAGGTGGTTGAGGATCGGGATCTTTTTTTTTTTTTGTGAAAAATAAAGGAGGTTATATAAAATGTGGGTTTAATCATAGCCTTTGGATCAATTTAAGATGAATGGTGTGGATTGATTCATTAAGCCTTTTATAAATATTAAGACTTCATTGAACTTTTCCCTATACAATACGAATGTGTTCTTCAAATGTTTAACCTAAATCACTTAAGAAAAAATAGAACTTACACTTAGAAATGGATACTGTTTTATACAACAAATAACTCTTTGAACTATCAAAACTCAAAACAGTGACACACAAAGAGTAACTAGAGTATACCAAAATTAGAATAACAAAAAGAAATTAAAATATACTACTCCATAATATAGAATTGAATACAGTAAAGAATTAAATACAGTAATATAAAGAATGATACTTCCCAAAGTCTTCATCTCTTTCCTATTCTTTAACATTATTTCTCAGTCACTCGACGATTTCCAGAAACAAAAACTTTAGAGATCCAATTATTGATATTTTCTGCAACTGTAGAGGGCACTTTAGTTTATGGGTTGAGGGCATCACCGATTTTTCAAACAATATGACCATTTTCTCTACTAATTTAGCTTACGGTGAATCTTTATTGGGGGCATTGTCCTCCACTGCCTATAAGGAAGCTCCGCCCCTGCTTCGCATATGAATAAAATGCAACGCTATCCCAAAAGTTGTATGCTAAATAAACTTATATATCACATATTTTAAAGTTGACGAATGATTGTTTTGGATGGTTTCGTTACGGATGATGGTTAAGAATAAGATGTTGTTTAAAGGTATTTTCTATATACTCTGGTGATACATATGGACACATCGTAACAGGATCTTGTTTGATGAGAAAGTTCCCCTGAAGGCATGCATATTTGATAGTATTGTGTCTAATTTTTTTATTGGTGTAAGTATACGTGTAAAGCTTCGTTTAGTCGTGACGAGTAGCTAAAGAATATATTTATCTTATTGTTTTGTAATTTCAGTTTCTTGTTAGAATTTTTATGAATAAAATCGCCATTATAAATAAAATAATAGAAGATATATTACGCCAATAGAAGTAAACAAGGAGTGTACTTATTTAATAACTACTTTGGATTTTATTTGAAAATTAAAATTTTGTTAATAAAACATCATATCTTATCGGGTTGTCGGGTTGACCTGATAACCTGATAAGAAACTAACTATGACCCTAAACCGACCTTTTTAAGTTATTTAGTCTATCAGATTGATCTGATCTAAATTAGACCTAAATCAACCTAATTCTACAAGACTTTATCAAATTTGAATCGAGTTTAAATTAAGTCAAGTCGACTCGTTTAACACCCCAACTTTGTATGACCCCTAAATATCCTTCTAAATTAGTTTGAAGATAGTGGACTTATGAAACTTGACGAATGTAGAAACTTATACTATTGTAAAAGTTAGTCATACACATAGAACACGATAACTACACACCAGAATTTTCTTTTATCAATTCGCTTTGGTTTAAGTTTATTATTATTTAATTTATATCATTTAAAAGTAATATTTTTCTGTTCGCTTGCTTTTACTACCTTGTCTTTAATTATTTTTAAATTGTTTGTCAACGAGTTATTTCTATTTGTGCGTCGTTGTAGCGTGAAGGATTTATTAACCGCCGTGCCATCCAACGCCACTTTTTGTTTTGCCGCAGGACTTCGTGTCCTGGTGTTGTTGGTCTGCCGTCAACCATACCAGCTTACGTCATTAAGTTTTTTTAGGGGGGGGGGGGGGGGGGGGGGGGGGGGGGGGGGGGGGAATATATCTTCTATGACACCAAAAATACCCCATTGCACCACAAATCATCAGTCCCTTTAAAAAGTGATGTCATAGTTTTTTCGTGTTAAACCCTACTTTGTTGACGTGACGGTACTTTTTGCCCATGACACCACCTCTATGACATCACGATTTTTAATGCTTTAATGAAAAAAGAATCTTGTAAACCCCAACCATGATCTAACTCTAAACGAATATCTGTGCATAGCGATGAAATTTTTCATTGACAGATATGTTATATTGTGATAATGTTACATGTAACGTGAAAAAATCAAATTACAATTACAAAGGATTGTAACATCAATAACGCTACTCAAGCAAAAATTCTAAGTTGTTTGGTTGACATATATTGGATGGATTCTATGGGTTTTAAAAATAAAACACTACAAAATACAGTGTTTGGTTGAAAAGTAAAGTGGTGATTTTAATATTATATTATCTCCGTCCCAAAATTATGCTCTAGCTTTTCTTTTCAAGTTGTCCCAAATTAATTGTTCACATCTAAAACTTCTAAAAATAGGTAAGAAAGTTAGATCGAGATTACTATATTACCTTTAGTTGAAATTATAATTACAAATTTTAAAAGAGTGTTAAATCAATTGATTAAGAGTAAAACTGTCGTTCTGCAAAAAGTAAGAGAGTGAAAGCTGAAAAAATGGTATTTTTCTTAAACTGTGTATTTTTTGTCGGTAAACAATAATTTTGGAACGGAAGGACTAATACATCAAAAAACGTGTATTTTTATCCCACTAGTAAGGTGATGTATTTTAAAAACGGTAGTTACAAAAGATTAATAAGACAAAAAAGTTCTTATTTTTTCTTTTGTGTTTCTCTTTCCATCTGAGCTTTTCTTTTTTCTTTTAATTTCTCAACTTCATTTTTCTTTTAAGTCTAGATTCATACTTTTTTTCCACATATTTTCTGATATTTTTACGTATTGTTAAGTTTTAAATTTTTAATCCATTTCTTCTCAGTTAATTATTTGGTTTTCAAGATCCGAAAATGGATCCATTTATGAAAATTATTGGATTTTCAAGATTCGAAAATTGATTCATTTGCTTGATTCCAGTTTCGAGTTGATTCAAGTCTCGAGTTCATGTAAAAAAATTTATCGTTTTCCATTATGTCCCATAAAGATAAAGATCTTGATCTTAAAGATGAAGTGTGATATAATATGAGGATAAACATGTCATTTAACAAGGGGTTAATATACAAAGAAGTTACTAAACTTTCCAAGAAATTTGTCCTAAGGTAACGAACGTTCATTTTGTGTTTCTAAGTTACTAAACTTTACTAAACTATACATCACTGTAATTTAGTGTTAATTTGAGTAACCTGAATGCATGTTTTTGATAACTTGAGTAACATAAATGTCTTGTTTTTCATGTTAAGTAACATAAATATCACGTTTTTGATATGTGGGTAACTTAATCAACCGGTCATATGAACGTTAGTAACTTAGAAACACAAAATGAACGTTCGTTACCTTAGGACAAATTTCTTGAAAAGTTTAGTAACTTCTTTGTATATTAACCCTTTAAAAAGTCAATATGTCAAATGAACTTTTTTTTTTTTGGAACAACAATTATTATTAAGAAAACTAGCAAGACGCTAGATTACAAAGAAATGAGGTAAGGGTTTTTAAGCCACTCAATCCAACTAAAAGAAATTTTACTTCTATACCTACACCAATAGAAAGAACTAGACTTGATATTGTCTAAAATGATAGACTTTGACGGAGGCTTGGTGTCTAATAAAATCTTGTTACGATGCGCCCATATAAACCACCACGCCACAAAGAAGACACCTTCGAGAATCACCTGAATATTTGCTAGGAGGGACAGCGACAATAGCCAAGACAACCATTCCTTATAATTTTGAGCATCCGTATAATCGATATTCCACCATGAAGCAATACTCCGAGCAATCTGAATAGAAAAAGAGCAAGTGAAGAATAGATGACTTACTGATTCCACACCCTGGTCGCATATCAGACAATTAAGAGAATCGATCTCCATACCACGTTTGGAAAGATTGAATCTCACAGGAAGCGCTTCCATTTTGAGTTTCCAAGCTAAGATATTAACCTTAATTGGAACGACATAAACCCATCGAGTAGCAGAATCCCCTTTAGGAAGAATTTTATCGTCCAAAGTTTGACGAATGGACTTAACCGTGAAAACACCGTTTCCAACCATGGACCATCGAATGTTATCCTCATAAGAATTCAATCTGACCTCTTGAAGAGATGCCGAAAGATTCGCCAGTTGAGTTTCTTCCGCACCCCCCCTAACTTGACGACGAAACGAATAACCAATATTGAGATCGATCAATTTAGCTTTAACTGAGATGTTTTTGCAACTTTCGAGAGCATACAGCCTCGGATACGTGTCTTTAAGAGCACAATCTTTAAGCCATATGTCTTCCCAGAACATAATAGACTCTCCATTGCCAAGTTTATGAGTAATAAAATCCAAAATATTAATGCCTCTGTCCCGGAGAATATTGATTTCTTTCACAATGTTTAACCAACAAGAAGACGACGTCTTCCTGATAAGACTTCCAATTTTTCCGTCCTTACCGTGAATAGCTTTAACTATACGAACCCACAGAGCTGAATTTTGAGAATAGAATCTCCACAACCATTTGATCATCATACCACGGTTAATAGCGTATAAACTTGATATTCGCAAACCTCCATTAGCTTTATTCGACAACGCCTTATCCCATTTGAACCAAAACTGCTTTTTACTGTGAATATCAAAACCATTAAAGAAATGGTTACGAATAGATTCTAACCTCTTAAGGACTTGCATCGGAACTCTGTAAATGGACATATGGAAAATAGGGACCGAACCCAATACGGATTTGATCAAAGTGTATCTCCCACCAATAGAAAGCATCCTCATTTCCACTTAGATAGTCTATTAACAACTTTAGCAACAACATCCTCCCATTCGTTCACCCGAGACATCCTACCACCTACTTTCGTGCCCAAGTATATAAAAGGAGCTTTAAGGATTAAACAACCGAGCTTGGCAGCCGCGTTTTTGATTTGATCCCCGCAGACATTAACCCCCAAAATTTGACTTTTACACAGGTTAAGTTTAAGACCGGATGCCCTATGAAAACAATCTAATACATTCACAAGGGTATTAATATTATGATCTTTCCATTGCCCTATAAACACAGCATCATCAGCGTAAAACATATGACATATGCTTGTCGAAGAGTTAAGATTTAAACCTGTGAAGAGACCACTGTCTACCACTCGCTGAAAAGACAGGTGTAAGCTCTCCATCACCAAAATAAACAAAAAGGGAGATAAAGGGTCTCCTTGTTTAAGGCCACGATAGAATTGAAACTCCTCCGTAGGACTTCCATTGACGAGAATAGAACCACGGGCAGAACTAAGACAACCTTGAATCCAATTAAGCCAACGTAAGCCAAATTCAAATTTATCTAAAACGTCATCTAGATAATCCCATCTGACCGAATCATAAGCCTTTTCAAAATCGACTTTGAAAATAAGAGCCTGCTTGTGTTTCACCTTACACCAATGCATGATCTCGTTCAAGATGAAAGGCCCGTCCATAATTTGCCTATCCTTGATAAAAGCTGATTGAACTTCAAAAACAATATCCCCGATAACACCTGCTAATCTGCTCGTTAGGATTTTGGTAATGATTTTATAGACGCATCCAATTAAAGTGATTGGTCTATAATCTTTCACCATATTAACTCCTTGTTTCTTTGGAATTAAGGTGATGAACGAAGAATTACAACCCGGAGACAACTCCCCTTTGTTAAAAAAATAGGACACTGCTTCATAAACATCATTACCAATTGTGGACCAATACTTTCTGAAGAATCAAAATGTAAAACCGTCAGGACCTGGGGACTTGTCAATGCCACATTCCCAAACAGCTCGTTTCATCTCTTCCCTAGAAATATCAGCTTCTAACAATTCATTATGTTCATCAGTAAGAGTATTGGGGAAATTCATTTGGATATTAGCCCGCTCCTTAATCGGATCCCCGAATCTTTGTTGAAAGTGAGGAAGGAATTCGAGTTTAACCTGGTTCGGATCATCAAACCAATTACCATCTACTAAGATACCACGTATATTAGAAGAGTTCAGTTTCTTTTTGAGGATCCCATGGAAAAATTTTGAGTTTTCGTCACCCTCCACGGACCAATTAATCTTAGCTTTTTGAGCCATTTTAGAAGACTTAGACTTATTAATTTGTTGAATCGAATTCAAAATTTCCAACCTCTTAGCTAGAACATCTGCCGAAACGTTCCCTTTGTCGATCGTGTCATCCAAGATCTGTAACTCTCCCTGGAGACGAGATAGCTCGCCCTTCGATTTATTTTTGAACTCCTTGATCCACACCCTAATTTTAACTTTAAGGAATTTGAGTTTCTGCATAAAACTTCGCATCCCGTTGTCCTGAATACCAGGAGCAGCCTTCCACATGTCTACAACAAAATCATTAAAACCATCAAGATCAGTCCAATAATGAAAGAATCGGAATGGAATAGGACCGTAATCAGGCGAGAATTCACGAAGAAGGATGGGGCGGTGATCCGATAAGAATTTATCAAGTGTAATGGCACTAATGGAATTACAAGCAAGCATAAGATTCTCAGAAACTAGAAATCTGTCTAGTTTGCTCATCTTAGACGCCGATTTATGACACCATGTATAAAGGGCACCATCCAACGGAATATCAACCAGATTAGTATCACTAATAAACGAATTAAAATATCCAGCTCCTCTAGCATTAAAGATAGTACCAAATCTCTCCGATTTGAATCTGACTTCGTTGAAATCTCCAAGAAGAATAATTTCGCCATTCCAATGTCTACAACAGTGAAGTAAATAATCCCATAAACTTAGTTTTTCGTTGAGCTCTTGAGGGGCGTACACGGCAACAATAAGTAACTTCATACCGCTACTCACCAATGTCCCACGGATCATAGTAAAGTAATCTGAACTCGTATTATTTAATTTCCTAAAACTGTTAGGATCCCAAATACACAAAATCCCTCCCGAGTTACCAACTGCGTTGCTGTGAGAATAATCAAAAGTAAAATTCCCCCAGCAAGATTTAACAGTAGAAAGCACCATCTCCTCCATTTTCGTTTCCTGAAGGGCAACAAAATTCACTTTATTTGAAATACATAACTCCCGAACCCGATCTTTTTTGGCCTTTTGGGCAAGGCCTTGAACATTGAGAGATAAAAAATTCATCGGAAAACATTTAAGTCTCCTTTTGATTCAATAATTTTTGTAATGTCTGTAACACATCCCTCCATGTTATAACCCATGGTTTGTCCCACTTTCACAATTTCGTCCATAAGACATAAGATTGAGCCTCCGCCTCTAGGAGCCTCGGATTTCTTGAATCTCCCAAAACTTCCTGATTCTGATTGACCACAATTATTATCCGTGTTAATACTATTACTGAATTCGACTTCTTTGGAACCATCATTTACCTTGTTATTCATTGCAGGGACCGTGTCGTTAGATTTATGGTTAGAATTAACCATAGGTGTAAAACCTGGTGGGTGTGACAAGCTGTCTTCGTTATCCTTGTTACGACCATTCTTCTCCTTATCAAGTTTATCGAGTATCGGATAAATCTCAAATGGGTCCTCTGATGGTGTATCTTTCGTTGAGTTCTGTCCAGGGAGACCACTTTGCCTATCACTGTCATCAAAAACGGTTTCCGAAACCCCCTCTATATCAGAATTAATATCCTGTCCCCCACTTCATGAAATGAATGTTCCTCGCCATTATTTTCCTCCACAGAATTATCCTCATCAGAATCCTCTGTGAAGTCCGGAACCCATCCAGAAACTTCATTAGCACGACCAACCAAATACAAAAGTGGGTAGCAATAACCGGGATTCTAATGTTTGCCATGTTTGAAATACTGTAGTGTTGTAAACATGTGGTTTTTAAACTCACGAACCAAACAACCCCTAAACATGTATACGAGAATACATAACAGCGTATTATTTACCATAGACATATTTGTGTGAGATGCACGTCTGGTCATTTTGTGCACAAATAGTTACACAAGGCTAAACCTTGTTTTTTACACATACTCGTAGTATAACATATTATTACACGTAGTAAAGAACGACGAAATGCAGGATACGTTTAGTTGGAAAATATTATTCATCATTTTTTATTTTCTGTTTTATAGAAAAAGAAAAAGAATTTTTTACAGAACGCTTAAAATTTTGAAAAACACGTTTAGTTGGAGAAATTTGTGTTTGTGTTTTCCATTTTTTAAAACTATAAAGAAAGTAAAAGGGAAAATGATTTTTTTTAAGAAAAACCTAGAAAACTAATAAAAATAGTTTTTCTGTTTTGCGTGCAAAAGGGTAAAACATGAATTTTGCATTTTTTTAAAAATATTTTTGGAAAACGATGATTTGAACGCGTTTTCTGTTTTCCTTGTTTTCTAAAAAACATTTTGTATAAAACAGGGTGTTTTTCATCCAACTAAACGCATCTATAAAGTTTGAAGTAAAACATGACGTGTCTATCTAATGAGCAATGAAAATTAAAACAGTAAAACTTGAATCGTTCTAAACTTATTAATCTATACTAATTTATAAAGCATTTGAATTTTCCTAAAATAGTAAGGCTAAAAATTCAGACTTTTTTACCTAATAAATAAAGTAAGTTGTTGATATTTTCATCAACATTATATACTATTACATCCGTCCCATAATAATTGTCTATGTTTGACTTTTTAAATATTTCTTCGTCAACTTTAATCTTAAATATTTTTTTTGTATAATAAATAAATAGATAGAGTTTTAAATGTATTTTTTATTGATATAACTTTTATTAAGATCAAAGTTAACGAAAAAAGAATAAAAAAATTAAATATGAAACGGAGGTAGTATAAAATTTTTCAAACAAACCTTTTGTAATTTTGAATCATAGAGTTGCTCGATCTGATTCGAGCCAGATGATGAGCCAAGGCTCATTGCTTTTAGAAAAATAAATTTATAGATGGGATAATCAATTCTATTACGTACATCAAAAGGTTATAGTTAAGATTTCAAATCAATGATTACTGGCAGATAAAAATAGTCGTTGTTGTGTTACTCGTAGATAAATACTCTCTCATCTATATTATTATTTTCTTACTATATTATAAAGCATTTGTGACTTTTGTAACAAACTTTTAGTTGGCTGAATTTTAAGATTTTTTTACTTAATATATAAAACAATTTGTTAGATATTTTTCCCACATTAACAACCTTTTTGTAACAAACAACCTATTAAAACATAATTTTTAATTTTAGATTGAAATATCTTTTATATATTTATTATTTTCATAATCTAAATTCACCATAGTTTTTAAAATTTTGTGCTCTTTAATTCAATATATATTTCGATAAATTTTATTAACTTTTAGTTTTTTTCCATTTATAACGGGTTTATTTTGATTTAACCTTTTTACCATTTTAAATTATTACCATTTTAAATTAATGTGAATACGAACTTTATAGGTAAAATAGTAACTTTAAAAATCGTCATTACATACTCGCCGCCGCTTTGCGCGGGCACCATACTAGTATTATATAAAACATTTGGGACTTTCTAAAAATAGGAAGGCTGAAAATTCAGACTTTTTTTACCTACTAAATAAATCAAGTTGTTAATATCGTCATCAACATTATATACTATAACATTTTCTAACAACTTTTTGTAACAAAATTTTGTAACAATATTTTTACTTTTAAATTAAAAAATCTTTTTATTTATTTATTATTTTTATAATCTAATTTCACTATATTTTTTAAAATTATGTGCTTTTTAATTTGATATATATTTATTAATTTTTAATATTTTTTGATTTTAGTGGGTTTTTTAATTCGATTTTTTATAACTTTATAATGAGTAAGAGATTAATATTTGTTAGTCTCAAAATTCGTTATTAGGTACTCGCCACCACGTTACGCGAATACCATTTTAGTTGCTTTAAAACAGTGAATGCATGTAAACATATGTAAAAAAATCGGCTTATTCTTAACCACTCAAGGGTGGTAAAAAAGTTTGTGGTTATCATTTCAAAGTGTGTGAGGTCTCAAGTTCAACTCCTGTTATGTGCAAACAACTTTGAAGTGGTCACGACAAACTCCTGAAAAGGGAGGGTTTTATCTGCTTTGAGTCTGTGTGATGGTGAGCTCAAATTCCGTGGATTAATCGGCCAATTAGTCGGAAATCACGAGTAAAAATAAAATAAAATAAATAAGGCTTATTCTCTTGCAAGAACTAAAATATAAAAAGTACACTGAATGCATGCGAGTAATTTTTAAGCTGCTTATAACATTTACAGTTTTTTTTACCTTTGAGTTTTCGTTTCAAACTTTCCATACATTCTGTTTCAACCAGTATATTTTTTTTTTCAAAATAACATGCATCTTATTGGCACGAAAGAACTTTGAATTAGTTCCTTTCGAAACATAGGCTGTGTTCGTCGATACGAGCAGTAGCTGTGGGTAGTGAGTAGTGAGCAGCGGGCGGTAGCTATGAGCAGTAGCAGTGAGCGGTAGTCGTGAGTAGTAGTTGTGACAGCTCACCGCTCATTTTCCACTGCTTCTTAAAACAAGCATTGAAAAAATAGTCTTCTTAAAAAATAGCACCGCCCCAAAATGTTCACCGCTCCTGTTGCTAAACGACCACTAAAATTTAAAAAGCTCACCACTCCTTTTGTTAAACAAGTAATTAATTTCAAAATACTCTCACTCACCGTTCATTGTTTCAAAATGCTCTTCTACCGCTTCTCGCCAAACACAGCCATAAGCCAAAATAGGCACATTCCTTCAAATAGTAGTATTATAACCCAACATCATGACTTTATCATCTATTAGTAGCGTGTATTGTTTTTCTTTTTATGAAATCTTTTATATTTGCAATTAAAGTTTATTTGGTTAATGTTTGTGTTTTGCAAAGTATTTATACCATACAATTAGTTAACCTTTCGTATGATTTTTTTTTTCAAATCATGTGTCAATCTCTACCCGAAATAAGAAAGTTGATTGATACCTACAAATAATTTCATGAAAAAAAACATTGTCTATATCTTTTTGGACATTTTTTTTAAAACAGAAAATGTTAGTAGTTAGTGAGTCGGGTCATGTAATGACATTTAAGCAATAGAATATATTTTCTGAACCCTTGCCTAATTCTCTTGATAGATTTTGAACTCAAAACCTTCAGATAACCTTCCTCAAAAAAGCACTTAATGAAACATTAGTAACCAGCTAAACTAAACAAGTTGATTGCATAATACCCGGAAAAAAACCATTTAATGTATGTTATAGTCATTTTAAAAGTTCCGAAATTATTTTCAACATTATATCCTTAATAAAAGGGGGAATCTCGGTTCCCTATGACCAGTTCCCCCCTCACAACAAAACCCATTTTTTATTCGCCTCCTCACAAACATACCTACTTTAATCTCCCCTTCCACTGTAGGTTTGATTAAAAAAATGGCTACCTCATTGTAGATCTATTAAAAATATTTGATTTCACCCACGTTTGGCAATTCCTTGGGTCAAAATGTGATCACCACCGTTGATTTGGTGATTTAACGGGCTACGGGGTTAACCTTTGACCTCAGCCGTTGATTGGCGTCTACCCGTTTTCCGTTTTGGGTTGGTGGTGCACACAAATATATAAATTCTCGCCAGTATAAGAAGGAATATAAAATAAATAATCCTTCATCTATTCCTTCTCACCTAACAAAAAAATGGATCTAGGATCTATCCGATCTAAAGATTCATTGGGGGTTTCTTTCGATGTTATACACTAATGAGATGGTTGATCTTTCGATATTACAGATGGGATGAGGGAGATGGAATTCTTTTTATTGTGCATCTTTCGATATTACAGATGGGATGAGAGAGATGGAATTCTTTTTATTGTGCATCTTGGTTTTCTCGATTCTGGTATTTCCTTATTAACCTGCTATTAGTTGTTTTGCTTTACTATATTTTTGTACAGTGGTTTATATTTGGTTGTTGCGCCAGGTATGTTCATTCAGTAGAACTTTGGTTCGTTGCCGCTATTGATGGCAGGCGACGATAGTGACACCCGTGTCTTTCGTTGCCGCTATTGATGCCAGGCGACGTCCGGACTGTTGTGATAGGGTCATAAATAGATGGGTTATAGAGACAGGATTATTTGTGCCTCTCTACCCCTTTTGGGTGTATTTCTTTAAATGTTGGTGTTACTTTATGTTTGATTGGATGATGTCCTGTTAGTTTTGATTATGTGCCTTCGACACCTCCGTTACTATCGTTGCCGCTGTTAATGGCGGGCGACGAGAGGTGCGGTTGTGTGGCGTTGGTCGCAAGATCTCATTAACCCACAAATTACGGACAAATTCTTCGCTACTTGATGCACTAATAAAAAAGTAGCTCCTTCACACAAACTTGATGTATGTGTGTGTCCGTTTGTGGGTGATGAGAGGCTTATGCCTTTTAAGCCGTTTGGCGAGGCAAATTATTAGATTTTAACCCACGCCATTATACTTATAGTCACAGGATAACTACCGTGATGTATGCCCGTTTTTCGGATGCATGTCGATAATCATAGACTCATCCTTATCTTGCCTAGGTAGCAATAGTTTCTCGCTTATATGAATATGACCTGCTGTTGGTCGTGTATGTTCTATTATACACGTCTTAGCGGTCTCAGAGGCTGTGATGATACTATTTTAACATCCCTAAGCGGGTTTTATTAAAGTTTGGAGTGCGTGTATCTTGGCGGGGCAAGCTTGCGAAGTTTGTAAAGTTTGCAGCCATCACGCCATATCCTCATATTCGACATACCCGATTTGTTACTTATCTGAGCCTAAAACAAATTAAATAAATGTTTTCTACATTGTCGTTGAGCAGAGTTTTGTAGTCATACCAAGTGCGACTCCTGAATTGGTTTGGTAGGTATCTATTGAAATAATGGGACACCACATCTCTGTTCACACATGATGGAATGTCACAAACGGAAAGATGAGCAAATAAAAATGGTGTATCTAATGACCAGTGGCTATAAAGATTCAAACTTTATTGGAAAAACGGGTATGGTGACGAAAATGATGATTTTGAGATCCCTCGGTTGAAGGTGACAAATTCGTTATACAATTTTTTTTACTGAAAATGGAACCAACTTAACAGCTCTTCATAGGCGAAACGAATATGCTACTTCTTTTGTGAACAACTTGGATTTTGCTTCATTCTGAGCTAACCACAGGTATGCGTCACAAAAAAACATGCCCTTTCAAAACAACAACCAACCAAATGTTTAGATCTTGCTAATAGGAGCGTTTGGCATTAATCGAAGCGAAAAGTAATATAAACATAGCCGGTACCAATCCACTTTGATCAAGTTCGTTTGTGTGCTTCCCGTACAATTAACAACTTAACATAAGGCTGGTTTTGACAATTTGTGTTTTAAGATGTATATCTCGGTTAGAGAATTTTTTAACTATAATATGAAATCGGAATACTAATAGTAATATGAAATCAGAATAGTAATAGTAATATAAAATCGGAATAGTAATACTAATATATGTTGGAAATACGTTTTTACGTATTTAGAAATGATCGGTCACTCCAATGATATTGGGCTCGTGATCCAATATAGCCCATATAGCCCACATGTAGGGTGGGCTATATAAACCCCCCTCCTAGCATGTTAGGAGGGGTTGTTGAACACTTACATTTCATGATATTCCATCTTTCTTTCAACTCTCTCCTTTCTCTCTCTTCTTTCTCTCTCTAAGTTCCTCCAATTCTCATCCATATCAATAGATAATCCAACAATGCCTAATCTTTAGAAAACATCGATCCTACAATTGGTATCAAGAGCTTGGTTGATTCTTCGGATTAGCACGTTTTATCTATTGATTTGGTGATAAAGTTTCTTTCTTTTACAATTTTTTTTTTCTTTCTTTCTTTCTTTCGTTTATTTTTTTTCTTTTAGCTTGTTAAAATTTACTTTTATATAATCTTTGATAAAAGTTTTATCAAATCTTTCTACTAAAAGTTTCTTATATTTTTATCCATTTTAAAAATTTTATTCAATTTTTTTTAACACCAATCCATATCAATTTTGTTTTCAATTTTTATTAGTTTTTTTTTTTAAGTTTTCTAGTTTGTCTTTTTCTTTTTCTATCCACGTTTTTTATTTTTTTTTCTGTTGTGTCTAATTTGTTTTTTTGTCAAATCTATTTTGTTTTGTATCGGAAAATGGTTTTTAGTTTCAGATAGATTATTCCGATGCGTTCATTTTTTGTCCCATTCCGATAGAAAGTTGCCTTATTCCGATACTTTGACATTTCGATCGCAATAACCAAGTGGTTCTACTTTGCGATCACTTTTTCAGATTCCCTTACTCCGACGTGATTGCGATAGCCTTTTGCGATCGTGATTGCGACGGATTTAAGGACCATAGAGACGAAACTCTGCCCAAATTTTTATAGACACATTGTGATGGAAATACTTTGAGTATTGCGATGGATGTTTGTTGATATTGCGATGGACTTGGTTTTGAATATTGCGATGAAAAATCTGAACATTGCGATGGAAAATATCACATATTGCGATGGGTTGTGTAGTATATATATTGCGATGGAGTAAGTTCAGAGATTGCGATGGAAAATTATTTAGACATTGCGATGGACTCGATCTAAACTCAGACCTGACTACCCTCGACACCTAGACTGACACCAAAAACAACTCTGACCAAGACTCACAAAACCAATCAACACCATCGTTTCACAAAACCAATCAACACTCTCGTCTCACCGTAGCACTCGACTCAACCAAACATACTCACGATCTCACTTTTATTAAAAAGATTCATTGATCCAAGACTCAAACAGAAAACCAAAAATAAAGAAAATATAAAACCTACCCGAGACCTCTTTGAGAGACCTTGAAGCAACCGGTTACCTGGAATTACAGAGTTTGGATCAATTTTAGGCGGAGTAAACAAGATGGATTAAGATTTGTTGTTTGGGGGCTGCGTATTAAGTATGATCAGGGAGAAGGAAAGTGTTTAAATTAGTTTTGTAGAATTTGTTCAAAGGTGTGAGAAGGAGATTTGGAGTAAACAAGATGGTTCAAGATCTGTTTAATATTTGATGATGACGGTTACATTGACTTTGTGAGACTATTTTGGTGTATTATTCTTTTTATATACAACTATGGGGCGGAGGATACTAAGTTAACACACCACGTGGCTTGGACACGTTTTGTCATACTTGGAGTAATTTTGGACAGGTGGTATCATTGTTTACTGGGTTTCATGTTAATTCGTGGATATTTCGTTTTATATTTTATATTTTATTTTTTATAGTTAATTTTTTTTAGTTAAGTTATTTTTGGATTTGGTACATCGGTTGAGGCGGGTATTTCGAAAGAATCTAGTGATAAAATACTTAACGGGTTAAAAGTTTTTGTGGCCGGATTTGAAGACAAATTTCGAGACTAAGTGACAAAACTCTTTTGACGAGACCGAGAAAATTGGCAACATTTGAATTTTTTAGTGGCTACGAATTTAATCGGGTTTAATTTATCATCGTTTGAGCCGACAACAATTTTTGAGCCGAGTAAAGAGGTATATCATCACTCGAGGATTTTTAAGACGTTTTTACGTATCTTTTGTTGAGTTTCTTCACGAGTTGTTATATTCTGAAAACAACCACATCCACAAACAGTTTTTCATCGAATTTCAATGGAATTTTTGAATTCGACTTTTCAAGAGGGAGAATCGCATCAAATGAAAGACACAGCTAGAGAAAGTGGTATAATTTCATGTCGACTACTTCAGTCAAATCTTAGGACTATTGCATGGGTTCAAGGAGGAAGCGAATTTGTGACACTCTTTGGTCAACATCATTATACATTCATCGATTCACTATTTCTCAACTTGAACCACCTAGCTGAGCAACTTCACAAAGAAGACTTTAATCACTCTGCATCAGAAACTGCATATCAGGCTCTTGTGACACAACTCACGCCTTTCCTCCAATTCAATATCATCAAGTCTAACAGTTCAGGGATATGCCGGTCATTTTTTCAATACACACAGAACGATGTTAAAGATTTCCGTGATAAACTGTTGAAATTTATGACATCGGTTTCGTCTTCGATTTATGAAAGATCCAGACTTCAGCAAGTGTATGATAATGGAGTGCAAGAATCTATGATGCAGATGCAAGAGGAGAATGGTCATACAGTTGACAACTTGGAGCCTAACGATGGCAAGAGCGCGGAATCAGGAGGACAACATGATACCAGTGGCACGTCAGGCAATGTTCACGAGATCTCTTTTGATGACACCTTACCCGTTAATGACGAAGAGCCTGCGGACATGGTACAATGTAATGTTGATGATGTATATACTGATGAAATACCGCATATTGAGCATTCTGAACCTAACTATGACAAACATGGGATGGAAAAGAGTGATAGAAATACCACTTCTGATTCATCCTATGTGAGTCATAATGGGGGAGAAAGTGTTCAAAATGCTAAACATCATGATAATTGTCTTATAACTGCTTCATTAACTGCTTCTAATTCCAAGATTAGAGAGCTCGAAACGATTGTAGCTCAATAATTAAAAGATCTTGAGGATGCCAAACTTGAATTTTCTAAGAAAACGGACAAATTTGAAACATACTTTGAAAAACTTGAAAAGTCAAACGTTGTTCTTGAAAGAAAATTGGATCAAAAAGTTTTAGATTCTAAAGCTGAAAAGGATAATCTTTTGAAATAAATTCAGTTACTAGAGTCTAAATTGACATCCCAAGATAGATTCCTAAAAGA
This sequence comes from Glebionis coronaria, assembly GCA_025667525.1. NCBI lineage: Eukaryota > Viridiplantae > Streptophyta > Magnoliopsida > Asterales > Asteraceae > Glebionis > Glebionis coronaria. The sequence continues at coordinate 542,360,611 of CM046882.1, forward strand.
AAATGAAACGTTAAAAGCTCAAGTTCAGGAAAAGGTTTTTGCTATAGCTGCGTTAAAAAACGAGTTAAGGAAAACTAGAGGACCTAGTGTGGACACTAAGCTTGAAAAACCATCAATCTTGGGGAAACCGCCTACAAATCAGTTCGTCAGACAACCGCCTGTCAGACAACCTACTGCATTTAGATCCGAGCGACCACAATTGTAACACCCCATTTTGGAAATGGAATATTACGCATATCATGGCGTGTCATCAAAGCATACAAGGATAAATGTCTAAGCATTATTCAACCATAAAAGGAAATACCGGAATCAAACATCGGTATCCCAAAGTAAAGCTCATCACACACAAACATAAATACTGAAAAAGGAAGGACGAAACAATGTCCAAAGCAACTGTATCAAAGTAAAGGAAATACATAAAGTAAAGAAAGACAGTAAAGCTTCCAGTCCATATGCACCTACGTTTCAGATCTACGAGCGTCCCTGAGTACCTGCCGTTTTGGGAACATGAAAAGGAAAACGGCTGAGCAAGACGCTCAGTGCACGGATGTACAATAAAGCATGATATAGGATAAGCATGTAACATATAACAGCGGAAGACTAAGTACTGAGTAAACTGGTTAAGTAACATGAAAACTGGTTTTATAGTTTGAAAAGCCTTATGTTTAACCTGTGAAAACTGTTTTAACATATATATACCATAGCCCATATAGGTCATGAAAAGGTCACGTGCATGAATACTTGGAGGGGTGACCTCATCATGCTGATTAGAGGGGATGCCTCTAATCAATATACTGATTTGGGTAGGAGGGATCAGCTCCTTGTGAAGGGTGCAAGGCACACACCACATTCACCATGATAAACTGAATAAAACATGTAACTAGGATGCACCCATACGCCCCGACTGATATAATAATATGGCCAAACTGAAAAGGGACGCCACGAGCAATCACTCCGCCGTGGGGAAGTCATAACATCGGTGCCTCCAATGCTATGGTTATGGTACCTCCATAACTAGGTGAAACTGGCCATGCTTGTATATGGCTATAGTTTATGCTAAATTAACATAAGCAGTTCAAAACAATAAAACAAATGCTGGGGAAAACAGTTGGCTGCATACGGGGAAATCCTAATAAGGAAGGAATGTCCATACTGAAAGGACGGGAATCCGTACCTCAAGTCCAGTGAAATGAACGGAAGAAAGACTCCTACTTCTGGATCACTAATGCTACATGAATACACACGTGTATAAGTATCGATTCACTGATTACGTACTGGGTTCTGTGTCTTGTTATAGCTGATTTGGTATGTTTTAGGTCATGGTTCACTGTTTAAAGCCTTAAACTGTGTTTATCTTGTATTCTGATTAATCTGGTTAAGTATTACTGGTGATTCATGTATTATTATACTTACTGTGTAATAATAAGTAACTTTCCAAAAATAGCAGGTTTCCAAAAATAGAAAGTTTCCAAAAATAGAAAGTTTCCAAAAATAGAAAGTTTCCAAAAATAGAAAGTTACCAAAAATAGAAAGTTTCCAAAAATAGAAAGTTTCCAAAAATAGAAAGTTTCCAAAAATAGAAAGTTTCCAAAAATAGAAAGTTTCCAAAAATAGAATTTACTGCCTAAAATAGATTAGTTTCTAAAAATAGAAAGTTTCCAAAAATAGATCAGCTGCCTTAATTAAATAAGTTTCCATATATAGAAAGTTTCCATGATTAGATTAGCTGCCTGAAATAGATTGATTTCCATATATAGAAGGTTTCCATAATTAGCTTAGTTGCCTTATTTAATTAAGTTTCTATAAATAGAAGTTTCCATAATTAGAATTAAGCTGATTACATAAGCTAACATATAAGTCTAAGTGTTTAAGCTTATTTCTTAAGTCATATGATATAGTGTATAGTTTAATTATTATTTCATGTATTTTAATTAAACTATAGGTTAAGCATTTTAATTAAAGTGTAACATGTATTAATTAAAATGAAATGAAAATACTTAGGTTAAAACGTGTATTATTATTAATAATAATATAACCTAAGTCATGTCTAAATTAATTAATTATAGGCATGTTTTAATAATTAATTAATTATAACTTATAACATAAAATACTTAGGTTAAATTAATGTCATGATAAACTAATAATTAAAATAACCTAAGTCATGATTTAATTAATATTTCATGTTATTAATTAATTATATCCTAAGTTCATGATTCATAAAAATTACATGTAACATAGATCATGATTTTAACCAACGAACCATGAATCGGGCATGAATTCGACACCGTACCCCGGGCCAAACCCGGGGCACACGTGTCCCCTTGCTGCCGTGGGTCCCACATGAGCCAACCAAGACCAATTGTGGTCTTGGTGGTGGCGGCAATAGCAAACCAAACCCCCCTCGGGTTTGTTTTGCTAGGCGGCTAGAAACAAACACCCCTTTAAATCATTCCTTGATTTTATTTAATACCAAAACATGTTAGATCAATGATTAATTATCTTGTTTTCATAAGAAAAATAATAACATGTTCATGAAAATAATCAAAGATCAAAAGAATTAAAAAGGATTAAAAAGAAGGGTTAGAAAGGTATACCACTATGTAGCTTGGAAAAGGATGAACAAACACGTATTCTAACACTTGTTTTTAAGATCAAAATCAATCAAACACCCTCTTATGGTGGTGTAAGGGTGGCGGCACAAAGGAGAGCAAAAGGAGAGGAGAAAACTATTTTTTTAGGGTTTTTGTTTATTTCCTTGAAAATGAAAAGTAAAAACATGTTTAACACTTTACCCCCCTTAACTTGTAAAGTCCATGGGCCAAGCCCATTTTGTCTATGTGTGCCGTGGGTATGGGGGCCCCACATGGGGTACCCGTACCTTTCTCGTGTCCCGATGTTTCGTGTTCGTTCGTGGTTAAACGTGCTCGTGTTTAACGTGTTTCTGTTTCTTTTAACGTGTCGTTTATCGTAAACTTAACGCTCGTAAATATATTATAAGTATTTACGTAATTATTTTAGTTAGTATTTTAAATGGTGTTCATGATTTAATTATGTTCACGTGATATATTATTAACTGTTTATCATGGGTTCGTACGTAATCGATACTTGTCATGACATACACGTACGCACTTGCTTGATTATTAGCACATGAATGTGATCAATACTACATGAGGTAAGTTTTAATCTAGAACGTACGATCTTAAGGGCACTATTCATGGTAAAAGCATGCGGGTTTTACAATTCTTCCCCCCTAAAAAGAATAATTCGTCCCCGAATTATAGATAAAGTAAGCTGAAAAGAAGTGACATACCCGAACTCAAAATATGAAGTGAGGGTAAGAAGCCCGGATAGACTCCTCTGTTTCCCAAGTGGCTTCCCGCTCGGTATGGTCCCTCCAAAGGATTTTGACGAAAGGAATCGTCTTCCTTCTCATGACTCGTTCTTGCCTGTCGAGTACTCGTTCGGGTTCTTCTATAAACGTGAGATCTTCACGTATCTGTTCCAGTGGATACTGAACCATGTGAAGGGGATGATAATTGTACCCTCTGAGTAAGGACACATGGAACACGTTATGCACGTGCGAAAGCTGAGGAGGTAACGCCAATCGGTAAGATACTTCGCCGATTCGTTCAACGATATCAAATGGTCCGATGAACCGAGGACTGAGTTTTCCTTTGATCCCGAAGCGTTTAACACCACGTGCCGGCGAAACCTTGAGGAAGACGTGATCTCCCACATTAAAATATATGTCCCTACGATGCTTATCGGCGTAACTCTTCTGACGTGACCGTGCTTCCTGCAGTTTCTGTTTAGCTACCTCAATCTTCTGGTTGGTCATTTCTATAATCTCTGGTCCTTCAAGTGTTCGCTCTCCCACTTGATCCCAGCAAGTTGGAGCGCGACACTTTCTGCCATACAACATTTCGAAAGGAGCACATTTGATACTTGCGTGCCAGCTGTTGTTGTATGCAAACACAACTAAACAGATGTAATCGTCCCAATCACCTGTCCATTCCAACGCACACGACCTTAACATATCTTCCAATGTCTGAATTGTTCGCTCCGACTGTCCGTCCGTTTGAGGATGAAAGGCTGTGCTCAGCTTAAGTTGTGTACCCCAAGATTTTTGCAGACCTTTCCAGAATCGCGACGTGAAACGAGGATCTCTGTCTGAGACGATGCTGGAGGGAGTGCCGTGGAGTCTCATGATCTCCCTTCTGTACGTATCTGCGAGTTTACTTACCGGATCTTCCTTGCGTATCGGTAAGAAATGAGCTGATTTGGTGAGTCGATCAACAATGACCCAAATAGCATCGTGCTTCTTCTTGGTAGGCGGAAGACCGGTAACAAAATCCATGGTGATTTTGTCCCACTTCCACTCTGGAATATCCAACGGTTGAAGGAGACCGCCAGATCGCTGATGTTCAATCTTAACCTGCTGACAGGTAAGACATTTGGAGACATACGTGGCTACATCCTGTTTCATACCACTCCACCAAAAGTGCTGTCTGATGTCATGGTACATTTTTGTCGACCCAGGATGTATAGAAAATGGGGAGCTGTGAGCTTCAGCTAACAATGCTTCCCGGAGTTCTGGATTGTCAGGAACACAAAGTCTCGTGCCCTGCCAAATGATACCGTCTGCGTCCATTCTGAATTCTGTCTGCTTCTCCAAATTCTGAATTATCGCCCAAATCTCTCCATCATCCTTCTGCGCTTCCTTAATCCTAGTCAGTAACTCAGGTTCTACTGTAAGATTCGCCCAGTATACGTGCTGCCCACGTACCATGATTTCAATGTCAAGCCGCTCCAAGTCCCTTATGTTTTGCTCCTTGATCTCAATGCCGTTTATCATTCCGGACTTTCTGCTGAGTGCATCTGCTACTACATTAGCTTTCCCGGGATGATACTGTAGGTTAATATCATAATCCTTCAACAGTTCCAACCATCTCCTTTGTCTCATGTTCAATTCTCGCTGTGTGAAGATATACTTCAAGCTCTTGTGATCCGTGAAAAATGTCGCATGATTCTCCGTATAAGTAATGCCTCCATATCTTCAATGCGAACACCACTGCAGCAAGTTCCAGGTCATGCGTAGGGTAGTTTTCTTCATAGGGCTTAAGCTGCCGTGAAGCATACGCGATCACTTTCCCATGTTGCATGAGAACACAGCCCAGTCCCTTCCCCGATGCATCGCTATAGATCTGAAATCCACCTGTACCAGATGGGAGAGTAAGAATAGGTGCAGATACTAACTTCTGCTTTAGGTCTTCGAAGCTCTTCTCTCGATCTTCCGTCCAGACGAATTTCTCTCCTTTTCGCATCAGTTTGGTGAGAGGCAATGCCAGCCGAGAAAAGTTCTCCACGAATCTTCGATAATATCCAGCTAAGCCTAAGAAACTGCGGACTTCTGTCGCTGATGTTGGTCTTGGCCATTTAGTGATAGCCTCAACCTTCGCTGGGTCCATAGTGATCCCTTCTGCTGATACAATGTGACCTAAGAATGCCACCTTGTTTAACCAGAACTCACACTTGGAGAATTTCGCATACAGCTGCTTCTGACGAAGAATCTGTAGTACAGTACGGAGATGATCTTCGTGTTCCTCCGTGGACTTTGAGAATATCAAGATGTCATCGATGAATACAATGACAAATTTATCAAGGAATTCATGGAAGATTCTGTTCATCAGATCCATGAATACTGTTGGAGCGTTAGTCAGGCCGAATGGCATGACTACAAACTCATAATGGCCATAGCGGGTACGAAAAGCAGTCTTGGCAATATCCTGCTCTTTAACTCTTAGCTGATGGTAGCCTGACCTTAGATCGATCTTTGAGAAGTGTTTGGCTCCTTGAAGTTGGTCAAACAGATCGTCTATACGTGGCAGTGGATATCTGTTGCGGATGGTAATCTTATTAAGTTCACGGTAGTCAATGCAAAGTCGCATGCTGTCGTCCTTCTTCTTAACGAACAAGACCGGTGCGCCCCATGGAGATGCGCTCGGTCTAATGAACCCTCGTTCAAGAAGTTCCTGTAATTGGTCCTTCAGTTCTTTTAGCTCTATGGGAGCCATACGATACAGAGCCTTAGAGATTGGCTCAGCTCCTGGAACAAGGTCGATGTTGAACTCCACTTCTCTTGCAAGTGGTATTCCTGGAAGTTCATCTGGAAAGACGTCTTGAAATTCCGAAACTACTGGTTGATCCTGAATCGATGGGGATTCAGCATCCATGTCATGAACCGTAGCGAGATAACCTTCGCAGCCATGTGACAGTAATGCACGTGCTTGCAAGGTAGATATGACTTGTACAGACCGTCCGGGTATGAACCCGTTATGGATGTACTCTGGTGCATTAATGTCGCCGAAGATCACTCGATAAGAGTGGCAGTCTATGGTAGCATGGTGCTTGGATAGCCAATCCATGCCGAGAATCATATCAAACTCAATCATGTCTAGAGGAAGTGCATATACTGCACGAACTTTATCATCAAACTCTAGAGGAAGACTCTTGTATACATGAGTTATTAATACAGAGTCCCTCAGAGGCGTGGAAATGGTAAGCTTATTTTCTAATGGCAAGGGAAGTGTCCTGATGTTCTTAGCATAAGTAGTGGAAACAACTGAATGAGTGGCACCCGTGTCGAAAAGAACACATGCAGCCTGGCCGTACATATACAAAATTCCAGTAATGGTACCTGTAGATTTGTTTGCCTGATCGCGCGATGTCGTGTAGACACGCCCAGTGGTAGGAGGCGGTTTAGTATCAGCATGACCCGAAGTACCCTCCATTTCACCCTTACGGCAATCTCTCATACGATGGCCAGGGAGGCCGCACTTGTAGCACGCGTCGGAGTCACGACGACATGGGCCAGGGTGTCTGCGATGGCAGGTGCTGCAAAGAGGATGAGTGAATCCTCCAGCAGGAGTCCTTGCTTGCTGAGGGCCTGCTGATGACAGAACGTGTTAAGAATAAGGTATATGCACGAGTATAAGACGTAAACGTCGAAAGATGCTTACCAGTGTTAGCTGAACGGTTGGGCTGAGAACCCCTGTGGTTCTGGTCCCTTCCGTTACCGTGGTTCCTGGTAGAGATTAACATAGTGTCAGCATGAGAGATATAACATGAAATCATAAGAAGATGCGTAAATAGTAGGACCTGCTGTTGTTGGACTGTCCCGCATTGTTACGGTAATTGTCATTACCGCTGCGCCTTTCCACAACAGAACGGTCGTTAGAGTGACCGTTTCCTTTGGGCTGATTGGGCTGCTGCTGAGTAGCCGGCTGAGACCGGTCCCCAGTTTTCTGCCTGGAAGATACAGTTTAAGAGATGATTATAGAACATATAACGATAGGATGCGGTCTGGTTAACGCTAGAACATGAAATGTTTTACCTCTTGTCGGGTCTTTCAGCTTCCCCGAACTCATCGCGTTCTTGCAACATCTCAAGCTTTCTTGCTGCGTCAGCCACTTGGGCCACCGTATTGAACGTAGCACATACTAGATTGTTCGCAACCGAGGTGCGAAGTGCCCACCTAAAATGGTGTGCCTGCTCCTCAGGAGTACCAGCCGCTGCTCCTAGAAAACCAGCAAGGCGAAGAAAGCGCTGCATGAATTCGTTGCTATTCTCGCCCTGTCTCTGACGTATCCCGTGGTATTCGCGCTTGAGTTTGTCCTGCTCTGCTTTAGGAAAGAACTGTTCCATCACTCTCTCCTTGAATTGGGCCCATGTCAAACCAGCGACCCATTCATCACCTCCTTCTGACTGTGTCAAAGCTAGCCACCAGTTGAGTACATCGCCTTCAAATCTGTAGCACGCCAATCTTGCCTTGAAGGCGGGGTCACATCCCATAGCATTGAAGATTTTCTCAATGTGAGTCAGCCAGCTTTCAGCATCGCTGGGGCTATCAGTCTTTTCAAAAGCTCTAGGACGGAGCTTGTTAAATCGTTCCAACCATACCGCTAGAGTCACTGGGGGAGGAGGAGGAGGAGGTGCCTGATTCTGCGGCTGCTGATTATTGGCAGCTTGGACTTCAGCACGAATGTCATTCCTCAGTTGAGGAAGTAAGGCTTGCATGGCAGCCTGAATCGCAGCATTGAGCTGCTCTTGCTCGCGTGTGAGAACCATCTGACAGTATAACATAAAACATATGATTAACAGTTCCAACATAAAATATATAAAAGAAAAATTTTATGCCAAAATTTCACGAGAAAAATTTTATGCAAGAAAATCTTTGTATGAATGCATGATGCAGTTTTATGAAAACTTTTGATGCTCGAGAGTGAACGCCTTCGGTCAGTTCACTCAAAATAAAAGACATATCGAGGGGATGCCTATGGGTCGGTCCCAAATCTAAAAGTTTCGATAAAACACATGCGACTAAATAGGGCCAGTCCTGTACCAACCATTACTTAGTCAAAAACCCTGTAACAATGACATGTATACGTATGCTTAAAAATGATGAATGCATGAAAACAACTGTCAGTTCTAGGAAGACCGTAGTGACTACCCACTAATCACAGGTCATATTTGAGAGCCTACAGGTCGAAGCCTTGGCTCTGATACCATAATTGTAACACCCCATTTTGGAAATGGAATATTACGCATATCATGGCGTGTCATCAAAGCATACAAGGATAAATGTCTAAGCATTATTCAACCATAAAAGGAAATACCGGAATCAAACATCGGTATCCCAAAGTAAAGCTCATCACACACAAACATAAATACTGAAAAAGGAAGGACGAAACAATGTCCAAAGCAACTGTATCAAAGTAAAGGAAATGCATAAAGTAAAGAAAGACAGTAAAGCTTCCAGTCCATATGCACCTACGTTTCAGATCTACGAGCGTCCCTGAGTACCTGCCGTTTTAGGAACATGAAAAGGAAAACGGCTGAGCAAGACGCTTAGTGCACGGATGTACAATAAAGCATGATATAGGATAAGCATGTAACATATAACAGCGGAAGACTAAGTACTGAGTAAACTGGTTAAGTAACATGAAAACTGGTTTTATAGTTTGAAAAGCCTTATGTTTAACCTGTGAAAACTGTTTTAACATATATATACCATAGCCCATATAGGTCATGAAAAGGTCACGTGCATGAATACTTGGAGGGGTGACCTCATCATGCTGATTAGAGGGGATGCCTCTAATCAATATACTGATTTGGGTAGGAGGGATCAGCTCCTTGTGAAGGGTGCAAGGCACACACCACATTCACCATGATAAACTGAATAAAACATGTAACTAGGATGCACCCATACGCCCCGACTGATATAATAATATGGCCAAACTGAAAAGGGACGCCACGAGCAATCACTCTGCCGTGGGGAAGTCATAACATCGGTGCCTCCAATGCTATGGTTATGGTACCTCCATAACTAGGTGAAACTGGCCATGCTTGTATATGGCTATAGTTTATGCTAAATTAACATAAGCAGTTCAAAACAATAAAACAAATGCTGGGGAAAACAGTTGGCTGCATACGGGGAAATCCTAATAAGGAAGGAATGTCCATACTGAAAGGACGGGAATCCGTACTTCAAGTCCAGTGAAATGAACGGAAGAAAGACTCCTACTTCTGGATCACTAATGCTACATGAATACACACGTGTATAAGTATCGATTCACTGATTACGTACTGGGTTCTGTGTCTTGTTATAGCTGATTTGGTATGTTTTAGGTCATGGTTCACTGTTTAAAGCCTTAAACTGTGTTTATCTTGTATTCTGATTAATCTGGTTAAGTATTACTGGTGATTCATGTATTATTATACTTACTGTGTAATAATAAGTAACTTTCCAAAAATAGCAGGTTTCCAAAAATAGAAAGTTTCCAAAAATAGAAAGTTTCCAAAAATAGAAAGTTTCCAAAAATAGAAAGTTACCAAAAATAGAAAGTTTCCAAAAATAGAAAGTTTCCAAAAATAGAAAGTTTCCAAAAATAGAAAGTTTCCAAAAATAGAAAGTTTCCAAAAATAGAATTTACTGCCTAAAATAGATTAGTTTCTAAAAATAGAAAGTTTCCAAAAATAGATCAGCTGCCTTAATTAAATAAGTTTCCATATATAGAAAGTTTCCATGATTAGATTAGCTGCCTGAAATAGATTGATTTCCATATATAGAAGGTTTCCATAATTAGCTTAGTTGCCTTATTTAATTAAGTTTCTATAAATAGAAGTTTCCATAATTAGAATTAAGCTGATTACATAAGCTAACATATAAGTCTAAGTGTTTAAGCTTATTTCTTAAGTCATATGATATAGTGTATAGTTTAATTATTATTTCATGTATTTTAATTAAACTATAGGTTAAGCATTTTAATTAAAGTGTAACATGTATTAATTAAAATGAAATGAAAATACTTAGGTTAAAACGTGTATTATTATTAATAATAATATAACCTAAGTCATGTCTAAATTAATTAATTATAGGCATGTTTTAATAATTAATTAATTATAACTTATAACATAAAATACTTAGGTTAAATTAATGTCATGATAAACTAATAATTAAAATAACCTAAGTCATGATTTAATTAATATTTCATGTTATTAATTAATTATATCCTAAGTTCATGATTCATAAAAATTACATGTAACATAGATCATGATTTTAACCAACGAACCATGAATCGGGCATGAATTCGACACCGTACCCCGGGCCAAACCCGGGGCACACGTGTCCCCTTGCTGCCGTGGGTCCCACATGAGCCAACCAAGACCAATTGTGGTCTTGGTGGTGGCGGCAATAGCAAACCAAACCCCCCTCGGGTTTGTTTTGCTAGGCGGCTAGAAACAAACACCCCTTTAAATCATTCCTTGATTTTATTTAATACCAAAACATGTTAGATCAATGATTAATTATCTTGTTTTCATAAGAAAAATAATAACATGTTCATGAAAATAATCAAAGATCAAAAGAATTAAAAAGGATTAAAAAGAAGGGTTAGAAAGGTATACCACTATGTAGCTTGGAAAAGGATGAACAAACACGTATTCTAACACTTGTTTTTAAGATCAAAATCAATCAAACACCCTCTTATGGTGGTGTAAGGGTGGCGGCACAAAGGAGAGCAAAAGGAGAGGAGAAAACTATTTTTTTAGGGTTTTTGTTTATTTCCTTGAAAATGAAAAGTAAAAACATGTTTAACACTTTACCCCCCTTAACTTGTAAAGTCCATGGGCCAAGCCCATTTTGTCTATGTGTGTCGTGGGTATGGGGGCCCCACATGGGGTACCCGTACCTTTCTCGTGTCCCGATGTTTCGTGTTCGTTCGTGGTTAAACGTGCTCGTGTTTAACGTGTTTCTGTTTCTTTTAACGTGTCGTTTATCGTAAACTTAACGCTCGTAAATATATTATAAGTATTTACGTAATTATTTTAGTTAGTATTTTAAATGGTGTTCATGATTTAATTATGTTCACGTGATATATTATTAACTGTTTATCATGGGTTCGTACGTAATCGATACTTGTCATGACATACACGTACGCACTTGCTTGATTATTAGCACATGAATGTGATCAATACTACATGAGGTAAGTTTTAATCTAGAACGTACGATCTTAAGGGCACTATTCATGGTAAAAGCATGCGGGTTTTACAACAATCCTCGAGACCGCGGTTTGCCTCCCAAGTTGATTTGGTTCATTTTCATAGACCAGTCACTCCACCATCTAGGCCCAGTGTGACTAAAACAGCTTTTGCAAGACCTAATCACATGATTTCCTCTAGTCTCCCTAGACATAGTCCAAAGAACACGTCTCGAACTAGTTCAAATGACGTTCGTCATACATTTGGTCTAAGGGAAGCTAAGCAAAAGACACAAGTAAGAGATATGAATTTCAAACCTAGTCAGATGCCTTCTAGTTTACCCAACACTGCTAAACGTAGCATGTCACATCCTAGGAGCACCAATCAATCATCTAGGAATTCTAGATCTCACTCGGACATTAAATATGCTACTTGTAAAACATGTAGAAAATGTGTCTTTACGGCTAATCATGATTCTTGTATCAAGAAACTACTTAATGAGGTGAACTCCCGTGCTAGACTTAAATCCCAGTGGGTGGCTAAAATCAAACCCGTTGGTAAAATGTGGCGCCCCACTGGTAGAACTTTCACTATTGTAGGAAATGAGTGCCCTTTGACTAGGATAGTCTCTGATTCTACTAAGACTACTAGGGAGGAAATTGAAAAGGAGGATACATCACTTAAGCCTGAACTTAAGGTTTTCTATAAAAGGAAACGTTTACCAGCTAAGACAAGTGAATCATCTCCTCAGGTCACCTCTAGCACAAGAAAAGAAAACTGTGAACCCCCACTTGCTTCTAAGATAGATATTGCTAACCCATATCAAAGCATGCAAATTCCAAATGAGAATGCAGGTACCAAAGAGGATGTTCCAAAAGAACGAAGCGGTCCAATCATTGTATACCATTCAATTAAGGACACTCTAAGAGTTTGGTTGCTGAAAAAGCTGATATCTAAGAAACAAGTGTCTCAGGGGATTTGCAGTTAAGCTTACAGTGTAAAAGGACTTACAGTCACATAACAAACTGTAACTCGCCCTGAAAAGACAGGAAAGTTCATCCCGATGATGACTTATCCTCAAAACGAGAAATTAAATTTTTCTCGGTCACGAGCTTCCGTTAAAACTATTCAAAGGTTTTAAGCTCGTGTAAAAGGACTTATAGTCACATCACAGACTATAACTCGATCTTCAAAGAAAGGAAAGTTTATCGCTGATGGTAAACTTATCCTAACAACGAGAAATTAATTTTTCTCGGGCATGAGCTTATATAAAAAACATTCCAAGTTTTTAAGCTCATGCACAATGGCTCCTCGCTAAATGACAGACGATGACCCGGACTTCAAAGACAGGGAAGTTTATCTACGCAACGATAACTTACCCTCTTAACGAGAAATTAAGTTTTCTTGGTCACGAGCTTATCCTAAAACCATTTAAAGGTTTTAAGCTTGTGTATATGGTTCATCATTAATTATCAGATGATGACCCGATTTTCAAATAAAGGAAAGTTTATCGCCGATGATAAACTTATCCTCAAAAAACGAGAAATTAAATTTTCTCGGACACGAGCTTACTTTAAAACTATTCAATGGTTTTAAGGTCGTGTAAAAATGGTTCATTGTTAAATGTCAGACAATGACCCGATACTCAAATAAAGGAAAGTTTATCGCCGATGATAAACTTATCCTCATTAACGAGAAATTAAATTTTCTCGGACACGCGCTTACATTAAAACTATTCAAAACTTTTAAGCTCGTGTAAATGGTGTATAATCACATTTCAGATTATGCCCCGGACTCCAAGGAAAGGAAAGTTTATCACCGATGATAAACTTATCCTTACAACGAGAAATTAATTTTTCTCGGGCATGAGCTAATATTAAAAACATTCGAAGTTTTTAAGCTCATGCACAATGACTTATAGTTAAATATCAGACTGTAACTCGGACTTCAATTTTAGGAAAGCTTATCTTTAAAGATAGCTTATCCTCGTAACGGGAAATTAAATTTTCTCGGTCATGGGCTTGCATTAAAACATTCCAAGTTTTAAGCTCAGAAAGGAAAGTGTATCTTTTAAATAAGAGAATTTTTCCTCATAACGAGAAATTCATCTTTCTCGGTCATGAGCTTTCCGTTTAAACATTCAAAGTTTTCAAGCTCATGAACACGACTTCTAAGTAAATGTCAACTTAGGACTCGTTCTTCAGTTAAAAGGAAAGTTTATCGCCGATGATAACCTTATCCTTCACAACGGGAAGTTTACAGCTTCTCGGGCTTGAGCTCGTTTTGCAAGATATTCAACATCTTAAGCTCAAGTAATTGGTTTTCAAAACGTTGAACACAATTTTTTGAGAATTTCTCAAAAAGGTTTTTCTAAATCTTTCAAAATTGTGTGTTCAAAGATGTTTTGATAAAAAGAGCATGTCTTCTGGAATCGATAATATTTACGATACTAGAAATGTCATTCAATAATGACACGGGGTTGTAAATAAAGTTCGAGCAGAAGTTCAAATGTTTTAAAACATGCTCAAAATGGTTTGCTGTTATTTCAGATAGTAACCCGCTTTTCATATTCAAGTCAAGCATTTCACCGGAAAGCTTTGACTCAACAACGGGAATTAATTTTCTCGGGCATGGTTTACTTTATAACCACGTAAGGGATTGTGTTTACTTTATAACACAATCTAACACGGATATATGTACGATTCAGTGCATTTATTTGTTAAAACAAGAGAAATCTTTTGTTTATGAAGTTATCATCTCCACCAACCGTAGCAACTTACAATTGATATCTACATACTTGACGATGTGACTACTCAAACGGTGACTACAGCTCTTTCAATAGAACACGGGTTAACAATTGAGGGGGAGCAATTTGTCCAGCATTCCGAATCCTTGATGCCGAGAGTGCCAAGTTCACATATTGGTGTCAAGACAATGATATCAATCATACACATGGAGTCAAGAGATAAATTCAGACGTGACGAGGTGACCAACATTCGTGAACAAGAACCATGTGAATCTTTCATATGATGTTCTTCATCATTCAGGTCCAACCTCGTAAATTGCAAATCTTGTGAATACATTATCATATATGATCTTTGTACGTGATAAATACCTTACACTTGTGTTTAAAAGGTATTTAATTTACGTTTCAGCACACCCTCATTAATTTGAGGGGGAGCTTGTGTAATTAATGAAGATAATTGGATTTGCATTTTTCTTCCCAAATCTTCTTAAAATACTATTAAATCAATTGATATTAAAAACATCAATTGGGTTAATATTTTTAATATGGGGGAGAAAATGTGATTTAATATGGGAAATGATTAATCACAAATGGGTTGACTTAACGTGTTAGCTCATTCCGACATGTGCGAAATGTTTTCGGATATCGTGGCATATGTTAAGCGGGAGCAAAATGGATTTGCACTTCAAAATGGATTTCATGGTGACATACACTTACCCAAAACATCTCTATTCACGACGGTGAAGATTGTGGTGACATAAGGATGGTAGGATAGGTTAAAGTCCAATGCATTCTCTAGAACCGGAGGAATCTTCCCAAGGACATTCCATAGCTAGAAATAGTAATCCTTAGGAAAGATGGAGAAAGATTGTGAACGTAGCTGAATGCCGACCAAGTACTTAAGTTAGCACTGGAACAATCACAACAAGGTGCTAGTTATGACGTATTGGTAAGCATTGTAGGGGTTGAAGAATGAAAAATAATTGTAAAGATAAAGGGTGTAAAGAAAGTAGCCCTCCTTACAACTTAGGCAGAAACCGGGTCAATTCATATGCTATTGAGATCATTTTTAATGATTCTTGATATTGAAGATAGACATCATGGACCCAGTGATGCAAGGCACAACCCATCCCAGCTAACTCAGATATCTCTTAAAAGATATTTGTTTTAATCACACGGAGACAACACATTATCTATTGATTTATTCACTCCGAATAAATTGGTATTGAAAAAGTGGCACTCCTCTCCAGCCTCCGATCACTAAAATCCAAAATGCACGATCGAGTCTAGAGCCATTTGAGATCATCAAATATCTCATTAGGACACACTTTCATATTTCCTTGCTTCTTCACACACTGTGAAAAGTAAGAAAGATCTTAAGAGTCCTACGCAAAATCTTCATGATCTTGCCTGAACATCCGAGTAATACGAAAGTATTTACAATGAAGATGGAAATCCTTCTTGAGCGAACATCAAAAAGCTCATGGTAGGTGACTTGTGCGATTCCTTATGAATCAAACTTGTGATAACTGGAAAGCAACAGTGGTTTAATTCTTAAATGAATTTAAACACGTTCCAGGCCTCTACGCAATATCTTAGTGATCTTGCCAGAACACTCAGAGTGATACCTTAGTGTTCACAGTGATGAGTGGAAATCCTTCTAGTGTTAACCTCAAACAGCACTTGGTAGGTAACTTGCAAGATTCTATACGAATCAAGCTCGTGACAACTGGAAAGCAACGATGGTGCGGTTCTTAATTGAATTTCACTTGTTCCAGGAACATGAATTGACGGATTCAAATCATGCGGATATGATTATCCAAATGATTCACTCTTTATGTTCGCAGTCAGCTTTGGACGGTCGAATAAAGAGAACGGGTTTACCCGCGAAATCCTGTCAGGAAGTTACTTAATTGAAACTATCCGTCACGGGTACGATATCTAATATCGTCCAACGGTCTTCACCGACCGGAGGTAAAATGCTACCGAATTAGAATGAAATGTTCAAGGCCATTTCATCCGTGTATATGTTTTGTTTCTAACTGTCTTATGCAGCGTAACAAGAAGGTGGCATTGCGGTGTACAATCCAGAAGAAGTTGTCACCACATGCTTATACTGTATGCACTTAATACTTCAACAAATTCAAGAAAGTCTACAAGTCAAGTCTTCCGCTGTATCAAACTCTGAAGCTTTCAAGAATTTATAAAAGTATAAGTATGTGGAACATGAAGTCACGAAGAGGAAAATATCACAAGTGATGAATGCACAAGGTCAAGGAAAGAGAATATGCTCAAGACTAAAGTCAAAGATCTCATCAGCATATTCACAAGAACAAGATCGAAGACTCAAGCATAGTATGCTAGGTTTAAGATTTTGTAAAATGGTGTGACCTCCATTTGGGGGAGATTGTTGGAAATACGTTTTTCCAAGGAAAGTCTCGGTCACATCATTATTAGCATAGATCACGAGCTATAGACTATTTAGGACATTGTAAATTGGAGTGACCTCCCTTTGGGGGAGATTGTTGGAAATACATTTTTACGTATTTAGAAAGGATCGGTCACTCTAATGATATTGGGCTCGTGATCCAATATAGCCCATATAGCCCACATGTAGGGTGGGCTATATAAACCCCCCTCCTAGCATGTTAGGAGGGGTTGTTGAACACTTACATTTCATGATATTCCATCTTTCTTTCAACTCTCTCCTTTCTCTCTCTTCTTTCTCTCTCTAAGTTCCTCCATTTCTCATCCATATCAATAGATAATCCAACAATGCCTAATCTTTACAAAACATCGATCCTGCAATATAAAAACGTGTTACCAAAAATTCTAACAGGTTCACATAGAGATGTTAAGCGACCAGACATTTCCCTTACGAGGTTTTTGATCGGGATTTACATTGTAAGTTTTATCTAAAACAGCTGTTTCTTGAGTGGATCAGTTTGATCTTAGACTTTGATAGTTTGATATATATTTCTTAGTCGGATGCGTTTGATCCAAAACTTTCATTAAAAAAGGGGGGATCGCGAAAACGAATACGCCCTTTGATGATAGCTTTAACACTTTTGGTCCGTTGCTCCTACCTCTTCGTTGCCGCCATCGGTGCTGTGCGACGTTGATGGTAGGTTGGTGATGCTTTTATGGGCCCTTTTTTATCTTGATTTACATTATTGTTTGTGGGCTTCTATTTCGGTAACATATCCGAGTATTTGGTGATGTATCTGTTGAAAGCTCCTAAAAGGCGGTGATGATAACATTCGAGCGTCCCTAAGTGGACTAGAACAGGACTAGGATTGTGTGCCTCTTGGCGGGGCAGGCTTTGTACGTTTGCAGCTAGAGTGCGCATATCATGAGATCTGATGCTCCTGAGCCTCCACATAGGACAACCCCCCCCCCCCCCCAACCGCAGCTATCAATCATCTTCGGATATCCTTCTAGCACAAGGTAGCATTCTTTGTCGAAAAGCCCTTATGAGTCATGGTTCCGTCGATCAGGGAGTATTGCTGCGATAGGTAATTCAATTGTGCTATCTTTTTTTATTCTCTTGGCCCTCACAATTCTTTATTATGTTTTTCTTTTCAGGTTCCACGTCGTCCACGAGATTTTGTGGCAGTCAGGTTGCTCCACCTGCTTATGATTTCCCATCCTTCACTGACACACAGTCGACATTTCAGGATCCTGGCTTCTTTGACGAAGGTTTGTGTTTTTATGATTTACGCTTCCCAGCATAAGTTTTTTAAAGTAATAGTCTAGCTTCAGAATACAACATCAGGAGCAAACATGGCTGATGCTGCAAAACACATACTACGTATATCGTTATGAGTACACAGGTGTATATATAATAACTACCCAATAATCATATATTAGCTGCATAAGGGAGACAATTTATAAGCACACTAGCCTTAAATTTATTTGGGTTGTCAGCCTATTAAGGGGGTGTTTGGGGTTACGATTTGCACCTGAGTATCTGCTTAGTGCATTTAAAAAACGTGAATAATATCGTGTGAAATAAACAAGCTGCAAGAATAGTGTTTAGGCGCGTTTTTGTTGTGCCATAAAGTTTTTACATTCGATTATTATCAGAAAGTTAAGTAAAATCCACCTCAAACGGTCCATGTTAACTGAACTTTTGTATAAAGAGGAAACGATAATATTTTTCTTTAGTCTTCGTGGTTTATCAATCAGCAACACAACTGCACCTTGATATAACCACTGCACCTTGATATGTAAAAATAGTGTTTTGGTGTCTTGCTGTTGGGTTAAGTGGGTTTTGATTGACCCGCGCAAACTTATTCATCATTGACCACTAATTTTGATCAAAAACGATGGTTATTATCATATACGCTCTTAAGACTAGATATCAAATGAAAATAGAAATTATATCATTTTACTTTTTGACATTTACTAAACTAGATGTCGGATTCTTTCTGTTTCTGGCACAGGTCTGGAATCATGTCGTTCGAGTGATATGTGTGAAGGAAGCGGTAGGAAAGTCACTCAAATGACTCCTTTTTACCCATACAAATCATACGGCTTCATGCTAGATTACACTAGAAGTGTGTGTATATTTTTCAACGGATAAATTAAGGCTGCTGTGACAGGTTACTGATTGGAATGGGGATCAACTTAGGGTTGTTTCATGGTCAGTGTAGCTGCACGGGCACATCTCAGCTAATAAACAACAAAACTGTACTGGATGTCTGTGAACTATGGAATTGAGCATCGGCAAACAATTGGAGGTATACTCATTCTATATCATTTCACTAAATTTGTTATCTTAATATTTCGTGATATAGTTTTGCGTCACATATGAACATGCAACCAATTCTAATGTTCTACAAATTACAGGCTTACATAATCCATACAAGAAACATTGGGTATATGTCTTCCTTTGTCTTGCAACTTGATATTTTCCAAATCATATTGTTTTACGATATAAATCATAGTAGAAGGTCTGGGCAACGGGCTTGGTTAAAACATGTCATTGTGCGTTGCAGGATATGGTTCCAAGAAATATTATTAAAGTGTTTAGAATGCCTTCCTTTTGGTAATATATTTTCAGATTATGTTAGATCATATAACATGAGTAAATTGCATAAATTTCCTGTTGATATTTTTATAGTCTTTTGGTAATGTCTTTCTTTCAAAGACAATATTTTCAGTTCTTTGTGTCACACAATTTCAAGATACTGATACGCTGATACGCTCCGTATGTCAAAATATTTTAGGTGAGGATCATTGAATCCCAGACATCAGAAGGCACATGTGTTTGGAATTAAATTTTTGGCGTACCAGATGATAAATACAAAGGAGGTATGCGTTTTCTACCCCTTTACGTATTCACACAATGCCAAACACCTGAATATTGATTACTAGAAGAAATAATGTTTGGATTAAGTTTTGATATCTTCAAAGTCTCAGTCCGCCTTTTCGGTTGTGCAAGTTTTTGATGGGTTTGAATTTAGTAATGGAGCAAACACGGACCAATGGGACACCCTGACTTCAGCTACGTAACTTTTGGCTTACGTAATCACATTGACAATACCGGGCCTTTTATAAAGACAACTCCAACAAACATGATGTCCAACAGATGCTACTTTAAAACAACTGTCCACGATGGAACCGAAAGAGCAAGCTGCAGTTTTTTCTCAGAGTCTAGACTACAAATGACAGGTCACCAATGATCCGATTTGACTGCCAATGATCCTATCGCCCCCTAAAAACCTTACCCAGCACGAACACAGCCTGCCGCGGCGAAGCGCGGGCATCATCCCTAGTTTTAACTTAGAAAAAAGGTTGTAAACCTTTTAGATGTAGCAGAGATAGCGAAGCGATATATAAGACATAGAGATTAGTCTTAGAACTTTTTTTTAATAGCGAGTTAGTGGTTAGTGATTTGAGTTTACAGTGACATCCAATGTAAATCTCAAACTTTCTTCTTAGGGGATAAACCTCACTCCTGCTTCTTTTTTAATTCGGACTTCTGAAGGTTTTTCGTGAGACTCGAACTCTAAACTTTTCGAAAAATACCTCCCTAAAATAATCTTTGGTTACTAACTGAGCTAACTCAGTTGGTTAGATTAGTTTTAAAAGATTGAGTAAAAGATACAAATCTTGTACTCTCCATAATGATTTATTATTCTTGTAAAGTTAAAAAGTGATGCATAAACCTGTTATATTATCCACGTGGGATTTCTTATCTTTCTATAGAAAATTAATTTTAATAAAAAAATCAAAATTTTTAAGTTAAAAAACATTTTTGAAAAAAAAAATAAAAAACATTTTTAAAGTTAAAAAAATTGCTTAACGTAAAAAAATTTAAATAACTTAAATTTTTTCTAAAAGTTAAAAGTTAATAAAATAAAAAAAGTTAATAAAATAAAAGAAATTAAAAACATAACTTCCTTTAATTTTTTTATTCCATGTCTCATTAACTATGCTTGCCTTTCCCAGATGGTGCTTGGCCTTGCAATTTCTCGTCACCACTTAACTTCATCCATCATCTATGCCTAATGTCCTATCAAAAGGATTGAATGTGTGTTTGGAGACGTTTCATGATCCGTATAGATCATTCTCTACGTCTCGTACACCAAATGCCTCTAGCATTCCAGGCAGATCTATCAACCTAGCTCCACTATCTAAGTCTTATATAGTTCTTCCAAGTCTTCAGTTCCTGTAACGTATAAGCAATCACCTTTCTTAGCCGTCCTCGCCCACATCCTAATCTTTGCTCCATGTATCGTCGTGCTTCGCGAATTCATCGAGTCCTTTTGATAATGCCAAGATCGGCTCATTACCTAAGCTAGTTCTTTAGCCTCCAAAACGCTTCCTCATCTTGCTTCGCTTCAACCTTGTTGGTCCTAACTACATGCTATCATTTCTAACTACTTAGTCTAGTAACCAAATTCCTAAAATTTCGCACTTGAAAGTTCCAGCATACTTCACTTTCTTAAGTAACTTCAAAACCAACTCACAATTCTTCCCACACTTTTGCTCTGACTTCGAGCAGATCGAGATGCCGTTGGTACAAACGATGACAACTTGTCTATATACAGTCATGCACACTCGTTAATAATTACCAAAATATTATATGTAAATATTACTTATACCATACAAGCATGTATTAACCCTCTTTCATGCAATCATACTTAGAAATCCATTGATGTTGTGGTACTTGTATAACTATGTTGGCCACCATACTTTTACGTGTCCCCTTTCACCAAAGCACTCCCTCCTATGATGACATTTATAAGAATCAATAATACGCATAACACATCAATCTATCACTCAAATAAGCACATAATCACATAAATCCATCCACTCAAATAAGCACATAATCACAACATAAACAAGGTCCAAAATTGTATGTATTAAAATAACATAGCCATTCTATGAAACACATAAACTCGAAATCCAGCTGAACCAGCATAGACAAAATTCAAAATGTATACAGAAACATGAAAGCATAATCAACCAAAATTTAACAATGACTATTGTGGACGACTATGGTTCAACCCGCACTTGTCAAAACTCGAAAGGAAATTAAACATGCGACTAAGTATGGACGAATATGGTTCAACCCATACTAGTCTAAAGTCCGATAAGAAGAAACATGTGACTAAGTATGGACGACTATGGTTCAATCCATACTAGTCAAAAATTCGTTAAGAAAACATCATAAATACGAATCGACAATATCCAGAACAATATCAATCAATATCATAAAATTAGTTCATATACAAAATACGGAAATTAGCATTTAATCACTTCATATACTATAATGCACATGTTGTAACACCACACTTTGATAAGTGGACCATTACGTGTATTTATGGCGTGTCATCAAAGCATGCAAGGTAATATGTACTAAAACATACATGACCAAAAGGGAAAACCGAAAACAAACATCGGTTCTCAAACATAAGCCCAAAACATAAATAAAGTAATAGAAATGAGAAGGACTAAACAAGTTTCCAAATAAGCATAAGTATAAGAAGGCAAAAGGAGAAGAAGTCTAAGGCAGCTTCCATCCTATGCACGTCCTCCAAATGCTCAAGTCTGTCCTTGGGTACCTGCCGTTTTGGGACATGGAAAGGAAAGTAACGGCTGGGCAATACGCTCAGTGAACGGATATAGGACATAGTATGAATGGCTGAAACATAAATAAGACTGAAAGCAGCGGAAATGTATAAGTCTAGGAAAACCTGGAACATGTTTATTGTAAGTTTATGGACTTCTATTTAATAGTCGTGTGATAGGATAGAACTCGAGATTACAGGATTACACATAATACGTAAAGAGCTAATATAATTAATAAATATGTTTATTGTATTTATTAATTTATTTAATAAATATATTTATGTATTTATTAATTTAACCGAGCAAGTAACTATATAACTTTAACGATCATAAATTAATTAATAGTTAAGTATTAACGAAGGTTAAATAAATATATAGTATGTAAAACAAAAGGAAAGAAGTTTGGAAGATTCCGGAACACTCTAAGGGGTGTTTTGGTCGGTCGGTTATGGGCTCCAAGGGGGGATGGCAAAAGTTGCTTTTTATTTATCTTGGGCTATAAGATGTTTAGGCCTATAAATAAACCTCCCTACCCCTCATAATTCAAAAAAAAAAAAATCTTTCCCCTCCTTCTCTCTTTTGGTCGATCGCAAGCCCCACCATGGAAGGGTTTCGGTTGGTTTTCTTGGTGATCGATTGTATACGTAATCTAGTCCTAGCCCCTCTCTAGGGTTGTTGGGTAGATTAATTACAAGCGTTGTAGCTCGGTTTTCACGTGCTATAATCACGGTTAGCTTGTTGTATTATGTGTGTACAAGAATGTAATATAGTCTTACTTTAGACTATATCTTGGTATAGACGGTATAAACCCGAATTAGTGATTCGTTCTTCGTCTTGTGGAATTGCTTTAGCGTAAAGGTATGTAACCCTAATTCGATTAATTATAATTATGTTATTAATTATGATATTGTTAAATCGCTTTCGTTATATGTTCTTTCCTCTTGTTTAGGGTTTTATATAATTGTTATGATACTAATAAACCTTCATTTATAAAACTGGTTTTATAGTTTGAAAAGACTTATGTTTTTATATGAAAAATTGTATTAATTAGCCAAATAGCCCATATAGGTCATGAGGTTTCACCGTGTATGAATACTTGGATGGGAGACCTCATCATGCAATTAGAGGGGTTGCCTCTAATTAAATAGTCTGGGTAGGAGGGATCGACTCCTTGTGAAGGATGCAAGGCACACACCACATTCACCATGAAAATCCTATAAAACATGTAACTAGGATGGACCCATACGCCCCACATGATAATATAAATATAAGGCCAAAACTGTAAAGGGACGCCACGAGCAATCACTCCGCCGTGGGAAAGTCATAACATTGGTGCCTCTAGTGTTATGGTTATGGTACCTCCATAACTAGGTGACACTGGTCATGCATGTATATGGCTTAAGCATTTAAAACTAACATAAGCAGATCAAACATATAAAACAATACTTGGGAAAACAGTTGGCTGCAAACGGGGAATTCTAATAAGGAAAAGAATGTCCATACTGAAGGACGGAAAATCCGTACCTTATGTCCAGTGAATGAGGAAAGATGAAAGGATGAAAAGTCCTACTCCGACCTCACTATTGATACATAAATAGAGAACATGTATGAGTTGTCTGATTACTGAGTGTGTTACTGGTTCTTGTATGTTCTTACCTATTTTATATGTTCTTGTCATGTTTCACTGTTTTAAATGTTATACTGTATTATTCATGTATTTCATGTCTTCTGATTATGTATTATCTTGTATCCTTGTATTATTATACTTGCAGCGTAATAATAAATAACTTCCTAGAAAATAGCAGGTTTCCAAAAATAGAAAGTTTCTAAAAATAGAAAGTTTCTACAAAATAGTAAGCTTCCTGAAATAGAAAGTCTCCATAAATGGAAATAAGATGAATTAATAAGTTTAAAATATAAGTTAGTGCTTACTGGTTAAAAGTTATAAGTCATGAAATTAATAGCATAGTTATTAATTAAATACTATATGTCATATCTGATTATTAATTAATAACATATCATGGTTAACTTAATAAACATAGGTTATATCTGATTATTAATTATCAAGGAAATTTCATGGTTTAATTAATAATAATGTAATAAGAATATTAATAAAACTTTACCTTAAATAACAATAATTAAATTAACATGTTTTAATTTAATTATACTAATAGAATACTTAGGTTAACACATGATTATTCATTTTAAATAAATAAACCTAAGTCTTGGATTAAATATTCCTAGCTCATGAAAATTAATTAAATTAATTTATTAATAGTTATTTTAATTAATTTTCTTGAAAATTCATTAAATTATTTATTTAAAATGAATAGTCATGTGTTAACCTAAGTATTGCCACTGACAGTCGTCGGTTCCCACCGGCAGTGTCGGGTTCCCCCTGTTGCGCCCACTGATCCCACCGATAGCCCCTTGGCTCTCGGTTTCCTATTGCTCTGTACAAACACCCCCCCTGCGACCAACAACCAAAACCCCTAACTGTCTAGCCGTTCCCACCGTCTAAGCAAAAGTCCCATCGAGACCACAGAGGCCTCGGTTTCCACTGATGGTGCTCGGCCGCCACTGCACCCCATTTGGGGTTGCGGCTGGTGAGGCAAAACGGCCACCGAGAGCCCCCTTTGGGGTCTCGGTTTGGTTCAAAACACACACACTTGTAATTTATCAAAGATCAAACATTGTTCTCCTCCTTGTTTTGGTGTTCTTGGTCGGCGACTACACACAAGAAACAAGGGTTTCTTCTTTTTTATTAAACATGTATAATGAATCCTTGGAGATAACTTTTTACTAGTTAAATGGTTAACGGGCCGGGCCTTGGGCCCTTTCTTATTTCTTCTATTTTGGCCGGTCCCAACACACACATACTTACATGTTTCATTTTCATTTTTCGTGCTTAGATATTTATCGAGTGTGTTCGTGTTTTACTTGTCGTGTTTTATTCTTTCCATGTCTAGTATTATTCGTAAATATTTATCGTGTACTAATAATAATATTTATGTACGTAATACTCGTATTTAATATTCGTGGCATGTGTCGTATATTATTAATTATGTGTAATTAATGTCTCATGGATTTTTAAGCGTGTTTTACACATGTACTGTTGATCCCTTTAAATGGATCTATATTCTGTTAAGAATTTGTACAATAGCTTGTAATCAAACTAGAGCACTTGAGAACTCTTACTCAACCAAATAAGTTATGCGGAAGCTAACTTATAAAACAAAGAAGATCAGAATTACTCTAACTATTCGATCTTCTATTAATCGACTTTTCAGTGAGGTACAATAAGCTCATCGTACCTATGTTCTTTTTATAATGTAAGGAACCCTAGAATATTCTATTATGATAAGTATATCACACACGATATATTATTAATATTCTAAACTATTAAGTATATCACATATGAGATATACTCTAACTATAACTATGACATATCTTTTATAAAGATATATTCGTCCGAATCTATATAGCAGTACTTACATTTAACACTAACAGTACTTGTTATGTACCGCGTTAACACTAACGGTACTTGCTAAAACTAACATTACTTGTACTTGTACTAACGGTACTTGGTACTTAGCAAATAATTCCCAACAATCCTCCCCTAAACAAGAATGATAACTAGTTGTCTTCTTGTTTCTCTGTGTGTTAAATGTATAAGAATACATGTCTTCAAACTTCACTTCAAACTAGGATTGAACTTGGTAATCTTGTACTTGTATACCAACTGAATGTATCCAAACACTTTATGCAGATCTTCTTATGATATGATAATCTTCAAAATGATTCAATTTAGATCAACTGACTTTTGATTTCTTTCTCATTTTTTGGCTCCAGTAGCTAGCCACTCCCTTCTCATGGAACAGTCTGTCCAAATGATGTTCAGCGGTCTCTTCTCTACCTAAGTAAGTCTTCATGAACTTTATCTTTGTCTTCAAAATATGATCTTCAGTGTCTTCTTGAACATTCTCTGCAGCAATTTATGTTGTCTTCATATAATTACTTCCCCTTGAGTAATCAGAACTCAACTTCTTTGTAATTGTCTTGAGTTTATACATCACATATGTCTTCTTCCCCTTTTTGGAATCTTTTAAGCCCAACAATCTTCCCCTATTTGATGAGGACAGATCAGTCACATGAACTAACATTTTTACTTGTATCTTCTCACCTGAAATAAAACAGTTAACAACAAACCAATCTGTATTAGCATCATGATTTTTAGCAAATCATCAACTATCAAAGGATTTGATTTATTCTTTACCAGTTAGCCGTACACTCTGGAATAGCCAATACTTTATTCATAAAGAATAAGGTGTACTGAGAATCCTATAATTTTTGGTAAGCTGTCAACCATTAACGGATTTGATAGAGTCTTTACCTAGTACCGGTTGACCTAGGACTAGCTAACTCTTCACTTCCAAGTATGGTGAGTTAATGACCATGTAGTTATTAGCAAACTACCAGCTATCAACGGATTTGGAAAGTCTTTACCACAAACCGTTTGCTTATGGACTGGCCAGTTCTTATGTTTGTTAGACATGGTGAACTGTGAACCATTTGTGAAGTGTGACTAAGAGTCAAACACTTAAGGCTCCTTCTCAGCTTCTTCTTCTTTCTCCAAATCCTAGAGTTGATGTTTGATCATCCTAATCAACTTAAAAGCACCATTAGACCCCTCTAATATATCTAGTTGTTGTTCCAACATTCTTTCTAACAACCTTCTTCCAAAAGGATATCTTTTCTCTTGAAGCATGTAATAGGTAATATCATCTATATCCAAAGTATGTATTCCACATGATCTATAATATCTCTAGTAAGTAGGAACCTGATTCTCTCAATCCTTCAACATTTGTTGATCACAGTTATGTGGTTCATACATAAACTTCAATTCTCTTCCCAATAGTGATGTTTCTTCTTGACCTTCACTTCCTCCTTGAACAAATATGTTAAGGTCTTGAATGTCTTGTCTGTCAAGGATATGAAGAATATCTTCTAATAACCTGAACATCCTAAATGTACCATATGTTCTAGTTATTCCATGAACTTCTAATCCTTGTTTCATAGCAGTTGTCCACCTTATGATTGATGATTTCTTTCCAAAAATCTCTATATCAATACACTGATCTTCAAATTTTACTATCTTCAAGTGCTTTCTACAACTCTCATCATCATCACTATCTTGATCTGTAGATTTTTTCTTTTTCTTAGCTTCTTGCTTTTTCCTGGTTGATCTTTTTCTCTTAATACCTTTGGAGGTTCCTTCAATTTCAATGGATCCTTCCTCCAAATCAGTATGTACCGTTTCTTCAAGTACTGTTGACTGAGAATGTACTGCTTGTACATTTTCAGTCCCTTTAACACTATGAGTTGCATTTCTATCATCCATCCCTTGAGGAGTCTTTGCTTCCTTTGAAACAACCTTCACCTTTTTATTCTTCTAGCATATGTAGTCTTGATTGGTGGAGATGCTTTTTTCTGTTCAACAGTACTTGCATCAAGTCTGGGGGTACTTCCAAATTGTCTTTGTTGTTGTAGATGTTTCTTGACATCTTCAATGTCCTTTTTATCTTTCTCAGATCCAATCTCAACAAAGTTAGTTTGCTCCTTTTGTGTTGTTCATACAAAGTCTTTATCTCATCAAAGCTTTTCCTAACTAGCTGTGCATGAGTGAAATGCTTAACCTTCTTGAGGTAAGACATCATCTGATTCCTGATTTGCATAGTAGTTGGAGGATTAACTCTTTCTCTTATTCTCTTTTTAGCAAAGAATCTTTGTTGCGCCCTTACCAAATCATCAATCAATTTATCCTTTTCTTCCTCATCATAAGCATCTCTTTCTTCAACTATTAAGGATTCTACTAGAAGTTGACTTGCCTTCAGTTTAGCCTGAATTCTATCATACTCTTCTATGTTCCATTCTTGTTGTACTCTTTGTGCTTCAAGCAATTGCTGCTTGGCTGCAAGTTCTTCTTGTAACTCTTCTTCACGCATTTGTGCTTGTAGTCTAAGAGCTACCTCTTCATCATGCTCCAATTGATGAAATTTGTTCATGACTTTGTTGATATCATCATCTGAATCACTTTCACCTTCAGACTCAGATTGTAATTTCTTTTTGCCCTTATCCTTTGGATCAATCTTAGGTAATTTCTTCAATAACATTGAAGATCTTCTTTCTTCATCTTCATTTGGTTATTGTTGAATCACAATACCTTTTGTAGTGGGATGTGAAGCTTGTACTCTCTTACCTTTGTCTTAACATTGACTGGCAAGATTTGCTTGTTGTGTCTTTTTTTCTTCTTTTGTTAGCCTTGCTTTTTCAGCTGAGCTCTTTTCTTTGAGATCAAGCAACATTTGTGATAATGTCGTATCTTCTCCAAAAGATGGAGTTTGGCTTTCTTTAGAAGATAGTAGTGAAGCTTTTTCACCAACGGTACTTGCAGTTGGCTGAGCAGTACTTGGTTCTTCAGTAGTATTTAGTTCACCAGTTATAGACACACTTATTTCTTCTATCACCAAAGTATCTCCAGATACTTTTTCTCCGTTGGAAGCTGTCTTCTCAATATCTAACTCCTAAGTCTTGTCTGATTTAATATTTATCCTTGATCTTTACAGTACTTGGAAAGACTGTTTCTCATGAAACCAAAATTGTCTTTGTGGTGGAGTTGTAGAAACAGGAAACATGATATTTATTTCCTCTAGCTTCTCATAAAAGCTAATCCAATTTGCTTGTAGTTTTGGTGCTTGAGGTTGTGGATGAGTTACCACCATGTCTTCATCAGCAGATGGTTGTGGTTCCTCATGAGCAGATGGTTGTGGTTCCTCATGTTGAAGCTCCATATTTGTATGCTCCAAACTTGTATTATCCACATAATTATCAATGCCATCATCAGCTTCAAATTGATTTCATTTCCAGAGAGATTTGCTTGAATATCAAAAGAAGGTCCTTGTTCTTCATTATTCCTCCCTTGTTTGGTTGCATTCAGTTGCTTCTTTTTGAAGTTTCTGAGCTTTTGCTTCTTAAGATTAGCCTTCTGAATTGCCCTGTGGTGCCTCATCCAAGGAGTAACTTTATTCCTTAGCTTTGTCAAATTGGCTTCCAGTTCTGCAATTCTTTTATCCTGATCAAGCTTCTCCTTTTACAACACCTCTACTTGTTTGGATAAGCTTGTGCACAAAGCAGCTAAATTTACAACATCCACCACCTCTGTTGCCCTTGCTTGTGGAGAACCACTAGAAACAATTGAAGCAGTAGGTGTATGGATCATCTCATTAGAGTTAGACTGAGTACCATCATGATGAGAAGAAGATTGTGAATCTTCAGATGGTTGGAGGCTCTGGTTAGAAGGAATTTGCTGAGAACCACTAGCTGAGCTAGGTTCCTCACCTTCTTGATTAGCATCTTGTGCTAGCATATTGGTAAATAATGGTGTTATAGTTCCTGTAAAGGTACTTCCTTTCTTTGACAAGAAAGAGAAAATTCTCTTGGTGAAAGTAGGAACATCCCATGTATCTGTCAAGTCTGGTAGATTAGGGATTTGGTCTTGAACTAAAACTTGAATGAATCTTGGATACATTAAAAACTTTTTAGAACCTTCCAAATTTCTAGTCATGCCTTCAAAAATGAATTTTAAAAAGTTAAAAATTCTGTTGTTTGCTAGACAAATACCAACTGATGCCAAAGCAGGAAGAATTTGATCAAAAGATGTACTATTGGAGCTTAAACAGTGAATTATGGCATGAAAAAGTAATTTCCATTATGGTGAAAATAAACCTTTAAAGAAAGTTAGACTCTCCCTACCACCCTGATATCCCATGGTTGCAAGGCCATCATGTATCTCAGTATTGGTCAACATACGAGTTCCATTTGCATCATGAAGCCTTAAACTAGCCCTAAGCAGTACTTCAGTCACATAGATATTCCTATGATTAATACTAGCCCTTATACAAGGTTGATTATGACGTGTACCTAAGACAACAATATTCCAAAATTGTGTAACAAGAGGAATAGAGACAACCGGACTTACAGTAAGTGCAAAACGTACGTGACTTCGAGATAGAAAGTCAAGAATCTCATGAAAACCAAGCGAGTCATCATTCTGAGTGAGATTAGCAACCTGATTATGTTTAGAGATCACTTGTAGAGCAGCCATTAGTATTTTTGATGATCAAAGATTAGAGAGAAGGTTATAGAATCGATGCATAAAAATAAAAGATTACGTGAATCAATTGTGTAATTGGGGTTAGTATATATAAGAATTACAAACCCAAGCACGAAGAAACTACCAAATTTACAAAAGAGACCCTCAACGGTACAACGGTTATGTAGCGGTACATGGAACATACACGGTACTTCAAATTTGCCTAGCGGTACTTGATTCCAAAACGGTACCTCAAAGATAAGACCGGTACATGCATTCCACTATCATTGTAACCTTTTTTAACTTATTCTAATAACATGTAATCACATCAAAAACAAAAACAAACACTATACAATAACAATTTTCATAAAAATTGTACAGTTGTTACCTCCCCTTAACATATGCAGCAGTTATTGGTTGAGGATACCAATATGTGTTACCAAGAACTCAAATCTCTTAGTATCAAATGCCTTGGTTAATAAATCAGCTACATTTTTATCTTTATGGATATTCAAAACCTGAATAAGCTTTTTTT
Source organism: Glebionis coronaria (assembly GCA_025667525.1). Lineage (NCBI taxonomy): Eukaryota > Viridiplantae > Streptophyta > Magnoliopsida > Asterales > Asteraceae > Glebionis > Glebionis coronaria. Next base: position 542,391,664 of record CM046882.1, read on the forward strand.
CATAAGCATCTCTTATAAAGTGATGTCTTATTTCAATATACTTGGTTTTGGAGTGAAAGACTGGATTCTTGACAATGCAGATAGTACTTTCATTATCAATGTAGATTTTAGTGTTCATGAAGTTGAAACCATAGTCTAACAACTGATTTGGATCCAAAGTACTTGTCCACAGCAATGAGCAGCAACTACATATTCAGGTTCAGTTGTAGAAGTAGCAACAATGGTTTTCTTCTAACACTGCCATGATATGAGTCTTGTACCTAGGAATTGACAACCTCCTGTTGTGGATTTCCTATCATGATTGGCTCCAACATAATCACTATCTGAGTAAGCTTCCAAATCAAATTTAGAATCTCTAGGATACCATAATCCTAAGTTAGGCTGACTTTTAAGATACTTAAAAATCCTTTTCACAGTATGTAGATGTGAAACCTTTGGATTGACTTGAAACCTTGAGCAGGCACACACAACAAACATAATATCTGGTCTTGAAGCAGTAAGATACATCAATGAACCAATCATTGATCTATATAAGTGAATATCAACATTTTCACCATGTTCATCTTTTGACAGAGACTTCTTGTCTTCAAAAGGTATGCTTGTACTCCTTGTATCCATACTTGAAAATTCTTTAAGACTTCAGCAACATATTTATCTTGGCTAATAAATATTCTATCTTTCATTTGTTTGACTTGAAGTCCTAAAAAGAAAGTAAGTTCTTCCATATAACTCATTTGAAATCTTCCTTTCATTAAAGCTTCAAACTTTTCACACCATGACTTCTTGGTTACCAAAAATAATGTCATCAACATATACCTGAACTAAGATAATATCCTTGGCATTCTTTTTGATGAAAAGAGTTTAGTCAATGGTCCATCTCCTATATCCATGTTCCAAGAGGAAATTGGATAAAGTTTCATACCAAGCCCTTGGAACTTGATGTAGACCATAAAGAGCTTTAATAACTTTGTAGACTCTGTTAGGGAACTTAGGATTTACAAAACCTAGAGGTTGCGAAACATATACCTCCTCAGAAATAGTACCATAAAGAAAGGCACTTTTCACATCCATTTAATAGACTATAAAACTCATATATGATGCAAAGGCCAAAAATAACCTAATGGCTTCTATCCTTTCCATTGGTGCAAAAACCTCATCATAGAGTATCCCTTCTTCCTGTTTATAGCCTTGAGCAATAAGCCTAGCCATGTTCCTCACAACAACACCTCTCTCATCCATTTTATTCCTAAAAACACACCTAGTACCAATAACTCTTTTTCCAGAAGGAAGATCCACAAGAATCCAAACCTTTTGTAGTTCAAATTGCATTAATTCTTCTTGCATGGCATCTACCCAACTTTCTTCATCAAGAGCTTGAGAAATATTCTTAGGCTCTACTTGTGATAAGAAATGGGCAAACAAACAATGCTGAGTATCTTTATGATTTGTTCTCTGCTGTTGTTTTGACACAACTCACAAGTGTATGAGTTTCAGTACTAGCTTGAATCTGTCTTCTAGTTTGCACAACAGACTTTGGGTCTCCAATGATTTAAGTTGTAGGATGGTTGTTATTGATTTATGAGTGGGAATAGAACTGACTGGTATTTTAGTTTCCAAGTTATTGAAATCAGTTACTACACCCTGCTCATCATAGGAAGCTTTGGAGAAGATTCCTTCCTTTGGACTAGTATATGCATCTTTATTGTCCATTTCTTGAAAAACATCTTCTAAGGAATCAACATACTTTGCAGAACTTGGCTTAGCAGTACTTGTAGATGAAGTACCGCTAGGTTGAATATGTGCTGCTAAGTTTTGTGATTCAAAAGATTCTTCTCCTGGATGCATAGTATTAGCTGTAGCATTCTTTTCTTGATCTTTAAGCCTCTGAAGTTCATGTGAGGCTTGATCATCATTTGATAGCACTAGTTGCTTCTGTTGGGGGCTGGCAACTATAGGACAGACAATAGGCATCTTGGTACATAGATATGAACATCATCATCTTGAGAGTCTGATGGAGAAGGTCTTTCCTGAGTACCTAAAGTTGTTGTGCTAGTCTCTTTACCTGCATTGTTAGTTTGACAATCTTTTTTCACATAATACTAATCCATGGAGTTAGTTAGATAATCCAAATCAAACATCCAAGCATAACCTATTCTTGGGACATTGGGCTTATTCTCTAAGAAATTGACATGGGCATTTTCTTCAACTTTTATACATGCCAAATTATAAACCCTATATGTTTTACTTTGCAAAGAATATCCTACAAGATATCCTGAATCAGATTTTCCATCAAACTTTCCCAATTGATCAAGAGTATTCAAAATAGACACATGACACCCAAAAGGTTTTAAATGATTTATGGTTGGCTTAACACCAGTCAAAAGTTCATAAGGTGTTTTATTTCGAGGCTTGGTTACTAATACTCTATTTAGCACATAACATGCAGTATTGATTGTTTCTGTCCAAAAGGTGTTTGGCAAAAGGGAATCAACTAGCATAGTCCTAGCAGCCTCAATTAGTGTCCTATTTTTCCTTTCAGCTACTCTATTTTGTTGTGGAGTCCTAGGATTACTAAATTGTCTTTTGATACCTTTAGACCTACAGAATTCATTGAATTCAACATTCTTAAATTTTGTCCCATTATCTGTCCTAATGACCAAGTCCTGTTTAGTGAACTGTTTCTCAACTAAAGTGATAAAGTCCTTAAGTAATTCCTTGGTTTCATTCTTGTGTGCTAAAAAGAAAACCTAAATGAATCTACTAAAATCATCATTTATAACTAGGAAAAAGGTCTTGTGACTAATAATATGTCTTTTTAGTTTGTTTTCTCTCGGTCTTATCGAATTGAAATGGGGTTTCAAGTTAAACTTAATTGTTCTTGGTATTAATAGCTTGACTAGGTATCTATTTTTACTTGGCAAAAAGTATGTAAAAATATGAAAATGCTTTCTATATACGTATATGTACTATTCTACAAAAATATTGCAATTACATCATTTAAATGCACAAAATGTAAAAAGTAAATATCAATTTTATACTACAAAGTAAAAATACCAAATATAAAATATTAAAACTAAAAGTCTATTTCATAGAATCAAAAATCAGATTTTATAAAAAAGACTTAGCAATTGCATTTCTACATTCCTACATGAAACGTGGCCCAAAAAAAACAAAAGCCCAACAATACAATTCTAACAGATCAAACATATAACTACAGTCCTAACAAGACTAACGAAATGACTAACTGTGGACTGTGACTGAAATAAAAAGACACAAAATCAGGGACCAAATGTGTACATCACTGAAACTTGACCACTTGCATTTGCACATAAGAACAGAGAAACGTTTTTAGACATCTGACTACATCCAAAGTATTTTCAAGCTAAATTTTTAGACAATCAATAAAGCTCTAAACTGTAAACATCAATGTTATATCAAACCACATCTAAATCCTACATACTATAGTGCAACTACACTTACTCATTCTGAATTCGGAATTTCTCAATGATACTAAATTCTATTTCGCCAAAGACTAGTTACTGATATAACAATTTCTAATTCAACAATAAAAGGGTACCTTTCTACCAAGCATCTAACTTCAGTTGACATATGAATGATACTATTCTTCTTATATTTCAAAAGAAAATCATCTCTTACACTAATAGAAAAGTGTTAATAACTTCCAGTAAGAATTTAAATCTGACTGAAGTAAATCATACTCCTAATTGCTATTGTCAAACACAAACTTCAGCTGCATAAGCCTGACATCTAGTGTATAAAATCAGCAAAGAAATGCCTAATGCCAAACACTAGCGTAAATGCTAATATGAACATCTAAACATCAAAATCTTATGAAACAAAGCTATAAGCTAAACCTCATTAATAGCATTGAACATGACAGCAAATCAAGCAATTAACAAGCAAAATTCACACTACAATCGATACACTAGCAGATTTCACTAACTAAGCAGAAAATGTAAAACTGAGCTTAACCTAGACGTCCGAAGCTAGTCCACTGATGACGAAGTATAGCGCTAAGCCAACTTATAACAATGCTCTGGGCTGATTAAAGAACTGAAACGAATTTGAAAACTCCATTGCTCTACATATCCTACAACAAAAAAAACTGTATAGAACTCGAAATATGGTTAAGCAAATCCTTCAATTACTCATAAATAACTACAGGATTCTAACGATCAAACTTTTTTAAACTGGTTAACAGAAACTCATTGCAGGCGGATAAAAGCATTGACGGATGTTGAACTAACGTCACCACAACAAATTGGACTGGAGTTTTCTACTAACAAATTATGAACTGAAAATGACAACAAAACTTCAAAGATTTTTATCTAACTTCAAAACAGATTGCTTAAGAACAAAGAATTTAAGTAAAACTTGAAGTGTAACACCCCCAAATTCATACAACTCAGTTCAGCGGAAGACTAGTTGGTGTTACGGGATAGCACATTACTCACATCATAGACAACGCATAAAAATCGCGTCGTTTATTAATAAAGCATTTCCATTCATAAATATCAAAGTTACATAGGTCCCAAGTCATATTATTTCATACAAAGTTTTACAAAGTATTTGAATGGAAAATATTGTTTAAGTGCGGGCCATGATTTCTTGTCGTCTTCCTGAGAATTACCTTCAAGTACCTGAGATAAAACATGTTAAAAGAAAAGGTCAGCGATAACGCCGAGTGAATTCATAGAGTTTAATAAACCATCAATATAATATCGGTATAAAATTATTACCGAAAATCATTTTGTACAAATCATTTTAATAGGCCATAAAATAGCCAAAGTCAATTTATACAAATCTTCATCAAAATCATAATATAGGCGTTTGCCTTAAAAATCATTATACGAGCCAATGTCGTAAAAACATCATACAATACGTCTTATGACGTTGTATAAAAATAAAAACCGTTATATGAATATGGTTATGAAAACCAAAACACGAACATAATATCAATAGTATGACCCAGTATTGCTAGTCAGGCAATACATCGTAATTCGGAGCGTCTAGTAGTATTTCGTTAGTTTGGATTATTATAAGCCGCATGACATTGTTACCTTACTAAACCAACAACGGGTAGCTAACCCGATACCAATTTTGCCCATCTAAAGTAGCGTGTCGTCACAAAGGTCACGCTATGGAAATCTTCTCATACATAAATTCGCTTACCAATCAATGTGGCACGACGGGGATCAACCGTCAAGGCGCGAACTGGGGTGATCGTCCCCAAATAGTACTATTAAATGCATAAGCGTCTACCAAATCCCGGTAGTTCACAATTCATGCTAATGGGACTTTTAGTGACATAACCTAACTTTAATAATCCATTTGATTTCATCTATCGGGTCCTTTAATCATTTATCGGGTCATACAATCGGGTCATTCAATCATTCGGGTCCAAAATCAATAAACAAACAATCGGGACAAATGGTGTCCTATTTAATAAAAACTAACATGTTATCTCCCTCGCGGGTTTATAAAACATTTATAAAACATTTAAAAGAGTGCGAGGCTATGAACTCACATTGATGTGGGAAGGCGGGTTATCAGCAATTCGGACGTACGGTACGTGCTTCAATCACGGAAACCTAGACAAATAATACTCGGTCTTAGACGTTTGTCCAATGACTTTATAAAAATAACAAGTATGTATACATATGATGATTATATATATATGATGATCAAGTGGGTTTACATATTCTCGTTTACTCATTTTAGTGTTATATGTTGATAATTTTTATATTAGTTTACTAGTTTTACCCATTTACGTGTCTTACGTCCAATAAGCTTATTATAAGTTATTTAACTTATTTTAATCCATTTTGTACTTATATTATCAATACTTAAACTTTACAAGTTGGGACCAAATGGGTTAAGCCCAATAAGTTCTTTTTATGAGTGTTTAACTTATTTAGTCCAATTATTAGCCCAATGTGTTTACTTAGCTCGTTAATGTCCGTTTGTCCTATAGTTCGGGTTTTTATCGTTTTTTACTTGTTATACATGTCTATATATCAGTATATAAGTTTTATAAAGTTTTAATTAGACGGGTCCAACCATCTAAGTTTTATTTAACAAAAACGTTAATTTTACGGCAATAGCCGAAAAAGTCGTAAAAATCATGTTTATAGTTTTATATCTTATAAAACATAACAAGTTACCATTTTTATAAAATTTACACTTATTTAACCTTTTACATTTTTATATAAATAAGTTTTATAAGTTAGTGGGTTTTCATTTATATTTTATACTATTAAATTTTGAGTGCTTATATAATAGTATTATACTTTAATTTCCAAAATCTGATTTTTATCTTCACTTTCACCAAAACTGCCATATCTAGAGTTCTATATGGAGATAGAAGCTCAAATTTTTATCACATAAACTACATGATATTTGCTACATTTAACTCTTTTATAGCTACTGTTGAATCATCTTCTAAATATTTTCTAAATATTTTCTAAAAATCGTCCAAAACAGTGAACTCAGATTTAAACCCTAAATTTGTTTTGATCATATCTCACTCATTACTTTGATTCCATTGCATGGACAACTCTCACATGTGTACAAGACATATAGCTTACTGTAAATGGATTCTACTTCATCATTTTATCAGTCCATGACCTGTTTCTTTACTGTTTTATACAGCCAACAAATTTAACCAAGATTTTAACCTTATTTCTTATGGTTTTTCACTTTTTTAATCATGTTTATCAACACCAAATCCCCACACAATATTTTTAATCATCATTCATCATCATATACATATACATAAATAAAGAAAATACAAGATTACATAATCAAAATAACAAAAGGATAGGAAGAACAATCTCTATACCACCATTAGTGATGAAAAGATGAGGTTTTTGATGAACAAGACTTGGTTCTTTTTATCAAATCTTCAACTTGGTAAATGAACTTCTTGGGTCCTTCAAATGGATGAATATCTTCATGAAGATCAGTCTAGGAACTCCATGGAAACTCCTTTCCACATGTTATAACCACCTCCAATCTTCATCTTTTCAATGGGTTTTCATCATATGTAAATTATACATATGATTTATAGTTGATTTTTTTGACCAATGGTGGTGTTGTTGATGAATAATAGACGTTCATAAGGAGTAGAGAGAGAGAGTGTGTGAGTTTTTCATGTAACAAAGTGAGGAAATGGTTTAGTGTAGGTGGTTTTGTGGTTTTGGTGGAAGAAGTAGCTTACAAGTTAAGCTTAAAAATGACAAGTGTAGTAGTAGTAGCTACAACTTGACACCTCAAAGGGTGTGGTGGAGTAAGCTTGGCCATCCCATGTGTGGGGTGGAAAGTGTAAAACTTTTCCCATCCCACTAATTTACGGGTATTCCTCGATTCTAGTTTTCTCGATTTGCGTGCCCTCAGGTCGTTTTACGAAAAACGTTTTTATAAATTATGAATCAACGGCACAAAACGAATCTAATAAATATTGTCTCAACAAAAACCTTGTTCGAAAACGTAAATACGTAATCCTAAGGTTTCCGGTTTAGTCATAAAGGACGTTAAAATATTCACGTAAGTCCTAATCTCTTCTCGTAAATTTGTGAGTTTATGAACCAACACAAATTTTAAAACTCAAAATAATATTCACGGATAAATTTATTTTCTGAAATGTCGGACTGTCACCAAAAACGGTGTATGTAAACGTAAGCACTTAACGTTGAATCCTCCGGTTTAGACGTAGTCGATGCTACTTCAAGACGTAAATCCAAATTTCTTCCCAAAAATAAGTGAGTTCATATTGTAACATTAAAATAATGTTTTTGAATAATATTTGAGAATAAAATATCAACCATAAATTGACGGATTGTCACATGAAGTCTTCATTAATGGCAGAGAAGTAAGTAGTTACAACTATCTAAACTGAATCAGTAACAACTTAGGCAATAAAACTGATAAAATCAAAAACTTATGAGTAAAACAAACGTTTTCAAAAACAAACCTCACGTACTAGTGATGAGAAAGGGGGTTGAGGATGAAGAAGGATTCATTAATGGCAGATATTAGTTATAACAAACTAACAGAAATAACTGGTAATAGAATCAGTTTTAGAAGAAAAATGAACTAAGCATTTCATTAATAGCAAAAGGAATACAACTGATTAACTGAAAGCATAACAGAATCACAAAGAGTAACTAACTTCTTACTAGACTACTCCTACTCTAATCTAATGTGTGTGAAAAACTACACTTAAGCTAACTGTTTATAAATGAAGATATATCTGGGTTCATATAGAGGTTGAGAAGTGGTTGATGACGTGTCTCTCCCAATCAATCTCTGACACGTGGCTTCTAGGGTTCTTCACCTTGATTTCCAGAATTAGGCATTTCTTCGTTCTTCACTTTAACTTTAATTGGCTGGCATCATCTTGTAAGAATTGAACGTTGATCATCTTTGGTGTTTTACACTTTCCTTGATTCTTTGTAAATCATTCTCGAATCAGTCTTGAAGTTGAAAGGGAAAACCATCGTTTTTTTTCTTTTCTTTATATCTCTGTTTGATGAAGACGATCCAGAAATGGAGGTTTAATAAAGTATTTTTCTTTTTTTTCACTTTTTAGTCCCTCCACTTCCATTTATTTATCACTTGAAGCTTGAACTTCTTGATGCCTTTAAACACCTTTCACTTTTAATCCTTAATCTTTGAAAGTTTGGCAAATAAAGTCCTTGAAGCATCTTGTGATTTTTTCTTCGTCTTTCTTCAGATAAAACTCGAGAAAACGCGTGTTTGCTTCATAATGTATCTTTTTTACCTGAAAACACATAAACACAAAATACCCACGTAATTCTGATAATTTACAGTTTAAAATAATGTATTTGGCTGTGTTTTAAGTGGTTTTAGGTTATAAATGATGAGTGTTTTCACACTTATCAACTCCCCACCACTTGACCATTGCTATGGCCTCATGCAATGCAGTATTTTAAAGCTCTAGATTACACTTTTCTCCTAACTAATCCACCTTGGCCATTTTAGGATTTAATATATACTATGCTACATGATGCATGACTTTTAAACTTTATAATGCAATGCAAGGAAAGAAATTCTGTTTATTTATTTTTGCATTTTTCTTGAAGTGGTTTGATGAAACTAACTCATAAAGAAATCAAGGAATTTAATTAGGGATTTGGTACCATGAACACTTATCATCCTCAAGTTTCACTTTCCCCATACCAAGCTTAAAAATGAGATCATTGTTATTCATAAGTGAAAGTGCATCGACTTATTCATAAAAAATAATTGTGTTACCATTATACCCCCACTTATTATGCCTCTAAGACCGGTTATTATTTGAGTAAATTGCTTTTGGGCAAATTTGTCATTATTTAAAGCGTGAAATATAAGAAGTGTAAAATCTGAAAATAAGGAAGCATGGTTTTAATCCTAAGTAACCATCTTATCTATTACTCGAAAAACCTCCCACAATTGATATAAGTCCGACCCAAAATAATAAGTCATTCGCCTTATGTGTAAGATCCTTATGTCATGCATTAATATGTAGCTACACACTCGCTAAGAAAAGAAAAATAAAACTCACGCAATAATTTATATCCGCCGCCTTTTTTAGACCTTGGATCTTCAATCCCGTAACCCGTCAAGGTAATATTGGATTGGAGCAACTATTAAATCCTCGTAACCCTTGTGAGAGTAATATTAGAATTTAATAGCTACTATAATTAATACTTCACTGCCCCTCTTGGGAGTCTTGTATAATTATTATTTTTTTTCATTTGTTTTCTACCCACTCTTTTTTTTATAAGCCGCTCTTATTTTTATTTATTCCTCACAATTAAAATGAAAAGAATAAAAGGAAAAACACCCGCTAAGTATTAAGCATGACATAAGTCTAGTACACATAAAATGTTCTAACTTAGAATCTTAAGACGTACTTATACCAACCACGAATGATTAGTCAAAAATGCATAAGAGACTACAAAACGATTAAAACCGTTCTTGATTATTTATTAACAATATATACATGTGTTAACAAGATAGTAAATGTTACAAAAGGAGATATAAACGCCACAAGTAATTAATATGAGGTTTATCTAGCCCTTTACACTTACTTCAAACTCTATCATCTCTCATTCTCCACAGTTTAAAATCTCAAATAACGAGTCTCGTGGATGCTTAGCCTAATAAACCAATAAAGGTCTACATGGTTAAGGATATTAGCTAGAGAATGCTTGAATAAGCAAACTCGGGTTGAGTCAAAATTATCATGGCGGGCCTAATATGTCAAAGATATCTAAACTTGTTAAACCATATCATTTATTATATTTTTTCCTTTTTCATATATTTGATGAAAAATAAAAGAAGAAATATATACAATGCAAATGTGTTATGCAAATGAAAAACGATTAAGGCAAAAATTATGAATGCATATTTTTGTGGCCAAAGTAGATCAAAAATTCGAAAAATGTTTGAAAAATTAATTTTCCAAATTATCATGAAGGCAATGACAATGTTCTAGGTAAGGTCATTTCGATAGAAGACCCCCTACACTTAAAATAAACATTGTCCTTAATGTTTAAGAGTATTGGAGTAAACTCCCCTACACTTATGACATTGATAACTTTGTTTAACTCAAGCTAAGGAAAGGTCTACTAAAGTGAATCCATGTTAAGCATAATGTTTTGAATATCACAATAGTATCAAAGTGAACCTGATACGAGGGCCTCCTCCATAAGCTCCAATGCATGAAATGAGAGAGAGCAACCCTACAAACACGAAGAAGACAAAAGATAGGCACCCCCTACACTCCATCTCGACTATATTACCCTTTATTCCTATCCTACCACACTCTATTCTAGATATATTAAGCCTAGTTATTCAAGCTTGATTTAAGGAGTCTCTAGCTCGACTCATCCCACACTTAAAGTGCCTATGGAAAACCTATCATGGAGGGTAAAAGATTTACCCCTTTTAGGAAAAATCTCCATGATAAGGTAAAACAAGTTCTCAAGTACACAAACCCCATAAATAACCACCTGGATCAAATACATAATTACCCTCCAAAGAGTAGCATAACCCAAAAGTGGATATCTCAATCAATGGTGAGGTAAGTGAGGCTTCCTTGTCCATGATACTTTCCCATAAGTTTTCCATAAGATGATGAGGTGAATATCTACAACTTCTCATAAGGTTTCCTTTTATTGCATCAGGTGGATACTGAGTTGGCTCAACATTCTCCATACCAGGATCAGAAATCTTTTCCTTCATAGGAAAATAACAAGTGGTGGAAGCCTTAGAAGATTCCCCTTTGTACTTTACATCTTGAGAGAAAGGTTGTAGAGTATTAAGTGTCATCATACTCTTAAGAGAAACTACAATGTCTTTCTTGTTCTTAGAAAACTCCTCATCAAAAATATCCTCGTAAGGTGACATACATAATCTCTCCAATTCAACATCCAAATGATATAAATCACTATCGTCTTGAAACTTCTTAAAAATTGGTTCATCAATTGAAGGCTCAATAAAAGGACTTGACTTGGGTTGTAAGAAAGGTGGTGAAATAGGTGAAGCATTATGGGTATGAGGTGTGTCACAAGGTGGGTAGGAAAGATTAGTAGGTGAAGGCTCATGAAAAGGTTGAGTGAGAATGGTATCTCCATAAAGCAATCTTTCTATTTCAAGAATATCTTCCTCCCAATTAGAAGGTGATGTATCAACCACAAGATCATCTCTCTTAAGATAAGCCTCAATCTCTTCATTTATCAATTCCGCTTCACTAAGCAATCTCTCAATCTCAATAACCTCCTCTTTCCCATTTGAGTACAAGAATAAGATCCATAATCCACTTTCCCTAAACTTTCCTCAAATTCATCTATAAGGTAATCACTCTCTTCATAGGAAGGAAATGAGGAAGTAATGGAAGCTATAGTCTCAATATGGGGAAGAGCATATTCACCACTTTTACAAGCTTCATGAAAATATTCATCACACACTTCATCAAGAATATCAACGTTATTTACCTCTTTATCAAGAACATCAACATGATTAACCATCTCGGGCTCATTGGATTTATTAAATAACTTCCCCATGTTAAACACAACCTTTTGATCTTCCACCCTCATAATGAGTTCCCCCTCCACAACATCAATAAGAGTACGACCGGTTCTTAAGAAAGGCCTTTCTACAATAAGGGGAACTCGAGGATCTACATCATAATCCACAACCATAAAGTCCGCGGGGAATGTGAACTTATCAACCCCTCCAAAAACATCTTCTGTTATTCCCACCAGATAAGCAATTGAACGGTTTTCCAATTCAAGTGTCATTTTAGTAGGTGTAAGTGCAGGAAGAGAGAGTCGTTTCCAAACCGATAAAGGCATCAAATTTATGCTAGCACCAAGGTCCGCAAGAGCCATACAATTCTCTACCCCCGAGAAATTATAAGGAATCAAGAACCGGCCCGGATCACCAAGTTTAGTAGGCAACTTCTTTAGAAACACCGCAAAACAATTTTCGTTTAATGAAGCATTAGGCACATCAACCAATTTCTCTTTGTTCGAAAGAAGGTCCTTAAACATCTTGGCAAATTTAGGCATATGAGCTAAAGCCTCCACAAAAGATATGTTGATATTCAATTGCTTAAACATTCTCAAGAAGTTGGACACTTATATATCATCTTTGTTCTTAACTTTCTCCTTTCTCAATCTAGAAGGATATGGAAGATTTGGTTTTGGTAAAGGTTGAGTGGTAGTTGTTGAAGGAATCTCTTGTTGAGTTTCTTCAAAGATAGGTGTAGAAGATGAAGGGTTAGTAGGTGTGGGATTGGAAGGTATAGGCTTTTCACAAGGAGGAACCGTGTTAGGAGTCACCAAAGGAGTTGTAAGAGGAATTGAAGGTTCAATGGTTGTTTTACCACTCCTTGTAGTGATTTTATTTACATTTGCCCTTGGATTGGTTTGAGTGTTGGAGGGTAAAGCACCTTGTGGTCTTTGATTTAAGAGCAACATAAACTTCTTATTAGTCTCCTCTTGCATTTCCCGCATTCTCTTCTCATTGGCTTAAAACCTCCTTTCATTATCTTGATTCATCTTGTGAAGAAGCTCAATGGTGTTAAAATCATTTGGCACATTCCCATGAAACCCTTGAGGTTGAAAAGGTGGAGGTTGATTGTAAAACCCTTGGTTATAGCCATGAAAGTTGTTCCCTTAGTTTTGAAAGATATTTGGCCCTCTATTGTTGTTGTTCCCTTGATAATTTCCCTTTGGCCCTTGGTTTCTATTGAGAAATTGTGGAGTGTTTGTTTGGTTTTGGGTGGGTTGTTAGGGAGGAAAACCCGGTGGAGCAAGGTAATTGTTGGACTTGTATAAGAGGTGATTAGGATTGATGTTGGGTTTAAAGTGTTCTCTTCCCGCGTCATGATAAACATAGCTTTCTCCTTGAAAGTTTTAAACTTTATCACATTGCAAGTAGGAGTGAGGGCCTCCACGTGTCTCATAAGATAGGGTGATGGCATTGACATCGTTGGTAGAATAATTGTTCAAGGTAATTTCACAAAGTTTCAAAACCATATCACTAATAGTATCAACCTTTTGATATAAAACCTTTTCAATTGGTTGAGTAGCACCCTCTTGCACCACATGTACTACCTCATCTCTATCCCTATTACTTTGAACCATGGATTTTGTTTCAATGATATCCCATGCATCTTGGGTGGATTTTGAAATAATATTCCCATCCGCGGCCGAGTTAAGGGAATCTTGATGGCGAGGTCTCAAGCCATTGTAGAAGGTGTTAATTTGGTGAACTTGGTCAAAACCGTGGTTTGGGCACTTTCTTAACAACTCTTTAAACTCTTCCCAAGCTTCACTAAAGTTTTGGTCATTATTTTGTTGAAAACCTATGATTTGGTTTCTCAATGCGGTGGTTCGTGAAGGGGGAAAGAACTTGTTCAGAAAATTCTTCTTCAAATCGTCCCAAGTGAAAATGCTAGTTGAGGGTTGCCTATCTAGCAAATTCCTAGCATTTCCCTCCAAAGAGAAAGGGAATAAGATCATTTTAACCGCATCGGGTGGTACCCCATTATACTTAATGGTATTACAAAGTGACATGAATCTCTTGATATGGTCATGAGGGTCATCCATAGGTCTCCCTAGGAAGGGGATAGAAGAAACCATAGTAATCATGCATGTATTAAGCTCAAAATTGTTAGCGGCTATCTCGGGAATAACTATAGCATCCGCATTCCCATCCACATTGGATTGGAGAATCTCAATCAATAGTCGATTGTAAACGACGACCATGACTTCATTTACGGTGTTGAAAGCGCCATGCTCGTGATCGGCTTGAGGGACGGGTTTGTTTTTAGTCTTTTTCTTCCTTTTTGGAGGAAGGGGTTGTACACCAATAGGTATATGTGCACGCGCTCGAGTGCGCATGCAACTCAACTCGAGGAATGAGAGAGGAGCTCTTGGTCGACTTTGAAGAAGAAGGGATTATCTCCTTCGAGGTTTGTTAGCCTCAAAATATTGAGTCAAACAAGAATGTTCGGTCATAGGTTTCTATTGTAATATTTATTAGAACGTTGTAATAAGTAGCTATTTAGTCGTGGTTCACGGGCTTGGATTTAAACTAATTAAAGTCCAAAAGACAAGCCCGGCCCAATATATAGTCCATTAAAGCCCGCATGTGGGTGGACTATATATACTACCCTCCTAGCATGTTAGGAGGGTGGATGGTCATTTGTAACTTCTTTTTCTTAATCTAATCTCACCAAGTTAATCATCTCCTCTCTACTTTCTCTCACTACTTTCTCTCTCTAGGAATTCATCTCTTCTTCATCTATTTTCTTTCTTTCTTCATTGCTTAATCATCACAAATATTTGGGACAACATTCGGTATCAATCGCCACGGGGTAGATTTGTGATTGGTTGGTGTTATTATATTTAATTCGAATGATTTAATCCATAAATCATCTCGGATTCAAATTTTTTTTGTGTTTTCCGTTCTTTGCTAAATCATCTACATCTTATACATAGTTGTAGTAGTGATTTGGTATATTTACTTTGGCTAAAAACACAAAATTTTTGGGTTTTTTGATCATTTTTTGGCTTAAAATCACGTATTGGTTGAGTTTTGTCCGAGAAAAGGGGGATACATTCCGATTGGTGTAATCTGAAAAGGGTTTAGTGATTCAGATTGACATTCCGATTGGTGATTCAGATTGGCATTCCGATTGGTGTTTTCCGATTAACTCATTCCGATTGGTGATTCAGATTGGCATTCCGATTGGTGATTCAGATTGACATTCCGATTGGTGATTCAGATTGTCATTCCGATTGGTGATTCAGATTGACATTCCGATTGGTGATTCAGATTGACATTCCGATTGGTTATTCCGATGACATTCCGATTGGTTATTCCGATAGCATTCCGATTGGTTATTCCGATGATGTGTTTTGCTAAATTTTGTTTGAGTATTTTTTAGACTTAGCCACCATCTAGACTAGTTTCAGAATATCGTTTCCACGAAGATCAAAAAAAAAAAAAAAAAAAAAAAAAGTTAAAATTTTTTCGTCAAGTAAATTCAAATTTTTTCCATACTAGTTTTAGGACATTTCTAGCTCGATTTCAAATTTTGGCGATTACAAAATTTTTGGACTACCGTTTTTGTCGGACTGGAGAATTTATTGTCGGCCTGGAGAAAAATTGCAATTTTCGGAATTTAAACCACAACAACAATCACAACAAATCTACTTAAGATCCATACTCACTTCATCATTACAGAGAATTTTGGGATGGATTCTACTGCAGAATATCGTGTGACGAACAACAACATCATGGTCGCGGGTAATAAAGAGAGACCACCAATGCTTGTGGCTGGTCGATATGCTCAATGGCAATCACGCTTTCTTCGCTATCTTGATACAAGACCTAATGGTGATGCCTTGAGACAATGTATTAACAATGGCCCATATGTCTTTTCTGAAATTGATGTTCCTTATACACCAGCCACAGACACATGTCCAGAAATACCTGCAACAAAGAAAAAGGAAACTTTATCTGACCTTACACCCGAGAAACGTGCTTGGCATGATGCAGAAAAAGAAGCGATCTATATGATCCTAAGTGGAATTGGAGATGATATTTATTCCACAGTCGATGCATGTCCTACAGCACAAGAAATGTGGACGGCCATTGAACGCTTGCAACAAGGAGAGTCTCTCAACAAGCAAGATGTCAAAACAAACTTGTTTTGGAACTTTGGTAAGTTTACTGCATTGGATGGAGAATCAATTGAGTCCTATTATTCAAGATTTTACAAGATGATGAATGATATGACAAGAAACAACTTGGAAGTCTCCACCATGCAAGTAAATGTGCAATTTCTACAACAACTCCAACCAGAGTGGACACGTTTTGTCACTTTGGTGAAACAACAGAAGCAGTTAGACAAGGTAAACTATCACACTCTCTTTGATATCTTGAAACAATTTCAGCATGAAGCAAATGAGATTCGAGCTGAACGAGTGGCAAAGACGGCTAATCCACTTGCTTTATTAACTACCACTCAAAATGTCCAAGATCATCGATCTCATGCTCCTAAGCCATACTCTAGCCCATCATCCTCACCACGATATTCCACATCATCCAAGTCTTCATCATCCACAAGATCACGCGGCAAAGCACCAAGAGCACCTTCACCACCATCTGAGTCATCTTCAGCAGAAGATAGTGATGAAGATCAAGCTCAGAAGAATCGTGAGATGAAACAACAAATTGCTTTCATTATGAAGACTTACCAGAAGATCTACAAACCCACCAACAACAATCTTCGAACATCATCTAACACAAAGAACCGATATGTTGCGAGTCCTCCAAGGTATGACACACGTCGACGTGGTGAAAGTCCTTCTAGGTATGATCGACATAATCCAACGCATGTTGAGGGTTCTGCAAGATATGATCGACAAACTGCAAAGTATGATACTCAGAGGATTGCTGCTGCTACTGGGAATAGGGAAACGGTTGGAAGTCAAGTCGTTCAGCAAAGCGGGATTCAATGTTTTAATTGCCAAGGTTTTGGGCATATGGCAAAGGAATGCAGGAAGCCGAAAAGGGTTAGAGACTCCAGCTATCACAAGGAAAAGATGTTGCTATGCAAAAAGATGGAAGCAGGGGTCAAACTGTCAGCTGAGGAAGGAGCTATGCTTGATGACACTGATGATGAAGCCTCCGACCAGGAATTAGAAGCACATTACTCGTACATGGCACATGTTGAAGAAGTTCTCAAAGTCACTGAAGATGACAATGGTCCTATCTTTGACACTGAGCCAATCGATAAGGTACACACTACTGATGAATATAATGTGTTTGGTGATATTCCTGAGCATAGTGATCTACCCAATGCCATTAATGACACGTGTATGATGGAAACGGTTGATAGTAATACCACACCCGATTCATCAGACATGTGCAATAATGAGTATGAGGATGATCAACATGCAAATGAATATGATGAAGAGGAACGTATTGCGCTTTCTAATTTAATTGCTACTTTACAAAAAGATGTCACTGAAAATAAAAAGAGTCAAAAGCAATTAAAGAAGGCAAACGCTACGCTCACTCAAAGTTTTGAAGAATGTAAAGCTGCTCTTATCAAATCTACTGAGATGACTGAAAGCTATAGAGATGAGCTCCTTCAGAAAACCAAAGAGCTTGAGGGGTACACGGGAAGTGAGTTAAAAAGTCAAAAGGACGATTTTGAAAACAAATATAATACCACTCTTGAGTTATTAGCTAAAGAGAAGCGTCAATATAATGTTTTCTTAATGGATGAACGTCAAAAAACGTACCTTGCCACTACCAAAGTTAATGAACTTGAACAAAAGCTCTCTATGACCACTACTGATTCTGCTAAAATTCTAGAGGATAAGAAACAAGAGGTAGATGCGTTAAAACAAAACTTCAAAAGTAGATATGATAAAGAAACCGAAAAAGTTATCAAACTAGAAGCACAAGTCGATTTTTTGAAGAACGTTGTTTATAAAACGCATGATTCTATTCAATCCGTAAGAATGCTAGCACCTCCATCGATGTTTAAGGGTCAAGCTAGCTTTGCAAGTCCTGAGTACCTTGCCAAAGCTCAAGCTGCGAACCCACATCTTTATCTTGATGAGACTGAAAGGACAGATCTTGATTGCATGCCTCTAAGTGCCAATAGTGAAGAGACTGCCCTTTGGGATGCTGATAGTCAACCATCAGTTAATAAGGAGTTTGTGAAACCATATAATTATGCTTATGAGAATAGTCTTTATGGTCTGTTCCACAAACAAACTCAGAAATCTCGTGAGGAAGTATTTTTAGAATGCAGGCAAAAGAGAATTCAATGGAAGAAAGCGTTTGCCAATAAGAAAACAAACGTTTCTAAGTTCATCAACTACTTGCCCCTAGATACTTCTAAAAGCAAGAGTAGGCAGATATTTGGGTTTCTTACTCATTACATAGATAATATTAAGTCCATTATTGATAATGATTGGAAACAACGACAAAATGACGAGTGGAAGAAACCAATTCCTCAAGACATAACTGTGCTTGTCAAACAAATCTTAATACCGAACGCGGCCACACTAAAAGAAAATGTTCTTAAATTCGAAAGCTTAATTCGGTCTGAAATGTTTGATGATTTACAATATGTTGAGTCTCTTGAGAAAGCAATTGATGATCTTCAAATGGACAAGTCCGTTTTTTCTGATGAATATGATTTACTCTTACAAGAATGCGTTTCTAAAGATATTATGTGTGCTTATTTTACATCTTGTGCTGATATTGATGAATATTCTGAAGTTGCATGCCAATATCTTGAAAAGCTCAAAGAATGTGAACGTCTTGAAATTGAGCTTTCGAAACGGAAAGAAAATGTTGACAAAAAGGCTTTTGAGTTACTTCAACACAAAACTGATTTCCTTCAAAAACATTGTCATTCACTTGAACTTGCTTTGCAAAAAGACGTTGGTCGTTTTTCACATGATAATAAATTGCAAGAAAAACTTTCCCAAACATTTCGAGAAATGAATGAACAGAATTTGGAAATTAAAGAGTTGAAAGCTCAATTACAAGACAGGGACAGAGCGATAGCAGAGTTGCAGAAACTCATTGCTAAAATGGGTGGAAAAATTGTGGAACCTAGCATTAAGAAAAATGTTGTTAGACAACCCAATGCCTCTAAAGAGAATAGATCCTCTATCTTGGGAAAACCATCTGCTTTATCTAATTCCTCGTTTGCAAAACCTGTGTTTGCCCCCAAGATGGATGGAAAGGAAAGGTTACCACAAGCTCAACCCATAAGGAATCCTGTAGCACCAAGCGTTAAGCACAATAATGTGATTAAACCAGGGATGTATAGAATGCCCACTAAGCCCACAAACAAAGATACTCACTCGCCTCAGACTTCTAGAAACACTAATATTCGTGTGTCTTCTACTACAGGAATAGTCTCCACTACTAGTGTTAGCCGGCCTCAGCTTAAGAGCACTCAAGAGAATGATAAGGTCTGGAAACACAAGAATCAAGGGAAGATGAAGCAAGTAGAAGAACACCCTAGGATTTTCAATGTTTCTACGAATAAAACGTCTGTAATCGCGTGTCATGACGATTTGAATGATTTGACTTTGAATGCTATGAATGTGAAATTTGTTTGTGTCAAATGTGGCAAGTGTGCTAATGCTAATCATTCTATGTGTGCTATAAATAAAGTCAAAGGCGTAGATACTAGAACTAAGAAGCAAGTTGCAATGCCTATTAGAGCTAGTAAACCCAAATGCAAAGTGAACCATTCTGGTGCAACCCCCACTAAGAAAAGTAATGCATCAGACTCCATCACTAAGAATCCTAGAAGCAAAATTAAGGAATTATATGAGTCTGCCAGTAAGTCTTGGAAATGGTGGTTTGCTAATCAATGTCCTCCCGGATATAAATGGATGCCAAAAGTTAGGACAGAAAATGTGAAAACGAGTGTTAGTTTGCCTTTAAATTTTGATAAGGACACTAATGATTCTACTATCACAACTACTGTGGTATCCAATTTAGCAAATGCTCCATCGTGTTCTAACTCTTCTGCAGGTGATACAAATAATTCTCTTCATAATGGACTCCGGATGCACGAAGCACATGACGGGGAATCTCAAGCTTCTAATTAACTTCGTGGAGAAGTTCCTAGGTACGGTCCGGTTCGGAAATGATCAATTTGCACCGATCCTAGGATATGGAGATTTGGTTCAGGTGAATATCACGATTAAAAGGGTATACTACGTCGAAGGGCTCAATCACAATCTTTTCTCGGTTGGTCAATTCTGTGATGCGGATTTGGAAGTTGCTTTCAGAAAGAAGACATGTTTTGTTCGTGATTATGATGGGAATGACTTACTTACCGGTACACGGGGTACTGATCTTTACACAATTTCACTACAAGACACAACTTCATCAACTCCAATTTGCTTCATGGCTAAAGCTTCAACGACTCAGGCATGGTTATGGCATCAACGTCTTTCTCATCTCAACTTTGATACCATTAACTTGCTTTCCAAGAAAGATATTGTGAGAGGCCTTCCAAGCTTGAAATTCATCAAAGATCATCTTTGTTCTTCTTGTGAACTTTGTAAAGCTAAACGAAGTAGCTTCAAAACAAAGACAACACCAAGCTCTAAAGGACGGTTAGATCTTCTTCACATGGATCTGTGTGGTCCAATACGTGTTCAGAGTATCAATGGAAAGAAATATATTCTGGTAATTGTCGATGATTACTCAAGGTACACATGGACTCACTTCTTGAGGTCCAAGGATGAAACACCCGACGTTCTCATCAGCTTCCTAAAATTGATACAACGTGGTCTTCAAGCTCAAGTTAAAGTGGTTCGTACTGACAGAGGTACAGAATTTTTGAATTCTAATCTGAAAAAGTATTTTGAAGCCGAAGGGATTGAACATGAAACATCTATTGCTCGAACACCCGAACAAAACGGCGTTGTTGAAAGACGAAACCGTACTTTGGTTGAAGCTGCTCGAACATTATTATCCGCTTCAAAACTTCCACTATACTTTTGGGCCGAAGCCGTGTCAACCGCATGCTACACACAAAACCGCTCCTTAATTATCCCAAGACACGAAAAGACACCATATCACATAATTCATGATCGAAAACCTTCACTCAAACACCTTCATGTTTTTGGATGTACTTGCTACATTATTCGAGATGGTGAAAATTTGGATAAGATGAAAGAGAAAGGTGATGCATGTATTCTTGTGGGATATGCAACTCAGTCTAAGGGATATAGAGTGTTCAACAAAAGAACAAAATTGATTGTCGAGACAATTCACATCCGGTTTGATGAATCTCAAGAGATGGCACTTGAACAAAACAGTTTAAGTCCCGACCCACAACGACAAACGACTTCCGTTCACAACCGCACGGAACTCGGAACTCAAGACCACAGCAATGAACCGTCAAGTTCAACGCTGGTTCCAGAGAATGTTCCTAGAGCTGATATGACAGTCGACACGACCATTGAAGAGTTGGAAATGTTATATGGACCAATGTATGATGAATATTTTACGGGGGAGAAACAAGTTGTATCGAAGTCTTCCGCTGTCACTCATGATAAGAATGATGATACCAATCATCGTCAACAACTGGATACAACTTCATCTACTTCAACACGGGTTGCTGCAGATTTACCTCCTCAGAATATTACTTCAACAATCGATCCTACAACATCCACAACTACTGTCATTGCTCCAGAGAACACAAATCAAGCAGACTATGCATTATCTGACGAAGACGAATTCATCAACCCATTCGGTACACCGGTACACGAAACTGGAGAGTCTTCTACTCGCCATGTTGATCCGTCAAATATGCATACGTTCTACCAACGACATCCTTCAACACATCATTGGACCCGAGATCATCCTTTGGTTCATGTAATTGGAAACCCTTCACAGCCCGTTCGTACAAGACGACAGCTTGAAACCGATGGCGATGTTTGTATGTTCGCACTCGCCGTGAGTACTGCTGAACCGAAAAACATCAAAGAAGCCATGGCTGATCATGCTTGGATTGAATCGATGACGGATGAACTTCAACAGTTTGAAAGACTTAAAGTCTGGGAACTGGTTGACATACCATACGATGTAACACCATTAAATCTTCGATGGATCTGGAAAAACAAGATGGATGAAGAAAACACGATCATCAAGAATAAATCTAGGCTAGTGGCTAAAGGGTATGGACAGAAAGAGGGTATTGATTTTGAAGAATCATTTGCACCAGTTGCTCGAATGGAAGCAGTCAGGATTTTTCTTGCTTATGCTGCACATAAGGGATTCATTGTCTATCAAATGGACGTAAAGACGGCATTTCTTAACGGTCCTTTGAAGGAAGAAGTCTATGTCACGCAGCCGGAAGGATTCGTCAATCCTCATTACCCTGACAAGGTGTATCGTCTCCACAAAGCACTATATGGACTCAAGCAAGCTCCGAGGGCGTGGTACGACGAGCTCTCAAAATTTCTGGTCTCCAAAGGTTTCTCAAAAGGTTCCATTGATCTAACTTTGTTCACTTATAAATATGGGGATGACATTCTGCTTGTGCAAATTTATGTTGATGACATTATTTTCGGGTCTACAAACCCAAAACTTTCAAAATGGTTTGAAAAAGTAATGCACAGCAGATTTGAAATGTCTATGATGGGCGAACTAAAATTCTTTCTAGGAATTCAAGTTCACCAATCCCCAAGTGGTATCTTTATTAACCAAGCTAAGTATTGTCAAGAGATAATCAAAAAGCATGGTATGACATCATGTGACCCCGTTGGGACACCATTATCAACCACATCCCTAGATGCTGATTTGGAGGGATTACCCATAGATCAAACGAGATATCGTTCCATGATCGGGTCCCTCATGTACTTGACAGCAAGCAGACCTGATATTCATCATGCTACGTGTTATTGTGCACGATATCAAGCACGACCCACTGAAAAGCACCTCAAGGAGGTTAAACGGATCTTTCGGTACCTTAAGAATACCATTCACATGGGACTCTGGTATCCGAGGGAAACCGGTTTCTTTCTAACGGCCTATTCAGATTCTGATCATGCAGGGTGTCTTGATACACGTAAAAGTACTTCTGGTGGTGCACAATTTCTAGGTCAAGACAAGCTTGTGGGATGGTCTTCCAAGAAGCAGGATTGCACGTCACTTTCATCAGCCGAAGCGGAGTATGTGTCTCTATCTGCGTGTTGTGCTCAAGTTCTTTGGATGAGAACACAACTCACGGATTATGGCTTCCATTTTGATAAAATACCTATGTACTGTGACTCAAAGTCAGCCTTAGCCATCTCCTGCAATCCGGTACAGCATTCCCGCACGAAGCACATTGATGTCAGATACCACTTCATAAAGGAACAAGTTGAAAGAGGTATCGTTGAACTATACTTTGTTGGAACGGATTACCAATTAGCTGACTTGTTTACAAAAGCTCTTTCGAAAGAGAGGTTTGCGTATCTAGTTAGGCAAATTGGTATGAGATGTTTGACTCCAGCAGAACTGGAGGTTCTGGCAAAGAAGCCTGCTTGATTCATCTATCAAACATCTACCTGTAAATATTAATCAAAAAGCAAAATACAAAATTAAAAAATCTTTGATAATCCAAAAATATTCTTCTCGACATGTCTTTCAGTATCGATAATATGGACGTACCTAGAAATGTCGCTCAATAACGACACGGGTGTGTACATAAAGCTCGAATGAAAGTTGTAAATATTTTTCAAAACATGTCATTTCTATATTTTCAAAAGGAAATTGTCTATTTTGGACAATACTTCCAACAACGGGTAGAGCAATCTATCTCGGGTTGAGCTTGTCACAAAACATTTAACGTTTTGAGCTCAACACAATGGCTTGTAATCACTTTTAGATTGCAACCCGGATCTAAATTCACGGGGGAGTGTACGTTTTTGTACTCTTACCCTTAGCAAAAGAAGTTAAATCTTCTTACACTTGAGTGGATTCGTCAAGACATTCAAAGTCTATGAACTCAAGTTTATGCTTTAGAAAAACCTTTTCGTCAAAAAGAATTGATTTTTCAAAAAGCGTTGAACACAATTTTTTCAAGAATTTCTCAATGATATTCAAAATCTTTCAAAAATTGTGTGTTCAACAACTCCTATCCTCAAAAGTTTAATGTGGATCAAATCCTCGTAATGACAATTCCATTGGATCAATTTTTGAGGGGGAGCAATTCAACTTCATGCAAAAGATTAACACATCTTTCTCCCGAAGATTTTCAAGACTATTTTTCAAAATATATTTTAATCAAATTTGGTATCTCTAATATCAAAAGATTTTATATATTAGAGATAGGGGGAGAAAATGTGATTAAAATGTGATCTATAAGACTCAGGCACTTTAACTCTTACCTACATGTGCGAAACACTTTCAATTATCGATGCACATGTGAAGGGGGAGCTTTTCTGAAACGACAAAACTAGCAAGGTGTTAAATGTTTTTCAAACACTTTGTTAGAATTTAAAGTGGTTTTCATGGTTACAATCAAATACCCACAACATCTTTAATTCACGACGTTATTGGTGTCAAAAGGGTGGTTAGGTTTAAGTCCTATGATCCAACCAGAACCGGAGGGATCTTCCCAGGGACAATCCAATAGATTATTAGAAGTCCTTAGGAAAGATGGAGTAGAATGTGAATGTAGCTGAATGCCGACTAAGTACTGATGATAGCACTGGAACAATCACAACAAGGTGCTATTAATGATGTCTTGGTAAGCATTGAAGGGGTTGAAGAATGAAAAAGAAATGTAAGGATAAAGGGTCTAAAGAAAGAAGCCCTCCATACAACTTAGGCAGAAACCGGGTCAACCCATCATGAAGACAAACTCATCATGGACCCAGTGATGTGAAGCACAACCCTTTCCTAGCTACTCAGGCTTCTCTCAAAAGAAGTTTGTTTTATTGTCACGGAGATCAACACGACTTCTATTGACTTTCTCACTCCGAGATAGTTGATATTGAATAGGTGGCATCTGCTCCAGCCTCCGACCACTAAAAGTGCACAAATCGAGTCTAGAGCCAAGAGATCAATCAAATCTCGTTAGGACACACGGATGAAGATCAAGAGAGTCCTACGCTATATCCTTGCGATATTGCTAGAACACTCAGAGTGATACTACTTAGTATTCACAATGATGAGTGGAAATCCTTCCAGTGTTAACATCAAACAGCACTGCGGTAGGTCATATGCAAGATTCTTTATGAATTGAACATATGTAAAACTGAAAAGCAACAGTGGTTTGATTCTGAATTGATTCAAACTCGTTTCAGGTTTCTACGCAATATCTTTATGGTCTTGCCAGAACATTCAGAGTGATATTTATTAATATTCACAGTGACGAATGGAAATCCTTCTAGCGTCAACATCAAACAGCGCTACGGTAGGTGACTTGTGAGATTCTTATGAATCAAACTTGTGTCAACTGGAAAGCAACAATGGTAAGATTCTTAATGAATCAAACTTGTTCCAGGAATTTGAATTGACGACTTTAATCAAGCGGATAGTTATCCAATTGATTCACTCTTTATGTTCGCAGTCTTGCTTTGAGACGGTCGAGTAAAGAGAACGGCTAGTACTGCCGCGAAACCCTGTCAAGGAGATTCTTAATTGAATCTACCTGATCACAGGTACGATATTTAATATCGTATAACGGTCTTCACCGACCGGAGGTAAAACGCTACCGATTTAGGACGAATGTCAAAGCCATTCAGTCCGTGTCTATGTTTTGTCTCGAGAAGGTGGCGTCACGGTGTACTCAGCAAAGTCAAAGATTCACAACCACATATTCATGCCCAAAGACTTATCCAACAATTGATAGTGTGAGCATGTGGATAAAGACACAAGATCGCAAGATGGCAATGACAAGTCAAGGATGATTTGAAGATCTCAAGACTTAAAGACAAAGTCGAAAGACAACGACAAAGGCTCAAAGATCACAGCATGAAGGAACAAAACTACTGTTACACGTTCAAGACTCATTTATGACGAAATTCATAAATCTCCATTGGAATCCAAAATATCAAAGAGGAATGACCTCACATTGGGGGAGATTGTTAGCCTCAAAATATTGAGTCAAACAAGAATGTTCGGTCATAGGTTTCTATTGTAATATTTATTAGAACGTTGTAATAAGTAGCTATTTAGTCGTGGTTCACGGGCTTGGATTTAAACTAATTAAAGTCCAAAAGACAAGCCCGACCCAATATATAGTCCATTAAAGCCCGCATGTGGGTGGACTATATATACTACCCTCCTAGCATGTTAGGAGGGTGGATGGTCATTTGTAACTTCTTTTTCTTAATCTAATCTCACCAAGTTAATCATCTCCTCTCTACTTTCTCTCACTACTTTCTCTCTCTAGGAATTCATCTCTTCTTCATCTATTTTCTTTCTTTCTTCATTGCTTAATCATCACAAATATTTGGGACAACAAGGTTCAATAGTGAAAACCACAAGAAAGTATAATATATGTAGTACTAATTGGGCGGCAAAACCCCCAACAAGTCTTCCTTCTCGAAATACTTACTAGTGAACGGGGGGAATGAGGTGGCGCTAAGCTCTTAAGTACTTGTTTCCCTTAGGCTTGTATTTTATAGCAAAGCCGCCTTTCTGTTCACTTAATAGTTCGTATTTCTCGAATTCTTGCCTATTGAAAGTGTTTATCTATTTTTGCTTTTAATTTATTTTGATCGATACACGTACTTAGGACCGGAACACCCCCAAGTACGGTGTATTGCCTCAGCAATACTTATGGAAGTAGGTTTATTGGTTGTTCGTAGTACGTATATGTATTTACATAATAATATAGAGAAAATATTTTTGTATTTATTGGATTTTTAAGAAAATACTATATGTACGTAAAAATGATGAAAAACGATATATACAATATATTTTTGGTGTAACCTTTTAGGAAAAATATTACTTTTGGATTTTTTTTATTTTTTTTGTTCAATTCTTAGGAAAGAATTGATTTTTGTGATTTTTTTTTATATTTTTGTATATTTTTATCTTTTTGATTTTTTTATATTTTTGATTTATAATACGTAAAACGAACGTCCACAAGTGAATGGATCCCAAAATCCAATATGCAACCATCAATCAATCGTTAATATCCACGTAAAGAACCGGTAGCGACGTCATTTAATATATTTGTCTTTTTAGTTCGTTTTCTCTCGGTCTTATCGAATTGAAATCGGGTTTCAAGTTAAACTTAATTGTTCTTGGTATTAATAGCTTGACTTGGTATCTATATTTACTTAGCAAAAAGCATGTAAAAATATGAAAATACTTTCTATATACGTATATGTACTATTCTACAAACATATTGCAATTACATTATTTAAATGCACAAAATGTAAAAAGTAAATACCAATTTTATACTACAAAGTAAAAATACAAAATACAAAATATTAAAACTAAAAGTCTATTTCATAGAATCAAAAATCAGATTTTATAAAAAAAACTTAGCAATTGCATTTCCACATTCCTACATGAAACGTGGCCCAAAAAAAACAAAAGCCCAACAATACAATTCTAACAGATCTAACATATAACTACAGTCCTAACAAGACTAACGAAATGACTAACTGTGGACTGTGACTGAAATAAAAAGACACCAAATCAGGGACCAAATGTGTACATCACTGAAACTTGACCACTTGCATTTGCACATAAGAACAGAGAAACGTTTTTAGACATCTGACTACATCCAAAGTATTTTCAAGCTAAATTTTTAGACAATCAATAAAGCTCTAAACTGTAAACATTAATGTTATATCAAACCACATGTAAATTCTACATACTATAGTGCAACTACACTTACTCATTCTGAATTCGGAATTGCTCAATGATACTAAATTCTATTTCGCCAAAGACTAGTTACTGATATAACAATTTCTAATTCAACAATAAAAGGGTACCTTTCTACCAAGCATCTAACTTCAGTTGACATGAATGATCCTATTCTTCTTATATTTCGAAACCAAATCATCTCTTACACTAATAGAAAAGTGTTAATAACTTCCAATAAGAATTTAAATCTGACTGAAGTAAATCATACTCCTAATTGCTATTGTCAAACACAAACTTCAGCTGCATAAGCCTGACATCTAGTGTATAAAATCAGCAATGAAATGCCTAATGCCAAACACTAGCGTAAATGCTAATATGAACATCTAAACATCAAAATCTTATGAAACAAAGATATAAGCTAAACCTCATTAATAGCATTGCACATGACAGCAAATCAAGCAATTAACAAGCAAAATTCACACTACAATCGATACACTAGCAAATTTCACAAACTAAGCAGAAAATGTAAAACTGAGCTTAACCTAGACATCCAAAGCTAGTCCACTGATGACGAAGTATAGCGCTGAGCCAACTTATAACAATGCTCTGGGCTGATTAAAGAACTGAAACGAATTTGAAAACTCCATTGCTCTACATATCCTACAACAAAAAAAACTGTATAGAACTCGAAATATGGTTAAGCAAATCCTTCAAGTACTCATAAATAACTATAGGATTCTAACGATCAAACTTGTTTAAACTGGTTAACAGAAACTCATTACAGACGGATAAAAGCGTTGACTGATGTTGAACTAACGTCACCATAACAAATTGGACTGGAGTTTTCTACTAACATATTATGAACTGAAAATGACAACAAAACTTCAAAGATTTTTATCTAAGTTCAAAACTGATTGCTTAAGAACAAAGAATTTAAGTAAAACTTGAAGTCTCCATTAATGGCAGAGAAGTAATTAGTTACAACTATCTAAACTGAATCAGTAACAACTTAGGAAATAAAACTGATAAAATCAGAAACTTATGAGTAAAACAAACGTTTTCAGAAACAGACCTCACGTACTAGTGATGAGAAAGGGAGTTGAGGATGAAGAAGGATTCATTAATGGCAGATGTTAGTTATAACAAACTAACAGAAATAACAGATAATAGAATCAGTTTTAGAAGAAAAATGAACTAAGCATTTCATTAATAGCAAAAGGAATACAACTGATTAACTGAAAGCTTAACAGAATCACAAAGAGTAACTAACTTCTTACTAGACTACTCATACTCTAATCTAATGTGTGTGAAAAGCTACACCTAAGCTAACTGTTTACAAATGAAGATATATTTGGGTTTATATAGAGGTTGAGAAGCGGTTGATGACGTGTCTCTCCTAATCAATCTCTGACACGTGGCTTCTAGGGTTCTTCATCTTGATTTCCAGAATTAGGCATTTCTTCGTTCTTCACTTTAACTTAAATTGGCTGGCATCATCTTGTAAAGAATTGAAAGTTGATCATCTTTGGTGTTTTACACTTTCCTTGATTCTTTGTAAATCATTCTCGAATCAGTCTTGAAGTTGAAAGGGAAAACCATCGTTTTTTTTCTTTTCTTTATATCTCTGTTTGATGAAGACGATCCAGAAATGGAGGCTTAATAAAGTATTTTTCTTTTTTTCTCTTTTTAGTCCCTCTACTTCCATTTATTTATCACTTGAAGCTTGAACTTCTTTAAGCCTTTAAACACCTTTCACTTTTAATCCTTAATCTCTGAAAGTTTGGCAAATAAAGTCCTTGAAGCATCTTGTGAGCTTTTCTTCGTCTTTCTTCAGATAAAACCCAAGAAAACGCGTGTTTGCTTCATAATGTATCTTTTTACCTGAAAACACATAAACACAAAATACTCATGCAGTTCTGATAATTTACAGTTTAAAATAATGTATTTGGTTGTGTTTTAGGTTATAAATGATGAGTGTTTTCACACTTATCAACTAATACTCCTAACAGACACTGGACCAAACAAATCCATATGTAAGAGTTGCAAAGGTTTAGTCACTGAATTGATAGTCTTGGTCTTACAATAGGTTCTATGTTGCTTACCCTTTTGACAAGCAGTGCATGTGAGATCATTTTGAAAATATTTGTTAGGTAACCCTCTAACCAAATTTCCTTTAACCAATTTATTTAAGTTCTTAAAATTCACATGACCTAACCTCCTATGCCATAAATTAGACTCATCATTAGAAGCTTTAGCTAACAAACATGTAATGCCACTTGTTTGAGTAATAGTATGAAGATTAAAGGTGTACATGTTTTCTTGCCTGGGTACCCTAAGCAATACTTGAGGTTCCTTTGACATCTCAAAGTCTTTGGAAAGTACCAAGCAGTCTGTATCTGTAAAAAGCACCTTGTTCTTTTTATCTCACATCTGTGATACAAAGAAGAGATTGGACTCATTCAAATCTTTCACAACGAACACATCTTCAAATTCCAAATTTCCTGTGTTGATTTTTCCTTTTCCAATAATCCTGCCTTTACTTCCACCAAAGGCTACTGGTACACCTATGAATTCTTCAAATTCAGCAAGGAAATCTCTGTTCCTTGTCATGTGCCTTGAGCATCCACTATCTACAATACTTTTGTCTTTCAATTCATCAATTAGATGCCCTTGCACATACAAAAAACTCATTAGTTTTTAATAGGGACCCAAGCCACATTTGGCTCGAATCTTGTGGGACCTACATCCTTAAGAGTTTGATAAGTAGTATTTCCATTAAGACTACACACACTCTTATATTTCATGGTTCCAGTTATATAGTAAAAAACATAAGGTGACACTATGTACCTAGACTTCTTTGACTTAAGTACTGTTTTAGCAGTACTAGGTTGAACACATGATGTTTGTCCTTTAGGAACCCACACTTGCACTGGTTTGTTATGAGGCTTACTTCTAGGTGATTTGATAATCTCGAATAAACTCCTAGAAGACTTGTGAGACACTGGTTTGTTTGATTTTTGACAAACAATATTTGCTTTTGGTCTAGCAGTACTTGCAGTTCTAGGCTTGCCAGTACTTGACTAGCTAGACTTTAAAGGTACTAGACCTTGTTTCATAAGTACTGCTCTTGGAACAAAGTCCTTGATTGTGAGAGGGTGACTGGCCTTATTGATCTTATTAGGCTTATTTATCCTTTTAGCATGATCAAACTTAGGTTTGCCATCTTTAGGTCCTATTTGCCTTTTTACCTGTGCATTTTTCTAATTACCTTTCTTTGTGACCTTTTGTGCAGCCTTTTGTTTAGCAATTTTATCTTCATGTAAAGTACAGTCTTTGATAAAGTGACTTAGACTACCACATACATAACATCCTTTTCTTCTCAAAGAAGATCCAAAAGGTTGTTCTGACTTAGTGTTCTTAAAACCTAGCCCACCCTCTTGGTATTACCATGATGTTTTGTACTGTTATCCAATACCTTACTAGGAGATTTCACCTGCTAAAGAGAAGAACTAGTTGTAGGCACATGTCCTTCAGGCACAAAGGTGATCATCAAAGGTGGATAAACAATATTTTTGGTCACAACAGGCTTATCTTGGGTCAAGGTACTAGAGTTTGACTCTGAATCATTAGACTTATTATCAAAACCAGTTTTTGACTCATCTAACTCTATATCTTTATCGTTATTGAGGGGCATGAAAATTCCTGATAAAGGTGGAGGAACTGCCTTCATTCCTTCAGTATACCTATAATTTTCAGGAGTATCAACTGACTCATTAGAACTATCAAAAATCCATTTTGATAAGTCCTTATCAGTCAGAGTTATCCCACAGTGGTCCTCTTATCATAATACCCCATTTGTGAACTAATTAGCTTATCCATTCATTTTGAGGATTTTTTCCATTGATTTATCACTTCTTTTTCATTAAAAAGACTAGCTTTTAAAACTTTATTTTCGGCTGTTATTTTCATAAGTTGTTTTTCAAAAGCTTCAATAGCCACATCTTTTTCTCTTATTTGAAGAGTTGAATTCCTAATTTTCTCTTCATAGTTTTGTTGACCCTTTTTATACAAAACTATATTTGCTTCTAACTTAGCAACACCTTGTTTAAAAGCATTTACTTCTATAGTACATGTGTTTACTTTTTGATATTGTTCATCAAGTTCTACTTTTATACTATTAAACTTAAGAACACAATCTTTAGAACAGAGATGTACCTCAGTATCTTCATGAGAGAGAGCCATAAAACCATGCTCTTCTTCTTCTTCTTCTTCTTCAGTCCAGTTAACCACTCTATATACTGTAACCAATGCTTTAGTTCCTTTGGGACTTCTGCTATCTCCTTTTGGAAAGCTTTCAGTGACTCTTGGACTGGTTCTATAACTGTTCTTGGATTTCTGACTGCTTCCTTCAACCTTTTCCCTATTGCACTCCCCTGCAAAGTGTTAATTCCTTCCACAGTTGTAGCATTCAACTTTGGATTTGTCATATCCTAATGGTCCATTAGGATCAACATTCATCTTCCTTCTAGTCCTTTTGTAGAGTCTCTTGGATCTAACAGAGACCATAGCAGCTTGCCATTTAAGATCCATCTCTTCAATGTCAGCATCATCCATTTGGAATAAGTCATTGAGAGTCAACCTTGGTCTGTTGTCTTGTCCAACAAAGAATGAAAAGGCATCACTGTCACTAAATAGTGATGAGGATCTTCCATGTGGATACTGAGACATTGATGGACTGCCTTCAGTACTTTGAGAATAAGTACTGCTAGTTAGTCCTCCAGCGGTATTTTGGAAGTAAGTACCGCTACTTGGTCCACCAGCGGTACTTTGAGGGTATGTACCGCTGCTTCTTTCTAACACAAAAGCCAAGTTAGACTTTGGTGCTGCTGCTTTGGTTACTTCAATGCCTTTAACATTCATCTCATAAAGTCTAAGATTGTTATATAGATGATCAACAGGAGTTACATCCAGATCATCTCTTGTGATGAAGTGCATAGCCATCACTTTCCACTCTTGTGGAACACTTCTTAAGAATATTAGATTGACTTATTCATGAGGAATTACTAGTCCATGAACTGCTAATTGAATGAGCAATTTATTGAACCTTCCATAACCACTATGGATTCCTTTTGTACTGGAAATTGAGAAGTTATCAAACTCTTGTTTCAGAACAATCTTTTTCATCTTATTAGATTTGTCATTGCCTCCAAATCTAAGCTTGATAGCTGCCCACATAACCTTTGCATCCTTAAAGTG
Organism: Glebionis coronaria; assembly: GCA_025667525.1. NCBI lineage: Eukaryota > Viridiplantae > Streptophyta > Magnoliopsida > Asterales > Asteraceae > Glebionis > Glebionis coronaria. The sequence goes on from CM046882.1 coordinate 542,424,838, forward strand.
ACGAAATCTAGGTATAATGTCTTCTAAAAGTGCCATAGCTAAAGCAGTTCTTGCCTTTCTCTCTCCGATCTTTGCTTATACCTCTTCAGCAATGACAACAGGCAAAGCATAACATGTACCATCTAGTAACCAATACAACTTCTTATGAGTATTCCCATTCTTGATAACCTCCCATAGAGTGTGATCTGTGTGATTCAAGTAATGTTCCATCTGCATTGCCCATGTCTCATAGTTATCACTTTTGAGAACAGGGAGTTTTACAACAGAAAGAGTATGGGAAGAAGGTGTAGTTGTTTGAGTAACTACAACAGCTGTAGTTTGTGCACCTTGTGTAGGTGGAGTCATAGGTGCATGATGCACAATTTGAGGTTGTCCCTGTGGTATGGGATCAGGTATTGGAATTTCTTCCAAGTGAGGATGTTCACCGGTTTGAGACATTGAATTTGTGTGAGTGGAGATTTAGGGTTTTGTTCTTCTTATTCAGATTTTCTCAATAAGCTCTGATACCACTTGTTGATCCCTTTGAATGGATCTATATTCTGTTAATAATTTTTACAATAGCTTGTAATCAAACTAGAGCACTTGAGAACTCTTACTCAACCAAATAAGTTATGCGGAATCTAACTTATAAAGCAAAGAAGAACATAATTACTCTAACTATTCGATATTCTATTAATCGACTTTTCAAAGAGGTACAATAAACTCAACGTACCTATGTTCCTTTTATAGTGTAAGAAACCCTAGAACATTCTATTATGATAAGTATATCACACACGATATATTATCAATATTCTAAACTATTAAGTATATCACATAATATATACTCTAACTATAACTATGACATATCTTTTATAAAGATATATGCGTCCTAATCTATATAGCAGTACTTGCTATGTACCGCGTTAACACTAACGGTACTTGCTAACACTAACATTACTTGTACTTGTACTAACGGTACTTGGTACTTTACAAATAATTCCCAACATGTACTCCCATGACACCTATATGCAGGGACCCTTAACCTATAGACTAGGCTAAGCAACCTAATTCTCTATAACCATTGGCTCTAGTACCAAAATGGTCACACCATACCATTGTAGAAAATAGGGCGTGACGTATGGATATCATCACAACAAACGGTGCCTCTATTGAGAAAACTAAAATGAAAATATAATGTCATAAATGGTGACACAATATCGTGACAATATCTCAACCAAAATTCAAGAGTCTAGGTAAGTAGGTAAACGTCCCACCTCTTACCAAAGACAAACGAATAACAAACATTCAAACATATAGGTGTCTAACAGTATCACTTATTCAAATAAAAAAATAAATCTAAAAGGAAATGGATTCCTCCTAATGCAATCCTAACAGCCTCTAGACTCTAGCCACTTCTAACATCATCCTTCACAACTACCTCACCTGAAAATAACACTAAAATCTGTCAACATAAATTTGGTGAGAACATAGGTTTAAGCTATAAAAAACATCTTAAGAAACCTTGTCATCCGCTATAAATGAGTTGAAGAAAACAAGTTAAAGTAAATGACCATAATGTGATAATCATGTTACATACAACTATAAACAAAGCACAACTCAAATATCAATTACATCTACAACTCGCGAAACACATTATAACAATAGAACACATAATAAGAACAATGCACATACACCTATCCGGATCTTTTCCACACCCCGTATGGAAGATGAACCATATCCCCGTCGAGATATCTTGCCTCCTAGAAGACGATGTACAAGAACACAAGTACTCAGAACGCATATCAATACACATAACAGAAACACATAACAAAACACATAAGTAAGCATGTCACACATTAGCACATATATGTCCACTCATTTTAAAAAACATAGTATTCAGACATTTAAAAAGATTACAAGTGTCATATCCATCTAATACTGGAAAAACATTTAAAAACTTAGTAAAAATAGGACTATAAACTCACATGATAAAGCTCCTCCAAGTTCCCGCACACTAGCTAAATCTAAACATAATAATGCATACAATCATGACATGAACTAATGATAACCCGTAATGACTCATCAATCTATGATAGATGTCTAACCTATTATAAATTCCAACCTCATTCTAATGTTCTAAGTATCCTATTACACACCTCTATAAGTCCCTTAACTATGTTAAGTTCATAACCTATCCCGTACTCATTTTACTCAAAACAGTCTCGTTTTTCATACTCCAAACTATGTGTCAAACGCCCACTTAACCAAACCCATATCCTTTGTAAAGGAAACCCTATAAACTTACAAATTTTAACTCTTATCTCAACCCTTGACCTAACCTTAAAGCTATTTCTAAGTCCCCGATATGCAACTTATACTTTTACCTATCCAGAATTTACTGATTTTTAACATACCAAAAGTTTGTTATTACCAGAGGGTCTAGACCTATTCCAATCTCTTAGCCCTCCTCCAGATCCTTTCTATAACATATATAATAAGTCGCATGTTCATGTGAAGGTCCACTTATAACCCTAAGTACCCTAACCAACTCAAAACATTAATTGTAAACTGGCTGTTCCAAAAACTATTTTGATATACGACTGTTGTAACCCACTTTTGACCCATTACCCGACCTCCAATTTAGTTCGCGTTTCTTTTGTTCAAAATCTAGTTCAATTACCTTTCCAGGGACACCAAGTTAGACTTAAGAAAGTTTACCAAACTCTAGATGTGATCAAAACACGTGACCTAAAATTCTGCCTAGTTTTTAAATACGAATTTAATACAACTAGTCTAATTAATTACCCTTATCATGTATAATTATTAATCATTATTAATCTAAAGATGTTTATATAATTAAATTACAGAACTTATGATAAACCTAACCATAGATCCGTTATGTATTGATTAAGAATAATTAAATAACAATTAAACTGAAAATAGGAACAAAGGTTTTATCTTAAAATTAATGGAAGACAAGAAAACTATGAAAACCCTAAAACTCCATTGTTGAACATCGACCTATTTTTCTCCAGGGGTTTATGTGTGTTTTGATTTATAAAAGGGTTTTATATAATTTAGTTTAATAAATCCTAGCTCAACTCAAAGTCTAGTTTCTTTTTTTTCTTTCTTTCCCCCTTGCGTCACTTAAACCGACCCAAACACCCTTTATTTTTCTTATTTTTATTATTAATTAATGTATTAATAATATTACCTTAATTTTTCTTAATTTATCTCAGCTCCTAAAGTCTTCAAAACCTTAAAACCGTAAAACTAGTAAATTGCGATTACCGTAAAATACGTAAAATACACTATTTTATGAAAACTCTTAAAATAAGTTACTAACTAACTAACTAAGTCCAAAATATCTTAAAACTACCCCGTGAATCATCCCGACACTAAATACTTAGTCCGAGACCTCTAAACACTCAACCTCGTAACGTAAATATACGATTTATTATAATACATATACGTACACATAAAATGACCTCATAAAATACCATATTCTATCACAGTCGCATCCATATGAACTAATGAGCAAGAACTAATCCCATTATAACATCATATAAGGTACTAAGCACTACATAAACGATGTCTAACATCAAATCAAAGGCTCAAATATAAACATATAGCACATAAACGCACACTAAGCACATAATTAAAGTCAAACAGTCACAAATGACAAATCTCAAAATCTAGGGTTGTCACAACCGACCAAGACCGCATACGATAAAAAAAAGTAGACCCCGAACAAACATATGCTAAGTCCAGTCGGTTCGATCTAATCCGCTAAAGTGACCCTACTCCTAACTAACTTTGTACCAAAACTTAAACTCATTCTATACTTGAAGGTAGTGGTGGCAAAACGGGTTGGCGACGGGCTAAACGGCTAAACGAGCACACATTAAATGGCACATGTTAAACGAATGCGGGCTAAAATAAATTTAAAAAATTCGTCGAGTAGTCTAATTAATATTTTTACTTTCACCCATTAACCCATTTACTAGTATTTTACATGTGTGAATATTTAGCAGATTAATAATAATGAATGAAAAAATACATCCCTTATAAAAAATATCAAAAAGTAATTATATTTATTAAAATAAACAACTTTTAACACCTCTACTTAAAAGTCTATTTTCCAAAAAACTAAAAATCCGTACATATAACCAAATCAAAATACAAAATAAATACAACAGAAAAGAAAATAGAGAGAATCACACACACATACTACACCCCCTGCATACACACTCCACTTTTCCCCCTCTCCACGCGTTCACTTTCCGACTCTCTTAACAGCGCGTGCACTCCACTCGCCACTTAAACCACACTTTTCACCGTTTCATTTTCTCACAGTCACACTTGAGGTAATTTTTTTACTTCGGTTAATCGCTATTTACCGTTTGTGTAACTGTTAAAATGCGTGAAAATGATCGAAACTGTGTTGTATAATTTTGCTGACGTGGCAGTTTCTAATAAAATAGTCTCACGGCGGCGCGTGTACTTCTATATGTTTTTACCGTCGGTTTTTCTACTGTTTTTTTTTGCTTCGGTTGAACAATATGAACCGTTTGTTAAACCGTTAAAATGTGTGAAAATGATCGTAAAAATGTGTTTCTAATATAACAAGTTTGCTGACGTGGCAGTTTTTTACTACTAGAGTATAAAATTTGTTCTCATAAGTTTTGCTGACGTGGCATTTTTTTTTAATTATAAAATCTCTTTTTATAAATAATTGTGTCTGAATTTCATGATAATACTGTTAATCAATATTTACCGTTAGTTTAACGGTTTAAATGTGGTTTTAAGTTTTGCTGACGTGGAATAAAAGTTGCTGTAAAAATTTTAATTTTGTTATTTATTGATAATTAAAAAATAATTAGCGTTTGACTACTGTTGACTTTTTTTTTTTTTTTGAAACGTGTGTATTTTGTATAAAATGATGATCTGACTGCTAATATGTGTGATTTATGTAGTGTTAATATTATGTTGTTTTTTAGAAATTTTCAATTAGTTTGTTGTTAGCCTTTGAAATCGGACAAAGATGTATGCGAAACCAGATTAAGGCGTAACAATTAGTTAGCTGTAATACTTGTAGTTGTTAATATAACGTGTGAAATGAGGTAAAGTAGCGTTAGAATTTTCACGCCTTTTTAGCAGCGTTGGCGTTAAAAGAATTAGCGTTTCGCTGAATGCTAAACACTACAAAGCGGTCCACGCTAAACACACAATCATTTCTCTAACTGCTAATCTATGTTTTAGTATATTCTGTGTTAATATTTGTTATTTATCTTTTGTACGCTGCGATAGTTTAGTAGTACGTGTAACCTTGTTAAGTTGTTATAACTTAGTCGATTACTGATTTATAACCAAATTATACATGTATTATCAGCAGAGTACATTAATGTTTGGCTTTGACTTTTCATTTTGGTTGAAGAGGAACTCGAAATAAACGTTTTATAAACCTTTATAGATTATGGTGTGTCTTTGAATAAGATGATAATCTGATGGTTAATCTATATGTTAGTGTAAGTTGCCTTGATATTTCTCATGTGAAACACAAACTATAGTAAGCGTTTTAAGTTATGGTTGTGATTCAGTAAGCGCACCAGTATGTGGCTTCTTTTTTTCTTTTTCTTTTATTGTCGCTTGTGCTAGGTTTTGAGTTGGAATGTTGGATGAAGAGGTACTCAAATAAAGTTTTGTTAACCTGATTGTAAATTAGAACTTAATGTATCCGAATCAGATGATGATATAACTGTTAAGCTGTGTTTTAATGCAGTTTGTGATAATATATGTCATAATCGGTTCTTTGTTAAAGTTGATATGTTTGAAACCAGAGGAATCCTAGCTTAAGAAGATAATTTTCGAATTTGTCGTTTATAAAATAAACTACACTTAGTTTTTGCTTGTGAATGATTGTTATCGTTTGACATTATACATAATTCTTATGGTTATTTTGTTAACATGGTGATTTTTGTAATAAACATTATTTTTTATTGTCGCCTCATATGCCTTTGAATATGATAATGATATCGAATCTGAATACTGTTGTGCAAATTTCGGGTTTTTGTTTGCAGTTTAAAATTTGCATTAGGATTTGAGTATATTAATACGGAGGAACTAAACTGAGTAAATAATCAACGTTACTTGTAAACCTTGATATATGATATATCTTATCTGATCATTGTTCTGCAACAAATGGTAAATATTACTGTATAATGTTTATGTAGATTAATGACCCATTAATTACTGTATAGTGGTATAGTGTTCTGCAACAAACTGGTACAGTAATTATTAACAATGTCAATTCGAAAACCTTGTTATTTTTTTATTTATAACTTAATAATATATCTACTAGCATTAGCGTTTTAAGTTGTGGGTTAACAATAGACAAATTATACCAGTGTTTGGCTTCTTTCTTATTGTCATTTGTCAAGGGTTTCAACTTGGATGACAAGGTATTCGAATTAAGAGTTTCCTAAAGCTAAACCAAATTATTTGTTATAAGTCATACAGTGTTTGAATAAGATTATCCGACTGTTATGCTTGTATTTGACTGCAGTTTGTGTCAATTTAGTCCTAATTAGTTTTTTGTTAAGTTTGAGCCTTTGAGATGTTCGAAATAGAGGAATGGTAGTTTAAGAATATTTTCTAAATCTGTTGTTCAGAAAAATAAACTACACTTTGTTTATGCTTGTGAATGATTCTTTTGTTTGCCTATACAGAATTTTGATGATAATTTTGTAAACATAGTGCGTTTGTCTGTGTAATAAACATGATTCGCAATTGTGGCCTTATAGGCTTATATGTCTTCCAATATGATAATGAGAATGATCATGCTAAAATAAGAATGATAATGAGAATGATCTGATTACTAATCTGTATATCCTGAAACTTTTGTTTTTTTTTCAACTAAAATTTTCATTAGGATTCGAGTTATTTAGCAAGGGACTAAATTGGGTATGTAGTTTGATATAACTTATGAACTTTGCTACATATTAGTATGATCACGGTATCTTATCTGATCATTGATATGCCACAAAATGGTGACTATTGTAGTGCTTGGCTACTTTTGATTTTTTCCTGTTTGTGTTTATGGTATTAAGTTGGATGAAGAGGTGCTCAAAAACAAACATTTTGCTAACCTGATTTAATGATGATTTGATCATTAATCTGTACTTTACTGCAGTCTGCAAATATTTGTGTTATTTGTATTTAGATGTGTTACATTTTGTTTTTCCTTGTGAGTGATTGCTTCCTTTAAAGAGTCTGAAATACAGAATTTCGGAGAGATTTTGTTTACAGTGTGGTTTGTGAATTGGCTCGCAGATGAGTACTGACAAGGGTAAAGGCATAGCGGGGGTTTCCGACATTGATGTGGATCAGTTGAACCAGGTGGTCCAGGATGTGAACCTGGATTCAGATGATCGGACGGTTTTTTCAAAAAAGAACAAAAATAAAGGTGGAAACGTTGCTGCTGCTGCTTCCATCCAGGCTCCTAAACCGAATCCATGGATTCAACCTGCCGGACGAGGTGGTGCACCGGCCAGGCCTCCAATTAATGTGTGGGCTAACCCAGCTGGTGGCAGAGGTGGTGCTGTTAACTACAATCCCACCCCAAATGCAATTCCTCCACCGCTGCAGAGTGGACGGAACTGGAACTCAAGGCTGAACAACCATCCAGCTCGGAGGGAAGATATCATAGATCCTCAACCTCCTGCTGTGGAGGAAGATGTTGATGAAAGTGATGATGATGATGATGGATCTGATGATGACGTTCTGAGCGATGAGTATGATTCTGACGAGAGGCCAAAAAGCCATGAGGAAAGGAAGAAGAACAAGTGGCACTGTGAGTTCTTCACTACTCTGGATAAACTCACGGTTGAACAAATCAACGAACCAGATAGACAGTGGCATTGCCCTGCTTGTAAGAACGGTCCCGGTGCAATTGACTGGTACAAGAGTCTGCCATCCGTTGTGACCCATGCCAGAACTAAAGGGTCCAAAAGAGTGAAGATCCATAGGGATCTCGCTGAACTTCTTGAGGAAGAGTTCAAAATCAGAGGGGCGTTAGTTGTGCCAGCTGGTGAATCTTATGGCAAGTGGAAGGGTTTGAACGAAGTCGTGAAAGACAAGGAGATCGTGTGGCCTCCCAGTGTTGTTGTGATAATGAACACAAAGCTTGAACAGGATGAAAATGACAAGGTATGTATGTCACTAGTCTTTTATGCTTAGATTTGCTGTTTAAAACTGATTATTGCGCTTTGCGGTTGCACTGGTCTGTGTTCACTGTTAGATGCTAGATAGACACTTCCATAGGAGCTACAAAAAAGTAGCTTATTTTCAAAGGGTAAATTACTGAGTTAGCGTTTCTATTAAACAAATTCTCGACAATATCACCCCATTTATCAGGAAGTGTCTCCTGTTGTCACAAGTTTTTTTTTGGTCGTAAAATGTATTACATTTACTAAATTAGAGGTGCAAACGAGCCAAACTTTTATCTAGCAACTCGAGCTCGAGTTCAAGCTCGACTCGATCGAGCCGAGCTTTTATCGAGCTCAAGCCCAATAACATGGCTCGAAACAGCCGAGCTCGAGCTTTTGATAGCTCGGGCACTAAATAATCAAAATTTGTATTTCAGTCGATCAGTTGATTAATTATTACAGTTTCGAAGACAAATGCACAACCAAAAGTATCTAATTATGGTTATTCATCTGTACGTAATCATTATCTTTCATAAATGAATTTACTGAATAAAGTTTCTACTTTCAGTGGACGGGAATGGGAAATCAAGAGCTTATGGATTACTTTGGCTCTTATCAAGCTGTGAGGGCCAGCCATGCCTATGGTCCTAGAGGCCACAGGGGCATGAGTTTACTGACCTTCGAGACCTCAGCTGTCGGATACACTGAGGCCGAGCGTATAAGCATGCACTTTGAGGATCAAGGCACTCACCGAGATGCATGGGATCATCGCCCACAGCTGTTCTACCCAGGTGGCAAGAGACAACTGTATGGCTACATGGTAACCAAAAGAGACATGGATATCTTCAGTCAGCATTCTTATGGTCTGCTTCAATGTTTTCTATTTTCATCAAGTTCTTTTAGCTGTCTGAGCTTCCGAAATTTAGTTTGACTTGATTTTATGTTCATTTAGGGAAAACAAACTTGAAATTTGAGATGGTCTCTTACCAAGAAAAAGTTGTTAATCAATTGAAGCAAATGAATGAGGACAATCAACAGCTGAGTTGGTACAAGAACAAGGTTGCCAAAGAACAGATGCATTCAAAAGCCTTGGAAGAGTCGTTTGGGTTGGTGTCTCAGAAGCTGAGGAAAACTGAAGAAAAGAATCGCCAGGTCAGGGAGAGGACTAAACTACTACACGATCAGAACAAGGAAGAGGTAATTCTTATAAACTCGATCAGACCAAATTATACATGTATTATATATTGGCAGAGTACATTAGTGTTTGGCTTCTGTTGGCTTCTCATTTTCGTTGAAGAGGAACTCGAAATAAATGTTTTATAAACCTTTGTAGATTATGGCGTGTCTTTGAATAAGATGATAATCTGATGAGTAATTTATATGTTAGTGTAAGTTGCGTTGATATTTCTCATGTGATCGACAAACTATAGTAAGCGTTTTAGGTTGTGGTTGTGATCCGTAAGCGCAACAGTATGTGGTTTTTTTTTTTTTTTTTGTCGCTTGTGCTAGGTTTTAAGTTGGAATGTTGGATGAAGAGGTACTCGAATAAAGTTTTGTTAACCTGATTGTAAATTAGAACTTAATGTGTCCGAATCAGATGATGATATAACTGTTAAGCCGTGTTTTACTGCAGTTTGTGATAATATCTGTCATAATCGGTTCTTTGTTAAAGTTGATATGTTTAAAACCAGAGGAAATCTAGCTTAAGAAGATGATTTTCGAATTTGTAACTACACTTAGTTTTTGCTTGTGAATGATTGTTATCGTTTGACATTATACATAATCTTATGGTTATTTTGTTAACATGGTGATTTTTGTAATAAACATGATTTTTGATTGTCGCCTAAGATGCCTTTGAATATGATAATGATATCGAATCTGAATACTGTTGTGCAAATTTCGGGTTTTTGTTTGCAGTTTAAAATTTGCATTAGGATTTGAGTAGATTAACTAACCGAGGAACTAAACTGAGTAAATAATCAACGTTACTTGTAAACCTTGGTATATGATATATCTTATCTGATCATTGTTCTGAAACAAAATGGTAAATATTAGTGTATAATGTTTATGAAGATTAATGACCCAATAATTACTGTATAGTGGTATAGTGTTCTGCAACAAAATGGTACAGTAATTATTAACAATGTCAATTCGAAAACCTTGTTAATTTTTTATTTACGACTTAATGATATATCTACTAGCATTGACATTGTCTTGCCGTTTTAAGTTGTGGTTTAACAATAGACAAATTATACCAGCGTTTGGCTTCTTTCTTATCGTCATTTGTCAGGGGTTCTAACTTGGATGACAAGGTATTTGAAATAAGAGTTTCCTAAAGTTAAGCCAAATTATTTGTCATAAGTTATAACCGAATACAGTGTTTGAATAAGATTATCCGACTCTTATGCTGCAGTTTGTGTCAATTTATGTCGTAATTAGTTTTTGGTTAAGTTTGAGCCTCTGAGATGTTCGAAATAGAGGAATGGTAGTTTGAGAATATTTTTTGAATCTGTCGTTCAGAAAAATAAACTACACTTTGTAAATGCTTGTCAATGATTCTTTTGTTTGCCTGTACAGAATTCTGATGATAATTTTGTAAACATAGTGGGTTTTTGTAATAAACATGATTATTAATTGTGGCCTTATATGTCTTCCAATATGATAATGAGAATGATCTGATTACTAATCTGTATATCCTGCAACTTTTGGTTTTTTTTCAACTAAATTGAAGTAAGTAGTTTTAAAAAACTTATGAACCTTGCTACATGATAGTATGATACGGTTTATATCTTATCTGATTATTGATCTGCCACAAAATGGTGACCATTGTAGTGTTTGGCTACTTTTGATTTTTTTTCCATTTGTGTTTATGGTATTAAGTTGGATGAAGAGGTGCTCAACAACAAACATTTTGTTAACCTGATTGATATTATCTTTATGCATAAGAATATTTAATGATGATCTGACCACTAATCTGTACTTTACTGCAGTCTGCAAATATTTGAGTTATTTGTATTTACTGTGTTAAGATACTTATACTTCATCGGATGCATTACATTTTGTTTTTCCTTGTGAGTCTGACATAGAGAATTTCGGAGAGATTTTATTTACATTGTGGTTTGTGAATTGGCTCGCAGATGAGTACTGACAAGGGTAAAGGCGTAGCGGAGGTTTCCGACTTTGATGTGGATCAGTTGAACCCGGTGGTTCAGGATGTGAACTTGGATTCAGATGATCAAGGTGGTTGGACGGTTTTTTCAAAAAAGAACAAAAACAAAGGTGGAAACGTTGCTGCTACTGCTGCTTCCATCCAGACTCCTAAACCGAATCCATGGATTCAACCTTCCGGACGAGGTGGTGCACCGGCCAGGCCTCCAATTAATGTGTGGGCTAACCAAGCTGGTGGCAGAGGTGGTGCTGTTAACTACAATCCCACTCCAAATGCAATTCCTCCTCCGCTGCAGAGTGGACGGAACTGGAACTCAAGGCTGAACAACCGTCCAGCTCGGAGGGCAGATATCGTAGATCCTCAACCTCCTGCTGTGGAGGAAGATGTTGTTGATGAAAGTGATGATGATGATGATGATGATGATGATGATGATGATGATGATGATGATGATGATGATGGTGGTGGTGGTGATGATGATGATGATGATGATGACGTTCTGAGCGATGAGTATGATTCTGACGGTAAAATGATTCTTACTGTTAAATTGTGTAAAATGATCATGATCGTAACTGTGTATCCTGCAACATTTGTTTTTTTTTTTTTTTTTCAGCTAAAATTTTCATTAGGATTCGAGTTATTTAGCAAAGGACTAAATTGGGCAAGTAGTTTGATATAACTTATGAACCTTGCTACGTGATAGTATGATACGGTTTATATCTTAATTGATCATTGATCTGCCACAAAATGGTGACTATTATAGTGTTTGGCTACTTTTGATTTTTTTTCATTTGTGTTTATGGTATTTAGTTGGATGAAGAGGTGCTCAAAAACAAACATTTTGTTAACCTGATTGATACTATCTTTATGCATAAGAATATTTAATGATGATCTGATCACTAATCTGTACTTTACTGCAGTCTGCAAATATTTGCGTTATTTGTATTTACTGTGTTAAGATACTTATACTTCATCAGATGCATTGCATTTTGTTTTTCCTTGTGAGTGTTTGCTTCTTTTAAAGAGTCTGACATACTGATCACAGTGTTGGAATAAGATGATTGTCTGACTGTTATGTTGTATTTGACCGCATTTTGTGTCAATTTTAGTTGTATTTAGTTTTTTGCTAAGCTTTAGCCTTTGGATGTTCAGATCCTTATAAAGTTAGGATCTTTCTGTGTACTTTTACTAAAGTTAGGATCTTTCTGTGTATTTTTACTTGCTTCTGAATTTAAGTGTTGTGTTTCTTGAACAGGTATCGATTTACCAGGCCCTTATTTGATGTCAGATCCTTACATGATGGTGCATGTTTTCGACGAGAATAACAGCACGTATGGGTCACTTCTGTGCATTAGCCAACACGAAGAAGATAATAGGTTCTTCCCTTTGGATTCAATCTTTGGTGGCCTTCAGCCTATACCTGTATCTGTATATGACGACACGGATTTCATGTTCATGGGATCCTCTTCGATGATGGCCCTCTTTTGTTTAGTGTCAACTGAAAGAGAGGTACAATATATGTATGTGGCGAATCTTTTTACGTGGCGCGTTCAAGAGATAGAAATCCCAGAAGTATTCGATGATATCGTCCTGAATCCGTACCCGTGGGAAAACATAAACTTTTGTGCAAATGCCAGGGGTGATTTCCAGATATCAACTGTTTGCATGACGTATGGCGATCTCGTTCAACCGTATTATTGTATGTATGATTCCCGTATCCACGAGTGGGTTTTTTTCCGTGCCACGCCTCTTCGGATTGGCGAACGCCACCTCGCTTTCGACCGCCGTTATCAAGCACTTCACCGGCACCAGAATACTGTTTACCAAGTGGTGCGAAGGTGGAAGGGTAGGAATAATCGTTTTGCATATACACAAGCTACTGTCCATGAAATGTTGGATCAACCGACTAGGGTAATAGCACAAAGGGATTTTCTTCCAATGGCAGAATGGTGGGTTCTTGATAAGCACATTGGCAGGGACGGTTATGCCGTGTTGCTTCAAAGGCAGATATTACCTGATGAAGATTTATCCTACCTCCATGGGCTGGCCCTTTTTCACATCTCAGAAGATTTCAGCACATTTGAGCATGTGTCAACAGTTCGATATGAGTCCATGCCACGCGTTGCTCGCGATTATAATAGCAATCAACCATATGTGCTACTAGCAAACGGCCGTGTTCATGTCGTGTTTATTGTACCATTCGAAGATGGCGATCTATTTTCCGTTGAGCATTTTAGTTTTAGGTATGGCTTTGGATGGGAGACTAGTTTCTATACTGTAGGGGGTATAGACAATGTCGGAGGAGTGGGTTTTGGTCGTCTGGATTTTGGCCGTCTGGATTTTGGCCGTCTGTAGGTATGTTTAACTAACTCTCTCTTAATGATTTGTGTTCTATACCAACTACAGGATAAGTCTTGACATACAAAATGATAGAGCTCGTATGATTACATACATTAAATGTGTTGATTGGTTGGTTTGAGGGGGGCATGGCAGTTTGAAGTTATAATCCCAAACATCATTCTTCTTCTGGTGAATGGCCAGTTTTGGACAACTATTGCATCAAAAGGATTCTTTCTGATATGAGTATCAGCTTTATAAGCCTTACATAATCAAACTTTCCACACAACTATTGGCCTAGGCCCTTTGAATCTGAATTATTTATTATTGTCCAGAGAACGACAGATAATTGTCTTTTGATGATACAACTGCCGTGACAACTTTCAGAGTAGCTAATTAGTGATCCTTTATGACATTTGCTATCTTCATTAAAATATGTGTGTAAGTGTGTTGTATGAAACCTTAGTTCATTCCGAGGAATTAAGGATGCGTGACTGGATTTTAGTAGTTACTATGTGATCATGTGCTCTACCTGTATAAAGACAAGTAGTTAGATAATCAGACATTTTATTGTTTCGCAAATCTTTCTTATTTATAAGGTCAAAAGGCCAAAATGTAATTTATACACGCAACTTTGTTTAAATTAAAGGGTAATTTTGAAAAGCGAAGTTACGCTTCTACATGTCCGAAAACTGAAGCTACTGTGAGGTCTATTGTTGAATGACACTTGCTTTTGTAAAGCATCAGTTTCAGGATTGCCTTGTACCTTGAGGTTACCAAATTACTTAAAAACTTATTTTGGGAATAGTGATTGTCTGCTTGTATTAATGCATTGCCTATTCTTGGATGAGTCATTATTATAACTTTTTTTATCACAAATGCTGAATGTTGTGTCACTAGTTTTATGTCTTAAGAAGTTCTTTTCGTCGCGGGTGTTTGATTGATATGGTTGGCTTCTAAAGCTTCAAATTCACCACCTATCACAATCGAATTCTGTTGATGCCCTGAGAAAGAGGCTTCCAGATAAAATAAAAAGCCCTGATGCGTCTAATGTAGTCCTGGTTGTGATTTAGCAGCTGGGGCTAAAATTAAACTCAGAACTAATGATGATTGGGCTAATTGTGTTTAGCTACTTTGGGTGCTTGCCGTGTCTTTTTGCAGAGTTTAAATTGCTTTATTAATCTGAGTGAATGTTATATAGTATGCATGAGTTATGTGTTCTAGCCAAGAATGAGATATTTGCAACTAAAGTCTGTTTGTTTTATTCATATTGTTATATGATTCCATTACCATTAACATAAGTTAACTATTGATATTTTTAGGTGAGGATGCCAGATTGCCAGCAGGATAAAGAGAACGATTGGAGTTTGAAAAGGGAGATTGCTTATGACAAAAGTATGTTTGTTTTATAAGCTATGTGTTGTTTTGGTAATAGTATTCAGAAGATTTTCAATACTGTTATTTTGGGTAGCAACTTTGCCAATAGCTTTAGATGATTGTTTGAAGCTCAAAAACCTCGCTACGCAAGCATTTCTTTTCATTTTTTTGAATTTACATCCTATCTACTAATCAAGAGTACTGTTGCGTTCAAAAAGTTTTAGTGGAAATGTTATTGACCATAGACCAAAGTTGGCATAATGATGACTTTATTAGGGGTTCTGCAACTACCATCTCCAGTAGAGTGTCACACTCTAAAAGCTAAGGTTTGACATGTCACTGATGAGGAGCACAAGCACTAAAAACATTATCAAGGCCCTTACGTGTTGTGAAACTCAATACATACTTGGTCATGGACTTTGTTTGCTTTGCTAGTTGACGTGAATGGCAAAGAGCGTGTGACACTTGACCATCATCAAGCGCTTTACAGTCGAAAAAAATAATGAATGGTTTTGTATCTGATAATAGTTTGTGATGTTTTTTATTAGCTTCGTAATTGGTTACATGTTGCTTACAGTCATGCTAGACTGCTACGATGTGGAATAATGTAATGGTCGTCCACTAGAGAGTGCATCATGGCCGCCTCCAAAAAATTACAGACCCAGGCTTAAATTAGGGATCCTCGAAGAAACTAAGGCTACCTTAGCCTATACCATAGCTAAAAGCATGGACTCACACATACCACCGAGATCGTCATCCTTTAGAAACAACTCGCCACCACTACCACAACCCTTGTTACAACCATCATCGTTTGAACGGGATACTAACACACCAACAAGAAACCAAAACGAAACATCACACCAGCACCAAACAACAACAGGCATACATTTTCCTTTTTCTCGTTCTATGTTCCTCTCAAGTTCGCCCCATCTTATAAGAAGTAAAATATAAAAAAAGACATTGTAAATGTAGAAAGGGACATAAAGGATTGCAGGAAACAAGTGCGTCCCATTCAACACACGGTGCGCATGTAGAAGATACAAAGAAATGTAAAAAGAGACGAAAGGGAATCCAAACATTTGAAAACATCTTGATTAGGAGACTAGAGATAGTACAGTAATAAAAGGGTGATGGAAACCCAAACACACAGATAGATAAAGCAAGCGTGCAGCGAGTGGATTGTTTAAGCTTGAAGGATAGCAGAAGCTTTGGTGATGTTGTGATTTTCTTCATCAATTGACAAGCCACCAAGATCCTTGTTTAGCTCATTAGCTCGAGCTAGGAAACCTATTAAATAAAAACAAGTAATAAGAGGTTAACTGAAAAGACTAGAGGTATTGATTTCAGTTGGTATAAATTATATCTTTGAAGTGCTGCTAATGCTGGTGAAGCGCAAAGAAGCTAGTTATGAGAGTAGATTTAATTAAACACAAGAGGAGAGAAGAGGCTGACCTGGCCTGGGCACGGGCACGGGAGGTGGTAGCAATTCCTTTGGAAAATAGTTGAAAACGACTTTGGCTGGAACAAAAGAGTATGTGGAACGACTGGACTTGTTTCGGGGAAGAGGATTCTTAGCTGCATAAACAACAAAAGACAACAAGGGTAACAACTAAAACTGACAATAATAATTACTGTAAAAAATAAACATAGGTAGCTGGAAATTCATAATAATAACAAGGGAATCATCATAAAACAATCTTTAATAAATATAATCAGAAGAAGAAACTAAAACTAGTACAACAACAAGATTATTATTATAATTATGTATGTCGACCGAAAGAAAAACGATGAACCTCTGTATTCCTTGATTTTCAAGGTACGAAGACGTATGTGTTCACGTATCTCCTCTCTGGCCTGTTCCTCGGTCTGACGCAGCTTCCGTCCAGGCGCAAAGATTCTTTTTTTGAATTTCTGATCCACCGATGACTCCCCACTTCTCTTCTTCGATTCAAAAGCAGCAGCACCGTCCATTTTCTTAATCTTCTTTCTTCCTGGCTGCCCCATTCCTTATACCCCCAAAAAATCTCCACCGCTATTGTTTTCCTTTAGTCCCTTTACTTTTTACTCTTTCCATATTCCACTACCTTTTTTTTTCTTTCTTTCTTTTCATCCCCTACCACAATTAATTCATTCTCTTTTATACTATAACTAGACGAATACCCGTGCATAGCGACGGGAATTTTTAGTCACGGATAATTAAAAATATGCGATATTGAGTATATGTTTCGCGTGACGTTAAATATAGAACGTAAAAATATCAAAATAAAATTGCCAACTTTCGTAACATGTGATAAATTTTTTATTTTTTTTTAACGTGAACTACTACGTGTTTTATAAGTGTGTGTATAAAAATATTAGAGAATCTAGTTACTACTAATGTGTGAAAAATATACATTTTAGTTAAACAAACAACATAAAAGATAACCTTAGCCAGAAACCTATATAATTTCTATATAAACTATTAAGCGTAATAAAGATACAGAATATTGTTACATAATGTGAAAATTTGTAACCAAGAAAAGATTCCTGACATACTCTTCATACACTATGAGTCTATGAGATATTTTTAACAGTAATAAATAAGTGACACGAATTACAATACTACACACGGTTTGAAGATACTATATCAACATGATAGGAACGGAACAGGTCCCACCATCCACCAAAGAACTAAGCATTTCACTGAGAGCCACTTGAACATCACTGGAGCCGTGCTCGCACCTTATCAAGCTTGAAAGCAGAGGGTAATAGCTAGCAATATACTTCTCAAATGCCGAATCACACAAACTACCATAGCATGTAAGGTTACAACTATAAGAGGGGCAGGAGCAGCCAATTCTCTCTTTTTACCAGAGCCTAAGGTATCAACCACTAGGGTTGGACCCCACGACACAACTCGTTTGTATTCTCAAGAAATGCTAATTCGACGTAGAATTGAAGCACTTCTTGGCTAAGGTAAACAAGGCATGAATCCACTTTTGATTCCTCATAAATGGAGGTCTGTCAAGTGCAAGATTTTGTACGAATGTTAAGCCTATTTGGTAGGATTCGTTTTTGAGACGTAATAATGGATGATCCTGCATTTGTGTTATGGGTTGAAGATCTTGCAACTTAGAGCGTAATGTGACATCAATGTTTATTTTGTGAGCATGACTTGCCACTCAGTGCACTGCATCAAATAGAACGATTGTGTTTTTCGATGATTTATGTGATCTATGCACGTGGTAGATCTTTGTTATATTATTGTCTGCCAAAATTTTAAAAGTTTACAATTACTATATGTAAACCGACAATATTCAATCATTCACTAATCCCACATAGAAAAAGTAGGGCTATATGATCAATGGTAATTCACAGAAAAGGGATGGAGTTGAAAAGTAGGAATAACACCCTTTTGCCCAAGCCGAGAAAGTGATTTTTTGCCAAACTACCAGGTTAAAGCATATGCAGACCAAAAGGATTCGTGAAGGACATCCTTACTTGCAAAGACAATATACATATGTAGATAATGCAACTCGTTTTCTTAATGTTGGTCGTCTAATAATTTGCTGCAAAGAAACAACCAATATTTACTATTCAGCTTATTAACTTATAGCTTTGATAAAGTAGGGAAGAGTTTCATGATTATTTACCTCTCATTTGGACAAAGAATGGATGAGTGATGCGTTTTCTGCAATGGTTTTCCTATTAACTGAAAATACCAACTGAAAAACTAATAATGCTACAAATTTAAAAAATGTAAAAGAACTTTTATAATGTCTATCGGTAAATACATTCTCTATATTAATAAACGTGCTCCAATCAGGGGCAGATTCATTTAGAAAGCATGGGTTGCAATTCCCCCAATGGTTGGACACAATCGATAAAATTTTAGTGCAATCTTTATAAAATTTTGAGCTTATTTGGTAAATGCACTCCACCGATAATTCAAATTGCCCCCAGTAACGCACTAAAACTTAACATTGACACTCTAAAGCCTTATAAATCATTCATTCTGTAAGTGACTCATTACGTTATTGTCAAAAAAAAAAATTGCCCCCACTATACAATATCCTAGTTCCGCCACTAGCTCCAATAGGTGTCGAAGAACTGATACATGTAAGAAAGCAGAAGAAGACTATGGAACCTTGATATGTAAGAAAGCAGAAGAAGACCATAGAACCTTGATATTGTGATCTCCTATATGCGTTTTCAGGCTCTACACAAAACATTATATTGCATGATTTCTAGCATGAACTAAATCTGCAAAAGCTGAAAGAATCCAGTTGAATGTGTAAAAAAACTTACATAAAAGTTATGGAAGGATATCATGTTGAAATTCTTAATTAAAAAATATATAATGAGCATACCTCAATGTACCGAACAACATATGCCATTTGACCCTCTTGGTTCTTGTTTTCCACTCTTCACCATCATCTTTATTTGATCTCTATCGCTATCTGCCAAAATAGAAAATGCAAATTACCATCTATTTAAAAAAAACTTTTTTAAAAATATATAAATCCTGATGACATGAACACATAGTTCTCAGATTTTGTGTTTCCTCCATCATCCATATCCATGTTCTTGTCACCCTTATTGGAAGATATATTGGTGGTCCCGATAATTAGTGGGCCATCGAGAGAATCGAATCGAGACATGGATTGTTTTGGGGATTCAACGCACTGATCTTAGGGAGACATCCACAATCGTCCTACACACTATCAACAATAGTAATAACACAAATAAATAAGATCATCAATTGAATTATATAATATATCTGAATCGAAACAATGGAAATCTTGTATCTTTTATAAATATACTTACAGAAAATAGAGTAAAACACCTTGGAGAGTTAAAACAAATTATAGAAGGTTTTTTACATTGAAGGGGTCGTATAGAGGAAGATTGAATCACATTGGAAAATTGAAACTAAATTATAGAGATAATTCAAACTGTAGAATAGAAATTAATTGGTATTAATTAGTTAACAAAAATAGGTTATAACAGGCTGGGGAAAGAATTTGTGCAGAGGAAGTTTCATGCATGTATATATGGAGCAAGCTTTGAGAATTTACAATGAAATCGAATTCGTTGCCTTATTTAGAAGAATGTTGCCTTATTTAGTTGAATGTTGAAAAAATTCAACTTTTTCAACAATTAAGATAAATGCTTTATAAAGTACTAGACGAGTACCCGCACATAGCGGCGGAAATTGTCTAGCAACAGATAATTAACACGATGCGATATTGTGGTAAGTGTTTCGGTGAAGTTCAAAATATAAAGTCAAAAGATTAAACTTTTATTTCAAAGCGTTGTAACATGTTATAATTCAAAATATCTTATAAGTATGTTTCAATTGGATGAAAGTGTGTCATTTGTTTAATTAACGAAAGTTTATATCTTTTTTAATAATTAATATTTGCATGTAGTAGTTTTTAATGGGACCCACATTTTTCAAGCATTCAACATTTTCAACTTTCAACCAAAGGGATACACCATTTATAATGTAATATAAATATACATTAGTGAGACCCACATTTTTCCAGCATTCAACATTTTCAACTTTCAACCAAATGATACACCCTTTATAATGTAGTATAGATATAGATTAATGGGACCCACATTTTTCAACCATTCAACATTTTCAACTTTCAACCAAAGGGATACACCCTTTATAATGTAGTATAGATATAGAATATAGAATAAGTAATATTCACACTTTGAATCTATTTATGAAATCTATATCTTATAATAAAGGAGAAGAGAAAAAGACATTTCATACCCCTTGAAAAAAAAAGAAAAATATTTATCTAAAATATAGTCATGTCTAAGTTGGTCATTTCACATGTTTTAACTTATTTTTAGTAACCAAATTAATATGTAGCAAGCTTACATGAGAAGAATCTATATTTTCGGATCAAATGTAACAAAACAAATAATAAGAAGGATGTATACTAAAAATAACGGCAAACACATCCTTCCCCCTCAACATTCTGTGACAAAGATTTGGGGGAAAACAGAAAAAATGGTGATAAAAATCGATTTGGGGAAACCCTACAAACACCAAATGATGAGGCCACCAAACAAATTAACCATTAAAAAAAAGGGGAATCCGGTGTTTGTGATGATAATCCGATTTGGGAAACCGTACAAACACCAAAATGATGGGACAACAAAGATATTAAGCATAAAAAAATTGGGGAATCCGGTATATTTGATCTATCATCCATGTTCACAGTTTTTTTTTTTTTAACTTTTTCAATTTCCAAAGTCAAAAAGAAGGTTGATCAGTTGATCCGCCGTCGGTTGATCAATGGAACAGTACACATGTCAGAATGTATAGGTCAAAGTTTTGGGAAAAGATATTAATAAAAAAGGTTGATCAGTTGTATATGTGTCAAAGTTTTAAGTGGGTTGATCAGTTGATCAAAAGTACAAGTATTTTTTTGGAATTTTGAAAAAAAAAAGTCTAAGTAGAGGACCTCCATGTGTACTTTAGTCTTTTTTATTTACTTTGCCCTTATTCATATTCCATTTTGTTTGTTTTAGAAATTAAATACTCCACAAATTTTCTTGGACCCACAAAATTTGCACATGGCCTACATCCCCCCTACCAACAACCTTTACAGGGATATTCATAAAATCATAAGCTTTAAAACTGATTAAAGTTGGAGAAAAGAATATGTTAACACAATAGGTCAACTCTAGAGGGAAACCTCCTACTACTTTCAATAAAGTAACCAACTTTTTAATCATAATTTTAAAGTGTATAGAAACTTTATTTCTTTATGATTACTTCCTAGAATAATACTCCGTATCATTCAGAGCTCAATCATGACCAACAATCCCCACATCAGCTAATAATCTATATTGTAAGTACTCAGGAACATAATATATTGTCACAAATCTATTAAATTGACCTCTCCACCATGTTTTTAACAGGTATGTTCATCTAATTTATTTTTTTATAGATGTAATTTGTTTAGGCATATTTTAATTATCTGTAAATCTTTGAAATAAACCTAGCACATGTTTAAATAAATCAATTATATAGTTTGATATAATCTGTATTTCTTTTAAAAAGTCAATTATATCTTCATAATTTCTTTAAATATTTTCTTTAATCTTATCACAATAATATGTTTCTTTTAACTAATTCAGATATTCTGGTATAAATAAATCAACTATATGTGCTTAAAAGGAGTGTTGATTCATGTGATTATCAAATGAGTGAAAGTGGTATTGTGATCCTTTCTCTTACTCCAACGTCAGCTAATTTAGCCACATCCCGAAACTAATATTAAGATTTTTGTAACATGAAATTTATTAGGTGATTATGGGGTTATAGATGAAGAAGCAGCAAAAGAGTGAGAGCACACTCTTCTCCAAGATTCCATAGACAAATAACTACACGAGTTGAATAAACTTTAGACCAAAAGGAGGTATGTCAACTTTCTGATACTTTCAATTTAATTTGTTTAATTTACAAACATAAATAATATGTTTTATAAAATTATTTTATTGCAGTCGGAGATGAAAATTTTTGGTGGATTTGATACAATGACACTTAAGCAACATTTTGGGAAGAAAATAATGGAACTTGAGGACGAAAAACGGGTTTTGCAGGTATCTATACAAGCATATCAAGTTTTGTTAACCTTTTTAAAATTTTTGTTTCATTTTAATTTAGGTATTTGTTTGGATAGATTGCAAGCTGAAGTTCAAAATCTTTCAACTACTTCAGATGGACAAACACAAAAATTACAAGACCCGCACTCATACACGTAAAATCACTCGAATCATAGATTCAGGAACAAAAAGAAAAAGATTTATAAAGGAAAAACAAAAGAGTGACGAAGAAGCAAAGAAATTGCAGGATGAGATACAATTTATCAAAGAACAAAATGTTATTTTATTTTTTAAAAGTTTTTGTATGTTACTATGTTGTACTACATATCTGTTTATATGAATAAAATTTGGTGCTAATTTATATGAGACTGTAGGTGCTAATTTGTATGAGACTGTAGGTGCTAATCTATTTGAGACTGTAGGTTCGTTTGTGTTTTTATTTTTCTAATTTTCGCCGTTTTGTCGAAAAGCTCAGATGTTGCAAATTAAATCTTTTTTCTACGTCTTACGTTTGTCAATTTTGTATGCAGTCATATCCTAACAGATTGATAAGACAAGCAGATAAGGATCCTCATTATGTAGAAATTGTTGCTCCTTGATTTCGGGCTATGCATAGTTAGACTCAGGCACTTTGGAGACCAATACTAAGCATTCAATAAGTCCGCTATCCATAGCATCTAAACAAATATTATATCGACACTTGATTTTGCAACAACTAATATTTTGTCATTTTTTTTGTTTTCAGACACGTTTCATGAAGTTAAGAGGAAACGAGACAAAAATAAGGAGGTTTGTTACTTTTCATACAAATGGATAGTTTTTTTAATATAGATATGTAATGAAGCTTGTGTCTCTATTATGCTGTTCAGAACACTTGATTGTTTTGTGGCTCGCGAGTGATGTGTACAATAACCATCTTCTGTTACTTGCATTATTCCAGGTTCTAGCGCTCAATGATCTCATGCCTGTAAAGTCAATGAATCCTACTAAACAACATGCCTAACTGATATTTAGATCGTAACCCTCAAAGGGCAGGCTTTGTTAGGAACGACGAGTGCTTTGTAAGGAATAGGGAATTCTTTAGGAGGGACAAGGACCACTTTGTTGCGAACAGGGATGGCTTTACGAGAAATAATGTAGGAGTTTCTAAGGACTACGAATGCTTTGCGAGGAGTAGTTCCCCTGGTAATTAAATAAGATTTTTAAGCATCTATGTGTTTTTTGTTTTTGGTTAAAATCATATCTTGCTGTTTTCTATTGTTGTTTTGCTAATTGTTGATCTTTTGCTAGATTCAGGAATGTTCAGACAGTTTTGTGTTGTGAGAGACAACACAATTAAGAATAACGGCAATATAGAGACGAAACCTCCTGCCAAAAGCCCTGTTGCAGTTCCCGCTAAAGAGCCACAGATTTAGAAGCTTATGAAAATAGGTAATAATTAATTTATATAAGTGTATTTATGATATATGATCTAACAACTATCGTACCTAAGTAGAGGTTCCTCCATCTGCACGTAACACCTTAGATGGAAAATATATGTCTTTTATTTGTGCCCAAAAGGATTACCATGGATGACCAGTTAGTTTGGTAACTTGGTCTCACATGTGCATATAAAATATAATATTAATTTTACTTTTATATAAACTCAAACATGTATCTTGGGGCACATGTTAAAAATTCCCTATTAATTTCTTATTATATGAAAAACACTTGGTCTATAATAATATACCATAATATAAGTATCGAGTACAAGTATAAATGTTGATCTTCATTTATACTTAAAGATCTTATTAAATGTAATTGTTTATTGATAGGACTAGAAAGTGTTACAAAAGAAGGTCATGTAATAGTTGTAGAAAGTTAGACACCTTTGAGGATCCTAATAAATAACAAATAAATGTTTTATAGGACGCAAATTGTGTCTTTATACACCGCTTAATAGGATGTTGTAGGGTGTTTCTATATAAGTTTGTTTTTAGGACACTTTCATAAGTTCAAAAAATATAGGACGAACTATGGGTTGCATTAACCTTTATTTCGAATTAGAGGTTGTGTCAACTACTAAATTGTATGTGTGATGTTGCTTGATTAAGTGGTGGAGTGTTTGTATTATTTTAAGCTTTAAAGAAACTGGAAAGGATTCTGAGATTATGTTATAGCTAGTTGAACTTGATTAATATGTCATGTGAATTTTCTAAAAATACGACTTAGAAAGGATTCTTCAGGTAAATTGCTCTATTTTCTTTTAAATAGATGAGAAAGAACCGAAGAGTTGTTGATAATTATAATATGATAGAGAATTTTGGTCAATGTTTTATCATTTTGATTTAAACATGCTTGACATAAACTC
This sequence comes from Glebionis coronaria, assembly GCA_025667525.1. Lineage (NCBI taxonomy): Eukaryota > Viridiplantae > Streptophyta > Magnoliopsida > Asterales > Asteraceae > Glebionis > Glebionis coronaria. The sequence goes on from CM046882.1 coordinate 542,449,865, forward strand.
GGAGATACTTGCTATTACCTTTTGACTCTTAACATCAAATAAGATTTCTCTAAAAGTTAAAATTGTTTATATATATTTTTTTGAAAGTTAGACATGTGACCATCAAATGATATTTGCTTTTGCTTTGGAGCTCCTCATATTTTAAAGTATTTGATTAGTGACACTGTAAGCTAATTTATACTTGATCAACTTTCAGCCTTCTGATTTTATTTTTTATTGCGTTCCATTGTAGGTGATTATGAAAGACGTGATATGGAGTTACATGAGACTTTCACAATTTGGCTTAAGTTGGAGGCAGAGATTGGATTATATATATTCAGTATGACACAGGTACGTAACTACATGTAGTTCTGAATCTTGGGTCATTTAGAAACTATAATGCAATCTTATTTGATGATGCCACTACGACATTATACTTGGCGGTGACCCAAAAAAATGAACCAAGACCTTAAATTTAAATCCGAGGCATTTCGATGTTTTGTGTGTTTGTGGCCAAATATAGTGATTCTTATTTTGGTGGTCTAAATTAGTATCGATATATGGGTGCATTTGATGAAAGAAGTTGGTGTTTGGATAGTTGTTAGATACATTTATCCCTAACCAGTATAGATGGTAGTTCCATAAACCAAATAGTCTTTTTTAAAGTATATACTCTTTTTCTGTTCATTTTCCCTATTTCATAATTATCTGAGATTGAAAGAAGATTGCAAGGCCATGTGGACTTAAATGTGTTTTTCACTTGTAGTTCAAGAGACGAGTCATGGCACGGTCATGTCACAGCTATTATAGTGACATGTATTTTGCAAGTAGCACCTTCTGAACATTTAGACTTCGTATTTTTTTATTAAGAGACAATAGGAAGTAAAGCATTGAATGTATGTTTTATATGTTTTATAGTGTTCTATCAATTGTTTGTACCTTAATTTAGCATTAGTAATTACTAATCACGCAATTAACATCATACCACAAATCGACCACTTATAAAGACACAATCAACAGTTTCTTAAGGCTCCGTGAATTTCACGGGTCAATAAACTAGTTTAATATATACTCATAATATAGAGTGTAGTGCAAAAATCATTCCTGTTGTTTGTCACAAATTTGAATTACATCTCTCGTTAATATTTCGCGTATCATATATCTTTGTGGTTGTGAAATAGTGCACCATATATTCCTGAGAACGGATGGTGCAAATAGTTTTCAGTTAAGGTAAAAAAATAAAATTACGGTTTTCTTTAAAAAAAATTATTTTTTTCGAACAAAAAAAATTACGTTTTCTTAAAAAAGTCTTCGAAAGAATATATTAAGTTTTTCCGAACCTTTTAAGTTAAAATATTATTTTCTAATCTTTTAAATAAAAATAAACTTTTTTTAAGAAAAAAATAAAAAAAATTCAAATAAAAACAATTTAAATAAATATTATAATAAAAAATTCCTTTTTAGAAACAACTTTAGTTAAAAAAATATTTTAGCTTTTCTAACCCTTTAAATAAAAAATTACGGTTTTTCAGAAAACGTTTCTATGTTACAAAAATTACGTCTTGTTAGAAAAAAAAATATTCTAATTTTTTTCAAACCTTTTAAAAAAAATTCGTAATATTTTTGAAAAGGAAATACTAATTTTTTTTTTGGGATAAAGTGTTTTTTGAAAAAAAAAATTAGGATTTTTTTTTCGAAAAATGATGCCATATAGTCCTTATTCAGGTTGGATAACCCGACCCACGGGTACGATCCGTATCCATTGGGCATGGATCATTACTTAGACAATGCGCGCAAGTCCCAAGGGGCCCGGTAAACCGATGTTGTACGCGGTTTATTACTTAGTCGTGTCCTCGTCGCACTACGACAGGATCAAACAGAATATAATCTATCTTGGGATTATATCCGCCTAAGGAAAAGAGATATACACTCTCCTTAGTTACTCTCACTCCGGAATCTAATCGTGGGACACGCGCCCACGGTAAGCCTAACGGTGTATGTTATTTAGTGTGCAAGAGTCGGAGTCCACAAGACCTCGGATTAAGCCTAATTCGGGTTAAGCGCGATCCATCCAAATTTTGTATCAACAAGTTGGCGTCATTCGTGGGTCCCTACACTAAACTCTGAAGCATGACAAAAAACGGCGCAAATCCGTCACACCCAAAAGGTGGACCCAAGAGACCATAGGGACCACCTCCGGGTTCCGAACCACTTAACAACGCAGGGCGAGGGGCGGGAGGAAAAGCGCACAGGTGTCGATTCCCCCACTAATTACCCCTAGCCCACAGGCGACGGGAGAAGCATCTTCCTCACGAGAATCCCCCAACGCACCTCAGTATGAGGCACTAAACTCAAGGAATGAGTTAACACTGCAAACTACAACTCCTCCAATCCCGCACCAAGACATGAGTGAATATGTCGCAAGAAACTTCGCGGCCTTGGTACCACTCATGACAGCACAGATGAGAACAAATCCAGAAAGAGACCTAAGGGCCAGCCTAGACTTTGATAGGGAACTTCGAGCCCTGGAAGTGTCAAACCCTAATAAGGAATTTCGAAAAGAGAGGAGGAAGCGAAGAAGAGAAGAAAAACAAGGGGATCAGGACATGTCGATGTACCACCCCGATGCGCAGATCATCCAAGACGCATCGTCCTCAGACGATTCCGATGACTCAAGGGAAAATGATGCTTTCACCACACCAACCAATAGCAAACGACACACAAGTGTGAAGGATAGGATAGGACCTGATCCGAGGGGAGCTAACCCCCTGGTGGAACCATACATATGTCGTCCGAGCGCCCTCAGACGTCTAAGACCACTAGAAGAAAGCATGTCCCCAGAATCGTACTAGCAAAGACGTAGCAAAAGTACTAAAAAGTCTCGACAAAGAAACTTTCCAAGTGAGAACTCATCAGAGTCTGACTCTAGTGATCGGCATCCGCGACGTCGGAGGATCGTTTCGTCATGCTCCGATACCTCCGACTCCTCCCACTATGGCAAGAAGCGTTTCAGGACATCCAAGCAACCAAGAATGCGTAGCGAGAAAGAGTGGTCTCTCCCGTGGCGCCGTGAAAAAGGAAACGCGTTTTCAAAACGCATAACTATTTACAAGGATAATAAGAAGAGGCGCATGTCATCCAACGTTAAGACTCATGATGGCACGAGTGGTCCAAATAATCATCTAAAAGTGTTTGAATCACAACAGGGATAAAACAGAGGTCAGAGGTCGTGTGGTGTCACATGTTTAATTCCACTCTCATTGGAAATGCACGAAACTGGTTCGATCGACTCCCATGAAGGAGTATCAACGGATTCGAAGAATTAAGGAAGGCTTTCAGAAGGAACTACGTCCAACAGAAGAAGTGCGACAAAAGTCCCGTCTCACTCGCAAGGGTTAAACAAAGGCACAACGAGTCTCTCGAAGATTTCATCGAACGTTTCAAATCTGAGTGCAACCAGATTAAGGAGTGCCCATAAATTCTGGAAATCTCAGGTTTCCTGGCAGGCATTACAAACCGAGACTTGATAAGAAAATTAAATGACAGAACTCCCGAAACCTTTGATGGTGTAATGAAAATAGTCCGAGCATTTATCTAATACGAGGCAGCCGCAGTAGAGAGCAGGCAGACGACCTCCAACTATAAGTTTCAGGAACGACCTAAGAAACAACCATACAGTCAGAACATCAGCCGTGCCTTAGACTTTCAAGGCACGCAGAAGCCAGGGCGCAACAACAACAAGTTCACCCCATTGAGGATGACTTCTAGGGAGATATTCCTATCCGAAGGCTCAAACTTCCCGAAACCTAGCCCGATGACCGGTCTGGCAAATAAAATAGATAATAGCAAATATTGTGAGTATCACGAAGACAAAGGTCACGCGACTGACGAATGCATCCAGCTGAAAAAGCACGTCGAAAGTCTTGTCAAAGCCGTGAAGCTGAATCATCTGATAAGAGACTGGAGGAAAGGAACATATGCAAAAAAGTGCGAAATCAGAAAACAGAAGGAAAAACCCATAACCATCTATGTGGTACAAGGGGCGATTGCAACATAAAGAGAAGAATGATTCAAGAGTTCTCGCGCAACAAGGAGACATCGTTTCCCGTCCTCACTGATATGGACTACAGGATATGATCATTATCAGTCAGCATAACCCTCTAAAACCACGTCATCCACGACATGTGTATCGATGGAGGATCCGTAGCAAATATACTAAACGAGCACTGCTTCGCGCAGTTGCCTACAAAGATAAAGAACGAGCTAAAAGAAACCTCATCCGTGCTCATAGGATTCAACGGCGACAAAACCCGACCGTTGGGGCATATCTGCACACGAGTAACGATGGGAAACACAGATCACTCGAAAACTGTGTGGATGGACTTTATGGTCGTACGCTCCCAATCATCATACAACGACATCATCGAACAACCAACCCTCTTAACGTTACGCGTAGTACCTTCCATAATACATGGCATGCTTAAATTCCCAGTACGAGACGAAATAGTTACCATCCTCAATATAGACACAATTGAAGGGAACAGTAGTCCCCTACCCAGGGTAAAAAGAAAAAAGATACTAGACAAAGCGAACACGACATGGAATCGAGCTCATACACAGTAAGGAGAAAGCATAGTTTGGAAAGTTACCAGGGAATACCAAGGAAGGGTAGTATAGTCATCGGTAAAGGATCGTTAACCAATCTCCATTAGGTCTTACTCTCGACAGGTTTCCTGCGAAGAGGAGGACCAGATGCAGGTTTTATCTTCACAAACCAAAGGGATGTCTAAATCACCCACGCGCTACGTTTCGGATTTAGCGCCACGAGCGGTGAGGCGGACCATGAAGCACTAATAGCAGGGCTAGAGTTGGCATCAAGAATGGATGTCCAAAACTTTGTAGCCCACATATACAACCCCCTGATAGCAAATAGGGTAGCAGGGTTATGTGAACCCGAGGAAACACCCTGATCCAGTACACACAGATGCTAAGGGCCATGGCCAGGCAGTTCGGCGACTTCACTATATAGGAAGTCTTAGGAGAGAATAGTGCAATGAGAACGGCTATGGACCATCTCTCAACTATAAGCTTAGAAAACCTACCTAGGCAAGTACTGATTGGTTTTATCCTACACAAATCAATACTTGCAGAGACAACACCCGCAACTATTAGGGAATAATCACCCACATGGATGACACCGATCATCAATTATCTGGCACCGATCATCAACTATGAGGGAAGAATCATATGTGGTAAGCGTGAAGTTCCATACTTCCGCGATCCTCATGTCCAGGGTTAGTGGTCCCCTCAATGTTCTTCATACCCTTTTGTAAGTATTTTTCCCTTCTAACTATCTAACAAAACTTTCTTGCCTGCCAACAATGTGTGATGCAGTGATGGATATTCTTGATCTTGTCTGTGAGAGTTTCCCAGATGATCTGAACGTGATTACGCACCCACTGAGGGAGAATGAAGAGTCACTACGGGTGCGTGCTGAGAGGAATATGATGGAGCTTGATGTTGGAGAGGCATCAGCTGCCTACGCGCAGGAGGATATGGGCGTGAGGCAACAACAACAACAACAACAACTACAACAACAACAGCCACGACACCAAGAGGAAAGTCCCTCCTTGTCAGAGTTTAACTTCTCCGTGAACGCTGATATTTGCGCTGAGCAGTTTGAGAAGGAAGAGGAAGTGGCCATAAGTCTGTCCCGAAAGAGGCAAAGGAGCTCCCCTACCACCTCTCGGAAAGCTGCTCGCACATAGGGCGAGCCGTCCATTGCAGCCACCATGGAGCCACAAGAAGAAACCCCCGCAGAGCACCCCTCCGAGGAGGACACCTGTGACAACTTCGATGGAACTCCGCCACAAACTCCCCCTGCCAGTGTCAAGATAAGGTAAATTATGTGAAGTATACCTCCCCTATGTAACTGGTCATACCTTCCTTTATATATAGCTAATACTCTCAATTTCGTTATACAGTGTTGACTAGGAGATTCCCACTCCCACAGATGTTGGCGCGACTTTTCCACCAAAGGACACATCTACAGCAGGGGGAAGTGCGCATATGGATGATCCCACATTTGGTCCAGAGTGGAACCTACCACGGTCTTCTGATCTGACTAACGCTTTTGACTGTGCTAGCTTTCTTGACAACATTGTGCCTCCCGGGCGGGCGAGTGTTCACCAAGGGTATAGTGATGTCGCCCTGACCGATGAGGTGAGCTTCGTGGCATCGCAGAACGTGACGCTGTTGTCACGAGTGAGAAGAAGGTTTATGGAGTTGTCTGCCCAAGTCAAAGCTTCATAAGAAGAACTTGCCAGAGCCAACGAAGAAAAGGCCAAGGCCATTCATGATCTGCAAGGGAAGATCGTTGAGGAGGTGGAGAGAGGCAAGCAAGATGCTGCCACAATCTTTATGTTGACCGAGGAGAGAAATAATTGTTATTTTATCGTAATCCTTGGATTATCTAACTATAGAATGATCTAAAGAGAGAGATATGGATGGAGAACTAGAGAGAGAAAGAAGAGAGAGGTTGGAGAGAAATAAGAAAATATTAGATTATGTGAATAATGACCAACCACCAACCACCCCTCCTAACATGCTAGGAGGGGGTTTATATAGCCCACCCTACATGTGGGCTTTGTGGGTTATATGTTAGACTATGACTACGAGCCCATACTACATATATATATTGTTGGAGTGACCGATCCTTCCGAAATACGTAAAAACTTATTTCCAACAATCTTCCCCTAAGGAAGGTCACTCCAAACAAGGGCGATACCCGAGTTACATTAATAAAATAAACCTAGCATACTATGCTTGTCTTGAACGCGCAGTCGTCTTTTCCTTTTCTTGTGAATATACTGATGTGATCTTTGACTTTAGTCTTGAGCATGTTTCCTTGCATTGCATCACTGGGTCCATGACGTCTATCTTCAATAACATATGAGTTGACCTGGTTTCTGCCTAAGTTGTAAGGAGGGCTACTTTCTTTACACCCTTTATCTTTACAATTCTTTTTCATTCTTCAACCCCTTCAATGCTTACCAATACGTCATAACTAGAACGTTGTTGTGATTGTTCCAGTGCTAACTTAAGTACTTGGTCGGCATTCAGCTACGTTCACAATCTTTCTCCATCTTTCCTAAGGACTACTATTTCTAGCTATAGAATGTCCTTGGGAAGATTCCTCCGGTTTTGGAAGAATCATTGGACTTAACCAATCCTACCATCCTTATGTCACCACAATCTTCATCGTCGTGAAATAAATGCGTTGAGGGTAAGTATAAATCACCATGAAATCCATTTTGATGTACAAATCCATTTTGCTCCCCCTTAACATATGCAACGATATTCAAAAACATTTCACACATGGTGGGATGAGCCAACACATTAAGTCAAACCATTATTGATCTCAATATTAAATCACATTTTCTCCAGCATATTAAAAATATTAACTCAATCGATGTTTTTAATATCAATTGATTTAATGAAAATTTATGAAAATTTATGAAAATTTAGGAAGAAAAATGCAAATCCAATTATCTCCATGATTTACACAAGCTCCCCCTCAAGTTAATGAGGGTGTACTCGATACATAAAATAAGTACCTTTTAAACACAAGTGTAAGGTACTTATCACGTACAAAGATCATAAATGATAATGTATTCACAAGATTAATAATTTACGAGGTTGGACCTAAATGATGAGAACATCATATGATAGAATCACGTGGTTCTTGTTCACGAATGTTGGTCTCCTCCGTAATATTTGAAATTATCTGCTTCTTTTTGAAAAGCGGTAATCTTTCATGACACCACATGTATGATTGATATCGTTGTCTTGACGCCAATTTGTGAACTTGGCACTTTCGGCATTAAAGATTCTGAACGCTTGACAATTGCTCCCCCTTAATTTTTGACCCGTGTTCTATCGAGAGAGCTGTAGTCATCGTTTGAGTAGTCGCATCGTCGAGTATGTAGATATCAATTGTAAATTGCTACGGTTTATGTGGAGATGATAACTTCATATAAACAAGATTTCTCTCGTTTTAACAAATAAATGCACTAAAGCGTACATATATTCATGTTAGATTGTGTTAATACGTAAACACAATCCCTTACATGGTTATAAAAGAAACCATGCCCGAGAAAATTGATTCCCATTGTTGAGTCAAAGCTTTTCGGTGAAATTCTTGACTTTAGTATGAAAAGCGGGTTACTATCGGAAATAATAGCAAACCATATTGAGCATGTTTTAAAACTTTTAAACTTCTGCTCGAACTTTATTTACAACCCCGTGTCATTATTAAACGACATTTCTAGGATCGTAAATATTATCGATTTCAGAAGACATGCCCCTTTTGAAAACCAATTACTTGATCTAAAGATTTTGAATATCTTACGATACGAGCTCAAGTCCTAGAAGTTGTAAACTTCCCGTTGTTAAGGATAAGTTACCATCGACGATAAACTTTCCTTTTAACTGAAGAACAAGTCCTAAGTTGATATTTACTTAGAAGTCGTTTTCATGAGCTTGAAAAACTTTTGAATGTTTTAACGGAAAGCTCATGACCGAGAAAGATGAATTTCACGTTATGGGGAAAAGTTCTCTTATTTAAAAGATACACTTTCCTTTCTGAGCTTAAAACTTGGAATGTTTTAATACAAGCTCATGACCGAGAAAAATTAATTTCCCGTTACGAGGATAAGTTATCATTAAAGATAAGCTTTTCTAAAACTGAAGTTCGAGTTACAGTCTGACATTTAACTATAAGTCATTATGCATGAGCTTAAAAACTTCGACGTTTTTATATAAACCCATGCCCGAGAAAAAATAATTTCTCGTTGTTAGGATAAGTTTATCATCAGCGATAAAATTTCCTTTCTTTGAAGTGCGGGTTACAATCTGTCATGTGACTGTAAGCCTTATACACGAGCTTAAAACCTTTGAATAGTTTTAATGTAAGCTTGTGTCCGAGAAGATTTAATTTCTCGTTTTAAGGGTAAGTTATCGTTGCATAGATAAACTTCCCTTTATTTGAAGTCCGGGTCATTGTCTGTCATTTAACAATGAAGCATTTTGTAAACTTAACCGTGAATCCCCTGAGACACTTGATTCGTAGATATCAGCTTCTTCAGCAACCAAACTCTAAGAGTGTTCTTAGTTGAACGGTATACAGAGATTGGACCGATTTGTTTTTGTTGATCCTTGACTTTGGTACCTGCACTTGAATAAAAAATTTGCATACTTTCACATGGGTTAGCGATATCTATTTTAGAACCATGCGGGGGTTCACAGTTAACCTTGGTAGTGCTAGAGGGAAACATCCTTCCTGTAGGAACCCATTTAAGATTAACTGATTTGACACTCCTACCGTGGGCTGCCACCTAAGATTGGATCTAGGCGACATGGTTTTCTTATTCACAGTGGAAGACTTAGCGGTAGAAAACCTATTTCCTTTAGGACTCCCTCTTTTAGCACGTGAGTTCAGCTCCTTCAAGATTTTAGTTACACAAGCCGCATGATTTGTCGTGAAGACACTTTTCATGCATACGGAACAAACACCGTGTTTGGGGTCCGAATGAGATCTAGATATCCTAGTTCTTTCTTGTGTGTTTTTCGTAGGTTCCTTTACATAGTGATTATTAGGCAACTATTCGACTGATGTTGTGGCATATTCTTAGAACTATACCTAGAATCACTAGTAGCAGTCTTTGTTGGGAATAAAATGTAGCCAGTACACTTGAACGCTGACAAGAAGAAAACAAGCGTTGATAAGAAGAGAACAAGCGCTGACAGATCAAGCATTGACAGGAAGAAGTCAAGCGTTGATAGGTTGAAGACAAGCACTGATAGAAAGATATGGTATACGCGTATTTTGTTTCTAGTTTGTTTCTAGTAAAGATAGGATCAACAATGTATTTTCTATAATTATCTTTACCTAGAATAGCTGATACGTAGACTCTTGTACAAGGATTCTTATGTCTATAAAAGAAGACCTTTAGGTTATGTTTCATATAAGTTTTTCATACGTATAACACTTTCATTGTAAGCAAGTTCGTTACTATCAATCAAGTGAAAGTTTGTTTTACAACTGTTTGTGTGTTCTTGTTTAAGTATTAATTCCGCATAATACTTGAATTGTTTTATACACAACAAAGTTTCTCTAAGTGTTTAACTTGATCTAATCTCGTTTACACAAGCTAAATCGATCTAAGTTTGGGATCAACAAGTGGTATCAGAGCTTGTTGAGAAACTTTGATCTAAAAGAACACAAGAACCCTAAATCACCAAAAACCCTAAATTTTCACAAAACCCTAAAAACATCATGTCTACTCCAGAAGTAACCTCCTCCTCCTCCTCAAACCACAACATCAAGATTCCCATGCTTGATGCAGACAATTTTGAGCTGTGGAAGTTTAACTTTGAGCAATATCTGCAAATCCATGACTACACTCTTATTGAATATGGAAACACATTCAATAAAACTCAAAAGATTGCAGATGCCATTGCTACAAGATCAGCTGTTCAAGGATGCTCTGAAGCAGATAAGAAAGAAAAACCTGAAGATGGTAGAGCTGTGTCTGCTGAGGACATAGCAAAGAGAAGGGTTGATGTGAAAACCCTAAGCATTCTGAAACTCTCTTTGGGACAAGAAAATCAGCACAAATACAGAGGTTATGAGTCTGCAAAAGATCTTTGGGCAGCCCTTGAAGTTGCCTATGGTTGTAATGCTGATACGGTGGAAGAGAAAAAGAATCAACTCTTACATGAGTATGCTGTTTTTAAGGCTCAACCTAATGAGAAGCTGAGTAGTGTGAGAAGCAGACTTCTTGACATTACAAGTAAGCTGTCCTTCATGGGGATAGTGATTGGTGATGTTGACATTATTGCTACTTTTCTTAAAAGCCTTGGTGATGCATGGACGATTGAGGCAAGGTCTATAATTGCCAATAACACTCACAAAAGTTCTACTTTTGATGATGTTTACAACAAACTAAGGCTGTTGGAGAATGAAACTCTTTTGGATCATGGAAGCAAGACTACCAATGGAAACATGGCCTTCTTCTCACATAGTGAAGGTCAATTTGATCAGAAGGATTCATACATGCACCCAGTTACTGGATCAACATGTGTCAACGCTGGATCATATCCTGTCAACGCCTCACATTCAGACGTTGACACATACAAAATTGACTCTCCAAGAGTTAAACCTACTGGTATTGATCTGGATATTGTGTGTGCATACATTGCTTCATTGACCAATGGTTCAGTGATTACTTATGAGGACCTTGAGCAAATAAGTGATGAGCATTTGGAGGAGATGGATATTAAGTGGAATATGGCTCTTGCAAGTATAAGAGCAAACAGATGGAATAGAAGATTCAAGAAGAAGATGACCTTTAATGCAAAGGACACTGCTGGATTTGATAAATCCAACATTGAGTGCTACAATTGTCATCGTATGGGGCACTTTATGAGAGAATGCAGATCTCCAAGAAGATCTGATGCTGGAAAACCCTCAAGCCAAATTGTTAAGGCTCAGAATCCTAAGGCCATGGTGGCAATGCAAGAAATTGATGGTATTGGATGGGACTGGAGCTATTTGGCTAAGGATGAGGAAGAGGATAAAGCTTTGGTTGCTGAGATAAAAGAAAAAGAGCATGTTCAATATGCTCTCATGGCAAACTCCTCATCTTCATCAGACAATGAGGTATATGATGATGCTTTTTGTAGTAAAGATTGTCGTTTAAATACTGAAAGACTTAACAAAGAGGTTTTAAGACTGTTATCAGATGTGAGTACTGAGAGATACAAGTTGTCTAACTATCAACTTGCTCTCACTCAAACTGAAAAGACTGTAGCTTAGTATAAGAAAATGGAGCTTGACCTAAAAGATAAAATCAATATCTTAAAACATGATTTAAATGCTAGTACTGATATTAGAAATATCATGGAGAGGGTCAATGCTGAACTACAGGCTAAGTTAGATGAGGCTATTAAGAATAAGGATAATGTAGACCTTAAAATTCAAAGATTTGACAAGGCCTCATAAACCCTAGGAGAATGTGTTAGTAAACAAAGGGATTCTAGGGACATGACTGGGATTGGGATGAAAGAGTATGCTGGTGTTCCACCACCAGCTGGGGACTTCTATGGTGTCCAAAGAAAGGACTTATCTTGGACTGGTTTACCAGAACTCCAAGAAGAGGAATTTATTCCTCCACCAAGAGTCTTTACCCCAGTATAAGAATATAGGCAGAAGTTGACTGATTTGGACCAATGGAAGAAAGCCAACCCTACCTTGTTTGTCAAGGGTGGCATGCTTTGTGATAGCCCAAATGAGTCTACCCCTATCAAAGTAACAAAACCAATCACTGGCAAGACTGTTGACCTTGGCTCAAACGCTGTTAGAAAACCTAGCATTAAGTATGCAGAAATGTATAGAAATACTAGGTCACCAAAAAGCCAAGTTAGTGATAATGGAACAGGTTTCTTTTCTTCTAGACCTAGAGTTGTGTCTAGAAAAGCCTGTTATACTTGTGGTAGCTTTTCACATTTAGCCTGTAAGTGTGTCAACGCTTCCAAGGTCAACGCTGACAAAAGGTCAAACATTGTCAAACCCAAAACTTTTGTGGAGCAAAGTCAACAAGTTGTTAGACCAGCCCCATTCTTTACTAAAGGGTCTAACACTCATGGACAAAGACCTTTTCAAAAGACCAATACATGGTCTAATAGGCAATGGGTTCCTGTAGCAAACCCTAGGTTCAACGCTGATAAGGGTAATTTCAGCATTGACAAGACCAAATCAAACGCTGACAGAAACGTTGCCAGACCAAATAATGGTAAATATTTGCAACCACAGGGAAAGGGGTCTAAAGCTTCTTCTAGCTTGACATAGAGACCTAAGCAAGATCAAAACCCTAACTCTAATGGGATTTCTATGACCTGTAACAGATTTAATTATATTTCAAAGGTCATCACAAAACCAATTGGGGTTAACTGGGTGTTTCATCCAAAAAGGGATGAACAAGGGGTTGTTATGAGAACTAAGTATGTTCTTGTTGAACAACCAGATGAATCCAAGTCTGCTCAGGCTTGGGTTCCCAAAGAAAACTAATTTGTTTTTCTTTATGTGCAGGGCATTCAAAAGCAGGTAAATGATTATGGCTATTGGGATAGTGGATGCTCTAGGCACATGACTAGGAAGGAAGATTATCTCATAAACTTCACTCCCATTAAGGATGGTGATAAAGTTTACTTTGGAGGCGGATATGGAACTATCACAGGCAAAGGAACTCTTCTCACCAACAATTTGCGTTTTGAAAACGTGTTTCTGGTAAAAGAACTTGATTATAATCTTTTTAGTGTATCACAAGTTTGTGATAACAAAAATAAGGTTCTTTTCACTAATACTGAATGCTTGGTGTTGAGCAAGGATTTTAAAATACCAGATGAGAAATTTATTGATTATAGGACACCTAGGCATAAGGACATTTATAATGTGAATCTTAATGGTATTAGGATGAATAATAACTTGTCATGTCTTTATGCTAAAGCTTCAGTTGATGAGAGTAATCTATGGCACAGGAGACTAAGGCACATTAACTTTAAAAATATAAACAGACTTGTGAGACATGGCTTGGTTGATGGTTTGCCTGAAAAGGCTTTCCACAATGACCACTCTTGTGTTGCATGCCTTAAAGGCAAACATCACAAGGTCTCATTTAAGTCTAAACAGATGCACTCTAGTTCTAAACCACTTCACTTGCTGCATATGGACCTGTTTGGTCCAACTAATATAGAGAGTTTGAATGGTAAATCATACTGCTTTGTCATCACAGATGACTTTTCTAGGTTTACTTGGACTTTCTTTTTAGCTATGAAAAGTGACACTGCTGATACTTTAATTAACTTTATTAACCAAATTGAAAAGAAAACTAGAAATGAAGTTAAGATGCTTAGAAGTGATAATGGTGGTGAGTTTAGAAATAAGCTATTGGATGATTTTTGTGCCAAGAAAGGGATTACTAGACAGTTTAGTATTGCCAGAACCCTACAACAAAATGGGGTTGCTGAGAGGAAGAATAGAACCCTAATTGAAGCAGCCAGGACTATGTTGGTTGATGCTTACTTTCCTATTGCATTTTGGGCTGAGGCTGTGAATACAACTTGTTATGTTCAGAATAGAGCATTAGTCAACAAGATACATAACAAAACACCTTATGAGTTACTTTGGGGAAGGAAACCTAATATTGGTTTTCTTAAACCTTTTGGCTGTCATGTAGTTGTACTAGATACTAGTGATGCCCTAGGTAAATTTAGTGCTAAAGGTGATGAAGGCTATTTCATGGGTTATTTAGTGTAGAGTAAAGGATATAGGGTTTAACTTAAGAAGGAAAAACGTATACTTGAAAAAGTACATGTTAGGTTTTTAGAGAGTAAACCTAGTGATCCTGGAAGTGGTCCAAATTGGTTGTTTGACTTGGAACCTCTATCTAGGACTTTGAATTATATGCCTGTTACTAATCCAAACATTGTGAAGGCAACTTTAAATGTTATGGAAGAATCAGTTGTTGATGTTTCAGGTACACGGGTTAATGAAGAGGTTGGATCACAAGCAAACAAGTCATCTCCCATACTTGAGTATGTCACTATTCCCATATGGACAAATGCTTTTGTTGCTGCTGCTGGAAAGGAAAATGGTGGTCCCCAAGTATCGCCAGTTAACAACATGCATGGTCTTTCAGGCGCTGACAAAGGAAAATCTGGCGCTGACAAGACAAATTCAGGCGTTGATGGCTCAAACGTTGACAAATCTAGTTCAGGCGTTGATGGCACAAACGCTGACAACCTTGGTTCAGGCGTTGACAACTCCTTTGCCCATCTTTTCTCTTCCAATTATGAACAAGGTGAACCTTCAAGCAGAAATGGAGAGGTTCATTCAGATATTGATGGAAGAGAGTCTGAAGAGGATATTAACAATATGGAAGATGAGATTAAGGACAACACACTTATTGAAGGAGGAGTGCTTACTACTACAACCAAAAATCATCCTCCTTCTCTTATTATTGGTGATGTGATGTCTCCTGTTCAAACTAGAAGATCTCATTAGAATCTTGGAGGATTTATTGCTAATATTCACAAGATGGTTGATACCCCTCTTGTTCAAGCATGTTTGTTTTCCTGTTTTCTGTCACAACAGGAACCCAAGAAGATTTTTGATGCTCTCAAAGAACCAAGTTGGGTGGAAGCAATGCAGGATGAGCTTCACCAATTTGCTATTCAGGATGTTTGAGAGTTAGTTGATTGTCCCAGATATGTCAGACCTATTGGGACAAGATGGGTTCTTAGAAACAAGAAAGATGAAAGAGGCATTGTGGTCAGAAACAAGGCACGTTTAGTGGCTCAGGGATATACACAAGAGGAAGGGATAGACTATGAGGAGGTCTTTGCACCAGTTACAAGGATTGAGGCTATAAGTATATTTCTAGCCTATGCTTCTTGCATGGGCTTTACTGTATATCAAATGGATGTGAAGAGTGATTTCCTTTATGGCACAATTGTTGAGGAGGTATTTGTCATGCAGCCTCCTGGTTTTGAAGATCCAGAGCATCCAGACAAGGTGTATAGAGTCAAGAAAGCTATGTATGGACTTCATCAAACCCCAAGAGCATGGTATGGCACATTGTCCACCTATCTGGTGGAAAATGGATTCAAAAGGGGCACCATAGACCAGACCTTATTTACAAAAAAGACTGGTAAGGATGTCTTACTTGTTCAGGTTTTTGTGGATGATATCATCTTTGGCTCCACGAACCCAGAGATGAGTGAAGACTTTTCCAAGCTTATGACAGATAAATTCAAGATGAGTGCAATGGGGGAGATGAACTTCTTTCTAGGGTTACAAGTTCAGCAGAAAGAAGATGGTATCTTCATCTCTCAAGATAAGTATGTAGCAGAAATCTTGAAGAAGTTTGGCTTTTCTCCACATGAAAAAGGGCTAGTACTCCTATGGATAGAGAACACCCTTGGGGAAAAGTTGGAGATGGAAAATATGTGGATGTCAGGCACTATAGATCAATGATTGGTTCATTGATGTATCTCACAGCCTCAAGACCTGACATTATGTTTGCTGTGTGTGCATGTGCACGCCATCAAGTGACTCCCAAAGAGTGTCACCTTTATGCTGTCAAGAGAATCTTTAGGTATCTTAGATGTTATCCAGATATGGGATTATGGTATCCAAAAGATTCACCATTGGAGCTTATTGTATATTCAGACAGTGACTATGGTGGTGATAAATTTGATAGAAAATCCACACTGGTGGATGTCAGTTTCTTGGGAGTAGGTTGATATCTTGGCAATGCAAGAAACAAACAGTGGTGGCAAATTCTACAACTGAAGCAGAATATGTAGCAGCAGCAGCTTGTTGTGGACAAGTCTTATGGATTCAGAACTAGCTGTTGGATTATGGGTATAATTTCATGCATACCAAGATTTTTGTAGATAATAACAGTACTTTATGCATTATTAAAAATCATGTACATCATTCTAAAACAAAACACATAGAAATTAGACATCATTTTATAAGATATTGCTTTGAAAAGGGTTTAATACAACCAGATAGGGTTGACACAGAAGAAAATGTGTCTGATTTATTAACTAAACCTTTTGATACTGGAAGGTTTCAATACTTGGTAACAAGTATTGGAATGATCACTCTCACTTAATATGTGTTTTGGGGTCTTATTGTAGAAGTATGTACATGATATGCATTGTTATTAGTCTTTTTGAAAAGTTAGATTTTCCACTATATTTGTCTAACGCTGACAAAGGTTATCTTAACGCTGATAAGTGTTATCGTGACGTTGTCAGCAACATGTTAGTTTTGTGGTTTTTGATCTAAGTGTGCAGGCGTTGATAGCATTGTACCATTGGATACAGAGTTGCTTATGGATCCTTGGAGAATCATTTGAGCATGTTTCAATTTATGGATGATGGTTGGAATATTTATATTCTTATCTTGACATAAATTTTTATATACATGCGTATTATTGGGCAACATATGTATCACAGTTTAATGGGAGGTTTCAGGAACCTTTAGGACTTTTGGGTATTCTTATAATACTCTTATCACAATTCTAGATTGTGTCCACAGGTGAGTATGAGTTAGTTTACTAAATCATGAGGCACTGTAGCATGCAAAGTTGACATACTATGCATGATGCCAAGACATTTTTGGCCTAGAATTGGATGTGGTCTATTGGGAGACTTGGGAATGATTTATAATAGATTTACCTGGGAGTTACAAGGAATTTTATGAGATAACTTAATTCTTAAGAATTTTGGTTAGCAAGGGACACTAGAGGACTGTTATGTCTATCTTGCATAAGCAAGTGTGCATAACTGGACAGTGCTTGCCGCCCTATAATAATTATCAATTTATAGGTTATCTTCACTAGGATAAATTACTTTGTTAAGGTCCTTTTTCATTTTTATTACTTTTATTTTTGGACACTGACAAAATATTTTTCCAAGCGTTGTCATGACCAATTTAGACGTTGACATGGCTTTGGAAAACGTTGACAAGAATATAGCTGTTGGGCGTTGATGGGTTATTTTTGACTGTTGACACTCATTGGGACCTACCCAGTTGTTATTTTTGACGAATTTTGGGGCCGTAATTTTGGGAGTAGATAACTTTTAATTAATGCACAAGATAAATTATTTTCTTTTCAAGATTTTCATCATTATATTTTCAAAATACTTGCCTTATTTTTGACCAATCACATGTGCCTATCTCTCCTATATATTTGGCTCCTATTTTTAAACAAGGTATCTCATATTCTTGTCTAACACTTTTTCTCCTATAATTCATCTTTCTCAATAATTCACAAACAGCTTTCTTCAACAATGGCACCAAAGTTTAAACCAAGTGACTTGGTATTGGGATTCAGGAGTCAGCACAACATGATTGCTTATTTGGAGGCTGATGATACTTTGTTTCCATAATACACACAGATGGTGGCGTATTTGAACGCATCTCCCATTAGGTATGCACTTTCTCATGCTCCTCTCATCCCTGTCACTCATATTAAACAGTTTTAGAACACTGTCAGTTCCTCAATAATTAATAATGTGACTACATTAACAGCTATTGTTCATGGGCATACTTGGGTGGTTACTGAAGCCTTGGTTCGCCAGGCTTTGCATCTTGATGATGCAGATGGTATAACCACCCTCCCCATCAATGAAATAGAACAAGGACTTCAGGCTTTAGGGTATCCTTTCCCTGATGAGGGTACTTTAAACAAATATCATAAACAAGAGTTTCCCCCAGCCTAGAAGTACCTCATACATGTCATCCTTCAATGTTTGAGTCCCAAGTGTAATGCACACAATGAAATTAATAGATCTATTGCTAATGCAATTGTGTGTATTACAAATGGGCAAAAGTTTAATTTTTCAAAACTAATTTTTGATGGCATGTGTAAAAACAAAGGGAATAAGATGACTTTGGCTTATCCCAGATTTTTGCAAATGGTTTTTGATGTGAAAAATTACTGCACAAGGGATCATGATGATTTTTATACAATCCCTGTGCAAAAGAAAGCTATTTTTACCAAGATGAGCTCACCCCCTCACCGTGAATTACCCCTCACCCAAGCTATGCTTGCTGTTATTGCAGTAGCACAACCCCAACCAGACCCACTACTACAACTTGACCCAATACCAGAACCTTTGCCTTCATCTCAACACATGGAAATTGACCAAGAACCTTTCAACGCTGACACATTAAATGTTGGCGTTGACACAAGTAATCCAAACGTTGACACCTTTCCTTCACAGACCCAAACACCCCTTTGCCTTCAAACTACCACCCAATCCACAGCATCTTCTACCCCACCTGAATATATGTTGCAAAAATGCCCAAGGACTATTGGAGTGTTCTCCTCTAGTGGTCCTAGCCATGTAGCAGAGAGAACCACCACCACAAGTGTGGTTGGTGCTATGGATGAGGCTAGGACTATTGGTACTGGCTTAGATGCAGGCCAAGACAGTCCTAACATCTTTAAGACCTCATCCATGCCCCATGACTCTACTTTAGGAGGTCAAATACCCATTCTAGAGGATGGCAGATTGGAACCATACACATTGATGGAATTGACGGCTGTCTGCATTAGCTTGCAAAAGCAAAATGCAGACTTGGTACAAACAGTCAGTACACAAGGCCTTGAACTCAAGCAATTGAAGGAGAGGATTGTTACTTTTGAGGATGCTAACACTAGGCGTGGAAGGGAGGATTCTTCCAAAGGGGAGGATGAGCAGATTAATGTGAGTGATAAAGGCTCACATGATGGAGAATCTTGGGTGTTGCTGAAGCCCTCACTGCATTGAAGAAGCAACCAGGTTTTGATATATCTCTGGTTACTCCTACAAACTTGAACTTGTCTTTTACAGCTATGATGGAGCAGTTCACAAGAGACGCTGACACAAGGAATTTGAGCGTTGACAGACCTGTAGATATGGTTGATGTATTCCAGTTATCAGCTATCATCAAAGAAGTGTCTTCACAGGTACCATCATCTTCTTTACCCATCATTGATCCATTAGATAATGGTAAAGGTATTATGGTAGAAGTAGAAGTTCCAAAGAATGCAGCACAAGTATAGTTTGATTCAAGGTTGGCTGCACAACTTATGGAACAAGAAAGGAAGAAGGTTGGTGAATCACCATTTGTTGTCACTTCTGAGGAACAAGAAGGAAGTGATGAAGAAAGTTCAGATTCAAGTGTTATGATAATTGAACAACCAGAAAGACTTGAATATGGTGATGACTTGGCAAGAGAGAAGCTTAGAGAGTTAAAATTGCAAGTAGACTTTGATATGCCAGAAGTAGTTCAGATGTACCATGTTTGGGAGAATAGGATAATGGAGAATCCAGATTTGACAATTTTCAGACCAAATTTGGGGATTGGAGATTTTTCTAAGAGTTCAAAGAGACTGCAAGGTAATTCTGAAACATAAGGCTAGCAATGTTTTCTCACTCCTGAAGAGGGATAGAAGAGAGCTTTATTACATGTTACTCAAATGTCATGGAACTGGATGGACCTTCAAGAAATTGCAGGGATTATCCTTTCAAGAGTTGGAGTATAAGGCTTATCCCATTTGGGCAAGAGTGCAGGAAATGAACACTCTTAGACTTCTTTCAGATGAAAGGAAAGAAGAACTTGCAGAAGAGATGGAGATTCAGAAGGCAATGATTGTTCCAAGGCCTTTGAAGAAGGGAGTT
Source organism: Glebionis coronaria (assembly GCA_025667525.1). NCBI lineage: Eukaryota > Viridiplantae > Streptophyta > Magnoliopsida > Asterales > Asteraceae > Glebionis > Glebionis coronaria. The sequence continues at coordinate 542,470,148 of CM046882.1, forward strand.
CCACTTGATTTTCCTAAAGATCTAAATAAAGTGGTTCCCAATGAAGCTGTTCTTAGAAAAAGTATTAAGCTCTCACCCATGGAAGCTTCAGATATGGTACAAGTGTTACCTCTTGATGCCATAAACCCTATCATTAGCTATGAAGAAGATGCAAGTGGGTTTTGGAAGATTGGCAGATATGGGAAAGAGGTACACACATTTACTACTCTTATGTCTCTCTTTGCAAGTATGGATAGGGAAGACTTGGCAGACCTTTGGAGGTTGTTGATGGCCAAGTATGAGACTGAAGCACCTACTTCAGTCAATGGAATAAAGCTTTGGTCAACATTCAAGAGAATGTGTGCACCAGAAGAAGAAGATCATGTTTGGAAGGATCTTGAGGATGATATCAGTGGTCTTCAATGGCGTTTTTATTCAGCTGCTGGTGTGTATTATTTGAGCTCTACAAAGTTTGTTGAGTATTTTCTTGTAGATGCTCAGTATCCCATGTCCAAAGAAGTTTTGGACAAGATGAAGACAACACAGCTGGAGATTGACTATTCAAGTGACGTGGCCAAAGATTTGATTAGGCATGTTTATTACCAATATGATAAGATTTGTAAGATTCCTCCTAGTTCTTAATTTTTATTCAGAAACTTGATTACTAGAGTAGATATCAAGTTTAGGGGAGGATTGTTGGGAATAAAATGTAGCCAGTACACTTGAACGCTGACAAGAAGAAAACAAGCGTTGATAAGAAGAGAACAAGCGCTGACAGATCAAGCGTTGAAAGGAAGAAGTCAAGCGTTGATAGGTTGAAGACAAGCACTGATAGAAAGATATGGTCTACGCGTATTTTGTTTCTAGTTTGTTTCTAGTAAAGATAGGATCAACAATGTATTTTCTATAATTATCTTTACCTAGAACAGCTGATACATAGACTCTTGTACAAGGCTTCTTATGTCTATAAAAGAAGACCTTTAGGTTATGTTTCATATAAGTTTTTCATACGTATAACACTTTCATTGTAAGCAAGTTCGTTACTATCAATCAAGTGAAAGTTTGTTTTATAACTGTTTGTGTTTTCTTGTTTAAGTATTAATTCCGTATATACTTGAATTGTTTTATACACAACAAAGTTTCTCTAAGTGTTTAAATTGATCTAATATCGTTTACACAAGCTAAGTCGATCTAAGTTTGGGATCAACAGTCTTGTTTGTGGGTTTTGCATACGTTGGTTTAATCACATTAGGCCTAGATAGTGGAGTGACTGGTCTAGAAAGATGAACCATATCAACTTGGGAGGCAAACTGCGGTCTCGAGGATTTTGGTCGCTCGGATCTAAATGCAGTCGGTTGTCGAACAGTCTGATTTTTAGGTGGTTTCCCCAAGATTGATGGTTTTTCAAGCTTAATGTCCACACTAGTGCCCTTAATTTTCCTTAGCTCGTTTTTTAGAGCAGCTATAGCAAAAACCTTTTTCTGAACCCGAGCCTTTAAATCAGCATTTTCGGTAGTTAACAAGGTCATTGACTCTAGAGTTTTAGACCTCATCTCTACGATAGAATTATTTAACTCATTACAACGTTGTTTTAAGGTCTCGTTTTCCTTTTGTAGGATATCTTGGTATGCCAAATTAGATTCTAGCAAATTAATTTGTTTTAACAAATTATCATTTTCATCCTTTAGAATCTAAAATTTTTTGATCCAACTTTCATTCAAGAACCACATTTTATTTTTCAAGTTTTTCAAATTATGTTTCAAATTTGTCCTGTTTCTTCAAAATTTCAATTTTGGCATCCTCAAGCTCTTTTGATTGTTGAGCTATAATCGTTTCAAGCTCTTCAATCCTAGAAGCAGAATTGGTTAAAGAAGCAGTCATAAAGCACATATCATGATCTTTAGCATTTTGATCACTTCTCCCCCAGTATGACTCACATCAGATGAATCAAAAGTGGTATTACTATCACCCTTTTCCATCCCATGGTCGGCATAGGTAGGTTCGGAATTCTCAACATGTTGTAGATCATTGTTAGATACAATATTCAGTTGTACCCCAATCGTTGGCTCTTCGTCATGCATGCTTAAGTCATGATGTCGTGATGCTATGACGCTGCTATCATCGTTAACCAAAGCGGTCTCCTTTGAGTCATCTGAATGACCATTTGTCTCCTCTGGCATCTACATCGTAGATTCTTGTATTCCACTAGCATGCTCTAGTTGAAGGTGTGAACTTTCATAGATCTAAAGCGCAATAGATTTCATGTAATCGAGCAATCGATCACTGAAGTCTTGAACCTTGATTTGTGTGTCTTCAAGGAATGACTGGCAGATCGTTGAATCTTCAACCTTGGCAGGATCAAACTAAAAGAAAGTCGAAAAATGTTGCGCTAGAACTTGAAATGAATGTGCGGATTCAACTTGATTAATGTCTTGTTTGTAGAGTTGCTCTATTAGTTGGTTCAGTTTGAGGAGCATTGGGTGGATGAAAATGGTACGATCTTGACCGAAGAGTGTCACAAATCCGCTGCCTCCTTGAAGTAGTGAACTGGTCGATAGATGGGATCGAAGTAGTCGAAATAAAGTCATTCTACTTTCTCTAGCTTTAACTTTCATGTGACGCGATTCTTCCTCTTGAGAGTTCGAATTCAATGGTTCCATTGAAGTTCGATGAAAACTGAAGGTAAGGATTACTGATCGATCGAGCAATGAAAGAAAGTAATTGTTTTTGTTGTTGTCGATTCAATCCCTTGATTAGTGAAGAAAAGTGATTAAATCCCCTAAGTATGTGTTATCGAGAAACCAAAAATTCTCCAAGACCAAATAACTCACGAGTTTGTACACAATTTTCTAAATCACGTTTTTTCGAAATCTTGGATTATTTTGTTAAGATTTCGCAATGTATAACATGTCATGATTTTGCAATGTGTATGATTCCGCAATATATATGATTCCGCAATATATATGATTCCGAAATGTATATGGTTCCGCAATATATATGATTCAGGAATGTATATGATTCCGTAATATATATGATTCCGGAATGTATATGATTCCGCAATATATATGATTCCAGAATGTATATGATTCAGTAATATATATGATTCCGGAATGCGTGGGCTAATAATTCCGCAATATTCAAATTATTGCGAAATTATTCCTAAAAAAGTGGATCTCGGATAAGAAGGCTTCAAGTATGATTTTTTCACCAAAAATGATCCAAACGCCCAAAAAGTTTGTGCTTTTGACCAAAACAAAAATACCAAATCACTACCACGACTATGTAGATGATATTGGTAAAGATCAAAACACGAAAAACACAAAAAAATTCAGGACGTGGGTTTTTAGATCAAAAATACACACGAAATCAATAAAACAAGCACAACAACTAAGCAATCATCCCATGGCTCTTGATACCAAATGTTACTTTATCGTAATCCTTGGATTATCTAACTATGAAATGATCTAAAGAGAGAGATATGGAAGAAGAACTAGAGAGAGAAAGAAGAGAGAGGTTGGAGAGAAATAAGAGAATATTAGATTATGTGAATAATGACCAACCACCCCTCCTAACATGCTAGGAGGGGGTTTATATATCCCACCCTACATGTGGGCTTTGTGGGTTATATGTTAGACTATGACTACGAGCCTATACTACATATATATTGTTGGAGTGACCGATCCTTCCTAAATACGTAAAAACGTATTTCCAACAATAGTCTTGCTTCTGCTATATCAGATGAGCGCGCCCAACTTAACCAACTGTGGGCTTCCAACGAAGATGGGAAGAAGTCTTTTGAGGTGTATATAGACTAGTTGTTTGTTGTCGTGGATTCTTTGGATGTGCGAGTGAAGGATAGCATAGGGGACCTTGTGGGCCAGTTAAAACGCTTTAGTGTGGAGTATGACGAAGACTTCTACCCACGTCTTATGCCTGAGGTAGCAGAAAAGCACAGGTTGGTGCGTCATGGCGTGCGCCTGGCAACAATGGGTGCTCTCGAGGATCAGACTCTGAGGGCCAACTTTGCCCAGTCCATCATAGCCGCAATTAATGAGAGCACTTCCACTAGCTTGGAGAAGGCCCACAAAGCTGACCTGCTGAAGACAGATCTGAAGGATGTGGTGTCTTCTGATCTTCCTACGAAGTCCAAGACGACCGCGGCTATGGAGAAAATGAAGGTATGTCTCGTTCCTTCATTTGGTCTAGGTAGCGATGATGTGGATCTTCCCCTCGAGGATGTGATGGAAGGGTTAACACTAGCCCGTCGCAAGTGCGAAGGCGCCGAAACCCAACCTGACTACCATCTGAATCCCTACAAGGAGCAGCTCACGATCCCGGTGTTTTCTCACCCACGTAATGCGGACAACCCCTTCATATTGCGAAGGAGGTCCCCCTGTCTGAAGTGCTTGCCGCGCACGCTAGCCGTGCCGTGGCCAAGAGAGCCCCAGTGGGTCAAGAGGCTTCTTCTTCTGTTGGTGATGCCCACCTTTTTCCTATGGTCCCTATGCTCCTATTACCTTTATTAGAGAGGGACGCGTGGCTACTAGAGCTAATGGACAAAAACATGAAGGAGCATCTGGAGTCTGCCTAGCTTAAAAGATCCTCTTCTGATTCGGATCTTTTATCAAACATGTAATGTAATGTTTAAACAATTTATCGAAATTTGTATGTGCGTGTGTTCGCACTCCGCCTGTAATAACTTCGACATTTTGTGTATATGACTTAGCTTTTGCTCCGCGCTTTAATTTTGTATCGCGATATTGTTTGATTTATGAACTTAGTGTAATTGCATAAATGGTCCCTATGGGTGAGGCAAACTCATTACGTGCGGTATACCGCTACTACCAGAGGGACGACCAGGGGAGACTGGCCTGTTGTTAGGTGTGCACAAGTGTGTCTTCATTCAGGCACAACATGATTGTGCTGGCTGTTAAAAACTTGCTACGACGTCATGAATAGCAAGGGGCCTGACAAGGATACATGATCCGTGGCCGATGGGGTTGCATCCCTCTTACACGACAAGTCTAGTTAGTAGGCTAGACCCTTTCCACTTATTTCTCCTGGAAACGTTGTGTACGCGTACGCCAGAAGGCATGATGTAATTATACAAATTATATATGTAAAAAAATGTTTGAGAATGTGTCGTGGAACTAGCTAGGGACCACGACTTTTATTGATACTTGCAAGATTTTGAATACATGATAATGAAATAAAAAAACAATACATGTGTTAAAGGTAGCGCTTTTTCAGATGGCAAATATGACCTTCCATGTCACGCAGCCGGTACGCACCATCCCCCAAAGCTTCTGTCACCATGTAAGGCCCCTCCCACTTGGGTCCAAGTTTGCCTGTATTTTCTACGCGGCTAGCTGCGTTCGCTCGGTATACAAAGTCTCCTGGTATGAACGATGTCTTACGCACCCTAGCATCGTAGTAGGCCTTCATTTTAGATTTTGCCTTAGCTTCATTGATCGTTGCCAATTCTATTCTCTCATCAATTATGTCTAAGTTCAAGCGCAATTCATCGTCATTTGTGATCATGTCGACTTCCGATGTGCGGAGTGTTGGCAATCCTATCTTCACTAGGATAACCGCCTTTGTCCCGTATGTTAGGGCGAAGGGGGTATCCCTGGTTGCGGTTTTGATCATGATGTGGTGCGCCCATAACACGTGTGATAATTCATCAACCCATTTCTTGTTTTCCTCACCCAGTTGTGCTTTAATGCCGTCTCCCAGGCTCCTATTCACTCTTTCAACTAGCCCGATAGATTGTGGGTGGGATACGGATGCGAATCGCTACCTTATGTTGTTTTTCGCACACCAGTCTTTAAATGGGTTCTCCGCGAATTTTTTCCATTATCAGAGATAATTTCCCTAGGTAACCCAAAGCGACATACTATATTATCCCAAACGAACCTTTTCAATTGGTTACCAGTGATTGTTGCTACCACTTTGGCTTTAATCCACCTCGTGAAGTAGTCTATTGCAACTATTAGGAACTTAATCCCTCCAGCTGCCACCGGGAAGGGACCTATGATATCGGTTCCCCATTTATAAAATGGCCAAGGAGAGATAATGGGTGTTAGTTCTTCCTGGGGCAGGCGCAGCACTGGTCTGTGCACTTGGAAATCATTGCACTTTAAGATGAGTGTCCGTGCATCCGAATGCATTGTTTGCCAGTAATATCCGCTGCGAAGCGTTTTTGCCACCACTGACCTGGGTCCTGCGTGCATGCCGCAGGATCTCTCGTGTATCTCGTTAATGACATATTACGCTTGCTGCGGTCCTACACATCTTAGCCATGGTTAGAGGAACGATCGTTTATAAAGGATCCCATCCCTAACCTCAAACTATCTCGAGCATCTGCGTATTCGTCGCGCCTCGGTTTCGTCTAATTGGAGTGATCCGTTTGTCAAGTATTCCATGATCAGTGTTATCCATGTATGACCTGCTTCTTCTATGACCGATGCAACTTCCTCTTCCCTTATGGATTTTTCTTTCATAATTCTACCAACACCTGTTTGGATAAGTGTGCGAAGCTGGTGGATGCTATCTTACTGAGGGTATCTGCTTTTTTGTTCTCCCCTCTTGGTACTTGGCGTATCAGGAACTTATTGAAGCCCTTGATTAATGACTTAGCTTTCTGTAAGTATAGCATCATATTTTTTTCATTGGATTCGTACTCGCCTAGTATGTGATTCGCTACCAAGCGGGAGTCCACGTTTGCCTCAAGATTGCGCACACCTATACGGGTTGCGATCCGTAGGCCTGCTATGAGTGCTTCATACTCTGCTTCGTTGTTTGTAGATGTGAACTTGAAACGTAGTGCGTATGTAAATTCCATACCTTCAGGGTTGGTGAGGATAAGGCCTGCACCAGATTCGTCTGTACAGGAGGATCCATCCGTGAATAAGATCTATGGGTTTTGGTCGCCCTCCTCTTGTGTGGTCGTATGCTCACCTTCTTCAGGTTTTTCAGTGATGAAGTCTGCTATGATCTGCCCTTTGACAGCGTTGCGCGGTCTGTACGTGATGTTGTGTTCTCCTAGTAGAACACTCCACTTTTGTAATCTGCCTGCGACGTCTGGATTGGATATTATTTGCTTTATGGCTGGTCTATAATGACCGCTATTGGATGCACTTGAAAATATCGTCGTAACCTTTTTGCTGCAAATACCAGTGCTAATACCAATTTTTCCATTGGTGTATAATTCAATTTCGAGCTTTGTAAGGCTCTGCTTATGAAATATACTGGTGTCTGCACGTTCTCTCTGTCCGTCATTAGTACTGCGCTGATCGCTCCATGCATATCCGAAAGGTACACTATCAATTCTTCTTTCGGCCGAGGTGCGACCAACATGGGCAGCGAAGCTAAATGTTTCTTTAGCTCTTCGAAGGCTTTTTCTGCTTCCTTTTTCCAATTGAAGTCCCCATTTTTTATGCACTTCTTGAGTGTTTTGAATAAGGGGAGTGACTTCTCAGCTGATTTGGGGAGAAATTTGTTTAGTCCAGCTAGCTTTCCGTTTAGCGATTGCACTTCCTTTTTGTCCCTGGGCTTTGGAGTTGTATGACCGCGCCTGTCTTATCTAGAAAAGGTTTGATACCATTAGGTTCTATCATGTATCCTAGGAACATGCCTTATGTGGCTCCGAAAGTGCATTTTTTCAGATTTAATTTCATGTTTATTTTTCTAAGCACAGAGAAGGTTTCCTCTATATCACGGATGATTTCCTCCCCAGTATGACTTTTATGACCAGGTCGTCAACGTACACCTCTAAGTTACGCCCAATCTGACTGTCGAATGCCTTATCCACCAGCCGCTGGTATGTAGCACCCGCGTTCTTGAGTCCGAATGGCATTTTTGTGTAGTAGTACACACCCTGACTAGTGTGGAATGTTGTCTTCTCTTCGTCCTATTCTACCATTTATATCTGGTGGTATCCTTTATATGCGTCCAAAAAACACTTAAAAGGATATCCGCACAGTGATTTAACTTTCCAGTCTATTTCTCGGAGCGGGTAGCAATCCTGAGGACAAGCTTTATTAAGATCTGTAAAATCAACACACATGCGCCAGCTGCCATCGTGCTTCTTGACCATAACCAGATTGGAGAGCCAGTCATGGTAGTAGACTTCTCGCATGATACCTGCGTCTACCAGTTTTTTTACTTCATCTAGTATTGCTTTACTGCGTTCTGGAGCTTGTCCTCTTTTCTTTTGCCTGACCGGTGTATACCCCTCGTGGATTTGTAAACTGTGCTCGGCTATTGACCAGGGTACGCTCGTCATGTCTTTTGGTTCCCATTAAAAAATGTCTAAGTTACCCTTTAAAAGTTGGCACATGTCTGACTTTTTTTTGTCGGATAATGTTCCCCCAATTGTTATCTCTTGGTCTGGGTACTCTGGGTGAATTGTCACCTTTAAATTTGGTGGTGAACTTACTTTTGGCTCTACCGTCACTCGTGGTGGTTCTGTAATTATGTTACATTCCGTGAGTGGTACGACTGTATTAAAGATCGTCACTATTCCTCCTTCCATTGGGAACTTCATCATGCGGTGGGCCGTGGAAGGTACTGCTCGCATTGCTAAGATGGTGGGTCGCTCAATGATCCCGTTATACTATGATGGGGATCGTATAATCAAAAAATTCCTTGATACTTTCGTTGAGTGCTCATCATCTCCTATCTTTACTACTAGCTTTAACTGGACCAAAGGCTATACTGCTTCTCCACTGAAGCCAATGAGTGGTGTTAGGACCTATGTAATAGGTTATTTGTAATAGATGAACTAGGAGGTATGTAGTTCCTCCTGGTCCTAGTAGTAGTAGGAGCAATACGTGCTCCTGGTCTAGTAGAAAGTCAAACAATATTATTATTAGTAGTTTGTTAGGATATGCATGAGATATCTTAGGAAAGGATATGCATATCAGGAGTTACACATTTTGTAGTTAATGTAGTCTAGGGTTTCCTTGTAGTATAAAAGGAACCCATTGGCAGAAGGGTTAGACACACCTTTCACCATTGTTCATTTCATACAATAGTAAAAATCCTTAGTAAGGATCAAGTTATTTAGTTATTATGTTTCTTCTTGTTCTTAGTATTTGTATTCCGCACTTATACTTTGTATTTCATTAAGAGTCTCTCTGTGAATAGATTTGTGATTACAGAAGTCGTTCACCATCCTTAACAGGCTACAAGATCTACAATAAGTGGACCCAACAAGTGGTATCAGAGCCTGGGAGAGTCTCTGCACAAGAAGAACCATTTTGTTAACTAACATCTTTGTCTAATCATGTCTGCTTCTAGTTCTACTGAAACAGGACAACCAAGCACCACCACAACACAGCAAACACAACAAATCGTTGCTACTGTTTCCAATACAAATGGAAAATCCCCACTCCTGAAGAAGGAATAACATGATAGCTGGGCCATGAAGATGGAGTGTTGGATCACCAACACTGATCTAGACTTGTGGAAAATTGTTCAGAATGGAAACAACAAGAAGACTACTGGTAGAGACAAGAATGGTAATATCACCATTCTAGATCCTAAAGCTCATGAAGAAATCACTGTTGTTCAGAAGGAAATCAAAGCAAAAACTATTTTGCTTCAGTCTCTTCCTGATGATCATATGGGTGATTTCTATCACTTGGATGATGCTAGGGAAATTTGGAATGGGATCAAGGCAAGATTTGGAGGAAATGAGGAATCCAAGAAGATGCACAGATCAATGTTGAGAGATGAATTTACAGAATTCAATATTTATGAGACAGAAGGTCTTCATCAAGGCTATGACAGGTTTCAAAAGATTCTCATCCAATTGAATCAACTCAGGTCCAAACCTGAAAATGAATACATCAATGCCAGGTTTCTTAGAGCCCTGCCTCATTCATGGAACCAGGTAGTCATCTCTCTAAAAGCTAAAGGTGGACTTGAGTATCTCTCTTTTGATGACTTATTTTATAAACTCAAAACTTTTGAGTCACATGTGAGAGGGTACTCAAGTGATTCTTACTCCACTCCTGCTAACTCTGCTTTTGTAAGTTCCATGGGCTCTAGTCCTATGCCCTATACCATTAGCCCAAGCTATACTTTGTCATCTCAACATACTTCTACTCCTGAATCAAAGGTCAATACCAGTAGCATGGTATAAACTGTTCTTCACTCCTTTGTTGCTGATGTTGATCCGCAACAGTAGCTAGCTTTTGATGATTTCAAACAGGTTGATAAACTTGACTTGGATGAAATGGACCTCAAGTGGCAGATGGCTATGCTTACTCTCCGAGTTCATAAGTTTGAAAAGAAGGCTGGTAGAAAATTCAGTTACAACCCAAGAGAGCCAGCCAGGTTTGATAGGAGCAAAGTCAAATGCTATAACTGTCATCAGCAAGGACATTTTGCTAGGGAATGCCCTAACAAAAATGACCAAGAGAAGAATAGTTATTCAGCTTTCAAGGTTCAAGAGCTCAAAGATAAAAAGAAAGCTTTGGTATCGTTTGACACCATGGTCAACTGGAATGAGCATGAGTCTCCAGCATTAGAATCAGTTGAGTCTTCTACTGATGTGTTTGCTATGATTGCTGGTCACATATTTGATGCAGAGGAAGCATAAGAGTTTGCTCTCATGGGAATCTCTCCTCAGGTATAAAATTTCCCTCTTGGTTGTGATGATAAATACTCAGACCTCTTAAATCAATGCAATAAAGTAAATGCTCAAAATGACAAATATTTTTTAGAAGTTCAAGCTTATAAGAGTTCTCTCAAAACTTTAGAACAACAAAAGAAATGTCTTAAAAATACTCAACTTGAATATGAGGATAAGATTAGAGTGTTAAGTATTAATTTAGAGAATACCACTAATATGCTTAAGTATACTGAAAAACTTAACACTGAGAGTATTCAGGCAAAACAAGAATTACAAGCAAAATTAGATGCTACTCTATTAAGACTTGATAAATGGTAAAAAACACCCCAAAATCTTTCCAAACTAATAGATAGCAGCATGTCTGGTAGAACTAAGAGTGGGTTAGGCTTTGACAACTATATTGGTCTAGATGATGTTTTTGACTTATCATTTTCAAGTGTCTTTGATCCTGACAAAGAGGAGGAGGGAAAACCTAGTTACAATAGGTTTAAACCAGCTATAGCAATGCATGTTGTTCCTCCACCTCTTACAGGAACATTTATGCCCACATCCATGCATACAGACTTAGATGGATCACAGATGCATGAGTCTCCCAAAAGCTCTTCTAATACTAATGAATTTGTCTCTTGTACTTTCAGTGACAATGCAAGTGACTATGCATCATGTGGTTCAAGTGAAGAGTCAAGACCTTCGAGTCCCAAGACAAATCACACTACTACTACTAGTGCTAGGATGAGTGATGAGAGAGTTGCTACTGCTTCTACTTCCATTGTTTCTAATTCTAGTTTGTTGGATTCTAGGAACGTTGATTCTCCTAGAGTTGTTTGTAATAAGAATAGCAGTTTAAAACAATGTCATTTGAATAAAAGGTCTTTTAAAACATGCTTTGTTTGCGGTAGTAAATTTCATTTGATTAAAGATTGTGATTTTTATGATCAAAAGCCTCCTGGCTATCGCTCTTTTAGGACTCCTGGTCACCAGGAGCTGATCCTATTGATGTGAGCTTTGCTTCTAGAAGGCTAAATCCATGTGCCCTATCTTATCATTCTACTAGAGGGACCTCTCCTTCAGCTTCTACTACTTGGAGAAGCAATGCATGTACCTCTAATAGACCTACCAGCAATTATTTTCAAAATTTTAATCAGAATCATGCTGCTACTACAAACCAAATGCGTTTTGGATTGGGAAATTTAGGTTCTGCTGTTAAGCCCTCAGCAGGTTGTTCTTGGTCACAAAATAACACCCATATGATGCACCGGTAATGCAAGAACAACAGTGGATCTCATCAATCTCCATGGCTATCTTCTAATGATCCACAAGGCAGATTCAAACCATAAATGGTTTGGGTCCCCTTAAGACACTAACTGTTACATATGTCTATTATGTTGTTGTAGATTACTCCATACCAAGATCCATCTCTTGGAATTATAGATAGTGGATGCTCTAGAAGCATGACAGGGAATAAAGGACTTTTGACTAACTTTGTACCATTTCAAGGCGGGAAGGTGTACATTGGAGGCGGTGAAGGAAGGATCTCTGGCAAAGGAACCATCCAGACCCCTAACCTTAATTTTGAGCAGGTTTACTATGTGGAAGCACTTCAACACTTCAACTTGATTTCTGTCTCTTAGATTTGTGACAAGAAGCAGTTTGTCCTCTTTACGGATACTGAAGCACTGGTGCTGTCCAAAGACTTTAAGTTACCGGATGACTCCCATGTTCTTCTCAAAATCCGAAGAAGACATAACCTCTATAGTATCAAGTTGAATGAAGTTAATCCTACTGGTCAACTAGCCTGTTTGATTGCCAAAGCATCAGAAGATGAAGCCACCAAATGGCATAGGAGGATGGGGCATGTAAACTTCAAGGCCATTCACAAACTGGCTAATATGAACTTGGTCTCTGGTTTACCTCCCAAAACTTTCATGAATGACATCAATTTCCTTGTTTGTAGTAAAGGCAAACAACACAAAGCATCCTTCAAAGCCATTACTGCTCTCAGCTTAAAAACTGAACCATTGCAGATACTACATAAGGATTTGTTTGGTCCTACCTCTATTAGGAGCATTGACCATAAACACTATTGTTTTGTGGTAACTGATGGTTATAGCAGGTTTTCATGGGTTTTCTTTCTGGCTGCTAAAAGTGAGACCTACCCCATTATCAAAGACTTTATTGCACTTATTGAGAATCAGTTGTCCAAGAAGCTTAAAGGTATCCATTGTGACAATGGAACTGATTTCAAGAATGCAGACCTCATAGCACTTTGCAATTCAAAAGGTACCAAAAGAGATTATAGTGCTGTCAGGACTCCTCAACAGAATGGTGTTACAGAAAGGAAAAACAGGACCCTTATAGAAGCTGCAAGAACCATGCTTGCTGATTCCAAGCTTCTGACTATGTTTTGGACAGAAGCTGTCAACACTGCGTGTTATGTGTTGAATAGGGTTTCCATTACCAATCCACATAAGAAGACTCCCTATGAGATACTCACAGCCAAAGTCCCGAGCATTACTCATTTGAAGCCATTTGGCTGTCCTGTCACCATTCTAAATACAAGTGACTATTTTGGGAAATTTGATGGCAAGGCGGATGAAGGCTACATTGTGGGATATTCAGCTCACTCGAGAGCCTATAGGGCCTACAATCTCACTGCCAAGCGTGTCATTGAAACTATCAATCTTAGGTACTTTGAGGAGAAGACAAACATCCAAGGCAAAGGTCCTTAATGGTATTTTAATCTTGACTATCTCAGTGACTCATTGGGATATTTTCGTTTCAAAACTAACCAACATGCAGGTTCATAAGTGTTTGTGTCTTCTAATGCAGGTGCTACCTCTAGCAATTCAGACTCAGATGAGGATGATGACATTTTCGTTATACCATCCTACTCCACTACTGTTCATCCTGACACCTCTGCTACTCTTGCTGGTGCTACTTCATCATACATTCTTGACTCACAAGGAGCTCTTGATACATTGCTTCAGCAACAACAAGATGCTACTACTGCAGCTACTCAAGGAGGTTTTGAGTTTCCTTTGGATTCTCCTGCTGTACCAGTTACTCATAGTGATCCTATTGTTACTCCTAGTTCAAGTTCCACACCTATTAGAAGCCCTATTAGTGATCCAACTTCCACAACTAGGTTCTCTGGTCCTTCTGACCTAGGAAACTATCAAAAGAAGTCTTCAACTAAGCTGGATGATATTCATAAGCAACCAATAGATGGCATTTTTAACTCTGCTTCATATGATGATGGCATTGTTGGGGATCTTAATAACTTGTCACCAGAAGTTGAAGTAGCTCCTACTCCTATTCAGCAGATCCATAAAGTGCATCCTACTACTTAAATCATAGGATATCCTGGTTCTACTGTCAAGACTCGCGACATGCATAAGAAAGCAACTTCTGGTCATCATGCTCTTGTGAGCAACATTGAAGACCAAAAGCGAAATAATCACACAGATTTTCTTTACTGTTTGTTTGATTGTTGTTAGTCACAGGTGGAACCTAGGTCTGTTTCACATGCTCTTGAGGCTCAAAGTTGGTTAGAAGCTATGCAGGAGGAAATGTAGCAATTCTTGTTTCAAAATGTTTGGATCCTAGTTGATTTACTAGATGGCAAGACAGCAATTGGTACCAAATGGATTTTTAAAAATAAGAAAGATGCAAGGGGTATTGTGGTGAGGAATAAGGCAAGACTAGTAGCACAGGCCACACTCAGCTTGAAGGCATTAACTATAATGAAGTTTTTTCTCTTATTGCACGAATTGAGGCCATTAGTGTGTTCTTGGCGTTTGCTTCTTATATTGGCTTTACAGTGTTTCAGTTGGATGTCAAAAGTGTGTTTCTATATGGTAAGATTGACGAAGAAGTATATGTCACTCAACCAAAGGGCTTTGTGGATCCACTTCACCCTAAGAAGGTCTACAAGGTTGTCAAAGCTCTTTATGTACTTCATCAAGCTCTTAGAGCCTGGTATGAGCGGCTATCTACTTTCTTGTTGAAACATGGCTACAGAAGAGGCACCATTGACAAAACATTGTTTCTTAAGAGGAATGCCAAAGACATCATCCTGGTTCAGGTGTATGTGGATGATATTATGTTCGGCTCTACTAAGAAGGAATGGTGTGATGAGTTTGAAACACTGATGAAAGGTGAGTTTCAGATGAGTGACATGGGAGAACTCCCATTTTTCGTTGGCCTCCAGGTCAAGCAGCAACAGGATGGCATTTTCATAAGTCAGGACAAATATGTGCATGACATTATTCAGAAATTTGATATGGAACCTCTTAGACCAGCATCAACGCCTTATGAGGTCACTAAGGTCAAACTCAAGACTGAGCCACATACTCCTGTTAATGTTCATGTATACAGGTCCGTGATTGGCTCACTCATGTATTTGACTGCTTCTCGCCCAGACATTATGTTTGCGGTTAGTGCTTGTTCTAGACATCAGGTGGCACCTACCGTGTCAAATTTGAATGCTGTCAAGAAAATCTTCAAGTATATCAAGGCCCAACCCAAGCTAGGCTTATGGTATCCACGGGAATCACCTTTTGTTCTTGAAGCCTATAGTGATAGTGATTATGCAGGTACTAATAATGATAGGAAGTCAACTACTGGTGGTTGTCAGTTTTTGGGACGAAGAATTATCTCATGGCAATGTAAGAAACAGACAATAGTAGCTACTTCCTCAACAGAAGCTGAATATGTAGCTGCTGCTTGTTGTTGTGGACAAGTCTTGTGGATACAAAACCAAATGCTAGATTATGGGTTTAATTTTATGAACACCAAAATATTCATTGACAATCAAAGCACTATCTGCATTGTGAAGAATCGTGTGTTTCATCAACGCACCAAGCATATAGAGATTCGATACCATTTTATACGTGATGCCAATGAAAAGAAGCTGATACAGGTTCTCAAGGTACATACGGATGATAATGTTGCTGATTTGTTGACTAAAGCGTTTGATCGTCCAAGGTTTAACCACTTGGTGGTTCACATTGGTATGGTCAATCCTTAAGGTCTAGGATTGAGGGGAGGCAAAGCCTAAGTGGAGGCTTCTTGTACATGTATACTTGTACATTCTTACTTCTGGTAGCTTATTATGACATTTTACATGGGTATTTGTTGTGTGTGCGACTTCTGGTGGATGACTTTGGTTACTCCTAGTGGCACTCTTCTGCTCCTAGTGGGTCAAAACCTTATTATCCACTTGTGTTTGGCTTCTAGTATCACTTTGGGTCACTATTCATTATGTTGACTTTTATTAACCACTCGCTGCTCCTAGCATTGACCTCTAGCCGTTTTGACTTTCAGTCAATGCGAGTTACTTCTGGTACCCATATTTGTTTATCTTTGGTAACTGGGATTCTCTAATAATAGATTAAAGGGCAAGTGGTTACTCACCATTAATGCCTTAACTTGGAAAGGGCAACCCCTATAATTAGGGGTCAATGAACAGTTTTCCCTCACCATTATTTATGGTCAAATGGATCATTTGACTCAATTATCCCAACTTAAACACACACACATGCTCCTACCCTGCACCATCTTCTAGCAATCACCTTCCAATCGTCAATCATCATCAATGGCTGCTCTTCAGTACAAACCTGATCACAACAGGGTTGCCTACCTAGGTGAAGGCCCTAGAAGAGAGGAGTTCTTAGACATCTTGGAGTTCATCGAGGCATCCAATCTCAGGTACGCATTCACTATTTGCCCAACTGTGTATGACTCTGTCATCCGCCAGTTCTGGGCTATTGCTAAAAAGCACGAAATTTTGGGTCGCCCATTGGAGCTCCATGTCATCATTGATGGTCGCTCCTATGTGGTGACTAAAGCCTCCATCAGGTCTGCCCTTCATCTCTAGGATGAGGATGGCATTATTTCTCTTCCCAATGTGGAGGTGCTGGATGGGATGGTTGTCATTGGGTACAATCATGAGGGGAAGTTTAATTTTTAGAAAAATCGGTTTTCCCCTCAATGGAAGCTTCTTGTCCACTTCTTGATTAATTGCTCAAGTCCCAAAGCTGGGAGTTGGGATGCATTTTCAATCTCCCTTGCTACTGGTTTGATTTGTATTGCCAAAGGTCGTAGGTTTAACTTCTCTCGTTATCTGCTTGATGGTTTGGTTAGCAATCTTAGTAGTACTGGTTCGATAAAGAATTTTCTCGGTTCTTACAAAAGATACTTATGTGTTTGCTTAGAAATAGGAAGGAATAAGTGTCTACTAAACTCACTCCTAAAGTGTATGCGAATATGAAGCTTTGATTTCTTGGTCCTGAAAGGCCCCTCACTGCTGCTATGATGGGTCTTGCCCAAGGGGGTCCCAATGTGGTTCCTCCGGCTGCTCAAGCCGAGGAGGAACCACAATTTGTTGATGATCTTATGAAGGAGGAGGTTCTAGCTTCTGGGGTACCTCATGTGGAGGTTGAGGAACCTGCTAGAGAGGTGGTGGTAGAAATGACATCTACCTCAAAGGCTTCTTCTTCTACTCCTCCACATGTGTCCCCATTTGTTGATTCTCCCCCTCCTAGTCCAGTCCACCCCTCTGCTGAGGAGCCTTCTAGCTCTCATGGTCCTAAGGCTGACCAATCATTTGCTTTTGGTCCCAATGAAGCATCCCCTAAACCAAGTCCTCTTGGTGGGGAAGTTGAGGAACCTGTTACTCTCGCTTCATTGCTTGTTTTAGTGCACATGTACTATGAGAAGATACTATCCTTGAAGGATGAGCTGAACAAGCACCGAAAGCTCACTAGGGATTTTGTGCTCCCTTTGGCAAACAGAGTCAAGTCGTTGGAAAAGTTTCTGAAGCATCATAAGAAGAAGGTGCTTCTATTTGATACTGATGAAGAAGAGGAGGAAGATGGTTTGACTGTTTTGGCCAGGGCTGCATTTGCAGCAAAGCCGAGTGACGACTTGACTGCTCCTCCTTGTGCTTCAAGCATTCCATCTACTGCTGCTGACCCCATGCCAAGGACTGATGTAACACCCCATTTTGGTAAATGGATTGTCACGCGTGATTATGACGTGTCATCAAATCATACAAGGACAAATGTATTAAACATTACATGACCATAAAGGAAATACCGGAAACCAACATTGGTACCCCAAAGTAAAGCTCATCACACACAAACATAAGTACTGTAAATGAAAAGGACTAAACAATGTCCATTGAAATAAGTAGCAAAAGTATGATGATAAGCATAAAGTAATGAAGGCTAGAAAGCTTCCAATCTATATGCACGTACGCTTAAAGTCAACGAACGTCCCTGAGTACCTGCCGTTTTGGGAACATGAAAGGAAAACGGCTGAGCATAACGCTCAGTGCACTGATATACAAGCATAAAATGAATAACATAAGCATATACAACATATAGCAGCGGAATTGATTAAGTCCTGGAAAACCTGACGTAACTTAGTAAAACTGGTTTTATAGCTTGAAAACCCTTATGTTTATCTTATAAAAATTGTTTAACATGTTTACCATTAGCCAATATAGGTCATGAAATATCAACTGCGTGAATACTTGGAGGGGTGACCTCGTCATGCAATTAGAGGGGTTGCCTCTAATTAATATAAGTTTGGGTAGGAGGGATCAGCTCCTTGTGAAGGATGCAAGGCACCCACCACATTCATCTGAATAATCTGTAATAACATGTAACCTAGGATGCACCCATACGCCCCACATGATAATAATAATAATATGGCCAAAAGCTAAAGGGACGCCACGAGCTATCACCCCGCCGTGGTGATGTCATAAAACTGGTGCCTCCAGTGTTATGGTTATGGTACCTCTATAACTAGGTGAAACTAGTCATGCATGTATATGGCTTAGGCACTTAATTAAACATAAGCAAATCAAAACATATAAAACATATACTAGGAAAACAGTTGGCTGCATACGGGGAATCCTAATAAGGAAAGAATGTCCATACTGAAAGGACGGAGAATCCGTACCTTGTGTCCAGTGAACGAAGAAGACGAACGGAAGAGAGTCCTACTTTGATCTCACTAATGCTACATAGATAATATACGTGTATAAGTATTCTGTTTACTGAGTACATAACTGTTTTTATATCATGTCTTAGCTTGTTTTATATGTTCATGTCATGTTTTATTGATTTTAACGTTATGCTGTGTTTATCATGTATTTTGTCTATTCTGATTAAGTATTACTTGTGTTTCTTGTATTAGTATACTTGTTGTGTAATAATAAGTAACTTTTTAAAAATAGCAGGTTTCCTAAAATAGAAAGTTTCCAAAAATAGAAAGTTTTCAAAAATAGAAAGTTTCCAAAAATAGATTTACTGCTTAAAATAGATAAGTTTCTAAAAATAGAAAGTTTCCATAAATAGATTAGCTGCTTAAAATAAATAGGTTTCTAAAAATAGAAAGTTTCCATAAATAGAATTAAGCTGGATTATTAAGCTAATAAGATAAGCTTAAGTTTTACTGATGAATATTCTAAGTCATGTGATTAATAGTATAGTTTATTAATTAATACATATAAATTAAATAAACTATATGTTATAAGATTTAATTAAATATAACATGATTTGATTAAATAAAAGTGTAAATAATACTTAGGTTAAAACATGTATTAATATTTAATTATTAATATAACCTAAGTCATGGAAATTAATTAATTATAAGCCATGTTTTAATAATTAATTAATTACTTTAGTCTAAATTAAATCATAAAATACTTAGGTTAAAACCATGTATTATTACTAATAATAATTAACCTAAGTCATGTCTAAATTAAATTAATCATATATCATGTTAGATTAATTTAATTAACCTTGTAATTAAAATAAACTTGTAAAAATAATTAACTTGTAAAAATAAGTCGTGAATCGAACCCGTGTTATGCCTTGAACCGGCCAAACAACAACCCCTTAACAGTGGTGAACCGGCTTGGCCGGTTGCCACTGTTTTTGTAAAATAGCCACCGGCTTACGCCGGTGGTTCCCTTGGTTCTCGGCTAGCCGCTGGCTAGGCAAAAGTTCCCACTGTTTGTTCATATTATCCACCGGCTTATGCCGGTGGTGCTTGTTGTTTTCAGTCGAGACCCCCAAACCACAAGGCCACCCGACATGCGTAGGGGTCCCTTGATCCTTGCGGCCGAGACACCAAACCACACCGAGACCTTGAGGTCTCGGTTGGTGGTGACCACACAACCACCGAGAGCTTCGGCTCTCGGTTTCCACGCGTCGGCCGAACCAAACACCCCTAAACCACATGTTTTTAACCCCCATGATTTAATTACATGTTTTATTAATAGTTTTTAACAAACCCTTGATTACATGTGTTCTTGATCTAACAAATAACTAAAAAGAAAAAGGTTTAAGGTTTATCGAATGCGTGAAACAAAAGAAATGATAACGCGAACGATCTTGCAAGAATTGGATCAACCAAAAATCACCAAACAACCCTTTTGGTGTGTCTAAAACCGGCGGCCAAAGGGAGACAAGGAGGAGGCTAGGGTTTTGTTATTTTCTAACTTTTCTGTATTATGAAAAGTATATTTTCCTTTTTTCTTGTTTTAGTTAAATTCAAAGTGGGCTTGGCCCTTCCTTTTGTTTCTTGCCGCGGGTATGTAGGGCCCACAAGGGGAAACCCGTTGTTTTCTGTGTTCTAATATTTACGTGTTCTCGTATCGTGTTTATGTGATTTATTTATCTATTGTTCGTGTTATATATATATTTATACGTGATCGTAATAAATATTACGTAAACACATAATAATAGGTTCGTGATTACTTACGTTCATGATTTCATGTTCGTGATTATAATTATTGTTGATAATAATTATCGTGTCTTAATACGTATTAAATACTTATCGTGTAATAACACGTACGGAATACTTGTAATTACTATTCGTAAAACATAAACGTGCTATAAAAGAAAAGTTTTAATCTTGTACGTACGATTATATGTGTACTGTTCATGGTAAAAGCATGCGGGTTTTACAACTCTTCCCCCCTAAAAAGAATAATTCGTCCCCGAATTATAGATAACGTAAACTGGAAAAGAAGAACATACCCGAATTCAAAATATGAAATGAGGGTAAGAAGCCCGGATAGACTCCTCTGTTTCCCAAGTGGCTTCCCGCTCGGTATGATCCCTCCAAAGGATTTTGACGAATGGAGTCGTCTTCCTCCTCATGACTCGTTCTTGTCTGTCAAGAACTCGTTCGGGTTCTTCTATGAAGGTAAGATCTTCACGAATTTGTTCCAGTGGATACTGAACCATGTGAAGGGGATGATACTTGTACCCTCTGAGTAAGGACACATGAAAAACATCGTGAACATGAGAAAGCTGCGGAGGTAACGCTCAACGATAAGACACTTCACCGACTCGTTCAATGACATCAAACGATCCGATGAAACGAGGATTGAGCTTCCCTTTGATTCCAAAACGTCTAACACCACGTGCCGGCGATAACTTAAGGAAGACGTGATCTCCTACTTTAAAATGTAAGTCCCTATGATTCTTGTCGGCATAACTCTTCTGACGTGACCGTGCTTCTTGCAATTTCTGCTTAGCTACTGGGACCTTCTCATTAGTCAACTTTATCATTTCTGGTCCTTCAAGTGTTCGCTCACCAACCTGATCCCAACAGATTGGGGCGCGACACTTCCTGCCATACAACATCTCGAATGGAGCACACTTAATACTTGCGTGCCAACTGTTGTTGTATGCAAACTCTACCAGACAGATGTAATCGTCCCAATCTCTCGTCCATTCCAACGCACATGACCTCAACATGTCTTCTAATGTCTGAATCGTTCGCTCCGATTTCCCGTCTGTCTGAGGATGAAAAGCCGTGCTAAGCTTAAGTTTTGTACCCTAAGCTTTCTGCAGACTTCTCCAAAATCACGAAGTGAAACGAGGATCTCTGTCTGAGACGATGCTGGATGGAGCACCATGAAGTCTCATGATCTCCTTCTTGTAAGTATCATCGAGTTTACTGACCGAATCTTCCTTGCGGATTAGTAAGAAATGAGCTGACTTGGTAAGTCGATCAACGATAACCCAAATCACATCGTGCTTCCTCTTTGTCTGCGGAAGACCGGTAACAAAATCCATGGTGATCTTGTCCCACTTCCACTCTGAAATATCTAACGGTTGTAGAAGACCGCCAGATCGCTGATGCTCGATCTTAACCTGCTGGTAGGTAAGACATTTGGAGACGTAAGTTGCAACATCCTGTTTCATAACACTCCACCAAAAGTATTGCTTGATGTCATGGTACATCTTGGTCGAACCAGGATGAATAGAGAATGGGGAGCTATGAGCCTCAGCTAACAATGCTTCCTGAAGTTCTTGATCGTCAGGAACACAAAGTCTTGTGCCCTGCCATAAGATACCGTATGCGTCTACTCGAAATTCTATCTGCTTCTCCAAATTCTGAATTATCGCCTAGATTTCACCATCATCCTTCTGAGCTTCCTTGATCCTAAAGGGTAACTCGGGTTCCACTCTAAGATTAGCCCAGTAACTGTGTTGTCCACGTACCATGATCTCACTGTCTAGTCGCTCTAAGTCTCTAATAATTTCCTCCTCAATTTTAATGCCATTTATCATTCCGGACTTTCTGCTAAGTGCATCTGCCACTACATTCGCCTTGTCGGGATGATACAATAGATTAATGTCATAATCCTTCAACAGCTCTAACCATCTCCTCTGTCTCATGTTCAATTCACATTGAGTGAAGATGTACTTCAAGCTCTTGTGGTCTGTGAAAATGTCACGTGATTCTCCATACAAGTAGTGCCTCCATATCTTCAATACAAACACAACTGCTACAAGTTCCAAGTCATGCGTAGGGTAATTTTCCTCATAAGGCTTAAGCTGCCGTGAAGTGTACGCGATTACTTTCCCATGTTGCATGAGAACACATCCAAGTCCCTTCCCCGATGCATCACTGTAGATCTGAAATCCACCTGTACCAGATGGGAGAATAAGAATCGGTGCAGATACTAACTTCTGCTTTAGGTCTTCAAAGCTCTTCTCTCTTTCTTCAGTCCAGACGAATTTCTCCCCTTTCCGCATCAGTTTGGTCAGTGGTATTGCTAAACGGGAAAAGTTCTACACGAACCTACGGTAGTAACCAACTAAGCCTAGGAAACTGCGAACTTTAGTCGCTGATGTCAGTCTTGGCCACTTGGTAATAGCCTCAACCTTTGCTGGATCCATAGTGATTCCTTCTGCTGATACAGTGTGACCTAAGAATGCCACCTTGTCTAACCAGAACTCACACTTGGAGGATTTAGCATACAGCTGCTTCTAGCGAAGAATCTGTATTACTGTACGAAGATGGTCTTCGTGTTCCTCGTTGGACTTAGAGAATATCAGGATGTTGTCAATGAAGACAATGACGAACTTGTCCAGAAATTCAAGGAAGATTCTATTCATCAAATCCATGAACACTGCTGGATCATTGGTAAGGCCAAATGGCATGACTACAAATTCGTAGTGGCCATAGCGTGTACGAAAAGCAGTCTTGGCAATGTCCTGCTCCTTAACCCGTAGCTGATGATAACCCGACCTCAGATCAATCTTGGAGAAATGTTTGGTCCCTTAGAGTTGGTCAAACAGATCGTCAATGCGTGGTAGAGGATACCTATTCCTGATGGTAATCTTGTTGAGCTCACGATAATCTATGCAATGACGCATACTGCCGTCCTTCTTCTTTACGAATAAGACCGGTGCGCCCCATGGAGATGCGCTCGGTCGAATGAAACCTCGTTCCAGAAATTCTTGCAATTGATCCTTCAGCTCCTTCAAATCTATGGGAGCCATGCGATAAGGGGCCTTGGAAATCGGCTCAACTCCTGGGATGAGCTCAATATTGAATTCTACTTCACGTGAAGGTGGTATGCCGGAAGTTCTTCTAGAAATATATCTAGAAATTCTGACACTATCGGCTGATTCTGAATTGATGGAGATTCAGCATCCATGTCATTAACAGTAGCTAGGTAACCCTCGCAACCATGTGAAAGTAATGCACGTGCTTGGAGGGTTGATATGATTTGTACAGACCTTCCGGGTACGAACCTGTTGTGAATGTACTCTGGTGCATTAACATCCCCGAAGATGACTCGATATGAATGACAGTCTATGGTAGCATGATGCTTGGATGGCCAGTCCATGCCTAATATCATGTCAAAATATTCATGTCCAGTGGAAGTGCGTCAACAGGATGAATCTTGTCATCAAACTCTAGGGGAAGGCTCTTGTACACATGGGTTATGCGTACAGAGTCTCTTAAAGGCGTGGAAATGTTCAGTATATTCTCTAGTGGCATGGGGAATATCCTAACATTCTTAGCATAAGCAGTAGAAATGACCGAATGAGTAGCACCCGTATCAAATAGAACACTTGCAGCTTGACCATACATATACAAGATTCCAGTGATGGTACTTGTAGACTTGTTGGCCTGATTGCGAGAAGTCGTGTAAACGCGTCCACTAGTAGGAGGCGGCTTAGAATCAGCATGTCCTGATGTGACCTCCATCTCGCCCTTGCGGCAGTCCTTCATGCGATGGCTAGGAAGACCACACTTGAAGCATGCGTCGCTGTCGCGACGACATGGCCCTGGGTGCCTACGGTTGCAGGTAGTGCAAAGAGAATTAGTATATCCTCCAGCAGGTGTCCTTGCTGGCAGAGAGCCTGATAAGAACAGTATACATGAGACATGATAATAGGTACAAAGGACAATGCAGAAAATTCGTAAGATGGAATACTAGTGATAGCTGGACGGTTAGGCTGTGAACCCCTTTGGTTCTGGTCCCTCCCGTTACCATGATTCCTGGTAGAAGATTCTCTAATGTGTCAGAATTATGAACTATCGCATGTAATCATAAGAAAATGAGTAAGTATAAGGACCTGATGATGTTGGAGTTTCCAGCGTTGTTACGGTAATTATCATTACCACCACGCCTATCCGTAGCAGAACAGCCGTGAGTCTGACCGTTTCCCTTAGGCTGAGTAGGTTGTTGCTGAGTAGCCGGCTGAGACCGGTCCCCCAGTCTTCTGTCTGGAAGATACAGTTTAAAAGAGATGTAAATATTGAAAAATGCTGAAAGAATACGGTTTGGTCACCGCTAAATAACAAATTTTTACCTTTTCTCGGGTCTCTCTGCTTCCCCAAACTCTTCTCTTTCTTGCAACATCTCCATCTTACGTGCTGCATCGGCCACTTGTGCCACCATGTTGAACGTAGCACACATCAAGTTGTTTGCGACCGATGTACGAAGAGCCCATCAAAAGTGGTATGCTTGCTCTTCGGGAGTACCTGCTGCTGCACCAAGAAAACCAACCAAACAAAGAAAGTGCTGCATGAACTCGTTGCTGTTCTCTCCAGCTCTCTGTCTGATTCCATGGTACTCTCTCTTCAGCTTGTCTTGCTCAGCCTTGGGAAAGAACTGTCCCATCACTAAATCCCTGAACTGAGCCCAAGTCAAACCAACCACCCAATTATCACCTCCCTTAGACTACTTCAGTGCCTTCCACCATGATAGCACATCACCTTCGAACCGGTAACAGGCCAATCTTGACTTGAAGACGGGGTCACACCCCATTGCATCGAAGATCTTCTCAATGTGAGCCAACCAGCTTTCATCTTCACTGGGGCTATCTGTTTTCTCGAAAGATCGAGGGCGCAACTTATTGAATCTCTCCAGCCATGTGACCAATGTTGCTGGAGGAGGAGGAGGTACTGGGTGCTGCTGCTGATTGTTGGCAGCCTGCACCTCAGCCCTGATTTCGTTCCTTAGCCGAGGAAGCATAGCTTGCATTGCAGCTTGGACTGTTGCATTGAGTTGTTCCTGCTCGCGTGTGAGAACCATCTGACAGTATAACATAAAAATACATGATTAATTTGATCAAAACATAAAATATATACATGAAAAAAAATTTATACCAATAAATCATGAGAAAAAGTTTATGCAGGAAAACTAGTACATGAATGCATGATGCAGTTTGATGAAAACTTTTATATGCGTGAGAGTGAACGCCTATGGTCAGTTCACTCAAAACAAAAGACATGGCGAGGGGACGCCAATGGGTCGGTCCCAAAGTTAAAAGTTTCGATAAAAGCACATGCGACTAAATCGGGCCAGTCCTGTACCAACCATTACTTAGTCATAAACCTGCGACAATGACATATATATGTATACATGAAAAAAATGAATGCATGAGAACCGACTGTCAGCTCTAGGAAGACCATAGTGACTACCCACTAATCACAGGTCGTGTTTTGAGAGCCTACAGGTCAAAGCCTTGGCTCTGATACCATAACTGTAACACCCCATTTTGGTAAATGGAATGTCACGCGTGATTATGGCGTGTCATCAAAGCATACAAGGACAAATGTATTAAACATTACATGACGATAATTTAAATACCAGAAATAAACATAGGTACCCCTAAGTAAAGCTCATCACACACAAACATAAGTACTGTAAATGAAAAGGACTAAGCAATATCCATGGAAATAAGTAGCAAAAGTATGATGATAAGCATAAAGTAATGAAGGCTAAAAAGCTTCCAATCCATATGCATGTACGCTTAAAGTCTACGAACGTCCCTGAGTACCTGCCGTTTTGGGAACATGAAAGGAAAACGGCTGAGCATAACGCTCAGTGCACGGATATACAAGCATAGAATGAATAACATAAGCATATACAACATATAGCAGCGGAATTGATTAAGTCCTGGAAAACCTGACGTAACTTAGTAAAATAGGTTATATAGTTTGAAAAGCCTTATGTTTATCTTATAAAAACTGTTTAACATGTTTACCATTAGCCAATATAGGTCATGAAATATCAACGTGCATGAATACTTGGAGGGGTGACCTCGTCATGCAATTAGAGGGGCTGCCTCTAATTAATATAAGTCTGGGTAGGAGGGATCAGCTCCTTGTGAAGGATGCAAGGCACACACCACATTCACCTGAATAATCTATAAAAACATGTAACCTAGGATGCACCCATACGCCCCACATGATAATAATAATATGGCCAAAAGCTGAAGGGACGCCACGAGCTATCACTCCGCCGTGGTGAACTCATAACACTGGTGCCTCCAGTGTTATGGTTATGGTACCTCCATAACTAGCTGAAACTGGTCATGCATGTATATGGCTTAGGCACTTAATTAAACATAATCAAATCAAAACATATAAAACATATACTAGGAAAATAGTTGGCTGCATACGGGGAATCCTAATAAGGAAAGAATGTCCATACTGAAAGGACGGAGAATCCGTACCTTATGTCCAGTGAACGAAGAAGACAAACGGAAGAGAGTCCTACTTCGATCTCACTAATGCTACATAGATAATATACGTGTATAAGTATTCTGATTACTGAGTACGTAACTGGTTTTATATCATGTCTTAGCTTGTTTTATATGTTCATGTCATGTTTTACTGATTTTAACGTTATGCTGTGTTTATCATGTATTCTGTCTATTCTGATTAAGTATTACTTGTATTTCTTGTATTAGTATACTTTTTGTGTAATAATAAGTGTTGGGTCTACTAGATGTAGATCTTGCAGCCTGTTAGGACCGGTGAATGACTTCTGTAATCACAAGTCAAATCACAAAGAGACTCTATACACAATATGAATGTAAAATGTAAATATAACCAAGAAGAACATAATAACTACAAAGACTTGATCCTTTCTAAGGATTTCTAATATTGATAATCACTAGGGGACTACGCTTTGTGAAGATGTGTATAACCCTTCTGCCTAAGGTTCCTTTTATACTACAAGGAAACCCTAATACAGCATTAAAGAAAACGTGTAAAACTGATATGCATATCCTTTCCTAACATATCTCATGCATATCCTAACAGAATATTAAGTAAATAATAAAGTTTGACTTCGACTAGGACCAGGAGCAGGACTTGCTCCTACTACTACTAGGACCAGGAGGAACTACATACCTCCTAGTCTACCTACTACATTTAACTATTACAATGGTCCTAACAATCCTCCCCTAAACTTGAATTTGACCTGTTGAGTTCAAGTTTCCTGGAAAACGTGCAAAGAAAGCCCGAGGATTGTATCAACAAAACAAATAGCAGCATCAACAAGATAAGAATCAGAGTAACCGCCGCAACATGAAACACTAGAAGCTTCTCCAAAGCTTGTAACAAATCAGCATCGTGTTGAATCTTTTCAGCAACATGAGCAGATTTGATGAGCCTTTACCAAGTAGCTGCTCGCTCTTAGGCTAGCTAGTCATTCTGGTGGAATAAGCATCACCCTGGGAGACTAGAACCCAGCCCAACTCTTAGAACGTGAATCAATGGTGAGTGGGAGTACCCTGATGATTTTAGGCAAACCATCACAGCCGTCAACGGATTTGATGCGTCTTTACCAGAAGCCGTACCCCTCTGGACTCGCCAACTCTTAGCAATGAAGCATCGGTGAGTTGAACACCCTATAGCTTTAAGCAAGCTATTACAGCTATTAACGGATTTGATAAGATCTTTACCAAGAGCCGTACCCCCTTGGATTAGCCACTTTTCAGTCCAAGACTATGGCAAGTGAAAACCATCCAGTTTTGGGTAACCTGGCAACCATCAACGGATTTGAGAATCGCACCAGGAGCCATACCCTCAAGGTGAATCAACTTTTTCTTGTCGATTAGACATGGTAAGTTGAGAACCATTTGTTGTGTGGACCACGTCCAACACCAAGTGAAGTCAAATACCAGGACAAGCACAAATCAATAACCAGAACCCACAATGTGAAGCAGCCAAGGGATATTATTCACAAGTATAAAATCCAAAATGTGTGAAAAGTATAAGCAGATATTATATAAAAAGGTTTTTTTTTTTTAACTATGTTATGAAGTGTTAGATTATTTGTTTGTGTGTTTGTTCTTTTTTTTTCTTTTTTCTCACTATAAAGAATGAATTTCACCAATCACTGTACATATTGGTGAAAAGAATGAAAATAAGAACAAATGAACAAAAATACAAAGCATAAACAGTTACAACCCAATCACATCACATACCAGAAGCAGCCTTCTTATCTGCTAACAACCGCGCCTGAATACCTTCCACCAATGCCGTGGCCATAGAGGACTCATTTCCAGATGGAGCAGTAGAAATTTGCAAGTGACTAGCCAACATCGCCTCCATCGAAGAAATTGTCAAAGGATACTCCACATCCGTCAGCATAAAAACCATATGACCAGATTCTAATTCCAACATATGAATACCACAGCCAGCATATAGCTTCCAGCGCTGAATCACCCATTGCATTTGATCCTTCCATATGCCCGAAATAGGAGCATTAGGAGGAGCATCCAACATCAGCTTAAGATCAGCCCAGATACGCAGACCAGGCCATGAAGACACAGCGATCGGGTCAAACGGCATACTAGAATCAACAAGTCCATACAACGCCATAAGATCCATACGGTCAGCCCAAGACAACACACCCTGCAAACCCGTTGCCAAACGCACAGACCCATCACTCAAAGTAATCCGATAGGATACGCCACCAGGAAGTGTTGTAGACCGCTCAACCGTATAACCAGTAATGCTCCCATTGCCCAAAGGTAAGTCAGAATCACTGTCAGAAGCTGCATCAATCAAATTCTCAGGATCCCGCTTCTCATAGGGGGCCGTCTTACCACGGCGAACACGACGAGCTTGTTTCTGGCGAAGGGAACGTCTAGGTGTGGGATCACCAGGGGTGGATTCAACCTTTACCCTAACCTCAGCAGCAGCAGGGGGAGCAGTAGAAGTAGACTCATGAATGTGCCCACCCAATGGACCAATAGGAGCTGCATCAGAAGTAGGATTTGGTTGAGTTTCAGGAACTGGTGGTGATGGAGATGGCACATCAGGTGTAGTAGCAGTAGTTGTGGTGGTGGTAGCAAAGATGGTTGTTGGAACATGTGTGGTGGTGGTCGTAACAGGTGTGGTGGTAGAAGCATGAGTGGTGGCGGTAGCATCAAAGGTGGTGGTAGCAGGACCAGCAGTAGAACCCAAAGGAGCAACCAAAGGAGAAGTAGAAGTACCAACGGAAGTAGCAACAAAACCAGATGGACTAGCAGCAGAACCAGGAGTGGGTGCAGATGAAGGACCAGTAGAAACAGCAGGCGTAGAAGAAGTCACACCACGAGGATGGTAAATAAATCTTTCCAGAATTGGTTGACTCTGACGCTTAACCATCTTTTCATAAAGTGCCTTGAGCTCATCAAAAGTCAAAGCCCGCACCCGGTCCCACTTCCAAGGAGCATTAAAATGAGCAGCAGACTGATATTTCACATAACGTTGCATCTGCTTGCGCTCCTCAGTCCGAGATAAAGGTCTGTTCTTTCTCTGTTCCCTAAGTTGTGCAGCAAGGGCCAACTGGTGCTTACGCATCAATACCATAGCCCTCGGAATACAATTGTGCCCATCAACATCGTCACCCAAAAGATCTGTAAACTGAGCATAATCCCGGGTGAGAACAGTCAAAACTTGCATCCATTCACTATCACTCCAATGCATGGCATCGTGCTGAATTTGTTCACGCCTCCGCTTTCGAAGCTCTTCTTCAGCAGCCCTATCAGCTTCATCAATCTCGGCTTGAACCCGACGAGCAGCCTCCTCACCTAGCCTTTCCTCTTCAAGTTGACGACGGGTACGCTTGCGAGATGGGGATGAAGCATCAGTCATGGGGGCCTTGCCCTTCGAATCATGAGAGGGACCAGCATGAGAACCAGCAGCAGGATCAGAATCACCACCCAGAGGAGTGGGAATAGCACCAGGAGCAGGAACACTGGAGGATGTCGGAGGAACCGGCAAATCATCATAAACTTTATCAGCAAAGGTAGCCTTTGCCAATAATGTCAAACCATCCTCAACATTCTCCATACCCTCCTCATCAGAATCTGAATGGATCACATGCTTCTTGCGACGCCGTTGCTGAGTTTCCAACGCTTTGATGCGATCAGCCAGAGGAAGAACAAACTCCCTTGTAAGTTTCCGATGTTGGTTCAAATCAGCTTCCAAAGAAATCATCCGCTCATGGTACCTGCGCATAAGATCAAGCAAAGATATAAGTGTAGTAGGCTCCTCCACCTGCCCACCAAGAGAACTTGGATCAGGGAAAGCGTCATTGGAGCCCGAAGCAGCATATGGGTCAACCTGTGGAGTACTAGCACTAAACGGTTTATCAGTCGAGTGTGGGGCAGGACTAGGAGCTGGAGTCTCCACAAATGGAGACTTTTGTGGGACCGAAGAAGGACCAGCCTTGGAAGGGGATGGTTTTTCAACCACCACCTCCTCAACCAGCTCCTCCTCAACCACATGAGTGGCACCAGCAGTAGGAGCCTCCTCCTCCATTGGGTCATCATCAATCACAACAAACTCAGGAGCCTCCTCCTCCTCACCCATAGGACCCTGAGCCAATCCCAACATGGCCTCAGTCAAGGGCCTCCATTCCCTAGTAAACCCATTGACCATATTGTAATACACTTTTTCTGTAAGCTTAGACGGCACATGCTCAGTCCTATCACGAGAAATGCAAACTAGAATTTGCTGAAGAAACCTAGGGTACATAAGAAACTTCTTTCTCGAACCAGCATTAGACAGATTACTAACCATCCCCTCAAATAGATAATGAGAAAAGTTAAAAACTCTACCCTGGGCTAAGCAAATAAGACCAGTAGCCAGAGGAGTAGGGAAAGCATCCCAACTCCCAGACTTGGGACTCATACAATGGATTAGAAAGTGGACCAGAAGCTTCCATTGGGGGGAAAACCTATTTTTCTGAAAGTTAAACTTCCCCCCATGTTCGTATCCTAATGCAGCCATCCCCTCCAATACCTCCGAATTGGGGATGGATTCAACACCACCCTCATCCTGAAGATGAAGAGAAGAGCGAATAGAAGCCTCAGTCACCACATATGCACGTCCATCTATGGAAGCATGGAGTGCACGTGGGCGACCAACCTCATCTACAAGTCGAGCAGACGCCCAAAATTGTCGAATAACACTATCATATATGGTGGGACATACAGTAAATGCAAACCTTAGGTTGGATGCTTCAATGAAATCCAGGATGTCAGCAAAATGTGCATGATGTGGACCATCACCCAGATAAGCAACTCGGTTGTGAGCAGGTTGGTAAGCAAGAGCAGCCATGGATCTTGATTAATTGATGGAAGAAGGATTGTGATTAGGGTGAAGATAGTAGGAGCGGTTTTATGTGTGTGTTTATTGTAATGAGTGAGTCAAGGGTGTATGTTGACTATAAATAAAGAAAATGGTAACTGTTCATTGACCCCTATTAATGGGGGGTTGCCCTTTCAAATATAACCATAATTACATAGTAACCACTTGCCCTTTTTAACACAATTACCAACTCCCAATTTACCATACTTAATTAAAAATATAAATACCAGGATTGGGATCGTTGACCAAAAGTCAAAGCACACAATGGTCAGACCAGGAGCAAAACGTGATTAACAAAGGACAAAAGGAATGAACAGTGTGCCAGACCAGTACCAGGAGCCAATCACCACTTGACATGTAAGGATTTTGAACCACCAGAAGCCACCAATTATGACTAGAAGCTGACCAGTGAGGACCAGAAGCCAGTCATGTAAGACCATATCCACTAGAAGTGAGCAAAAACCTCCACCAGAAGTAACACATACCACCAAAACCAAGGAAAAATGTTGTTAAAATCTATCAATACGTCAGTCTGTCCTAAGAATATGTACACAAAGCCTCCCCTTAGGCTTTGCCTCCCCTCAATCCTAGACCTCAAGGATTGACCATCCCAATATGAACCACCAAGTGGTTAAACCGAGGACCATCAAAAGCTTTAGTCAGCAAATCAGCAACATTGTCATCCGTATGAACTTTAAGAACCTGTATCAGCTTCTTCTCATTGGCATCGCGTATAAAATGATGCCGAATTTCAATATGCTTCGTCCGCTGATGAAAAAAAGGATTCTTCACAATGCAAATAGTGCTTTGATTGTCAATAAAAATTTTGGTATTCATAAAATTGAAACCATAATCCAACATATGATTTTGGATCCACAAAACTTGTCCACAACAACTAGCAGCTGCAACGTATTCAGCTTCTGTTGAAGAAGTAGCTACTATTGTCTGCTTCTTGCATTGCCATGAAATAAGTCGACGACCCAAAAACTGACAACCACCAGTAGTAGACTTCCTGTCATTATTAGCACCAGCATAGTCACTATCACTATAGGCTTCTAGAACAAAAGGTGATTCTCTAGGATACCATAAACCCAATTTAGGTTGAGCCTTGATATACTTGAAAATCTTCTTCACTGCATTTAAGTTCGAAACCGTTAGAGTCACCTGGTGTCTAGAACAAGCACTTACTGCAAACATGATGTCCGGTCGTGATGCAGTCAAATACATGAGGGAGCCAATCATAGACCTGTACATGTGAACATTTACCGGGGGGTCTGGCTCATTCTTAAGTTTGATTTTAGCAACTTCATAAGGAGTTGCTGCTGGTCTAAGAGGATCCATGTCAAACTTCTAAAGAATCTCATGGACATATTTATCTTGACTTATGAAAATCCCATCCGATTGTTGCTTGACCTGAAGACCAAGGAAGAATGACAGTTCTCCCATCGCACTCATCTGAAATTCGCCTTGCATCAAGTGTTCAAACTCATCACACCACTCCTTCCTAGTAGAACCAAAGATAATGTCGTCCACATAAACCTGAACAAGGATAATGTCCTTGGTATTCCTCCGAAGAAATAGTGTTTTGTCAATAGTACCTCGTCTATAGCCATTCTTTAACAAGAAAGTTGAAAGACGCTCATACCAAGCTCTAGGAGCCTGATGTAACCCATAAAGAGCCTTGACCACATTGTAAACTTTCCTGGGATGAAGTGGATCTACAAAGCCCTTAGGTTGAGTAACATACACTTCCTCGTCAATTTTGCCATAGAGAAATGCACTCTTGACATCCATCTGAAACACCATAAAGCCCACATAAGAGGCAAAAGCCAAAAACAAACGAATGGCCTCTATCCTTGCAACCGGAGCAAAAACTTCAGTATAGTCAATGCCCTCAATTTGAGTGTGTCCTTGTGCGACAAGCCGAGCTTTATTCCTTACGACAATTCCCCGTGCATCCTTCTTGTTCTTGAGAATCCATTTGGTATTGATAGCTGTCTTTCCATCTGGTAAGTCAACCAGAACCCAAACATTCTGAAACAAGAATTGCTGCATTTCCTCCTGCATAGCCTCCACCCAACTTTGATCCTCAAGAGCATGAGAAACAGACCTAGGTTCCACCTGTGAAAGAAAACAAGCAAACAAACAGTGTTGAAAGTCTGTATGATTATTACGCTTTTGATCCTCAATATAGCCCACAAGAGCATGATGATCAGACGAGGCCTTCTGCTGCATTCTGCGTGTCTTGACAGTAGAACCAGGATCTCCAATTATTTGAGTGGTAGGATGATCTTTATGTGATTGCAAGACTGGATTGGAAGAAACCTCCACTTCTGGTGCCAAGTTATTGAGATCACCAACAAAGTCAGCATCATATGAAGCATTGTGGAAAATCCTATCTACTGGTTGTTTATGAATATCATCCAGCTTGGTAGTAGACTTCTTTTGATGGTTCCCCAAATCAGAAGGACTGGAGAAACGAGTATTGGAAGTAGACTCACTAGCCGGAGTACCAGTAGGTGATAAGCTAGCACTAGGAGCAGAAGCTGGAGTACCAGGAGCAACTTTGTCAGAAGGCTCAACCAAGGGAAACTCAAAACTACCTTGAGCAACTGCTTTAGTAGCTTCTTGTTGTTGTTTGAGAAGAGTGTCAAGAGCTGCTTGGGAATCCTGTACATCCAATGGAGTTGCATCACTAGGAGGAGTAGGAGAAACTGTGGTGGAATAGGATGGAACCACAAAAATGTCATCCTCATCATCTGAATCAGAAAGACTAGAAGGAACACCAGTACTAGAAGTTGCAAACACTTGTGGTCCTGCATCATGGTTAGTTTTGAAACGAAAATATCCTAACGAATCACTAAGATAATCAAGATCAAAATACCATTCTGGACCTCTGCCTTGGATGTTTGACTTCTCCTCAAAATACCTGAGATTAATAGTTTCAATGATCCGCTTGGCTTGAAGATTGTAGACACGATAAGCCCGAGAATGAGCTGAATATCCCACAATGTATCCTTCATCTGCCTTGCCATCAAACTTCCCCAAATAGTCACTAGTATTCAGAATGGTGACTGGACACCCAAAAGGCTTCAAATGAGCAATATTAGGAACTTTGCCCGTGAGCAGCTCATAAGGAGTCTTCTTGTGAGGATTAGTAATAGAAACCCTATTCAAAACATAACTTGCAGTATTAACAGCTTCTGTCTAGAACATGGTTGGAAGCTTGGAATCGGCAAGCATAGTTCTTGCTGCTTCTATTAGTGTCCTGTTCTTTCTTTCTGCCACACCATTCTGTTGAGGAGTCCTTGCAGCACTATAATCTCTTTAGATGCCCTTAGCATTGCAAAGTGCGATGAGGTCTTTATTTTTAAACTCGGTTCCATTGTCGCAACGAATACCTTTAACTTTCTTAGACAACTGGTTTTCTATCAGGGTAAGAAAATCTTTAAGAATTGAGTAGGTCTCACTCTTGGCAGCCATGAAAAACACCCACGTAAACCTGCTATATCCATCAGTTACCACCAGACAGAATTGCTTGTGGTCAATGCTTCTAATGGAAGTAGGACCAAATAAGTCCATGTGTAGTAGCTGCAATGGTTCAGTAATAAGACTAAGAGCAGTAATGTCCTTGAAGGATGCTTTGTGCAGTTTGCCTTTGCTGCAGGCAATACAATTTATATCATTTCTAAACGTCTTGGGAGGTAAACCAGAGACCAGATTCAGATTTGCAAGTTTGTGAATGGTCTTGAAGTTCACATGCCCCATCCTTCGGTGCCATTTAGTGGCCTCATCTTCTGAGGCTTTAGCAACTAGACATGCTAGTTGACCAGTAGGGTTGACTTCATTCAACTTGATGCTATAGAGATTGTGTCTTCTAGGGATTCTGAGTAAAACTTGTGAGTCATCCGGAAGCTGAAAGTCTTTGGAAAGCACAAGTGCATCAGTATCGGTGAATAGAACAAACTGCTTTTTGGCACAAATCTGAGAGACCGATATCAAGTTGAAGTGCTGAAGTGCTTCCACATAGTAGACCTGCTCAAAATTTAGATTAGGAGTCTTTATCATTCCTTTGCCAGTGGTTCTGCCTTCACCCCCACCAAAATAGACCTTGCCTCCATGAAATGGTACAAAGTTAGAGAGAAGACTTTTATTGCCAGTCATGCTCCTGGAGCAACCACTATCAACAATGCCTAGACTAGGATCCTGGTATGGAGTAACCTACAACAGCAAGATAATAAACAAAATGCAAAAGTTAGTGTCTTAAGGGGACCCAAACCTTTTCAGGTTTGAGCCTGCCTTGTGGATCTTTAGAAGAGTGCCAAGAAGATTGATGAGATCCACCGTTGTTCCTTGGTTGCCTATGCATCATTTGGGCATTATTATTTGACCAAGGACAACCTGCTGAGGGCTTAACAGCAGTTCCCAAATTTCCCAAACCAAAATACGTGTGGTCCAAATTATGTGGATACATTGGATTAAAATTTTGAAAATAATTACTGGTTGTTTGGAATCCAATATTTCTCCAATAATCAGAAGCTAAGGGAGTGGACACTCGAGAAGAAGTAAACGTTGGAGCACTAGGATTAAGTCTTCTAGTAACATATGGGGCAGCTCCTGGTGGACCAGGAGCAGAAGAAGCATGATTAACAGAAGCATGTGTGTCATAATAATCACAATCTTTAATTAAATGAAAGGCACTGCCACAAACAAAACATGTTTTGAAAGACCTTTTATTAGAATGAGATTGTTTCATACTGCCTACTTTATTACACACGATTCTAGGAGTAACATTCTTCCTAGGACTCAATAAACTAGGACCAGACACACTTGACTTGACAGCAATTCTTTCTTCATACTTCCTAGCACCAGTAGCAGCATGTTCATTCAACTTGGAACTTGTAGGTCTTGACTCTTCACTTGAACCACTAGATGCAGAGTCACCGGCTTTGTCACTGAAAGTACATGAGACAAAGTCATTAGTATTAGTAGAACTTGTTGGGGACTCAAGCATCTGTGATCCATCCAAGTCATTATGCCATGAAGTGGGCATAAAAGTTCCAGTAAGAGGAGGAGGGACAGCATGCATTTCTGCTGCTGGTTGAAACCTATTGTAACTAGGTTTGCCCTCATCCTCTTTGTCGGCATCAAAGACACTTGAAAAAGATAAATCAAAAACATCTTCTGAGTCAATATATTTTTCAAATCCTAAGCCTCTTTTAGTTCTCCCAGACATGCTATTATCAATTAATTTTGAAAGATTTTTAGGCGCCTTTTGCCATTTTTCAAATCTTAGCACTGTAGCATCTAATTTAGCTTGCATCTCCTCTTTTTCTTTGATACTAGCATCTCTTTCTGTTTCTGTATATTTAAGAATATTTGTCGTGTTTTCTAAATCAATGCTTAGTATCCTGATTTTATCCTCATACGCACGTTGTGTATCTTGTAACCACCTCTTTTGTTGTTCCAATGTGTTTAATGAAGCCTTATAGGCTTGAACCTCTAAAAAATACTTATCATTTTGATCATTTACTTCATTAAATTGGGACAACAATTCTGAGTACTTATCATGACAACCAAGAGGACAATGTTGTACCTGAGGTGAAATGCCCATAAGAGCAAATTCGTCAGCTTCTTCTGCATCAGAGAGATTCCCAGCAATCATTGCAAACACGTCAGTCGAGGACTCAACTGATTCCAGAGTAGAAGCCTGATGATCATTCCAGTTGACCATAGATTCAACAGATATCAATGCCTTCTTGTCATCTTTTATCTCTTGAACCTTGAAGGCGGAGTACCTGCTCTTCTCCTGATCATTCTTGCTAGGGCACTCCCTTGCAAAGTGACCTTGTTGCTGGCAGTTATAGCATCAAACCTTGCTTCTGTCGAATCTTGCTGGCTCCCGAGGGTTGTAATTAAATTTCCTTCCTGCTTTCTTCTCAAACTTGTGAACCCTAAGAGTAAGCATGGCCATCTGCCATTTAAGATCCATCTCATCCAGGTCAAGTTTATCGACCTGTTTGAAGTCATCAAAAGCAAGTTGTTGTTCAGCATTAACATCAACCACAAAAGAATGAAGAACAGCTTCTACCATACTACCAGACTTGGCAGTAGGATCAGAAGCAGAAGTATGATGGAAAGTGTGTTGAGAGGACACAGTATTGCTTGGGCTATTTGCATATGACATGGGACTGGATGCCATAGAACTCACAAAGGCCGAGTTAGCAGGAATGGGAAAGGAGTCGCTTGAAAAGCCTCTCACATGAGGTTCAAAAGTTCTGAGCTTATGAAACAAATCATCAAAGTTGAGATAGTCAAGCCCACCTTTGGCTTTGAAAGAGATCACCACCTGATTCCATGAGTAGGGTAAGGCTTTAAGAAACCTTGCATTAATATCACCATCATCAGGCTTTGACCGAAGTTGATTCAACTGGCTCAATATCTTCTGGAACCTATCATACCCTTGATTTAGACCTTCAGTTTCTGAGATTTTGAATTCTATGAATTCATCTCTCAGCATGGACCTTCGCATTTTCTTTGACTCCTCATTCCCCCCGAACCTTGCTTTTATGCCATTCCAGATCTCTCTGGCATCATCCAAATGGTAGAAGACACCCATGTGATCTTCAGGAAGAGATTGAAGCAAAATTGTCTTTGCTTTTACCTCCTTCTGAATAGTTATGATTTCCTCATGAGATTTAGGGTCAAGAAGGGTAATATTACCATTCTTGTCTCGTCCAGTAAGCTTCTTGTTGTTCCCATTCAGAATGATCTTCCAAAGATCTTGATCAGTGTTGGTGATCCACCATTCCATTTTCATTGTCCAGTTATCATATTCACCCTTTTTCAGAAGAGGGAATTTTCCATTCGTGTTAGAGACCGTAGCCAGGATCTGATGAGGTTGCACAATTTTAGGAGTGCTGTCTTCTCCTGTTTGAGTAGAAGTTGAGGCAGACATAATAAAAAAAATGTCAGTAAAGAGAAAACTTGATTCTTCTTGTATAGAGACCCTCCCAGGCTCTGATACCACTTGTTGGGTCTACTAGATGTAGATCTTGCAGCCTGTCAGGACCGGTGAATGACTTCTGTAATCACAAGTCAAATCACAAAGAGACTCAATACACAATATGAATGTAAAATGTAAATATAATCAAGAAGAACAGAATAACTACAAAGACTTGATCCTTTCTAAGGATTTCTAATATTGATAATCACTAGGACTACGCTTTGTGAAGATGTGTATAACCCTTCTGCCTAAGGTTCCTTTTATACTACAAGGAAACCCTAATACAGCATTAAAGAAAACGTGTAAAACTGATATGCATATCCTTTCCTAACATATCTCATGCATATCCTAACAGAATATTAAGTAAATAATAAAGTTTGACTTCGACTAGGACCAGGAGCAGGACTTGCTCCTACTACTACTAGGACCAGGAGGAACTACATACCTCCTAGTCTACCTACTACATTTAACTATTACAATGGTCCTAACAATAAGTAACTTTTTAAAAATAGCAGGTTTCCTAAAATAGAAAGTTTCTAAAAATAAAAAGTTTCCAAAAATAGAAAGTTTCCAAAAATAGATTTACTGCTTAAAATAGATAAGTTTCTAAAAATAGAAAGTTTTCATAAATAGATTAGCTACTTAAAATAAATAGGTTTCTAAAAATAGAAAGTTTCCATAAATAGAATTAAGCTGGATTATTAAGCTAATAAGATAAGCTTAAGTTTTACTGATGAATATTCTAATTCATGTGGTTAATAGTATAGTTTATTAATTAATACATGTAAATTAAAAAAACTATATGTTATAAGATTTAATTAAATATAACATGATTTAATTAAATAAAAGTGTAAATAATACTTAGGTTAAAACATGTATTAATATAATTATTAATATAACCTAAGTCATGGAAATTAATTAATTATAAGCCATGTTTTAATAATTAATTAATTACTTTAGTCTAAATTAAATCATAAAATACTTAGGTTAAAACCATGTATTATTACTAATAATAATTAACCTAAGTCATGTCTAAATTAAATTAATTATATAGCATGTTAAATTAATTTAACTAACCTTGTAATTAAAATAAACTTGTAAAAATAATTAACTTGTAAAAATAAGTCGTGAACCGAACCCGTGTTAACTCTTGAACCGGCCAAACAACCACCCCTTAACAGTGGCGAACCGGCTTGGCCCGTTGCCACTATTTTCGTAAAACAGCCACCGGCTTACGCCGGTGGTTCCCTTGGTTCTCGGCTAGCCGCTGGCTAGGCAAAAGTTTCCACTGTTTGTTCATATTAGCCACCGGCTTATGCCGGTGGTGCTTGTTGTTTTCAGCCGAGACCCCTAAACCACAAGGCCACCCCGACATGCGTCGGGGTCCCTTGATCCTTGCGGTCGAGAAACCAAACCACAACGAGACCTTGAGGTCTCGGTTGGTGGTGACCACACAACCACCGAGAGATTTGGCTCTCGGTTTCCACGCGTCGGCCGAACCACACACCCCTAAACCACATGTTTTTAACCCCCATGATTTAATTACATGTTTTATTAATAGTTTTTAACAAACCCTTGATTACATGTGTTCTTGATCTAACAAATAACTAAAAAGAAAAAGGTTTAAGGTTTACCGAATGCGTGAAACAAAAGGAATGATAACACGAACGATCTTGCAAGAATTGGATCAACCAAAAATCACCAAACACCCCTTTTGGTGCGTCTAAAACCGGCGGCCAAAGGGAGACAAGGAGGAGGCTAGTTTTGTTATTTTCTAACTTTTCTGTATTATGAAAAGTATATTTTCCCTTTTTCTTGTTTTAGTTAAATTCAAAGTGGGCTTGGCCCTTCCTTTTTTTTCTTGCTGCGGGTATGTGGGGCCCACAAGGGGAAACCCGTTGTTTTCCGTGTTCTAATATTTACGTGTTCTCGTGTCGTGTTTACGTGATTTATTTATCTATTGTTCGTGTTATATATATATTTATACGTGATCGTAATAAATATTACGTAAATACATAATAATAGGTTCGTGATTATTTACGTTCATGATTTCATGTTCGTGATTATAATTATTGTTGATAATAATTGTCGTGTCTTAATACGTATTAAATACTTATCGTGTAATAACACGTACGTAATACTTGTAATTTCTATTCGTGAAACATAAACGTGTTATAAAAGAAAAGTTTTAATCCTGTACGTACGATTATATGTGTACTGTTCATGGTAAAAGCATGTGGGTTTTACAACTGATACTTCTGGTCCTTCAACCTCAACTCTTGGTCCCTCTCATGACCACAAGTGTAAAGCCCCAATGACTGATGCACCCTCCCCTCCTAGGAAGCGAACTCGCAAGAAAATGGAGGAAGAAAGGATGGGAGAGGAGGCTGCTCAGAAACTCCAAGAGGAACTCGACCAAGAGGCTGTGGCTGCCTCAACGGCTGAGGCTGAGGATGAAGCTTTACAGCAACAACGCCGTGAGCAGATAGAACACAATGCAATGTTTTGGGACAACGCGGATTGGATGAATGTGGTTACCATTCTTACCTTCGATTACTCTTAGTTCACTGATGTCTTGGGTGCAGATGTGAACCAAGGGAATTATGTTCATAGGGCGATGTCTCTGATGCAACGACAAAGGGAGGATCTGGCTGCTCAACTTCTCCAAAATCGCCGCAACAGACCACTTTCGTATGCTGAACAAAAGAGGATCATGCAACAGTATGTGAAGAATCATTTTGGAACCTATTTCACATATGGATGGCCAATGAAGCGGGTTAAGGAGCTTTCTGATGATGAGCTTAAGGTCGTATATAACAAGATGATTCAGCTGAATCGCGAGGAGGTGCCTAGGCCTGCAAATGCCGTATATCGCCCTCATGCACCAACTTCTCCAACCCCCAATCCTAGGGCTACCCCACCTCCATCCTCTGGTGTTAATGAAGAAGGTACATCTAGTGTCCCAACTTCTGATGCGGGTACTTCTGTTGTTCCTTCTAGTTCTTATCCAAAGGCTGATCCCACCTCTTCTCATCGTGAAGCTACTACCACATCTGATGCTAGTCCTAATCCTGCTACTGCTCCAACGTCTCCACCGGTTTCTAATCCCAAGCTTGTTGATCTGACTCTTGAAGATGATGCTCACCTTTCTCCTTCTGGTGCTGCTGCTGCTACTCAGGTCAAGGTCAAGGAGGACCCATCTCCTTCTGTCCTGACCCCTCGTAGGTCTATTCGTAAGAACAAGGCTCGCCGTGGGAAGGCTGTACCTTTGGAGAAAAAGGACCCTGCACACTTGATAGATGCCGCTTCTGACAACGAAGATGATATTCCACTAGGACGTGGACGGATTGTGCATTGGAAAATTCAACCATCGCCCATTCTGGCTGGAACTTTTACTCATATGATCAGTACCAATGATAGCCACCATAAATACTTCTCCAGTTTACATAATATCTTATCTTGGTTGGATCGTCAGGATCTTATGGTTTTGTATGGCTTGGTTGATGCTGCTATTCCTAAGACTCCTAGTGTTGTTCCTAACTGGCCTAGTTTGGTCCTTTGGGGTGTTTTGAAGATTATGTTGGATTGTCCTCCTGGTGCTCCTAGTGTTGGGGTATGGAAGGAACAGCCCCGCTGGGTCATTACTAGGTAGAAGTTGTATGCTGGTTGTGCAGTACATGTCTTGGAGTTGGAATCTGGTGCTCGTGTGTTTATGCTGGTTGATCAGGAGTATCCCCTTACCATTGCTTCCATGGAAGCCATGTTAAAGAGTCACCTGGTGGTGTCAAATGCTCCTTCTTGTAACGAGTCTACTATGGCCACCACCTTGGTTGAAAATATTCAAGCCTGACTTCTTGCAGACAAGGTTGCTGCTTCTGGTCAGTAGTTGGTATGTTACTTTTTCTTTCTTATACATTCTTTTCACCAATATGTATAGTGATTGGTGACTCACACTTTTGTTTAATATATATATATATATATATATATATATATATATATATATATATATATATATATATATATATATATATATATATATATATATATATATATATATATATATATATATATATATATATATATATATATATATATATACTTTTATATAATATCTGCTTATACTTCTAACATGTGATGGAAAATTCAAAGCTTGTAAATAATATAATATCTGCTTATACATTTCCATTAAGAAAACTTTTATATCATGGACATTTCACACTTGGGCTGTTATGAGGTGTACTACTGGTGTTGGAACTCTTCCACACTACAAATGATGTTCAACTCACCATGTCTCGCAGACAAGAAAGAGTTAGTTCACCATGAGGGTATGACTCTGATGTGAGTATCAAATCCGTTGATGATTGCCAGTTTACCCAAAATTGGAAGGTTTTCACTTGCCTTGGTCCTAGACTGAAAAGTGGCAAGTCCAAGGGGGTACGGCTCTTGGTAAGGACTTTCATCAAATCCGTTGATAGTTGTAATAGCATGCTCAAAGCTATAGGGTTTTCAACTCACCGATGCTTTATTGCTAAGAGTTGGCTAGTACGGAAGGGTACGGCTTCTGGTAATGACTTCAATCAAATCCGTTGACGGCTGTGATGATTTTCCCAAATCATTAGGGTACTCCCACTCACCATTGATTTACGTTCTAAGAGTTAGGCTAGGTTCTGGTCTCCCAGGGTGATGCTTATTCCACCACAAAGACTAGCTAGCCCAAGAGCGAGCAGCTACTTGGTAAAGGATCATCAAATCTGCTCATGTTGCTATGAAGATTCAACACATGCAGATATTTTTCAAGCTTTCAAGAAGCTTCTCAGAGCTCTTAGTTGCAGCATTCTTTGTGCTTTCACTTCTGATGGTTATTTTGCTGCTTTGGTTTTGCTGTTTCAATCCTTACGCTGCTTTTGCAAGATCTACCAAGAAACTTGAGCTCAACCAGTCAAATTCAAGTTTAGGGGAGGATTGTTAGGACCTATGTAATAGGTTATTTGTAATAGATGAACTAGGAGGTATGTAGTTCCTCCTGGTCCTAGTAGTAGTAGGAGCAATACGTGCTCCTGGTCTAGTAGAAAGTCAAACATTATTATTATTAGTAGTTTGTTAGGATATGCATGAGATATCTTAGGAAAGGATATGTATATCAGGAGTTACATGTTTTCTAGTTAATGTAGTCTAGGGTTTCCTTGTAGTATAAAAGGAACCCATTGGTAGAAGGGTTAGACACACCTTTCACCAGTATTCATTTCATATCAATAGTAGAAATACTTAGTAAGGATCAAGTTATTTAGTTATTTTGTTTCTTCTTCTTCTTAGTATTTGTATTACGCACTTATACTTTATATTTCATTAAGAGTCTCTCTGTGAATAGACTTGTTATTACAGAAGTCGTTCACCATCCTTAACAGGCTTCAAGATCTACAATAAGTGGACCCAACAAGTGGTGACGTTACAAGTACCATTTGGTTCCTTATCTCTGGGCTTATTTTTAGAAAACAATGCTCATATTTGATTTCTGCCGATGAACCGCCGTCCACGTACATGCGGTGAATGCTGCGATCACCAATGTTTACTTCTATTACTAACGGGCCATCTGCTACGGTATTCGCACTAAGGGGGTGGGGGGAGATATGTCTCTTCCTCTAGAGAATCTTTGGC
The DNA here is from genome assembly GCA_025667525.1 of Glebionis coronaria. Lineage (NCBI taxonomy): Eukaryota > Viridiplantae > Streptophyta > Magnoliopsida > Asterales > Asteraceae > Glebionis > Glebionis coronaria. Next base: position 542,514,640 of record CM046882.1, read on the forward strand.
TCACCTTTTGCTTAGTTCTCCTTTCCCACGTTTGTACCATGTAGACGGTTGCGACCATATCAGTTAGCTTTTGTTTCCGCCTTCTGAGACCTCTTTGATGAGGTGTTTCAGCTTTTCCGCCTGCACTAGGCTTTGAATGTGTTTTTGTAGCTGAATACACTCGTTGGTGGTGTGTCCCTTTTCTCCATGGTAATCGCAGTATCTATTGCCTGTGCGCCTTTCCACTGGAGTGACCATTGGCAGTGGTCTTGGGCAATTCGCTCCTTCTAACGCGAGTATCTCTCTTAGGTTTAGCTTTAGTGATGTGAATTGAAAGCTACCGCTGCGCCCTTCTTTTTCATTTCCTTGATATTTAGGATCGTGGGGTCCACCTCGCGTATTATTTTGCTTATTCTGCATATCACGGGTTCTATAGCTGGAAGTATTTTGCATGGCTTCCGTGGCAGCTGATTCTCCCTGTATAAAGGATCTCACCTTTCGCAGTACTTCATTGAATGTCTCTGGTGTTTTCTCGTTTAATTTTCGTATTAAATCTTTATTAGTTATTCCTGCCATAAAGCAAGATACTTTCAAGATTTCCGGGCATTCTTTTATTTGGAGGCATTCACTTTTGAAGCGCTCTAAAAAGTCTTCTAGGTATTCATCCTGGTTTTGTTTGACTCTTCCAGTGATACAGCGCTCTTGTCGTACCTTTTTTGTAGTACATAAGTTCTTTTGAATGCCTTCCGTAATACTTCGAATCCGTTTATTGTTCGCGGTGGGAGTCTGTCAAACCAGTTCCACGCGTTTCCTACGAGTGTGGAGTTGAACATATTACACCATACAGGTTCGGGCCATTGCTCAATTCCTGCTTGTGATTCGAAGACCTTCAGGTGGTCTTCTGGATCTGTGGTGCCATCATATGTCTTAACATTCGTTGGCATGCGACGCTTTGTTGTGTCGGTATAAGACTGTATATTCCTTGTAAAAGCGTTTTTTCTTTCCCTTCTCCATGGTTGTGAGAATTCTTGATCTTTCCTTTTACGTGAAAGGATAGCTCGCTCCTCTCCTTCTAGGTTTTCTGGAGAGGAATGCATGTGCCCATGTTATGTATGGTGACTGTTGATCAGCTCTGAATTTGACGACTTATCATCTGAGGATTGATAGCGTCCTGCACGCCTTTTTCCTTTTACGACCAGCTGGTCCTTCATGTATTTAGTGGCGAGCGGGAGCAGAGTCTCTAAGTTATTTGCTACATATTCTTCCATCGCACGCGCATCTGTAGAAATTACTTGCTCACTTTCCTCGGATATGAAGGGTAGCTTCCGTTTATCTTTGTTGGGAGGAGGCTGAGCTGATCTTAGTTCTGCGTTATTCTCCTCTATGGTAGGTAGGGGAGTTGAGAAAGGAGAGCTCGCTCCTCGGAAAGGTGGCTTTACCACGTCACGACTGTTTGCGTCGCTGGCTGATCCGAGGGTATTCCCCATGGATGTGATTTGCCCGTCTATCGTCAGCGACCTTCGGCCACCTCCATCTGTTCCTTTCTCGTCATGCTTAGAGTTTAGTGTAGGTTCCTACGGATGGCGCCAACTTGTTGATACAAAAGTTGGATAGACCTAGTTGGACCCGAATTAGGCTTAATTCGGGGTCTTGAGGGTTCTGGCTCTTGCACCAAGCGAATCTTGTTTAATGAACCTTTAGGCGAATATAACTATAAGATAAGTAATATTATGTCTGATCCTGTCGCTGTGCGATGGGGACCTGGTTAAGTAACCATTCGTTGTGCGACAATGGTTGATTGGGCCTCTGGGCCTTGCGCGCGTTGCACAATAACAATCCATGCCTAATGGATACGGGTAGTACCTACGGGTCGGGTTATACAAACCGAATAGAGACTATACGTCATCAGGATAATAGAAGCGCCAAGCGGTTGCAAAGAAGGGCAAGGAAGTTTATAATCATGAACGGGGTCTTATACAAGAAATCTAAACACGTTTGGAAGTTGTAGTGTTTGGGACCAAGACGAGCACAAATTATTACGAAAGTCGCACATAAGAAAGCATGCCAGCAAGGCCCAAAAGCTATGGTGGATGAAGCTTTGCGTTCAGGCTACTACTAGACCTTCATGCATAGAAATGCGAACAAAACAGCGGTAAGGTACCGTCAATTCCAGACACGCATGAGCCCTAAATGACAGCCTCACATGATGCCCCGGGCCGCGCCACATGCAAAGGTAGACAAACCTGGTATTTTCTCTAACTTGACCCAAAAACTAAATTCCTTCACCACCACGATGCGTAATCTCGCCAGCCGGATCAAAACAATGTTCCCACCAACAATCAGAGACCTGCGGGAAGTCAAGCGTGAAAAAATCATAGCACCACCAGTCAGGGCAGCAATCAGGAGGCCATGATAGGCAACCAAGCTGACAGGTTATGGCATGCGACTAGCGCGCGACAGAATAAGGAAGTATGGAGGATGCCCTACTGGGGCAGGATGAGCACTGACGATGACGTGCACACACTATCATGCCAGGCGAAGAAAGACTCAGAGCAAATAGGTGACAACCAGGAACTCCGACAATACTACCTCTAAGCCATCGCACCACGAACATGGATTGCTCTTTTGGCTGTAGTTAGCCCCCAATAAAGATCCATGTATTTTTTCTTTTCAGTACCTTAGGATTTACTCTTTAATATTTTGAAAAGACTTGCAAAAGTATTAATAAAAAGCTACGGTCTCTAGCTAGTTCCGCAACCCCATTTCTTCTTTTATTTACAAAACATTTATGCATAAAGTACTTTATCTTTCATAAATATATTTGGCCCTCCGGCGTACATGTAAAATTACGTTTCCAGGCGAAATAAGAGGAATACGTTTAACCTACTAATTAAACTTGTTACATAAGAGGGATGCAACCCCAGTGGCGACGGATAAGGTATCCTTTGTTAGACACCTTACTAGAAGACGTTGTAGTAAGTACCACATTCCTCACATTCCATGATGGATATGCACAAGACACAGTGTGCACGTCTAAAAAATATGTCAACATCAATGACACCGCTTATGGTAGTAGTGGCACGCCACACGTAATGAAATTTAACTCAACCATAAGTTCAGAGCTACACTTTACTAAATGTAATCATAACAGGCGCTTGTACTCACAAACTCAGGCGTGAGTATAAAAACCTAAAAAAAGGTACGGACGCACTATGCGAACAAAGAAAAACTTCATGTATAAACATATGAATAAACAATCCGCACATAAATGGCAATAATAGTACATACAAACATAGCCTACGGTAAGTCGCCAGTGGACCTAGACCTTTTCAGTTTACTATACAAAGGATTTAAAGAAACACAACGCTCCTCCCAAGCTTTCTTCATGTCTTAAAGAATGCGCACATCTCGAACGGCAAGGGAATGCACACTGACAAGCGTTCCGTCTGATCGAGAGGGATGCGCCAGACCTAGGCCAATTACGGCGCCCTTAGACGAAATACTCCCCTTTTTGTCCACGGGCTTTGCATGACGCTTTAATACGTCTTTCAAGGGAACCAGGTCTGCTACGACAGCATCAAAAGAGTGGATGGGCACCCTCAGTTGGTAGACGTCAGGCTACACAAAGTAGTCAAGTTCATATTTCGCGCCGTCTTCAAGGTGCTTCTCCAAAGTAAGCCCTGTCATAATCACGCTGATCGGCTAATCGGAGTCCTTTCCAATAACATCTATGAAGGGTAGGGTGCAATCTTTCAAGACTTGGAAGGCATCATTCCGTTTTAATTGTGCTTGGAGAGTGTATAGAGACACCTCCTCCAAAGATCTTGTCAATAAACCTTCCTCGGACGCACACTTTACAGCAAAGCTCTGACCTTCAACCTTGGCAGCTTCTAAAACATCCCATGATGCTGCACAAATGTTCGGGGAATCTAGAGCACCTTTTACGGCCAAAGGAAGGCCGTATCGAACTAACCAGTGCTTCTCTGTGCGCACATCTGATAGATGAGGATAGAGCTCCTCATCAAAATCCATACTTAGACGCTTCAGGACTTCATACTTCTCAGTCAAGTCCTGTTGACACTTAGCAGTGAATTTATCACAATTAGCGGTAAAACTTTCCCTGGATTCTTCAAGTTTTGCCATAGCCCAACGATTATCATTCTCTTGTCTTTCGCGCAACCGCCACTCTCGGGCTAGGGATTCCTACAAAGAAATTTTCTCTTCCTCAAGGTACTGGATAAAACCAGCATTTAAACTAGCAACTCCCTGAAGGCGCGCTAACTTCACCTTCGCACAAGCCAGTTCTTTATTTGTCTCTTCCAGTATTTGGAGATGGCCAAAAGAGATATCTTTAAGGCGGTGCGAAAGAGAGAGTATCCTCTTGTTACGTAACCTTGCATAACACGTCCATTGACAATTCTCTCATTAACACTTTTTCAGACAACTCATCAAGGTGCTGAGCGCGCGCAAGAGGAACAAGGTGACTGAAGAAATCTTCACAGTCGAATATGTTATTCAGGTCACAGGACCGTGTACACCTCCATTGGGGGAGGAAGTTACCAACAACAGCCATGCTTGTAGTGGGCTTGCACGTCTCATCTTTAGGGTTGCAGATTTTGTACACATGGGAATTACAAGCCGTCGTTATTTTTTTCGAAAAGGGAAACATGAAAAAACATTAAATATACTACCTTTGAAGGATGGTATTCTCGCATGGCTTGGCAAGTAAGCCCCATGGAGAAAATTGAGCACGAGGCTTGGTAGTACGTGATCGAATCCTCTTATGGATCCCCTCAAAAGGAGTGGGGATAATCTCTTAAAACCAGGGTCAGGGATATTGTCTTCATATAGATCAATGGTAGCGTTCTCTTCAGGAGGTGTTTCCTTGTCCTGTGATTCTTTTGCGTCCTCAGAATACTTTTCTTCTGAAACAAAAGGAACACTATGAATAGGGGTCGCATTGAGTGCGACAACCATCTCCATGCTTATATTAGTATCAGGGGAGGGGGTTCGAGAGCGATAGTGAGCCTACCCATAACCAACCCACAGGCAGGTTCCTTGGGGGTGCATAGCCGAGGACGCATGGTCACTTCACAAGGACGTTCACGTTTCACAAGTTGCGAGTAGTTCATTTCTAACAAAAGAAATGTGTAAAGTCAGATATACATACGGGCGCAACTAAATTTATTACATGAGGAAGGAATCTTTACCATGGCCGAAGTCATCATAATATTGATGGAGATGATTCACGGGCATGAGAGAATAGAAGCTTAGTCCTAGAGCATACAGTAGCAACTCTGGATATTCCTGCATTGGTATACGATTTACATTTATTTTATAAGCGTCTTCTACGCTAAACGTACCAGGAATGAGTCGCTCATCTTTTATCATCGTCTGAGGGGGTAACGAATGGAAACACGGCGTTATCTATCCAGAAGAATTTGTTGTTCCAATTCTACAGGGAGTCCAGCTTTGTCTTATAACACTGGAGTTGGCCAGGACGTTTGGCGAATGATATCTATTCGTTAATCAAGAGGGGCGATAGAAGGCACGAAACAAGTTTATGGTCGAATCAACATTCTTCAAGCAGTAGTTGATCTTAAAATTGGATATTTTAGCCGCACCAATACAGTGTAGCTGAGATAAGTGGATGATGTAGAAACTCAGAACGTCGATCAAGAAGCGACTTAGGGGTATCCGGTTGTTGGAAAACTCGAAGAATCTTGTGTACACACCAATTTTCCCACGTGGTAAGCTCCCTACGTGCATTTATGGATCTGGAACTGTAAGGTGAAGATCCATGGATATGTGGTACTTTGCAATAAATTGGGATAGTTCTTGCTCGGTGATATGGGATTCTACATCGAATAGTTGTTGCACCATATTTTTTCTACAACAAATATACATGTATAGTTTCAAGATTGTTCGCTCCTAAAAACAAATGTCTTTTGAAGGTTTTAACAATGGTGGAAGATGGAGATGTGGAAATAAAGAAGACCGATCGTTGGTACAAGGCATTTAGTACTTTAAGGAGGGTGTAGGATCGTGCGACGTGTGTCGGATGTTTGTTTGATCCAACGGTGATAGTGGGATCATTCAGAATGACTTGGCTGGCACCTTTCTCGATTTCCAATGTAAGTAGGTGTTAGTGGTTTATAACATTGATGGTTATTGGCGGGATTATTCAAAATATTCCTTAGGCCAAGCCTTGTAAACACTCGTTTAGCCACGTAACAATTTCATCCTGAGACATAATAGTGTCGGCGACCACTAGACTGGGGGGACGTGATGACGTATAGTCCCTAGTCGGGTTAGATAACCCGACCCAGGGGTATCCGCTTGTTGCCAAACTCGAAGAATCTTGTGTACACACCAATTTTCCCAGATGGGAAGCTCCCTATGTGCATTTGCGGATCTGGAACTGTAAGGTGAAGATCCATGGATATGTGGTACTTTGTAATAAATTGGGATAGTTCTTGCTCGGTGATATGGGATTCTAGTGTGAGACCCCTAGAATCTGACATGAAACAACTAGGCAACGAGGGGGTAACACGTCATGGTACAAGAAACAATGAATTACAATTGACACAAAGCTGAAGTAATAAAAACATATACATTACATCATAAAAGATCAGAGTTTTTAAACATAGGTCCCAGAGTTTTATAAGCGGAAAAATATATTATTTCATCACGATTTATAACATAAAGTTGCCAAAAAGATAGAATAAACTTCTGATAGTTTATACTAAAACCAATATTTTAAAAGCATCACAGAAATCTCCAAGCTGCGATAATATCCTGCGGGCTCCCATCCAAGCAAAGCTAAGTCATAATACCTGAGATTAAACATGTAAAATCGTCGACATAAAGTTGAGTGATATTCATAGGTTTAGCAGTAAAGGTGTGGAACACAAGCATTTATTTGTAAACAAGTAGTAGGGAAAATGGTTATATACGCCAACCATAGTCCGAACTATTATTATTATTGCAGTTCAGTTCATGAACCGAAGCTTAACTTACGTAAGTTCCTCTAGGGAGTATTCAGCCTAAATACTCAGGTATAAACAAATATTAGCGCGTCATTGCTAAACAACCGCAACATGGGACGGGGATTGTCAATCCCGATGGATCCACCTACAACATTCGCGCTTCGTACTCGAAATTAACGGTTCATGATCAGGAGAGGAAACTTAAGGCTAGACTAAAAAGCAATAATAATATCGAATGTCTGGAAAGCATACACGTTCTGGATAGCATACAAGTTCTGGATAGCATACAGTTTTTAAATGGTTGTGTTCCACCATGTAAAATCTCACCTCGTGTTTAGAAACCATGTATAAGTAAAAAGGGGCTATGAACTCACCTTAGCCACGAGGTAAGTGAGTCATGGTACTTAGCAACTGAGTATAAACAGTAGTAGTAAGACGATCGCCGATGATATGGATGCCCGGGAAACACGAAAACTGCAACCTATCACAATAAGGCGCGCGTTAAGACTCGAACTCAAATATCGATATATGTACCATATATAATATGACTCAAAGGTTTTCAAAGTATTCATATTTCAAAACCATTGACACGAACCAAATGAATTCATACTAACTCATTTATCCAACACTACCCGTTTAAACATTTACACTCATGAAATTGACCCGTCATAAGATGCCAAGTCAACGCAAGTCAAAACTATCCCTTAACCTTATTCGGAACAGTAGCTAAGTCATTTATATAATGACTAAACACTTGAGTAAGTCACCATGTCCGATAGTGAACACTCAAACTCACGCAATACAAGCATTGAACTATGTGTCCAAAATAAAATCAACAAGTACACTCCGAATGTACACACCGATCTACCTTATCTAGATTCGTCCGATTTAGATGAAACTTGGTGTCAAGGTCAATTATATCCTGTATAAGGCCTTGCCAAAATTTGAACCAAAGTTCATATTATAAACCGATCATCTCGACACTTTACTCGACTCTAAAATTTGGGACAGAATTGTATACTTGTTTTGTAAAACCGTTTAAAGCACTTTAAAAGTATTATCTCGACAATCCGCCTTTTAAACTCACTACTAGACACATAAACTTAAGTTTATAAACCTTAAAAACCAGTAGTATCAATTATCTAACCAAGCCTAAAGTCCCCGAGAGTCGACCCTAAATCAGCCACAATTTCGGATTGTACCGATTTGCGCCTCCCGGTACTGGAATACTAAAACTAGCATAACTTTTGATCCGTAATGAGTTAGAAGCTCTATCTCATACCAAAACGAGCGTATCGGAAATCTCTACAACAAAATCAAATAATCTCAGCCTATATCTAATCTTAAACCTATGAAAAACAGCGTATAACCCACTGATGTAATATACACTTTAGAAATCATATCAAATCAATTTTTCAACCAAATCTAAACTTTCTCATACCTCTAAAATCACCCTACGATCATCCCTATCAACCAAACACTCCTAAAACACTTACATGAGAAATTTAACACAAATCAAAGATTAAAAATAAGACTTTTTATGATCAAAACAAGATAATCTTACCAAAAACAATACATGCAATATGATCAAAACCTATACCCAACATAAAATCATGAGAAAACTTAAAACTTTATGCATGTGGGAGATTTTTGTATCATTAGAAGCATACTTGAAAAACTAGATGTGGTCTAATTTTTGTTTTAGCTAAATCGATGTAGAAAATGATGATCTAGGGGTGTTTTGGTTTGATGTTCACGACAAAGGGAGGAGGAGAGGGTTTGTGGTGTTTGATTTTCTTTTATAAAATGGTCATGCATGTGTGTTAGTGGAAGACATTTGGTTTTTATATGAGGTTAGGTGTAGGGGCTATTGATTGTAGTGCTTTACCACACATTTGCTTTAGGAAAAACAAGAGGGGTAAAGTAGGGAAAGTATTAAATACGACGGTTTAGGAAAACTGTGTACAAATGACCCTAATGAAGTTCGTTTCCCAAGGAGGTATATGTGTGTGACTAAAATGTAGCAAGATTTGAGATTAATATTGGATAGAAGGGGATGAGAAAAGAGAATGACGAAGACGTGAAATTAATTACTACAATGACTAAACGTAAAACCGTTAAAAGAGTAAAAATGAAAATTAATTCTAAAAATTCCCAAAAATTTACCAAAAATCAAAATAAATAAACTAAGAGTTTACCAATGATCAAAACTTTTTCAAACCTTTTAATTAATTAAATATTAATTTTTAAATGCTAATTAAAGCCCTAAAAACTAAATTAATTACCAAAAAACCCAAATAAAGATTTTTCATTTGATAAACCTCTAAAATGACCTAAAAAGATTAAAAACTATTTTTATAAATTTTTAAACTAAGAAAATCTATTTAAAATGATTTAAAAACTAATAACACTTAAAATAATTATAAAAATTAATCTAATGATGATAAAAATAATCTAAGAATTGCAAAAATCCTATTTTAATGTATTAAAGCTAAGAAAAATATAAAAAGTGCAAAAATGTGAAATTTGAAATTTAATAATAAAATAATATTAAAATAATATTAAAAATCCAAAAATTATAAAAAATTCTAAAAACTTGCAAACTAGTTTATTTAACTTAAAAAATCAGAAAATGAAAGTGAAATTACGAAATTACCCCTATTAGGCCCCCAAATGGGCTAAAACCAAAAACAGTCAACACTAATGGGCTTTTGGGCCCAAAAGGTTAAACTAGGCCCAAATGACCTGAAAAGCCCTATCTGACTCAAAATTTAATTCTAAGCACAAAAATCTAAAGGCCCAAAAGCTGAAAATGAGCTTATCACAACTTAAATAACAAACAGCTTATGCTTATTGGGCCAATAAGCCCATAAAACAATAAGCCAATGCCATAAGCTCTGCTTAAACACACAGCCTTCTTTTGAGATGCCTAAAAGATCTGTGAAAAGAAATTTTGAAAAAGCACACTCAATAAGCCAGAAATAAGCCAAGAAGATTTTCACAAAAAGACAAAATAGTCGACTTAGAGTTTTAGACCACCTCAGGACTTGATTCAACTTGCAATAGACTCTAAACAACTTAATTAAGCCAAAACAATCAAGAAAAGTTCAATAAGCAAAGCCAAATAAGCTGGATAAGCCAATAAGCACTTATGAATAAGTCAAGTGAGTTGGTTTTCTAGTCAAACCCTAATGTCAACCCTCCAAGTGCTCCAGTATGAACAAATGGGTCAAATAATGAGCACCTATTGCAAATTCAAAGTTGTTGCACGTTTGAATAAGCTGGAATAGCTTATTGATACGCTTAACACAAAATTACACTAGCAGTGGCTAGCAGCAGGGGAAAGGAGTTCCCACTGCTTTGACTATTTGACCTGTGATTTGTGAGAGATCCAGTTTGATTCAAATGGAAACAAGGGCACCTTTGTGATCAGTGAATCACAAGGAGTCTATATCAACAAAGAAATCACAAATTGGTTCACTCAATAAGCCCAGAATAAGCAAACAGTCCACAGATATTGCACAGACCTTGAAAATAAGCAGTTATGAACAAATAAGCAGTTTGAGCATGAATAAGCCAGCCAAATTGAACCAATTGCATACACAAGCTATAATAAAGTCTAATAAGCACAAATGAACTTGTTTCAAGCAATGGATCAAAGTAAATAAGCAGATTCAAGCACCAAAAGTTACTGATTAGCAAAAGTGATTATCCAAAATCCTTTTGCTGATCTATTTGACCACCAATCCAATTTTAAGCCTTCAAATCTCTTTCCCTGATTAATTTAACCAAAATTTAACACTTGTTATCCCTAGTCTACCCTTAGATCTAGGTGTCCCCAAAATTTTAGCCAAAATACCCAAGTAAATATGATTTTATAGCCCTTTGATTGATTTGGTTGTATAAACCCACAAAACTTGCAGATAATACTCACTTAGCACCAGGTAAACAGATACCAATCCAAAAGAACAAAGAACAACAACAAAGGAAGGCTCAAATCCCTTTGAATCAGTTAACCCAAACACCCCTTTGGAATCTAATTTTGCAATCTTCCAAAGGATTGTTGTGTTTTAACCTATCAAACAAGATCCAATCCACCCTAACAACTTCTAAACAACCTCAGAAACACAAATCAAACCTCAAAACACAGATTCACAATAAAACATGCAAAATCACCAAAAATTCAATGAAAATCAGAAAAATGAAAAGGGAGAGATGATGCAAACCTCCAAGACTTACATCCAAGCCTTGGATTGTTTGAGCTGAGGTACTAGCAAAACAAGTACCAGCTTCCTTGTACCTGCTAAGAACAACAAACCCCAATGATGAACAAATAACAAGAAACTTCATATTTTTTGAAACACAAGCTTTATTGCTTAAAACCTTGCCTTAAAAACCTTCAAACATGAAAATGGAACTCAGATCTTAGCTTATCAAATACCAAACTTTTATAAAACACAAAGGGAAATCACAAATTTTCAGAAAATCCAACTTTTATTTAATAAAAAGGAATTACAAAGATTTAAAGCTAAAATCTGGAACAAGGGACTCTCACAAGTTGAGGTCTCCTTATATAGGACTAATGGACTATTCTAGAATGCTGAAATACATGAAAACCCTAGTTGTGAAATCTCAAAACTGCCCTTGAGTGCTTGATGACGTTTGATGTTTGTGAGCTGTCCAAATGAATCAGAGACGTTCATTTTAGCTTGCTAGTTAAGCAGTGAGTCTTGACTGTTGATTTGGCCATGTGTCTTTACTTGGAGAGGAGGGTGTGATGTGATTGGGTAACGGGTTGGGGTGTGGGGTCCTTTGGTGTAGAATATTGATAACCTATGAATCTATGAAGTGGGTTGATGTTTTCTAGTGAGAGAAACTAGAGAGAGAAAGTGAGAGAAAATGTGTGTGATTTTATTAATATGAAAGTGCAAAATGAAACAACAACCAACCCCTTTCCATGGTGGAAAGGGGTATTTATACTCCAAGCCTAACATTGGGCTTGGGCCGGTCCATGACAAGCCCATGGACCGGTTCTTACTTAAGTTAATAAGTAACTAATGACTATTTTCTAACTACGAGCTATTACAACATAAATATTATTGTGGAGTGACCGATACTTCTAATATACGTAAAACCGTATTTCTAACAATCTCCCCCTAAGGGAGGTCACTCCACGTTTACAAAGTTCTAAACCTAGCATACTATACTAAGTCTTCGTTCTTTAGCTCGTAGTCTTTTCTTCTTTTCTTTCTTTGGTTGTGAATATGTTGGTTTGATCTTTTTGGCTTTGGCTTGAGAGCATTGTTCTTTGGCCTTTCACATGCGATCTTTGCCTCTCTTGTGAATTTGCCTTCTCGTGACTCCATGTTCCACACACTTATGTCTTTTTGTTGAATTCTCGAAAGTTTCAGAGTTTGGTACAGCGGAAGACTTTATCTTGTACTTTCTTGAATTTTTTTGCTAAACTTTGATGCAGAAAGACATAAGCATGTGGGAACGACTTCTACAGGTACACCGCAACACCACCGTCTTCACTGGTACTCAGCAACGCCACCGTCTTCAACAGGTACACAGCAACGCCACCGTCTTTAACAGGTACACAACAACGACACGAATAAAATGGCTTTGAACATTTTATTCTAATTCGGTAGCATTTTACCTCCGGTCGGTGAAGACCGTTGGACGATATTAGATATCGTACCCGTGACGGATAGTTTCAATTAAGTAACTTCCTGACAGGATTTCGCGGGTAAACCCGTTCTCTTTATTCGACCGTCCAAAGCTGACTGCGAACATAAAGAGTGAATCACTTGGATAAATTATCCTTGTGATTAGAAGCCGTCAATTCATGAAACCTGGAACAAGTGAATTTCAATTAAGATTTTCACCATCGTTGCTTTCCAGTTGTCACGAGCTTAATTCATAAAGAATCTTGCACGTCACCTACCAAGTGCTGTTTGATGTTGACACTAGAAGGATTTCCACTCGTCACTGTGGTCAATAAAGAGTCACTCTGAGTGTTCTGGCAAGATCATATGATAATGCGAAGAGGCCTGGAACGAGTTTAAGTTCAATTAAGAATTAAACCACTGTTACCTTCCAGTTTTTCACAAGATTGGTTCTAAAAGAACCGCACGTGTAACCTACCATGAGCTTGTTTGATGTTGGCTCAAGCAGGATTTCCATCTTCATTGTAATACTTACGTATTACTCGGATGTTCTGGCAATATTACAGGAATACTGCGTAGGACTCATAAAAATCTCTTACTTTTCACAGTGTGTGAGAAAGCAAGGAATAAATGGAAAGTGTCCTAATGAGACTTTTGATGATCTCTTGGCTCTAGACTCGATTGTGCGTTTTGATTTAGTGAGCGATGGCTGGAGAGGAGTGCCACCTTTTCAATACCAGTCTATTCGGAGTGAATAAACCAATAGATAACGTGTTGATCTCCGTGTGATTAAAACAAATACCTTTTGAGAGATATTTGAGTTAGCTGGGAAGGGTTGTGCATTGCATCACTGGGTCCATGATGTCTTTCTTCAATACCGAGAATCATTAGCAAAAATGACCTCAATAGCATATGTATTGACCCGGTTTCTGCCTAAAGTTGTAAGGAGGGCTTCTTTCTTTACACCCTTTATCTTTACAATTCTTTTTCATTCTTCAACCCCTTCAATGCTTACCAATACGTCATCACTAGCACCTTGTTGTGATTGTTCCAGTGCTAGCTTAAGTACTTGGTCGGCATTCATCTACGTTCACATTCTTTCTCCATCTTTCCTAGGACTTCTAATTCTATCTAGGGAATTGTCCTTGGGAAGATTCCATCGGCTCTGATGAATCATTGGACTATACCTATTCCTACCACCCTTTTGTCACCACATTCGTCGTGAATTAAGTGTGTTTTGGGAAGGAATCGCCACCATGAAAAATCATTGAAAATCACTTAAGGTACTTGTGATATTGAAATCAAAAGTTTTGTACCTTAGGTGTTTTGTTCATCAAAAACGCTCCCCCTTAACACGTGCTTTACATATATTAAGTTGGATAATCGTTAAGTCTTTTTCATCTTTTAGCCAAGTATCATTTAAGTCTCCTTAATCCCATTTTCTCCCCTTATCCAAAATGTTAACCATTAATATTTGGGATATTGAATGGATTAACCGGTCTTTGGGTAAAAATGAAATCGATTGTTTGGCCATAGAACAAGTTATTGCTCCCCCTTAAGTTAATAAGGGATAGTTGTAGTGCTTTAGTATGATATATTTTGAAAGATTTAGAATCTCGTGAGAAATTCTTGAAAAATTATCATACCTTAACACTACAACAAGTCATTAAAGCACATTATTCACAAATATACATATTCACAAATAATACCAATATAGAGTGACCTGAAATGTACGACCCATTAGATGGATCGTTGCAGTGTCCTGTAGTGCACTCCATATGGTCTACCACCCACGAATCTTTCCAAGCTCCTCATCAATCTACGTTCACGGAGCTTTTGATCGATCTTCTTGATCACGTACTTCGCCATCTGCCGGTAACCCGGATGCCAATCCTCCGTCATTTCTGGCAAAGTCCCACCCGAGTTCAGATGTTCCAACTTTCCTCTGACTTGTAGAAGAGTCCCATCACTGTACTTATGGAGCTCACCCACCCTCATAAACTTCATTAAACCTCGACTGTTCAAGTAGAAAATGCCGTAGTTCGGGACAGAAATGCCGGTATAAGGACATCTTTCTACATGTTGAGGTAGCACTTTATTCACTGGACGGGTTAGGTTGAGCTTCCTTTGATAGCTTTCGACTCCCAACTGAAGATCTTCAACTCGTGTCTTGATGACAACGCTTCGTGTGAACATACGAAGTGCTGTATTCAACGCAATGAGGTCTTCACGAGGAATATGTGTGAGTTGATCTCGGGTCATCAGAAGCAGCATATCTTCGATATCCTCAAGGCGAATGATGGAAAAATCTCCCTGCTGGATTTTGTATTCCCTGTCATCCTCCCTTTTCAAACGAATCTCCGTCACATGATAATAGCCATTCTTGGCTTCAGTTTTCATCCCTAAAATGCTGGAGATGCGGATGTCGGATCTAACGTTGCTTCCAGAATTGACTAGGCAGCAACCCCTGTACGCCCTTCGGACTCGTTCGTCCCAATGAGATGCACCTATGACAGCATACATATCATAATTACGATTTATCTTTGGGACCCAGAGTCGGTTTACCTTTTCCTCGATAAAGGGTATTGTCCCCCAGTTGGCAGCTTTCAGCAAGGTCAGGGAGGTTGCGTACTTTGATGACCCCTTCAGTAGATACACAAGATCATTGGTGACGAAGAAGTCAAGAGCAATCTGATTATCTTGAGTAGGATCCATTGGAGGTGGAGCTCTTTCTGATTCATGAAGACCTGGCCGTTGAACGGTATTCAGAGCCTTCAGGATCTCATCGGCATAATATTCGAACTCCATTTGGGTCAACCGGGTTTTGGCGCGAAGTCTTTTATCCTTCAGTACCTTCTTCACCAAAGATGGAGTAACCGAAGTCTTATACTCATGAGCAAGAAATGCACATAAGTCAATCGGACTGCGGATACGAAGATACAAGACATCTTTGTCGGCGTCGGTGATCGGATCATACTGCGCCGCTGCCGTGATCCAAGCCTGTGGTGGTGCAGTCTCGTCGATCTCCAACGTGTCCGCCCAGTCCCTTGTGCTTGGAATAGTAGATTGTGGGTTTTGTTGCAGAGGAGTGGAGACGTGAACATCTGCTTGTTCTGTTTCAGGCATGTCGGCAGTGTCATGAACGGGTGAGTGTTGTGCAGCTTCAGGTTCGGTTACCGATTCTGCAATCACAGGGGCAACAACAATAGAACTAACGGGGTTAGTAGTAACAGGTATGGATGCAGCAATAAATGTACCAGGAATAGATGACCCTGTAGTGGCATTCACATCGTGGCGCCACTTCGATCGTCTGGATTCCGTGGATGTAGATTTTTCCTTTGGTGCTGCATCTTTCTTTGACTTGGTGCCAGACTTAACCACTTTCTTTGAGCTGGCAGCCTTATCCCCTTTCTTAGGCTGTTTACCCCCATCAGCATCCTCATTATCATCCCCGTTGCTCCCTCGAACACTCTCCTCATTACCATCACCACCATCATCGCCATCATCATCATCGTCATCATCATCCTCATCATCATTATCATCATCCTTATCATTATCATCATCCTCATCATCCTCATCATCATCATCATTCTTATCTTCTTCTTCTTCTTCTTCTTCTTCCTCTTCTCCACCAGTACCCTCTTCTTCTTCACTCTCTTCCCTTTCTTCCTCAGGGAGAATGTGGTAGGGTACCACACTTCTAAATGTCTTGAACAACTTATCATCCTCCATGATCGCATCATTCAGGGATTTGAAGAGAGCCCGTTGAATCCTCGATTTATCAAACGATCCAAGTTCCCTCATTCGAGCTTTGAGGATCTTCTTAAGTTCAAAATCCGTCAAGTCATAAGCAATCTTGTAGGCGGCTTCTGAAGGATTGGATGATTTGATCATTAAGTTGTCAGCAGCAAGTGTCTTCAAATCATCACGCAGTTTAGGCATTAGGGATTCAACGGAGTCTTTCACTCTCTGCTCAATAGAAGCTTCAAGAGCTGCTTTTTGCTCTTTAAGGTCATCCTTAATAGCTTTAAGTCTCGCAATTCGTGCTTGATGCCTATCAGCTTCAGCCTTTTTAACCCTAGCAAGTTCTTCTGCATGAGCTTTACGTGTAAATTCCATGTCTGCAGCGAACTTGGCAATCAACTCTTCTTGCGCTTTCCTTGATGCTTCTTCACTTTGAGCTCTTCTATTTAGCTCTTGGCGAAGTTCATCCATTTCTCTCTTGTGAGTATCCACATGTTTATCCAACATTTCGGCCATCACTAATGCGGCCATTGCAGATGTTGCAGAGCTGCTTTGGGTTGATGGAATAGGCTCGGTTGTAACTGCGGTACTAAGGATGGGCTTTATTGGTGGTGGAGGAAATGGTGTTGAAACCGGTTTGGTTGGTAAGGGTTGAGTTGGTTGAAGTTGAGTTGCTAAAGGTTGGGTCGACACCATGATCGTAGGAGCAACAGACTCCTTTTCCACACTTGCTGAAATAGGGATTGATGGCTCCTTCGAAGTGGAATAATGTTCAGGTGACCCAAACTCATCAACATCATCTGGTTCCACGTACTCATCCTCAACATCTACCCTTGCACCTGAACCACTTCCGCCAGTATCTTTCCTACTCCTTTGAATAGCTATCTTCATCATTTGTTTCTCAGTTTTATCAAGAGTAGGATCAACAACGTTTTCTTCGTCACGTAGACGCATCTCATCAGCCTTACCCTTTCCCTTTTTACCCTCTGTCTTCTTCTTCTTGGTTTTGGGTTCAGGTAAATCTGTTTGCTTCCTTTTACCTTTGCTCTTAACCGTGGTAGATGAGTCTTCACCTGCTAGAATACTTGCTCGTTGATTCTCAATTTCTGTTAGCAAGTTCTTGTAATCAGCAGATGCAATAATCTCATCGGTCAGAAGATGACTGGGAATGGGACCAGGAATAACCGTATTCGAATGAGTCTCCTGCCTTAAGTCTACCAAATCATCATCATCCATCGTGTGGTGACGACTACCTGCACGCTTGTTAATGGATGCATCGTTCTCTATAAAGTAATGTATGATCAACTTAATAAACCTAGGGTACTGGTAACTTTTAACCTTACCCTTTGTGTTTGTGAAGAGTTGAAAAGTAAACTCCTCCCACAGCAGTGATGCATAATCAATACCCATACCTTTGAACATACCATAAAACATCTTGATGATTGGTGGACGAACAGCATCAAACCCAGTTGTTTTGGGTGTTAAACATCGGCTTAGAATCCCAAAAATAGCTTTCCATGGTTGACCAACTTTGGCAGTAGTAAACTCAGACGGGGTTCGTATGTCAAGACATCCAATGGCGGTGAACATCTCCATGATCTGGTCCTTAGTTGGGTTGGCTGAGTATGATGGTAGACCTTTGAGTATCGGTCGAAAGCCAAAGATCTTCCTGAAGTCTGACACAGTAAGCGTCTGCTGCTTGTTGTCCAAGGAAAAAGTGATTTTGTTCGACGTCCTCTCTTTGGTAGCCCAGAACTCGTAAAGATATTCATAGGGCACTGAAGCACTTCTCCTTAGCGCATGCTTGAAATGAGATTTATCAAGCATGGCTGTACGTACCTTAAATCCATTATGAGTAGAGTGAGATACCTCCTTCAAACGGAAGTTGTTTGGAATAAACTTTAGAGTCTTGGCTTCAGCAATGGCGGCGGCTTTGGTGTCTTGTATGTGTTGTACTGTAGGGTTAGTCATCGTCTCTGCTTAAGATAAAACACAAAGGTTGAAACAGACAAACATGAATATCAATATGACTTTAAACCTAAGCATTGAACATATGACCTAATCCCTTTAGCTTGTAAACCATTCAAACATCTTCTATACGGAATAATCACTCAATTCGGAATAATAGGTCTATGCTGAATATAAATCCTATGCGGAACATAAGTCTATTCGGAACATATATCCTATGCGGAAAAAAACATCCCTATTCTGAATAAAAAAGGCTATTCGGAACATTTATCCTATGCGGAATGAAATCCCTATTCTGAATAAAATGTCTATTCGGAACATTGGACCTATGCGGAATAAATACTCTATTCGGAACATTGGGCCTATGCGGAATAAATACTCTATTCGGAACATTGGGCCTATGCGGAATAAAATCCTATTCGGAACATTGGGCCTATGCGGAATAAATTCCCTATTCGGAACATTGGGCCTATGCGGAATAAAATCCTATTCGGAACATTGTGCCTACGCGGAATAAATTCCCTATTCGGAAAAACTAGGCCTATGCGGAATATTCAGTCTATTCGGAAAAAGTTTCTCTATGCGGAAAGATTTGGTCTATACGGAAAGATCTTTCTATTCGGAAAAACTTTTCTATGCGGAATAAAATAATCCTATTCGGAAAACTAGCTTCTATGCGGAAAGATTTCACCATGCGGAAAGTTCTTTCTATTCTGAATAAAACCCTTATTCGGAAAGTCTTTCTTACTCGGAAAGTTTCCAACACTTATATATTTTCTAATTAAGCATGAACTCGTTTAATTCAAGTGTTCAAAAGGCCAAATTAGTGCAATTAGAGTCATTCCGAATACAACCCAGGCAAAACCCCTAATTTAATTAACCCTAATTGAAGCCGAAACTGATTTCGATTGTTTTCAATTTAAAAAGTTAATTAACTTGTTGTGCATGAAAGATTAATCCGATTTAATACATTTTTGATGATCTTGATCTTAGAAGATTACTGATATTAAGATGTTCTGGTTGATTTTCGTGAATGTTTGTGTACTTGTTTGTTAATGGCGGCCAAGAAGATAGGGGAACAGTGAAAGAAGAGTGGGAACGGGGGTGTGAGATTTTGACTAAGTCAAATTTTTTACAAGTTTGACCTATTGTCAACTTTACCCCCTCAATTTTTCTACTTTCAACAAACAAAGTTCTTTTGTATTTCCAAGTTTTAAATCTTATCATTTTGACCTATCTTATGTTAATTACCCTAGCCTTTGTGATTATCCTATCTTAACACAAGCACAAAACTATTCATGACAAGCTTATAAGCAACAACAAGACAAATGCCAAAGCAATCCAACCATTAAGCTTTTTGAGTTTCCTTGAAAACTTTTGAAGATCTTTTGATGTGAAAGATGATGAAACATTTTCTCCCCCTTAAACGATGACCCGTTTTCTATTTAAAGAGTTGTAGTCATTGTTTAACGAGGCACATGATGATGAAAAACATTTCCCAATTGATATCTTGAAAAAGTTTGATTCGTGGTGTCAATAAGATTTCTCTTATTTTAACAAATTAATGCACTGAGACGTACACAAATTTGTGTTAGATCAAGTTGTAAAGTAAACTTGATCCCTTTGCATGATTTGGCTTGTAAATCACGCCCGAGAAAATTAATTCCCGTTCTGAGCCAACGTTTTCCAAAGAAATACGTGACTTTAATATGAAAACCGGGTTGCAGTCAGAAATAACTACAAGCCATAATGGGCATGTTTTAAAACATTACAACTTTTATACGGACTCTATTTATGGCACCGTGTCAATATTAATTGACCTTTCTAAGGCCGCAAATATTACCGTACTAAAAGACATGCCCGTTTTAAACGAAAAATATTTTTGGTTTTTCTTGATTTTATAATTTTTATGGTTTTTCTAGGTTTTATATTTTTTATGGTTTTTCTTGGTTTTATATTTTTTATGGTTTTTCTTGGTTTTATATTTTTGTATTTTCTTTTTGTGGTTTATATATTTACTATAATATACATGATCACGAACAAAGGATACTCTGAATAGTTTACCACGACTATTCAGCTGATTCTTCTGCCAACTCTTTGAGAGTCGCTGGAGTGAATGATTTCATGCCAAGCTTGTCGATCAAAAACTCGATTCGTCCTCGATCTAAGGCTTTGGTGAACATATCCGCCAGCTGATACTCAGTAGTGACAAAATACAACTCGATCACTCCGTTCTCCACCTGCTCCTTAATGAAATGGTAGCGAATGTCTATGTGCTTGGCCCGGGAGTGTTGAACATAGTTGCAGCAAAGGGCAATGGCGCTCTTGTTGTCACAATACATCGGGATTTTGTTGAATCCCAAACCGTAGTCAGTTAATTGTGATCTCATCCAAAGGACTTGAGCACAACAACCGGACATGGCGATGTATTCAGCCTCCGTGCTTGATATTGCAGCGCTTTTCTGCCTTTTTGAAGACCAACTGATCAATCTATCTCCTAGGAGTTGCACAGATCCAGAAGTGCTACGCCTCGTGTCTTGACATCCAGCATGATCGGCATCTGCGTATGATATTAAAGCAATCGAGGAATCTTTCGGATACCATAGACCACGATGAAGTGTTCCTTTTAGATACCGAAAGATCCTTTTAACTACATGTAGGTGCTTTTCGGTAGGCCGAGCCTGATACCGGGCACACATGCATACAGCAAATTGCAAATCAGGCCTGCTAGCAGTCAGAAATAGAAGAGTGCCGATCATCCCACGGTAAAGTTTTGGATCGACAATAGTCCCATTCCTATCTTCATCTAACTTGGATTTCTCCACCATTGGAGTGTCTACGGGGTCACAATTTTCAAAGTTATATTTCTTAAGAGATTCTAGAGCATATTTGGATTGATTAATAAAGATGCCTCTAGGATTCTGAGAAATCTGTAATCCTAAGAAAAATGAAATTTTTCCCATCATCGACATCTGAAAGCGTGTGGACATTATCTTCTCAAATCGGTTTGACAATTCTATGTTAGTGGCAGCAAATATTATATCATCAACATAAATTTGTACCAGAATCATGTCGTTGCCTTCTTTGAGAGTGAATAGAGTGGGGTCCACTTTGCCTTTGGAGAAGCCTTCCGAAATGAGATATGTTGACAGGAGATCATACCACGCGCGTGGAGCTTGTTTCAACCCATAGAGAGCCTTCTTAAGCTTGTACACATGATTAGGAGACTCCGTACTGACGAACCCATCCGGTTGACTAACATAAACTTCTTCCCTTAGTTCACCGTTCAAAAATGCCGTCTTCACATCCATTTGATAGACGATCATGTTCATATGAGCAGCAAACGCAAGGAATAGTCTAATCGCCTCCAATCTAGCCACAGGAGCAAAAGATTCCTCAAAGTCTATACCCAAGGCTTGTTTATATCCTCTAGCGACCAATCTAGCTTTATTCTTCAATACCGCACCCATCTCATCAAGTTTAACCTTATAAACCCATAACAAAGTAAGGATGTTAACCTTGTCAGGGCGAGGAACCAATTCCCATACTTCTAGTCGTTGGAATTCGTTTAGTTCCTCCTGCATAGCTTCAATCCAAGATGATTGGGTCATAGCCTGCTGCCAATTTTTGGGTTCAACTTCAGAGAGAAATGCATCAAAGTAACAATATAGTGCACTCTCTTGTAATTGATGGCGTGTAGAGACTGGTCGATCTAGATCTCCAATAACATTCCTAATTGGGTGATCTTTTGTCCATTTAGTGTTATGGTTTTCAATCCTAGGTGGTCTGGAGTGAACAATAGAAGGAGCTTCTTCTGAGGTAGACGCGGCTGAAGGGTTTTCAGGGATCGCTACACCAAAGAAAGGAAGCTCTTGCAAGTGAGCATATTCCAAGTCGTGATCAGTAGAATCCTCTTC
This sequence comes from Glebionis coronaria, assembly GCA_025667525.1. Lineage (NCBI taxonomy): Eukaryota > Viridiplantae > Streptophyta > Magnoliopsida > Asterales > Asteraceae > Glebionis > Glebionis coronaria. Next base: position 542,536,906 of record CM046882.1, read on the forward strand.
CACATCATTCGGCACAAGTAGGGGTGATGATTCAGGTGTAGTTTGAGAATCACTTGGTGAAGGTGCATCCGGTTCAATGTGAATTGTAGATGCATTAGATAAAGGTTCATTAACTTGAGCAACCACTTCAGGTATTGGAGCAATTACTACAGGTGCTGGAACTTCATCAGTCGGGGGATCGAAGAATTCATCAAACAACGGTTGAAACAGTTTATCCCACTCGGGCCTTGATGGTGGTAAAAATGATGTAGAAGTAGGATTATTGGGAACTAATCCGGAACTAATAGCACCGGTTCCCATCTCATGAAGCGCGGGTTCAGAGCTGTGTTGCTCAGAAGCCATCGCTGTCAGCTCGTCGAAATCTGCGTCCATAGTTTCTACAATCTTGCCAAGACGACGGTTATAGATTCGGTATGCTCTTTTGGACGGTGAGTAACCAATGAAAATACCTATATCGGCTTTCGGTTGAAGCTTACCCAAGTTCTCACTATTGATGTTTGGATAACAAAGAGCACCAAACACATGGAAAAATGAAACATCGGGTTTACGGTCATGTAAAAGCTCATAAGGTGTTTTTCCATGGCGTTTCCGAAGGATAGAACGGTTTTGGGTGAAACATGCAGTAGAAATAGCCTCTGCCCACAAGAACAATGGAGCGTTCGCATAAATAAGCATGGTCCTAGCAGCTTCCATAAGTGTACGATTCCGTCTTTCAACGACACCGTTTTGTTGTGGAGTGCGTGCAGCGGATGTTTCATGTGATATACCAACTCCTTCATAATAATCACGAAGAGTCTGGTTGACGAACTCTGTACCATTGTCTGTACGAATACGGCGGACAGTGGTATTCAAACGTACCTGAATGAATTTCAGAAAAGTGATGATAGCCTTCGGTGCTTCATCCTTTGTACGTAGAAATCTAACCCATGTAAACCTGGAGAAATCATCCACAATTACCAGAATGAATTTCTTACCGCTCACACTTTCAGTTCTCATCGGCCCACAAAGATCCATATGCAAAAGATGAAGTTTTTCTTGATTGGTGTCTTCAGCTTTGGGCTTGTAAGATTTCTTGGTACTTTTCCCCCTTGAACACGCGGAACATAAATGGTCCTTGTGAAATTTAAGCTTTGGAAGACCACGAACTAATTCGTTTTTAGCCAGATGATTAATAGCATCAAAGTTAAGATGAGATAATCTGCGATGCCATAACCATGACTTGGTCTTAGATGCTTTAGAGAGAAGACATACTGGAGAGGCGGCCATCATGTCTTGTAAGGACAAAGTATAAAGATTTGCACCACGAGATCCCTTCAACAAATCTTTTCCTTCCAAATTGCGGATGAAACAAGTGTGTTGTCGAAAAGCAACCTCAAGGTTGGAATCACAAAACTGTCCTACTGAGAATAAGTTATGACCAAGACCTTCTACATAGTATACCCTAGAAATCGTCACGTTTCCAATCTGATATTCACCATACCCCATAATCTTTGCTATATGATCATTCCCAAATTTAACCGTACCAAGAAACTTGCTGACGAAATTTCGGAGCATCGAGCGATTTTCGGTCATATGTTTTGAACAACCGGAGTCCAAATACCACAGGATGATTTGGACCACCTGAAAATATCACCACACAAAGACAATGTAGAGGTATCGGAATCTGAGTGTTCCTTGTTATTAGCAGGTACAGATTTAATAATCTTAGATTTGCTAACTCTAGGTTTCTTAGATTTCCTAGCCTTCTTCTTCTTAATTGGTGGTGTAGATTCTAGTTGGCTTAAATCCTGAGGTATTTCTTCATTGATAGGCATTATAGTGGGGGCTGACCTAATTAAAGGGCGCTGTTTCCATACTTGAGTGCGAGTGTTCCTAACTAAAGGACGCTCAGACCTAACCTCAATGGATGCATTCCTAGTTAAAGGGCACATTTTTCCATCTAATGTAAAGGTCCTACCAGTGGGACGCCATTGCCAGCCAACTTGGGCACGAGTTCTACCCGTTGGCTTCCATTCAAGACCATTCTTAATAGCATTCATTTCATTAACGTGATCAATCAGACACAAATCATGACGTTGGGAAAACATACATTCATTACAATTCCAACAATTCAAATCAGAATTCACGAATGGTTTAGGCTGCTGCACAGGCGCAGAGGTTTTAGTCTTAACATGATTCTTTTTATTTAAAACTGAACTAGCATTCCTATTGTGGACTTCTACTTTCTTCTTTTTGGCACTACCAGTGGAGGGCTTGATCTTATCTTTCTTGAGTGGCGATCCTTTAGCCTTAGTAGTCTCTTTTAATCCTGTAGAAGGCAAAGTGGGAATATTAGCAACAGATTTTAAAGGTGCCTTACTTGATTTTGTCAATGACGGTTTTGCTCCTGGAGTCTTATTAAATGGAGTTACAGCAATGGGCCTATTATTAAGTAGTGCAGAACCTGGTGTACCTATATATTGCAAATATGCCAAGCAATATTGAACTCGCTTAATATATTCATGAGCCGAATAATAGTCGCTACTTGAGGGATCTAAGGCATAAAGATCGTCTAAAATATCCCTAAGAAGATCAACATGCTTAATGGCATTCCTCATATAATCATCATAGGTAACTGGGTTTCTCTTATGAAGCGGGTTCTTATAAAGCACTACTGACTTGGTTGTTGGAGCACTAGTGGACGGTGCAGAGTCGGTAGCTAAGTTATCAACAACTTCTTGTCGGGTGAGAAGAAGTGTCTCCTTTAACTCAGCCAAAACCATATTTTTGTCAATGAGCAGGATGTTCAAATCAGAGATTTCCTCGCACTTTTGGTTCAGTTGTTCAACATAAGATTGTTGTTGTGCCGCATTAAAAGCGAAGCGTTCTTCTAGTGAACCATAAAGAGCGGATAGTCCCTGTCTTGTCCGATCCATCTCCCCTAGAACAGACGAAAGTCTGATTTCTAAGACCTGGTTTTTGGACTCTGCAGCCTCTAGTTCCATTTTGATTGTTTCATTTAATGACATATCTCTCTTCAATCTCATTATCTCTTCCTCTAATGTCTTAACAATTGCAATCATCTTGTCACTCGTCTCAACACCGTTTTCACAAACATTTGATATCAAAAGATTCTCATTTTGAGTTTGTTGTTTTAATTCTAAAGATATACAATGTTGTTCTAGTTGATTAAAGCGTTTTGAAAGTAAATTGTAAGAATCTTGTAGCTTTAAAAACTCAGCGTTAGATTCGTGACAAGAATGATTATCTACCTCATTTACAGTATCAGCAACATTTACAGAGAGATCACAAACATCATCACAATTATCATTACAAATATTCACAGCATCACAATTAATCATAGCGGATGTAAGCTCATTCGAATAATTAACATTTACAGTAGTAAGCACATCACACGAGATTACTGCAGACAAGAATCGGTCATATTCGGTTAAAATCTTTTCTTTTTCAACTAGTTGTAGTTCGTAAGCAGCGTCCATTTCATAAAACACTTTTTGAACTTCACCAATTTCAAAAACAAGATTTTCTTTAAGAGATGCAAAAATTCCTTTTAGACTTCCGACAAACGGATTGATCTCAGTTTTAAACACCTCGTTCATATGTTCGAAAGCCCATTCTCCGGCGTTTAGGCCATTTGAAGTCGTACGTTCCAAAATGACCTTGTCAAAATTAGTAAAGTATTGATTAATCTCTTGCAAGTTTAACCATACAGTGCTAACAGGTGGAAGATCCTTTGGAATTTCCTTAGGACCTTCCATATTGACAAGTGTAGGAAAAGTACTAGGGTTTTCTTCATCTAATATGTAGGTTGGTGCTGTTATGAGATCTTTGTCCATATGGAAGCGAATTCTAAAATCCGTTTTTGCAAGCTCCTTATTCAATTTAAAATAATCACACTCGGGATATTTTGCAGAATTGTATGACCGATCCTCATCAACTAGTTCCTTACTTGTTCGATCACCAGGAAAAACAATCGGTTCTAAGGCCAATCCTAATTGAGTTGCATTATAAAGTCTAGGACTATGTCTTAAAGCTTGTTTTGCATACCGTGGATTAGGGGGAAGGCCTTTTTGACGTGATAAGTTAAATTCTCTAAATGAAGCATCAAATAAGTGAACTAGTTGAGAAGCAGAGTATTGTCTTAAGAGCAAGTAATCTAGACTTCTAATCTTATTAGTAGCATTAATCTCCATTTCATTCTTCTTAGACTCGAGTGATTCAAAATCTGTTTGAAGTTTTTGAAAATTAGTGACCACTAACTCCTTTTCTTTAAGTTCATTAGACAAATTTGCTCTTAAGTTTTCGATTTCTTGCAAGTGACCCATTTGTTTGTTTCTAAAATGATCATATTCGAGATTAGTTAGAACACTACACGAGGGCACTAATTCCAAGGTTTGAACTTTCTCGTTGCTTAAGGTAAGCTCATCAGACAAATTCTTATTCTTAGCTAAGGTTTCTAAGAGAGCAGCATTCATTTGGCTAAGTAATGTAGCAGGAACCATGACCAAATCTTGTTGAGCAGGAGTAGGCGTTTGCGAAATGGGTCCCAGTTGTGATTCACTCAAAGTCTGGGGACTCACATTGATATTGCTATCATTGTTTGTCTCCTCATTTGAAAGACTCACCACCGAAGATTCATTCGAGTCAGCACTCTCTTGCACAACTTGATGTGGTTGAATACTAGCATCAGTGGTATTATCGGTGGTATTAATAAGTACCTCAGATCTCTTTTCTGGCCCTAAGCTGGAGATAGTTGCCATGAGAGCAGCCTTTGCAGATTGAAAGTCATCACAGTCGGAGTCATACGCATCAAGATCATCGGCTTGGTAAGCTGCATTCTGCGTAGTGACAACGTCTTGTTCAGCAATCCCTGGATCAGCAAGAAATGCAAGCTCCTCTTCATCAAGTTCCCTTCCTTGTGCTTGAGCATTTACCAGATAGATCTTTTCTGCAAACCTTTGTCCATCCCTTCTCCTCTTGGGTTTCTTACAATCCCTGGACATGTGACCCTCTTCCTTGCAGTTGTAACATGTAATCATTCGCAACTTGCCCATGGAGTTAGCCCGTGGAGCAGGATTGGCCATTGGTGCCTGATTGACCGTGCGAGCATTGGTGGTTGATGTGGTAGGTCTCCCCTGATATGGTTGAATAGGCTGAACCATGACCCTGCCATTCTCAATAGTAGCTTGTTGACGAGAATTGGATGAATTCCTCAACTGATTGTTGGTAGGAGCTGATCCTCTGTATCCTCGTTTGCTTAAAGTTCGTGTGAGATAAGCAGACATAGTAGTTAGCACTTCAACTGGGTCAGCTCCTTGTTGGAATACAGGAACGGGGACTTCCTCATCATCACAATACAGTGCTTGATCTGGATGAGCTGCATAATCAGTAGAAGGAATACTCATTTGATCAGGGTAGCTTGTTGGATATGCTGCATTCTCTTGATAAGAAGAATATGAAGGCTGAGCATAAGGTGCAACATTTGCTGGATGAAGTTGTGAAGCATACTGTGGTGAAGGTGCATTGAACCGATATTGTTGCTGATGTGAGGTGGGTGGTTGCGGTAGAATCGAGTATTGTGGGAAGGTTGGTGTCATGTAAGGTGATGGATGATAGGCTTGATGTCCCAAGATATAAGGTGTGTTGTTGTGTGACAAGCTTGGTTGATTCGCCATCAAAGCTAAGGAATCTGGGTACATACCGCGAGGAGAACGGTGCATAATCACATGCTTCTCATGCTGCTGAAGAAAAGCATAGATTTGATCTAAGTTGCACTTATGCAAATCCCGGGTTAACTTCACATCGGTAATATACTCACCCCATTCAGCTTGAGGTAAAGTATTCAAGAACTTGGTGTTAACCTGGAATGGAGCAATCACGAGATTGTATACATTCAGATCATTCATTAGAGTAGTGAATCTGAAGTAATAATCGTGTAGTGTTTCCCCTGGGCTGTACGTGAATCTATCAAACAGATCATACAGCTGACACTCCCTTTCCTGTTTGGTGAGAGACGTACCTTGTAACAACACCTTTAGATGTTCCCATAAATCTTTGGCAACCGTATATTGACTAACCATACGATAAATATCATGCGGAAGAGCTTGGAGAAGTGTCTGTAGAGCCTTTTCATCAGCATCAGCAATGAGTTGTTGTGCCGGTGTGAGTTCTTCATATTCTCTTGGTCGAGACACGTTATTTGCCACAATGGTACCATAGTCGAGTGGACCATTCAAAATCGATTTGACCATAAGCCTTCCGTATGTTGGTTTGCCCTTCAAGTATTGCATCATACGGCCCTGCCATGCCTCAAACACCTCTTTAATAAGCATCGGTGGACGACTATCAGTCCCCGTTATGATCGAGATATCCGTAAGAGATGTCATCTGAGGCATTAATGAACTTGGATTCATTGTGATCACTTAACAGACTCAAAGATTATCGGTTGATCGAGCAGTGAAGAAAGGTTGAGAATTTGTGTTGTGTTGGTTGAACTCAAGATTAAATCCACTAAAGATCGTCGAAAAAACTCAAATACCCCTTGAACTTGCTTATACGGAATAACCCAAACTCAGAATAAACCCTATTCGGAATAACACCTATTCGGAATAAACTTATGCTGAATAACCCTTATGCGGAAAATTCTATTCTGAAAATGCCCTATTCGGAATAACCCCTATGCTGAATAACCCTTATGCGGAAAAACCCTTATGCGGAATATTTCTTCAATGCGGAATATTTTGGCAACTGGCTATTCGGAAAACTTGCTATTCGGAATAACAGGCAATTCGGAAAGCTATTCGGAATATTTCTCCTATTCGGAAAAATTATGGCTATTCGGAAAAATTTTTGGCTATTCGGAAAGTTGTTGGCTATTTGGAAAAATTGGCTATTCGGAAAGTATTTGCTATTCGGAAAAAACTTCTATTCGGAAAAAACCCTTCTATTCGGAAAGTCTATTCGGAAACTTCTGCTATTCTGAATATTTCTCCTATTCGGAATCCCTATTCGGAATAAACCTTCTATACTGAAAATCTTCCTATTCGGAATCCCTATTCGGAATGTTCTGGAAAAAATGTTTCCGAGACTTAAAAAACAGCTTTTAACTCCGATTTTTGATCCAAAACCACAAAAAGTTTTATGATTTTTACCAAAATAAGCTAAACCCAATCCTTATCAATCAATCCCAATAACAAAAACACCAAAAACAACAAGATTCAAGATTGATTTTTTCTAAAGATCACTAATTGATTCAAAAACTAAAAAAGCAACACAATCCTTACCTTAAATCACCCCATCGCTCTTGATACCAAATGTAGAATATTGATAACCTATGAATCTATGAAGTGGGTTGATGTTTTCTAGTGAGAGAAACTAGAGAGAGAAAGTGAGAGAAAATGTGTGTGATTTTATTAATATGAAAGTGCAAAATGAAACAACAACCAACCCCTTTCCATGGTGGAAAGGGGTATTTATACTCCAAGCCTAACATTGGGCTTGGGCCGGTCCATGACAAGCCCATGGACCGGTTCTTACTTAAGTTAATAAGTAACTAATGACTATTTTCTAACTACGAGCTATTACAACATAAATATTATTGTGGAGTGACCGATACTTCTAATATACGTAAAAACGTATTTCTAACATTTGGTGAGTGGAGAAGAAGGATTTAATGTTGGGATGGGTTTCAAGTGAGGTGAATCACACGGGGGAACAACCAATTTCATTTTACCCTTTGTTGGTAAAAAGTAAAATATGGGTTCATCACGTGCTACAGTAAAGATTTTGATCTGATATTAGTGGGAGGTAATTGTGTTTGGCGCAATAAACATTTAAATGTTTCAAATGCCCATGTTTAGTCCTTGTTCTTTGGCAAAACTAGTAAAACACGTTTTTCAGCCACCAAAACTTGTTTCCTTTGTTATAGAACTTCTGATTTTCACACTTTTGCCCCAAAACTTTGGCAAAAGTGTTTCAAGGGTTATTTTTGCCATTTTTGAATTCTTGAGGGACTAATCTTGGACTTTCTTGATCTTCAAAGGTCTTCATTATATCTTTAACTTCATGAGGGACCATAATTGGCAATCTAGAATAGTTGAGGGACTAAACTTGCCATTTCTTCAAAGTTGAAGGACCATTTGTAATTTTGACAAACTTAAGGGACCAAACTTGTAATTATGAATATACAAGGGTTTTAAGTGTCATTTCTTTACATTTTGAGGATCAATCTTGTACATCTTCAAGTCTTTAAAGGTTAATCTTGGATAAATCATGAACTAGGGCCCGGTTCTTTGTACGGCTTTGTTTCTCATGTCCGTTTTTCCTTGTTTCTTGTAATCTTTTGTCTTTTTCATGATATCCATACCTAAAACACACAAGTAAACAAATACAAGCATATGTATGGTAATTTATGACATTTTAATGCATTTAAAGCCCGAAAAGAACGATGAGATCATGTATAAATGCTATCTCATCACTCCCCCATACTAAGCCATTTTTGTGCCCTCACGCAATGCTAGAATAAAGTATCTAAGCATCACAAAAATTCAATTCTATTAACCTTTATTGAAAAGTAAAAGACTTGCAACATCTACGAAGATGTGTAAAGACATAATGTATGATTTTCATCACGAGTGTGACTTTTAAGGTCAATGAATAGAAACAAGTAAATGTCCCATAGAGTAAATTTCGTCATCCTTGATTGTCATACATTCCATGCTAAGTGCAAAAACGAGATCATTGTTGGTACAAGTCACAATGCTAACACTACTCATACGTCCAAATTGTGTAATACTTTTTCTCCCCGCAATCCTAGTTATAAAAGGAAGTGGGTTACTAGAATTTTTTAACTATTTGTCATGGATCACAAGTGATTCATATTGACTTATTTGAGTATTTATTAGTCCGAAAGCAAAGTAGCACGATTTAATCGATAGTTAGCCGAAGGACAAAATCTTTTAAAACGGCTTCTCGTGTATCTCCTTAAGTTCATATCTTGGCATAACTCGTTTCACGATTTGAGACCTTTCTCGGACCGATATTTGGCATGTACTTCATACTTCAAATCTTGGGAAGACGTTCTTGAAATTATGGTCTTCTCTTCATATTTTGGAATTTCTTCACTTGACGTTTTTGGAGAGATTCTTCACATTTGGACCACGACTTCATCATTTTTCTTCAATCTTCATTTTGGGCTTTGATATACAATGATCCGCCTCCTTTTCGGACTTGGATATATTTATCCTCATACCTTGTAAGGGTCTTTTTGGATAGACTTCCTCCATGATCTTTAGGGGAGTAATTGCTTTTCGTCTTGTGTCTCGATCCTTCATATTGATTTAGGAATAATGATACTTCACATCATCTTGGATCTTTAGCAAAAATAGAGCTCCTCATGCCTTGTTAGGGCCTTTTTGGATCTTCACCAATCTTCGCGTCCCGTTTCAATAAGTTATGCCTTGGCTATGAAATCTATTCAACCCTGATCAACTTTTAAACGATCTTGGGCTAGAAGCTAAGTAACCTTTCAAATTGTACGACCTTACTTATTGCAATTATTTTTATTCCTAATGCATTGATCTTATGGGAAGAAAAAGCCACAATTAAAAACATATGAGTTTTTGAAAGAACATTTTCATGTTCTACGTTTAGCATGATCACTTGTCTAACTCTATCACTTCCCGTTCTTCACTATATAAAGACCTCTAATTAAAGAGACTCGTGAATACTTAGCCATGCAAGTCAAAATTAAGCCAAATTTGGATTAGCTTTCATTAAGACTATATCAAATCAAAGTTTTGGGTTTTCAAGCCACCTATAGGATCTTGCACTTTCTTAGACTTTTTCAAGTTTAGAGAATGCATTTTATAGTTCCCTTGATAAGTGACTTTCTAGGATCAATTATAGGAACTTGCGAAAAGTTCTTGTTCTTAACCCGAATGAGCAAGACTTTCGCGTTTTAAAGTTCCCTATATAAAAGTCTAGCAAAACTTGAATTGAGCGGGTTAAGGAACTTAAAGGGCTCCAAATGCCCATCAAGTCAAAAATTAGCTCTTATTCTACCCATCGGAAAATATACATTCGTGTCTTAAAAATACTTATTAAAACTAAGAAAAAATTTTAAAATTTGGCATGTTTTGCCTTATTAGCAACAAAACAAAACATTGAAAGTTGGAAAGCGTGAGGGCGTAGCAAAGCAAGTACCTATTCACCCCCCATACTAAAAGTAAAAATTGTCCTCAATGTTTCGAGTCTAAAGGTGGAGCACCCCCATACTAGAGACGAAGAGTCGAATGCTTAGGATCTAGCATGGAAAGGGTGGTCAAAAATATATCTAAAGCCGTTTATTAAGTATGCTAAAAGATAATTGTTAGAACAATAAAGGATATGTCATGGATTCGTGAAAAACTTCTTCAAGCAAACGATGGAGGCTCACGTAAACGAACACGAGAGTCTTCAAACGTAGATGATGATGATCTAGATAACACAATCACAAACAACCACGAGACAACGAGTTAGAAGGGCACAAATCCCCTCTCATTATTTATTAGAAAGCATAAAAAGATAAGCATGAGATCTCCCCCACGAGGCACCTCGTTTTTGATTACCGAGTCATGAGCTCGACTCGATCCCCTCAATGCTAATTATCATTGGGGAATGTGACTTGGTCGAGGTCAACCATTGAAGGAATTTCCCCACCAAAGTAGTGCTAAAGCCTATGTCCATTCACCTTGAAGTTATGGCCATCATCTTGAGCTAGCTCAATGGTCCCATAATGAAACACTTGTGTAACGGTGAAAGGACCCGACCAACGAGATTTCAATTTCCCAGAAAATATCTTAAGTCTAGAGTTAAGAATTAACACTTGATCACCAACGTTAAAAACCCCGGTTTTTAATCTTTGCATGATGAAACTTTTTAGTCTTTTCTTTGAAAATAAATGAATTTTCATAAGCATTATCTCTTAGTTCATCCAATTCATTCAATTGTATTTTCTGGTGATCTCCCGAGGTCTTCAAGTCAAAGTTTGCATGCTTAAGGGCCCAATATGCCTTGTGCTCCAATTCAATGGGCAAACGAAAATTATTCCCATAGACTAACTTATAAGGAGTACAACCAATAGGTGTCTTATAAGTGGTCCTAAAGGCCCATAAAGCGTCATCGAGTTTGTCGGACCATGAAGCACAGTTTTCTCCAATCGACCTCTCTAAAATCCTCTTCAAAGCTCGGTTCGAAACCTCGACTTGCCCACTCGTTTGCGGGTGATAAGTCGTAGAAAGACGATGAGTAACTCCATATTTTTTTAAGACCTTCTCGAATTGGTCATTACAAAAATGGGTTCCACGATCGCTTATAATAGCACGAGGGGTTCCGAACCGAGAGAATAGTTGCTTCAAAAACTTCACTACCACACGAGCATCATTAGTAGGTAAAGCCTTAGCTTCCACCCACTTAGAAAGGTAGTCGACCCCGACGAGGATATACTTGTTACCATGAGACGATGGGAACGGCCCCATAAAGTCTATGCCCTAAATGTCGAAAATCTCACACACTTGAATTATGTTTTGCGGCATTTCATCACGTTGAGACGATTTTCCTTGACGTTGGCACGAATCACACCACTTCACAAGTGCGTGTGCATCACGATAGATAGAAGGACAAAAGAAGCCAGCATCGAACACTTTCTTAGCCGTGAGATTAGCACCATGGTGACCACCCGTGGGTCCCTCGTGACAAGCTCTAAGGATGTTAGAAGCTTCGGCACCAAAAACACAACGTCGAATGAGTTGATCCGCACAAACCTAAAAGAGATAAGGGTCGTCCCAAAAATAGAACTTGACGTCACGAAAGAATCGCTTTTGTTGTGTCATCATACCCTTGATTATGAAATTGCCCGCATGGTAATTTGCAATGTCGGAAAAACATGGGGTGGTGTCTTTAGAAGTCACTACACCGAGAGTCTCGAGAGGAAATGTTTCGGTGATTTCCTTATTCTCGAAAACATCTTTGTGAGGATCTTCTAGACGAGAGAGATGATCGGCCGCTAGATTCTCGGCTCCTTTTTTGTCAAGCACGGTGACATCAAATTCTTGGAGGAGGAGCATCCAACGAAGCAATCTTGGCTTAGCATCTTGCTTAGCTAAGAGATACTTGATAGCGGAATGGTCGGTATACACGATGCTTTTAGTTAAGACGAGATAAGGTCGGAATTTCTCAAAAGCATAAACCACGGAAAGGAATTCCTTTTCCGTTGTAGTGTACTTTAATTGAGCTTCGGTCATCGTCTTACTAGCATAATGGATAGGACGGAAATGCTTTTCATAACGTTGCCCTAAGACGGCCCCTATAGCATAATCACTTGCATCGCACATGATTTCAAAGGGTAATTCCCAATTAGGAGCAACAAGAATGGGAGCTTCGGTAAGTTTCCTTTTAAGAGTTTCGAAAGCTCTAACACAATCCTCATTAAAGTTAAAAGGAGCATCCTTCTCGAGAAGGTGTGTCATAGGTCGAGAAATTTTCGAAAAGTCTTTGATGAAACGACGATAAAAGCCCGCGTGGCCTAGGAAACTCCTAACCCCCTTAATGGTTTTGGGATGAGGTAACTTGGCGATGACGTCTACCTTAGCTTTATCGACCTCAATCCCCGCTTTCGAGACCTTATGTCCTAAGACGATTCCTTGTTTACACATGAAATGACATTTTTCCTAATTAAGCACAAGATTGGTTTCTTTACAACGTTTTAACATTGCTCGAGATTAGATAAACACGACGTGAACAAATTGCCAAACACCGAAAAGTCATCCATAACACTTCCATCGACTTCTCGATCATATCATGAAAAATGGCCATCATACACCGTTGAAACGTACCCGGTGCATTACAAAGTCCGAAAGGCATCCTACGATAAGCAAACGTTCCATAAGGACACGTAAACATAGTCTTCTCTTGATCACGAGGGTCGATAGGGATTTGAAAGTAACCGGAAAAACCATCTAAAAAGCAATAGAATTCATTTCCCGCGAGTCGCTCCAACATTTGATCCATGAAGGGCAAAGGAAAGTGGTCTTTACGAGTGGCGTCATTTAACTTTCGGTAGTCAATACACACCCTCCAACCGGTCACAACACGAGTGGGGATTAACTCGTTGTTTTCATTAGGCACAACGGTCATTGCTCCCTTTTTAGGGACACAATGGATTGGGCTCACCCATGGGCTATCGGAGATAGGATAAATCATTCCCGCGTCAAGGATTTTAGAACTTCCTTTTTAATGACATCGTGAATTTTGTGGTTTACCCTTATTTGACTTTGAATTGCGGGTTTGTATTCCTCCTCCATTAAAATCTTGTGAGTACAAAATTTTGGGTCACTACCCTTAATGTCGGAAATTTTCCACGCAATTGCCCCTTTATGAGCTTTAAGAACTTTCAAGAGCTTGGTTTTTTCATCATTAGCAAGACCTTTTGCAATAATAACCGACAACTTGTCATCACCTTCCAAGAATGCGTATTCAAGGTGAGATGGAAGATCTTTTAATTCAAGGATAGGTGGTTCCTCGATTGAAGATTTTTTCTCAACACTCATAGCTTCCATCGGCGGAAGAAATGGTGGAATAGAAGTATCATCACTAATAAACACCTCATCTTCATTGTCGATTTCATTTGAAGTAAAATCGCCTCCTTGGAATGGAGTGAGATTTGGTGTGGAATTAGCAAGAATCGGATCCAAAATAGTGGGATTGCCACTTGACGAGCTATCGGAAAAACCTAACACTTCTTGTGAAAACTCATCGCAAACCACATCAACTAAGTCGATGTGATTGATGGTAGCGATTTCATAAACATGAGAAGGTTTTGAGTTTTGAGTAGCGTTTATAACAAGTTACACTTCGTTGAATCTCAAAGTGATAGTTCTTGCATGAACGTCGATAAACGATCTCGAGGTGTCTAAAAATGGACGACCTAAAATTAGAGGAACTTGAGGATCCGTGGGGATGTCAACTACTATAAAATCAACGGGATAGTAGAACTTCCCCACTTTCATGAAAACATCCTCGGCTACTCCACATGCTAAAATCGTAGAATGATCGGCCATCTCGATAGACATGTTCGAAGGAGTAAGAGCCGGAAGCGAAAGCGACTTCCAAATGGAAAATGGCATCAAATTAATGCTCGCACCAAGATCGGCCAAGGCGGGGCATTCTTTCATATCTTGTATGTCACAAGGAATGAGAAACTTTCCGGGGTCACCAACTTTTTCCGGTTGCGGTTAAGATAAACCGAAGAACAACTAGCAAGCTTTGAAAGCTTTTCCTTATCGCTCATCATACTTTTAAAAGTGGAAGCGAAACGAGGCATATATAACAACGCATCGGCTAAACTCACATCAAAATGCACTTGTTGAAACATTTTTATAAAAAGCTCGATTTGTTGTTTGTTACGTTCTTGCAATTTCTCTTTGTTTCGTCTCGAAGGGTAAGGTAAGGGTGGTGTGGGTTGGACATTAGGCAACGATCTTGGAATCTCGGGTTCCATAATTGGTATTGGTTCGACCGTAGGTGTGGTTTGAGCGGTACTTCGTGGGCTTGTGATATGCTCCTTTTCGACCATCACCTCGGGCTCTTTCTCGATTTCCTTCTCCGTAGAAGTACTTGGACGAGAGATTGGTTCCTTGAAAGTTTTACCACTTCGTGTAGAATAACCTTCATTTCTCCCTTCGGGTTTGCAATGGTATCACTAGGAATACCACCCGAGGAAGAGGGTTTACACATGATTGCTTCAAACATTTTTGCCATTCGGTCTTCAAATTTTGATTGCCTTAAATCCGCTTTTAACAATTCTTGCTTAATCTCATTTTGTCCTTGTTCCATCTTTTGTTGATTTTGTTGAAGACGTTGGACATTTCCTTCCATTTTATTAGCATGAGTTTTAAGTTCATTAGCAAGTTCGTTTTTAAGCTCGTTTTTCAACTCGGATCTTAAGCTAATCATCTCACGTTGCATGTTATCAAACTTAGCATCATTTGCTTTAGCATTATCCAAAAATTCTCCTTGAAGATTTTTAGTGTGAGCATTTTGGAAACCTTGTGTAGTGTTTTGAAAATTACGGTTTTGGTTTTGATTAGTAACTTGTCCATTCCCACTTTGATAATTTCCTTTGTTGTAGTTACGTGAATTGCCTTGATAATTACCACCTTGATTGTTGTTTCGATAGTTATTAGCATTTTGATTTGGTGGAGCTTGATTTGGGCGGGAACCTTGGCCGTTTTGGTTGTAAGTTCCCGTTGCTACGTAAGCACTCGAAGTGTTACCACCGGCGGTAATGCACTCGGAAAGATCATGAGCTCCACCACAAGACAAACAACTCTTATCAACCGCTTTAACCGAAGCGAAATTCAAAGCATCTTGTGCTTTCCAATGAGTCATAAGATTTGAAAACCTATCGAAAAACCAATTTTCCTCATTAGCTTCATCATGTAAGGCATTAATGCTACGAGACGATGACGACGATGACGAACCCATATTGGCAACACTCGGTGTGTTATGAGGGTTGTAAACCTTAGATCTATTCTCGATAATCTTTAAAGCTTCATCGGTCATTTTGCACAAAAAATTACCACCCGCGACGGCATTCAAATAATCTCGTTCATGATCATTAAGCACATTATAAAAAGTATCAACTTGATGCAATTCCGAAAAATCATGGTGTGGACATTCATGTAACATTTCCTTAAATCGTTCCCATGCCATTGAAAAACTTTCATTATTTCGTTGTACAAATCTTGAAATCTCATTTTTCAAATGTGTTGTTTTAGATGGTGGAAAAACTTTGTTCACAAACTTAGAAACGAGATCACCCCATGTCAAAATTGAATTTGGCGGTTCTTTCTCAAGCCAAATTTTAGCGGGTCCATTTAACGAGTATGGAAACAACATCATCTTAATGGCGTCATGTGGAACATCCTTAAACTTGCTAGTAGCGGTGAGACGATTAAAATTCCTTATGTGATAATGCGGGTTGTCTTTCTCATGACCTCTAAACTTATTAGCTTGCAGCATAGACATTAAACCCGTCTTAATCTCGAAATTCTCCGCAAGGATAGCGGGAATCACAATGGCCTCTCCAAAACCCTCGGTGGGTGCTTGAAGCAACTCCATCATAGTACGATTAGCCATGACGACTTCTTGTTCTACAATAGGTTCAACAATTGGAGTTTGTTCTTCAATCAACGTCTCTTGATTTCCTTGATTTTGACGACGTTTACGAGCTCTTTTAACTTGACTACGAGTTAGCATAAACTTCACGTAGAATGGGAGGTGAATAAAGAAGATTCTTTTTGGGTGTTTTGTGAATTTTCATTTTTTTTGTGTTTTTTATTGTTTTTAATTTTTTTGGATTTTGGTGTATCTTCGTAGACAACAATCTACCAAATCTCTCCTCGAATCAAACTCTTGATTAAAGAAGCCTCAAAAGAATAAAAACAATCACGCGGAGTGAATGCCTTCGAATGACTTTAGAACTTTGGTGAAAACCAAATTGTTCAAGAGGGTTTAATCACAAAGAAACCAAGCAAATATATATGATATGTAATAATACTTTGGGCGGCAAAACCCTCGATTCGCCTTCAATCTCAAAATACTCACAAGCAAGCGGGAAAACGAGGCGACGCGAAGCACTTAATAGCCTTTTTCCTTAGGGTATATTTTATAATACCCGCCTTATACCCACCTTATAGTTTGTATTTTTCAAAATCGAGCTTCACGAAAGTATTTATCTATTTTTGCCTTTTTCTTTTGTTTGAGATTCGAATACAATAATTAGGAGATCAAGTCCCAATTAAGGTTGTGTTTTCACACTTTTGGAGATATTTTGAATTGATTGTGATACTTAATACAATATAGTAATAATAATTTCACAAGAAAAACGAAAAAAAAACAATAATACGTATTAGTAGATTTCTACTAAAATAAATATTATTTATGGTTAATATTAAAAACAACAAGACAAATTAATCACGACACACCTCCCCGGCAGCGGCGCCAAAATGATTGTAGTGCTTTACCACACCTTTGCTTTAGGAAAAACAAGAGGGGTAAAGTAGGGAAAGTATTAAATACGACGGTTTAGGAAAACCGTGTACAAATGACCCTAATGAAGTTCGTTTCCCAAGGAGGTATATGTGTGTGACTAAAATGTAGCAAGATTTGAGATTAATATTGGATAGAAGGGGATGAGAAAAGAGAATGACGAAGACGTGAAATTAATTACTACAATGACTAAACGTAAAACCGTAAAAAGAGTAAAAATAAAAATTAATTCTAAAAATTCTCAAAAATTTACAAAAAATCAAAATAAATAAACTAAGAGTTTACCAATAATAAAAACTTTTTCAAACTTTTTAATTAATTAAATATTAATTTAAATGCTAATTAAAGCCCTAAAAATCAAATTAATTATCAAAAAGCCCAAATAAAGATTTTTCAATTGGTAAACCTCTAAAATGACCTAAAAAGATTAAAAACTATTTTTATAAATTTTTAAACTAAGAAAATCTATTTAAAATGATTTAAAAACTAATAAAACTTAAAATAATTATAAAAATTAATCTAATGATGATAAAAATAATCTAAGAATTGAAAAAAAAAATCCTATTTTAATGTATTAAAGCTAAGAAAAATATAAAAGTGCAAAAATATGAAATTTGAAATTTAATAATAAAATAATATTAAAATAATATTAAAAATCCAAAAATTATAAAAAATTCTAAAAACTTGCAAACTAGTTTATTTTAACCTAAATAATCAGAAAATGAAAGTGAAATTACCAAATTACCCCTATTGGGCCCCAAATAGGCTAAAACCAAAAACAATCAACACTAATGGGCTTTTGGGCCCAAAAAGTCAAACTAGGCCCAAATGACCTGAAAAAGCCCCATCTGACTCAAAATTTAATTCTAAGCACAAAAGTCTGATGGCTCAAAAGCTGAAAATGAGCTTATCACAACTTAAATAACAAACAGCTTATGCTTATTGGGCCAATAAGCCCATTAAGCAATAAGCCAATGCCATAAGCTCTGCTTAAACACACAACCTTCTTTTGAGATGCCTAAGAGATCTATGAAAAGAAATTTTGAAAAAGCACACTCAATACGCCAGAAATAAGCCAAGAAGATTTTCACAAAAAGACAAAATAGTCGACTTGGAGTTTTAGACCACCTCAGGACTTGATTCAACTTGTAATAGACTCTAAACAACTTAATTAAGCCAAACCAATCAAGAAAAGTTCAATAAGAAAAGCCAAATAAGCTGGATAAGCCAATAAGCACTTATGAATAAGTCAAGTGAGTTGGTTTTCTAGTCAAACCCTAATGTCAACCCTCCAAATGCTCCAGTATGAACAAATGGGTCAAATAATGAGCACCTATTACAAATTCAAAGTTTTTGCACGTTTGAATAAGCTGGAATAGCTTATTGATAAGCTTAACACAAAATTACACTAGCAGTGGCTAGCAGCAAGGGAAAGGAGTTCCCACTGCTTTGACTATTTGACCTGTGATTTGTGAGAGATCCAGTTGGATTCAAATGGAAACAAGGGCCCTTGTGATCAGTGAATCACAAGGAGTCTATATCAACAAAGAAATCACAAATTGGTTCACTCAATAAGCCCAGAATAAGCAAACAGTCCACGGATATTGCACAGACCTTGAAAATAAGCAGTTATGAACAAATAAGCAGTTTGAGCATGAATGAGCCAGCCAAATTGAACCAAATGCATACACAAGCTATAATAAAGTCCAATAAGCACAAATAAACTTGTTTCAAGCAATGGATCAAAGTAAATAAGCAGATTCAAGCACCAAAAGTTACTGATTAGCAAAAGTGATTATCCAAAATCCTTTTGCTGATCTATTTGACAACCAATCCAATTTTAAGCCTTCAAATCTCTTTCCCTGATTAAGTTAACCAAAATTTAACACTTGTTATCCCTAGTCTACCCTTAGATCTAGGTGTCCCCAAAATTTTAGCCAAAATACCCAAGTAAATCTGATTTTATATCCCTTTGATTGATTTGGTTGTATAAACCCACAAAACTTGCAGATAATAGTCACTTAGCACCAGGTAAACAGATACCAATCCAAAAGAACAAAGAACAACAACAAAGGAAGGCTCAAATCCCTTTGAATCAGTTAACCCAAACACCCCTTTGGAATCTGATTTTGCAATCTTCCAAAGGATTGTTGTGTTTTAACCTATCAAACAAGATCCAATCCACCCTAACAACTTCTAAACAACCTCAGAAACACAAATCAAACCTCAAAACACAGATTCACAATAAAACATGCAAAATCACCAAAAAATCAATGAAAATCAGAAAAATGAAAAGGGAGAGATGATGCAAACCTCCAAGACTTACATCCAAGCCTTGGATTGTTTGAGCTGAGGTACTAGCAAAACAAGTACCATCTTCCTTGTACCTGCTAAGAACAACAAACCACAATGATGAACAAATAACAAGAAACTTCAGATTTTTTGAAACACAAGCTTTATTGCTTAAAACCTTGCCTCAAAAACCTTCAAACATGAATATGGAACTCAGATCTTAGCTTATCAAATACCAAACTTTTATAAAACACAAAGGGAAATCACAAATTTTCAGAAAATCCAACTTTTATTTAATAAAAAGGAATTACAAAGATTTAAAGCTAAAATCTGGAACAAGGGACTCTCACAAGTTGGGGTCTCCTTATATAGGACTAATGGACTATTCTAGAATGCTGAAAGACATGAAAACCCTAGTTGTGAAATCTCAAAACTGCCCTTGAGTGCTTGATGCCGTTTGATGTTTGTGAGCTTTCCAAATGAATCAGAGACGTTCATTTTAGCTTGCTAGTTAAGCAGTGAGTCTTGACTGTTGATTTGGCCACGTGTCTTTACTTGGAGAGGAGGGTGTGATGTGATTGGGTAACGGGTTGGGGTGTGGGGTCCTTTGGTGAGTGGAGAAGAAGGATTTAATGTTGGGATGGGTTTCAAGTGAGGTGAATCACACGGGGGAACAACCAATTTCATTTTACCCTTTGTTGGTTAAAAGTAAAATCTGGGTTCATCACGTGCTACAGTAAAGATTTTGATCCGATATTAGTGGGAGGTAATTGTGTTTGGCGCAATAAACATTTAAATGTTTCAAATGCCCATGTTTAGTCCTTGTTCTTTGGCAAAACTAGTAAAACACGTTTTTCAGCCACCAAAACTTGTTTCCTTTGTTATAGAACTTCTGATTTTCACACTTTTGCCCCAAAACTTTGGCAAAAGTGTTTCAAGGGTTATTTTTGCCATTTTTGAATTCTTGAGGGACTGATCTTGGACTTTCTTGATCTTCAAAGGTCTTCATTATATCTTTAACTTCATGAGGGACCATAATTGGCAATTTAGAATAGTTGAGGGACTAAACTTGCCATTTCTTCAAAGTTGAAGGACCATTTGTAATTTTGACAAACTTAAGGGACCAAACTTGTAATTATGAATATACAAGGGTTTTAAGTGTCATTTCTTTATATTTTGAGGATCAATCTTGTACATCTTCAAGTCTTCAAGGATTAATCTTGGATAAATCATGAACTAGGGCCCGGTTCTTTGTACGGCTTTGTTTCTCGTGTCCGTTTTTCCTTGTTTCTTGTGATCTTTTGTTTTTTTCACGATATCAATACCTAAAACACACAAGTAAACAAATACAAGCATATATATGGTAATTTATGACATTTTAATACATTTAAAGCCCGAAAAGAACGATGAGATCATGTATAAATGCCATCTCATCAGCTATTATTGCCAAGTTCGAAACTTTAGGACTAAAAAGTAAATACTTTGTTAAAAAGTGGAAAATGACTACTAGTAAAATTTACAAATATTTACGGGACTCGGGTTTCTTAAAAATACTTCTCAAAAGTTAAGATGCATCATAAATATGATAGTATGGTTTCCCGGCACGACTTAACACGTTATTAAAACGAAATCGCAAATATTAATTATCGAAACAATCGATAATAAAATGTAAAATTTTGGGCATCCGTCGGTATCGTAATCACTAGGAATTCTCGTTGTTCATTGATTTTGAGTAAACTCGTTGTAAAATACACGCGGGTGATTTTAAATCAAAAACTTTGTTTTAAATAATATGGAAAAATAAAATAAAAATCTTATAATTCCAAGTAAAGTATTATCATTGATCAGAAAATAGTTGAAAAGTATAATTTACTAAAATATTAAGATCTCAGGATTTTGCATATAAGAATACAAGAAAACGTAATACGTTGGAAAATTCAGAAACACGAATAAAAGAATAAAATAATGCTGGGAAAGTACGGGTTCTTACATCTAGCGACTTAGGGGTATCCGGTTGTTGGCAAACTCGAAGAATCTTGTGTACACACCAATATCCATTGGGTATGGATCATTACTTAGACAGTGCACGCAAGGCCCAAGAGGCCCGGTAAGACGCTGTCGCACGCGGTTTATTACTTAGCCGTGTCCTCGTCGCACTACGACAGGATCAAACATAATATAATCTATGTTAGGATTATATTCGCCTAAGGAAAAAAGATACACACTCTCCTTAGTTACGCGATAAGGATCATTCTATTTCTGGTCATTATCTCTTCCTTAAGGCGTAAGAATAGGAGAGCCCAACACGGACTCTCTCGGGTATAAAAGAAACCCCCGAGGTTCCACAAAAATAGGATATTCACAATACTCTAACTCTCACATATACTCAAACCGATTACTTACTCTCACGCAGGAGTCTAATCGTAAGACACGCGCCCACGGTAAGCCTAATGGTGTCTGTTATTTAGTGTGCGGGGTCTCCAAACAAGATTCACATGGTGCAAGAGTCGGAGTCCACAAGACCCCGAATTAAGCCTAATTTGGGTTAAGCGCGGTCCATCCAGCTTTTGTATCAACAAAAAGTTTTTGAAAAAAAAAACATTTTTTCGATTTTTTTTGAAAAGTTAAGTGCAAAAATCATCCCTGGGCGGTAAAAGGACTAAAACACCCCTAAGGTAACAAACAGTTTTAACTCTAACTGGAAATTATTTGCACCTTCCGTCCTCAGGGATGTATAGTGCACTATTTTACAACCACTAAAATGTATGTTGCGCAAAGTATTAACGAATGATGTAATTCAAACTTTTAACAAAATACATAGATGATTTTTTTCACTTTACTCCATAGTATATCATAAATTTAGTGAACCAATTTTAGTCATTGACTTTGATGCAGTTTCTCATTGACTTTGATCAAGATACACCGGCTAAAGAAGTGGAGGTAGAGGTGGCAAAATGGGCGGGCGGGCGGGCACGGGCGGCGGGCTAAACAGGCAACGGGCTAAACGGGCGGCAGACTAAACGGGCGCGGGCTAAACGGGCACGGGCGAAACGGGCGGGCTAAACGGGCGCAAGCTAAAAAAAGAAAAAAACATATAAAAACTTACAAATAAAAAATAAAATACTTGTTTGAAAGTCGGGATAAAAAATTTAATAAAAAATATTCGTCGAGTATACTAATTTGTATTTTACAAGTGCGCCCGTTAAGCCCATTTAGTTTCTTACATATGCGCTCGTTTAGCCCATTCATTATAAAGAATGGGCAAAAAGTGCCCATATATATCAAAATGGGCAAGATTTGACACTTCTAACTGGAGGCATCAACCAGTCAACATTCGGTGAGAAGAAGCTTGTCTTTATTGATCTAGATGGGACAATGAACCAAAAGATGAGAGAAACACTTCTACGACTCCAAATTTGGTCATTTTGTTGCAACAAAGACAACAACGACACGAAAAACTTAGTTACCATGTATTGCAGAAATCATAAATAAGCAGAAACGAGATCTGTGCATTATCTTCTGCCATAACTTCCATGTTTGGGTTTCTAATTTTCGTTAAATTAAGCATTGCGTAATCGATACACGATTTATGATAAAATCGAAGTACTGTATCGATGGTTTATCGAAACCAAAGGTTTATTTGCGTAAAATTATCAAATCTGCACGTGTATTACTGGACAATCTAGTGGTTATATGGTTTCAGGGACGAAAATTACATAAATGAAAGGTGGGGATGAGGTACGAGATGTTGTGACACGGGAAATAACGAATGTACCGTCGTGTGCCAAGCACGTGTGGGAGTTAACGGAGGGAAAACAGCGAAAAGTCAAACAACGTCAACTCGGTGGGAAAATTGCACGAGATTTTGAAGTATAGTGACAAAATTGTTTGTATTTTACTCTTAGTGACAAATATGCGAAATTCGCAAAGTAGAGTGACGTAATTACCCTTTAGAAAATAAGTAAAAACAAAATTGTATCTAAACAAGTTTTTTAAAGGGTTAAGACCAAAGATAGGTCATGAACTTTCGAAAAAAACTCGTTATGGACTACGTACTAATTTAAATGCCATTATAACTCATAAAACTTTACATAAACCGGCTATTATCAGCCGTATTACCGTCTCAATACTGGCACATCATCATTTGGTCCCTTTTTTATCAGCCGGCTATTATCAGCCGTATGATTTGTGTCAAATGCTTAATATATAGCAAGCTTTCCTTTGTCAAGTTATTTACCAAATCTTTGTTGCAATAAAAAAAATCATACAAATGATTTGAAAAAATAATAAAAAGCTTTTTGTCAAATCACTAGTTGCTTAAGAAATTACCTACACATTCACAATATTCGTTGCCTAAAATTGCAACACCTTCATCTTTACGTTCCTGAAAAGAAGTTACAGTGCCCATTTTAAGTATAATTTATTACTAAAACGGTACCCGCGCAAGGCAGCGGCGAATACCTAATAACGAATTTTTAACTGACAAATATTAGTCTCTTGCCCATTGTAAAGTTCTAAAAATCGAATTAAAAAACCAACTAAAATTGAAAAAGACTAAAAGTTAATAAAAATATATATCAAAATGGATATCGAATTAAAAAGCACATAATTTTAGAAAATATAGTGAAATTAGATTATAAAAATAATAAATAAATAAAAAGGTTTTTCAATTTAAAAGTAAAAATGTTGTTACAAAAGGTTGTTACAAAAGTTGGTTACAAAAGGTTGTTAGATTTATTACTATATTATATAATGTTGATAAAGATATCAACAACTTGATTTATTTATGCCTCGTTTGGTTCGCAGAATGTTTTTAAGGGAATTGTAATCTTCGGAAGGAATTATAATTTAATGTAATTGTAATTGAAAGAATGGGAATATGTTGGAATTGTAATGTTGTGGAATTGTAATGAATAAAATCTGAGATGTGTTTGGTTGAGTACCGTAATGTATTTTAATTTTTTTTATAAAACATAAAAAATGAATAAAAAATTATAGTTAAAATAAAATAAAATAATAAAATAATAAAAATAAAATTATAAAAACATAAATAATTTAAAATGAAATAAACTTGTTATTTTAATAAAAATTATTATTTTTATAAAATTATTATTTTAGTAAAAATTATCATTTTAATAAAAAAAATTATTTTAATAAAAAATGTTAAAAGCAAAATAAACTTGTTATTTTAATAAAAATTATTATTTTTATAAAACTTGTTATTTTAATAAAAATTATTATTTTTATAAAATTATTATTTTAGTAAAAATTATCATTTTCTAAAAGCAGTGAGCCTGGGCTCATCATGTGGCTCGAATCAGATCGAGCAACTCTATGATTCAAAATTATGGATCGAGGATCGGACCGAAATGATCCGGTTTGTTCTGACTCAATCCGGTCTAATCTTATTAAACATAATCAATGGATTTTTGGCAAGATTAAACCGAATCGAAAAACAAAATGCCAAAACTCCAAATCAAAAACTGGACCAAAATTATACATATCGATCCGAGCCGGTTTTTTATCTGATCTAAAAATTGGCTAAAACAACATGTTGTTAAGATTGTCATTTTGGATCCAAGTTCCTATTCTTGTTACAAGTAGTACATAGTAGTACTTACAAGTTCTCGTGGGTAAACTCATGCACTTTTTGATAGGTGCACACTGCACAGTGCACTTGTATCAAAAGTTAGACCGTAACATTAATACGTTTTTCGTGTCAAAATTTTGGTTCGCAAAAAGAAAATATAATTTAAAAAACTATAATTATTATATTTTTTTTCTTATACTTTTTACAACATAACGGTTTATTTTTAATTAATTAATTTATTTTTTTTTATTATTCATAATAATAATTTCAAATTATTGTAATATAATAAAGTCAATCTGATTTTTTTATTTATACTAAAATTGGATAATTATTTTATGACAAATTTTAAGACGAAAGAGCAGTACTTTACATTCAGTCTTATATGACTTGCATCTTACTTTAATGTGTTTATGGATTTTTATTACCTACTTTAACTAGTGACATGTATTATGTACAAGAGTCCGGTTATTAAAGAAACTTGTATTTTGGTGGAAACCAAGGGCTTAATCTGGACCATCCATTTGGGAGGGACCAGATCAAATGATAAAAAACACGGAGGGACCAGAACTGTTAACTTTGCAAACTTGAGTGAAAGATTGAAAATATACCAATAATTAAAAAGTAACCACCCGCTCATTTTTCGAAACAAAAAACACACAGTCTCTCTCTCTCTAAAAACAAACCGTCACCCATATATTTTCTCTCACTAAAAACATCTACAAATCATCAAAAAAAGCCACCAAAAACCTTCAAAATCTAACAAAAAAACACAAGAATGGAAGAACAGAAGAATACTGCATCTGATTCGAGCAAAAAAACAGTGAAAATCGACGTGACAGAAGCAAAATTAGAGGGTAAAACATATTTATTCAATTTATACAACATTTTATAGTTTTAATTTGATGATTTTAAGTTTTAATTATGATTAATATGATTTAATTGATTTATATGATATTTAGATAATTACATGCATGCTTATGAGTTTGATTACATGATGTTTAAACGATTTTTGTGAATATTAGAATGCTTATTTATATTTTTCATGATTAAAATCTGTTTAATTGATGATTTATAAAGTATTTTGATGATTATTGAGAAAATTAATATGCTTATTATGATTATAATTGATTTAATCAATTAAATTGATGATTTTAGGCTTAAAACCAACAAAAACACTTGCCACTAAAAATCATAGCTTATAACGAAAGATAAGTGGTTTATCACTATTGATATAGAATTAAAATGCAAAAAATATTGTTAAAACTTATGTTTATCAACAATGATAAAAGTTTTATCACTAGTGATATAACATTACAGAAAAAAGGTTTTAAAAAAATAGTTAGAACTGGGATTATCAACGAGAAGTGGTATATCAATAGTGATATAGAATTACAGAAAGGAATTTAAAAAATAGATAAAACTGATTTATGAATGAGAAGTGATTTATCAATAGTGATATAGCATTACAAAAAAAGGTTTTAAAAAAATAGTTGATAAAAGCATTGGTAAGTACTTTATCACTATTGATAGGGTTATCATTAAAACATCAACTTAACAATTTTAAGAGGCTTATCGGTAGTGATAATAGGATTTACAAAACATTGCTAAGTGCTTTAACACTATTGATAAAAAGCATTAGACAATGAAAAATATGTAATAATGACAAAAGTGTAACAACATTTTGGTTTTGGTAATTTTAAAAATTTAGGAATGCTAGTTGATTTGAAAACATTAATGAAACAAATTATATACATTTAGGTTTGTATGTAAAGTTATTATGTATCAAAGTGCATCTTTACTTTAGATACATAGTTACCAGTACATTAAAACAACTAGTAAACAGCCTCTCGTCCATCTTCTATTCAGAGACTAGATGTGTTAGTTATTTGAATGTATAATCATTAATCATAAGCCAAAGTAACTACTGAATCCTATTTGTTTGTGAAATGTTATGTTTATTTAATGTATCAATGATATTTGGATCTTATAATGACATTACTAACAAAATTAAAATAAACTTGCAATCTAATCGCAGAAAAGAAAACTGGTGGAAGAAAAAAAATGAAAATCAGAAGTAAGTGTAAGAAACTATCTGGAACAAATATGGACAAAGCATCAACATCAAGATGCAGAGGAGGTGATGAAGATGAAAAAATTGATGAAAGTGAAGAAGAAGAAGAAGAGCAGAAAGATAAGAAAAAGAACAAAAAGAAAACAGAAAAAGAACATCCTGTACTGACATCACGCGCAACCGTGAGACCTTTATTCGAAGCAATGCGGGGACTGACCGCACAAAGAAAAAAAGTCATACGGGACATGGGATTTGGATGCTTAATAGACTTTCCAATATATGAAATTCCAACAAAACTGGCGTTTTTTGTTGTAGACAAGCTGAACACAAATACAATGACGATAGAGTGTCCAACAGGAGACATATTTTTGACTCCAAAATCAGTTAATCAAACTCTGGGAATTCCAATGGGACACAAAAAGTTGGAAAGAGAAGGGCAAAGAGAATACAATGACCCAATTATACTGACGTGGAAACAGCAATTCAGCAATGTAAACAAGCTAACATTGAAAGCTTTATCTGATGTAATAATTGAGTCAAAAAACTCGGACTACATGTTCAGGTTGAACGTTTTGTCGTTGATCTCAAACACATTTGCAGGCTGTGACAACAGTTCAACTGTCAGATTCACAGTATTGAATAATGTCTTTGAAGGAGATGACGTAAGTGAAATAGACTGGTGCACACATGTACTAAATGGGGTGAGTACATCAAAGCTTGGATGGGATAACAAGAAAAAAAACAAAAAGAATGTTGTTTATGACGGTCCAGTGATTTTCTTGATGGTAAGTAAAAAATTCTAATTTTTTTTAATGAATTTAATCTTTCACACTATTAATACGTTGTATATTTTATGAAACAGCTAGCATACTTGCACTATACAAACCTCGAGAATTTCAAAGTGATGAGACGAACACCAACATTCAGAAGCTGGAATTCAAGTCTCCTGAAAAGAAGAGAAACAGAAGAACTACAAAACAAATCGATGGGAGAAGTAGAAATACTGGATGATATGAATGAAGCAGAAGAAGAAGCACAGAATCAAGTAAGATAAAAAACTGTATTTCAATATATTATCAATACTGATAATACATTAAAGAAAATTAAAATAATATTTTATCTAGTAATATTTCTTTAAGTTAAATTTATCACTATTGATTATCTATTAGAAAAATCTTCTTTTGTTTGTTTTATCACTATTGATAATCCATTAAAGTTCATTTTAATAGATTATCAATAGTGATAATACATTAAAGAAAAAATCTGATAAAAATTAATCAATAGTGATTGTTAAATTAGTGAATAGATTATTAATAATTATCACTATCGATAATCTATTAGTTCATTTCTGATGTGTAAATTTTATGACTAATGATAATAAACTTCTTTTTAAGATAAATTTATCAATATTGATAAAATAAAAAATTATAGAAGCAAGTTAAATTTAATACATTATCAATCGTGATATTAACTAAAATATTGATTCATTTCTTTGTTAAACTTATCACTATTGATTATCTATAGATAATTCTTCTTTTGTTTGTTTTATCAATATTGATAATCCAATAAATTTCATTTTAATATATTATCAATAGTGATAAGACATTAAAGAAAAAATCAGATAAAAATTAATCAATAGTGATTGTTAAATTAGAGAATAGATTAATAGTGATTGTCACTATTGATAGTCTTATTAAAGTTCATTTTTGTTTTGTTAATACATGAGGACTTTTCTTTAAGATAAATTTATCACTATTGATAATACATTTAAAATTTAAATAGATCATCAATAATAACTATATTATAGAAGCAAGTTAATTTAATACATTATCGATAGTGATATACAGTGTAGATGTAATATATGAAAAAGTTTTTACATACTAAAATATGTATATTAATAATCATTGCAGGAAATGTATGAGATGCTTGAAGAGAGCATCGAAAGCATATTGATAGAAAAAGCGGAGATAGAAGAGAAGATCAACGAGAATTTATTTAAATTTGGATCTGATGAGAAACTAAAAGAAATTCAAGAAAAGTTGAAAAACATCTTCAAAGAGGAGGAACGGGAACAATACTACTCATCATCATCAACAGAATATGAAGACAACGATTTAAATGATGATGATGATGCAGGAAATCATGAAGATGAGGAAGGTCCAAAACCTCCAAAAGATGAAACAGATTCCGGTGATGAATTGGAAATAGAAGCTGACGCAGAAGAAAGAAACGACCCACACTACACCGATGAGCATAATGATGAAGAATGTGTCTCAGAAACTGGATCGAACAGGCAACAAGAAACATCAAATGAAAAGGCAACAAATCAAAAAGAAAAAAATGACAATCATCAACCAGAAGATTATCATGATACAGAGATGATGGAAACACAAGAGATGAATCTGAATAGTGAATATGATGATGATGTTGATGAATCAAAAAAGTTAGAAAAAGATGATGCTGAAAACGAAAATGAAGGAAAACGAAAAGCTGAAGAAGAAATCGAAAGAAAAGGAAAGAGAGTGAAGGAAAACCAGCCAGAAGCTTCCCACGAGAACATCAATCTTGGTTTTAGTTTACTAATTAAAGAAATTCAAAACCAAGAAGACGAAAACGCCAGGAAGCAATCTGAAAAAGAGTACAGATTTCTCAGGTCAAACTACATCAACAAGAATATAGACACAAAGGCTGAAATAACAGAAGATGAAAAGATTTTGACATCAACCATCTTTGGAGACAACGAAAATGAATGGTAATCATCTAAATGATGCTTTTAACTTTTAAAACTTTATCATTATTAAGCTTTATGATTATAACTTGTGATATATTACACAGGGATGAAGTTTTTAACGATGGAGAAGGTAATATGTTGATGAAAGGAAGTCTCCAGACGCTGGCACCAAAAACGGAAGTTGAAACTTCAGTGATCGACACATATGTATCAATTCTGAATTATGAAGAAAGTTTCAAAGAAAACAATTTGAGACGCCAATTCTTTTATACAGGAATGACGGTAAGATATTAAATAAAATTAAAAAAAACATCTAAATAATGCACTAACATTTGATTTTGAAAAAAAAAATCGAAACAGGTACCTGGAGTACTACAAGACAAGAAAGAGGACAGAGCCTTGAAGTTAGACTCCCAGTACCAATTGTTTAGCAAATTATTTGAGATTCAGACAAAAAACAATGTCAAACAAATGCAAATGATGGACGTCGGACTGGTAAAAAAACAGTCTATTAGATTCTACTAATATGATTATTATATTATCTTAAAATAGGTATAGTCTAAGAAATTTATGATAAAATACACAGGTCTTCTTTCCAATCATAGCACATGGGCATTACTACGTCATAGTTTTTGACCTGGATAAAGTCAAGGCTGTGATACTAGACAACAGCGATTCAGATGCCACATACGAAGGGAAATACAAGGAAAATTTTGATTTTGTGGTAAGTAACCTTTAAAAAATTAGTCTAATTAGCAAAAATAAAAACATATCTAACGATATTTATATATTTACAATTTCAGAAGGAAATCTTTGTCAACCACCTGATGGCGTATCAACATCCAAAAGGAGAAGAATTACGAAAGAAAATTAAGAAAGCAACAGTGATGCAAATGAAGTGGAAGACAAAAGAAGAAAAAGTAGACTGTGCTATATACATGATGATGCATATGGAGCTGTATCAAGGAGAGACTGCTGGAAAATGGCAAACAGGGATCTACAACGAAAGTCATAAAGATCACCGAAAGCAGATTGATACCTTGAGAGCAAGAATTGCAACAAAAATATTGCTCCATGAAATGAACAACCACAGGAAGTTGATGTCTGATAAAGCATTAAACATTCAAGGAGAAGGAACAGAAGCAGGACCAAGTGAACAAAAATGATTTGTCATGAGTGTCATTCTGTGTAACAAAATTGCTACTTTTATTTTGAATGTGTGTAACTTTTAACACATTGAACAATTTGGTTATGTATTCTAAAACAGTATGATCTGTATGAAAACTTGGTACTTTTGGTTTAAAAATGCATCTTAATATTATCAACACAATATTTATCATGATGTTTTGTTCAGCTTATACTTTATATCAATAGTGATATTCAATGGAATATTTGTAGAAATTAAAAAATAGATGTTTTTTATACTTTTATCAATAATGATGTTGACTTTATCAACTGTGATATTGCATATAGTGTGATAGTATATGCTTATATGAACAGTGATAAGGAAAAACAAAATTTATATCTTTATCAATATTGATAATAGAATAACAAAAAACAGACATTTATCAACAGTGATATTTTTCAACAGTAATATTGCATTAGTTAAAAAAAAACCACAAATTTATCACTAATCACTATAGATAAATAAAAAAACAATATAAAAAAACATTTTTTTAACCAAAAAAGTGAATCTTAAAATAAGGATAATATCACCATTGATATTACACATACTAAAGATATAATACTAACACCATTGGTGTATAAATAAAAAATTTATTATTTATCACTATTGATAAATCAAAAAAAATAACTGTCGATAAAAAATAAACCGTTTTTAACTGAAAAAGTTAAAAAACTTTTATCATCAATCACTATCATACTATCAGCATTGATATTACACTAAAAAAAAGCGGAAGTTGGAATTTATAAATTAATAATAAAACCCGCCCAATCATAATGCATCCCAACCACTTTCATTCTCATTCTACAAAACACAAACCGCTATCATTTCTCTCTCTAGAATCAAAACAAACCATAACCCTCTCTAAAATCAAAAACAAACCTAATCAAAACCTTCAATCACAAAGGGAAATCGAAAGAAATGGATGAATCAGAACAAGACGGATCTAATACCTCAAAAAAAACGATGGAAAACGAACAAACACCAAGTCAGGAAGAAAGTATGGTTTCTCTAACTCATAATTTATTAGTTTTGATGATTATTAGAACATTTATTCTAAATTTAATTAATTTAATCTGTTAATTTGATGTTTTAATCCATATATTGATTATAATAACCTACTTCTGAGTTTAAATTGGGTATTTCGAGGATATTGAGATGATTTGTTATGTATTGTTAATTTTAGATTCTAATCATCAATTAAAGTCATATTGTATTGATTTTTTTGATTATTTTTATAAAATTTTTAATAAATTATAACTTTAAAGAAAGATTTATGTGAAGTTTATTAGGTTTATTATTTTTTTAAGTTCATATAAATTTAAAAACTATAAGCGCCATTTTTTTTTTAAATTATTATATCGCTTATGGGTTTATATAAGATTATTATAATCAATATAAACAAAAAAGCACAATGTAAGTTTTGGTATATGTATATCAACATTGATAAGAGTCTTTAGAATAACAAACTTGAAAGGATTGATAAATTATATAACAAAATTTATCAAAAATGTTTGGAAATACAAAAGAAATTTATTAGTTTCTATTTAAAAAAAATGTAGATGGAGATATTTTTCTCAATTTAACACCACTCGAAGATTTGCCAGGTACTGAAATTCAAATAGAAGATGCTTTATCGGGTTAGTATTTATTAAAAAAAAATTACAAAATTCATAACTCAGACAAAAACTTACATAAAACATTGTTTTGTAACTGCAGTTCTGAATACATGCCCGATTCTAAACCTTTCTCCGCAGATTGGTAAAACACTAGGTACATTTAAAAGAAAATAAAAAAATATTTATTCTTTATAAATATATAAATGTGATCAAATATGTGAGAATGCGACATACTTGTATTGATATTTTAATGTATTATCACTATTGATAATCCATTAAAAATAACTTCAATGGATTATCAATATTGATAAAACTAACAAATTAAATATCATAAAATGTATGATGCATACTTATAAACTTCTTATGTATCACATTTAATATATTTAAAAAATATATTAAATGAATGACTAACCTAATACATCTTTATTTGTGCAAATTTGAACACAGAAAGCAATACTGAAGGTAACAAAACACCATCTTCGACATCGAAAAAACTAACATACAGACGAAAAATTGATGCTAAAAGACAGCAACTAGATTTAGTTGAGCAACAAACAACATCAACAGAAGTAGTCGCGTTTGCTTCAAAGGAAGTAACAGAAAGAAAAAGAAAAGCCACTGAAATAGAACCTGGAAAAAAGCCAACAAGAGTTCCTGCAGGAAAAAAGAAACAAGAGGAAAAACAAGAGAATATAAACAAAAGGAAAAGAGACGAAAAAGCAAATCAAGTTGAGGAAAGGAAAAAAAGAACAGTAAAAGGAAAAGGAAAAAAGAAAGAAGAATCTGATGAAGAAAAAATGGAACTAATGGTAGTAAAAAATGAAGATAAATTCAAGCCATTGAGGGCTAAAACAACTGTTCAGCCTCTCTTCAATGCTAATCGAAATCTATCGACGGAAAGGAAAAGGGTGATTAGACAAATGGGCTTTGGTAGTTTGTTGGAACTTCGATTTAGCAAAGTACCGGCACGGATCACGTATTTTGTACTTAAAAACCTAGACACACAGAACATGGAGTTGCCACTGGCAAATGGCAAAAAAATTAAGTTCACACCAAAGAAAATCAGAGAAGCAACAGGAATCCCAATGGGAAAAAGAAGACTAGAATCTGAGCATGAAAGAGAAAACAACGATGTGTTCTTAAACAGATTCAAAGCACAGTTTGGAGAGAAGCAATATCCAACAACAACAGATATTTCAAAGGTTATTCAGAAGACAACTGATACAGACTTCATGTTCAAAATGAATTACCTCATGCTCTTTGCAAACTGCATGATAAAATGTGATAACAGTTCGAGAATAAACTATCATGTGATAAACAACATACAACATGATGATGTCATTAGCGACTTTGACTGGTGCACTTACATTTGGGAATGCATTCAAGTAAGCAAGGTCAACTGGAAAGACACGACAGCAGAAAACTGGTACTACGGCCCGAACGTTGTGCTAATGGTAATTTTAATCTACACTTTAATTTTTTATTTATTTATGTATAATATTATATTATTAATGCATGACACTTTTTATTAAATATTATACTGTAAACAGCTGGTTTACTTGCATCACACAAAGTTTGCTGAGATGAATGTACCACGAAAATGGCCTGGCATCAGAAACTGGACTTTTGAGCTTTTAGAAGAAAGAGAAAACTTGGAGATGAAGAATGGACGGTTTGGATTGGTTTCAGTGATAGAAGATGATGAAGAAAATAATGCTGATGAACAGGAAAATGAGAAGCAAAAACTCAGAGAGGTCAGTAAAATCAAATATATTTTATCACTATTCATAATCCAATAAAGTTGATTTTAATAGGTTATTAATAGTGATAATACATTAAAGATGAAAAAATTAACACAATAATTAATCAATAAACAAAACTAAAATAGTGATAATAGTTTATCAATAGTGATTATGGCTATTGAATCTTATATGCAGAATTTTTTTGTTAGTTTTATCACTATTGATAATCCATTAAATTTAATTTTAATAGATTATCAATAGTGATAATAAATTAAAGTTGAAATATTAACATAATATTTGAATAGTTACTAAAAATACTGATTATCACTATTGATAATCTTATCACTATAGATAATCTGTTGAATCTCTTTTTTAGTTTTATCACTATTGATAATACATTAAAAGTTGATTTTTAATATATTATCAATAGTGATAATACATTAAAGTTGAAAAATTAACATAATATTTAATCAGGTCATAGAAGAAAAAAATAGTGATAATAGATTATTAACAGTGATGTAAGATTCCTAACACGTGTTTTTTTCCATCACAGCTTATATACGAGACGATAGAAGAAAAGTTTGAAAGAGTTTTGAAAGAGAGAAGAGAGCTTCAAGATTTGATTAATGAAAACTTGCAAATGCAAGAGGTCTTTGAAGGTGATGAAAGATTAAACTTGTTTGTACAAAGATTCAAAAGAGAGTTTAGAAATGAAGTGCAAGTAGATGAACCCAAGGATTATTCATATTACATTGCTAGTGCATCAACTAGCAAAGCTGCAACAACAAATGATATTCATAGTCCTGTTGGGTTAATTGAATCTGTCCACGAGGAGAACAACAACAACAAATCAGACTTTGCCGAAGCTGATAAAATATACTACGAAGGACTTGAAAAACAGAAAAAGCAACAAGCTGCGAAAGACGAGGCAGAAAGAAAAAGGAAAGCCGATGCTGAAGATAAAAAGAAAAAGCAAGAAGATGCAAAGAAAATCAAAGCTCAAAGAGGTCAGAAAAATCAAATAATTTAGCATGTTCATGTTATTGACAAATAACTAGTGATTAACCACTAGTCATAAAAATAAACTAGTGTTAAATAACTAGTGTTAAATCACTATTGATCAATGTTAAATGATAAATGACTAATAATGTATAATAATACTTTTAACAAACTATGGCTAGCAAAAACAACAAAAATATAATGATGCTTTAACAAATACTAGTGATATGTAACTAGAAATGTATAAATGTTGAAGTTGAAAAAATCCTTTTTAGAAGCAGATGTAAAGAAGAAGCAGCAAGAAGCTGCGAAAGAGGAGGCTGAAAGAAAAAGGAATGCTGATGCTGAAAATAAGAAGAAAGAGGAAGAAGAGGCAAAGAAAAAACAGGCGGAAGAGAAAGCTACAAATACAGAAAAGGATGCAACTGCAAAAGAAGATGCTCAAAAACCAGCAAAAAAAGTTGCAGGAAAGCAAACACCAAAAAAGAAAAGTTCAGAAAAACCAAAAGCAGATAAAGATGGAGAAAAAACATCTGCTCAAACAGAAACAAACAAAGAAGGAGCTTCAACAATAGAGCCCATAAAGGAAGTAGCACTAGAAAAGAAGGAACATGCAAAGGACAAACATGAAGCTCCAACAGAAACAAAGAAACATGCAGAGGACAAACATGAAGCTGTTGTTGCAGAAAAAACAAAATCACAAACAGAAGAAAACAAAGAGACATCTAAAGAAAAAAACAAAGAAGAAGCTGCAACAAAAAAAGCGACAAAGGAAGCAGCAGCAGAAACAACACCAAAGAAAAATACAAGGCAACAAGCAAAACAAGATGCAGAAAAAACTAAAGGTAAAAACATAATTTTTTATCAAAAAAACGTATCAGTTTTTACACTTATAGATTATATAAAAAACAAAAAAACTTAACAAAAAATTATGCAACAGATGATAAAAATTATGAAAGCCCGGAAGTCCAGGAGAATGCATTTGGTACAGAACAAGAAAGCGAAATAGAAAGTATTGCCCAGGAGGAAGCACAAGGAAGAGGAAAAAGGATCACAAAACCATCGATGTATTATAAATCGCCGTACATGAACGAGATGTCCAGAACACAAGATACGTTGCACTATGATGAAATGATTTCAGCAAACAGCATCTTCTGTATGCAAGGACAGATCAGGTAAAAAAATTTAATATTTACTATTTAGTCGTGGATAATTTTCATTAGAAACTAGTGATAAATCTAATACATAATAAACGTTTTGCAGTGAAAAAGTATTCGATGATGGAAGTGGAACTATAGCAAACAGAGAAGAAATTCAAACTCTTGCACCTGGATTCAAGATACATAAAAAAGTAATTGACACTTTTGTTAAAGTGTTAAATTACGAGGAAAGGATACACACAGGAGGCAAAGGGTTAAGAAGGCAATACTTTGCAACAACTGACTTCGTAAGTTCATTTAAAATTTATAACGAAAAAAAAATGTTCTATCATTTAAGAAATATAAGAACTAAATTTATATTTAAAAAAATCTTTTATCTATAGGATTTGGAACTGATGGAAAATGAGAGTTTGAATGAGATCGATGATGAGAAGTTTGAAAAGTTGCTGCACAAATACATGATTTCTTCACAAGCTAAGAAGAAGATGAAAGATGTGAGAATTGTGTTTTTCCCAACAATAGTTGGAGGTGATTATTTTGTGATCGTCTTCAACCTTGAGAAAGCAAATGCTATGATACTGGATAACGACTCAAATGGGGAATACAAGAAAAAGTATCAAGACGCCTTTGGCAAAATAGTAAGTAAATATATAATGTTACTTGAATGTAGAATTATAAAAATGCAGATAAATTACATGGCTATACACAATAACTAATTTCTTAAATTTTAATTTATGCAGAAAAATTTGTTGATCAACTACTTGACGAAGCATGGAAACACGTGTGTTAAGAAGCTAAGCAACGACAAACAGCCAAAAGTGATGAAATTCAAATGGCAAACTCTGGAAAACAAAATCGACAGTGGCTTGTACACAATGATGCATATGGAGCTTTATCAAGGAGAGATGGCGTCTAAATGGAATCCTCAAATTGTTCCCGAAACAAACAGAGATCATCAACTGCAAATAAACATAATGAGGAAGAGGTATGTGACAAAGATTTTAATGCATGAAGTAAACACAAAGAGGGGAGTGATGACGGACTATGCAAAGAAGTTTGAAGATGAAAACAAGGACAAAGACGAAAAAACAGTCCAAGAAATCGTTGAAGCTGCTATCAACAAAAAGATAGCAAATGAATGATAAGCCCAAGAAATCGTTGAAGCTGCTATCAACAAAAAGATAGCAAATGAATGATAAGCCCCAAGTCTTATGTTAACATAACAGCTAGTACTTTTTATTAGAACAAGGATTCTGTAGTAGTACTTTTTATTAGAACAAGGATTCTGTAGTATATCACTTGTGATATACAAATGATGTATCTTAAACAATTGTTGAACCTTCTTTTGCTGATTAAACTTAGATGTCAACTTTAAATTCAAAAATAATATTTCAAACACAAAAAGATGATTGAAAACATTGCAATATTAAAAATATATCTACCTGTATTATCACTAACTATAAAAAAAATTTAAAAAAATACTGTGTATAAAATTACCAATATTTATAAAACATGAATATTAAAAACTGTTTACGTATCATATCACTGGTGATAAAGTATATAAAATAAATACTTGTAAAACATGAATATTAAAAATTGTTTACGTGTGATATCACTGGTGATAAAATATAGAAAATGAAATAAAACATGAATGTATACTTGTAAAACATGAATATTAAAAACTGTTTACGTGTGATATCACTGGTGATAAAATATAGAAAATGAATATATACTTGTAGAACATAAATATTAAAAAAATTTAACAAAGCATGCATCAACATTCCATTGTACTTATATGTCTATATGATAAATACAATGTTTACCAGGGTGACCATTGAACAAAAAAAAAACCATTGAATATGATAACCAAATTTTATTAAAAGTGCAATATGTGAAGCCAGAAAAAAAAAATCATTCAAAACATCAATCTGGATTGTAGATATATTTTTTAAAACATAAAATAAATCACTCATCATGGCTGATTGATTTCTCCTTCCACTGCTGCTTTTTGAAACTTGTTCTTGCGTCGACTTCTCTGTTCTTCCCTTTTTCTTTTTCTTTCTGCCCTGAGTTTCTGCCTTTCAATTTTTGGTGTTATACGCAAATCAAAACTTGGCTGGGAACCAGGAGTCCAAGGACTACTAGAATCAGTTGGTGATGTACCAGATAATGTGTCCGAATCAATAACTAGTACATTATCTCCTTTTTGATTTTTTTCTTCTTCGGCTTTATGTTTCGCGGCAAGCTCAGCTAAAAGTTTTGGCTCTACAAATTCAAAATAATAATTCATCGATTCGTCTGAATCCGAATCATGAACCAAGAAAGTACTTGTTTGACCTTGGTAAAATTTACCAGTTGCTTCAACTTGTTCCTTCAAAAATTGAGGATCATCAACATCTAAATTGATTTTTTTGTTTGCTGCATTTTCTTGCCCAATAACTACTTTCTTAATACTTCCAGCTTGATCTGTTTTTTTAAAACTTCCAGCTTGATCATTCAATAGTACTGCATCTCGACTATCTATTTCAAAGTCTCGTTCAGTAACTGAATATGAATCATTCCTAAAAATACTTTCATGCAGACTTTGAACATTGGCTTGTCGAGATTCCATTATCTTACTACTTCCAGCTTCTACTGTTTTTGCGGATCCATATTGTCCTTTAAAAGCATAATTTTGACCATTTAATCCTTCATCGTATTGACTTTGGCAAACTCGATCTATTGCTTCAACTGATTGCTTCAAAAATGCAGGATCATCATAATCAAAATCATCAGAATCTGCAAGGCACTTTATGTTGCTAGACTTTTCTAGCCGAGTTTGTACTTTCTTACTACTTCCAGCGTGTTCTGTTTTAGTGCCTCCATCTAGCACTTGAGAAACAAATTTTTTATCATTCAATAGTACCTCATCTTGATTGACAATTTCCGTTTCTTGTTCAGAAAATGAAAATGAATCATTTCTACAAATTCTTTCATCAACATTTTGAACATTTTCTTGCCCAGATTCCATTATTTTACTAGTTTCAACTTCTTCTGATTTGGCGCCTCCATCTTGTCTTTCAGAAACAACATTCTGATCATTCAATCCTTCCCCGTCTTGAACATTTTCTTGCCCAGATTCCATTATTTTACTAGTTTCAACTTCTTCTGTTTTGGCGTCTCCATCTTGTCCTTCAGAAACAACATTCTGATCATTCAATCCTTCCCCATCTTGAACATTTTCTTGCCCAGATTCCATTATTTTAATAGTTTCAACTTCTTCTGTTTTGGCGCCTCCATCTTGTCCTTCAGAAACAACATTCTGATCATTCAATCCTTCCCCATCTTGAACATTTTCTTGCCCAGATTCCATTATTTTACTAGTTTCAACTTCTTCTGTTTTGGTGCCTCCATCTTGTCCTTCAGAAACAACATTCTGATCATTCAATCCTTCCCCATCTTGAACATTTTCTTGCCCAGATTCCATTTTCGTACTACTTCCAACTACTTTTGCTTTGGTGCCTCCATCTTGTCCTTCAGAAACAACATTATGATGATTCAATCCTTGTTCATCTTGATTACACATATTCACATCTTGATCACCAACAGAGTACGTGCCACCACTAAAAATGGTTTCATCGACACTTTGAACGTTTTCTAGTCCGGATTCCAATTTCTTACTACCCCCAGCTTCTGTTTTCGTGCCTACATCTTGTACCTCAGAACCAAGATTTACATCATTAAAACCGTCATTATCTTGACTACTGATTTTCATATCTTGATCACCACCTGAAAGATTATCGTTCTCATCGCCAGATTCTGAAGAAGAAGTGTGGTACTCTGGAATGACGGGTTCTTTGAAAATTTCTTTTAGTCTGGCCCTAAATTCAATCAGCTTAGAATCATCTTGATACTTCAACAAATTGTCATTGATTGTTTCTTCTATTTCTGATTTATCTATTAATATGTTCTCAATACTCTGATGAATCAAACCATACAATTCCTGCAATGTACAAGAAAAATATACTTATTGATAATCACTATTGATAAAACATTAAAATTTTTAAATACTAATAGAAAAACTAACTTTAATATATTATCAATAGTGATAATACACTAAAACTTTTATAGCTAGTGATAATCACTATTGATAATCTGTTAGTTAATTATGATTACATATATCCCTGATCATATATATCACTATTGATAATCTATTACTTAATTTAATCACTATTGATAAATCAATAATGATAATCTTTTAAAGTTGATTAAACTAAAAAATACACATAATTTTAGACTTAAAAAAGAATTTGATTTATAACGAGTGATAAAATGTTAACTTAACTAACCTCTCTTTGAACATTTTCCTCTACTTCATCCAAATCTGGAAGAATTTCGGATGTTCCCATAGAATTATTCTTGACTTCAATTGTTTCTCTTTGGTTCAGCAGACTTGAATCCCAGCTTTTAATCGATGGTACTCGCCTAGTTACTTTCATCTGATCACACTTTGTGTAATGAACATATGCAAGCTGTATCATAAAAATGTATTATAACATTAATATCAAATATTATATAAGACAACAAAGTTGCTATAAAAAATACTAATGTTCGTAAATTACCATCAGGAACATAGCTGGTCCGTAATACACAACACTCTTCCTATGATTCAACCTTGATTCCCATGCAAGCTTCGATAAACTAGCACAATCAAGAATGTGCTCACACCAGTTTATATCATTAACGTCATCACCTTCAAACACATTCTTCAGGACTGTGAATTTGATAGTTGATGATACATCACAACTTCCTAAAGTGTTTGAAATCAAAGTCAAGACGTTCATCCTAAACATATAATCATCATTTTTAGTCTCCAATATAACATCTGATAATTCTTTGATTGTAACCATGTTGACATTCTTGAACTGACTTTTCCATTTTTTAATAAATGGATCACCATATTGTCGTTCTCCTTCTCGTTGCAAGTTCCTGTTACCCATTGGAAGTCCAAAAATTTGATTAACTGTTTTCGGAGTAAGTAATATGTCTCCTGATGGACACTTTAATAGCATTGATGTAGTATCAAGAATATCAACCACAAAGAATGCAAGTTTGCTTGGAATATCAAATATCGGAAAATCAATCAAAGCTCCAAAACCCATATCTTTGATAACCTTCTTTCTTTGGGCTGTTAAACAACGCATTACTTCGTAAAGAGGCCTAACTGACGCACGTGATATCAATGACCTATATTCTTTTTTTCTAAACCTTTGCTGGCTCTTATTCTCTGAATCATTCATTACAAAATCATCATTTCCTTCAATAATTTTTTCCTTTCCCCTTTCTTCTCGCCTTCTTTTATCATCAACAAAAGAACTGTCTTCTTTCAATTTTATCTCTTCTTCATCAAATTCTCTTTTACGTTTCTCTTCTTTTTCCCTAAAACTTATACTGCCAGTTCTTTTCTTACAATTACGTCTAGGCAATTGTTTTCTTCTAACAGTTTTTTCATTAACTGAAAATTAAAATGACATATAATTAGTTCAGGCATTTTAACAAACATTTTAAACGCAAATATAAATATAAGAAATATAGAATCACAAAACATCATAAAATAAGAACAATACATAAATCAAATGCAAAATCAATAGAACAAATACAAATGTTTTTTTTTCTTTTCAAAATGAAATACCTTTATCATTTCCAGTACATTCGCTTTGAACTATTGGATCTGTTATAATCGGAGGTACACTCGATGATCCTTCCATGTTTTTGTTAATTTTTGTTAAATT
This sequence comes from Glebionis coronaria, assembly GCA_025667525.1. NCBI lineage: Eukaryota > Viridiplantae > Streptophyta > Magnoliopsida > Asterales > Asteraceae > Glebionis > Glebionis coronaria. The sequence goes on from CM046882.1 coordinate 542,579,152, forward strand.
TGATTCATCTTTGGTTAGTCTTTTTGATTTTAATGGTAGGAGAAACTTGTTTAAAATAATTTTGATATTGAACATTTAAGAAGTGTTCGTCATGTGTGTGTGTGTGAAACTGTTCGTCATATGTGTGTGTGTTTGAAAGTGTTCATCATTCCTACACTTTTTTTAAAGTAAAATGAACATTTTACATCAAATCTTTATAAAATCAATTGTGATTGAAAACACACGAGATTCTAAATACATTATCCATGGTGATATATTGAAAGTAAATTTCATAGATAAAAACCAAAAAACATAGTACTAAAATTTATCACAAAAAAAAAATAATTATCACTTGTGATATTTCACGTAAAATTAAAAACTATAAATTTTCAATAGAAAGAAACACATTCATTGAATCAAAAAAATATTTTTAATGAAGACATTGAAAAACAGTCAAATTACATGAAATAATAACACAAAGAATATAACATAAGACAAACAAATCACAAACATGATATTTTAAGACAGAATAACTAGTGATAAAAACAAACTATGTACTTTAAACATTGAATCACTAGTGATAAAACATACTGAACTCAATTATTAAAAATAAAACTGATCATCAAGAAAACAATTGATAGAACATACATAAGGAAAGTATCACTAGTGATAAACAAATGAACATAAGTTTTCAACATTATTGAAAATAAAAGTATCACTTGTGATAATCAAAAAACAATTGATAGTAGATAAACAGCATTGGATTCCAGAATATACAGCTTGAACAAATTAAGCAACATGACAACCGTCTCTATCATCACGACCAGCAGAAGAAACTGATGCAGAATAAGAAAAATCAGCTTTATCCTTGAGTGGGCAAGTACTATAGGTGTGGTCAGTACTTGAACAAAGAGTACAACCCATCTTCCTCCTTTTATTGCTTTTAGCCATTGAAATCTCTCTTCCACTCTTAATACGCTTTTGCGGCTGCTTCTGTGGCTGCTTCTCTGGCTGCTTCTCACGCCCCTTTGTCCGAACATCTGTTGGATTATTCACAAGTTTCTTCTTAGGCTCCTTAACGCCCATAAACTTTTCAACAATCTGAGCAGTTGTACGTGTTGGAACAGGAGGCAAACCAGCTTCGAACTCAGACTTTAATGCTTTCATCTTGCCCAGAAAAGAATTTAGCTTAGGCTCATTATTACTCAACATATGAATACATGATTCAAAAACATTTGCAGCCTCAATAGAAAGCTTCTCAATTGCTTCATTTTTCTCGCCATATCGGTTTTTTTTGTTCCTCAAATCAGCTGGAATCAAATCTTTTGTCCAACGCCTAAGTATATACTGATCTGGGATACGAGAAACATTACAGTTCTTGAAAGCACAAAAAACATGACGGCATAAAATCCCAACACGAACAAAAAGCTGACAACAGCAGGAAACTGAAGAATCTTGACTGTTATATATAACCTAAAAAAAACATCAAAACAATCATATATCAAACAAGAGATAATTTATATTAAAATAGCTATAAAAAAATAATGTATAAACTATCAATAGTGATAAAACATATGAATCTTTAGAAATTAAAAATAACAAAATATACCTCATACTTCCGTGAAATTTTTTTATACAACTCAATCTCTTCTTCAAGATTCTCTGAATTACTTTCTTTATCAATAACTTCTGGAACAACCTTTTGAGATACTTCCTCTTCAATAAGAATAACAAAAACACCCTCTTTTGAACTCATACCATTTACCGAACACAACCATGAACCTGCAACAATCTCTTTTTGAACACGATTAAAAATATTACGGGTGTAAACACCAGCAGCATGTTTTTCGATTGGTAATGGAGTCAGCAAAGTAGGGAACGAGTCAAAAGACTGATGATCCAACTGTTCTTGAAGGTATCTCTGCCTATCCATTGCAGACTCGTAACTAAGCATAAACTTCACAAGGGTTGCACGGGAGCTCAAGAAATAATTAAAGAAAGAGTTCTCGCTCTCTGACCTGGAAGTAGTCCTCATTAACCCACAAAGTGGTGAATCAACAAAAAAAGCAGGAATCCATGATGTTCTAATATTATACATCTTCGTTAGCCACTTGTGTCCAACAAGATTAAACTCCTCCATAAGACTGTTCCATCTAAGCTCAAACTCATCAGGTTGGATATACATATTCCAAACAATTTTGCCAAACTTTTCTTTGAACTTTGTGTTATCATAAATTTCAGAAACAATCTGCGAAAAGAATGCAATATCAATAGTGATATTACAAAATAATTTTTTTTTGTCAATGCATTATCACTAGTGATAAGAAAAATGCCAAATAAGAACTATATAATCTTTTGGTTTGTTATATGAAACATTAATAATTTATCACAAGTGATATAAAAACAAACAAAAATGAATACCTTTTTTGGAACTTTCTGCATGATGTGCCACATACAAAGCCTATGCTTAGATTCATGCAACTCCTCAGCAACAGCGATACGCATAGCACCGTCTTGATCAGTAACAACAATCTGTGGCGCTCGACCAACTGCCTTCTTAAACGATCGAAGTAACCATCGATAATATTCAGCTGTTTCTTTCTTCAACAACCCCGAACCAACAGTAACAGACCTTCTATGGTTGTCTATAGCCGTAAATGGTACAAACACCATTTTGTACCTGAAAAATAGTATAAACTTTAACAAAGTAATAACAAAAACAATGAAGAAAACAATAATAATGAAACATACTTGTTGGTCCTGTACGTGGCATCAAATGATACAATATCACCAAATTCCTTATAATTACATTTCGCAACTTCATCAGCCCAGAACAAACCGCACAACTCCGCGTTCTCAACAAAAAATTCAAAAGAAAATAGTTTTGTATACTCTTTCCTGTCCTCCATACGATTAATCAACATCTGAGCGTCACTATCTCCTATGAACAAGTTCAAGCCATTAACAAAATTCTTAAAATCCACCTGAGTGCCATGAACTAGAGATACAGACCCTTTCAACCCAGTATAAAACTTATGCGCTTTAACAGCACCAATATTTGAACTCATAGCTTTGATAATAAACAGCTGCTCGACGTATGTTAACTTCCTCTCAGATTTGGACAAGTGTTTATACTCAGGCTTATCAAGCTCATGATTATGTTCAACATTAAAAGTTGTCAACGAATACTTTATTGTACTAGGAATCAAATCAAAGACAGCACGCGCTTTGCAACCACATATCCTAATATTTGAAGTCCTTACTTGTTTATCAGTCTTTTTAGGCTCTAAAGTATTCAAGGATATATTCTTCGGACAACCATACCGATTACAAACTAACGTCTTCTGTTTCACAAAACCACCACGTAATCGTTTCTGAGTAGATAGTCTAATGCCAAACCCCGCAACTGAAGCGTATTTCTTATAAACACTAATACATTCATCAACACTATCATATTCAGTCCCTAAAACTGGCAAATCACTAGCATAAACCCTAGGAACAACTATAAGTGAACCATCTGGACCGTCAAGAATCTCATCATGATCAAAGGATGAAGATGTTTTATCACTGTTACCAGCTGTAGAAAATAAAACAAAGAAAAATGAATATAATATAAACAAAAAAAGAGGAACAAAAAAACAAAAGCAGTTTAAACTAATATCAATATAATATAAACATGGACAGATATCATAAATAATATAACACAACACAGCATATATCATAAATAATATAACACAACACAGCATATATCACTAGTGATAACACATGATAAAAGAGGAACAAAAAAAACAAAAGCAGTTTAAACTAATATCAATAATGATAAAACATACAAAAACATTTAAATACCTTTTATTGTTTGGAACAAAAAACACTGATAAAACACATCATATATGACTAATGATAACACATGATTAAAGAACTAAAAACATACAGTTTACACTAAAATATCAATAGTGATAATACATACAAAAACATTTAAATACCTTATATGAAACAGAAAACATTCATAAAATGATAAAACACATTATATATCACTATTGATAAAACAAAAAAAAAACATAAAAAGGGCAGCAAAAACAAAAAACTTTTAAACTAGATATCAATAGTGATACAACATACAAAAACATCAACAAAAGAGTAAAAAAAGATCAACATATCAATAGTGATAAAACATAAAAAACATCAACAAAAACAGGTTAACTAGTAACAAAACATCAACATATCCCAATTGATACAAAACATGATAAAAAAATAAGCAGTTAATAAGCATTAACAACAAAATAGAGTAAAAAATAAGTTGTTAATCTACAAACTTACAATCACAGTTATCATGATCAGCCAAAAGAGAAGTAGAACCGCATCCGGATACAGTAGAACCGTTATTAACATCCAAAACTACTAAATCAGCATCTAAATCTGGAACTGCAGGCTCATTCAAATCAAAAGCCATAATATAAATGAATTTGTGGAATAATAAGCAGTAAAATGATAACGATGATCAATGGTGAAGCGGAATTTGTGGATCGGTATAACAGAATGAGAAAAGCGGTTTTTTTTTTGTAACTGAAACGGTTGAGAGAAACACACACGAACTGTGTGTGAAAAATGGAGCGAAGTGATAAAAAAATTGGGGGAAAAGAGTTTATATATTGGCAATAAAAAATGATTAATTGAATTAAATCTTAGATTAATCCCCACCCTTAGATCAAAGCTAAATGAAGGGTGGGGATTTGTCCCTTGGTTTCCACCAAAAAACAAGACTCCAAAATAACTTTTTCCTTATGTACAAATTTTCTACTCATATCTTATATTGCTCATGATAAATTCACTTATGCCAATCATACAAGAAGAAAAATGACATATTATTTTGGGAAAATTTCATATATATCTTTATTTTGATATCAAATTTTATATATATCTAACATTACTTAGAAATTTCATATATATCCCTTACTTTAATGTAAAATTTCACATATATCTAATTATACTTAGAAATTTCATATATATACAATTGAAAACTTAAAATTTCATATATGTTCATATATTTAATTTATATATAACTTAAATCTTAAAATATATATAAATTATCTTTTAAACTAAAATAATCATTATATCTATGTTTCTCTACCTAATAATATGTACATCTAATTACCAAAACAACGACAAATCATTAAAATTCTATAAAAACAAATCTAACTAACTTTGCAATAGATAATAAGCCAACAATCAGTATTCTTATCAAGTTGTGACACTACTTCCATCTTCAGTTTTACAAAATCAATTTATTGGTTCTATCTGTATCTTTATTACTTTCTTTTTTTCTTTTATTATTCTATAATTTTAATATTATTATCATTATTTTATCATTTTAACTATATGATTATAAGCTTTATTTTCCTGCTAAACCAATGATATAACATTTGTGTTTCTTTAATAATTGTAATTAGGTCTTTTTTTTTTTTATTCTTAAATATTTTGATAAAATATCCTTTGCATCAATGAGTGTGCATATAATAATTTGAGACAATGTTTATAAAATATATAAGTATATGAAAAAGAGATAAGTGTATAATAGTTATCTTAGGTTTAAATAATACTTAATATGTGTTTTATGCTTTTAACTATATATAAATTGAATATTTGAACATAAATGAAATTTCAAGTAAAAAATTGGACATTTTAAAACTAGATGTATATGAAATTTTTAAGTAAAGTTAAATATATATAAAATTTTGTATTAAAAGAGGGACATATATGAAATTCTCCCTATTATTTTCGCATCTGGTATAATATCATATCGTCATATTCCTATATTTTATGGCTTTAGTGTTAAGATAAGATATTCATTTAATAAGAAAGCTAAAAATGAATGAAAAAAATGGATAAAAACTTTAGGTCATTACATGAATATCTGTTGTGCTTTAAACTTTTTTGACTGAATAACATCACAAAATTTGCTTTCAATAATACATTTCAAAACTTTTTCATATATACATCATCTGATGGAGATTCTTTTCTTCTTTTGTGATTATAAATTAAATGTGATCCAATAATACCGTGACACATATCTAACCTAGTATAAAGTAGCAACATTGTGTGAAAAGATTACACAAATGTTAATCATGACCACGCCATTTGTAATTTGAGAAAATTGTAGAAAACAAAAATAAAAAAATCCATTTGACATGTTATGTGTCACTACATTGCTATACGTTTACTGAATGCTATAAACAATATGTATGTATCTCATGTCTTAATTTAAATGTATGTTATTTCAAGTACCACAAGACATGATAAGACTTATTTTGTTTACATTTTTACTCGAAGAAGCCATTAGAGAATGATTAGAAAATAAACCTCCAAATTTTGTTACCTTAAGTAACTTGGGTTTCAGAGTTTGTGAATAAATTTTACCCATACTCGAGAACTCTCAAGTTTGTAAATGATATTACAGCATCTACTATGGTGAGTTTATAAATAGGTTTATAACCATGAAAATATAGGTTTATAAATAGGTTTATAATCATGAAAATATTTTTGTTTTATTTCAACCATAGTAGATACTCATTTCATGTTTAGGTGGAATGAAAATGTCCTAATTCTTGAACCTCTTTAAAAATTAAATGCATTTAATTCTTTTGTTATATAAAATATTTTATAAAGTTATAAATGTTTTTACCGTAGTAAATGTAAGTTTATAATGTCAAAAGATCTAAAAATTAATGATGTATTAACGTATAAACCTTTAGAAAAGGTTTATCATAGTGTATTAGTTCGTAAATTTTAGTAGTATGTAAAAATAAACTCAAGCTATATGTTTTAGCATCCAGTTTCAACAATTCGCTTCAGCTTCTAAAAATGCTAAACATGTCTTTTAACTAAACGCGTTTTTTAAATTTTCAATTGTTTAGTAAAAATTGAAATCTTTCTCTTTTTCTACAAAACAATAAATAGAAAAAAAAAATCAACTGGTTTAACTCATTTGGCCACCAAGGTTCCACTAATTGGTTTCTTTGAAGGAGGTTTTTTGGAGGTCTTGAGTTCAAGACTTGCCAAAAGCCTTTCAAGCAAAACAAAAACATTCTACCGCTTAAATGTCTTTGCATAACTCGACTTACAAACCATTAACATTTACCATTTAAAAAAAGAAAATAAAATTTTTTGTTGTTTTATTACTAAATGCACTCTAAAACATTTTTAAATTATTACGTAGATCTTTGACTTTTTATCTTACGTCCCCAAAACAAAAGTTAAAATTTTCAAATGAAATATTATATTAGATCATATAGTTCTTGTGTTTTACCTCTGTTTGTTAAGAAGTTACAATTTAAAAAGTGTGATAATACCTCACACTAATTATAGTTTTTTTTTACTAACTTAATCTTTTTCTTTGTAAAACAAAACCTAAAGTAGGGACTTTTCTAAGAGATTCTTTCCTTAGTAGGAAATAATCATTTGATTTATTCTTATTGATTTTTAATTTTTTACTTAAAAACACCAAATATTTCTTAATTTAGTAAAAGATATAGAAAATTCGTTTTTATATACTGAATGAAAAAAAAACAAGCATAAAAATATAAGTGTCAAAGTATAAAGAAAATAACTTTAATAAAGCGGAAGTATGTTTATAAAGTTTGGTGTCCATTTACGCATGATAGTTTAGGAGGTTAAAGTGTGAAAATGAAGTTAAAAGGGGCTTATTATATGATGTTCAATACACATAAGCCTCACAGAATTCACACATTCGAGCTACACAAACACAATTTGCCTTCGACTCACTTCGAACCCTAAAAAATCCTTAATCAACATCTTTAATATGGTTGATCACAGGTATGTTTTATGATTTGTGAATTTAAGTTACGATTATTGATTTAGGTTTTATGTTTTTTTATAATTAAGTGGTGGGTTTGTGTTTTTTTGCTTTGATTGATGATTATTGTGATGCTTTTGTATTAAAAACCATCACAAAATGATCAAAACCATAAAATAAATATTTGAGATAATCATGGTCGATGGATGATGTATCCACTACATAGATGAATGAATCACTACTACACAAACTGGTTTTACCCACGAAATTTTTCCCACGGAACAAAAACCGTGGGAAATTTGACACGGATTTCCCACATATTTCCCACAGAAATGACAAAAAAAGATTCCGTGGGAAATCCGTGGGAAATTACCCACGGATTTCCCACAGAAGCATTGACCAAGGTTTCTGTGGGAAAGTCGTGGGAAAGTCGTGACAAATTACCCACGGACTTCCCACGGATTGCAAATTACCCACGGATTTTCCACGGATTACAAAACTATTTTAGTTATTTTACACATCCGTGGGAAAGCTGTGGCAAATTACCCACGGATTTCCCACGGTATACACATTATTATTATTATTTATCTATCCGTGGGTAATTTACCCACGGATTTCCCACGGACAACGTATTGTTTTATTATTTATTAATCCGTGGGAAATCCGTGGGTAATTTACCCACGTATTTCCCACGGATTTCCCACGGATAACATATTATTTTATTATTTATCCAACCGTGGGAAATCCGTGGGTAATTTACCCACGGATTTCCCACGGACAACATATTATTTTATTATTTATCCATTCGTGGGAAAGCCGTGGGTAATTTACCCACGAATTTCCCACGGATAACATATTATTTTATTATTTATCCATCCGTGGAAAATCCGTGGGTAATTTACCCACGGATTTCCCACGGACAACATATTATTTTATTATTTATCCATCCGTGGGAAATCCGTGGGAAATTTACCCACGGATTTCCCACGGAACTTTCCCACGGAAAACATATTATTTTATTATTTATCCATCCGTTGGAAATCCGTGGGTAATTTACCCACGGATTTCCCACGGATTACAGATTTCCCACGGTTTTCCCACGGATTTCCAACATATTACCCACATATTTCCCACGGACTACCAATATTTTATGATTTATACATCCGTGAGAAAGTTGATAAAAGTTTATTCAATAAAACATACAACTTACATTATAAAGTCGATAAAAAGTTAAACAATAAAACATACGAATCATATTACAAAGTCTAAAAAACATACGAATTACACTAAAAAGATGATAAAACATACGAATTACATTACAAAGTCGATAAAACATACGAATTACATTACGAAGTAGATAAAACATACGAATTACATTACGAAGTCGAGTTGCTAAATGACAAACTACTGCAAACTAATGTTTCCCACGCTATTGTAAAGCTCATGTAGTAGTGCATTTGAATTCGTTGTGTGGTGCTCGGGATGCATTTGTGTATCCATTGTTGCCTCGAGTATATTTAGCTTCGTAGTCAAGAGCTTGCAGTTTGCACACTCTGCATACCTCGAAGGTCCCGAAGAATAGATTGGAGGTGTTGAAGAGCTTGGAGAGGAAACTGGAGTCATTGAAGGTATTGGTGAATAAGTTGAAGTCGTTGAAGCTCCAGGAGAACCAAGTAGTAGACGAACTCGATCCTCTTTCCATAGAAAAAATTCACATCCAAAAGTACCTTCCCGAGGCTGTTAATTAAAGAGTAAGGAAAATTTATTCATTAAACATACCTAATCATATTATTTGTAAACTATACAAATAAAAACACATGTGATTGATCACCTTCGATAGTGGACAAGCATAGTATAGTTTACCACGGGTATGGTGTCTATACGATTCTCTTAGAACTACATCTCCGGCTCCACAAGTACACGTAAAAGCTTCATATGCCACCATCTTCATAATTACAATGTGTGTGTTGGTCGTTGAGATGGCAAGAGTGTGTGTGATCTGTTTAGTTCTTGGTTATGAAGATGCTTTTATGGTAACAAAAAAGGTGCTTTTGGGGGGAAATCTTGGGGGGAAATCTTGGGGGGAACTTTTGGTGGGAAGTTTTGGCGGGAACTTATGGTGGGAAGTTTTGGCGGGAAGTTTTGGCGGGAAGTTTTGGGGGGAAGTTGTCACACTCCCAAAATATCAGAGTATAATGGCGACAAGGGAGTGGTGACGTCATGATTATCATACACACACAGTCACAAAGAACGACCTCTAAATGGGACGTTCGGAAAATAGATCACTTGTAATTAATAAAATAAATAGTTTTAACCAAGTGCGGAAGCATAAAACTGGATACAGTTACAAAACATAGTTTTCTCAAATAGTACAAATGATCTTGGTTTCAAAGAAATGACGGCAATGCATGAGACCTCACTTAGCATCTTCCTTCTTAATACCTGAGAAAAACATTGCTAAAGTGTCAACATAAAGTTGGTGAGTTCATAGGTTTAGTTAATTTGAAATGTTTAATGAACCACAAGATTTTCCCACAAGTGATGACAATATAACAGATACAAAGTCATCCCAAAAGTATTTATTACAGTCTAAGCTCGTGACACCGAAGCGTTAACAACACCGGCAGTATATAATCATATAAATGTAGCCCAAACTAGATGTCTAAACCCACGACATCCTATCTCAGACTCAAATGAAACTGTGCCCGCTTGTCCCCTTGTTGGACAAGACAGACAGGGACGTCAATCCCGATAGATCTATCCCTATCGACTACTATTTTGAACATCTCGTATACGACGATACCCTATCGACTACTCATTTGAACATCTCGTATACAACGATACCCTTTGAACATCTCGTATACAACGATACCCTTTGAACATCTCACCACACATTCAATTTATTAAACCTCCATCACAATCAATCTTTGCTAGTCTTTAGTTGCATCCTCACCCACCATGGACGATGGCGTTTCACCTCGAATAGGCCCAGCGACTTCAAATCTTTTGCATCTCTTGGACAATAGACTTTATCTTGAGTCTTTTTCTTCAGTAAAACCCGTGCAATCCCATGTTTTCTTCAATATTTATCCGGTTGGCTCTGAAAACACAACAAACACAAAAACCACGCATAATTCCAAACAAATGATATTAAATACGTGCTTTGGTCTCGTTTTAGCCCGAATTAAGTGGTAAAAGGATGGGTGTTTACACACCTATCAATACCCTATCGACTACTCGTTTGAACATCTGGTATACAACGACACCCTATTGACTACTCGTTTGAACATCTCGTATACAACGATATCCTATCGACTACTCGTTTGAACATCTCGTATACAACGATACCTATCGGCAACTCATTTGAACATCTCGTATACAACGATACCCTATCGACTACTCCTTTGAACATCTCGTATACAACGATACCATATGGGCTACTCAATTGAACATCTCGTATACAACGATACCCTATCGACTACTCATTTGAACATCTCGTATACAACGATACCCTATGGGCTACTCATTTGAACATCTCGTATACAACGATACCCTATCAACTCATCCATTTTACATCTCATGTACAACGATGCACTCTCGACTACTCCGTTGAACATCTCGATAAAAGTTAAACAATAAAACATACGAATTATATTACAAAGTCGAAAAAACATACGAATTATATTAAAAAGTCGAAAAAACAGACGGATTACATTAAAAAGATGATAAAACATACGAATTACATTACAAAGTCGATAAAACATACGAATTACATTCGAAGTAGAAAAAACATACGAATTACATTACGAAGTCGAGATGCTAAATTGACTAAATGACAAACTATTGCAAACTAATGTTCCCCACGATATTGTAAAGCTCATGTAGTAGTGCATTTGAATTCATCGTGTGGTGCTCGGGATGCATTTGTGTTTCCATTGTTGCCTCTAGTATATTTAGCTTTGTAGTCAAGAGCTTGTAGTTTGCACACTCTGCATACCTCGAAGGTCCCTATCGGCTACTAATTTGAACATCTCGTATACAACGATACCTTATCGACTATAATTTGAACATCTCGTGTACAACGATACCCTATCGACTACTAATTTGAACATCTTGTATACAACGATACCTTATCGACTACTAATTTGAACATCTCGTGTACAACGATACCCTATCGACTACTAATTTGAACATCTCGTGTACAACGATACCATATCGACTACTCATTTGAACATCTCGTGTAAAACGTTACTCTACCGACTACTCATTCGAACATCTCGTATACAACGATACCTTATCGACAACTAATTTGAACATCTCGTATACAACGATGCCCTATCGACTACTCATTTGAACATCTCGTGTACAACGATACCCTATCGACTACTAATTTGAACATCTCGTATACAACGAAAACTTATCGACTACTAATTTGAACATCTTGTATACAACGATACCCTATCGACTACTCATTTGAACATCTCGTGTACAACGATACCCAATCGACTACTAATTTGAACATCGCGTATACAACGATACCTTATCGACTACTAGTTTGAACATTTTGTATACAACGATACCCTATCAACTACTCATTTGAACATCTCGTGTACAAGATACCCTATCGACTACTCATTTGAACATCTCATGTACAACGATACCAAATCGACTACTAATTTGAACATCTCGTATACAACGATACCTTATCGACTACTAATTTGAACATCTCGTGTACAACGATACACTATCGACTACTCATTTGAACATCTCGTATACAACGATACTCTATCGACTACTCCTTTAAACATCTCGTATACAACGATACATATTGACTACTCCTTTGAACATCTCGTATTCAATGACACCCTATCGACTACTCATTTGAACATATTGTATACCCTACCGACTACTTCGTTGAACATCTCGTATACGATGATGCCCTATCGACTAATATATTGAACATCTCGTATATGAAGCTACCTTATCAACTACTCCGTTAAACATCTATAATCTATTGTACGACGATACCTTACCGACTCCTCCGTTGAACATATCGTGTACAATGATACCTCCATCGAATACTCCTTTGACCGTTATTATGTCTATTGATGTATTTTACGGCGATATGTGGTGGTGTACATGCGTGAATGTGTGACTATATTGAAAAAATAAAAGGGAAAGATCATGTTCGTGGGAAATCCGTGGGTAATTTCCCACAGATTTCCCACCTATATGATAAATCAGTGGGAAATCTGTAGGTAATTTACTCACAGATTTCCCACAAAAATATCTGTGAGAAAGCTGTGAATAATTTCCCACAAATTTCCCACGAGTATGATAAATCCGTGGGTAATTTACCCACCGATTTCCCACAATATATTTTCACTTATCCCGCTTATGTTTTCCAAAAAGTTAAATTGCCCCGCCTATTTTCCCCAAAACTTAAAACACTTTCACTTTTAGGTTTTCTGTCTAAAAAAACATCTCACTTCCCCATCTTATCTTCTTAATCTCATCAGGTTCTCTCTTTTGTTATTGAGCGAAACCCATATTTGGCTCCCCGTCACCGTTATCAATCCTCACTAGTCATCATCATTTCCAATTTTAGGCCATATATCCATAGATCAGGTACGTGAATGTGTTATATATTTAATTGAATCATCAATTTGAGGTTTTTATTGGTCAATTTCTTGTTTGGTTTCAAGAAATAGGATTCATGTAAAACCAAATCTATATGATAATTAAACATCGGATGGATCTATGAGTTCATATGGGTTTTCATCAAAAGCAAAGTTTCAAGTTTTGTGTCAAGTTGTAACTTATATACTAGGTTATATTAACAAGTCTAAGTTTAAGTATCTACATCTTGTTTTTGTTATATTGATTTAATTCTTTTGTTGAATTGATTTCATTATTTTGTTGATAAAATATACAGGTTTTGAACATGATGAACTAAACAAGCACAATGACTTACTGAGAACCACCACTAAAAAAAAGAAGAACCGTTGGTTAGTCAACTCACACCAACCACTTTAACTATTTAGTATCTTCTCTTAAATTGCTTATTAATATCAATAGTCAACACCAATTATGTTATGTTATTGGACTCTGTCTAGGGTAGTTTTCATTAGTGTCTTTGTGGAAACTTGTTTTTTGGCTCTTGCTTACTAACATTATATTTTAGGATAAATTTTGGTATAAAGTGCGGGTTTTATCCTTTACCAGACTTGCTGACAAGTACATTTTGCCACCTCTAATGGTGAGGTTGTAGTATTAATGCACATCTACTTAAAGCACCCTTATGTATGACTTCGTTATGATCAACTTTTCATCCAAACACATTGTCTTCAAACTGAGATTGCGGCAATTGCAGTCAACAAAAAGTTAATTTCTTATTTCGTGTGTTGCAAGGAGGTTTGTGCAAGTATATGCTACTACTATAGTTATAAAATTTCTTATTTCGTGTACATGTTAAAGGGTCCAAGTCTTTTCTGGATCATCTTGTTGAGATACAAAAATTGCATAGAGCTTTTGTTTATAGTTTAGCTGAGGGATTGGTACGCTTAAAGAAACACAGTTTCCCACTACGTAACTTATTCTCGAACTCACAGCTTTCTCATAATCGAGATATTTCGCGTCAACCCGAGTGATCCGAGTTTGATTTTTTTCTTTCTTATTTTCGTAAGTTTTCTACTCTTTATTTTATTAAAAGAGCTATAACTAGCCCAAATATCATCTAATGTCAGTAGTATGTCAGGTAGGTAAGTGTTATTTTGTGCTAGCAAATTATGTTGTACAATAAAGTAGCAAAGTTGTATTCTGTTGCTTTTTGTTTTGTTTAGGTTTGTACATGCTAGTTTTGTTAAATCGTAACATGACCATATTGTTAGTAGTTTTAGACCATACTGTATGTAGAATTAGATTACATGCATTTGCTTTTAGTTAGTTTTATAAGTTTAATTTTTGAGTTTAAACACTAAAACTATACAATTATTGAATGGCCTATACACAAACCCGAATTGACGCGAACCCGAGTAACTCAAGTCCCAAACAAGGTCGGATCCTGGCATATTATATTTTTTTTTAGTTTTGGCCCGACTGACCCAAACTCGACCGACATGATTCACACCCCTAGATGTAGCATGAGTTCGGGAAACAAGTCGAGGTATATTTATTTATTTTCTTTGAACTTTTTGTTTTAAGTAATTATTACTGTAACTATGAGACTAATTATTCGTGACCACTTTCGACCCATTGGCTTGTGTTTGAATTTCATCTTTTTCATCAACATAAAAGTTCCAAAACACTTATTAGGAGCTAAAATGTACAAAAAAGTACACTGTTTGTGTTGTGTGTTTTCGACTTTCCGCTACTTGTATGTTCTCTTTGGTGTTTATATATTAGCTTGTTTCTATAAGGGTGTGAATGTTTCTACTCCAAAACTAAAATGTTGCTACAACTATTTCCTTCGAGAAAAGTATGGGTCATTCAATTCGCGAGTCAACATGGGTCTGCAGTTTTCCATTTGATAAGTTCTTATGGTAGTTATTGCATACATCAGTATCATGATTTGCAAATTCTTTTTTCAATGTGTGTTATGTTTATAAATTCAAGAGCAACTTTGTTATTGAAAGCCTAGCTGCCAAAAGATAAAAGCTCTAGGGAGGCCGCTTGTTTAAGATTAGAATTACTCTTGTGTAAAGATGAGTTTGTTAAACAAATTCCAATCATGTGTGCAGTTGACGAGTACTATATATTATTTGTAATTTTTGCATGTTTTAAGGTTTTTCCGGTACATGCTTTTTCTTTTGCCAATAGGTCATGTGTTTTTACTTGTGTAAAATGTGTTATATGTACCTGTGTAAAATTTGATATTTAGCTGTTACAGTTTCACCATTTAGTTGCTATCTTAAGTGCAATAACAGTTTCACCTCAGTATGTAATAAAAAGTTATTACATGTATTTGCTTAAATCTTTGTTTTTATGTTTCATTTGTAAAAAGTGGAGCACGTCATGCACCAATATGATTTTTTATGTATATCTTATTTGCTAGTGAATACTGTTGCAATTGTTTGGTTTGGCCCTAACATTGATATATAATGCTAGCTTCCTAATAAAGTAATCTGATTAGATGTGCAATTTATTTTTTATGTGCTTTTGTTTGTGACTGCAATTTATTCTAATTTAGGTTCTTGGTTGTTCTAACATGTTGTTATTCTCACAGAGCTATTGTTTCTGCTCGATTGTAGGTTGATTGTCAAAGTTCTGATGTCGCAAACATGGAGAAAATTATCAGTAATTTTGGAACTAGAAGAATTGGCACCTAGTATCGATCTTGAAGAAGTAGCTGCTATGACTGACGGGTACCCATGAAGTGCTTTGATGGTCTATCTTTTTTTCTTCATGCTATTATTTTTTTTATGTACCGGTCTCCTTTTTGTTGCGGTTATTTAACCTTTTGGTTTATGTGTTTTAATTTACAGAATCTTTGCGTGACGCCCGCCCACTGTCTAATAAGAGAAATTAAAAAAAAAGGAAATGAAGGTTCACTCTTTCTCTTTTGCTATCTGTTGTCACTAAATTTACAATAAATGCTAGAAGTGGCAAATGTGTCTCTAGGAATATCCTGATTTAGGTTGTATATGATTACTGATCTATTCATTGAAGTTTCATTTTTTTTACTTGTTATACAATTCAGCTTACTAGCCTGTTTTGCCACTAGTCCTTGGCCTACTCCCCTATGTTATAATAGTAGGTGACGTTTTATATAGCATTATGCTTATATTATACTTTTGTTATACATGATAATGATTTGGCACTGGCAGAAAATAGACCACTCCTTGGTGCTATGGTCATACCTTAAGTAATCCTTTCTTTTCTTGTTAATTCATATAGACTTGAAATTGGTGATATCTAGATGTTTTTAAGTGTGCAGGTCGGGTAACTTGTGGGCAGATGTGAACCTGTACAAGAAGACTGTACTGCAAAAGAGTTACATGAACACTCTAGGCTATAGTTTTTGTGTTAGAAGTTAGAATTTCTGGGTTGTATGTACATGTTCAACTAACAACGCATTTATGTATCCCTGGAACTAGATTTGTATATTTTGGTGATCTATTGATGCTTATTATTGTTTCAAATATCAGTTTTCATATTTATCAGTTTTCATCTTTCTAGATTCTGGAATTCGGAAAATGTCCGAATTATATTGTGGGGAATCCGTGGGAATATGTTTGTGGGAAATATGTGGGAATATGTCTGATAAATTTGTGAGAAATCCGTGGGAAAACATGGAAAGCTCCGTTGGAAAACTGTGGGAAATAACCGTGGGAAATCTGTGGAAAACATATGAAAAATGGTTGTTAAAATTTGTGGGAAATCTGTGGGAAAATGTTTGTGGGAAATTTGTGGGAAAATGTTCGTGGGAAATCTGTGGCAAAAAGCCACTCTTTTTGTGTGAAATTTGGTTGATAAAAACCGTGGGAAATCCGTGGGAAAATAGTCAACGCGCCGTGGGAAATTCCGTGGGAAAAATATTTACCCACGGGGTTTTTAGCAACGGAATAAATCCGTGGGAAATCTGTGTGAAAAGGCCCTTTCCCACGGGATTTCCCACAGATCTTGCTGTGGGAAAACTGTGTTTGTGTAGTAGTGAATGGTGTTAGTAAACATATACGAATATGTGTAAGTTTTTTTAAGATTAAGGATATGATATTTTTCATAGGGATGAAGTAATGGTTTTTTTGATGACTTTTGTTATCAAAGGAGTAATAGTTTTTATTCCACCCTTTTGATGAAAGTTGTTGCTATGCTGCTACTATTGCCTTTGGTACTGTTAATTTTTATTCTTGATTTATTGTTTTGTATAAAGGGTGTGTGTTGGTTTTTAGTGTTTGATGGGTTTTGTCATTAAAACAAGGTTAAGATTGGCGTTTCGAATTAGAGGGACATTGTTTTATGAGGTTTTTAGATGACTTTCGGGGTTATTAATTTGTAATTCAAGGTGTCGAACAAACAATTCATCAACCGACCTTTTCTGAAATTTAGGGACAAGCCTAAGAACTATAAGATATTATGTTAGTGGTAACCAATATCAAGCGATGTTAGCGGATTAAAATTGCTTCAAAGTTGTAATAACTAATGTCAAAAGAATAATAAGGTATAACAATATAATAGCCTTACTTGAAGTAGCTTCAAGAGACTATTATCATATTTACATTTTATAACAACTAATATTTCCTAAGTTATTACATGTTCTGATGTTTTTGTCCTAATTCATGCGGTATGTGATAATCTTGGTCAAGTTATTACCCATTTTAATAATTATTGTCATGCTCTTTTTCGTTTTAAAGTACACATTGAGGAGGGACATTACACTGATTCTAATAGCGCGCTCCTGAAACAGAGAACAGTTTAAAGTATCTTCCTTTGACATGTAATTGCACCTTTGTGCATGTTAAAAGTTACTAGGAATATCACGCTAAAAACACTAAAAATATATTATACAAGGAGGTGATGATTGTTTCTGTTTTAACAAAGCTAGGCAGAACCATAAAAGGATGGTAAAGTATTATAGTTAGACTTGGCGAAACAGGTAGTTTGGGTTGGCAAGTTTAGTTGACATAAATACTCGATGATAAGGCTGAGCAAAACCGAACCGAAAACCAACCCGAGCCAACCGACCGAAACCGAACCGACCATTTTCGTTTCGGTTTTTGGTTTTTTATATTTACGTGTCAGTTCGGGTTTTTTCGTTTCAGTTCGGTTTCGTTTTATTTGGTTTATTTCGGTTCGTGTTTTCTCAAATTCGATTTTCAGTTCGGTTCATTTTTTGTCGGTTTGGTTCGGTTTTGAACCAATGCTCAACCCTACTTGATGACCACATGCTTTATTAGCATGTCAAATACGACACAGAGTTATATTTTTCCAACAATAGCTGAATTGTGAATTTTCTTTGTTAGTCCACATTTTACAAAACACACATCCAAACACCCCTTAATCTGGCTACATTGCATTTATTCTGAAGACCTACCCCAAGTAATATCTTACTCAGTGGTGTGGCGGGTAATTTATCGGTTTGGCATCTTGTTGGTTTTTTATGTTATTCAATGTCCATTAGATTGTATAAGTTATAACCCAAGAATGCCTATTAACTGCAGAAACTGAGAAAATAATATTTGATTATGTATTAGGAGGATATATTGATTTCGAAAGCAATCCTTGGCCTTCAATTTCCCAAACTGCCAAAGACCTTGTCCGAAGGACATGCATATGGTCATAAGTTCAGGACATGAACGTTTTCAAATGAGCTCAGAGAATCCATAGAGACGAGAAGATGGTGAAGCATCATACAAGCCGTTCGACAGTGCAATTCTTTCTAGGATGAAGCAATTCCGAGTTATGAATAAGTTCAACAAACTTGCTATCAAGGTACTAAAATCGAACTCACAGTTATTAAGCCAAACAAATGAATCTTGATCAATTATGATATGATGCTCATGAATTTAAATACTTTGGGTGGATTTAAATTAACAATATTACTCAGACACATATGATCTTTTAACATTTTAGAAGTCAATTTGTTTCACTTTCAATAATGTTTAGGATATGCATATATGTATTGGTACAGTTTGTTCACTTATTAGTTACATTTGACCAATCACTGAACAAATATATGGTGCTTTTGTTTTCTGGATGTAAGTACACAAATATTAACAAGAGGTGTTACATGGAATAATGTGACGATTAAGAGCCTATCACTAATTAATGGTAGGAATTTAAAAGGTACTATACAATTTTGGTGACGTAAGAATACGATTCGATTTGCCTATTTCTTGCAATGTCATGTATAAAAGAATGGGTCAAATGGGTTGAAAGGACCCAAAGTCACTTAAATTATATTTTCGATGGGCAAAACCTCCTAATATCATTTTTGGTTATTAAGATTTTATTTTTTCTAATGAGAGTCGCTAACAAGAAAAAATTTAGACTAAGCGCTCTGGCTCAACCGAACCAACCCCTCACACCCAAAAGGATATGTTTTCATAAACCGCTTATTGTAATCGGTCCAAAGATTTTATTATTTCAAAAATCAAAATTGTGCAAGTCATATTTATCTTTGATGAGTGTCAATGTGGTTTTCGTTTGACAAAGAACCAGTTTCAAAAAGGACGAAACGTATTTGTTAACGCACAGTAAGTATCATAGTTGGGTTTGTTATTTAATTTTTTGGTTAATGAATCCATAATATTAATAATCATACGATGAAACTATATCCTTGACTATAATAAAAGTATAAGATATGAGGTATCATCCTAGAAGCAATGACCAGAACTAATAACATGGTAATTTTTGCAACTAAGTTGAGACTCTATTTTCTTTGGTAACTATGATTTTTGACACATTAGCCGACTAATCTACGGGGTTTAAATTTTACCGCTACACTGACTCAAACCAAGTAAATCCCTCCTTTTTCAGGAGGTTAGCGTGACCACTTTAAGATTGTTTACACCTAGCAGGAATTGAACTTGAAACCTCACACGCAAGTTTAGGTAATTTTATTCATATATTGTAAATCTTTTTTATGATTTTGCTACATAGATTTTTTCATTTTTTTTAAATTATTTATTGTTTTTTTAAATATTTTATAACTTTATATATTGATATGTGAATGATATAATGTGATTATATGACTATTTATTACCAGTTTGTCGGGTAAAATTATTTGATTTAGAGACTTTGAGTGTTAGGATTTGACTATAACGTTTTTTATCAAAAAGCTTTAATTCGTAATTTTTAAGGAGAAAAGTAACTAACCTTAGCTTACACGAGAATTCATTGACGTTGAGGAAGAGTTTTTTTTTTTGAACGGCAACTTTATTAGACAGCTAGCAAGACGCTAGAAACATATTACAAAGAGATCAAGTAAGGGTTTTTAAGCCAACACTCCCAAGAAAAAGAAAAATTACATCGATTAACACACCAATTGTAAGAAGATGAGACAATATCGTCGAAAATAACCGAGCGCCTTGGAGGAGAAACATCAAAAAGTAAACGATTTCGATACCGCCATATGTGCCACCAAGCCGTGTAAAAAACACCCTCTAACATAAGCTTAAGTTTAGGTTGTAGCCGAATGTTAATGAACCAGGAATACCAATCTTCAAAATTCGATATGTCACTCCATTGAATATTCCACCAGCAGCTCAACTTTTGGGAGATGCATTTCGCCAAGTCACAACTAAGAAATAAGTGGTGAGAATCTTCGGTCATCCAATTACAAATCGGGCATGCAGGAGAGTCCACACCAATACCTCTCAAAATTAAATTACCCCGGGTAGGAAGACGATCAAGTCTAGCACGCCAAGCAAGAATATTAACTTTAATCGGGACTAAATTCACCCATCTGGTAGCCACTAGCGAGGATGGAAGTAAAAGGTCGTCTAAAAAAATGCGAATATCTTTAACATGAAACATACCTTCTCCGTTAAGATCGCAAATCCATTTATCCGAACTCTCGGAAGTGGAAAAATTACCCACCAACTCCAACATCTGTTCCCATTGAAGTCTTTCCACACCATCCCTAGCAGGCCGTCTGAAAGAAAAATCAAGCGAGGGAGCATTTAACTTTGTACCAACGCACACTTTCGGATCATTATCAAGTGCAAAGATACGAGGAAACCGAGCATATAACGGTAAGTCCGCCACCCAAGTATCGAACCAGAATCTAGTGTTTAAGCCATCCCCAATACGAACTTTACAATGGGAGAGAAAATCAAACCCTTTCGATTCCAGAACACGAACTTCTCTAAGAATGGAACTCCAAGGAGAAGTACACTTACGAGAGTGTGACTCTAAATGAGGGCCATGGATAGCTCGAATGATACTGGACCATAAACAACCATCAGAAGAGATGAAACGCCACAACCATTTAAGAAGAAGAGCTCGATTCATGGCGAAGAAACTGGCAACCCCTAGCCCGCCATTTTTCTTAGACGACAACACTTTATCCCATGCGATCCATGTAATTTTCCTACCGTTAGCATCTCATGACGTTGAGGAAGAGTAGAAGATTAAGAAAGATAGTTCACTGTGAGTTTTTTGGAAACCACAACTTGAGGTATTAGATAGCTGACAAGGTTGTCACAATGCCTATAAAGTTCATATTTAAAATAAATAATCATAAAGTCAAAGATTTAGGATCGTGATACAGAATACAACATTGATGATCATTAGGTTGCTTAGCATGTGGCCGAGTCTTAAGCTGAATGAATCAATGGAAGTTATAAGGTTGCTTTTTCACTCTAAGAATGCTAATATTATTGGGAGATTAGTTTTTTGTCGTGATAATAAGAGGCGCAGAAGTAAAATACGATAGAAAGGAGTGAATCAATTAATTGATGGTCTGTGACCAGCTTTCAAAGCAATCAGTGGAATTATATATGTAGTTCAGGTAAATACTATACTTTTGATGTTTAGTTTTGAGTTTTTAGTAATCGATCTATGTATTCAAAACGCTAATAATCATTCAGTGTCAGATGGTCAAACATGGGTCAGATGGTCAAACATGGGTCAGATTGTTCTGCTGTTTATAGTTTACAAGACATGAAAGGGTTCGCAGGTAAATACTTTTATCTATTGATCAAGTGACTTTAGGAGTGTTTAGATGTATGTGTTTGGGAGTGTAGAATGCATTTTGCTACAAGTCACAAAGATACTAAATGCCTTGAATGAAAAAAAAGTTATGAACTTTTGTCCAAATATCAGATAATTGTTGTTGCTGCCATGGCCTCCCTTGACGAGAACTTCAATAAATTGAATATGTAGTCGTTGCTGCTCAGGATGCAACATAAGGAACATTGTCACAAAGCTTCTTGGGTAGAATGCCACATACGATCGAAGCTATATTTTGATCAAGCATTGAGAAAAATCTCTCCTTCCATCTTCGAATAGGTAAACATTACTTTTTTGTGCCATGTCCTACTATTAGAAGGCGATTACAGATGGAAACTTTGACCAAGGCCCATAATGTTTTTAATAACTAAATATTTCCTTATAAGGAAACATGTCAAATGGGTCTAAATCTTTGCTTATAAGGTTTTGAGTGTTCGGTTAGAACTTCTTATTTGCTTATTTCAAGGTCAATAACCACTTCAAAATAAGCAGGTTGCTACCTGCTCATATTTTTTAAACATATGAGCAGTTTGACAGAAGCAATCACAAAAACCCCGTCTCAACTTTAATTATATCATTTTTTAAAGTACAATGTAGAACAAATGGGTTCAAATGCAGTATATCTGTATAGTTCGAACAAATGCAATAATAGATGCAATTCCGAACACCCCTAAGTATATTGAGCTTAACAAATGACAATATACTTACCGTTGTGGAATTCATTAACTAATATCTATTGTGAAATGTGAAGGGTGCTCGTGGAGCGTATAATGAATCAGCAAAGCGTACCCAACATTGAAACTATCCATTCTGAGCAATTTGATATGGGTTTTCAGGTGTGACAAAATACTTAATTCACCAAATCTGATAATGTTGTTACTCTTTCTATATTATGATCCATGACATATATAGTTACAGTAGATACCACCATTGGAAGCGTTGTTCAATAACCATAAGATAAAAAACTACTATTATTTTTAGGTAGCCAATGTCTTATATAGGTTAAATATAAGCAAAACTGAAAATCTTATTTGCCACGGATTTTAATGAATACAACTATCCAGGAACATGAAGTACAATACGTAAAGTTTTACGTTAGGTAAAATAATTACTCAGTATTTGATTGAATTTTTTCTTGAAAGACATCTTAATTCGATTAACACTAACATAATTATCTAAATGACCATGATTACTTACAATCTTCTAATATATTAGGTACTACATCGATTACAAGCACACAAAGAAACAACTAAAGCAATATGGTGACCAGATTGATAGTCTTATTAAGAATTCTCCACAAGGAGGTGAGCATGCATTAAGAGATAGGAATTGTGATTTGTTTATCTCGATATAAATAGGTCTTGGTTATGGTAGTATTAATTAAAGCGGAATGATGTCTAATATGTAAATGGGTTATCGTAGAATCGATAGGAGCATACTTTTCTTTAATAGGTAAATGTCTATTCTAAACAACTTGATCCAAGATATATGTTGAACAAAGTTTATTTAGTGATTAGAAAATTCATATCAGTGTCCTAGGGGGTGTTTGTTTAGGCTTTTTTAGCCTTACGGGCTTATTACAGTCATATCATGCTGAAATTACCCTTTCAAATTAAAACACACTGTCTGTTTTTTTTTTCATTAACCAATTGGTTTATGATTGCAGAGAACTTGGCATTATGATTGTTTCATATAAAGCATTCTTGGTTGTTGGTCCTACATAGGTCGAAAACTCAGTAGACGACGACTTCAGAAAGGTAAATACATGTATGTGTTCATTTCAATCACTTGGTGGCTTTCTGTTTACACCACCAACGTAAACAAATGGAGCCTTACTATATTTTACTTAAACTCATTGCCTATGGTCCCAAAACGAGAATAAGACCATATTTGAGCGAGTACATAAGATGGGTACAAGGAAAGGGTGCACCGCAGCTCAGCTAGCTTTTACTTGGGTGCATCATCAAGGAACTAATGTGGTTCCTGCATCCGACCAAGTATTTAACCAGGGAACGAGACCTCAAGTACTATCACACAAGTCGCTTGAAGAAAGTTTTGATGCTTTGTGTAAGCTAAAAATGTGAGATTGTTGGAATTTTAGGATTTGTTCCAAGTGTAAAGATGTCTGCAATTTCAACATTTGTATATAGTATATGAAGTCATATTTCTTTTATGCAATATGATTATGTTGTCGCTAAGATATATTTTGAGATTTTAATATAACAAGTAAAACCATTGAACACGAAGCTGTTTATTTTTTTTATCAATGATTTTACATAGTTAGAACTTCTTGAAAAAAAACCCGTGCGAGCACGGGTATTATACCTAGTATGTATGTAAAAGGAGAGATATTTTGGATGTCATATTATAATATATATTATATACCAAAGCAAACGACTGTCGTATCTCAATTAGGAATGTCGTTCTTTTTATTTACTGATGTCGTTTTGACATTCTGCCAAAACAGAAGGCGAATGAACAAACAATTCTAGAAACCTGCTCTTTTCAGTATTCAAAGTATTAAAAAACAAGTTTATACTTTTAATTATACTAGGCTGTTATTTGCGCAATACTGCGACGAGTATCAGATAACTATTTTTTTACGAATAAATGTTACACTTTTACTCACCAATTTCGTATTCAAATTAAAGTTCAAACTATAAAAAGTTAAATCTAAATAAATAAACTCACTAAAAATGAAAAAACTAAAATTTAATCAAAATATATCAAAATAGATATTGAATTAAAGAGCGCGAAATTTTAAAAAATATGGTAAAATTAGATTATAGAAAAAATAAATATATAAAAATATATTTATATATAAGTTTTTTGAATAGTTTGTTCTAAAAGTTGTTAGAAAAATTTGTTATAACAAAAATTGATGAACGAGATCAATTTCTAAATTAAAAAATGTTAGAGGTTGAATTCTTTAAGACTTCTAAAAAATAAAAAAAAAGCTTAAATGCTTTATAAAGTAGTATACATACATCTTCTTTATATATAAATATATATATATATATATATATCGATTTTGTTAACAAATTTTTTGTCAAAAAGCTAGTTTAATTGTGAACCAAACGAGCTCGATATTGCAATGTTTTTTAAATACGTTATGATCTTTTAAAATACATTGAAACTTAATACACATTACAATATTTTTTATCAAAATAGTTTTTGACGTTATTCGTTCTCAGCAAGAGTGACGCGGACAATTCTTCGTAATATCAGTCTACTGCGATCGTTGGTCTTAGACTCTCCGCAGCGAAGCGCGAGCTATATACCTTGTTTATTTTAGATATCAAAAGACCCATCCTTATCATCTATTTTTATCACATTTAATAGATAAAATTAAATGTATTTTATTATTTTACTTATTTTTATAGTTTAAAGATCTTTTAGACTGTTAAGTGTTAAATAAAAAAATATACTATCACGACGAACATATAAATACATTTCTACATATAGTTTTAAAGAAAATTTTTTTTTTTTTTCGTTTTTGAAATTTGCGTAAAATATCATATATGATAATGGTATTTCATCATATATGTTATTAGTGCTAGATTACAAATTATTACTGAATCATATATGATACTGGTTTATATCATATATGGTAAGTCACATCATATATGATACTAGTGTTAGTATCATATATGATATTAGTATCATATATGATAGTTTTCGACAACAAATTTTAAAAAAAAAAATTTGTCTAAAGTATATCATATAGCATATCTGTAAAAAGATAATTAAATGCCCTCCACAATGATATCTGGTTTCTACATAACGAATAACGGTTCAAAAGATATTAATGTTTGAAAGAAAAAGAAAAATAAATTTTAGGTTTAGTATTATCCATTGAATTAAGATGGATATTTGGATAAAAATTAAACCCTTGTATCCATAAAAATTTGGTATCCAAATGAATGATTATGTAATGGTTACTTAGTTAAAGACATATAACTAGGTGTGACAACCCTAGGTTTTGGGTTTGTCACTTGGTCTTACTTTTAGGTTATTTTATGTGTGCTTACTTGAATTGTGTGTTTACGTGTTTATTTTGTGTGAACGAGGTTGGTGTGGTTATCGTTTATGAGTATAGAGTACTCATAAGTAAATCGAGGAACGGTTATTTCATGTTCATGAGCTCACAAGTGGTGACTATGAAATGAAAATGGTGATATTGTGGTGTTTACGTATACGTATAAGTATTATAGTAGTAGTATTTTTTTTAGGATTTACGGTTTAGCATTTAGAGGTCTCGGGTGAGGTAATTATCCATATGAATATTTTTCGGGATGGTTTTAAGTCATTTAGGACTTAGTTATAAAGTTTATTTCAAAATTTGAGATTTTTTATAAAAGTGTATATTTTACGTCTTTTACGGTAAAACGCGTAAAAACTGACTAGTTTTACGGTTTTGGGGTTTTGGAGGCTTTAAGAGCTGAAATAAATTAAGGAAAATTAAGGTAATATTATTAATACATATATTAATAATAAAAAGATAAAAAAAAACGAAAATTAAGGGAGTGTTAGTCGGTTTGGAAAAAAAGAAAAGAAGGAAAAAAAACAAAAAAAGAGGAAAAAGGAAAGTTGGGTTTGGGTTGGACAAGGATTCACCCACACCCTATATATTATATTATTTACTACCAAAAGAACATAATTAAATCCCTGGAGATTAATGGTCGACGGTTTTTGGGAGAGTTTTTAGGGTTTCATAGTTTTTTTCTTCTTCCATTAATTTAAAGGTAAAACCTTCAAATCCCTTTTTAATTAAATTGTTTTTATGTTTATTTAATCATCTATTGATGGATTAGGGTTAGGGTTTAATATAAAAACAGTAAATTAATGTTTTATTAATCATAATATGATGATCACATAAATTAGGGCTTGTAATTAGAGGGATTAGGGTTAATTAATGAGGTTGATTTTGTTAAACCCGTTTTTAAAAATTGGGCAGAATTTTGGGTCATTGTTTTGATCATATAGGGAGCTCTACAAACTTTTATCTTACGATCCACATACCCCTGAAAAGGTATTTGAAGTGGATTTCCAATGCAAGAAACTAGAACTAAATTGGAGGTCGGGAAGTGGGTCAAAAACAGGTTACAACAGTCGGAGGTAAAAACAGTTTTGAATTCAGCCTGTTTTCTTTTTAAGTTTTGGGTTGTTTGGGGTACTTAGGGTTGCATTGGGATCTTCTCACGAACATGAGAGATGGTTTATATATTGTAATAAGGATCTGCACTTGGGCTAAGATTGTGGTTTAGGGTAAGACCCTCTAATGGTAATGAACTTTTCATACGTTTAAAATCAGGAAAACTTGAATGACAAAAGTATATATATATATATCAGGGCCTTAACAGTATATTTAAGGTTAGGGCAAGTGGGAGGTGTTAGCCAACATATGTAAGGGTATGAATATTCCTTTTACAGAAACCATGGGTATGTTTAAGTGGACGTTTGACTTAAAGTTTTGAGACCTAAAACTGGGACTGTTTTGTGTAAAATTGTGAACGGGATAGCTATTAAACTTAACCAAGTTAAGGACTTGTTAGGGAAGGGTAATGGGGTGTTTAGAGTTATAAATGGGGTATTTATATGAGAGGAGGTTAGATGTCCATCATAGGTTGATGAACCATTTTAGAGGTTGGTTCATGTATTGATTTATGTGTTTTTGGATTATTAGCTTGGGGCTAGAGCAAGGACTTTGGAGAAGCAATCAGGTGAGTTCATAGTCCCATTTTACTACGTTTTTAAATGTTTTTTTCCAGTATGGGATGGAGATGACACTTGTAATGTTCTTTAACATGATTTAGTACTATGTTATAAAATGTGTGGACATAAATGTGTTATTGTGTGACTTGCGTGCTTATGTGTTCTCATATGTGCTTTGGTACGTGTTCTGCTATGTGAATCTTGTTTGGATTGTGATTGGCTTTGGTACATAGATGTATGGGCGTCTATGGGACCAGTTGTGATGTGTGTGGAGCGTGGGGCACGATCCGTCCTGAGTACTTGTGCATCGTCTCTTCGGAGGCAAGATATCTCGACGGGGATATAGTTCATCTTCCACAGGTGGTGTGGGAAAGATCCGGATAGTGTGGTGTGTGTTCTTGTGCGTGTGACGGGATACTTCTTGATTGTTATAATGTGCTTTGTGAATTGTAGATGTGGTTGGTACTTGGCTTGAGTTTTGTTGTGGATGCATGTAGCATGATTATCACATTATGGTCCATTACTATAAATTGTTTTTCTTCAACTTATTTACAGCGGATGTCAAGGTTTCTTATGATGTTCTAGATAACTTAAACCTATGTTCTCACCAACTTTATGTTGACAGATTTTAGTGTCATTTTCAGGTGAGGTAGTTGTGCAAGATGATGTTAGAAGTGGCTAGAGTATAGAGGCTGCTAGGATTGCATTCGGAGGAATCCCCTTTCCTCTTAGATTTTACTTTGTGTTTTGATTAAGTGAACTTTGTGGTACCTATATGTTTGATGTTTGTTATTTGTATGTCTTTGGTAAGAGGTAGGCCTGTTACCTACTTACCTAGACGCCTGCATTGTTGAGATATTGTCACGACATTTGTGTCGCCATCTATGATATTTCAATTTCATTTAGTTCTCTCTATAGACACGCTGTTGTTGTGATGATATCCATACGTCGCGCCCCATATTCCGCCATGGTGGGGTGTGACAGAATGGTATCAGAGCCAATGGTTATAGAGAATTAGGTTGCCTAGTCGTGTAGCCTAGTCTATAGCTTAAGGGTCCCTGCATATAGGCGTCATAGGAGTATGTGTGCATTTTATAGTAATTGATGTGTTAGAATATTATTTTTGCAGTATTTGTTAGGTTATGAACTACTATGGTTCATACTTAACTACATGTTATTTTCTTTACGAGTTTTGATTAGTGCGGGTGGAACCATGGTCGTATACGCTAGTCATTGTTGGATTTCGCTTAATTATGTTTTCATGTTCTTTATACATTTTGAATTTTGTCTATGCTGGTTCAGCTGGACTACGAGTTTATGTGTTTCGTGCATTGGCTATGTTATTTTAATACATGGGGTTTTGGATCTTATCTTGTGTGGTTATGTGCTTGTGAGTTGTTGGATTATGTGTTATGTGTAGTATTAATTTCTTATAAGTGTCATCATTGGAGGGAGTACATTGGTGAAAGGGAACATGTATAATTATGGAGGCCTACATAATTATATATGTGCCACAACACCACTGGACTTTCAAGTATGATTGCATGAAAGAGAGTTAATACATGCTTGTATAGTATATGTTGGATGGATTTGAGTGTATGTACGCTTATGCCTATGTATGTAAAATTATTTTCTACTTACCGGTTGTATTCTTGGGATGGTTGCTAGCTCGTTTCTCTTTGAGATGTTCAACTTCTGTAGTAGCGCATTTCTCGGGTCCTCATTTCACGTGTTTGTTTGTACGGTACTTTTGGCGTGAAGGATTTTGAGATGGTGGAGATTTCTTTTTGGGGTAACGATGTCTTTTGTTTCGAGTTATACATGGTAAAAAAAAGAACTTGCAAATTGAAAAAAAATGTTGTTGGTAGTCGATGAAATAAGGAAGTGTCGGGATCATGTTTCAAATAAGGTGGAATATAAAATCTTTAACATATAAGCATGACTCGGTTATTTTAAAATATTTTGGTTTTGATCACCTAAAGTTATTGTTCTTAAGTTAAAAATTTTGTTCTTATTTAGTGAAATATGTTAAAATCATGTAATTAATAGAGTTTTAATTTTCTGGAATTAAAATAAATTAGGTTCTAGTTTTGGTAATTAATGGGGGGTTTTAGGGTTTAAAAATCGTTTTTTAGGTATAAATCGGAGTAGGCAGATTTTGAGAAAAATCGTTTTGGTCATAACTTATTCGTTTTGAAAGGTTTTTGGGTGATTCAAAAGCCTAAAATTATGTACTCGGAACATACTTTTCAAATATTCAGAAAGTTTCGTAATTGGAAGTCAGTAGCTTGGTCGAATTAATTGTACAAGTGTTGAGTTCAAGGTTAATTTTCGGACAACATGGTTTAAACTCGTGTTTTGGGTATATTTCGGTAATGAACACTTGGAGGGTTAACATAGAAATGAGTTGGGAAGGAATTTGAGAGTTCTTTAGACCTTATTATACGTGGTTATATTTTGATGAGTTTTGATTTATGATTTTGATAAGTTTCCTCGCGGACGGTTAAGGCTCATGTGTTGTTGGTTGAAATTATTTTCGTGTAAACTGAGTTCACGTTTGAACGTGAAGGTTTTATCAAGGATATGTATCCTCGTTTGTTTGCTGAGAATAAGTTTGAGTTTGGGAGTAAATCTCGGGACGAGATTTCTATTAGGAGGGAGTGATGTGACAACCCTAGGTTTTGGGTTTGTCACTTGGTCTTACTTTTAGGTTATTTTATGTGTGCTTACTTGAATTGTGTGTTTACGTGTTTATTTTGTGTGAACGAGGTTGGTGTGGTTATCGTTTATGAGTATAGAGTACTCATAAGTAAATCGAGGAACGGTTATTTCATGTTCATGAGCTCACAAGTGGTGACTATGAAATGAAAATGGTGATATTGTGGTGTTTACGTATACGTATAAGTATTATAGTAGTAGTATTTTTTTTAGGATTTACGGTTTAGCATTTAGAGGTCTCGGGTGAGGTAATTATTCATATGAATATTTTTCGGGATGGTTTTAAGTCATTTAGGACTTAGTTATAAAGTTTATTTCAAAATTTGAGATTTTTTATAAAAGTGTATATTTTACGTCTTTTACGGTAAAACGCGTAAAAACTGACTAGTTTTACGGTTTTGGGGGTTTGGAGGCTTTAAGAGCTGAAATAAATTAAGAAAAATTAAGGTAATATTATTAATACATATATTAATAATAAAAAGAGAAAAAAAAACGAAAATTAAGGGAGTGTTAGTCGGTTTGGAAAAAAAGAAAAGAAGGAAAAAAAAGAAAAAAAGAGGAAAAAGGAAAGTTAGGTTTGGGTTGGACAAGGATTCACCCACACCCTATATATTATATTATTTACTACCAAAAGAACATAATTAAATCCCTGGAGATTAATGGTCGACGGTTTTTGGGAGAGTTTTTAGGGTTTCATAGTTTTTTTCTTCTTCCATTAATTTAAAGGTAAAACCTTCAAATCCCTTTTTAATTAAATTGTTTTTATGTTTATTTAATCATCTATTGATGGATTAGGGTTAGGGTTTAATATAAAAACAGTAAATTAATGTTGTATTAATCATAATATGATGATCACATAAATTAGGGCTTGTAATTAGAGGGATTAGTGTTAATTAATGAGGTTGATTTTGTTAAACCCGTTTTTAAAAACTGGGCAGAATTTTGGGTCATTGTTTTGATCATATAGGGAGCTCTACAAACTTTTATCTTACGATCCACATACCCCTGAAAAGGTATTTGAAGTGGCTTTCCAATGCAAGAAACTAGAACTAAATTGGAGGTCGGGAAGTGGGTCAAAAACAGGTTACAACAGTCGGAGGTCAAAACAGTTTTGAATTCAGCCTGTTTTCTTTTTAAGTTTTGGGTTGTTTGGGGTACTTAGGGTTGCATTGGGATCTTCTCACGAACATTAGAGATGGTTTGTATATTGTAATAAGGATCTGCACTTGGGCTAAGATTGTGGTTTAGGGTAAGACCCTCTAATGGTAATGAACTTTTCATACGTTTAAAATCAGGAAAACTGGAATAACAAAAGTATATATATATATATATCAGGGCCTTAACAGTAGATTTAAGGTTAGGGAAAGTGGGAGGTGTTAGCCAACTTATGTAAGGGTATGAATATTCCTTTTACAGAAACCATGGGTATGTTTAAGTGGACGTTTGACTTAAAGTTTTGAGACCTAAAACTGGGACTGTTTTGTGTAAAATTGTGAACGGGATAGCTATTAAACTTAACCAAGTTAAGGACTTGTTAGGGAAGGGTAATGGGGTGTTTAGAGTTATAAATGGGGTATTTATATGAGAGGAGGTTAGATGTCCATCATAGGTTTATGAACCATTTTAGAGGTTGGTTCATGTATTGATTTATGTGTTTTTGGATTATTAGCTTGGGGCTAGAGCAAGGACTTTGGAGAAGCAATCAGGTGAGTTCATAGTCCCATTTTACTACGTTTTTAAATGTTTTTTTCCAGTATGGGATGGAGATGACACTTGTAATGTTCTTTAACATGATTTAGTACTATGTTATAAAATGTGTGGACATAAATGTGTTATTGTGTGACTTGCGTGCTTATGTGTTCTCATATGTGCTTTGGTACGTGTTCTGCTATGTGAATCTTGTTTGGATTGTGATTGGCTTTGGTACATAGATGTATGGGCGTCTATGGGACCAGTTGTGATGTGTGTGGAGCGTGGGGCACGATCCATCTTGAGTACTTGTGCATCGTCTCTTCGGAGGCAAGATATCTCGACGGGGATATAGTTCATCTTCCACAGGTGGTGTGGGAAAGATCCGGATAGTGTGGTGTGTGTTCTTGTGCGTGTGACGGGATACTTCTTGATTGTTATAATGTGCTTTGTGAATTGTAGATGTGGTTGGTACTTGGCTTGAGTTTTGTTGTGGATGCATGTAGCATGATTATCACATTATGGTCCATTACTATAAATTGTTTTTCTTCAACTTATTTACAGCGGATGTCAAGGTTTCTTATGATGTTCTAGATAACTTAAACCTATGTTCTCACCAACTTTATGTTGACAGATTTTAGTGTCATTTTCAGGTGAGGTAGTTGTGCAAGATGATGTTAGAAGTGGCTAGAGTATAGAGGCTGCTAGGATTGCATTCGGAGGAATCCCCTTTCCTCTTAGATTTTACTTTGTGTTTTGATTAAGTGAACTTTGTGGTACCTATATGTTTGATGTTTGTTTATTTGTATGTCTTTGGTAAGAGGTAGGCCTGTTACCTACTTACCTAGACGCCTGCATTGTTGAGATATTGTCACGACATTTGTGTCGCCATCTATGATATTTCAATTTCATTTAGTTCTCTCTATAGACACGCTGTTGTTGTGATGATATCCATACGTCGCGCCCCATATTCCGCCATGGTGGGGTGTGACACTAGGGGTGTCAATATTTTCGACTCGCACTCGACCCGATCCGAGTTTATTCGCGTCGGGTTACTCGAGTTGAAATTTCAATTCGAGTCAGTCGAGTCAACCCGATTAACCCGAATTTGAAATCGGATATAACATTTATGTCTAATTCGAGTTCGGGTCAATCCGATTGACCCGAATAATTTTTTTTTTAATTTTTTTTCTAAATTTAAATTTAATATAAATTGTATTAAAAAAGTAAAAAAAACAAAAATTATAATTTACTCGAATTCATGTAGACTTAATCCCGATCCGACTCAATCCGACCCGACTAAACTCGACCCGAATAAACCTGAACCCGATAAATCTGAGTTCAAATCGGATTAAGCTGGAATAAATTATTTTTAGCCTTATTCCAACTTCAACCCAACCCGAATAATCCGACCAAATTCCCACCCTACAACCGCAAAGGATGACTAATTATACTGGTAATGAGTAATGAATATACTGTTAAAATAAAAAATATATTCTCGAAACAAAGCGAGTCAAAAACCACGCGATATATTATTCAAAATATTACTCCCTCTGTCTCTAAATAAATGTCCATTTGGACTTTTTCGGTCATTGTTTTACAAGTTTGACCGTAAATATTTATATTGGTGTTATCTAATACTTGATACAAATTATATGAATGAATTAAGTTTTAAATGAAATTTTATTAGTAGAATTTTCATCAAGTATAATATAACACAAATATAAATATTTATGGTCAAATTTGAACAAAAAAGACCGAATAAAGTCACGGTGGACACTTATTTAGAGACGGAGGGAGTATATCCGTCGCTTATCGTGCCACCTATCCAATGCAAGATTTTCAGTTTGATTTGACGTATGAAAAAAAGAGAGGCGAATTTTGTCAATTTTAGAGCTATGTGTTCATTTTGTGATCAAGTAAAAAGTAAAAGCTATAAAATAAACATATATTTTTTATTTTATTTTATTATGACAAACAAACTATTTTATTTATTTGACCAACGAACTTGTTAATTATAGTAAATTAAAATAAAATTTCAATGTGGATAATCTTTTAACTTGATATGTCCAATTTTATTACCGTTAGACCCGACCCAACCCTATTATTACCGTTATAACCCGACCTACTTATAAAAAACAGTTTATATATGATACCACTTCTTCTTTCTCGATCTAATTCATCTATCTCACCCCCAATTCATATAATCCCTAAAAAGTTAAAAAAAACATGGTTGCTCCTAATTACCATGACAACATCCCTAAAGAATGTAAGTGCCTTCTCCCTCTGATGCAACTTACTTCGTGGACAAGAACAAATTCAGCCAGACGTTTTCTTGTTTGTCCTAACAGATACTTATGTCACGATCTATCTTTAAATTTGATTTGTTATTCGATTATATCTGTATTTGTTATTCTATTATTTTCTAGAGAACTGGTGTGAGGAAATGTACCAATTGGTACTGGTTTGATCATGAGTTGGATAATGAATGGTATAAAGGTCATTTTTTTGAAATGTATAGCCAACTTAATCCATACCAAATTGATGATGTTGCAAATGAATTAAGAAGTCAAGAACTCCTTCTCATCCTTCAGGATGACTTTGCTCTTTTGGATGCTGAGTTGAGGGGATCAAAGAAAAAAGCAAACTTTTGGAAAAAAAATGTTCATGATATGTTTAGCCTTGTTGTTTATTGTTTATTTCTTCAAGTAGTTTGCATTCTGGGTTCTTTTGTTTTGGTTGTAATGGTTGTAGTTGACTTTGAATGGGTAGCTTTGTTATGTCTTGTAATGATTGACTTGTAATTGGGTTGCTTCATGAATGGAATGTGTTTTGGTTAAACGATGCAAAATAAAGAAATTATGCAAATAAATAAAGACAATGTTTTGCATTGATCAAGACTGTTGTTTTAGGGAAAGATTCCAAACAAGATAGCAAGTCTCATAAAACCTGCATTTTCCCACATGAGTTCATCTCTTGACCCATACTACTTAGACCTATTACCTAATAATTCATTACATGCTCAACAATCACAATACTTAGGTTACACCACATCATTCTGATTTAGAAACATCAAAAGAATTTTCTGGAGTGCTTCTTGTTCCATAGTCCTACCCACCCTACTAACCTGTGATCCATTGTTTTCATTAGGAGATTTGATCCTAGCTTTCTGTGGTCTACGAGGCATAGATATAACTAGTGGTGGTAATGGGGGTTGATCTGCTGTCCTACTCCACATGTTTGACCCAGGTAAAGGTTTGATGGAATACTGATATGCATTCAACCAAGTATCCTGGCTATAGCAATTGCTAACACCTAACTCAATTTCTTCTCCCACCTTATGGTATGTTACATCAACATGTACACAAGGGATCCCACTTAATTCCCACAACCAACATGTACATACCTTATGAAGGAGATTAACACCATAACTTTCATCCCCCACGTCTTACTTCTAGCTCTTGGTTACCACTTGGGAATACAAACCAGTCCCTGAATTAAACATGTTTATTAATACAAACCTTTTTGTAAGTTATTCATTGTTATTTTTTTACCTTTGTTGTTCCTTGAGTATTTCTAATCTCCTTCTTATACTTGGTGTTACCTTGTCTTGTATGTTCATTGCCAAATTCTTCATTGCCAAATTGTTCATTGCCACTAGCCTTTACATTATGTACAACCTTAGTTCTTCTAACATAGTGATTATTGGTTTATGTCTAGGAACCAATATTGCTCTGTTGAAGCTTTCTAAAATTCTATTTTCAAAGGCTGCACATCTCCTGCCCAATTCAAAAATGCTCTTGACCAAGTGTTGAGATTTCTTTGCACCAAGTATATGTAAGCACCAGTATCTAACTGCCTTATTTGATCCATGATCAATTCAAACTTCTATGGCACTATACAAGAGGCTGTAGACCAAAAGAGTCTCTGATTTTAAAGTCCACTATACTTTTTCTTGAGATTGGTATACAAGTGTCTTGTACACTTTCTATGCTCAGTATGTGGTAACCAATCTTGGACAACATCAAGTAATCCCCGTTTCAATAAAAAAATTGATTAGTCATATATACATTAGTAAATTACTATATTGAATTTTGTATTGCCTTCTCCAAGAGACAGATCTTCTTGCAAATGATGTATGAACCAACTCAATTCTCAGAATTCTTCGCTCTTACTACAGCCCATGCAATGGGATACATCCGGTTGTTTGCATCCCTTCCCATGGCTATTAGTAATTCTCCCCTACCAGTATGTTTCAAAAAACAACCATCTAGTCCAATAACCCTCCTACATCCTGCTAACCAGCCATCTTTTACACCTTTAAAACAAATATACATCCTCTTAAACAAAACAGAAATCCTTATGCTTGATTCTACTATGTCAAGTATACATGTGGAACCAGGGTTTGAGTCCAATAAAGCTTTTTGTACTGAAACAGTTTGCCATAATGCTCAATAAGTCCACCCTCATGTTCAAATAAAGCTATCTGTTTTGCTCTCGTACATTGTTTTGTTTCCTATTTTTCCTTTTGACTGCTTCTCTTTATCCACTTACTATGTGACGCCTTTGATGTGTCTTGGTTAGAAGACTCGCCTACATATTTGGCCTTAACAGGTTTAGGTGACTTCTTTTTATTAACAGACTTTTTTTTATTTTTGTTACCCTTGACCTTGTCTTTGTTACCTAAAACCTTGTCTTTGTTACCCAAGACCTTGTCTTTATTTCTTTTTGTGTCTGCACATCTACCTTCCTCTACATTTCTACCACAATACACAAGCAGATTCCTCCAATCATTTTTCATAAACCATAGTTGATACCCATGGGCTACAATATAATTTACCAAGGCCGGTTTCAACTGGTGTGGGTTCTCATATCTCATGCCTAAAATAAGTTCTATTTTATCCCAAGGAATGATATGATCAAATGCAGGATAAAAAACCCCCCTTTGAACCTTATGGGCATAGTCAATTTGGGTCTCATTAGGATCAACCTCTGGGGTTTCATTTAAAGTAGGCCTTCTAGTATCAGCTGGTCCCTTATACATAATCCTAGTACTACATAACTTATTTAGAAATGGGTCAGTAGTACTTATATTGTTAATCACCACTGAATCAACCTCATCTAAAAAAGTCTACACCTTCAATCACCTCACAAACATCACTAGAATAGTGATCATCATCACTATCATCAACTAAATCATCAGTTTGACAATTATTTTTTCCCACTCTATCATGTCTATTATATCATAGTCAAAGTGTTCAGTGTACATATCAATTTCAATGACATTATCATAACTAATGGCCAACATATCTAGTATATCTTGGTCAGATCTAATTTCTCTTAAACCTATACTTAATTGAACACCAAACTGGCAATAGTAAACCCTCTTAAAAACCATGTGGTAATACTAACATTTTTAGAATTTCAATGAGATTATCATATGACATCTCATAGAAATTGGTATCGTTAACCTCCCTCATGGCACCCTCAACATATCGGAGAGGGTTTGCATAGAAAATACCATCATATCGGAGATTAACAGTAAAAATCATTTTCTTTGGTTTCTTCTTTTTTTGGTTGACCTGCAATTAGAGTATAACAAACTCAATTAGGTTTTTTTAATCAAAATTAGGGTTTCGAATACAAATAAGGGTTACTCATAAACACAATAAAAATTGGGAATTTTGATGTGAAATGTTACCTTTGGCCATGATTATTAAGGCTGGAACGTTTACTTAGAACAATTTGTAACGATTGTGGTAATGGATTGAGATTAGGGTTTTGATAAAATGAGAGAGAATAATTGGGGGAAAATGAATATAAGAAATGAAAATCGGATAGGGTTAGGTTAATATAAACGTAATATAAAATGTAATAAAACAAATAAGTGGAATAACGACGTGGCAGTACAGCGAGGCAGATATAAGAAAAAAAGTGAAAATATTTATTACGTGGAAGTGAACAGTACACCGTGTCGGTAACAAGTTAGAAAATAGGAGGAAATTGGTAATATCATGTTAGATTTAACAAGTTAGTTGGTCAAATGAGTACAAAAAATAGTTCGTTTGTCATAATATAACAAAATGAAGAGTACGTGTTTATTTTATATCTTTTACCATCACATAAATGCTAAGTGATCAATTTTATTTTATTTTTTTCCTATGTATCAATATAAAAGTATTTAAAAATTTAACCGACGACATTCAAATCTCAAATTTAAAAAGTGATTAAAGAGTGGTTCTAAAGTACTCAACTTGATTATTTCCATAAAAAATTACGGCACACTTACGCATGTTTTTTTATTTGTCGTTAAACATGAATCCCTCTAAAACATCCGTACGTGACGTGGCAATTTTTGGGTTTGTAATATCTTTAGAAAGGTTTTTGGGTTTGAATAAATCAAGTGAACAAATTGGATATTCATAAAAAAAAGTTCACCAGAAGGCAGTGTTGCAAAAATCGGTTTTGTGGCCGATTAATCGGAGATAAGGCGAGAAGTAAACGTCACGATTTTCATTAATCGGTTTAGTCAAAATCGGATAAATCGAAGATATATCGGGATAAATCGGTAAAATCGGAAAAAAATGATAAATCGACCAACTCGGTTTCGAATATAAATCGGTCAAATCGAATAAATCGGTTATAAATCGGCCTAATCGGGCATATATATTCAAAATTTTATGATTTTATACATAAAATATCCAATTCAATTAAACCTCTTCAAACCGATTAATCGTTTGAC
The DNA here is from genome assembly GCA_025667525.1 of Glebionis coronaria. NCBI lineage: Eukaryota > Viridiplantae > Streptophyta > Magnoliopsida > Asterales > Asteraceae > Glebionis > Glebionis coronaria. The sequence continues at coordinate 542,618,478 of CM046882.1, forward strand.
GGTATCTAACCGTCAAGCTAGCGCCGAGCGATTTTTTGCAACCTTGCTAGGACAAGCATTACCCAAATGGGCCTTCAAAACACCAATTCGCCCATCCTCTCCACCACCAATCACTCCACCTCCGAGCCTCCCCCTCCCCCCAACTACCGATTGATTAATGGAGGTCGATTAGGGTTTGGTTGTCCTGGTTGTGTCTATTGTTTGAACTTAGGTTTTTAGAGAGATGAATGATACTAATACAGCTTCACCTAATACCGCTACACCAATTGTTAGCAAGCTTACTACCAAATTGAATAATATTTATGGTAAGTTTATGGGTAAGGATGGGAAACCATTGTTGTCCAGAGGCAATGTATATGGTATGTCTAAAGGTTTATTCTGTAAAGCTGTTGAGATCTCTAAACAACCATCATAGTGTGAGGATCCCGGTATACATGGTGTGGGGAACCTTTCCTCACCCTTGCAATCAGTTGCACTAGTCGATAACAAAGTTGATATGAACCATAATTTGGGAGCAGGTCAAATTAGCGTCACATTGAATATGGAGGAGTTTGGGAGTAATGAAACTCTAAACGTTCAACCTTATACGTTGAGAGGGAATAAACTCTCATTGGTTTCATCGAGGTGGGGTGATCCATCCATACATGTTCTTAAGGACGTTGTCAATAATATTAGGAACCTAGCTAAGGATTCATGGGTTAATGTGGCTCGTTCCTTTGCTGCGAATGTAGTAGGGGAGGCGTCAAGACCTAGAATTCAAGCGAGGAAAGTTATGAATTTTCGATCCTTGGTTAGCGAAGATAAAGTTGATGATACTGACTGTGTGCTACCAATGGACTCTTTTAAGGGTGTTAAGGATAAGTTTGCGAACTCGTTGGAGAGTTTCTTTGTGGGAAAAGGTATGGCGTTTCCGTTGGTGCAAAATTATGTTACTAATTCTTGGAAGAAGTTTGGTTTCCACAAAATGATAATGGATACTTTTACTTTAAGTTTGCATCTATTGATGGATTAGAGCAATGCCTTGTACAAGGGCATTGGATCATTCGTAGCACACCCCTAATTTCAACAAAATGGTCGCCTACTTTATGCCTTACGAAGGATGAAGTTACTCGAGTTCTGGTTTGGGTGAAGATGCTTAAAGTTCCCGTTGTTGGATACGCCGAGGATGGCTTGAGTTTTATTGGGACATAGATTGGTAGGCCCATAACGTTGGATGGATTTATAAGCAAGATGTGTGGGGATACATGGGGCTGAATAGATATGCTATAGCGCTCATTGAAGTTAATGATGATCGGGAGCTTAAGAAGGACGTAACTGTGGCTATCCCGCATGAGGATGGCATGGGACACTCTAAAGTAACCATTAAGTTGGAGTATGAGTGGAAGCCGAGTGTGTGTGTTGATTGCTATGTCTTTGTGCATGAAACACTTAAAAGCCCGAAAGGAATCCTGTAACAACGCAAACTGATAACAATATAATAAGCCAATTGTTGATGATGGTTTTGTGACTGTTAATCGCAAAAAGCAGAAAGTAAAAAGAAGAAAGGGCATAAAGTGGGTAAGGCATGTATGAAGGTGGCTCCTAGAAAGGAATATCGTATTGAGACAAAAAAAACTAATACCCCTAATCCTTCGCAGATAGTGGGTAATGATGTGTTTCTCCAAAATGCTTTTGAGAATATTCATGACGAGGATAATTGCATGCATGAACCTGGTGACACGAGTGGGGCAAGTAAAATGACATTATTGGCGCGGATTCGGACAGCGAGACTGAGGTGGTATTCATAGAGCCAAAACCAATTAAACAAACTACACCGATTCTTACGGAGTCAAGCACTCCTGCTACTATGGTTAATAATGTGTAGTATCGCATCGTGGATATAAGGGGGCTGAACCGCACCCCTAAACAAAGCGAGGTTCATCAGGTGGTTCATGAAAATCACTTTAGCTTTTGTGCAATTCTTGAATCGCATGTTAGTATTACGGCTTTGTCTAATGTGTGCTAGATGGTTTTTAGATCTTGGGACTGGACTTCTAACTCTAGTTTATGTTCTAAAGGGTGTCATATTATCGTTGGGTGGGATAAATATATGATTGATCTTTTTGTCATTGCTCAAACTGACCAGGTTTTACATATAAAGATTCAGCATAAGATTGTGAATAAGACTATGTTTTGTTCCTTTGTTTACGCTGCGAATCGACCCATAATCCGAAGGTGTTTATGGAATGACCTGTAGCTTCATAGTGCTATGGTTCGTGATGAGCCATGGGTTATGCTTGGGGACTTTATTGTTTCCCTGGATATGGAGGATACTTTTGCTGGTGCTGCTTCTACCAGTACGTATATGGTGGAATTTAAGGACTCTGATACGAAGATTGGTGTGATTGATATTAATTCTACGCGAATACAATACTCTTGGAATCAAAAGCCTAGGGTAATGCGAGGGTCCTGAAGAAGCAGGATAGATGTATGGGTAATATATGTTTTACGGACATGTTACAAGACGCGCACGTGATATTTCAGCCGTATCGTATTTCATATCACTCTTCGGTGGTCTTGATGCTTCCTTGTGACATTCTAGTTAATCCTAAGCCTTTTAAATTCTCAAATTCCATTACCCATAAATCTAAGTTTGTTGATCTGGTGGCTAGCAACTGGGTTGTTCATAGTGATGGTTATGCTATGTTTCGAGTTGTTAACAAGTTGAAGCTGCCTAAAAAGCCTTTACGAAAGTTAGTTCATGACCATGATCGCGCGTGTAGCTAAATTCTGTGTGGAACTCGATGTGGCTCAAAATACGTTAGACAGGAACCCTAGTGATGATATTCTTCTAGAAGAAGAAGTCGTTTATGTTAATGCATTTTTTGAAGCAAAATTATATGAGGAGATAAGTCTGAAACAAAAAGTGAAAGTGGATTGGCTTGACGCAAATACGGCTTATTTTCAGAAAACAATTAAGATCAGAAATCATAAGAGTCGTATTGGGGCTATCTGGGACATGGGAAATAATATGTATACTAGTTCGGATGTGCCTACTGCTTTGTGCAACATTATACTCAGTTCCTTCGTACTAAGAGCACAGGGAACCATCACTTGGAGTGATGGGTTTTTCGGATGCCACGTTATCGAAACTCACCCACTCATTCACATGAAAAAAGTGGGGAGTCATCACTCCAAGTGATGGGTGAATGTGGGTCCCACAATACACACAATACCCCTTTCTTCTTCCCTAATACACAAAAAAAAAAAAAAAAATCATAAACAAAGACTCGCGCCCCGTGAGTTGGGTCACGCAGCAGCCCCACGCCGTGGGTTTTTTGGGTTTGGGGAATCATCCCAGCCACCGCGCCGTGAGTTTGGCACCCCACGGCGCCACCACTCCGTGAGCTCTAATATGGAGTGTCGTGCGCTTGATTCGCGTGAGCTATTTTGTAATCAACTTACATATTCTGTTCAGGAGTCCATGGTTTTTGAGGTTACTGATCCGGAATTAATTCAGCTATTTTTGATATTGGTAATGAGTAATGACCGTGCTTAGGGTCCGGATGGATATACAACGGCTTTTTTTAAGAATGCTTCCGATGTCGTTGGTATGGACGTTTGTATGGGTGTGAAACAATTGTTTGCGAATGGTAAACTTCTTAAGGAGGTAAATCGTACGTTTCTCGCTTTATTTCCAAAGTTTGCTACTCCGGGTCGGATTGACGATTACCGACTGATATCTTGTAGTACCGTGCTTTATACGTGCATTGACAAGATTATTACCAATCACATCATGCCGGGTATTAAAGAAGTAACGAGTGATAAACAATCGACATTTATTTCGGGACGACATATCTCAGATAATATTCTTATTACTCAGGAGCTCATGCATAACTATCTTTGGAATCGGGGCCCTCTCTGTTGTGCTATCAACGTTGATATTCAAAAGGTTGATAATATTGTTGATTTGCGATTTTTAGACGAGATTCTTAAATATTTTGGGTTCCATAATACTTGATTGGGTGGATCATGGCTTGTGTCACTTCTTTGTCATTTTCTATTAGCCTTGATGGAGAGATTCATGATTTCTTTAAAGAGGATAGATGTTAGCCTCAAAATATTGAGTCAAACAAGAATGTTCGGTCATAAGTTTTTATTTTAATATCTATTAGAACGTTGTAATAGTTAGTTAAAATAGTCGTGACATTACGGGCTTGATAGCTAGTTTAAAAGGCCTCTTTCAAGGTACTAAGCATTTATTCAAGCCCGACCCAAAACAATTATAGTCCAATAGAAAGCCCGCATGTAGGTGGACTATATAAGCACCCTCCTACCATGTTAGGAGGGTTGGTAGTTCTCATTTTCATAATCTAATATCACATAGTATTCTCCACATTCTCTCTACTTTCTCTCTCTACTTTCTCTCTCTAGAAATCATCTATATTTCTTCTTTAATTCATAAAAATCAACCATGGTGAAGTGATTAAATTTGGGAACAACATTTGGTATCAATCGCCACAGGGTAGATTTGTGATTGGTTGTTTGGTTTATTGTTTGGTTCGGTTGATTTATCATCAAAATCATCTCGAATTAATTTTTTTAGTGTTTTTGGGTTCTAAATCTTCATACAAATCAAATGCATAGATGTGGTAGGGATTTGGTCTAGTTTTTATGGTTAAAATCGCAATTTATTAGGTGTTTGGATTCGTTTTATTGATCGGTTCGTAGAACAGTGAGTGTCGGCCAAATACATTTATCCAGAAAGAAGGTTTTCGGAAAAGGGTTTCTGTATCCGAAATCACACCTTTTTTTTATCCGAAAACATATCTCTTGTGTTTATCCGAAAACATACATTGTGGGTGATTTATCCGAAAAGGGAGCAATATTCCGAAAAAAAGGTTAGTTTATCCGAAGAAATTATTCCGAAAATTTCAATTTATCCGAATATCTCCCATTTATCCGAAAAGTGCTATTTTATCCGAAAATCTTAGATTTTATCCGAAGATATATTTTATCTGAAGACTTTGTCCGAAAAAGTACCATTATCCGAAGAAGGGTCATTATTCCGAAAAGGTTTCCTTTATCCGAAGAAGTACCATTATTCCGAAGAAGGGTCATTTATCCGAAAAAGACACAATATTCCGAAAAATCACCAATATTCCAAAGACTCATCATTTATCCGACAATACACCAATATTCCGAAAATAGAAATTTTTTTACAAAAGTGAAAACTTTTACCTTATAATTTTTGGTTTGTTGAGAAGACAATTTTTAGGGGATTTTAACATTTTTCATCGACAACAACAATCACAACACATCTACTTAAGATCCGTTTTCACTTCATCAATTCCGAGTATCTCGAAATGGATTCTACTCAAGAGTATCGTGTGACAAACAACAACATCATGGTGGCGGGTAACAAAGAGAGACCACCAATGCTTGTGACTGGTCGATATGCACAATGGCAAACATGTTTTATACGATATCTTGATACTAAACCAAATGGTGATCTTCTCCGACGTTGCATTAAAGAAGGACCCTATACTCTCACTAGAATAACCATTCTTGTAATTCTAGTAACCGACTCGACGCCCGGTTCAGATGAGCAAACAATTGAGGAAACATATCAGAACACTTCGAAAGAGAAACGTGCTTGGATTGATACAGAGAAAGAAGCAATCTATTTGATTCTAAGTGGGATTGGGGATGATATTTACTTTACGGTTGATGCGTGCTCTACTGCAAAAGAAATATGGTTTGCCATTGAACGCTTGCAACAAGGAGAATCACTTAACAAGCAAGATGTCAAAACTAAGTTGTTTTGGAACTTTGGCAAGTTTACTTCATTAGATGAGGAATCAATTGATTCATATTACTCAAGGTTCTACAAGATGATGAATGACATGACCAGAAACAATTTGCAAGTCTCCACCATGAAAGTCAATGTGCAATTTCTACAACAATTTCAACCAGAGTGGACACGGTTTGTAACTTTAGTGAAACAACAGAGTAAGTTAGACGAGGTAAACTATCACACACTCTTTGACATTTTGTAACAATTTTAGAATAAGGCAAATGAACTTTGAGCTGAACGGGTAGCAAAAACTGCTAATCCACTTGCTTTGGTGTCTACCACTCACCATGTCCAAGATCATCGCTCTCGTGCTCCAAAATCATACTCCACTACATATTCCTCACCAAGATACTCCACCACATCCTCCTCACCAAGATACTCTACTTCATCCAAGTCTTCATCTTCCACAAGATCACGAGGCAAAGAACCAAGAGCACCATCACCATCATCTGAGCCATCATCTGAAGAGGACAGTGATTAAGAACTAGCTCAGAAGGATAGGGAGATGAAACAACAAATTGCTTTCATTATGAAGACCTACAAGAAAATCTTCAAACCCACCAACAACAATCTTCGAACATCATCTAACACAAGGAACCAATATGTTGACAGTCCTCGAAGGTATGACACACGTCAAAGTGATGAAATTCCTCCTAGGTATGATCGACGTAATCCAACTCATGTTGAGGGTTCTTCACGGTATGATCGACAAACTGCTAAGTATGATACTCAGAGGATTGCTTCTGTTGCTGGGAATAGGGAAACTGTTGGAACCAAAGTGGTTCAGCAAAGTGGAATTCAGTGCTTTAATTGTCAAGGTTATGGGCATACGGCAAATGAATGTAGGAAGCCGAAACGGGTTAGGGACTCTGGTTATCATAAGGAAAAGATGCTGCTATGCAAGAAGATGGAAGCTGGGGTTAAAATGTCGGCTGAGGAAGGAGCAATGCTTGATTATACTGATGATGAAGCCTCCGACCAAGAACTTGAAGCACATTACTCGTACATGGAAAAGGTTGAAGAAGTTCTCAACGTCACTGAAGATGACAATGGTCCTATCTTGGATACTGAGCCAATCGATAAGGTACACGCTGAAGAGGAATATAACGTGTTTGGTAATATTCATGAGCATTGTGAGCTACCCAAAGCCATTACTGACACATGTATGATGGAAACGGTTGATAGCAATACCACACCTGATTCATCAGACATGTGTAATAATGAGCCTGAGGATGATCAACATGCAAATGAGTATGATGATGATGAGGAGCGTATTGCACTTGCTAACTTAATTGCTTCTTTACAAAAAGATGTCAAAGAAACTAGAAAAAGTCAAAAGCAATTAAAGAAGACAAACACTACGCTCATTCAAAATTTTGAAGAAAGCAAAGTTGCAGTCATAAAATCTAGTGAGCTTCTTGCAAGATTGATAGTGGTAGTAATACGTCTTTTAGGAAAAAGAGCGTAATTAGGGTAAGTACGACGGTTTAGGAAAACCGTGCACAAATGACCCAAAAGTGAAGTGGGATCGTTCTCAAGGAGGCTAGTGTGTTGTGAAAAGAAATGATTAAATGTTTGTGATTATGATTATGAGAAAAGAAAATAGAAAGGGATGACGGTTACGATTAAAATTACACTAAGACGAAAGTCGTACACGTAAAACCGTAAAAAGTAACTAAATTTAAAAATTACCCTAAAATTCTTAGAAAATTGCAATAAATCCTAAAAAATATAATCAGAGTTTACAAAAAATAAAAAATCACTCAAACCTTTTATTTAATTAAATAATAATTTTTTAATGCTAATTAAAGCCCAAAAAATCAATTTAATTAACAAAAAGCCCAAAATGAGATATTTCAATTTGTAAACCTCTATAACAACTTAATTAAGCTAAAAACTATTTTTGGAAAATTTAAAACTATTTAAAAATGATTAAAAACTATTAAAATATTAAAATAATTCTAAAAATTAATTAAATGACAAGAAAATTAATCTAAAAGTTTTAAAATTCCTAACTTAATGAATTTAACCTAAGAAAAACGAAAAAGTTGCAAAAATATTAAAAACTAATTTTAATAATAAAAGATTAATAAAAATCCAAAATTTATAAAAGATTCTAAAAACTTGAAAACTAGTTTAATTTAACCTAATTTAAAAAGAAATGAACTTGAAATGACCAAATTACCCCTAATGGGCCTCCAAATGGGCTAAAAGTCCAAACAGTCCACTAATTGGAGGCCCAATAAGAAAAATATTTTCCAAATAAGCCCAAAACTTCCAGTTAAGCTTAAATTCAATTTTAAACACAAAATTTCAAAGGCCCAAAAGCTGAAAGTGGGCTTATCACAACTTATTTCAAAACAGCTTATTCTTAATGGGCTTTTTGGCCCATTAAGCTATACGCTGATGTCATAAGCTAAAATTTGACACGCAACCTTCTATTGACCTAATTAAGCTGTTTGTAAAAAGAATTTTTGAATAAGCCCAAGAAATAAGCCTGAAATAAGCAAAAGCTCTCTACACAAAATGACAAAATAGTCGTTTTCGAGTTCTAGACCAATTCAAGGGCTGATTCTTGTTGCAAAAATGTTTCAAATCACTTAACTAATCTTAATAATCAAAAAGATTTCCAAAAAGCACAATGAATAAGCTAGAAAAAGCAAATAAGCACTTATGTAAAAGTCAACTAAGTTGGTTTTCTAGTCAAACCTAAAAGTCAAAGTCTCAAATGCTCCAGAATAGTCAAATGGGTCAATTAAGGAAGATTGATTACAAAAATAAAGTTGTTGCAAGTCTAAATAAGCTATTATAGCTTATTGATAAGCTGTTTGAAAATTAACACTAGCAGTGGCTAGTTTTGGGTGACCAGCATTGGGAAAAGTTGCCACTGCTTGACTTGTTTGACTTTTTGTCTTATATGGATTTTTGTTGGATTCAAAGAACACAAAGGCAACCTTATAACTAGTTGGTTATAAGGAGTCAATAACAACAAAGAAATTACAAAAACAACAGGCCAATTGATACAGTTAATTCAAACAAGCATCAGACATTGCACAAACTTGGATAATAAGCAGTTTTCAAGAAATAAGCAGTTTTAGCAAGATTAAGCCAACCAAAGTTCACCAAATGCATACACAAGCTATAATAAATTCAAATGAACACAAACAAAGTTGTTCATACACTGGTTCAAGGTTTAGACAAAGATTTAAGCTATTGAATATTACTGTTGAACAATGAAGAACACAAAAATGACTTTGCTGATGTACTTGACCACAAGCCCAATTTCAAACCCTCAAATCTCTTAAAAAGGTTACACAAACTTTGTTTAAACACTTTTAACCCTAAACATGCATACACTCTAGGTGTTTCCAAAATTTTAGGTCAAATCAGTCAAAAACCAGCAAGCTATAGCACAATCTAGAATTTGATGTTCAAGAACACAAGACTTGAATTTATCAGCACACAATCACTTGTATATAAGATAGAAACTCAAACAAACACTTAGCACCTACTCAAACTAGCATACAAAGTATAATTCAGTAGACCCAAACACCCCTTAAACTTTTTAAATCAAAATTTAAACAAGCAAATGTGTATTTCAGGTTAAGCCAAGCTTAGATATACATCATAACAACATCACAAAGCATAATCAACAAGATTCATGCACCAAGAACAACACATACAACAGCAATGTACAAAATCACTAAAAATCACCTTTTTAACAGATTTTTGGTAAGAGAGCTCAAACCTTATGAATGTACATCCACACTCACGAATTTTAGAGCTTATGTGCCTAGCTTAACAAGGCACAAGCTTCCAATAGCTGCTAATAACAACAAGGTGAGTAACAACATATTATAAAAAAGAAAATGGAAAAATAAAGCTTATTAATTCAAGCTTGTTCCCACTCCTTGAATATTCCCAAACCACAAGCTCACTACACCTTGATAAGCTCCTTATCAGGGTGTTATGACCACTTGTAATCCAAAAATTTCAAAGGTTTGAACCAAGACTTAGAAAAATATCAGATTTTGGAAAACTTTACAATTTCTTGCACAACTTTTAAAACCAAACTATGAGACTTCACAAACACAAACTTTGAACAATAACAAGCATAGAATAAGATTGGAACTTAGAATTCGTCAACAATATCATACACTTTTTCATTCACTTAAAAAATAGGATTTACAGATTTGTGACTAAGGAATCCTAGAACAAAGCTAAATGTTGCATACTAAAAATGCTGAAAATAAAGTAAAACCCTAGCATATGATCTTCCAAATTTGCCCTTGCAGTTTGAATTTTCCTTGATCATGTGAAGAAGTTTGGCTGTTTGTGGAGCTGTAAAGCATGTGCCAATTTGATCAAAGGCTCCCAATGAGCTTAGAATGCAAGCAACTTTGTGGCACGTTGGATCTCTGTATGCCTTTTGTCTTCTTCCCCAAAAGTGAGGCGGGGGAGGTTTCATGTGAACATTTGGGTGGTGAGGTGGCAGGTTTAAGGTTTGGGTTATGATTAGTGATAGGTTAATCATAATTCTGGAAGGTTTTAGGGTTTAAGTCCAAGTAATTATCAAACCCCTATTTTTGTTCTTATGATGAATAGTTGAAGGTTTGATTCGGATTAGGATTTGAAAAAGTGTTAACCACGTTATTTAACTTAATTAAATAAGTTAGTTAAAACTGGTTTGAGTGGATTGGTGAGTTGGCAAAGGGGAGAGTTGTGATTGGCTGAAATGGGTGAGTGGGACACATGTCATGTTGTGATAGGTCTAGGTAAGTATGGATGTTTGACAGCTTTTACCCTCCTTCTTTCTCCCTTCTTTCATTCTTTGTTTAATCAAGTAAAAACTGAATTCCCTTTATAATAAAGTTTCAGTTTTTATACTTTTGCCCCAAAAAGTTTTGTAAAAGTGTTTTCAAGGGTATTTCTTGTAATTTGATGATTCTTCAAGAGCTCTTTTGGACATATCTTCATTCTTCATGGTCTTGACTTGTATTGTTGACTTTGTGGAGGACTAATATTGACAAGTCTTCATTTTTAAGGACCATTCTTGCCAATTCTTCAAAGTTGAGGGTCCTTTTTGTAATTTGACAAACTTTAAGGACCAAACTTGTAATTATGAATATACAAGGGTTTAAAGTGTCATTTCTTCAATATTGGAGGACCTTTCTTGTACAATCTTCAATTCTTCAAGGGTTATTCTTGGAAAACCAACTCTAGGACCCAATTCATTGTGCGGCTTCATTTCCCGTGTTTGTTATTGCTTGTTTCTTGTGACCTTTTTCCATTTTCTCAATATCCGTAACTAAAATACACATTGAAAAAACACAACCATATATTTGGCACATTTTATGATATTTTAACCATTTTAAGCCCATTTTGGACGACGAGACTATGTATAAAAGTAGTTTCATCACTCCCCCATACTAAACCATTGCCGTGCCCTCACGCAATGCTAGAATAAAGCATCGTAGCACCTCCAAAATTAATTTTTGTTAGTGCAAACATTACGATACTTTGTCGATATAATCTCTTTATGTTTTGTTGATGACAAACGTATAATTCGCAATACATTATGTAAAATGTTAAGGTACTCGTAACCACTCAAGAATACATTTGTGTACTTCTCTCGACACCTCCAAGATCGCATTCGGCATGAATCACTCAAGGTATGTACAAACATGTCATTAACCTAACTAAGTGATCAAGGATTAATATTTTCTTAAAACTCGCTTTTATACAAAGTGACAAAGTAATTTTTAATTAACTTTATTTTTAAGAAAATGTTTTATTAAAAAGAAAAATGGAAATTTGAATTTTGAATATTCCAAAGAATATTCCCTAAGGTATATTCCAAAGAATATTCTTTAATTTGAATTTGGCATATTTCATATACCAAAGGAATATCCTTTGAGGGTATAAACTACCCCAGATGGCATCTTTCCACTAAAGGACAAATTTGCACGGACTCCAACGCGGAGGTTCCTTAAAGAAACTCACGGTTCCTTATTGATAAGGTACCGCGGGTAGAGATAAGGAACCGCGGGTGTTTTTGACCGTTGCAATGTTGTCCTATAAATAGTGGATCATTTCCAGGTTTTCTTTTAACCCTTTTTGTACAGTTTCTTCAATAACATCTTTAAACCCTTGATTAGTTAGTTTAGATTAATCTTGTTTAAGATGTGATTCTCTCCTTCAATCTCCTCATCCTCTTAAGTGCAAAGAGAAGATCACTCACACATTTGTGAATGAAGTCTTGATGAAGATCATCATGTTCATCATTTTTATTTGTGTCTTGTGTAGATCCAATGTATATGTGTATACTTGGATCAATCTTGTGTAGATCCAATGTATATAGGTATACTTGGATCAATATTGTGTAGATCCAATGTATTTGTGAATACTTGGATTAGTTGTGTTAATCCATTGTATTTGTGAATACTTGGATTAAGTCTTGTGTAAATCCATTGTATATGTGTATACTTGGATTTATGTTGTGTAGATCCAAGTTACATGTGTACACTTAGATATGTGTTTTATTGAGTTGTAATAGGTAAGAGTTGTGAGTTCTCACTAAACTATAAAGTGATGTGGTTGTGTCTTGTGAGTTCTCACTAAACTATAAAGTGATGTAGTTGTGTCTAGTGAAGTTCTCACTTAGCTTTAAAGTGAAGAGTCGTGAAGATTGGTTCTACGTTTCGATTAGAACTCGACATCTAGCCTTGTGTCGTAAAATGGTGAAGTAGGCAACGTTGTGAAGATTGGTTCTACCTTTCGATTAGAACTCGACATCTAGCCTTGTGTCGTTAAATGATGAAGTGGGCAACGTTGTGTAGATTGGTCCTACCTAATATTAGGACTCGACATCTAGCTTAGTGTCGGAAATGGTATAAGCGACGTGTATGGTTTTCTCCGCCTTGAAAGGAGTTTTGTTGACTAGTGAAGTAACTCTCGAGTAAGGTGTACTCGAGGAGTGGAGTAGGGCGAAGAGGATCTTCGTGACCGAACCACTATAAATCATCGTGTCGGTACTTTCCTTTACATTTATGTCTTTACTATTATAGATGTATTTATATGTTGTGTGTTGTGTGCATCTCATAATCTAAACATCTAAGTTGCGGAAAAGCTAAGGCTTAGTACGTGTGTGCTTCGTGTTTAGATTATGGTCAAGTGTGCATCCTTTAGTCTAAAAATCTTAGTTGCGGAAAAGCTAAGGCTTAGTACGTGTGTGCTTAGTATTTAGACTATTGCTTGATGTACACTTGATTTGATGTGTTTGTGTGTTTCCTTACTTATAGTTATTATCTATTACAAACACATCTCATATCTAGTCAAGCTTAATCAAGAATTTGATACAAACGATTGTCAAGGTTTACAACGTATCAATATTTGGCATCCACTGTAAGCGGTTCTTTATTGAGCCCGCGGTTCTTTATTGATAAGGAATCACGGTGATATTTAAGGAACCGCGGCCAGTGGAATAAACGAAATATTTTTAAAATGAACTAGAAACTATTAAACCCCCCCCCCCTTCTAGTTTCTACAGTTGGTATGAGAGCGAGGTTATTCAAGATCTTTGAAATATATTGTACTTTAAAGTTTGGATCGATCTTTGCTCTCTTTTTCAAAACAAATGGTTTCTTAAAAAAAGAAAACGGTTTTTAAAAATAGAGACGATCTTAGTATCAAATTGTTCATGAAGAGTGATTACTTATGAAATGTGTTTTGTGGTTTCATTCGTATAAGTTTTGGTGTTAAATAAACTTTGTATAATAGCTTGAATTAAATCTTTTCATGTTTGGAAGTATAAAAATCTTTTGTGTCATAATTAACTCTAAAATACGAGTTCTATGTGTCTAAAATGATTTTTTTAGAGTCCTAAGTCCTTCCAAAAAGTTACCGAATGATTTCGGCCAAAAACCCCATTTTTTTCATCTGGACGCGGTTCTTTATCTATTCTCCACGGTTCCTTATCAATAAGGAACCGCGGTCAGTCCGACACAGATTTTTGAAAACTTTGAAAAATCATATAAAATCAACCGTAAGTCCGTAGAAGTCGTGCCACCCGTCATTTCGAACGTAATTAAATTTTCTTTTATTTAAAAATGCTTCCAAACATTTATTCAAACTTTAAAATTTGGATGGTTTCTAAGTTCCATACTTTTTCCAAAGTATTGAGCGCCGGTTTGTCGTAAAACTTGTGTGTTACTCTTTTCCATCAAGTTGGACATCTCTTGGTGATATATCTTTAAAAATTAATATATTTACAAAGTGTTAAACTTAATTAAATTTTAAATGGGTCAAAGACTATTTTCAAATAAAATCAAGCTATGAATACTTTGTTGTATCTAACACTCAAAACATGGACGAATGCTTTTATATGTTAAGCTAATTGTTTGTGTGTGTTTCCTTGTGTGTTATTATTATATGTAGACACTATTAAGTGTTCCTTGCTATTTTTAGTAGTATTGCTTATATGTCTAGTCTCTTGTGCCTTGCTTGGTATTTGTTAGTATCTAGTTTTTTTCTTAATTAGGATGTATGCTAGATTTCTTGCATTTTAGTTACAACATTATGTGTGCATTGCATATAGGATTAACATCTCTTGGTTTACAAATGTTACATAAACAATTTGTACACCTTGGCATGTTCTTTAACACTTTTAGGTTTGAAAGCTTTGGGAGCTTGTCAAATCTTTTGATATGGGTCGTCTTACTCGATCATTGTCTTATTAGTTCAAGTAGATTAATGTCTCACTATAAAACATGAAACACCCTTTGAAAATCTTAGCTATTTTATCTTAAAGGAGTGTTAGTGGGAATCAAGAAAGATTTCAAATATATTTCAATTCATTATTCAAATTATGATTGATATCATTATCGAATCTAATTGACATGTTTTTTAGTGTAGACATGAATGTGGTTTATTAATAATATACATCGGATCATAACTCAAACTTGTGTTGATGGTGTTATATTGAATCTACTTGTTCAAATTGTTAGACATATTTTGTTTAATAATAACTTATAATGCACAACAGAGTCGGTTTGATAACTTGGATGTTTCATCCGAAATACTCAAGTAATTTACATTGCTATGCAATTTATAAATGTGTCATTTCCGAAAGACCAATCAAGAGTGTTCCTTTGGTTTGTGTAAACTTTGTTTATACACTTCAAAGTTATTGGCCTCAAGTTCTATTAAGGAAAATAACCTTAACTAGACTTGTTTGACAAGATATGCAATGGTGCATTCTTAACCCTCATTAGGTCATGCATTGTGTTGCCATGCAAGTTTCATCCTTGCTAAACTTTATTAAGCAAATGTTGGAATTACATTTTGTCTAACTTGAGAATGACTACTAGAAAATTTATTCACTAGGATCTTAATTTGACCTAACGGTTGAATTACTTCCATGTAGGAAGTTGAGTTGGTGTATAACTCGTAAAAATGGTCGTGTTTAGCCTTAATTGAGCACCTCTAGTGATAGTCTCATACTCATTCTCTAAATTGGCTAAATGGCTCTTCCTATATATGACTAACGATAGTTTACTTTGATGAACTTTGTATGTCATTAGGAGTCTTTTTCTTTTGTAGCCATTAGGTTTTTCTTAACTTTCTTCCTACGTGCTAATTGAACCGATGTGTTTTTTCCTTTGTGTGTGTTCTAGTTTTTATTGCTCTTAAGCATGACTTTATGATAAGTTAGACAAGAACATTAGGATTTGCTGAATTGGAAAATCCTCCATTCACCACCTAAACCAAGCCTATGTAGGCGGTTCTTTAAATAGACCGCGACTCCATATCAATATGGAACCACCGGTGGAGATAAAGAACCGCGGGCAGAAGCTCTCAAATTCGGGTTTTCTAAAACTTCCCAATTGTTCCAACACCCTTTGGAATCTTTGTTTCAAGCCTGTGATCACTCCCAAAATATCTTGGGCTTTCCCTTTTTAACCCTTTACTAGTTTGGATCATCCCTCACCCTTTTAAACCCT
Organism: Glebionis coronaria; assembly: GCA_025667525.1. Classification (NCBI taxonomy): domain Eukaryota; kingdom Viridiplantae; phylum Streptophyta; class Magnoliopsida; order Asterales; family Asteraceae; genus Glebionis; species Glebionis coronaria. The sequence continues at coordinate 542,634,315 of CM046882.1, forward strand.
TCTTGTTAGCCATGTTCTTCACACCCAAACCATTCATCCTTACCCCTTAAGCCACACATTACTACCATGGTTTCTACAAGAACCTCCAATTCATCAAAAACCTCCTCTTCAAAGAGGCACCTCAAAATTAAGATTAAGTTACCCAAACTTAACTCTTCACCCTTTTGCCACACCTAAGAATGAGATTGTGCCCATTCTCATCTCTTCATCACCCTCACCACCTCTTGCACCATGCAAGACTACCTCAACCCATGGTACCAACCATTCACATGGTTCTACCTCCTCTTCATTCCAATCTAGAATGAATGAGTTAACCTCACCGTTCACTCCTAGTACTCTCTTGGATGTGACTACTCAACCTCAACCTATCCATAGCATTCCCTTTGAGAATGCCTTTGTTGAACCCTTGGTGACTTCACCTTTTACCCCACCAAATTCTATCACCACCTTGTCTTCTAATTAAGCATGTGTATTGCTTATTAATAAGATACTCAATCTAAGCAAATCCTAGGATTCTAGTGTAACTAAGATTAAAATTGTGCTTAAGTTTTAGGCTTGTTTTTTTCATACATCTTTGTATGATCTTTATTCTCTTGTATTTCCTTTCATGTTTTTTAACATGATTTTTCTTTGAGTCTTGGATCTCGTTTGTCTCGTGATCTTTCTTTTCTTATTTATTTTCTCACTTGGTTGTCAAGGAAGGTTAGATTTATATCTAATTCCTCTCCTAGTAAGATTGACAACTTAAATATTTCTTTTGAAATATTCAAGTAATTTTAAATTGCAATTGCAATTGTTAAAATTCATATCCGAAGCATTGACCTTCAATCCATTTAGCATCTTGTGTTAAACTGTTTGACCAAGTGATTTTCCTTTGAGTCGATAATCGGTTTTGGACACCCAATGTCCACGGTTCCTCAAATAACCTTGGGTCTCATTATTGATAATGAACCACGGACCTATTTAACGAACCGCGACCATTGAGTCCCTTTGTTCGTTTTGGTCTTTTTCTCTTTTGACTAGTTTTCTTGAAGATTTCTTCTTTTCTTCTCTTTTGAGGTTCTTCTCTAGTTTCGTGAAGTTATCCTTAGCTTCTTTGTTGAGTCTCTCTCAATTCATTTTAATCATGCTCTTCTAAGTCGAGTCTCTTTCTTTTAGTCTTTCTAAACTAAGTTGAGTCGAGCCTTACCCTTTCCTCATCATGTAATTGTTCTTTGAACATCCATAATGATTGAGAAGAGCTACGAAACTTTGAGCATGTAGTTTATCGTATGCTAAACACCATTTGGTGTCGACATTCATACGCATTTTTGCCTATAATGTCCTATATCCCGAATTTTTCTTAAGGCGTCGATTTATCCGCTATTGGTTTTCCTTTATTTTTTTTGGTCAAAAATGTCTCTAGGTTGAGATATTTTTGTTCCTCTTTTTGAGAGTTGATTGCGGTTAAAATTTACAATTGGTATGGTGATTCCATCAATTCTAAGTTTTTAACCCCTTGAGATGATATCTTCAAATTCTTGGATGTTTCTTTTCTACATCTACTCCAACAATTTTGAATTAATTTCCTCAAAATCCTCTCCTTGTTTTTTTTAGAGTTGATGGTTAAATCTTGAATTTTCTTGGGTGATTCCAAAAATTTCTAAGCTTTTTACCCTTTGACATATTATCATTATAATTGGTATGGATGTTTCTTTTCTATCTCTATTCTAACAATTGTGAATTGATCTTGTCAAGATCATCTCCTTTGATTTGTTTTTGGATTGATAGCATCGCATGCAGACTTCTTTGCTTGTCATTGTTTGTGCAAACGACTTGTTTATCATCCCCGTTTGGGTGAAATCTCTTTTTATATATGCTCTTGTCTACTAACCTTGTTTTGTAGGGCACGTCTAACCCATTTTTGTAGCTCGTCACTATTCTTGCTTTGTTGGTGCCTCAAGCAAGGGGGAGCTCATATCAAAGGGGAGCATTTACAAGAGTTCAAGTCATTACATTTGCGATCGTTGACTCACTCAAATTGCATTCATCGAACATCTTGGAAGTAATGCATTTTGGACACTCGTAGATAAGCATATTATTATGCTTAGAGTTGGTTAACCTATGTTGATTGAAGACTTCACTAGGATGACGCAAGCTCAATATTTTTGTATGATGGGTTTATGGTTTGGATTCTCGCCTCTCAAACGACAACCACTATGGATGATTAGATTTTTGGATGCATGTTCTCTCGAAGTCAATCCTCCTCTTCTACAAATGAAGACTACCTTTTTGATTCGACAAAAGGGGGAGAAGTAAGTGTAAACGAGTAACTTATGCATTTTAATATGTGTTGCGGTTTACTTGTTTGTCATCATCAAAAAAGGGGAGATTGTTAGTGCAAACATTACGATGCTTTGTCGATATAATCTCTTTATGTTTTGTTGATGACAAACGTATAATTCGCAATACATTATGTAAAATGTTAAGGTACTCGTAATCACTCAAGAATACATTTGTATACTTCTCTCGACACCTCCAAGATCGCATTCGGAATGAATCACTCAAGGTATGTACAAACATGTCATTAACCTAACTAAGTGATCAAGGATTAATATTTTCTTAAAACTCACTTTTATACAAAGTGACAAAGTAATTTTTAATTAACTTTATTTTTAAGAAAATGTTTTATTAAAAAGAAAAATGGAAATTTGAATTTGGAATATTCCAAAGAATATTCCCTAAGGTATATTCTAAAGAATATTCTTTAATTTGAATTTGGCATATTCCATATGCCAAAAAAATATCCTTTGAGGGTATAAACTACCCCAGATGGCATATTCCCACTAAAGGACAAATTTGCACGAACTCCAACGCGGAGATTCCTTAAAGGAACCCGCGGTTCCTTATTGATAAGGTACCGCGGGTAGAGATAAGGAACCGTGGGTGTTTTTGACCGTTGCAATGCTGTCCTATAAATAGTGGATCATTTCCAGGTTTTCTTTTAACCCTTTTTGCACAGTTTCTTCAAAAACATCTTTAAACCCTTGATTAGTTAGTTTAGATTAATCTTGTTTAAGATGTGATTCTCTCCTTCAATCTCCTCATCCTCTTAAGTGCAAAGAGAAGATCACTCACACATTTGTGATGTGATTAAAGATGAAGTCTTGATGAAGATCATCATGTTCATCATTTTTATTTGTGTCTTGTGTAGATCCAATGTATATGTGTATACTTGGATCAATCTTGTGTAGATCCAATATATATGGGTATACTTGGATCAATATTGTGTAGATCCAATGTATTTGTGAATACTTGGATTAGTTGTGTTAATCCATTGTATTTGTGAATACTTGGATTAAGTCTTGTGTAAATCCATTGTATATGTGTATACTTGGATTTATGATGTGTAGATCCAAGTTACATGTGTACACTTGGATATGTGTTTTATTGAGTTGTAATAGGTAAGAGTTGTGAGTTCTCACTAAACTATAAAGTGATGTGGTTGTGTCTTGTGAGTTCTCACTAAACTATAAAGTGATGTAGTTGTGTCTAGTGAAGTTCTCACTTAGCTTTAAAGTGAAGAGTCGTGAAGATTGGTTCTACCTTTCGATTAGAACTCGACATCTAGCCTTGTGTCGTAAAATGGTGAAGTAGGTAACGTTGTGAATATTGGTTCTACCTTTCGATTAGAACTCGACATCTAGCCTTGTGTCGTTAAATGGTGAAGTGGGCAACGTTGTGTAGATTGGTCCTACCTAAGATTAGGACTCGACATCTAGCTTAGTGTCGGAAATGGTGTAAGCGACGTGTATGGTTTTCTCCGCCTTGAAAGGATTTTTGTTGACTAGTGAAGTAACTCTCGAGTAAGGTGTACTCGAGGAGTGGAGTAGGGCGAAGAGGAGCTTCGTGACCGAACCACTATAAATCATCGTGTCGGTACTTTCCTTTACATTTATGTCTTTACTATTATAGATGTATTTATATGTTGTGTGTTGTGTGCATCTCATAATCTAAACATCTAAGTTGCGGAAAAGCTAAGGCTTAGTACGTGTGTGCTTCGTGTTTAGATTATCGTCAAGTGTGCATCCTTTAGTCTAAACATCTTAGTTGCGGAAAAGCTAAGGCTTAGTACGTGTGTGCTTAGTATTTAGACTATTGCTTGATGTACACTTGATTTGATGTGTTTGTGTGTTTCCTTACTTATAGTTATTATCTATTAAAAACACATCTCATATCTAGTCAAGCTTAATCGAGAATTTGATACAAACGATTGTCAAGGTTTACAACGTATCAATATTTGGCATCCGCTGTAGGCTGTTCTTTATTGATAAGGAACCGCGGTGATATTTAAGGAACCGCGGCCAGTGAAATAAACGAAATGTTTTGAAAATGAACTAGAAACTATTCAACCCCCCCCTTTCTAGTTTCTACAATTTTTATGCACTTTTATTGAATGATAAACTTGCTACACTACTACTACTTGCGTTTTAGACATAATGTATGATTTTCATCACAAAATGGGACGTTTAGGTTCATAGAACAAGAGCACGTGAATGCTTCGTTAGAAATAATTTCATCATCCTCGATTTTCACCCAATTCCATGCCAAGCGTGTAACGAGATCATTGTCATTATAAGTTAGCAATGCTAACACTACTCATATGCCCTAATCACGTACTTAGACTCCCATTTTCCTAAGTGGTATCTCTTATATTTTATTTTGTCTTGAATGTTCACGAGGATACATTTTTTACTTATGCGATGATAGAGATTTAGGTCTAAAAATAGAGTCATAGCGGTGTAACCAAGACCATCGAATTAATAACCCCCCCCCCCTAATAGACAACGATGTCAAAATATTAAGTCAACAAGAAGGATCGATAAACACGGTTTTATAACGGTTTTGAACATGAGACTTATTACCAAGACTTTTATACGCCCCATAACGGATGGGCCTTATTATCATAGGTTTACCTCCATCTTTTATTCAACTTCGCCATGAAGCTTTTATTATGACTTCGGTCTTGCCTTGCCTTTTATTATCCTCCTCATCGGTGGTTTTATTATGGCCAAAGACGTATATCCTCACGCTAAGGCGAATTTCGGATCTTTAAAGCTTCAAAGATTAAGGCATAATTCACTTTCAATTTCACATAGATTTTTCGGCCTTGTGAGCTTAAAATTGTTTTCTTGATTTAGGTGAGCACTTGAAATCTTATTATTGAGTGAAGCTTTCGATTATTCGGGTTGCCAATACTTCAAAACTGTGACGCTGGCGATACCTTAATGTCTTCCCAATTTAATTACATGGAAGCTAATAGAAAAGACTAGAAACCAACAATCAAGACTAAACCGCTAAGCCAATACTTATTAAGCAAAATATATACAAGCGAAGGGAGAATAAGCAAACAACGAGAACACATGAGTTTTTGAAAGAATACGAATACTCTACGTTTAGCATAGTAACTTATAATGAACTCTATCATTTCTCGTCCTCATTTAAGAGACTTAGCCTAATATGAGTTAAGGAATCGAAGCTAAGTGCTCAACACGCACGGTCGAGTCAAAAGTTACTCTTATTCTCGCCATCGGAAAATCTACATTCGTGTCTTCAAACACTTATAAAACATGAGAAATTTTTAAAATTTGGCCATTTTTAGCCTTATTTTGTAACAAAATGATAAACAAAAAGATAAACTTTGGAAAGCGTGAAGGTTTGGCAAGGCAAGTATCTATTCACCCCCCATACTAAAGTTAAACATTGTCCTTAATGTTTCGAGTCTAAGGGTAGGATACCTCCATACTAGAGACGAAGTTGAATGCTTAATCTAGCATGGAAAGGGTGGAACCGTTAAATTAATAGCCGTTTATCAAGTGTGCTAAAAACCTAAGGTTAGAACAAATAAGGATATATCATGTGGATATTGAGAAATTCTTCAAAGCAAATGATCAAGTGCTCCCATAAAACGAACACACGAGGCTCCAATCATGAAGATCATGATCATCTGAAAACCACATATCACAAACAACCACAGAACAAAGGTTGGAAGGGCACAAATCCCTTCACGTTACTACATTAGAAAGCGATAATATGTACATGGATAAGCATGGGACTCCCCCACGAGGCACCTCGTTTGTTGGGTCAAAAAGTTGATGTGGCAGAAACTCAAAAACGAAGAAAACATGAAGATTTTGTCTAAGCGTTGTCAAGAGCAATCCAAGCGTTGACAAGAGCAAACTAAGCGTTGATGGCTCAAGCATTGTCATGTGCAATCCAAGCATTGTCACATGCAATCCAAGCATTGGCAGAAACGTAGACAAAGAAGCCTATGGAAGCTTCTATTTAGATAAACATGCAGGATTTATTATGTATAAGTTTATTTAAATAGAAGATTTACATGTTTATTTGATTTTATCACTTGTAAACCCTAATTCTTACACTATAAAAGGAACCAAGGGTATTAGGTTTATTCATAACTTTCAATCACAATGTAAACCTAAAGCGTGTGTCGACTAGACGTGGGATTCAATGTATACACGTCTAGTGGTTGTTAATTATTAATATAGTTAGCAATCCATTTGTTTTAATTCATGTTCTTTGTGTCCAAACACCTTGTTAATGTGTCATGTTCTAATTCCGCTTTGATTATCTAATCATATGAACATGATGCATTCCTAGTAGCTTAAAGATCCGTGAAACCAAGGTTTCCACAATTGGTATCAGAGCCTCGTGGCTCGTGATGCTAGGACCAACAAGGTGTTCGTGTATGGTGAAAAGAAGAAAAATCCGTCTAGGGTTTTTCTGGACGTTTTTGTGTGCGCAGCAGTATTCAGAAGGTCATAACTTTTAATTGAACCGTTGGATCGTCACGAAATTTCTTGTGTGTGTTCTATACACATATATCTAGACATCCACCGGAGGCATTGTCGAGTTTTATCCCCAGGAAAAAGTTATTAAGCGTCAAAGTCAGCAGTGAGTGAATGCAGTTTTCTGTAAACAGCCATGTTCAAAACACGTTTTCTCCTTCGTTAACCGTTAGATCTTCGTGATTTTTGAACTGTAGGTTCTTGGCACATGTGTCTAGGATCTCACCGAAGGGATCTTCGATATGTGCTCTCATATAGAAGATATTCATGGTCGAAGTTGGCTGCTGTAATGGTTCTCGTTTTTAGGGTTTGATATGAAAAACCTAGACCTGTTATTGAGTGAGCAGATTGATACATATGTTCGTGGCTGTAGTAGCATGAAGGATGCACTAATAATGATGAATCGATCTGTGTTTACAGTTTTTAGGGTTTCATTGTCATTATGCCAAAACCCTAAATCTGAGTTCTTTGGTGATCATTGTTGCTGCCCAGGATTCATAAAGCAGAATGATTGCTTCTTGTTATATAACAGCAGATCTCAGCAGACTTCCTACTTTGTAGACGTGGAAAAACCCTATTTTATAGGATCAAGTGATGAAGTACGAGGTTTTCTTTACAAAGTGATAGTGACGTGGGGATTTTTCTACAAATCAGTAATCTTCTTTTCTTTATTGCCTAAAATCTTGGAAGAATATTGTATGATTGTTGTGGTATAGGAAAATCCAAGGGAAAAAGAGCTTGCTAGTGTCACGTGAAGGAAAAGCAAAAGCTACAGCCGATTGTGTGAACGTGGGTCTTAGCATTATGGTTTGATTAATTGACTAATGCTCAAGTGACAACTGATAACAAGAATGACGTGTGCTATGTGCCTATATTCAAGGAAAAGCTATATTAAGTGATGCTATATTCTCAATTAACTAACATTGGTTCACGTGGGATATTTTTAGACGTGATGTATTGTTAGCAATATATATCTTATGGATTGATATGGTTTAATTCTAAGACGTGATGAATTTTAGAGTAAGATATGCTTTAGGCGCTGACGTTTGTGATCTTGACGCTGACAAGGAATAAGTGAACGTTGACAGAGAGCGTTGACATGAGTTGTCCAAGAAACGCTTGCTCAAGCGTTGATAGGTGTTGTCCGATATGTGACAGTACACATAGAAAGGATATTGGACAAAGAAGGTTCTCGGATAACAAAGAAGTTGGCTGCTGTAATGGTTCTCGTTTTTAGGGTTTGATATGAAAACCCTAGACCTGTTATTGAGTGAGCAGATTGATACATATGTTCGTGGCTGTAGTAGCATGAAGGATGCACTAATAATGATGAATCGATCTGTGTTTACAGTTTTTAGGGTTTTATTGTCATTATGCCAAAACCCTAAATCTGAGTTCTTTGGTGATCATTGTTGCTGCCCAGGATTCATAAAGCAGAATGATTGCTTATTGTTATATAACAGCAGATCTCAGCAGACTTCCTACTTTGTAGACGTGGAAAAACCCTATTTTATAGGATCAAGTGATGAAGTACGAGGTTTTCTTTACAAAGTGATAGTGACGTGGGGATTTTTCTACAATCAGTAATCTTCTTTTCTTTATTGCCTAAAATCTTGGAAGAATATTGTATGATTGTTGTGGTATAGGAAAATCCAAGGGAAAAAGAGCTTGCTAGTGTCTCGTGAAGGAAAAGCAAAAGCTACAGCCGATTATGTGAACGTGGGTCTTAGCATTATGGTTTGATTAATTGACTAATGCTCAAGTGACAACTGATAACAAGAATGACGTGTGCTATGTGCCTATATTCAAGGAAAAGCTATATTAAGTGATGCTATATTCTCAATTAACTAACATTGGTTCACGTGGGATATTTTTAGACGTGATGTATTGTTAGCAATATATATCTTATGGATTGATATGGTTTAATTCTAAGACGTGATGAATTTTAGAGTAAGATATGCTTTAGGCGCTGACGTTTGTGATCTTGACGCTGACAAGGAATAAGTGAACGCTGACAGAGAGCGTTGACATGAGTTGTCCGAGAAACGCTTGCTCAAGCGTTGATAGGTGTTGTCCGATATGTGACAGTACACATAGAAAGGATATTGGACAAAGAAGGTTCTCGGATAACAAAATGATAGCTGCTGTTGAGAAAATTGGTACGTTTTTAGCACACAAAAAGGAGGTATTTACACGCTAAGGTACATGGAATCTCCGCTTTTATACAGAATATCAAGTTGATATTTATGGCTCAGATATTTTTAAAAGGGATTAATGATTTTAATGCGAGTTGGCAACAATTTATGAAGAACTTTATTGGATTTGATTATGTAATCGAGGTAGCCTTGCAAAAGAGTTATCCTTTCTTTTACTTTTACATATGATATGAAGATTGAGATTCGTCATGAAGAGGTGTTAGCTTAAGGGGAAGAATTCTTATGGTAAGTTTGATGTTTGAAGAAGATTTTCGCGAGTTTGTGTTCTATCATATCTTTAAAGATGGTGCCTAGTTAACATTATTCTTTAAAGATAACTTGTTCGTGCTTTACATGGGTGGTGACGAAGACTTGTCATAACACTTGAAGGAGTTACATTATCGTGCTCAGTGTCTCATAAAGGATGAGAATATTGACAAGCGATTGAGGTCTGCTTATACTTTAACGTTTTCATATAAGTTCGACGTCACATGGATAGTACAAGACATGGAACACAAGGTTGGGTTATTCTACTTCTACATCAAGAATACTTTATTTATTTTTCTTCAAGATCATTACATAGAGCCTACATTTGGAGAATGTTCAAGGTTGCATACATTGTTTACTTCCCTGTTGATGTGACAAAAAGGGGAAGACATACATGCTACAATTTAGGGGAATCAATTTGAAGATGATGTACAACTTACAAGAGATACACAAAGAGTTTTGCCAACATCAACTAGGGGAAGATTGTTGGGTCAAAAAGTTGATGTGGCAGAAACTCAAAAACGAAGAAAACATGAAGATTTTGTCTAAGCGTTGTCAAGAGCAATCCAAGCGTTGACAAGAGCAAACTAAGCGTTGATGGCTCAAGCATTGTCATGTGCAATACAAGCATTGTCACATGCAATACAAGCATTGACAGAAACGTAGACAAAGAAGCCTATGGAAGCTTCTATTTAGATACACATGCAGGATTTATTCTGTATAAGTTTATTTAAATAGAAGATTTACATGTTTATTTGATTTTATCTCTTGTAAACCCTAATCCTTACACTATAAAAGGAACCAAGGGTATTAGGTTTATTCATAACTTTCAATCACAATGTAAACCTAAAGCGTGTGTCGACTAGACGTGGGATTCAATTTATACACGTCTAGTGGTTGTTAGTTATTAATATAGTTAGCAATCCATCTGTTTTAATTCATGTTCTTTGTGTCCAAACACCTTGTTAATGTGTCTTGTTCTAATTCCGCTTTGATTATCTAATCATATGAACATGATGCATTCCTAGTAGCTTAAACATCCATGAAACCAAGGTTTCCACATCATTTTTATTACCGAGTCATGAGCTCGACTCGATCCCCTCAATACTAATTATCATTGGGTAAGGTGACTTGGTCGAGGTAGATCAAAGAAGGAACTTCCCCACCAAATTAGTGCTTCAACCTATGTCCATTCACCTTGAAATTGGGTCCATCATTTTGAGCTAGCTCGATGCTCCCATATGGAAACACTTGGGTAACGGTGAATGGATCGGACCAACGGGATTTCAACTTGCCAGAAAAGATTTTCAAGCGTGAGTTAAAAATCAACACTTGATCTCCAATGTTAACGACCCGGTTTTTAATTTTAGAATCATGAAACTTTTTAGTTTTCTCTTTATAAATCAATGAATTTTCATAAGAAATGTCTCTCCATTCATCCAATTCATGTAATTGTATTTTCCGGTGTTTTTCCGCGGTCTCAATGTCATCATTACAATGCTTTAGGGCCCAATAAGCTTTGTGTTCGAGTTCAATTGGCAAATGACAATTCTTCCCATACATAAGCTTGTAAGGAGTGCACCCGATGGGCGTCTTATGAGCGGTACGAAAGGCCCATAAAGCATCGTCTAACTTATCCGACCACGATTGTCGGTTCTCTCCTGTCGACCTCTCCAAGATCCTCTTCAACGCTCGGTTTGAAACCTCGACTTGCCCACTCGTTTGTGGGTGATAAGCCATAGAAAGCCGATGTGTAACCCCATATTTCCTTAGAACCCTTTCAAATTGGTCATTGCAAAAATAGGTTCCACGATCGCTTATGATAGCACGAGGGGTTCCAAATCGAGAAAACAAATTCTTTAAAAACTTGACTACCACACGAGCATCGTTCGTGGGCAAAGCCTTAGCTTCCACCCACTTAGATAGGTAGTCAACGGTGACAAGGATGTACTTATTACCACGAGATGATGGGAACGGCCCCATAAAATCAATTCCCCAAACGTCAAAGATCTCACACACTTGGATGATGTTTTATGGCATTTCATCATTTTGTGAGGCTTTGCCTTGACGTTGGCATGAGTCACATGACTTAAAAAGTGCATGTGCATCTCGGTAAATAGTAGGCCAAAAGAAACCGACATCAAAGACCTTCTTCGCCGTGAGATTAGCACCATGGTGACCACCCGTTGGCCCCTCGTGACAAGATCTAAGGATATTTGAAGCTTCGGTGCCAAAAACACAACGTCGAATAATTTGATCCGCACAAGTCAGAAAGAGGTAAGGGTCGTTCCAAAAGTAGAACTTGACGTCACGAAAGAATTTTCGTTTTTGTTGAGTCGGTATACCCTTAATGATGAAGTTGCCCGCATGGTAATTTGCGATGTCCGCAAACCATGGGGTAGATGAATCAAGCTTAGAATTCACTACACCAAGTGTCTCGAGAGGAAATGTTTCGGTAATTACCTTTTTCTCGTACACACTTTGGTGAGGATCTTCGAAGCGAGAAAGATGATCGGCCGCTAGATTCTCGGCTCCTTTTTTGTCAAGGATTTCAACATCAAATTCTTGTAGGAGGAGAATCCAACGAAGCAATCTCGGCTTTCATCTTGTTTAGCCATGAGATACTTGATTACCGAGTGATCCGTATACACTATGCATTGGGTCAAGACGAGGTAATGCCGGAATTTCTCAAATGCATACACCACGGCAAGGAATTCCTTTTCCATTGTAGTGTATTTAAGTTGAGCCTCGATCATCGTCTTGCTAGCATAGTGAATAGGCAAGAAGTGCTTTTCATGACGTTGCCCAAAAACGGCCCCTATGGTGTAATCACTTGCGTCACACATGAGCTCAAAGGGGAGATTCCAATTGGGAGAAACAAGAATGGGAGCTTCGGTAAGTTTCCTCTTAAGGATTTCAAAGGCTCGTACACAATCTTCGTTAAAGACAAAAGGAGCATATTTTTGGAGGAGATGTGTAATGGGTCAAGAAATCTTCAAAGTGATGAATCGACGATAAAAGCCCGCTTGGCCTAGGAAACTCCTAACTCCCTTGACGGTTTTGGGATGAGGTAATTTGGCGATGACGTCAATTTTAGCTTTGTCTACCTCAATCCCCACTTTCGAGACCTTGTGCCCTAAGACGATTCCTTCCTTAACCATAAAATGACATTTTTCCCAATTGAGCACAAGGTTGGTTTCCTCACAACGTTTCAACATTCTCTCAAGATTCGATAAACACGAAGTGAACGAACAACCAAACATGGAAAAATCATCCATAAAGACTTCCATCGTCTTCTCGATCATGTCATGAAAAATAGCCATCATACACCGTTGAAAAGTTCCTGGTGCATTGCAAAGTCCGAATGGCATTCTACGATAGGCAAACGTTCCATATGGACACGTAAACGTAGTTTTTTCTGGATCACGAGGATCGATGGAGATTTGGAAGTAACCGGAAAAACCATCTAAAAAGCAATAGAAATCGTTTCCCGCAAGACGCTCCAACATTTGATCCATGATGGGCATGGGAAAATGGTCTTTACGAGTGGCATCATTCAACTTACGATAGTCGGTACACACCCTCTGTAAAACTCGCACGCTTTAACCATGGACAGTACATATATAATCGTACGTACATGATTAATACTTTCCTTTTATAGCACGTTTATGTTTCACGAATAGGAATTACAAGTATTACGTACGTGTTATTACACGATAAGTATTTATTACGTATTAAGACACGATAATTATTATCAACAATAATTATAATCACGAACATGAAAATCATGAACGTAAATAATCACGAACCTATTATTATGTATCTACGTATATTTACTACGATTACGTATAAATATATTTAACGACACGAACGATTAATAATTAAATCACGTAAGCACGACACGAGAACACGTAAATAATTAGAACACGGGAAAACAACGGGTTTCCCCTTGGGGGGCCCACATACTCACGGCAAGAAGACAAGGAAGGGGCCTAGCCCACTTAAATTATTAACTAAATAAGAAAAGAAGGAAGATAGATTTTTCATAATACAAAGATTAGAAAAATAACAAAAACCCTAGCCTCCTTTTTTTTGCTCGGTATAAACACCACGAATAGGGTGGTTGTTGATTTTTGTTTGATCCAATTCTTACAAGATTGTTCGTGTTATTAATTTTCCTTTTGATCCACAAATTGGTAATTCCTTAAACCTTTTCTTTTTAATCATTTATTAGATCTAAAATACATGAAATCATGAGTTTATTAAAAACAATTAATTAAGAACATGTTAATTAAGTAGATCTAATCATGGGGTTAAAAACATGTGGTTTAAGGGGGGGGGGGGGGGTGTTTGGTTCGGCCGACATGTAGTACCGAGAGCAATCTTTCGGTGGTTGTGTGATCACCACCAACCGAGACCTCAAAGTCTCGGTTTGGTTGGGGTGTCTTGGCAACAAGAAGACAAGGGACCCCGACATTGTCGGGGTGGCCTTGTGGTCTAGGGGTCTCGACTGTAGAACCACATGCACCACCGGTTTAGGTCGGTGGCGGTTTGCCATGGTTAAGGGTGTAGATTCGGTTCAAGGGGTTCACGGACCGGTTCATGACATGTTTAGTTTTAAAACACGGGTTCGGTTCACGGTTTATTTTCAAGATTAATTATTTTTTTTACAAGTTAAATAATTACAAGATTAATTAAATTAATTTAACATGCTATGTAATTAATTTAATTTGTACATGACTTAGGTTATATTATTATTATTAATAATACATGATTTTAACTTAAGTATTTTATTAGTTAATTTAGACTAAGAAATTAATTAATTATTAAAACATAACTTATAATTAATTAATTTTCATGACTTAATTATTAATACATGTTAACCTAAGTATTATTACCTTTTATTTAATTAAATCATGTTATGTTTAATTAAATCTTATAACCTATAGTTTATTTAATTTACATGTAATAATTAATAAACTATACTATATATCACATGACTTACAAT